>CM050422.1:25566160-26943660 GCA_027564155.1 Gymnocypris eckloni scoliostomus | reverse complement strand
TAGTAAATACTGACAGCATTTTCATTTGTGAAGGATCAATCTCTTTAATTTTTCATTTTGCTGTAGAAGGAAATGCTGCAATAACATGTGCTACGGTCTCCCATTTTACCAAACCCGGGAAGATGGGAAAATAGTTCATTCCACTCAATGTACTGCAGAGCATCAGAGAATTAGCATTTAACCGTTCACCCCTCAATCCACATGATCTCATAATCCTGCACAAGGTCTGTGTGAAAGAAGATTATAATCCCAATCCCACATACGTGTTCACATCTGTAGAAGTGATGGGCGGGAAGAGCGAAGGCGGCTCAGTAATCACTGTAATTGAGAGCAATTGTGACAGTTATAATCATGACACTGTCATAAATCTGTCAGACATCAGATGTCCGTCTGGTTCTGAGTGATGTCCTCTGATAGCCGCTCAGCTCTGTCGGCGATATTAAAAAGAAAATGTATTTCCTGATAGCTTTACTGTTTATAAATTGTTTATGAGTGACTTTCCTTCACAATACCGGTCACGGTATCTAGAAAACATCAAGTTTTTATGTTAATGAGAAGCATTCCTCGGACATCAGAGTGTAATGAGATAAACGATGGAGCTGGGGGATAAAAACGAGCTTTTTTAGTAAATTAATGCCAGCTTTTTATCCTGCGGGATGTTCGGCTTCAGAATAATGGGTTGCCAGTGGGTTAGCATTTGTGTTCAAGAGGCTTAGAGGCACAACTCCTCACTCTTCATTTGAAAATGTCATTTGGAACCAGCAGGTTGTGGCCACGGTAACATCACAGAATAACATTTCTCAAATCCTATTTGACAAATATGTGTCAGACGTCATAAGCGGCTCGGGATTAAACATGTCGGCCAAACGCGTTTAGTGTTACGCCGAGGGTAACCCGAAAGAGTTCAGGCCAGTGCTATGAGAGAATTGGGGCCTGGAGAGAAAAGTTGGCTTTGATGCCAAAACCTTAAAGTGAAAAGACAGGAGAGAAGCTGCATTTGGCATATATTGCGCATGTTCGTAGTATTGAGTGAGGAGTAGTATTTGTGGAGGAGGGAAATCAGGTTTAAGGTAAATTATGGTAAGTAATTGGTTTATGAACCACATTTGGAGCAATTATCAGAAATGAAATCACATTTATGCAGCGGGTGGTGGAGCAATTAGCTCTGCGCTGTGTACGGGACACGAATGTAATGGCAAATATTCATAACCCCCTTCAAATCAATACTATCCTCATCTCAAAACAACAAAAATGCTTTGTTTGCTCTGACACTATGAGATGCAGCCTTCATTCTGCATCCCAAAAGCACAAAAAGATGCTGGTATGAAAAAGTCGAAATTGGTCAGCTGCTAAACTCATAAAACCGAGATGTTTTTTAATTAACAAAACGAGGAAGCGATGATAAAATGTGAAAAGTTTCCTGCTAAACTCTTAATTTTTTTCTAACTGAATCATATGAGCCCGGTCTCATGAAAATGCATATAAATAGTATGCCAAATAAAAATGAAAACTCGTGGTATTGATATGAAAAAATTGACTTTTGGCATAAATACGAACGTGTTTGCTGTGAATTATACGCAGTTTTCACATAAATATGATACGCATCTACCCCACAACCCCATCGTGTAGCATATACTCGTCAAAGTCGTTATTTTATCATATCAATACCACACACAGCAGGCACACAATGTCATAAGACAATGTCATAAGTCATAATAATATTTGGTTCAATTTCGGTTGCGACGTCGGGTGACCAAAATTAAATGTAAATAATGATGTAAAAATTATATTGATGTCCAATATCGACGTCAGCAGACATTGATATTTTGTTGTTTTTAGGTTGTGTAACCAAAATCCAACGTTAAGTCAATGTCAGATTGATGAAATACTGACGTCAAGTCGATTTTCATTTTCAACCAAAGTGCAACGTCTGTGTGACGTCATGTCCAACGTCAACCTTACGTTATATAGACATCTGGCGCCTGCTGGGATGAGTTTTCATTTTTATTTGGCGTACTATTTATACGCACTTTCAATACGTTAGGTAACAGGCTTGAACAGTTTGACAAATCCACTCAGCATTATAAATTGAGTAAATATTAAATAAATAACACATATCCTTCATTTGATGTTATTTGCTATTAATTGAAAATGTATTATAGTATAAATTTATGTTAAATGCAATTAGTGAACTTGAGCCACTTAAGCAGGGCTTAAGTACATTTTTACAAGTAATATCAAAAGTACTACAATAGCTTTTGAAATATGGTTTGAGTGTGCTGATGAATGTACTGAGAAGCATTTATGTTAAACTAAAATATACTTTAATTTAATTTTTATTAAAACTTGTATGTATTCATAAATATGTAATTACACATTTGTAACAAAGCTGCTATTTAATTTTTTGTAAAAAATTTTTTTAAATAACTCTCTACAGTTGAAATTATAATCAAGTACTTGTGCTTTAGTATGTGTCAGTACAGCAAAATAATTAAACTTTGAAGAATGACAAAATAATAAAAAAAAAAAATATTTAAATGTATTTTAAATAATAATAATTTGTACATATTTTACGAGGTGGCTAATTCGTACAAATTCGTACGACCTTACTCATACAAATTCATAAAATTTTTGCTAAATCGTACGTATTTTACGAGTTGTCAATTCGTATGAATTTGAACGAATTGCCTACACCTAAAGGCTGGGATACACTACATGACTTTTAAAATCTGAACAGATTTTTAAAACACTTACAGACTTTATAAATAGTGACAAAGGAAAAAACTGGGCATCATACACTACTAGCGTCAACTAGCGTCAACTTGTTCAGACGGTAAAATCGGAGGAAAGTCAGGGCAAAAATCTCGTAGTGTATTCCAGGCTTTAGCCACCTCATAAAATATGTAAGAATTGCCGGGAGATAGCGTTGCAATACCTTATACCACCAAGGCCTTATAATTTATACTAACAAATTCAAAAGGACTTTCACTGGTCTTTAAAAACCAACAGTTGGCTTTGCCGTTGTAGTGTGCTTTCTAAGCTCTGTGACTGTGGTGTTCTCTCGCCCCTCAAACGGATGAGTCAGCTGGAGCGAAAACCAAGCTTTTTGTGTCTAAATTGTCATCAGCATCGTTTTTCTAACTGATCAGCTGTGATTGGTTTCTGTGGGAACTCAGATGGACGTTCCTGTGCTGGGCTTTTCACAGTCAGGCTCTTGATTGCATTAGAAGTGCACATGGAAGTTATTACAAATTGATAAGGACTCCATGGGAGGTCAACAAGAAATCAATGACTAATTGCGTTATGCTCATCGTCTTGAAGGGCACAGAAGACGCACATACACACAGACACCCATGGCTTGAAAAACAAGGACTGTTCTTCACGAGAACCTAAACTGCATTACCTATGCTCACATGTGAGAAAAACACCTTTCATTAGCTCACCGACAACAGCAGGGCCAAAGCTATTCAGTGTCAGTTGAAAAACGGTACAAAAAAAATCACCCTTGAAGTGATGCAGCCGCCTCCATTTGTCTTCATTCTGTTTGGCAGGTAATCTATTAGTTTTAATAATCCCCGCTGCCATATTGCGAGCCAAGCAGCCATGTTGCCGGGGCTTGTGCCCAGGACTTCATCCCCCCTAGATAAGTCATTATGACAATATGAGCCAGTCAACCAGTAAGATGGTTCCCTTCGTCGAATGTTATCATGAAAATAAATCCAGTGGGATGATATAAAAAAGACTTAGACTGACCAACAGATCCGCCTTGTAACAAAATGTTGCCAAATAATATTTCTTCCAAAAGTCATCAAATGATGATTTTTGGGGGGGAAATCGAATATGCCTTGTTCTACCACAAAATTAGTTTTGACTCGTTCGTTATAAAAAAGAATCACAAATCAAGGTTACAGAGAGGCATTTACAATGAAAGTGAATGAGGCCAATTTATGTGGAAATTAAAGAAAGAAATGTGAGGCTTAGAATTTAAAAAAACATTGATTATTCTGTTCTTCTGTATTATTTGTGCTATAAAACTGTTTAAGACATCATTTTAATGGTAATTTTGGGTTTATGGACTTTTGTTGTCATGGCAACAAAGTGTTTGATTGAATAAAATATTGAATATACAATAATTTCACACATATGGTTGTGATTTTACAATTTTTCACACTAAAATCATGTCAACAAACTTGTTCTATACATCTTATGGTGATAATGTTGAATCAGTTTTAGTGCCTCACTCTACACTGAAACAATATTTAGAATATTTAATATTTACACCATTTTAGCATAATTAATAAACCTATTGTAATGCATATTTGTGTATTAAATAAATTAAATTGAGTTTGCAACTATTAGATTTCATTCAATAGTTATTAATATAATATAATATTTTCAAAATGAATTATTCAGATTGCTTAGAATTTGCTTTAATCTGTTCATTCTGAAAAAAAAAATAATTTACTTAGCTGTGAAATAAGCAATGCTCACTTTACATGTTAAAAGTATGCGATTGAAATACATTGATTTTATTATTGCATTTATTCAGAATATAAACCTGGTTATTGTGTATTTAAAACACATTCAGTTTATTAGTACTATCACATACATTTTGTTTCAGAAATATAGTAATGCAATTTATTTATTTATGTACGTACATATGTATGTATTTATTTATGAATACATTACTACTACTACTACTACTACTAAGAGTAGAGACAACCATAAATAAATATTTGTGGTTATCTACATTATGCCACAAATGTTTGACTTGTGCTGAACCCAGAATATTCATTTAAAGCAATCAATTTGGTTCCTGTGCATTTGCAAGAGTCCCGCTTTACATAATTCCTCCTCTGCCTTCATCTTAAGTAATACTTCACATGACAAATCCACTTGTTACTTTTAGTTAATGGATGCGCTGACACCTTCACTAATCACCTCGGCCCCATACAGACAGCAGCACCGCATAAAATATCTCACCACTGTGTATCAATGTATTATTTAAAAGTCATTTATATTTAATGCCGCAGGTCACCGTGAGGTGTGCAAGCAATAGCAGCACTCTAGCAAATTCACACCTACCACCAGGAGACTCGGTCAAAGCAATCCTGTCGCCTCTAAAAGGACATATATACGGGCTGTGTACGTGCAAACCACAGACGTGAAATCAAATGGATTATGCAGGAGGTTGAACGTTCAGCCCCGTGGTCCTGTGGAGGGGGATTAAAATGCAGTTGATATGTATATCACCCACCAGGGATTAATGGATTAGTCCTCTCCGGCCCATAACAACACGAATCAACAAGTCTGCCTATAAACAAGGTAGTGGGATTTGGTCCGGTGCAAATTTTGTTGCTGTTTTAGGCTTAAACTTGTAATGCTTGCTTCATTTTGAGGATTTTTCCTCTTTGGTTCAGTATATTTCTACAATGGGATGTTGGAAACGCCCACTGATGGTTGGTTGACGAGGTCCAGATTTGCAACCCAGACTCTGGAGTGTGTAATCCTGTCTAACATGCATGCAAATCCTATCTTTTGCCTTACACAATAGCCAGTCTGTGTGCTACTCAGCAATAACAAAGATAGCAGTTAGCAACCGGCTACGTCTCAGCCCAGAGGGGGTTAACTTCAAAAAATGTACATAATCTGCTTTTGTCAGCTGCCCAGAAGCTGTTTAAAACAATGATTCTATTGAAACAATGAAACAATCAAACCAATGTATCATAGGGTCTTGATGATGTTTTTCAATCAACCATTGAGCGCAACAGTCGAGATCAGAAAGTAAAAACTCCATGCATTTTCTCAATAGAAAAATAGGCCTTGTTAAACAATACATTTTAAAGAATATAGAAAGAATCTGAAAGAACAATAAACCTTTGAAGACAGACCTGTTGTGAGCTCCAAGGTTGTTAATCGAAGGTAGGCTTTTGTTGAAGTAATCTGCTCGCGTTATTTTACCTTATTTTTAAAATGATTAAATGTGTTTAACTGCAGAATTCTTTGTGAAAAACGAAACTGCCCAAGACTGCCCACCAAAAAAAGCAGTGGCAAGCAAAAAATGTTTCCCATGAAACACCATCAGTGATGTAATTGTGTTGGTCTTCCAGTTCTCTCAAAATGTGTGTATATGCATATTTTGAAATAAGCTTAAAATATGATGTTTCTGTAGATATAATCAACGACTATAAATGAATAGTTTTCTATTTCACCATTGTTTTGTCATTTGCAGTGCTTAATGAGATTGTAGTTCTTTCCCTTCACTAAAGCTGTTAGATACACAGTCTTGTGAATTGTTGTGCGATTGTCAAATACAGTTTTGCTTTGAATTGCCTGAAGACTTGTTTGGTTTGGTTCATGCCTTATAATGCTTAAACAAAGACTTCAGTTGCCACTGAAACGGCGCTGAAAATCTGGTCAGGCACTAATGAACTCTACTGCGGTTATGCAGCTTTATTTCGATAGAGAACTGGTTTAGGTTATGGTGCTGCGATGAGACAGGGGGATCTGCATGTCTAAGCCTCTGCACGTCTGGTTTTGTGTTGGACTTATTATACGCACACCTCGCTGATCCTCTTTCTGCACGAGTGTGTGTGTGTGTTTGTGAGCACAGGCCATTTTCTCAGGAATCTCTCCCATTCGGCGCTCAGTGGGAGACACAATGGCTCAGCTGGGGGGCTTCAGTCCAATTTGCCATTGTGTATCACCATTTCTCCCTAAACACAAACATGGCGGCCCTCCAGCTGTCCTCTTGGCACTAAGACTGAACCTGAAGTGCAGGCGGCTTTGTCGTCCAAGCCACACTGATGCGCATCAACAATATAGACGTCTATTTGTTTTGGATCCACAAAGATTTTAAGCTTCTCCTTCCTTTTCTTTCTTCTCTCCAGCGGGTCTTTTAAATATGCAAATGTGGAAATTACATTTCTTTAGGGTTGGCGTCTCAGAGACGCTCGCACACCTTGAAAATCGAATTTGATGAGAATCGTTCATATCCGTTTTTTGCAAGCCTTTTCTTTTGTTCAAAGCGGGCCTGTATTTTTGTGGTATAGACATTTGTTGAGAAAACTAATTTATGTGTTGCCGGGATTTTGCACGCATTCCCTCGGAGCTGGGAAAATCTGCGTACGACAGATGCGTCCAGACCTCATCATTAAAGAAACATTACATGTTGATATTAATATCTGGAAAGTTTCTCAATTTATTCCAAAATGAACTCATAATAATCCAAATCTCATGCATCCAGCGAGGGTTTGTTTGGCACAAGAACTGTATAATGTTCTTTTGCTGGGCTACAGATCATCTGATATCACTTACAGTAGGTTAAGGATATTTCCCCCTGAATTCAACCCAACTGGAATACAGTGTAGGAGAAGCAGGCCAGTGGAAGGTCACTGATGTCCAGGGCTTTGTCCCTAATTGAATCTGCTGTCCCTGTAATGGTAACTTCATTTTCAAAGCCTTGTGTGATTTTTCTCTGTGAAAGGGCAGTTTGTGTGTGTTCTGCCACCACGCATAATAACGTGACAGAGACAGCAGCGGAAATATAAGCAATGAATTCAGACTTCCTGAATTGGATTAAAGTACCCATGGTGTGGGTCTGATCCGGAATATAATGCGAGACACGTTGTTTACATTGGAAAACCGACAAATGCCATGTTTTCCGCTCTTGAATCCAGAGCACGTAGGTGAATGTGTAGTTAACAAGTCTCTTCATAAACAACCCTTTTAAGACAGCAGATTGAGCTCCAAACAGTTCAGAGTAGCACACATGTATTTGACTAATACTCATTTGCTTAACCAAACCCAAGTGGCAATTATGCATGTATAAATTAATTCATTTAGCCAATGCACTAAAAAGAATGTGGTGCAAAAACAATTTCCACTCAGAAATTGCTAGTACATTTCACAATAACTGAAAATAACACATTGAACTAAATGTGTAATTTTGAAATAGTATGTTCTTGTAAAATATTCTTTTAAATTGACAACTTTGAATTTTTTTATTTTAGTCTATGTGCTTTAATGACAGCAGCAAGTTTGTGTAAAACCTTATGATCATGTTCTCCATCAGTTTGATAACAATCCACAAAGCATCTGACCATCTGTACAAACAATTCACATGATCAATGATGCGAATTTGCATTGAAATAGTATGTAATGTTAAATATTTCTTCTGAACTCTACATCATAATCTGTTGTTCAAAAACAATAATACAAATGCTAGAATCCTATTCCTCTCAATGCAAACATGTGAGGACCATAAGTGATCAACAAGCTGCAAATCCACATTCTCCTTGTCTCAGGTCAAGTTCTTAAAGCCATGTATCTTCTGCATGATGTTTTTAAGCAGTGTTAGATACTGCTGACACGTTGAGTCCGTGCTTGAGTGACAGTTGTGCTCCTCAGCAGTCCTCTGGCAGATTCGTCTGGCCCATGCAAATGTTAACTTTACAATGAGATGCGCCCATTCATTCGTGCCCTCCCCCCATCCGAGTCCACTCTTTTCTCCAGCTACCCCTCGTTCCCCTTGTCGAAATTCTTCCTTTGTTGACACTCACCACGTATCAATGGTGCCTTTGTGCGCAGGAGAGTTTTCACTTTAGCAAATCTGATTAAAGGGACCTTAGTCTTGTCTACATGCCAGAGCTTTGATGACAGAGTCACTGCAGGAGCAAAGGAAAATTCCAGCTAACCTCCGTGTCACCATTAATCATATAATCAATCCCATTTAGCCCCTCCGCAGTGTCACTTTCACAGTCTGTTTTTGCTAACTGTAAGCAAGAGCGCTCCTTTCCTGGGAAAAGCTCTTCAAGGACATGTTTTTATGAATTCAAGGGGGTTACAACTCCACAGTTGGTCCACAGTAGGTTGCTCTAAATTGTTCGTAATATAATGCTGTTAAACGATATTACTGACGTTTGAAGGGAATCAAAGTCCCCCTCGAGGGCCTGCTGACTTCACACTGTCCCCTGTGATTTGTTTAAAAGAATATTCTGGGTTAAATACAACTCAACCTCTAGCAACAGTATCTGTGGTATGCTGTCAATTACCACTGAAAATAACTTTGACTCGTTCCTTTATAAAACAAACAGAAAATCTTGTTTAAAGTCATGCACTTACAATGGCCAGAGGGTTTAAAAGCAGAAATGTGAAGACAGTATTTTTATTTAAAGCACTTACATGAATAATTCAGTAAAATTTTGATCTATAACTCGCGTAAATTGTTATTTTCAAGCTGTAAGTACTTTCTTCATCGATGAACATGTGGTTATGAATTATTAAAGAATGCACAGATATTAACATTCTTGCTGATCGCGATAAGCTGATACATTTATCACGTTATGGACTGTATTAAAATTCTATTTTGTGTAAATACATTTAAAAAAAAACACTCATCCTAAATGCTTTAAATTATTTTAAATGAAACAAGATTAGAATGAACAGTATGAAAATGTATATTCATTTTAAGATTTCCTAAACATTTAACAATATTTGTAAATAAATAACTTAAACTAAGAAGTGCTAGATGACAACAAAGGTAATCAAAAATTCAGCAAATTAGTATGTACACCTAAATAAATGACGCTGACTGATATAATAAATAAAAATCACTAAATTGGAAGACAACTGATATGTTACTAAAATATTGTGCATCCATACTGTAATTTCCAAATATGTGCTTATTGTGCGAGCACTACATAATATTCCAATGTGTGTTCAAACTAAGCAATGAATTATTATTAATTTTTGAACATTACTCTGACATTTTGTCAATAGAATTAAACCTTAACCTGAAACATTCCTTTAAGAGAGTTCTAGGGTTGACACAAACATCTATAACTCCATGAATTCTTCCTCTGGTGGCGTCTGAGGCTTATCACAATACCGCTACAATAGATGCCACTAAATCCAGCAATTCAAACATCACGTCTTCCCCATCTTATACACCACTGATCCCCCCCCACCCTCACACTTTTCTATTTTGAAACTTCTCTCGGCTGTGGTCAGAATAGAATAGCATAATTCTATTTCTGCAGTATCCAGTATGTACATGGCATGCACATTTTCTGGTATCAACAACCAAGTGGCCTATTACATTCGGCAAAAAGCACATTGCACTAGGATCTGTCTCCCACAATGCAATGCATTTGATGATACCATTATTTATTCACCACAGTAATTTTTTTCTTTTCAAATTTGCACGTCAGACCTGTACACACATAATTGTCTGCATTGTATATTGTGTTTTTGCTATTTTGTACATTGCCTATTTGTATATTGTTCTTTTGTTGTCCTGTCCTGTTGCTGTCATTCTGTTGCACTGTGGAGCTTCTGACACTATAACAAATTAATTGTATGTGTAAACATACCTGGCCAATAATGCTCATTTCTGATTCTGATTCTGATGTAACGACACAATTATGCAAGCAAAAATCCTGTTTCTTTATTCATAGCCATTTAATAAAAACTCTAATGAATGTGAATTTTACCATTGTGCTCTGTGAGGTCATGTGACAACAATGTCACCTATATTTATTAATCCATAATGCACACTGTCTTATTTTAATAGTAGGTAGTACAGTGGATATACTGTGTAGTAAAAGGCAGGCTAATATTCCATTCAGATACTATCTCCCTCTCCTTCGCTCTCCCTCCTTTGTTCTCGGCGACACACACAGTTCATGTAATTGGCTGTTATAGCCAGACGCAGCTTGTGGACGATAGGAATTCATTTGCAGTCAGTTTATTTGTTGCAATCATGCACCTGGTCCTCCAAAGCAAGTTCATATCTGAATACATGTACTCAACCTTGTGTGATCAGCCGCCTGAACAGACACACTTCGTCTGCCAAAAACTAATCTCGGGGCACATCTGTCCCATCGCTTTGAAGACGGCAGTGGCAGTTTTGGGGAGGTAGAAAGCACAGCTGCTGTTTGGGTGGTCGTCCCTGATGGGATTGAAGTACACTTCCTCTTCACGCCTTAAAAGCAAGCAAACAATCAAACAGACAGACAGGTACTCAGAATTGACTAGTCCAATTAAGACAAATAAGGCCAAGTGCTAAACGGATCGTTGCCACATTGTTTTTAAATGTAACAATTCAAATAATTGGTTTTGATTAGTTTGAGAATAAGATTAGGTAATATGTACACTGACATCTTTGGAGATTTGAGTGCCCTCGTTCCCTGTAATTCTTTTAAAGGTTAACTGTGTCTATAATTGTTTTAAATCTACATACCGCCACCTGCTTCCGGTGCCAGCGTGATAGACATGTTAATTGACTTTAATGTACTTCGAAGCATGTCAGGGCCGTCATCATTGCATCAACTCAAACATTTTAATTCGTGACTTCAGGTGCGTTGATATTTTCAGCCCGCATGAATGCACATCACTTCCCTGAGAGGTCGAACGGCATTAAAAGGACTCACAAACGGCATGTAAATCCATCTCTGAGAGCTCAGACGTCTTGTACGGTGAATATATCATTCACCACTCACATATGAAAGTTAATTTGTCTTATGAAAGCTATGACTCAGCAGTTGCTGCGGCCGTTTCATGAATCCCATTTTAAATTGGGTGATTAAAATGCAGTATTCCGTGCAACAGCCTTAAATGGAAGACAAGTTGAAAAGAACAGAGGGTCAATACTCTCCAAAACTGATCTGTCATCCTCTCCCGCTCCTAAAGTCCTCCTCCTTCTTCCTGTTGCTATAGCAACCATTCGGCAAGGACAGGGGCATTGTAAAACACAGCCCTTGGAGAACAATCAATCATCGCATTCCTCTCACATGCTTCTTAATTGCTTTTTGGATCATCCTCAAAAACAGTTAACCCTGGGTTAGGGTCGACTCTACTAATTTGTGCCACTGATTCATTTTAACACCATCTTTGCTGTATGCCAGAGCCCTCTAAAATATCAAACATTCTTGATTATATTTTAGTGGAATTTCACTGCAATTTTATAATGACCCGAACTTCGTTGCGTACATGAATCTAGAGTGGACAGGTGCATAATGCTGCTATTGAAGGTGGGCCTCATCATCAGATGCACATGGAATTCTGTGCTTCAATACCTAGTGAGCTGCCTATGGAGGCAGCATTTTAAAACCCAAAGTATCCACTTTTTCCTGGATGTGGAAGTCTCGCCTTACTCTTACCGGAAAACTGTTTTACATTTTCAGTCTCTGGTGTTTCTAGTCAATGCATATTTCCATAGCTGGTAACGTAAAACCTATGAAAATAGCTAAAAAAAGCTTATGTTTCATAGTGCAGACACTTTACATTTTCACAATGATCGTCTTTTGGCAGTGCCTTGCCTGTCAAAGTTTATTGAGTGGGTAGATGACATAGTGGCTCGAGGTGAATTACATAGATAACAGGTGGGTATTTATTTCTGACATGTAGCTCTGAAGCGCTGTGAAGTTTGGAGGGCTTTTTGTCCACAAAATTATAATTGCACTCATATTCCTTCTTTGGGGAGTATTTTAACAAGTACTGCAAGCAATGATAATTTTCTCTCGCCAGTCTTTGGCATAGAATGCAATACATGTGATATGAACATTCTTTTTGGAATTGCTGGTGACCAAAACAAGTAATTTCCACTAGGGCTGCACAATTAATCGAATTTCTAATCGAAATTACAATTACGGATGCCACAATTACGTAATTGTTCAAAGCAGCAATTAATCGTTCAAAATCCACTTATGTTATTCTGTGTGCTTTAGATGTCTTTTCTGTCTACAAGTTATCTTAAGGGTTTTCCAATTGTTTTAATTTTAGTTTTAGTATAGCATTATAATACCATGCATATTTTTGGAAACCAATCCAATGTATAGTTCACGTTTGTGGCTTAATACTGTTTTTCAGTTAGTGTTTTCAGCTGGTTTATTTTCATCTAAAAATATGGCATGCGATTGCTTCAAACAATGGTATAAACAAACATCAATGTAAATTGTGATGATCGTAGTTAATAATCGCAATTACAATTTCAAGGGAATAATCGACAATTATGATTTTTGTCATAATCGTGCAGCCCTAATTTCCAGGAATTCCTTCAGTTTCTTGATATTGTTGTGGCCGCCATCAACAACACAGCTTGAGCCTCAGATCAATTTTATTCTTAGTATTCAATTTTTTGGTCTAGTTAATTCAGTCTCTATTTTTTTACGCTGTATTAACATTTGTTCTTCAGGTTCAGGAAATCAGGTTGCGTATTACAGAAGAGCCTATCTTTAAAATCTTATCTTATCTGTTTGGTAACCATGATAATTTCAGTTACAGGACAAAAGTATTACAAAACAGCATTTCCTAAGTGTGTAATCCAATCTTAACTACAGATAGGAAGGGGGTATAACAGAAACCTCCTAACTTGACAAAAAACCCTATAAAAACTGTCTTAACTTTAGGACAACCCCACAGCTGTCCTTACTTCAAAATTATTTAAAAAGCTAACGGAAAAAACGCTTAGAGTTGCACTGTCCAACAGTGACATTACATTTATTAATAATTGAAAATGAAGAACGGAGATGTTTAATGGTAGAAAGACTCTTGGAGGACTCTGAAGATGTGTTATATTTTGATGAAAAACACTTAAAAGTAATTACAGACTGCTGCGCAACATGATTATTACAGTTAGCACAGGTTCTGCAACCAGCATTATAGAGATCAATAAAAGCATCACGGAGCATTACTGTTGTAGTGCAAGTGACTGCCTTATGTTTTTTTTTTGTAAAAGGCGATTTTCAAAGTGAAGTAGCTTTTGTTTACCTCATCAGCAGCTCATGCAGTGTTGGTTGCTTGGTAACAGACCTGAGAGTGGATTGTCGAACTTGATAATGCTATTTAAGATTTTATAACTAGAGATAAGATACGATTTTGTAAAATAGGATAAGAATCCCAAATTAAGTTAAGATATACATACGAGGTTCTATGACGTTTAGGATGCTGCTTGTAAGTGCAGTCCAAAGATTTTGGAACAGAGCCCATACACAGCATTCATATATCACAGCATACTGTATTATAGACCATTCTTGCAACTGCCGGAAAACAAACTAAGGCAGGAGCAAATGCTATTAATATATCTGCTGAAGGCGAGGATAGGAGCACAAATGGAAGGTGGGGGAGGGACAAGGGTCATTGGCATGACTTCATAGAAAGGGAGTATCTGGTCCATCTCTGTCTGGATGACTCAAGTGGCAAATGTCAGTTGCAGCTCGGATGGAAAATATAAGGAACAAGAGAAATGGAGGAAAAATGCAGCGAGCGGAGGAGGGAAACTCAAAGGGATATGTTGCAGATTTTCTAAGGGTTTTCCACCGATGTCCTGAGGGCCACTTCACTTTCTCAAAGTCGATACGAATTGAGCAGGGTGGTCTCCTCAGCAGGTCCCTGAGACCTGGCGTGCCTATTAGGCCTCTGAAAAGAACCCTCTGTGCTTTCCACAGGCCTATATCCTTACTGTATGTTGACGTCAAGGATAATGCATGAGCTTCCAGCTGGTTCTTTATTCTCGCTTCTCTTTGCCTCTCTCCTCTGATTTACAATCTGGCTTTGCTGGCAGGAACACCACTGGGGGGTCCCGAACCTCCGCAATCCCATTGGCAAACAGAGGGACTCTAATCTGTGCTTTGTGCTTTCCAAAATGCGACTGAGCTGTAGTGTGGTAAGAAAGTCTTTATCTGGCCCCTGAAAGCCCTTCTGCTAGCACTCAAAAGTCCATACTGGGGGATGTCGCCCTTCTAAGGTGAAAGTCACTCAGTCATTCAGGCGGGCAGTGAAAGGCTGCAGCGCTTCACTAGGTGTTTAAGTCAAAGTGCCCTATAAATATAAATGACAGGCATTAAATGTGCCTTTAAAGGCTGGTCTCAGGTCAGCTCCCCCTGTGCCCCGAAGACTCAAACATTACAGGTTTAGGTGAGCTTGATATTCACACTAATAGTTTGAGGAGTATTTGACAAAAGGTTGAGACCTCGTGGGGAATGCACAGGTTCATAAAAGAGCGTTATCTGTGTTTTCTGAAATCTTATGGAAAGCCTCGTCACGCGGAATCAATCATGATCAGAATCAATCAAAATTATGTTGTTTTTATTCTTCACACACATTCATGGTTTTATTGTTATGATTCTGTGGTGCATGTAACTCTAAAGATTGTTAAGATGTTTGTCTTTGAATTCTTTCATCAAAATGAAGGCTTCGCCTCTCAAATAACTTTTCTTTATAGCTGATGTCATCAACGGTGTGTGGGCAGGTAAAATAATGTTAAGTAGTAGCTATATTGTTATTGCCAAAAAAGCCATTTATAAATTATGTGTAACAAGTGTTGTAATTTAGGAGGACTTAAAAAAAACCTTGCTCAGTAATTCAATGACAATGTTAATGTTAATGCGATTAAGGTTATGGTAATATTACAAAATATATTTTTTTAAGAAACAATGGGTAGTATAGCAAGATGTTCTTGAGGATGAACTTGAACGAAACTCTTCCTCAAATGTTGATGCCAGTTTCAGGAGGGATGTCATCCACCACAATCGACTAAAAACTTACATTCATGTAAGACTGTTTATGAGTTTCCACTTTTTGCAATCTAAAAAAATTGTTGATGGATTTAAGTTAGTCCTACCCTACATTTTCCCCCATTAAATATTCTGTATCACAGAAATACATCATATTATGGAAGTAAATGAGGTGAAAATGACTACTGCTATGTTCATTATTACATCCAACAACAAAACACCTCAATCGTTTAGGAGTCATTCTTGTTTACAATACATCTGCTCCGCGGTGAAACAACTGATGACAGCCCAATCAGGGCAGGTCTGAGGTTCAAGGTTCAAGGTCCAAGGTTCTTTTATTCGTCACATACTCAATTATACAGGATGTAATCAGTAGTGAAATGTAAATCAGGACAGGACAGAACTACGCAGCAAAGCGAGAGCACACGTAACATAAACAACATTTCTCTGAACTACACTACCCATGATGCATTTCACTTCTACTGGGTCTACACCAGCTGTAGATAGTGATCATCAGCAATAATGCTTATTTCATTTAACCTGTTTGATGTCTGTTACTATCGGCATGTCTTCAGCGATTACATATGCTCTAGCTGTATAAACACAGATGCATTTAGCATTTAGCTGCTAATTGCATTTAGATGCTGCTAATATGCTTAAGAATTTGCTTCTGCATACAATGCAAATTGCTAACATGAAATTTTTGTTTAAACTTGATTGTGGTTGCTTAGGGTTTTTATTTAAATTAGGTAGACCATGCAATACACACAGTGATATGGATTAGAAGAGCATTCACTTATCTTAGATGTTGATTTTGCTGTTCTGAAGCACGCTGCGAACTGCTACAGGAAGGACTAGTCATATATTTGAATTTTGAGCAGAGAGCTCATTGGCTACCGATACAGGAGAGAACCAATCAGCTGTGCCATGTGATAATGATGGTCAGATTGAGTTAGACATATTGGACTGCGCCATCTAGAGTTTCATGCCAGAACTCTGTATTAAATGCTGTTAAATTGGAAAAATGATTATCCTGCGCTAACGTGCTAATTTTGACAGCACTAATTTTGAGAAAGAGCACAATAACAATATTCAAACCTCACTACGTTGTTGCAAAATCAGCATTGTCATTTGTATCCTTTACTTTTGGTTGCTTTCCCGCTCACTCGTAAGCAGCTTGATGACATCATTCATTTAATCATATTTGTATGCCACACACTGCGCTCTCACAAAAGCTATGTAGAGTGTGATGAACTAAAAGGGAACAAAAGCTTTTTGTTGATGCATTTGAAAATGCATGTTTTAGACCATCTAAATGGTAATCAATCTCGGTCGACCAATTGTGATCGAATCACTTGAAATGCATCTTAATACCAGATGGAAACACTTAAGTGGCTTAGGTTGTCATATTTGTCAACCACAGAAATAGATACAATTACTTCACTGCTGATTTTTACAAGAAACCCTAAATAGTTATTCAAACACGTATTTCCTCTATGTAGTTTCCTTTACATGGGTGGCAGATAACAACCATGTAATTCTTGTGTCTGGTTATTAAATAAACAAGTACAAACCAACAGTGCATTTATATCTACACCTCCGCCTGTTTCTACACTCTCTTGTCATGTAGACGCTGGATAAACACTTGTGAAGGAGCATGAATGTCAGTAGATGCTGTGATGGTGTCACAGTGTTGCTCCCGTGTGTATGTGGGAGGAAATCAATGGGGCAGAACGGTCTCTAAGAAAGATCATCTAATCCATGAAGAGAGGTGCGATGCTACAGAAAATTACGCAGAGCCACTGAAGCAGTGCACATAATTGTAATCATCAGAACATGCTGGAGTAAAATCATTACTGTTATTATTGCTTATATGTATATAGGCATGTTCATTGTGTAACTCATTCCACACTATTTGTGTTAAAGACATGAATTATACCTCATTTCATATGGTTTGTTCTCAATATGAGGACAATGACTCAGAATGCCTTATAAACTGCATAGCAACATTCTGGCAGTCACCCAAAATGCAAAGCATCATGGCAGCTTGTTTTTTGCACTGCAAGCACTGATCACATTTTCTTCAGAAAATTGAGAAAATCTAGTTGTCATCAGTGTAAAACCCATGGAAATGGAAAGAGTACAGAACGTCCTGCCGCATCTGTAGTGATAACTGTACAGCGAGCGGTTTTCCATCCCGTATACATGCCGAATCTGCCATGTCCATCTAATTGGAATTTCGAGCCTAAGCCGACAGTCAACAAGCACGTCTTGACAGCTTCCACTTACAGACACACCAAGAGAACGTTAGTTATACGTTCGACGCAACTTCTGCAGCATGCCTTGATGTGTCTCTGACAACCCCCTGAGTCTTCAGCGCACAGTTACACTCCACCATTCACTCTTATTTGCTATCTTTTTTTCCTACAGCACAGATGCTAACACACTCTCGGGCCGTCTGTCTGCATCTTCCTTGTCCTCAAACAAACTCACACGCACTGTTCCAAAACTATAGAGGCAGCATTCTAAGGCATGATGGGCACACTCCCGATGCGAAGGCTGTTCCAAACCTTAATTCCAATCTTAATTATGCTGCCTCATTAGATATCTAATTCTGGCCAAAATCTAAAGCAGCATCACATGTATTCTCCACAGAGATGGCAATCCCAGAATGCACTTCAAGAAGCACAGTGAAAATAAATCCAGTAGGATGAAATTATAATTTAGATAATAAATAAACTTGCTTCAGTGAATACTGAAAAGTATTTAATAACATTTCAGAGTAATTTAAAATGACACCCATAACATGCTTAATAAAAAAATGGGCTTATGACAAAAAGAAGAGGTCACATATGGCTTTCAGAGTGCTTAGCTTAGCAACTTACTAATATAAAACCTCTAAAATCAGAGATTATTTTTATTTTTGTGGAATGTTATTTGTTGCTCCCTATGTAGAAGGTATTGTAGTGGTGACTTGAAAGTCATGGGCTTATGACTTTCAGGGTGTTTAGCTTAGAAAACGACTAACATGCAACCATTAAAATCAGAAGAAATCAAGGCTCCTCCCTGCTGGGCTAAAAAAAACAACAGCCTAAGCTGGTTGGTTGATCATGCAGGCTGGTTTGACAGGCATTTTGACCACTTCTTTAGCTGGTCAGGTTGGGAGACCAGCTGACCAACCAGCTGAATACCAGCCATGACCAGCTCAGCTAGGCTGGGAGACCAGCTAAAACCAGCTACTCGCCAACCAGCTGAAGCTACATGTTAGCAACATTTTAACATGTAACTGAATAAGAGCTTAGAAACACGCTAACATAAAACTGTTAACATCTGAGAAAAACTGAGACTCCTATGTGGAATGTTATTTGTTTGCACCATATCTAGATTTGCAACATGAGTGCATTGTAATGGTCACCTGCAAGTTATGACTTTTGGGGTTTAGCTTAGCATTTTGCTAACATGTTCCATTAAAATCTGAAAATAAAATTGACGCCGGTTTCACACTGCATGTATAAGCAGAGCGTATTTTTCGGTGCCCATGTTAATAGATGGACATTCACACTGTAAAGTATTCACACTGTACGCAGAGGCGGTGTGGCAGCGCACAGCAAGAGCAGTGCGGGAGCGGCAGTGGTGCGATAATTTTGGCGCGAGTCTATTTTTGCTGCGCCGCTTACGCTGTATTAAAGACACAGTGCATTGTTCTTGCATTGCTCATAATTTACCCGATTAACATTAAAAATAACACATTTCACCATAAAATCATGTAAGTGATGTGTTTCGCGTTTCACATAAAATGCGCGAAAATACATCACTTCCACAAGTTTTTGCCCGAACTTCAAAGGCCTGAAAATGTAGAGTTGCTGCCTATATAGAATGTATTTTAATCATCACTTGTGTGGCTATGACTTTAAGGGTTTGTAGCTTAGCAACATGCTAAAATACAACCATTAAAATTAACATAAAACTCAGACTTCTCCATGGTGGGCTATTAGTTCATAACAACCTCTTGTGAGGTTATGACTTCCAGGGTGTTTAGCTTTGCAAACCATAAAAAAATTAAGCCTATGTAGAGCGTATATTGTAGTGGTCACTTGTGAGGTTATGACTTTCAGAGAATGTTTAGCTGTTTAGATTAGCAACATGCTAACATGCAACATTTAAAATCCATGAATCAAGGTTCTGTGTGACATTCTGCTTGTTTGCAGCATATACAGTTGCTGCTGTAGTGGCGGTCACTTGTAAGGTTTTGACTTTCACAGTATTTGGCTTGGCAACATGCAACTATTAAAATTTGAGAAAAATTGAGTCTCTTGCGTGAATGCTGTTTGTTTTGCAGCATATATAGAGTTACAGAGAGTACCATAAAATCTCTTTTGAGGTTTATGACTTACAGTGTGTTTAGCTTAGTAACATGCTAGCATACAACAATTAAAATTAGAGGATAATTGAGGCTCCTGTGTGAATGCTTTTTGTTTTTCAGATTATATAGAGTTGCTGCCTTGGTAGAAAGTATCATAATTTCTTGTGAGGTTATGCCTTTCAAGATGATTAGCTTAGCAACATGCTAACATACAACCAATATGGCACCAATAGCCTTGTGGGTAGCGTGCCGACGTATCAAAATAAATGCAAAAACACCAAAAAACATACTAACAATTACATTAGAGGAAAATTGAGGCTCCTATGAAAGGTACATTTTTTGGTAGCATACGTAGAAATGCTGCCTATGTAGTGTTCTGCTGTGGGCACTTATGAAGTTTTATTACCGTCAGAATGCTTATGTAGGCAGTAAACAGTAAGGCAGCTCAATAGGTTTTGGAACAAAGCTACTGTATTTCTACCACCCACACTAACACTCTCCCTTCCTCTTTCACAGATACACACACACATAAACACAAACACACAACCTCCCACACACAACACCCTCCACCATCTTAATGAGAGTTCACGCTTTGAGATTATTACTGCACTTTTAGCCCAAACAGTCCCTTTCTCCTGATGAGGCAGCAGCAAAGGCAAATACGTGAATCTGAACCTCTGGGCGAATAACTCCGCCAGTAAAAGAGCCTGATGTGCAACCAATTCTGCTGCCAAGCTGTTCTCTCCGATCTGCAGGCTTGCACAGAGCGGCCGGCGTAATTGGAAAGATCAAACGTGCTTTTGTGCAGCGTGGGGAATGCAGAGCTTCGGCGCAGAGGGAAATCAAGGAGATACACAAGAGATAGAGAAGCTCTGATCAGACTGACAAACCGCCTTCCAAGTCTGCTCGTAAAGAAATAAGCGCTGGCGATTCAGGGGATAATACTTTATTATATATCAGGCAAACTTGTGGATAATTGGATGTTGGACGTCGATGCACGCATGGAATGGCGCTATGTTGGCAGTATTGAGGAATCTTGAACTTAGCTTGTCAAACTACAAGTGACTCAAAATGTAAAATAGTTCAACTACAGTCAAGATACTTTTTTGAAAGAGCCACTAACAAAAAGTTGCACACACACACACACACACACACACACACACACACACACACACACACACACACACACACACACACACACACACACACACACACACACATATTCAAATGTTGAATATCAATTGCAATATTAAAGGGTTAGTTCACCCAAAAATGAAAATTAGCCCATGTTTTACTCACCATCAAGCCATCCTAGGTGATATATGACTTTCTTCTTTCAGACGAATCCAATCGGAGTCATATTAAAAATAGCCCTTGCTCTTCCGTACCTCACACGGCTCCAGGGGGTAAATAAATGCCTCTTTTAGAGGATTGATGCATTTTGTTAGACAAATATCCATATTTAAAATGTTATAAACACTTTTCTTTCACTTCTGCTAACTGTCGTAGGTGGATGCAGCTCCGTGTTTATAACGTTGTAAATATGGATATATTTCATACAAAAACACATCGATTTGCTACAGGAGGCCCTCGTTCATCCTATTTCACATTTTTGGGTGAACTAACCCTTTAACATATAGTTATTTTAACTGTAATTTTATAAATATATAATTTAGCAAATGTATGTATTAAATATATTTATATAATTTATTATTAAATACATGTATTTAATATATAATTTATTATTTTATAAATATTTATCATAATAATGTTAAAAACAGTTATTAAAAGTATTCTTGTACAATTATGTCTAATGTTTAATATCATTTGATAATATTAATAATTAATACTTAAATGCATAATGTAAAAAAAAAAAAAAACATTTTAAAGAGTCAAAATCATTTGTGCAGGGAATCATATGATTTGACAAATCTTTTTTGAACCATATGAATTGCCTGAACAAACTGATTCACTAAAATTTACTTGACTTCCTAATACTTCATCTGAGAGGGGAAATATTTTAAGGGAAATTGTTTTTTGATTATTGCCTTTTGCAGCATGTGCAATAAAGTGTGAAACAAAAAACAGTAATGTAGCGTTTTGTTGCAGTATGCACTGAATAAAGCAGTTTGGAACATTTCATGTGGGTGCCATGGGTCTCGTAAATCAGCTATTATAATCATGTCGATGACTCTTCAGTTCTTATGAGGCATTTATTTACACAGTTATGCATATTTGAACAGACTGAATTCAAATAAGTGGAATATTCATCAAACAACAGCTCTCGAGTCAAACTGTCGTCTTCTCACCTCTCGGATAGGTTTTAGTTTTGAATATGGCATGCATGTAAAGCTGTAGAGCTTGAGTGGCTCTCTCAAGCACACATTAGCATACTGTACACACACACACACACACACACGCAGACACACACACACACACACACACACACACACACACACACGCACAGAGCACAATTCCCCCTCGCTCACAGGTAGGGGAAACGGGAGTTTTTAAATCACAGTCCGAAGTCCTCCACACGGAGAAATCTCTCAAGAGCGTTTCATGGAAGACAAAATACAACAGAGGTAAATAAAACACTTTTCTTGAATCGTAACAGTCCGCTTTTTTAAGTCAAAATTATTTGAAAATGTGCTCTTCTCTTTATGCAAGTTTCAGTTTGAGTCCATCCTGGCTAGTTTGAAACTTTCATGTGTTCCACTCCTCTCTTCCTTTCTTCAATATGAAGAAAAGATCAGAAGAAGCAAGTCTTTGAGAAAAAAAGAGCGGCAAAATATCCCCAAGCCAACATCAAACAGCCCGGGCTTACATTTAATACATTTTTAAAACATTATTAGTTAGCTTATAATTCTCGAGTCCGTCTCATCGTTTGTGGCCTCTGCAAATGAGAGAAAGAATGGAAGGGATTGCAGTTCTGGAAGAGAGTGATCAATTTTTGCTATTAGAGAAACACATGCACACATGCAAACTGAACCTGAGAAGTAGAAACGTTGTCAATTTAATCCATGTAATGAAAATTCAATGTAAACACGAGAAAGCCATGACAAAAGGGAGGGAAAGAACAAAGATGATTGCCCGAGGCACCATCATGCAGAATTCCAATTAACATGTGCTGTGTTTTCCCAGCACTCCCCAGGTGCCAGTCAGGCCCATACAGTTTTCCATTGGACACGCCGTAGTTTTCCACAGGATCCTTGGGAGGGGTGCGACACTGTCCCAAATAGTATACAGGTTTCCATTGGCTCTTAAAGCAATAGTCGGCTCCAGTAATTTTCCATTGGCTTTTTTTGGATTGTCCCAGTCAAGTTTACTCTTCAAATGGGAATTTGTTGCTAGCCTGGAGGCTCAGCAGGTGTTTTTTTTAATCAGTCAAACCCGTATGGGCAGAGTTTGGCTCATTTGTTGTTTCATGTCTTGTGCATCTCCTATACTCTTCCTCTGATGGCCCGGCAGGGTCCCGCCAACTCGACAGAGATCACTACAGACAGGAAAATACAAAATACAGTTGTTTATACATGCATAGTTGTTTAATGTCAAAAAAGCTTTCAATTTGATTTGAACTGGTCACCATCCATCCATGAGAATCCATCCATCCATAATCCATCCATCCATCCATCCATCCATCCATCCATCCATCCATCCATCCATCTATCCAACTCATCCACCCATCCATCCATCCATCCATCCATCCATCCATCCATCCATCCATCAACTCATCCCCCCACATATGTTTCTTCATCCAGCCAGCCAGCCATTTATTAACACATCCACACATATTTGTCTCTCCTTCCATCCATCTATCTCTATACATATGTCTATCCATCCTTCCCTCTATAATTCCATCCATCCATCTATATATGTGTCCATTTGTCTATCCATCCATCCCTCCATTTATCTATCCATCTCTCTATGTAATTATTTCTTAAATACCTGTTTTAATTAAAAAACTAAATTGGAGCCATTCTCAATTCAATTCTGGTTGATGTACAACTCTGGTGCAAAAAAGTGTAAAGATTCTTAAAAATGTCCTAATATTGATTTAACAGTGAAAAATATCAGCATATAGGTGTGGAACAACATGAGAGAGTGATGACAGCATTTTCATTTTGGGGTAAACTGTTCCTTCAATTTCCAATAAAAAAGGCCAAATGTGTACACTCTCCTTCAAATGAGAACAGTAATCACGCACGCAGACACACAGCTGTCTCTGGAGATTGGATGTCAACAGCCTGGCCAGGGCAGCTCGTGCATACAAATGCAAACATAAATGAATCATACACAGGCCATCAGCATGCCGCGTCACGCCGAGGCAGGACGTACCCGCACGCACACCCGTACACACTCGACCGTTAGGCACGGGGCTCCACTGCCGGCACATTAAAAAGCTCATTAGCTGACTAATTAAAGTCACTGCTCTCTTTTAGCATCTCCTCCATCTCTCTTATTAAGCTCTCTCCGCCACCTCCGCTAGCCCTAGTCTGAACCTAACCAGCTTCCCCAGCGAGCAGACAAAGCAGCCAGTGAAGAGGAAAGGGCACTGCACTGTGTGTAAGTCAGCCGTTACTCCGTTCCCAAGACAGTGTGGTTCAAAGTGCTCGAGGCGGGAGCAGCACATTTACAAACGCAAGTGAAATGAGCGTGCTTATTTTGACTAAGTCAGACTCAGCAGTGTTATGGATTGCATTTATTTGCTGGATAATTGATGTGGTTGAAACTGCTTATCGTGATTTGGGTGGGGGAAAAAGCCCTACATGGTAAACAATGATTTGCATAGTGAGGCGCGGGGAGGGGTAAGCTTATCGGGATAGGTATTTTGCTGCACATGTTCAGTTTAAAATTTCGGCTTGTGCTTTACCCATAGGAAAGATAGATCTCTTTTTAATAGCTCCATTGTTTGTCCTAGACTGCAATGAGACAGAATGAAGAGCAAAGTTTCCTGTTTCTCAGACGTTTCTCCCTAGAATCCCATATCCCCTTATGTCGAGATCTCATAATTTCACAAACTGTATTTAGATTTACAAACATCAGTCAAATGTCAGGGAACTCAAAAACTTCTCTTAAAATTCTCTCCAAGACTGAACAATCTGAGTTTAGTCTAAGAGCTCATTCATTTTTAACTCTTTACCCTTACTATGAGACACATTTTCTGTTTTGAGCAAATTTTATAGATGTTTTGAGCAACAGCATTTCAAATCTCAAAATATTACTTTCTTGTAAATTGAAAACTTATATTGCCAAAAATATACAGGTGCATCTCAATAAATTAGAATGTCGTGGAAAAGTTCATTTATTTCTGTAATTCAACTCAAATTGTGAAATTTGTGTATTAAATAAATTCAATGCACACAGACTGAAGTAGTTTAAGTCTTTGTTTCTTTTAATTGTGATGATTTTGGCTCACATTTAACAAAAACCCACCAATTCACAATCTCAACAAATTAGAATACTTCATAAGACCAATAAAAAATTTTTAGTGAATTGTTGGCCTTCTGGAAAGTATGTTCATTTACTGCCGAGGTGCAATCTAAGACCAGGTTTCTTTGACAGTGGCCTTCAGCTCATTTGCATTTTTTGGTCTCTTGTTTCTAATTTTCCTCTTGACAATACTCCATAGATTCTCTAAGGGGTTCAGGTCTGGTGTGTTTGCTGGCCAGTCAAGCACACCAACACTATGGTCATTTAACCAACTTTTGGTGCTTTTGGCAGTGTGGGCAGGTGCCAAATCCTCCAGGAAACAGTCCAGTTCTTCTTTTCCTTAGCCCAGGTAAGACACCTCTGACGACAACTGTAGCCAAATTCCTTGACACGTCTGTGTGTGGTGCTCTTGATGCCTTAACCCCAGCCTCAGTCCATTCCTTGTGAAGTTCACCCAAATTCTTGAATAAATTTTTCTTGACAATCCTCATAAGGCTGCGGTTCTCTCGGTTGGTTGTGCATCTTTTTCTTCCACACTTTTTCCTTCCACTCAACTTTCTGTTAACATGCTTGGATACAGCACTCTGTGAACAGCCAGCTTCTTTGGCAATGAATGTTTGTGGCTTACCCTCCTTGTGAAGGGTGTCAATGATTGTCTTCTGAACAACTGTCAGATCAGCAGTCTTCCCCATGATTGTGTAGCCTAGTGAACCAAACTGAGAGACCATTTTGAAGGCTCAGGAAACCTTTTTAGATGTTTTGAGTTGATTAGCTGATTGGCATGTCACCATATTATATTTTGTTGAGAGTGAATTGTTGGGTTTTTGTTAAATGTGAGCCAAAATCATCACAATTAAAAGAACCAAAGACTTAAACTACTTCAGTCTGTGTGCATTGAATTAATTTAATACACGAGTTTCACAATTTTAGTTGAATTACTGAAATAAATGAACTTTTCCATGACATTCTAATTTATTGACATGCACCTGTATTTTTCAATTGCGACTTGTATTTGGTATTTTAAATCTCACAATGTGATTTTTTTGTGACAATGTGACTATTCCAATGGTGATTTTCTCTCTCTCGCAATTGCAAATATACCCTACAATGTTACATATCACAGTTGCTTCTTTGATTCTTGTAATTGTCATTTTAAATCTCACAGTGAGACTTTATCTTGCAACTGTAACTTTTTGAAATATGCAACTTTCAAAGTTGCAAAGTTTCTCAAAATTGTGACTTTGTATACCAAATTGTGACTTTACATATCACCCACATTGCATATTTTATTCTCATAAATGCAATTTTATGTCTCATAATGTGACTTTGCATTTGTATTGCAAATAGATTTCCTGTAATTTCAAATTAATAAAGTGCAAAGAGACTTTATCTCACCATTAAGAATTCTAATTGTCAATTTAAATATCTCAATGTTACTTTGTCTTGCAAATGAGTTACATGTAATTGACTTTACATCACACAGTGTGATCACAGCTGACTTTATTTCTTATAATTTATATCGTGCAAAAGTGAATGTATCTAGCAATTCAACTTGCAATTGTCATTTTAGATTTGAAAAGTTTCGTTTTACTTAAATTAAATTAAAGTGACTTAATTTTCATAAAAATGTATATATGACAATTAATTTATAAACAGGCTTTCATACATCTGAGACACGTAAATACTAAATTACATATACTCCCAAACTTCAAACTATGTATCCTGATTCATGAAAAAGCAACCCCCCGAGCAGTACAATCTGCTGAAAATTGTAACATTAGAGTCTATATTTAAAATATCACAATGCTGATATGACACATTTTTGTGCTTAGCAGTAACAGCGTACTATTTACCGCATACTCTGCTAATTTTGATTTCACAAACTATATTCCAGTAGGAAGATCCGTCTTTTCCTGTAAGTCAAAGCCATAATTGACCTGTGTCTAATCTGGCCTGCTCACCCTGAGTGTGTGTTGGTAAGCACTTTGAGGCTCGCGGCGTTGCGGAGGAGCTTGTCAAGTGTGCTGACGATCTGTCCGAAGCGCGGCCTCATGTTCCGCTCCTTCACCCAGCACTCCAGCATGAGCTGGTGCAGCACTGCGGGGCAGTCCATGGGAGGAGGCAGCCTATAGTCCTGCTCCACCGCGTTCATTACCTACAGCATCAACAGACAGAGCAATTACACTGTCCTTTTGCATTAGGACAAACTCGCTAGTATGCAGAGTTTTATTAGGCATACAGTATATGACTGGAATGCTACAATCGTTAAGCCACAATAAAGACTAATAGAGTTGAAAAAAGAGCATCAAAGAATAAAACACATAGCATTGTGGTTGCAATATAGACAAAACAGCAGAAGCTATAGCACTGAATATGGATAATAAACATTTTGATAAAAGAGATCAGTATTAAATGTAAAAGGATGGATCTCATTAAATCTGTCAGGAATTTGTCTGGGACATATTTCACCACATAATCAAAATAAAAGAATATAATAAATAATAATTTGCTTGCAGAAAAAGAAGGGCCCATTAAAAATGAAGTACCATTACAGTATTTTTTGTTGTTGTTAATAACGTAACACAATGCTTTTTTTATTTAATTTCTACATAAATATGAAAACACCATTGAAAATTATAGGAATTATAAAAAAAACTGAGGATTTGGGAAGAAATATGACTAAATTTCATGCAAATAATGCCACAATATACAATACTTTAAACAGTTTTTAATGCAACATCCAATTTCTTACTTGTCATTTTGGACTAAATTGTCACCTAAACACAATATTTCATGAGATTCATCTGTGATGTAACACAAAACGTTGACATACATCTTGATTGCTCATGTCCCAGTATGGCCGCTCCCCGAATGACATAACCTCCCACATCACGATCCCGTAGCTCCACACATCACTCGCCGAGGTGAACTTTCTGAAGGCGATGGCCTCGGGGGCGGTCCAGCGGATTGGGATCTTTCCCCCCTACGCAATTACACACATACACACAGAGAAGCCATTAAATTCAGACACACACTTTGAAACCAACGACATGGCTTGAGTCTTCAGCTGCCTAATTAGCGCTAAGACTCGGCCTCTACTCACGGCTTCCTCCCCACGGGGTACCCGGCTGGGTTCATTAATCTGAGATGAAAACCAGTCAAAATAAAATGGCAGGAATCCATCTATAAATACCGGTTTGATCTATCCCTCAAACAGACAACGTGAACGGGAAGACTAATCAATACACTAATCCAAGCGAAGTACGAGCTAAATGAGCTTGCTAGTGCTAAATCTTCACTGACTACTAGCATGGCTGGTAATGACACAAATGTTTACTCAACATTTTTAGCCAAAAGAGTTGATGTAGATGCAAAAAAAGAAATGAAAGGATTTATACGGGATTCTAGTCATTCAATTCCCTTATCCGTAGCTTATCATGTCGGACACACTGAACAAGCCATCACGTACTGTACTGACTACATCCATATGTTTCCAACAGACAGAGATAGAGACAGGCTTCTTCCACTTATCAAGTATGCCATCTGTACTCCTGATTCTGATGGTCAAGGCTGTTCTTATCAATTCTTAATGCACACTGTATCTGTAAAGCACAGATATTGCTACATTTCTGTCTGGCACCTGGATTTCGATATAATGCTCTCTGAAAATTCCCTCAAAGACTAAAATCCATAAAAATGATTTCATGGGGTCTTTCAGGTTAATAAACTAACAAAAATACCAAACAGCACCAGGCTAACATGGTTTTGGAGATGTATCAAGTCCATAAATACCACAGCATACGCAAGGTATCTTAGTATCCTTTTAAATAACATGCAGTGTAAATACCATGATACTTTAATATGCTAATCATTCAATATCATGGTGTAAAGCAAAGTACCATGGCATTGCCAACTGATGTCATGATTACAAATTAAAATACAAATGATAGCCCCATTCTCTATGCTAACATAAATAGCTAACATAGTTAGTTGTAATAATAGTATAATAACATAGTAATATGTATATATGTATAACAGCATATTAATAATATTTAATAAAATGGACCATGAAAATTGATTATTTCTTAATTGCATCTCATCTCAACTCTCAACTCAAGTTTATTTAGCATCACTAAAAATAACAATTGTTGACCAAGGTGCTGTACAATAAATCAAATATCATAAATATTAACACCATAAAGAACATGAATTACAGCAATGAAAAGACCAATTAACTACAATTAAAAGCTTGAGAAGAGACGGGTTTTGAGGTTTGCTTTAAACTCATGCAGTGTAGAGGCATTTCTAATCAAAACTGGTTGCCTGTTCCAGAGTTTTGGTGCATCCTTTCCTATTTCTTTTTTATTTATTTAAATGGCCTGGAATGGCCAAAGTTATATCCTTTTTATTTATTTATTTATTTTAAATTAAATTAATTAATTTTAAATTTATAATATTTTTTATAATTATTTATTTTATTATTCCTAAAGGAAATAACTAAGTGTACTGGCTACCAGTTTGTACAAACAAAGTACTTAAGATAAGCTACTATAATGGCTTAGTGGGGATTGTAGGATTTATTAGAACAAGGATATTTCATTATTGCGTTTGTATTATTATATAAAAAGAGCAAACATGCGTGACCTTAACCAAACTCACCAATGAGCTGGTGTAGGTGGGGTCTGACGAGTTATCATCCAAAAAGCGAGAGAGGCCAAAATCGGACACTTTGCACACCAGGTTGCTGTTGACGAGCACGTTGCGGGCAGCCAGGTCACGGTGGACATAGTTCATGTCGGACAGATACTTCATGCCAGCTGCGATCCCCCTCAACATGCCAACCAGCTGCGTTACGGTAAACCTGCCATCGTTCAGCTGAGAGGGAACAGTACAATAGAAGAGGGAGAGTGGCATTAACAGATGTAAACATGACACTACACCAGTTCTCCTCGTTCTAATCAGCCTGACTCTGACAGAGCCGCTGGACTAATTCTACTCGCAGCAGCTCGTAATCTTCTTCAGAGTATCAGGATCTCCACAAAGCTAATCCTTATGGAGACATTTCCTTTGCTATAGCACTGAATATTTGAAAGCGTAATTCAATTACACACTTCACATAGAATATCAAAGCCACATGTTTTCATTTTCATATTCTGAACAGAGAAACTCTGAAGTGATGGTTCTCTGCTGGGCTGCTAGTCTGTCTGGATAGGATCAGAGCAGGAATAAAACAATGCAAAATTCTAATAATAAAATGCAAATGACCATATTATCGTACAGAGTTGGGACAGCAAAATAAATGGGCTTATCAGTGACTCCATTTGCTATAACGTCAATGGCTGTGCATCAAATAAATCTCCACTGCATTTTGGCATAAATGAGAAAATATGATCCCAACTACATTGAATACAGGTTCACATGCAATCTAGTTTATACAGTGCCTAATAGACATTTAAAAATTAATACCAAATCAATGCATCCAATACTTTGGAAATAATTTAATATTTTTATTGAGACAGAGCATATTAAACTGATCAAAAGGGACATTAAAGACATTTATGTTATAAAAGATTTCCATTTCAAATAAATGCTGCTCGTTTGAATATAATATTATATATAAATATACATTTTTCTTGAGCATTAAACCAGCATATTAGAATGATTTCTTAATGATTGTGTGATACTGAAGACAGGAGTAATGATGCTGGAAATTTAGCTTTTTATCACAGGAATGAATTACATTTTAACATTAAAATAAAATTAAAACATTTTTTATTAATATTATTTGATATTTTCACTGTATATGCATGCAGCCTTGGTGAGCATAAGAGAGATCTTGTCTTTTATTAATGTTTTATGTCCACATAAAAAAGTAATGCTACAGCCCAAGTTCTGGTGTTAGAGAAACCTCTAAGGGGAAATTCACAAGTCTACTGATCACAAATAGCACATGGTTCATGCTAAGCCTCCAAGCAACAGGACACCACGTCTGTAGCCATTCTCACTTGGTTTGGCTCCAGTGACGATAAACATTCTGCTACGAGATTTTGATGTTGATGCTTTTTTTTTCTTCTAAAGTTGAAGATGAATCATGCCAAAGCTTGTTCTTATAGATATTTTTAGAAGCGTGTTTGTGTGTATGCGTGGAAATGAGTGCGCTTGTGTCCTTGGCTGGACTTTGTGTGAGTACAAGCTGTGCCGTAGGAAGATGTCGGGGGATGAGGGACTGGTTGGGTGGGCTTTAAGTTGTATCATCTGCTTGGTGGTCAGACAGAGCAAGAACAACCCACTTCTGGATGTCTAAGCTCTCAGTTTTCTGCATCGACTGTCTGCATGGGTTGGTTAAGGTTCTGGAGTGCAAACTGTTTACTGTAGAAACTGAGGGTTTATGTAAGGTCTCACAAGATTAATATGGTATTTTTAAGGTTTTGAAATCCCAGATGTTGACACAAGTTAAAGGTGAAGCAAGGTTCTGTCTAAAGCACCACGAATAACTGTTTAATGCTGAGAGGTTCTCAAATTCCCCTGTCAGCACAAAAGAAGTTATAGCCAAGGGAAGTTTTGCTATCTAAGTTATGTAAAGTAATGTGACGTGCTTCAGATTGAAATAGAATATTCAGTGAAACTTGATTTTGTCCATCAGAAATTGATTAAAAGAGTTATTACATTTTGATGAAAGATTATGAAGCCAAGCATTTCTTTCTTAGCACCAGGCTAAGGAAAGGCGTAGCCCTTAATATTTTTCAAAAGCTGCATTTTTTTTTTAAAACGCTGGGTCTTTCTCTTTCATTCTTTTTAATGTATGCACTGCAGCAGATTTATTGCAATGGCACTTTATTTAATATGCGATTGATGAATTTTAACACCCCATCTAGACTGCAAGCGAGCGATGCAACACGACTCAACAGTTTCTTTCATTATAATGGGAGTGTTCTAGTTCGTCACATTGCGTTGCTAGCAGTTTAATTGGGGGTGCTGTTTTAAACGCTTTGAATTTGTGTAGAATAGAGTCTCAAAGACAGATTGTGGGATGGTTTGAGGTGAGAAAAACTACAACATTCACTCCATTTAATATAAAGCAAGTAAGATAAACTTTTTTCATTTTTAATTAAATGTCAAAGCTAAAGGCGGTCTATTTTATGCATAGCAGTGGACACTTGTGCTTTTCAGACGAAACTGTTCCCAGCTAAATTTGTCATTTTGAATCACTCACAGCAATAATGGCAATGGTTTGAGGTGAGAAAACTACAACATTGATTTCATTTAGATGAATATTCAAGTTTTTCATTTTTAATTAAATGTCAAAGCTAAAGTGTATTTTATGCATAGCAGTGGACACTTGTGCTTTTCAGACGAAACTGTTCCCAGCTAAATTTGTCATTTTGAATCACTCACAGCAATAATGGCACCATGGACAGGTACAAGGAGAGAATTTAGCGATTGAGAGTGAATTTCACAATTGATTTCAACTCTGTAAGAGATGAATATTAAACTAGATGCATGACTGATTTGATGAGTTTGACTGAGATGCAGGTATATATTATGTCCTGGGTCAGTCTTGACTCTTGAGTTGTCAGAAACACTTGTAAACCTAGGATTATTATGATTTTTTTTAATTGTATACTTCTTATTTAGGGTAATGAACATGCCTGCAAAGTTTCAACTCTCTGAGATGTTGTGGAACATGCATATCAAATTTCTATTACGATTTTCATGTTAATTTCATGATTAAAGGCAGGTGCACAGGAAAAAAACTAAAACAAATAAGCATTTTATTACATTTCTCAACTACTAGCTCTAAACTATCAGTTCATGCATGTGCGTTTCACCAAGAATCAATCTTTGCATTGCTTGCATCATCTTCTACTGTTTTAGTTTCAGGAAAGCACACAAACAAACTTTGGTAACAATTTAGTATAGGGACCAATTCTCACTATTAAATAGTTAAAATGCCTCTTATTAACATATTGGCTGTTCATTAGTAATTATAAAGCACATATTCTGCATGACTATATTCTGCATACCTAGTCCTACCCAATACCTACACTTTACAACTATCTTACTAACTATTAACAAGCAGCAAATTTGGAGTTTATGGAGGTACAATTTGTAGCTAATGGTTTGTTAATAGCAAGAATTGGACCCTAAAATAAAGTGTGACCCAAATGTTTTATCAAATCAAATATTTAAATAGAGTTGTTAAATACAGTTTTGAAAATCAAGTGTTTTCTTGTTTACTTGTGTGAGAACTGTTAATATTAAATATTTCATTTTTACCTGATTTCTTTTGTTTGTTTTGTTTTTCAAAGTGTGATTTCTTTTTTGTGTGAATTTTATTGAATCCAGTTATATAAACATAATGATCATACCCATAATTTTAACATAATACATGGTTTAAAAAAGGCTTTAAAGTTTATTTTTTATGATCGACTTGTATGTCTTTTATTAATATTCATATTTCATAGTTTTTATTTTAAATACTATTCTTGTTACTATTACCAGTTTAGCATGCATGTGCTGTAAAGACCTCTGTGAATGTGTGTATTCAGTGCAATCAGTGTATTCCATACATTTGATTGTCTTTTATTCCAGTTTTAGTTAAGCAGTACAAATTTGATTGTGGACTTTATTAGCTCCAGAAGAAAGTGTATTATGCATTATGATGAATAATTGGACAATAATGATAACCTAAGAATTAGTCAATATTTTTGTCAAATGTACCAGTGGGAAAATTTAACAGGGTTAGAAACACGTTAACCAGGATAACTTAGCCGGATCACACTAATGATGTCTAAGGGTGTATTCACACCTGTCTTGTTTAGTTCAATAAAAACAAACTCTGGTGTGCACCAAGCAAGACCTAGCTGAAGAGGTGGTCTCGGTTCGGTTCAAAAATAACTCTAGTACGGTCCGTTTAAGGTGTCAATATGAAAGGTTTATTTTTGTGAAGCGCTCCTGTTCAAGACTGGGATGGCAAGCGCATCCTATTAGTTTTCTTTATTTTAGAAAAGCACAACATTTTCTTGATATTGTGAGTGCACACAGTTAAAAATAGACCCTTTACAGTTCCGAACTATGTATTAGTCTTACCTTTATGAGCAACAATTACGGAGTATTTAATTTGTTTCCAGTGATGTCCTGAAGCGCGCTTCAGGTTCCACTCTCCGCATAAACGATTGGATATGCCTAGCGCACATTTATCTAGGTTAAATGTTTAAACTAATATTTTGATATGTATTTAAGTATTTTATATCTATAGATTTTATTTCCGGCAAGTCGTAGTTACATCGTATGACATTTTCTCATTTGATGTTCATAAGTTTCCTCATATTGCGTTAGTATCTGATAACACCAAATCAGTAAAAGAATACAAATTGCACTAAGCAAGATCTCCATTATTAGCCTATTTTTGCACTTCCTGTTTTCCCTGCTTGAGAATTTCTGTCCAATGAATGGATGACCTTGGCACACGTGTAGTTTTGTTTACAATTTCTGGTTCACTTGTAAAAATTGCAGTGTGAAAGCGAACCGCACCAAAAAAAAAAAAAATTCTATTTGGTCCGGACTAAAGCAAGTCAACTATCGGACTAATGCAATAAAGCAGATTGGCATTAAATATGATCTCAGTCTTACTCTTAGGAATGAGTCGAGCGCTCCGTTCTCCATGAACTCCGTAACAATAAGCACCGGGCAACTCCTGGTCAGAACGCCCTCCAAGTGGATGACATTGGGATGGTCAAACTGGCCCATGATGCTGGCCTCGCTAAGGAAGTCTCGTCTTTGGCTCTCCGTGTAGCCCGCCTTCAGCGTCTTGATGGCCACAGTCATTTCCTTTCGGCCAGGCTGCTTGAGTCGGCCTCGACACACCTCTCCGAACTCTCCTGAATTAATGGAAACGAGGAAGAGGAGAGAGGGAGTGGGGTGGGGGTGTGAGGGAGAGGGAGGATTATTGGTTTGAGCCCAGGATCAAAAAATCATTCGAGGGAAGAAATGATGCACCGCTGAAAACCAAGGAAAGTGCGAACGAGAGAAAAGAATGGATGGCAGCAGTTTAGGGTTTGAAAAGGCAGGGGACGGATGGAGAGAGAGGGTGAGATAGGAGTTTAGGGACACGTTGTGGAGAGGGAGGAGACAGGAATTTAAGGGTTGTGGGGGTTTTGGGCCTGGAATCTGGATGTGAAAGTTTGAAATGAAGTGGAAGGAATTGATTTAGATCGTAAAACATGGGAGTGGCCAAACACAAGAACAGGGATAGATAAATAAATAATAATAAAAACATAGGTTAAAGGCAGCAAGCAGCATGCATACGGTTAGTTACAGAATAAACTCTTTACTGTATCTCCCAAGAACATGGTGTATTATAAACAATTATAAATAAACATTTTAAAATATTTCCTCCGAGGCAGTGGTTCTTAACTGGTAGGTTGCACATCTTTTCTTACAGGAGTTATGGACATAAAGGACAGAAACACTGAATGCAAATGATAGAATGCAACTAATTATAAAGTTATTAGGCAGCTGTTTTCAACACTGATAATAATAACACGTTTCTTGAGCATCAAATCAGCATGCTAGAATGATCCTTCAGAACTCATCTCTGACACTGAAGGCTGCTGAAAATTTAGTTTTGTATAAGAGGTATAATATATATATATATATTAGTATTTTTACATTCATTTAAGATTGAGTAAACATAGCCTTAAATAGTCTTATGAATGGTGGTGTATGATTTTTTATATTGTTAGACCAATGCAGATCATGGTAATATTCATAAATGGCAATGCTTGGTTTTAAAGACACTTTGTTAATGATAAATAATTGGTACTCTGTCATGTAAAATCTGGTTCTTGAAGCAAAACCAGTTTAAAACCACTGCTCCAAGGCATGCCTGAAAATACAGTTAGAGAATTCCAGCAAAATTTAATATTGTATAGGCTTATGTAAAATTAGATATCAGGTTAATACCGGTTAATGTATATTCTTCATTAATCAGAAAGGCCTGTTTTTAATACTGAGAAATGTAGTTTACCTGCTCCAATGACTTCCTCTATCTTCACACATGAGATGTCAATCTCTCGGGCAAACTCATGAACAGCCTCGTTCGGGTCTTCATATGTAAAAGGGTCAATGTAAACTTTTACACCGGGGGATACTAAAACCAAAAGACAAAGAATGTTTTCAGTACATTCTTTTTGTAATTTGTATTATTATGTATTAGTTTAAATAGGCTAGGTACACTGTAAAAATGCCCTAAATATTTTTGGGAATACATAATACAGCCCAATGTGCCAATACAATTAGGGACTTACTATTGTTTTACATTATGAATGATAAGGTAACTATTTTTTACTACCAGAAACTCTGGAAATACATACTTTTTTACATCCAAAACCAAATATTTTACAGTAAAATTATGTTCCATTATTTTACCACTGTATATAATTACATTTAACAAATTATCAGACTTTTATTTGTACATTTTTCATTATTAAAATTATGAAAATTTTAACAGTGTATAAGTGGAAATTGATATAGGTTGACCTCACATAAGTCACAATACAAATGCATTGGATCATCACCTTTAAGGCGATGGCTCTGACTCTATCATTTTATATTTTATTTTATTTTATATGCTATATCACTGCATCATTTTCACAAGCTTTCTCTCATCACAGCAAGAAATATGTTTTTGGCAAACAGTGCAGATATACTCACCGTACTGCTGCAATTTTTCAGTATACTCCAGCTCAGAGCCAGTACGCTGCCGTCTGTAACCAGATTATACACACACTGAGAGTCTGGCTTGAGACTGGATTTACACACTACAGGCACAAAAAAATGTAACTAGGGCATTTTGTGAAAGAGAACATTTGAGTGCTTTAGGTTTTTCATATGCTTCAATCATCAATTATGTCCCTCAAATTGCACGACAAGCTAGTTTTATCAATCTAAACTTACACAGGTAATGCGCTTTCTAAATGCCTACGATTTCCCGCCATTCTGCCTAATTGTAATACAGTACATGCAAGATTAAAAGGCCGGGTCACCACATCAAGCAGCACGAAAGATCAACTGTCAAGACTGTCTTGTTGGCGCTTCAAACCAGAACCACTCCATTACACGATTCTAGGATGTACTCCAAAAACAGTAAGTCAATTAACACCAAATCATAACATAGGTTGAGCCTTAAGCGAGGAACAAATAACCAAGCCCAAGAACATACATGCTAATCTGTGCTGGGTTCATGCCTGTATCAAGTATCTTAAGAGAGTGAACAGTGTATTTAAATCTCAGCCTTCTCATTAAGATCTTTTTGTTTCGCTAACTATGCATAAGAAGCGTGTTTGAAAGGGAACGGGAGCAAAGGGGCCTATTGGAATTCACCATCTGTGGGATTCCTTTTGTCTCTTGACCTGTGCTAACAATGACGCCTGCTGCTAATTAGCATCTCATCTCCAATTTAAATGTCAGAAGGAAAAGAATGATGCTTCAGTGCACACACACACATGCACACACACACACACACACACACACACACACACACACACACACACACACACATTAGGATACTTTAGGATACTAGCGCAGAGGGCATGAATGAGAGAGAAGAAAGAGCTTGAAGCGGAGAGGAGGAGACGCTTTGGCACAACAAGGTGGTCACAGTCAAGAAGAATGTGTCAAATAGACACAGTGGCAGTCTGCCGTCTCTGGAGTGATTGGCAATGTCCCAGTCTTTGCTCGGATCTGGGCGAAGTGGCCTCAAATGAGCATCTTGTGAGACTCTCATACATATCGGAAGTCAGATTCACTTTGAAGTCTGTTTTCCAGTCTTTATCTGATCTAATTTTACTGTTGGGCTATTGAGTTTGTTTGACACCACGTACTGAGGCATTCAAACGATAAACAATACAAATAGCTCTTTGCTAAATCAACATGAAATCTAAATGGACCCTGTTTACTTTCTTACTACAAGTTCCCGGTCTAAAGGCGTGGTCATATTAATGAAATTTCTGGGAAATTTTGTTACCCAAAAAGGTCCATTGCCTGTTGTCAATAGTGTAGCAATTTATGCGCACTTCCAAACCAAGAAGCCTGTGGTTAGTAAGTCCGGTGAATCTATGTGACCAACTTGAATATGTTGCAAAATCTGCATGGGGAAATCTTTCACTCTCAGCTAAATTCCTGATCACATGTATTCCTAGAGTAATGAACTTTTTCACATTTCCAGGGTGCTCAGAATCGTAAATCGTCATAGTCATCAGAGTCTGTAAAAAGGGTAAATGGCTGGATTTTGCCCTGCTAATATTCGCCAAACACTGGCACCTAAATAATTCCTCAGTACACAAAATGTGTAAATATTAGGGATGGTAAGATTTATTGATTCGCATCGGTGTATTGGCATTAAAGCTAACGATGCAATGCATCAATTAAAATAATTGTGCATCGGATACTAGTTAGCATTTGTATTGCGATGCATCATTTCTAACATATTTGCATCGGTAATAACCAATTTATTTGTATATAATTATTAAATGATGCGCTATACTTTTATTATGTATTCTTTTGTGACCAATATTTTATATGTAGATTGATTTCTCCTCTCTAAACTGTTTCTCAAGCGCATTGTCTCATCACTACTGCTGCTACGTGAACATGACATATCACAACACTTCGGAGACCGAAGCATTAGAAGTCAGAAGTCAGTCACTTAAGGAATTTAAGTTAATTTATTATTTATTGTCTGAATCAAAGAAATAAAAGCAAAATATATGTATTATGTACCATATTGAATTGCATAGCATCATATTTTTTTCCATTGCATCGTATTGTACTGAATCGCCTTGTGTTGAATCGAATCGAAATCGAATCTCACTGCATCATAATAGGGGTAAATCGTATCGCATCACATCGTATTGGTACCTTCTTCATATGTATTGCATCATTGACTACGCATCGAGATGCATGTCGCATCGGCCTCAGTTATGGAGATGCATATCCCCACTAATTATATACATTATATTACATTTAGCTTTTTTTTTTTTGCTTTACCATGCACCTTTGCCTACAAGTTTCCTCATTAAATACCCTGTTTCAAACCCCATTACGAAAGTAAGATGGGTTCACGCTGACTTTTATTTTGAAGAATGTTTTAACCAATATCGCCCATACAATGACAGTCAATGTCCAAAGCAATGATGTAAAAAATACTTTTTTTCAAAATGTCTTATTTTGTGGTCCACAGAAAAAAGAAAATCATATAGTTTTGAACAACATGAGGGTGGGTAAATGATAACATAAGCATAAGTCGTGTATGGGTTTTCATTAATAATACTTACTTAAGGCAGACAACAGCGATGACCACCATGGCAAGGATGACCACAAATCCAGCCGAGGCAGAGCCCACAATGAGCGGCAACAGGTCCTGTACTGACCGCTCTGGGTCATCTGTCAGATGAATTTAGATACATTTAGAATACCAGTAAAACTGGTAACACATTTGAATACAATAAAACTGGTAATACAAAATACATTTTATACCAGTATAAAATATGCACAACGGCACTTCATATGTGATGTTTCTTTTAAAATCTATCAGGAAGAATAAAAGAGACTATTGCTTTTGACAAGGTAAGAGTTAATAAATCAATATGGATGGCAACGTTTCTGGGATCTTTTTCTCAGGAGAAATATCTATGGTGCAGGAGATTTAACCGAAGGATAAACAATTTGCATATTACAGAGATCTCATTTGTGATAATTTTTCCTATGGGTAGGTTTACATGGTTTGGCATATAAACAATGCACTTAGCCACTCAGTATCTTTGTAACAGATGCAAAAGAAATAAAACGTTTATGTTCCTACCATACAGACTTGTACTGAAGTCCACCGGGCTGCTATAGCGTCCGTAACCGGCTACGGTCCGAGCACGTACCTGCACGGCGTACACCGAGCCAGCTTTTAAACCCTCCACTTTGGCAGAAGTGTGCTGTGCAGTGACGGTGTGCGAGAACGACTCACCCTGAGAAACAAAAACACGTAGAGTTTAAAAGACTGAAACTAGACTCTTGAGTCATTGAATGCTTAGAGTGAATGTTTAGTTAACAGTTTTCACTGCAATTAGTGGATCAAAAGTATTTGAAAAGACAACCCTGGACTAAAACTGTCAGCCAAACACACGGCTGCAAGTAAATCCTATAGACGAATTAAGCTACACTCTTTTTGGAATTAGCCATTGGGTTTTGACCAGTGGCCATCTGTTGATCCATTGTACTCCACTTTAAGACGAGCCAGAGTTACTTTGAGCTCAAGCCAGTTAAACCCATGCTGGGTGCCTGGTGTTAATGTCATCTGGCTGGGGTTCAATAGTTCTTCAGTCAGGGGTGATTTTGATGCACAGCAGTTCCTCACCCTCTCCTGATACTTGATCTCATAATCCAGGATCACGCCATTGGGCCGCTCTGGGGGCAGCCAGGAGAGGCTGAGAGTGCCTGCAGTGGCCCGCATTAAGTGGACGGTGGGGACCGCTGATGGAGCTGGAGGTGTTCAGAGATGGAGAGAGAAAAAGCAGAATAACTTTATTAGAATAACATCGGATTATTTAATGCCGTGACTCTTTACTGGGGGGGTCGGGACCCATAAAGGGTCTCTAGTCAGTTCTGATAGAATGGACAGCTGGCAAATAAAATTCTAAATGCAAATACAAAAATAAAATACAAATCTGAACTTAAAACTTAGAGAAAATGGATACGCAAATGAATAAAATTATGCAATATAGGAAAAGTGTATTCTTATCACTTTGTGTATAAACAGAAAAATTCAACATAAAATACTTGTTTATAATTATTTTGCTCATTATATATATAAATATATACTCACTAAAACATATTCAATGTATATGGTTTTTGTTTGGTAATTTGTACTTTTACATCATTATATTTAATTTTCAAAACCATATGAAACCTACATGATTTAAAAGAGTACATTTCTTAGAATTTTAAAAGATGTACTAGATTTCTAAAAGACTTCTCATTTTCTTTATGAGGACACTGTTATTGGTCATTGACCCTTGTGCCAATGTTTTGTAAAAAAGCTAAGCCATTTGAGCCTGTGCTTTACTGTGGTTTTACCTGTTTGCTGCAGTTTAAACAGTCTCCTGTGGTTTACTGGTTTATTAGAGAATTGAAAATGAATTTCTCACCTGCTTGATTGGTGGTGATATTGACAGTGGCATATTGCGGGGTGGATGGGCTCTTGGGGGACACCCCATTGACAGCCTGGATCTCAAAGCTGTAATGGGTGTGAGCCTGTAGATTCCTCACCGCCGCCTGCCTCTCGGCCAGACCCAGCCGCCGTGGCGACACCTCCACGTTATCGTCACACCGCGCACAGGACCCGCCGTCGTGCAGGCACTTCTTACACACCACGTTATACACCACGTCACCTCTCCCGCCTAAATCCCGCGGCTCGGACCACTCCAGTGATACTGAAGTCTCATTCACGCTGGAGATCACGTTTAATGGAGCCGAGGGAACAGCTAGGAAGACAACGGTCATACTCCTGAAACATGTATAATTTAACAGGCCAAATATGATGTCCTGGAGCAAACTATTTTCTGCACATACCCTACGGAATATGTTTAGTCAGGTATAAAAAATACAATTTTGTAGATCACTACATAATATTCCAAGTCTAATAAAAAATCTGGAGCTTTAAAGTCAGGCTGTCATTGGGAAAATTATCTAATTATTCTTGCATATTTGTTTCAAAAATGCCTAATTTACAATGCACTCCATAGTTAACTTGTCAGGGTCAAATCTTCAACCAACAAATCTTGCTCAGTGAATCATGATGTTAACTAATTAAATCCAGAGGCTGGATTTTCAAAGCAAAACCGCCCAAGGAACTGGAAGCTTTGGTTACAATTATTGAAAAGGAATAAATATTTTTTTCCCCTTTGTTTGTGCTTACCTCCAGCACAATTCTGTTTTTTAAATTCATAAATAACAAACAACATCCAGGCTTCCTGAAAACGTTCAAAAGACCACCACTGAAAAGAAAAGCTCACCAACAAGGGGATTTTGCAACACATTGCATAAATGTGTGAATTCATGTGATATTTCCAATTAAATCCATGTGTCAAGATTCAACGGCGCTGAAGCTAACAGGTTGTAATCGCATCTTTTATGTGAGATGCTCAGAACTGACAGGCTTACATTAGCGATCATGACCTTTTTATCAACACGCTTTCCTGTGTCATTAGTCGCCACATCAAACGGACCGAATGCACAGGACAGACCTTTTAAACATATAATTAGCACAATGTGGGAGCTATGTTAATTTGACAAGTGCTACTGATGATCATCACTTACTAGTGCAGGCCGCGTCAGGGGGGTCGCTGTCAGCGCGATAGTAGCCGCTTTGACAAGGGCAAATGCTGGACGCCCTAGAGCTGGCCCGGCTGTTGGAAGGGCACGGCATACAAGAATCCTCGCCCTGTTTGGATTTGAAGGTCCCTGGGGTGCACGCTAAAGGGTCATAAAGAAAAGTGTGTGTTACAACATGTAGTTTTCTACAACATGCTTCTAATTTAATTCATGTTTAGTCAAAAATATTACTGAACATCACTGAATCAACCTAAATACATTTGGTTACATAAACAAATCCAAATAGAAATAGATCCTTAATGGAATATTATAGGTTCAATACAAGTGAAAATCTCAGCATTTGTGGCATGTTGGTCACACTTATTTAGTTCAACCCAAATGCTGGGTTGAACCTGGGTAATTGTTGGGGTAAATTGGGTCATTTTTGTGTTACCCTGGCTGGGTCTAATGCATAGTTTTAATGCAATATGCATATATTTTAATATTATTGTAAACATAATTGGGTAAAATCAACTAATAATGCTGGGTTGAATAAAAACCAACTTGCCGGGTAAGGTTAGCCTAATGTGTCCTGTCCTCTATTTACACAGCCGCTGGGCTAAACAACCCAAATTGAGTGGTTTTAAATCCAGTGTTTCTTAGAATGAAAATTCAGTCCATTGGCATAACACAATACCCCCAAAATACCAACAAAACAACCTTTACAGCTCAAATAATACTCAAGTTTTAACAGAATAATTAAAGTGTTTTATATGATAAACTTCTCATTTCTGCTTCAGAATCCTGTAAAATGGTCCCATTCACTTCCATTGTAAATGCCTTACAGAAAAATCATTGCCATGACAAGATAAAGCCTGAAACACAAAACGGCTGTAAAAACGCACATCATATACTCATGTTTTAGCAGAAGAATGAATGTGTTTCTATATTATAAGCTTCACGTTTCTGCTTAAATCAACACTGAAAAGATTGGGAGCTGAATAATGACACTATTGTCTTTTCTTTTTAGAGCTGTTTACAGCAGAATCTGGATTTGTCTCATATATGATGAAGTTTGAATCATTGATTCTATAAGTTTCCTGTTTATTATACCGCGAAGCTGCTTCTGTGTTGTATGAACAGATTAAGGTGACTTGCCTTGCTTTTAAATCCTCCAAAAATTGGCTTCTATTGTGAGTGTCGCACCACAAATGTACTTTTTTCTCTCTTTTTGATGGAGGTAATGAGAGGGATGATAAAATGATTTCTTGCAGTAATTAACATTATCAGTTGAGCTTAACTTGTATCGAACCTGGAATATTCTTTTAAGGATAACACTTTTAAAATTAAAAAAATAAAATCTGGGTCATGAACCAGCTGCGAATAAAATATATTCCATCGCAAAACTGACACACTTACGAATATAAATCAAAGCATTTATACCAAGAATGAATCACCTAAGCTCAGATAAAGTTAGTTTTCTAACTGCACCATTGAGGACAACTGTGCTGTAATGATGTACTAAAGTCAGTCCTTTTCATTTGGAAGAAAATGGCTGATGTAACAGTCTGGCTGAGGAATCGGCTGCTTTCTGTTTTTCCTGTCAACAATCCACCACACCCGTATCTCCACACAAAACACTGCAGTTAATGGGTACCGTGCCGAGAGATGTGTCCTGCATGTGACACCGCAGGTGTTTTATAGCAAATACAAGAAAAAAAATCATCTTCAGTATTCCTCCCATGACACATATCACTTCATGGCTAGTGTAATAAGACAGTGGAAAATCCGAGCGAGTGGCCTCTGCTCTCAGCCTTAACACGCGTGGCGTTACGCATTCAGACCTAGCATGAGAATGAGACGGGAAGAGCTTTGAGAGAGAGAGAGCGAGAGAGAGGGAGAGTGAGACCATGCCCAACCTGACAGATAAATGTTACCTGGGCTTGGCTGTTTCCTTTCTGTGTGTGTATGTGTGTGTGTGTCAGTGGGCCTGCGGATTAAAGCTGAAAGGTGATAAAGGAAATTAGACGCACTCTCCATTGGCCACGGCGCATCTGACGGCTGTATAGCATGGCCCGGGAGAGTCATTTATCAGTCCTTTAAGGCAAGCTCTTAACCTTGAACAACCAGATGGAAACAAATGAGCCGCCACATACTGGAAATCTCAAAGGAAGTTCCCCTCTGTCCACCAGTTCCTTCCCAGAAAACAGACCAGGAGGCCCGTCCAATTCACGTTTTATTACTCGGAGCCCACCTCATCATTCGTTCACACTCCCTCTCTCTCCTCCCCCGCTCTCTCTGTAGTCTATCTTTTAATTTTCCCCATTACACTCCCAGACTCGCATCGGAGAATTGGTCTCGCCTCTGCAGAACTATCCTTCTCTGGTATATCACTCTGCTAGGACCCTATCAGATGTGTCAGTGGAAGCTGTGGGCTGCCGTTGTTGGCAGCTTTGTTCTCTGACACAACTGCAGTCCTCCACCCATTACTGAGACTCTCTCTATTCTGTGCTGAGCCCAGATAAGGTCTGCGGGGAGACTGTGGATCAGTACGGGTGAATCCTCTCATTGTTCACACTGCTCGAGGCTTCAGATTTTGGACTGGCAGGCGATACTGGTCTTGTTGAGCTCCTAAATTCTGGCCTTTTCATATTCACCTAAAAATCCTATTAGCCGTGTTGGCCTTTAACCCCAGAATGCAAAGAGAAACCCAATTAGGATAAAAGTATTATAACACTTTGTGCGCCAAAGGAAAATGTGTTGGCTATTCATTTAATGTATGTGAACAAAAGAAGCACCATGAAAGTTTTATAAAAGCAGTCAATATGACTACTCACAAAAAGATTCCCATTTACATTTATTATAAATTGTAATTTTGGGAGAACTATTCATGTAATTGTATATGTGTGTTTTGAGCTGACTTTTGTGTGGACAAATCTGCAAAACTGTATTTTAATTAACGCTGAAAATAATGTGTTTTTAAACTAAAAGTGTTATATTTTCTTTGCATATTATTGTTGTGGTGTAGATTTTATAAAATATAAACTGTAATTCAAAGGTTTGAGGCTGATAAGTTTTTTTAAACAAAGTCTCTAATTCTTATTGAGATTGCATTTATTTGATAAAAATTCTGCAAATATTTTAATTTAAACTGTTTTCTATTTTACTATATTTTAAACTGTAATTGATTCCAGAGATGGCAAAGCTGAATTACTCCAATCGTTTACCACATATACAATTGAACATGTTTAAGATACGTTACACTGTCATGTCTCTACAAATTTATTAACAGAAACATGAAAAATGTAAATATATTTGGAGCCATTAAACTCATTTTTAACAAAAAATAGCAATCCACTAAATGTAAAATTAGTTCCCATTATGAAAAAAAATTACCAGATACATTCTTTGAATGTCAAGAAGAAGCTACTTATTGTGAAAAATGTAGTTATGTTATTCAGTGTGAGATATGTGTGTGCAAAAAAAAATAGCTTTGCCAGTGACTGCATAAAAAGGATATAAAACTGCTCTGACCTGCAAGTAACCTTTGCATTGCTTCAGACAAATTGTATAATCCGTATCGTAGCATCTGCCAGCAAACACTCAAAAGCTTTAACCGAATCCGCTTTCCACTGATTTAAAAAGCCAAACACTTACCCTGGCACTGAGTATCTTTCTTGGCCGGCTCAAAGCCTGGCATGCAGGTGCACGCTCCCACGGGAACCATCCATTCTCCATCTCCGTTACAGTACAGCTTTAGAGGGACCGATTCCTCTATGGCGTTTGGCACACAGGCTCCGGCGGCGATGACCAGAGAGGTGGCCTCGGCACCAGTGGCCGTCTCAGGGAAGACAGCGAAGTTGGCAATGCTGGTGGAGCACTTTTTAAAGAAAACCCTGGCCGAGATGAGGGACATGCAGGCGCCCAGGTCCTGGAAGGCCAGGTAGAAGCCAGCTTTGGAAACAGGACCGAAGCTCCGTACTTTGGTGTTGACGATTCCGGACTCCAGCAATGAGAAGCTCTCGTCAGGGGCTATGGTGTCCACCTGGGACAAAAGACAATAGAGAACTTAAGACATTTTTGTCCAATCGCCGAGTGTAAGGATAACCTTTATATGGACTGTGAACCTTTATCTCTGTAATTATGTCATCATTTACTTAGCAAGGGCCCTATTTTAACGATCTAAGCGCATGGTCCGAATCCACTTTTGCTAGATTAACGACGGGACAAATTGTCGACACGCCTGGCGCATGGTCTAAAAGAATTGTCCCTATTCTCTTAATGAGTAATGGGTGTGTTTTGGGCATAACATGCAATAAACCAATCAGAGAATCATCTCCTATTCCCTTTAAGATGCAGTTGTGCTCGCAACATGGCGGATTATTTACACGGCGGAATTTGTGAGCAAATAAGTAGCCTAATTCTGATACATGCAATGACTATCCATTATGACATGTAGTAGGACTGTGCAAATAATCAAATTCGTGTATCATGCGCATCTTATCAGTAAAGCCGGTTATGTGATTAGTTGTAAATCTCCATCACGTGTTTTCAAATGGAGCGGCATTTATTATACAGAGCCGTAGTTCACTGACAAGCTACGCAATATCGCGTTCGTTATCGCAGGCGATACATTGGCGATAATGAATGAGATATTGCATAGCTTGCATTTACTACTAATCACAAATTCGATAATTTGCACAGCCCTAACAATTAGGCATTTTTATATTTATATTTTATATTTATGTAGCCTACACAATTACAATCTTTTAATATTTGGCATGTTTGTGTGCTACTGTGTGTCCCTGTGTGTGTAATAAATAGAGTATATGCACGTTGTGGACCCGCCTATGGCGGCATGTTACTAACGCGCTCTTTAAATAACAAATAAATAAATAAATAACGCACAATTGACTTTAGACCAGGTTTTAGTTGGTCAATGGTGCAGTCTATTTCAGTTGCCTCAAAATAGCAACGCGCCAAGAATTCGCCTGAACGCACCTCGTTTCCAGACCAGCATGCACAGGAGCGCACAAATAAGCACAAATGCACTCGCTATTTAAACAACATGGTGCAGGACTTGAAAATAACTGTGTCAGGCTGAAACTAGCAAAGAACACTTGCATCGCCGCCCAGCGCAATGTGCATGACAAGGCCCCAAGTCATTCTTAAGGTCACATTAGTGAAATTTTGGTGAAATTTCATTAATCCATTGTCTATCGTCAATACGAAGCAAGGTATGAACCAGAGAAGTTAAGCAGCTTTCTGTTGGTCAGCACAACAAATCAACATTACCAACTTGAACCTGTTTGCGAAATCTGTGCAAAATTTCTTGCCCTCTTGTGAAATTTCTATTTGTATTATTTGCTATTAAAATGACTGGATTTCATCCATAAAAATGTAACAACATCTTATACCACTGACGTTCATTAAACAGACAAACATACACTAATATAATATAATATAATTGTGTGTTAAATAGAAGAAAAAAGTCAAACAGGTTTGGAACGACATGAGTAAATGATGACAGTCTCTTTAAAAAATATATATATATTCCCAATGAAATAGTTAAGACAGCACAATTCACCACAACATTGTAAAATGTATCATCATGTAAAGACTTAAATTAAAAGAAGTCATCATTCCGGCTGACCTTTACGTAGGGGTTCTCCCTCCATGGTGGGCTGCTTGCTGTGGCCATGTCTCCATCCGATTCATAGTAGAACAGATTAAAGGTCTCCTTACAGGACCCGGGAATATTGGGAATACTGCTACAGTCCCGCACTGAGAACTTGAGCTCCACATAGACTCTAAGTACTCCTCGACGGGGGATGAAGTCTGTCCGGAGCCAGTTGTTCTGATTGGGCTCCAGTACATTACAGACCTGGTATGTCCTGATGGGGCTCAAGTGGTCATCATATCCACTCACTTCCTCCCACTGAGAAGGGCATAAAATACTGTCACTGACTGCACAATGATTTCTTGAAATTAATTGTTCAATTAAAAAAATTTTTACTAGCAAAGGAAACTAGCAAACCATGGGATCCAGTGATGCTGTAAATTGTGACCTTCCTCACTCTTTGTGTAGTGAAATCTTTCTTTATATAAAGTTTTATATCTAAAGAATGTAACAGTGTCCCGACCAGGTGCAATAAAGCCATACATTATAAAATCTTCACTGATAACTTGTGTTTTTCTCTCAGTAAGCTGTGGCCATGACAGGACAGTTCATATTTCTCCACATAATTGTATATGTCAGTGACATTGCACTTTTTGTGTGTGTCTGGATCTATTCATTTGTGCAAAAATAAATGCAGTTCAATGATTGAATGCATATCTTTTTTATGGTGACCATGTTGTAGTTTCTGAATTACATTTTGATATTTTTTAAGTCAAACATGTCAGGATGATGCAACTGTCCTGACATAATGAACAATCAATCAATCATTCATTCAATCAATACATATTTGAATATTCTTGAAAAGAGAACCCTTTTAAGTTGTTTGACATAATCATAATTATTCCTTAGGGAAAAAATACTGCTTCACACAGCTTAAAAAAAAAAAGAAGAGAAAATCATGTTGTGCAATCAACACGCAGAAACATACAGAAAATAAAATCAACATAAAACGAAGAATTATATCATGGAAAGGCAAAGGACCTTCAAAGATGTATGTCAATGTCAATGAGTCTCTTCAAAAGTCAGATCAGATTTTTAATGAAAGGTTTTAGTTATAAAATGTCAAATGGTGCGACTCTCAAAAAACTTACATCTGAATTAATAATTCATATTTGTAAATACAAAAAGGTTTACCTTTTTGCCTTAAATTACTTGTACACATGTATTCCAATTTAAGAAAATCTATTTGTTTACTTGGCACATGCCAATCATAACATTGAACATTTTCTTGAAAATGGTATAAAGACATTCTTCATCTCTGACGTGTATATAACATTACATATTTTCAGAATGACTTTGAAATCATGCTGCAATTTCTTGTTTACTATGGACTGACAAATTGTCATTGGAAAAGTGTTGCACCACGTCTGGTTAAGACACAGTGTCACATAAAACCCAAACATCCTAAAATGTTCTGGATCTATGGATCATCACTAAGACAATACCTTTAAGTTGTGTCTCAAAGCAGCACTAAATGGAAGTAGGAATAATGAACGACTCAAATGCTCAATTAAATTCATGTTGGTGGTTAGGGTAAATAGAAATGCTTTCTCAAAGGTGACATTTGGGTTGCCTGAACTTCTCACAACACAATTAAGAGGCATCACAGCGAGGGGTAGCATGTGTTTATCTCCAGGTGTGAAGGAACACATTACTTATGATGATGCATGGCTTTTGAGATGCCAGACATCGAGCGGCAGCCTGCAGAAAGGGCTGAGCTGCTTAAAATTGTTGCCATGGCAACCCATCATTTCCATTGACTGACTTCGCATGCACATTCCAAAGAGAAATCATACTACGGGAGCGAGTGGATTTGGGTGGGGGTGTCAGGCTTAAGGTCAGACTCGCTGTGGTTAATTTCTTCACCAGTCACGAGTGTAAAATAAACCGCTGCTTGCAAACAGAGAGGTTGTGAGTGATCGTTCTTGTTAATGGCCACCTTTAATTTGTCTCGTCAATGAATGGGTTGATTGATATCCACCCTTTTGGACAATTACAAACAGGAAACAGCTATAACTCACCCCGCTTTCTGGATAGGTGGTCCACGCCAGCTCTGTAGTAGCCCACCTGCTGTCCATAAGAGTCTCTGCAAAACAAGTAATCAATGAGACACTGACAACAGCAGCCTCCATTCCAAACACAACAGAGCATCACCGCGCTAAAAACTGTAATTTAAACGGGTACATATCAAAGCACTTCACTCATTTAAATTCCCTGCACAGTCTGCGGAAGGCCTAATCACTGTTTTCACTCCGCACACTAATAATGTGATCCGCATTTATCTACCCACTCCAGCTCTGGCCTGTGGCTGATCTGAGAACAGATCCTGTTGGGTACCGCAGGGATGCTCACAGCACAGTGACATTCTGAATCCCAGGCGTTCGCTGTTCTCTAAATACACTCCGATCAGAGGAGCAAAACTGCATGAGCCAGCTTCCACAAATTAACCGCACATACGAATGTTTTATTCACTTTGTAAGTCAGCGTTCGATGGAGCCCAGCGCTCACTTCAAATTAATGTGACACACACCCATCTGCGAGAAAATCCTTGGAATATTTAGAGCAGAACATCAACTTAGCTGATTAAGGCCCGGCAAATACGCATATGGCAAACGTACACATGGCGTTTATGTGGATTGTACACCTCGCTTTAACAGCGCTGTAAATCATAGAGAGCGTTAATTGTGTGATGAAATAGCTGTAAGGGCATCTATCCGCTGCGTGCAATATTCATAAAATTGAAGGGAAGTTCTTTTGATGCTTTGATCAGTTCCTTATGACCGCATTCAGTCTTTCCTTAAGGCTCTTTGCATCTGTGCATTTGGCTGCACTGTGGAAAACAACGTCATGATACTTATTTTTTTACACAAAGCAGCTCATCGCAGTCTATTTTGCACAAATGAGTGTACAGGATGTTCTTTGAATCTTTGTTTTGTACAGTCAGCAGATGTACAAAATGCCTCATTATTCTTTAAAATCTTGTGTTACACCACTATTATCAGAATGTAAGACGATAAAGAAAAAACAAACAATCTTTAGTGGCAGTTGTAAGAAGTAAAATACGAAAAGTGCTTATTTGTTTTATTAAAATAAGCATGTTAACATGCAATATTTGATTTCAGTCATACTGTAAATGCTTTAAGGAATGTTCTCACCGACGATGATGGCTATAATAATAACTAACACTATAAAGTTTTAATAATCACTCTAATTCAATGAGAATAGGAAGTTCGCACCACAATGGAAACAACACAGATGAACAATATCACTGGAAACATGTTTTTTTTTTTGCTGATAAATGATAAACTATTAACAACCAAACAGAATCCACCTGAATTTAAAGAATTTGAGCATTTCAGTCAGAACACGACATAACTGAAGTGCGCCATTAGAATAAACAGAATATCATTGTGTGTTGACATGGATGAAAATATACTTAACGTCATAGTCATCTTTATAGTTATGGTTCTTGATAAGAATGGACCTCTTCTCTAAATGAAATCATACAAATTCAGTTTTTGCATAATTGGACTAAAGGTGTTCTCACATGTATAATTTTTTCAGTGATTTTTCACGTAATTAAAAAATCCTGTCATTTCAACAGGAATCCACAAGATTTACAACTTCACATGATGATGAAATATTTCCACATGCATATTCTGTATCGGCTAAAATGGTCACAGACATTTAATCAATGTGACTACAACTTCAGTCCCATTTATGCGATTGTAGATTGGCTTCATCCAGAATGTGTGCACATTAATCTGACTGCAATTGGACTCACTGTTGTAAGTTTACAGAATTGACTTGCAATGGATGCAACTCAAGCATGGTATGCTACTGGTCTGTACTGATTATTTGTTTATGCATTGTGTCATATGTACTTTGAAACACATTTTTAAGGGGCATTCACACAAAAAGTGTTTTTGTATTTAACAGCATGATATGCAGTGTAGTAGAATGAACAAAAGCAAGGTATAGAGATACATTTTTTTTCGTACCGTGCAAGAAACTGCAAAAGATGCAATACACAGTGGTAAAATGTGACTGTCTAGTAGTGCATGTTTCCATTGCTATGAAAAACAATGGAAAAGTGGTGCAGTGGCATACAAAAATTATAATAATAAACTAAAACTAAGAAAGTGTTATTATCTTGTAATAAAACTGTAATGACAAAAACTGTCACTCTGTTTTAGACCACAGTAACTAACAGGGTCAAATCACATATAGTTTGTTTTATATTTAGACACTATAGTGCCTGAGAAGGCTTCTGACAGATGGACTGACTTTACACAGGGGACCCTGGATGCAGCCTTACACTTTTCCTCTTGTCATGAGGTGCTTGGCCCACTTGACCTCCATTGGAAGTGTAACTAATGTAGTCGGTTAAGAAACCTGCTCAGAAACTAGGCCTATGAGTCAAACACCTATCTCTCTCTCTCTCTCTCTCTCTCTCTCTCACGCACACGCACACAGTACACACACACACACACACACACACACACACACACACACACACACACACACACACACACACACACACACATGAAAATGCGCGCACATGTCACACACACACACACACACACACACACACACACACACACACACACACACACACACACAATCGATTGAGATCCTCACACTGAAACAGATGAAGAATCGAGGTAGTCATGGCCAAGGTGAGTATCTGGATTCTGGCTCCACTGTAGTTAAGGATTATTGGGACATGACCGAGGTACATAATGAAGTCAGCTAATCATAATACCAAACGAAATCCTGCCGTGAGACTGTAATTTTTTAACAAGGAGCAATCTTGTTTTTGCCAAATAGCAATTTGTTTTGAATATGAAATTAATAATTCTCAAGAATTAAATTACAAGGAGAAAGTAATTACTTGTATGCCTTTTTGTTAAATATGCAAACAACTAATTTTACAAATGTAAAAATATATTTATTAGCATTTTCAGGGCTAGAAAATATGAAGGGGACAGTAACCTATTCATTGGAGTCCTTAACAAGAATGTAGTGTGAGATCAACAAACCTCAAAGGTAGTGATAGCTTTTCCAAAACCACACCTAGGCTCACAATTGGCACGTTTCACCTCAGTACTCTTTTTAAAATAGCAGCTGACTTGGATTTCATTTCAAAATGCATTGTTACTTTGAGGCAACTCCGTTTTCTCACCTAGTAGGTATAGCCTTTGAACAGCTGAGATCATGCAAGCCAATTATCATGTGTGGCAATAAGTGATGCTGCTACTATCACTATCTGGGTGACTTAAAAGCCTTTAGGGTGAAATGTGTCACACCAGAGCAACAGGGGGCTTTCAGCAGTCCTAAACCATGTGTCACAAGCAGCACAAAGCACATCTGAAAATCTAACATCTACATGGGATTTTTAATACAGCAACGATCAAAGCAGAACTCTGTCATTCACAAGACTCTACATTTCCAATCAAATTAAAGAGATGCTTGGATGTATAAAAGCACCTTAGTTCAATAATTACTATTAGATTTGGTTTAGTCTACGGTTTTACAGTTTGTTATATTAACAAAGGCAAGGAGCATGTGGACAAACAGCATCGTCTGTATGTATCAATACATGGACATGCCATCACACAAACACCTCATTGGTCTGTGTAAAGCTTCCACACACAGGATCCCACACGGAATAAAACATTTCCCCAAAACCGTGCTTCGGAAACTAGAATTATTCAGAATGCAGTAATGATTCAGAAACGGACACATTGAGCCCCGGTAATGATTATATGAACCCTAAAATCAGACAGTCATCCAGTAAAGGCTACACCTAAACGGCCGTGATCTATTCTCCTTTTTAATTTATTCACTTTAAACGCCATAAAATATTGTCTATTTGCCGCCGTTTGTATGTTCATCTACATCCCTTCCCGACGAATAAACGGCAAAATCGCATCAAGACTATTTAAGTTTTCGTCAAACGCGAAGTTTCCGAGCCAGAACAGTCTGAGCGGTCTGTAGATCTCAAGCTTTAGTTAGGTACAGATTTGTGTTATTACACATTCTGTGGAATTCATACAAGGAATAGCCAACTGAAGACCATATAACAGCAGCTTGGATACCGAGTAGCCCTGTAACAAAGAGCTTTTACACTTACCCTCAACAGCGAGAATAACGGGTACCCAAAGGCTGTATAATAACAGCGAATAATCCATTGTCATGAAGCTTGAGGTTGCAACATGAATAGCGTTTTGTCTATATGTCACCGGGACAGAAAGTATCGTTAAATCTCAGCATTCATGTGACTGGAGGAGCGCATTCACGCCTTGAGAAATTTCAGCCTGGGAAAAAATGCACAGCTCCTCTTGCTATGGTTGTCTTCACGTCTTTCATTCACAACTATTCGCACTACGGAATCCACGGACGATCTATGATGCTCTTCTACATGTGTGGCATCATCCTCATCCTCAGTGTGAAAGAAGCTGTTGATTCTCTGCGACTGCACGGAGGAGTGTCAGTTGCGAGGAAGGATGGAGGGCAAGAGCTCTATTGGTCCCAAGGCAAAACCCTGCGGGATACCGCTGATAACTTACAGACCAAGTATCCCCACGTTCTTTTATTTATGCATTTCATTATTTGTTTTAGAGAAGTGTTAAATCGACGTGTCACTCTTTTAATTTATATGCCAATATAAGGCAAAACAGCCCCAGAGTCCCCATAAGCCGAGCTGTGTGGCAAATTGCTAATGTGTGGGTATTCTTTGATGCACAGCGCCACTCACTGTTTGTTTACTGCAGGAATGGGTGTACTGTAGTTAAGAAGGGAGTGACTTGGCAAATGGCCACCACTAGGATATTTGTGTAAGTCACCCAACACCAATAATAAAATCATCATCCAGCTTTCTGCTGATTAAATAATGGGCTGTATGTTGACAGGAAGGTTGTGGGACACTGTAAACAATCTGCAAAGCTGTACATTACTGATATCATGCACAGTGCTAAATATTACTTCAGAAATGTAATCTGGTACTTATTACACAACAATTTTATTACATATAATCCAGTCAGGTTGCCACTCACTTAATTTTGATCTACAGTAACTTATTTATTCGGCTTCATGTGAACAATCTTGTACTTATTTGAAAAGACAAACCTAGATAGAGGAACACATCCCTTAAATTACACTATCAGCACACAGTTTCTTTCTTTACCTACATGTTCCACAAAAGCCTAATCACTGATTTTGGCGTGTATTATAAATAGCAAATAACACTAATCAAGTAACAATTCAGTTTAATTAAACAACATTATAGGACTAGTAAAAAGTGGCTTTTTTAAAGCCAATTTTAGACGACAAGGATTGCAACAATTTACCATACAACAATGCATAATTGATCATATATTACATTTCAAGTAATCACAAACACTTGGGGATGTAGTGAAAGTAAAAAGAAATGAATTTAGTATATTTTTTGTTTACATTTTGTCTTTGGTTCATTTTCTCTTGGATAAAATATTGCTTAAAGAACAGCACTTAAGTATATATCTGATTTGTCTAGTTGTTGTCAATGTTTTAATGATTAAATAATTGTGTTGATTCATTTGAACAGAACATTAATTATGGAATTATCTATAAAAGTGTATACTAAGAGTTCACACTTTTAAACAAACATGTTCTTATTTCCTTGTTGCTGCTAATAAAATAATTTTCTTCAGAGACATTTTTATATGTTCCAATTAACCCCCCTTTTTTTTCCTTGTGAAATCCTTTGTTTGGTCTTAACACCTCAACTTGCTGAAGAGTGCTGTGATTACTTCAGTCTGAAGTAATCACAACCACAAAGAACATGATATCATCTCTGGGAAAATATATGATTCATACACTGAAATAAAACTCGGCAGAAGAACTACTGCATTTTAACCTAATCATTGCATCATGGATCCTGGGAATATAGGGGAGATCATTCAGAGATTTGCAGTAAACAGAGCGCAACTCCGACTCTTGAGGGAAACAGTTTCGTTCTTTGGGTAAGACAATCTTCGATGATGCAAATATTACCTGGTTCAGAGAATGCTCAAATCTCAGGGATTTTGTCATGTCTGATCATCTGATATAGTCAGGATTTCACCAGAAATTTCACCAGAAAATGCTGAAATACATTGATCAAAGTATCACACGCAGTGTACAACATAAATTCAGACCTTGTAATACACGCAAGACTTCAAATCCTCGGCCATCCTCACATCTGTTTCAAGCAGCAGATGTCAACAGGAGCTTGTTTTTTAGTGTTTGGACAGTTAGCCACTGGCAGAATTGGCTGAGGAACAGAAGACAGGAAGAAGAGAGGAAGATGAAGGAGAACAGAGGGAGGGTGCCGGAGGGCCAGGTGCCAAGTCAATACAGTAAGCTGACAGAGGTGGATAAAGCACTCTCCCTGTGTGGGTCGCTTTCAAGACACTGCTGAAATATAGAGCCACTCAGGCCGCATGGGTGCAATAGACTGGCGTGGTGATGAAAACAGCTTTCAGTTTGTCACCACTGAGCCTGCGAATCACAGGAATATCAAGCTTTCTCAGAAACCAGGAGTAGAGCTGGTAAATGCAATCACAAAGGTCACTGCACTCTTCTCTTTGGCTCTGAACTTGACAAACTATGACCAGATAATAGCTATTTATTCAGTCGTTTAAGCATTTGGTAATTACAGAAGCAACAGGCCATAGCTGTGACCTACTTCCTCTCCATTCAAAACACCTCATCACACACTTTGTTTTCCTTTCTTTGTGAAGATCATCAAGGCCTCACTGACCCCAATTATGATTTAAGGGCTAGGCAATGACAAGAACCAAACGCTGATGAGATTTTAGAATGCCCTTGCCTCAATCCTCAAGAATGTTTTAAATAATATACACTAATTTGAACAGTTTTCAGGGTAACACTTATGGATAGTTTGCTTTTTGTTAATCAGTTCATGTATTGAAATGCTCTACTTTTTGAGAATAACAAGATTAATTAATTCAAATTATTTTTATGTACTTTTAAAGGAGGCAAAATATTAAGTACATCTTAAAAAATATGAAATCAAGGTCAGACAATCAGGGCAATATAAATATATTTTTGCTTTTCTGCTATTTCATATTTTTAAATGGTGCACTCAGTATATTTGATTCCGTAAAAAAATACATTGAAAATAATTATAATTTAATTAGTTAATTAAGTTAATCAAGTTAATCATTAGATGATTCCAGTCATATCAGTAGACCAATAAAAACAGTTTTATTGCCTTCTGGGGTCCGCCATGTTGAGATCACATGATCAGTATCCAAACCACTAGGTGTCGGTATAAGTCCAAGACCATCATTACAACAATAAACAGACAAAAGATTAAATAAATTAATAAAATACATCTATGGTTTCACTTGAAATGTCGGTACCGTTATGTCGTTATAGTTAAAAATGGAAGTATGAACGAAAACCAACATATGGCAAAACGTAAGTATTTTCGCAAATTGGCATCTAATTCGTATGTTCCATTTGTACCTTTCCATATGTATGTTTTCGAACAATCTGTCCCATTGATGGTTAGGTTTTGGGTTGGGCTTAGGCTGAAGCTTAATGATACATTTTTCAAAAAAGTATGTTTTATACAAAACTCTTAATATAGTTTGTTTACTCATGAGATGGGGTTGAATCCGCTTATTGTCATGGTCATGTGACTTACGACATCAGTTGTGCTGCTTCACTGCCATTCAGAACTCGTACCTCATGGGATGGTAAAGTGTCCATCAGATGTACAGGGTACATGTCAAAATCTCATCTGAGTACTATTCGCCTACTGTTATATGAAAACCATACATTCAAAAATACTACACATTTCACATATGGTTTCACCTACTAGTAAAGGCTGTTAGACTTATCATTTATGCATAGCAGTATTATTAAATTCATTAGAATATGCAAATTTGCATGACTGTACACGTTATATTAATCACTGGGAAGTCATTGAGTAGGTTTCAAGTCTTTTACATTCATTAAACAAATATTCAGTCACGCTTTTCTGAGGTTTGGACTAAAGCAGCCTCTGTCATCTGTGCTTAGACGACTGTCATGAGAGCCGCACACCAGTAAACAATTGTCAGGTTTCAAGGCAGGGGTGGGGATTTTGGATTAGTTTTGGTCCTCTCCTGCGGAATGAGATTTGGCGGATATCTTATATCAGCACTTTTACTTTCAGACACTTTATACAAATGAGTCCAGGGAAGATTATGTGAATCTCTTCATCGCCCTGTTTTCTACCTTAGGAACGGGATACCTTAACTAGACAACAAAAATGAAGCGAAAACATTTCCATTAGGATTTTTTTTTCCAGGTATACTTTTTCATTGGGAGACAATCTCAATAAGGAATATTGATGATTCAGCACATTTTTTTCATGCTGTTTTTGCTTCATGGTCTTCCTCCATTATTCATTTGCTGCCCGTTTTTTAATCTCCAGTGGGCTGACTCAGAATTCATTTTCCATTTGGAGAGTGTTCCCCCTGTCTGCACTTGTCCATAGCATTGATTAAGTAGGTCCTTGTGGAGAGGAAATTAAGTTTGGGTTTTAACACTTTTACATTGTATTTCCACTAATCTACCCTGTGCGGGAATTTAAAGGAAGTTTCGCTTAGTTCAAGTGGGATTACGGTTTGAGTTTTGTGATCCCTGTGGCTTCTCACAACAGTCTTCACATTTAAATTCAATTTGCAGGAATATTTGGTGAATAATCAGGGTTTGTCTTAAACTCTGACTGGAAATAAAACATTTGGAGATACATTACAATTCAAAGGTTTGGGGGCAAAACTATTGGTTTCTTTAAAAAAGCATTTTTGTAAAATATTATTATAACAGAAAATGTCTGTCTTATATTTTAATACATTTAAAAAAGTAATTTATTCATGTGGTGCAAAGCTTGAATGTTCATCATCATTACTCCAGTCTTCAGTGTCACATGATTCTTCAGAAGTCATTCACGTATATTTTGTATCAATGTTATAGTCTTTACTGTCACGTCTGATCAGTTTAATGCTGCATCCATACTGAATAATAGTATTTATTTCTTTAAAAACTCTTACTGACCCCAAAACTTTGAATGGTAGAGACACTGCAAAATAAATCATAGTGAAAGTACTAGACCAATTACTAAAATGGAAGCAATTGAATCTGCACTGACATTTAAAAGCAGTTTTATGCTTATTGAGATGATTGAATTTCATGTGGCACAAAACCAACTGCTTAATTTTTGATAGATTTGATTTGTTGTTCCAGCTGAGTACAAAGTTTCTCTGTACATTGTCAATACAACCAATATCTTTCTGAACTAATAATTGTCCCTAAGACTGATTAGTTTTGTCTGTTGTTTTGCTATTAACAGTAAGTACTGAGACAGCCTTGGAGCATTTTCCTAATGTAGTGCTCAACGATTTCCTTTTTCCATTCTTCATAGGTTCACAGCTGCCTTTTTAATTTTAATATCACCCCCCAAAAAAGATTTTTACAGAAGATTTCATTATAACCAAATCCCCAAGCACTAGTATCTGGCACAGGCCCTTCTCTTTTTCTTTTTAAAGTACAGTCGGTTTATTAAACCAAATCCCAGTACTGAACAGGTGCAACTCAATAACTGACATCACGGTTGCTACTAAGCTTAAGATGCGATTCAGTGCCGTTGATCAATTTTCCTGCCTTCTGTGTTCCCATTTGCTATTTATTCAGTGTGAGACTGCATTGTTTTGAGACATTTTCACTGAATTGGCAACAGCTGGTATAAATACTAAATGATCCAAATCCGTGTCTCCTTATATCCTTGAACCTATTTTAACGTTACCTTTGCGAGCCTCCCTCAAAGGCACCATCGTAGTTTTCAATCAATTAAAGCTGTAGATCAAACACTAAGCAGGGTCTGGCATCACTTGACTGTGTGTCTTTTGGGAGTGGGCTCAGATAACAGTGTGAATGAAAACCAGCTTACTGGGGGCTGGGTAGGGAATGTTTACCGAGGCTGTTCTATATGACTGCCACACACTCACAAACTATCCAGGGAAATAAAAACTGGCTTCACCATAACACAGACTCCAGCAGAAGCACAAGCCGACATACGATATTTGGACCCTCGCATACAAAAACAAACCATGTAATGTCTTCATGACTTCCATGTGCATATTTGAAACTCTAGTCCCCTCGACAAAGGGGTGGGTTCCTTCAATTTGCCTGTAATTGTGTACATGTAAATTGTTTACAGAGTTGTTTCCCATAAAGACAGACTGACATCCATTTTGAGCCTGCCAGTGAATTCACATCTGGGTAAAACTTCAGCACGGAAATCTGATCTTTTTTCAAAGGTAGAGAGCATGGCGAAAGGTTCCTGCTGCCCGTTCTGATTCCTGTCAGTTTCGAAGTTGATACCCCTTTGCACGTAATACCTGTAGTGGAGTCATTAGATGCTAATTTACACTTGAGTAAATATTACTAGGTCAGTGCGTTCCCTTGAACAGTTTGCATTAATGAATTATTTGTCACCCACTTGGCTGTATGGCCACATCTCGTTCCATTAAGCCCGAAATTAATCCACAAAATGGCTACAGCCCAAATGGAAGCCCTTGTCTGTGGTGCCAGAGGCCGATTCAATGGTGGTGCCAGGGCTCAGAGACAAGTACAATAAATAAAGCCATGTAAGTGCATCGTAAAAATCACTTATCCTCATTTTGCGGTGGGCCAAGTTATGCTAGAGGGCAATCAACAAACATTTGGTCAGCAGGAAATTGCTGAAATCTGTATGTAATATTCAGAGTAAAGCAATAATTCCCCCCACATGTTGCTCTTTGATAAGGGTTGTTCTCTTTCCGAGAAGGACGCATGCTGTGCCTTGCGATTCAATCTGCTCAAAAAAGAGCACATGGGAGAGAAAAAACATAAATTGTATCTTTTTAAATATCTTAATAGGTTCTCCTAGACGACAATGCGATTAATTGGAAAGCAAATGGAGACTTCTTGGAGGAATTTCTTCGGAGAAAAAGATGCCAGTATTATCATGTGACTCCAATAAGATCTTTCAGAAGAGATCCCAACACTGCAAACTTTGATACAATATATATACAATATATACATTTATACTCCCATTGTTTGCTAGTGATTGTCACATGTGCTTAACTTTTTATTACTTGTAAAATCGTTTTAAGGTAATATCTAAATGAAACTAAAATGAGAACTCATCTCCTGAGCTGTGAAAGAGCAACCGTGGAGCATTAAAGGTTTCCTCTGGGAAGATTTTGGCTCATAAAACCTAAAAACATAATAACATTCAGTTTGATTGCATCTGGTTATTGGTAACACCGTGTTCATGTTACTTATAGTTTTTCTTTTAAAAGAGAAATGCAAAACTTTGACTACTTTTGGAATTTCAGTGGTAATCAGATTTCCAACCCATGCTAGGTTTGCTTCATACAGTAGCCTATATGATACGTCAACAATCAATACATTTTTATGATAACCAACCAGGAACAAATCAAAAACTGCAGACGTAACAAGTGAGAATCAATGCACCAGATAAACATCTGAAATATGTTGATAGATTGGCCAGGGGGGTCAGTTTGATCGTTAACTAATTTCTGACTAGTCTCCACTTATATATTATTTCCTATTTATTGGTCTAAATTGAGGTGCTGTTCACAAATTATAATTAGGATATTACATTGACATATTACATTGGCCATGTTAAAATACACAAGTAGCCTAAATACGCATCAATTTTGATAGAATCTTGTGCAAGGTAGACATCTAGTGGTGTTCCATCAGCGTAAAGTAAAATGAAAGTACTTTCAAAGTATATTCAAAACTATTGCACGGAGGAAAAGTCGCATTACACACATGAAGTACTAAATATTTTGCACAAAACACATTTGAATCCCCAATATTAAACTGCATATAGGCTATATTCGCATTATCTAAACGCATTCTGGAGTCTAATCGCGTTTAGGTTCCTAATAAAAGAAACGTACAGCAGCAGCTGTAATACTAAACCACTTCTACAATACTTTTAACGTGAATGTGACACGAGTTGCCTTCACAGGATTTTAGGGAAACTGCTCCCTGCAGCTCCCGCAGAACAAACAGCACATTCATAGGCAGCAGTCAGCCAGTCAGCAGTACAATATCTCTGGAGAATTTACTTCTCTTTCTCTCTGAATGTCACATTTGTTCAAACGCGCCTCATACAATGAGGATTCTAATCTGGATCATCGCGAGCACTTTCCTGTTCAGCGTCATTTTTACGCAACGACATCGAAGGTAAGTTCCTAAATAAATAGGCTATCTAGAGCCCTGTATCATGCTCTACAAAGCATTTAAATGATAGTTTTACGAATGGAGAATACAATGAATCCGGTTTGTGGTAACATTGTACATAGTTCCTGTAGTGTAGCCTGATTGTTTACTAATTTATTACAACAGCAAATCAAAGAGTATTAAGTATGATGTTGTTCATTTATATTAGTACCAATGGTTAGCATAATTAGAGTAATACGATCACTAAAGTTCTTGTGAAGTCCTGATGAGTTCCAAACTAAACTGTGTGCTTTCCCACAATGTCCCCGTTGTAGACCAGTTTTCACATGTGGCGGGAACATTACTGGAGACACAGGACTGATTGGGAGTCAGGGGTACCCCGGTGTCTACCCACCCAACAACAAATGTGTGTGGAGAATTACTGTAAGGACAGATGTGTGGGAGATATCAGTCTTTAACTGGCCTTTCTGTCAAAGAAAATGTTTCCCACCATGAATCTTTTTCTTTATCTCTCTCTCAAATATATAAACTTCTTCTTCTTCACATAGCACTGTTAAGGTGTTGCTAGGCGGTTGTGGTGTGGTCTGGGTGGTTACTTACTGCCTCAAGCCTCTGTTTTGGTCCATATTCTGGGCTTCTTCAATGTAATTCTATAGAATGTTTGGCTGTTTTATTATTTACATTGCAAAATTTCATTATTTTTGCTTAAAAAAGTAACAGCACACACTGGCATCACACTTCAACAAGCCACATGATTTGAAAAGTATCATTCATGACCATAGCACAAATGTATTTGACAAGTTACTCATTAGCACTACTAATGAACTAGATTATTTATTTATTTAATTATTATTATTATTATTTTTTTTTTAATTAGCTGTGACTTAATAATATTTTTTAGAGACTAATATCAAATTTACACTGCAAAAATGCAAAAAAGTTTCTGAAGTGGCATTTAGGTATCTTTGCACAGACAGACTGATTAAAGCTGCTCAGAGGTGGCATCAATACATTTATACAGCAATGATAACCATGTACTTTGATATTAGGGGCTAAGGTGGGTCAGAGCTGGCATTATTTAGTCAGGCTTTAGTGGCATTACGTCTTTGTCTTTTGAGCAACTCTAAGTCATCTTTACACAGGAGAGTTAAGGCTACTCTGTGACTTCTCAAATTTCGATGTAAATAAAATCCTGCTCTTACCCGCCTCAGCCCCTAGTATCAGTTGTAATTCAGCTCTGAGCAACATTTAACAGTCTGTGTAAAGATACCTAAATGCCACTTCAGAAGCTTTTCTGTGCCACATTTGCAGTTTAAATTCAAATATAGAAAGCTGTGTAGATATTCATGCTAAAAAGTCATTATTTACTCTTCTCAATCTAATCTTACAATAAAGTGTAAAATGTTTATATTTGTTATGAGACTCTTTTCAATTAACCATCTTCAGGTTCCTCGAGGTAGGGTTGTCTCCCTCTTGTTCAGCGCTCTGGATCTTGAGAGTGATAGTCTTTGCAGATATGACTTTGTTGATGTATACGATGGCCACATCAATGGGCAGCGTCTCGGCCGCTTCTGTGGTACCGCCAAACCCGGAGCGCTGGTCACCAATGGAAACAAGATGCAAGTGGTCATGGTGTCAGATGCCAACACAGCTGGGAGTGGTTTCCTTGCTGTATACTCAGCGATTCACCCAAATGAAGGAGGTAACGAGACTACCAACTCATTACCATCCAAATATAGAAAGTGGCCTTTCCCTGCTATTTAAATTCAGCTTGACTGTGCTTTATTTTGCTCATCAGGTCAGTTGAATCCTCTGAAAAATAGGGTATAGAGTCTGTTTAGTGCACTGTAAATGCACACATATATTCCTGGAAATGGTTTTAAAATACAGCACTGTAGAACTCAGTATTTTAAATAAATGTCCCACAATCTGTTGGGGTATTTAAATGTAACAAATCATGTCAAAATTAATCCTCTTTTATCGGAACATTATACAACATTTTATCCAACTTCGATAATTACCTTAAAGTTTTAAACATCTGAGAAATCACCTTTTAAATTTCAGCGAGTCAAGAACAAATTTATTTGTATTAGGTATTATGTATTAGGTATGTTATCGTTTCCGACAGACAGCGTGTTGAAGCCGCTTAAGCCCTCATTTTCTTCTTCTCTGTTAGCTATGACGTAGTCAATACATCCGGTAGTGTACTCACTGGACTTCTGCTTCTCGAAAACACTACCTTGTATTGTGCACGTCATTTTTTGACAGACATTGATGACGTAATATTCAAATGATGTGGATTTCAAAACAGAGTGATCATAAGGTAATAATTAGGCTATTTATTTCTTAGCTAGCAAGTTTTCAGGTAAGTGATTGATGCTCACAAGAGTTTTATACCAATGTTTTACATATAATATTCCAACCGTTTTTGACGGACATGATAACGTGTGGTTGGGGTAAAATGCTTGAATGTTGAAACATGCTGATGATATAGTTCATTATACTATATATGATGACATATGATATATGAATGATGCTTATTTTGTGGTTTAAATAAAGTACGTTACTCAGAGACTGACATGTTTGGCTGGTCAGAAATTGTATATTTAGAAAATATAAAATCAAGTTTGTTTTATTTATTTACTTTATTTATTTTTAACAGGAGTGGTTTTGATGCAGAAGTTAAAAAATATTGTATTTAATGGTATGAACATGCAGATCCTTTTGTAAATAATAGTAAAAAATAAATGTTCTTAACGGTTTTTAAATTATTACCGCTTTAGCAGATTTTGACTCAAATCTTTATGTCATCCAACTAATATCAAATGATTGTTCATTGCAGGTGATCGGTATTGTGGGGGTCTTTTAGATAAACCCTCTGGGACGATAAAGACCCCTAACTGGCCAGATAATGACTACCCAGCAGGAGTAACGTGTTCCTGGCACATTGTTGCTCCTCAAGACCAGGTGATAATTCATCATTTCTATGCTTTTCAGATCATGTTACCAGTCTTGCATCACTGACAGCACCTTGCCAGGAAGAATATGAATAGATATCTTATTTAAATTGCAAAGTATCTTCTCCTTCTCAGATCATTGAGCTGAAGTTTGAGAAGTTTGATGTGGAGAGAGACAGCTACTGCCGCTATGACCATGTGGCTGTGTTTAATGGTGGAGAAACGAATGAGTCACGGAAGATCGGCAAGTTTTGTGGAGACAGCCCACCCATGTGAGACCCTCGGTCCATCACATTATATGCACCTATACACCATTTACTACAGTATTTGGACTGATTTGGATTTTTTAATGGTTGATGCAACATTATTGCATTTTGCCTCACTATTTAATACAGAATCTTATTTGAGTGTGTAACAGGTCTACATTGCTGGTCAGCAGCTTGGAATGTTTTTGGAAATATTTAGAATGTTTTGTTTGTCAACGCTGCATTTATTTGATTTATTTTGGACAACAAATTAAATATTATTACAATGACTGTTTTCTATTTAAATGCATTTACAGTGTAAGTTATTATTTTGATTGTAAAGCTGAATTTACAGCATCATTATTCCAGTCTTTAATGTGATTAATGATCCTTCAGAAATCATTATAATATGCTGATTTGCTGCTCAAGAAACATTAATTATTATTATAAATGTTGAAAACACTTTTGATGCTTAATATTTTTGTGAAAATTGTAATATACAACCATTCAAAAGTCTGGGGTCAGTAAGAAAGAAGAAAAGTAAATTATTCATTTTATTCAGCAAGAATACATAAAATTGAACCAGTTAAATATATTTAATTACATTATATTAAAATGACAGTAAAAACTTTTTAAAATGTTACAAACGGTTTGAATTTCAAGAAAATGAAAATCTAAATTCATTCTAAAAAATGTTTCATGATCTCAACAAAAAATATTAAGCAGCAAAATTATAATCAAAAACATTATAAATAATTAAGCACCAACAATAATTGATAACTGAGTACCAAATTAGCATATTAGAATGATTTCCTGTGTTTCCTGTGACACTGCCTAAAATGATAATATAATGACTGCCTAAAAATTCAGTTTTGCATCACAGGAATATATTACATTTTACAATATATTCAAATAGAAAACAGTTATTTTAATAAATGCAACCTTTGTGACCATGAGAGACTTCTTTCAAAAACAAATTAGAACTCTGCTAAAACAGTACTCAACATTCAATCAGTCAATGCAAAGCATTTTATGATTAATAAAGTGTGTCCACATGGTCGATAAAGCTTTGTTTTTCAGAGATACTTTGAAGGATATATGGCAATTTCAAACATTATGTATTTATTTTGTCTTGTAGGCCAATTTATTCTGATGGCAATCATCTCTTCATCATGTTCCTGTCAGACCTGAGTCTAACTGCGGATGGATTCATCGGTCATTACCGCTTTAAATCACGGAGTCTGAGCACAGCCAGTGCCCCTCTCACCCCTGTGAGCACTATCCCACCCACCACACCACCCGCAGGTCAGTCCACAGAACACTTTCCAGAAGGTTTCATTTCAAATGAAAAATGCAAGTAGCGGCACGGTGTAAAACTGCTGTACATTATGGGAATAAATGTGTGTAGGTAATGACTTTGGAATGTATTGAAGATTTATTATGTTTGGTTTATATGGAACGCATTAGTTCGGTCACATGGGAAGACTAATGTACTTCTATTTCGTAACTAAAGTGGTTTAACAGAAATAAATCTATGTGACTTTTGCTGTGTTTTATACTCCATTTTAGTGTATAAGGACATTCTGTAGCTGGGCATTATTAAAGCTAAGCTTTCCACTCTCTTTTCCAAAAAGCCCTTACATATTCAGAAGCTCTTTGCAAGCAGAAATGCAAAAGGACTGGAACAATTGAAAGCCATTACTGCTCTAGTAACTTTGGTAAGTGGGCATTGTTTGGTTTAAATGTGTTTTTTGTTTTCTGCAAACCCAAATAACAGCAGGAATTCTGGGAATTTCTTTGAAATTCAAGCTTCAGGCACTTTTTCGCACATTCAGGGCTTTTACAAAGCCATTAAACAAATTAGTCTTATTTAGTTGAAGTATAATGTTCTTAAAACAATCTGTACTAGTCTTTATCAAAATTACATTTGAGGAAAAATACTCTACCGGTGAAATTAAAGTAACAGTAAAGACATTTATGGTACAAAAGATTTCTATTTAATAAATAATGTTCTTTGAATTCCCTAAAATGTTTTTGGGTTTTACAAACATATTAAGCAAGAAAAATGTAATATGGATAATATAAAAAAACACTATTGACTGATTACCAATAATAACTGAGCACCAAATCAGCATATGTAAAACTGAAGACTGGAGTAATGATGCTGAAAATTACGCTTTGCATCACAAGAATGAAATACTTTTTTAAATATGTTAAAACAGAAAAAATATTTTAAACTGTAAAATAAATGTAGCCTTGCTGAGCATAAAAAACACCAAAAACAAAAAAATAAATTGCTATTATTTTAAATGTTTGACCAGTGATAATAACTGTGACGAGTGGGGCGGGGCCGAGAGCCAGGCCTGGTCCTCTCTCCTTCCACTGTTGTCACTCCTGATTTAACCCTTCCGAAGCTCCTCCGTGGGACTCGAGACCGGTGAGTGGTGCAGGTGTCGTTCATTACCAATTACTCCACCGGCCTCGCTCCGTTCCCACGGCTCTCGGCCCCGCCCCACTCATCACAATAACTTATAGTATATAAAGATATAATACAATTATTTGTAATGAATAAACACGTTGCTTAAAAAACAATAGTTGATACATTCAAAAATGTGTCCCTGTAGCAGAAAACCAGTCATAAGTAGCACGGGTATATTTGTAGCAACAGCCAACAATACATTGTATGGGTCAAAATTAACGATTTTTCTTTTATGCCAAAAATCATTAGAAAATTAATTAAAGGGTCATCGGATGACAATTTTCCATGAATTGATATTATTTTTTAGGGTCTTAATGAAAAGTCTGTAACATAGTTTGGTTAAAATTTCTCAATGTAGTGTAAAACAACACATTTTTTTCCCATTTAAAATAACAGCTCTGTCTACAGCAAGCTATTTTATTGTATGTCGCTTTAAATGCAAGTAAGCTCTGCTGACCCCGCCCCTCTTTTCTGAGCCGCCTCTGAGAGATGGTAAACGTTAGCCGCATTCATTGTGAAACTGGCTAACAAGCACATTATTAGGAAAAGCGATTTGCAAAGATTCATTAAAAACCTTACACTCACTTCTTCTGTAGATGATGCTGGATCACGAATGATTCGCGCGAACATAGATGCATTTAGGTAGATCAAGGGCGCAGTCCCTTCCCAAATAAACCTAATCCACTGCGTCTTCAGCGGCTCAGATGTCGGGGGTAAATGACGACTGCTATGTTCATTATAACATCCAACAATATAACACATCAATCGCTTATAGGAGCAATTCTTGTCTACATCTGCTCTGGCATTGAAACAATGGCAGACAAATGGCGACGCTAAAACGTCATCTGTACGGAATATCGGTGTGTATGGAACAACGAATAGTTTTTTTTTTAACCGTAAAAATTTAAATACGGCAGACTTCGTGTTTTTCGACCGAGAACATTTTTTAGGGAGGGATTTACCTCCTTTCGCCACATCATACGCTCAGGTTACTCTCACTGACTGCTCATCTCGACTCGCACCAACCGGAGCTGGGGCCGTGTGACTCGTTCGCTCTTCACTGCACACAACTGAGGGAGTCCTGCACTTTCCATCTTTGAGACACGTTAAAAAAACTGTGCATACCGCAGGAACGGTATAACGCAAAATTTGAGTGGTTTTGAAACTGTGACTTTTTCAATGTTATTGTCCCATGCCTAGTCCAGGGTCACATATGCATACATTTGAGCATATCATATTTTAAAGCTTCAAGAGATATAACACCAAAAAAAGTTATGTAAACCCAATTCTATTCACAGAAATAAGGCATAATGCTGGTTTTAAAAGTTAACTAAACCTCTCGGTCTCCGTCTCTGTTTTAATAATGCTTATAGATTGAAAATGTGTTCAGGCCGATACTGAGACTCAGCTCTTTTTTTTAATTGCAGTGGCAGTAAAGCTGCTGAGCACAGTAAAAATGGCAGCACGCATAGCAGAACTATACCTACTTTATACATTTCCATGCACACGCATTTTATGCAATTGTTCAACGACAAAAGCATGATTCTGTGAATTTACAGTCTTTTTTTCCCTCACAGTGATTACCGCCACCCTTATCTCAGCAGCCATGAGAGAACACAGCGTCCTCGCCACCTTCTCCATCCTGTACCTTTACAAGGAAGGAAGTTTAGCCATCCAACAGGCTGGGAAGACCATGAGCACCAAAGTCACAGTCCTCTGTAAAAAATGCCCTCTGGTCAGAAGAGGCGAGTATCTTTAAACTGACCTCGATCATTTTAATTGAAACCATCACAGTCTAAACTAACACTTGGCGAGTCCAGCAGATGTTTAGAGTTGATTGAGGTGTATTTTGGAAGGTGATAGTTTGCAAATTTCGAGCTCCTCCAAAGTCCGTTGGCTCCATTTGTGGTGTTGAGATATTTCAGGCAGGATATGCCATTTCAGCGTCATGGTGTGTAACTTAAGCTCGCTCAGGAGAGAGTCTCAGTTGGTTTCCTTTGAATCACGGACAGCTAGAATAATAGTTCTCTTCAACCACATGGATGGTATGTGACTTTATTGTGCCATGCTTTACCTCAGCTCACTTAGTGTTGAAATATTAAGCCACTGTACGGAAACTCTGCAAAAAAACTGTTTTGTTTTAAGAGAAATGTGCCATAGAGGAATGTGGGTTGAAATATGCAGGAACAGTTTTTGGCAGTTCAGAGGAACAGTTTAACATTAATCATTTGTAGTGGAACTTTTGTCGAGATGAAAAGCAAGGGATTAAACAAAATATGATATGCTTTGCGTCACGTTATACGAAGGCAATATCACATGAGCAAAGGTGTGTTATGAGCAAATATCAACATGGCTGTGTTCTTCTGTTATAAAACAGCTAAATGGACAAATAATTGTACTTAAAGAGCATACTATTTATGACTGTTTCTTAACACTCAATACACTTTTAATGTCAAAATTAATTTAAAGTGCATTTTAAAACATAACGTTTATTTAACTTTGTCATGCGTTAAAGATGTAAACTTATTTTGATGCGTTTATTAACATTTACTTGTCATTTATTATTTGATATATTTAATGGTAATATATTTTAAATGTACTAAATTTCATAATTTCATTTACATTTCATTTACTTCATCATTACTATTACATAATGCAAATACATTTAATTGCACAACATACAAATTTCAATAGGAATGGCATTAAAATAGATTTTAGTTTACCATAAATGCTTGTCAGTATATTAAACAGTACACTCTTATCATATTTCATAACCATATGTCTAACCATATTTTCATATACATTTCATATTTAAAAATATGTTAAAGTACTTTTTCACAAGGGTGGACTATTTCTAACATGTTATTGGACTAACAGAAATGCAGCACAATTGTAATACAGCTTTTATACAATAGTTCAATAAATAAGACCAGCATTCTTCAAAATATCTTCTATGTTCAACAGAAGAAAGAACCTCATACAGGTTTAGCACAGCTTGAGTTTTACCAGAAGTTCACAGAAGTTTCATTTTTGGGTGAACTTTCACTTTAATACTAAGCAATGTACAGTTAAGACAACATACATTTTTTTGGGGGGTTCAGCAAATATAGTTCCAAACAAAGTCAAAGCAGAACCGCTGAAACATTGAGCAACATATGAAACAGGCATTTAATTCATTCACTCATATGTTTGGTTTCAGGGCTTAACTACATTGTCATGGGCCAGACAGATGAACAGGGACACGGTATTGTGTCTCCTCATAACTTTGTGATGGCCTTCAAAACCAAGAAGCAACGGGATCTGGGAGTGCTGAAGAATATACGCTGCTAATGTGTACAGGTCACCTCCACCACTGTTCATTTCTATGACTTCTATATGATTCACTCGATGTACATGCTTTTGATAACAATCATACTTGAAGGACTCTTTCAGTATTTAAGAGTGGTCTAATTGGTTTTATATTTCCGAAACACATTTACTCCAAATAGAACATTTAAAAACCTTTAGTTTGTATGTTTTTTTTTTTTAATGTTGAGGATCATTTATTGTGTTTTAAATATCTTTGACCACATGAATCAATGATTTCCTCACATTCAGTTCAACTGAAGAGCTGAACTGTAGCAGAGCTTTCTAGAAAGCCTGTATATAAACGAAAGCACTCGCTACAACACAAACTCTGTCATTTGCAGTAGCCGCGGAGTGGTGACATTTACGTTCCAGGAGATCTGGACATGCTGGCCTTTGAATCTGAGATTTATCTAATCTATCTAGTGTTGTAATGAGTGAACGAAGATTAAAAGATGACAAAATGAAATGTTGTCCAAATGAAGTGCACTGTAAAATTGGTATTATGTCAGCTGAGGTTACTACAAAAACATCCCCAGTCGTTCCTGTTATTTGAAAAGCTTTGAAAGAAAGCTTCTGGTGTAATTTAGGGAAACACTGGTATAAAAGAGTATAGTAGTTTTTCCCCATAATATTTTTTGATTTATAACTGGATTATTCAAATTATGGCAAGGAAAATAGGACGGAAATGAAAGCTACATTTAACAATTGCTTATTGAGTATTTGAGGGGATCAGCTTAATTCTTATCAATCAGCTTTTGAAATGTTGATACTATCAAGTGAAATACTACCATAAAATCCATTGCTATTGTTTATATATATATATATATATATATAAATGACAAACATGCCATTGTTGTATTATTTTTTTTACCATGCAATAGATTTGAGATTTGCCATTTGAATAATTTTCTACTTTGGCATTTAAACTGGCATATTAGTGTTGGAACTGGGCAGCAAACTCATTTAAATACTGAGATCTGCTAGTGTTTCTCTACAGTAATATAATGCAGTAGAGAATGAGGCACATTGTTAAGTGAATCCACTGTGCCCAGAGGGGGCTTCCAGTATTCTCCTGGGTGAAATCGAGCGTAGCTCTACGTGACTGTACAATTGTCAAAGGGGAACACTCAGCTCGGCTGAAATTATCCCAGAAACTCAAACACATCTGTAATTCCACAATGACACTGAGAGACTCTCTAGAGGAGAGCTGGACTCACTCGACAGTGGCAGTGATGAATATAAATAGGAGGCAGAGTCCAGGAAAGTGTTTGGTTTTATAAATACATTTCTGGCCACTGTTAAATGATGTGGATGCTGGTTTAATTATTATTTTTGTCTATTTGGAGGGCTGAAATGGCTTGACAATGTTCTGCTTTCGTCTCGCATTTCACTGAATAATATCCTCCTCTGGATTACAATGCGCTTCCCTGGATGAGCAAATATTGTTTAGACTGACATCCAAAATGTGGGTCTGTAAGCCAAAACAGGATTGCCAGCTGCATCCAAGTCTGATTAAATATCAAACTGAATGAATGTGCAGATATCTACATGGCTCAAATATTTCTTGTGGGCACCTTTATTTACGTAATGTAAAAACATCCAACTATTTACAATCTGGCTCAACTGAAATAATAATTTTAATGAGTCAATGAATAAATCAAAACAATTATTCACAATTATTAAGGAATAGTTCATTCAAAAATCTAGATTCTGTCTTCCTCAGGCCTTCCAATTATGTAGATGAGTGTATGTCTTCATCAGAACAGATTTGGATAAATGTAGTATTATATCACCAATTAATTATTTGCAGTAAATGGGTGCCGTCAGAATGAGAGTGCAAACAGCTGATAAATGCATCACAATAATCCACAAGCAATCCACTAACTTTAAACAAGTTAGTTTGTACTGAACAAATCCATCAATATATTTAACTTGAAACCATTGCTTCCGGCTAAATATGGGTCCTCAATCTCTGATATTGTTTTCTTCAGTGGAAAATGTATCTGATCTGAATCGGGAGAGGAATATGAACATATCTGTTTACAAGCACAAAAACAATCCAACAATCCAGTTGTAAATAAATGTTAGTGGAATTTGATGTGAGAGGACTACAAGAGATGGACTTTTTACAGCATTCTTATGGATTATGAACATGCATTTTGTCCAGAAGTGACAGATTCAAGTTAAAAACATCTTAATAACGGATTTGTTTCTTCCAAACATGCAGCTTTTCACTTCACAAGACATTAATTGGTAGACTGGAGTCATGTGGATTACTTGTAGATTATTGTGGTGTTTTTATCAGCTGTTTTGACTCTCATTCTGACGGCACCCATTCACTGCAGAGGATCCATTGGTGAGCAAGTGATGTGATCCATTTTTTCATTTTTGGGTGAGCTACAGCTGTTCCTTTAAGAAAATATCATCAACTTTTAATAATCTACATGTAGCATACAAACTAGGAGAAATGAAATGGTTAGTGAAATGTAATTAATAGGAGGTCAATCAATCAAAGATGAAATATTCATAAAGAAATTTAAAACAAAAACAAATGCATGACAGTATTGGTGAATGAGGCAGAAGGGAAGTCAGGAGGAGAAAAAGTGCAAATTGAGGGTTGTGCTTTCTGACAGCGTCCTTCAAGAAAGGTCAGCCATTTACTTTCTTCAAGCTTTTTCCCATAAGGCATGCAAACACCGTCATCACCATCTTGGGGTTGACCTCCACAAGGTCATCGGGCAGGGCGTACACCCTGACTCCGATTTTTCGCGCCACTGAGATTGCATATCTGCGAGTGAGAAGCAGAGATACGGATAAGGTTGCTGGTGGCGAGACAACAGGCAATTTGGCATCAGATGTGTATCAGGGTAATTTATGAGGAGCCGTGGGGGGAACTTACTTTGCATTGTTTAGCTTGTCCTCTGGCGTCAGCTCTCCGGTCTTCACCATCTCGTATTTGATGGCTTTGGGCATGATGGTGTCGATCAGATCAATCACTGGCAGGCTAGTGCTGATTGATTTATCCTGAAATCATACATTACATAGAAGGTTTAAGTGAAAACATTGTTTTTTTCCTTCTACTTAGGCGTGTTTGATATTGAAATCATTGATAGCGAAAGGGATTCACCTTGAAACTGTTAATATACGAGTCTTTTTGGCCTTGTTTCAAAGTGTTGTTCACCCAGTCGATAATAACTTGGTCACTGACTTTTTCTCCATCACCGATGTCAGACAGAACCTTCAGTGTGTACCTGCAGGAGTTATTCACAGACAAAATAATTAATATGTCATGAATATTCAACAAAAATAGATGTGACCATAACATGATGACCATCCCCATATGGCAAATAATATATATTCAGATATAGTTTATATTTATGTCGTTTTTAATACACAACAAGTTAAGACTTTTATTCAGCAGGGATGCATTCAATTGACCAAAAGTAACAGTAAAGACATTTACAAAATAAAATACTACATATTTTTTATAACAAATAAATGCTGTTCTTGTGGACTTTCTATTCATCATTCAAGAGTCTTGAAAAAATTGTTTTATTGCTGCTTCAATAAAAATATTAAGCAGCACAACTTATTTCCATCTTAATAAGAAATGTTTCTTGAGCAGCAAATCAGCATATTAGAATAATTTATATATTTACATTAATTGTACTGTTGTATTTCCTTTTCCCTTTTGAAGTATATTTTGTAACATGTTTTGAATTTGAAGGGATTGAGAAGTATATTTTAATTTGAAATTCTATTCTATTTACAACTTGTTTAATATACATATATATGAAATATGTTCTAGTCATTTTTTTTCCATATGGGTCAAGTTGTAATTATTTCAACCTAATACTATTTAACAAGTTTGCAATTTCAAATGTTACATTTTTCAATTTCAAAAGTTATTAGTAAAAAAACAAGAAACATTATATATATATATGTATATATATATGCTTTATTGCCAAAAGTATTGGGTCACCCCCTTCTAATGAAAGGTTTGACTACTTTAGTAATTTCCATGAGTACAAATCTTAATGTTTAAGCATATAATTATATTCTATGGAATTGTGTGCTTCTACTTTTATAGCAACAGTTTGGACAGAACCCTTTTCTATTCTAACATGACAGTGTCTCTGTGTATAAGACAAGAATCAGAGAGAAATGATGATTCAGTCAGTGTGGAAGAACTTGACTGGTCTAATCCCAGTTGAACACTTCTGGTGTGACTTTAAATGCAGATCGTGAGCAACATTTTTTATCACCAAACACCAATGACATATGGGTACAGTCATTTCAAACACATGAATTATGTTTCCATCTTTGTTGCCACAGTTTGGAAGTGCCCTTTTATCTTCTAAAGAAGGGTGTGTCCCAGTACTTTTGTCCATATAATGAATGTACAAGTCATCGGTGTTTGATGGTACATTTTTGGCTCAAGGTCTGCATTTAAAGTCACACCAGAGGTGTTCAGCTGGGATTAGACCAGTCAAGTTCTTCCACACTGACTGAATCATCATTTCTCTTTGATCCTTGTCGTATACACAGAGACACTGTCATGTTAGAATAGAAAAGGGTTCTGTCCAAACTGTTATGATAAAATTAGAAGCACACAATTCCTAGAATATATATATATATATATATATACCTACATACAGAATATATGTTATATATATTTAGACCTTTATTCTTATTTTATAATAAAATAAGAATAAAGGTCTACCACTAAAAGAAACACTCGCTGGGGAGTAAGCATGTAGAAAAACATATTAGATTAATACAAATTTAAATACATTTTCCACAAATTCTGCAAAATGTAACACAGTTACAAATTGCCATGAGATTGTGTTGAAACCTATACTGTAAAAATAAAGTACCTCCTCATTAGCTGCCAGACCAACGCAAGAGTGTGCATGGAGCTTCCTTCATTGATATTCTCACCACCGATTCCTACTAAGGAAAACTTTGCTTCCTTTTTGCCCAGTGCAACCGCATAATTACAATTCTCAAGCTACAAAACAAACATATGTCAACCAAATTAACATGACATGTATAATTCAACCCTAACAACTGCAGGTCTCCATACATAAATAGCATTTTTGATGAATAAAGCGTGCATTTGAATTATACACGCAGCTAGCCGGTACCCTGAGACAGCTGTGGAAATCATTTCAGCAGGGACACAAATTCAACTTGTTGCAAAACAGCTGTATTTAATTTGCTGTCAGAAACAAACATATTTTTGACCAATTATTTATGCGATGTAAAAATTAATGAATAAATCTGACTGGAATGTGAGCCAGTTGTTAAACTCATTCAGTAGCTTCTTGTACTTTTTTTTAAAACTAAAATATAAAACCAATACAAACCTTCTTCATGTTGGATCCCAGTATTGGATAGGGAGGTTTATTGACTCTAGTCCAGTTAACAGAAACCTGGATTCTCTCGTACAGCTGAAGAATGATGAGACCATCGTGCAGATCACTGGAGAAGAAGATGGGAATGATGAACTTCACTCTTTTGTTTATAATGTGCTCAAGTAAAGACAATGAATCAATATGAGTTGTGTTTAAAGGTGCAGACCACCACTGATTTGTCAGAAGGTTTCTTCATAACACCATGTTATACTGTATCTGCCTGTTATATCATTCACCAACTGTATGCATCATCACTTAATAGTTTGAAAAAGTAAGTGATAGCCCACCTTTATTGTGACAAACTCTATGATTATTAATATCTATAGCACAATTGGTACGTTACAATATTGTTATATGGTTACATTGTAAAAGAAGTTTCAGCCACTCCTTTTCATCTATCTATTTATATAACAATAACTACTGTTTAATCTACTACTACACACTGCTAAAATGAAATAAAAGTAGGGTGCAAAGTACTGTGGTAATTTGAAGGAAGTTTCCATATTTTTTAACAGGTGTTTTACTGGAATTTGGAATGTTACACTTGCATTTTATTGTACTTTAGTGTTAATGGAAATGTCCATACAATTCTTGCATAATGAACTGATAGTTATTTTACAGATTTATTTCCTACAGTACTACCAAAGAAAGGTCAGCTAAATTAAGTAATATAAATCGAAATATATACACACGTTACAGTATATACCCAAATGTGATACTTTGGGAAGTTTAAGCATTAGCAATAGTGATGCTTGCCTTAGAAAGAACTACTACTAACAAATGTAGAGGCAATATTTAGTATATAACAACATAATATACTGTTATTTCAATACTTTAGTAAAATTTTAAGTCACATTAATTTTTTCTATCACCATCTCACAACCTCTCTGCATGCTGATCATCATTCAGTTATGAATCAAATCAAATAATAAAGTAATAAACTGAAATAAAATAAGTCTTATGTTGTGATTGTATTTTTTCCCTATTGGCTTGTATTGTTTTTAGCTTTTGATTCCAGGGCAGAGAGTAGTCCTTATGTTTCAGTTGTAGAAAACGAGGGCAAACGGTGTTACCTGTTCAGGTGATTGACATGTGGAGTAACTCCCAGAGAATTCATCCAGTTTCTGAATGTCCTGTTCTCTCGCGTTTCCCCTGTAGTCAAAGACATAACACCGTTACATCTGGTGTTCATTTGATTATGAAGATTATGAAGTACTTTATATGCGTTTCCTTATTTTTAATATTTTGACTATTTTAATTGGATGTCCATGTTTATACCGTACTCACATAATAAATACGAACTGTCCACCCTCATAAAATTAAACTGGCTGTTTTTGCTGCTGTACCTTTATGATTTCTATATATAGACTTCACAGATTAACATGATATATAAATGTGGGAAATCATATGCTAATGATTGTGGTGTCATAACCATAACAATTTTTTAAGCAGTTTTTTTCAGTAGTTTTCATTAAAGTGAACTAGAGAGAAAGCTCAAACTAAAAAAGCTGCAGCGAAAATCCTGTTTCTCATGATATACTCCTACGTATTAAAAATACGTTTTTAATAAAGCACTTTAAATCGGAATAATAACATGATTACATGATAATAATCTGTTGCATAATTCTGAGCTAAAGATTCTCTTAGTTTGCACAATAGACCTTCATCATATCTAACAATAAAACCAGGCTGTGGACTGAATAAACTGTGTTGTGATAGGAGCCAAGGGCATAATGGTAAAATACTCATTTATCTCTCTTTGCAATGTAAATGGAAGAAATTAAGGCAGTTATGCAGGTTCTGGTAAATCTACTTATGTGGGCTTGTAGACTACTGTATTGAAGGAGACCGCATGAAGAAGAAAAAGGAACAATCAGATCAAGAGGACAGAAGAGAGATAAATAGACAGTGAGATGTTCAATTACTGATGGGTCACATGATGTGGTCTCTAACACACACACACACACGTGCAGTACAGCCACAGCACGCCCCCTGCTGCTCACGCGGAACACTGCACGCGCTTTAACTAGCCAATCAAACGCAGTCAAAACAGGCAGAGTCTTCAGAACGTGCAAGAAAACCTTGATAAGATCAGTCCAGTAATTATATATTCATGAAATTTAACCTGTAATGGAATATCTTGAAACCTTACCTAATACCTCACTTTAAGTCACTTTACATTTGAATGTTTCCTATTTGTTATCGGGTTTTATTAATTAAACTTGGGTTGCAAAGAGGAACTACAATTTCTGTAACTTCTTCATCTTCTTTAACTTTGACCTCTTCAAATTTACTTTGAGTTCTTATTCGACTTCTTTACTTAATCATTAACTTAATAATAATAATAATAGTCTGCACACAGATCATTTTATAAGAAAAACAGATGCACAAAAATATCCTAGGAAACAATCGAATAACTATCTAACTAACTATTATTATTATTATTATTATCATCATCTTCATCATCATCATCCAGCTATGTGTTAGAAACAACAACAACAACGATAATTGTCTGCACACAGATCATTTTATAAGAAAAACAGATGCTCAAAAATATCATAGGATACAATCTACTAAGTAATTTTATTATTAATATATCCAGCTTTGTGTTAGAAATAATAATAATGATAATTTTCTGCAAACACAAAATATATTTAATTTTTTATAAGAAAAACAGATATAATAGGAAACAATCTACTAACTAACTAACTAACTAATTATTATTTTTATTATTATCATCCAGCTATGTGTTAGAAATAACAACAACAATAATAACAACAACAACGATAACTTTCTGCACACAGATCATTTTACAGGTAGGAAAATAGATGCTCATGAATATCATAGGAAACAATTTACTACTAACTAAGTAATTTATTATTATTATTATTATTATATCCAGCTTTGTTTTATAAATAATATTAATAATACTACTAATAATTAGTATTAGTATTATTACCAGGCTTTGTGCTAGAAAAAAGATGAAGGAGAAGAATATGTTGGTGGTGAAGATAATACAACCATGATGACAAGCGGATGAATTGCAAAATAAAGATTAAAATATGATGGACTTCTTTGTAAACATGTATGTCGTTTATTTGTATTACAAGTGTATTCATGGATGTAGTTGTTTGAGTATGTTTCTTGTTTTGTTTTGATCATAGGAAATATCAGATTCAGAGCAAAGATAACGCAGCATCATTCATCACAGTCAGTCAACAAGCTCTCTGAAACGCTAGAGAGCTCCAGACTGAATACAGAACAACTTCCTTGCATCACATGTTTGGTACATTCACATATTAAAATAACACAACTCACCCTCAATCGTATAATCAATGCCATTACTGGGGGGTCGGTTCAAGGCCGGGTACATGTTGAAAAGATTGGCTACAAAGGCCATGTTGAGCTTATGGTTTCCTGCCACCACATCATTGGGAGTGACAAACTGTCTGCAGTCCAGACGATCCGCCTGCTTCAGCATCAGCTCTGCTCGCCTTTCATCATCACGCTCCTAAAACAGACAGTTATTAAACCTAAAGAACCAGAGATCTGAAGCACTGTTCTAAAGCAGGTGATTATCTAAACGACATCTGCCACTACGTGATTAATGGATGTTCTGAAGCACAACAATAGGACAGTATGAGGGTGTAACATTACAAACAACACACTTTACAGCCAAATTCAGTATTCTGAGTCACTTTCTTTGGCCTGAAAAATACACTGTGTTTGCCTGATTTTTTCCATATAGAATAAACATTGTTTCGCATAAAATGTAGATACTGTACTACAATTTTTTAAATCTTTTTTTTCATATATAAAATATTACTGAATGTTTAGATTTTTTGTTTAATTTTAATTCCAGCCTTAGTCATTTCAGTATTAGTTAAACTAAATGAATAGGAGAAATGTTTGGCAACTAGAAGAAAAATAAATAAATAAAAATTTTTTTGAGTAAAATATTTTATTTACAGTTTTAGTCTTATTAAAATAACCAAACAACTTTCCATTCAAAGGTTTAAATCATGCAACTACAGAAGTAATACGACACATTTGTAACCTCAAATTACAGCCTGCATTGTCTGATGAAAATGTAAGTGGTTCTGCAAGTAACCTTAACCCAAAACCCAATCCTAACCCTAACCATAGCAAGTGCATGTAGTTAAATAATATTACTCAGTACTTAAACTTATACTTAAATGTATAATTACACTGTAACAAGGACACCTTAAAATGTGTAACCAAAAATAGTAACAGTGCAACAGTAACAGTGAATTTTGCCCCACAAATAGTTATATTCTACCAAGAATTCGCCTGATCTCAATCATGTAAAACGTCAGGCAACAAAACTGCAGTGTGCTTATGATAAACAAAAGATGATCATGTGGTGAAATGGATGCTATAGTTTGTGTTAACTATATAGCTAAAGCAGGTCTTAAAGGTAATAACGATAAAGGAAATGCATTTCTATCAGGACCACTATCGTCAAAGATGACTGGCGATTTTGGATTGGCGGTATGGTTTTGATCTGGGCAAACACTCCCTGTTCATGCATGGAGCCTAACATGGATGAGAGCAGGGAGAGCAGCAATAACCCGCTAGAGTAAACAGAACAGAACCAACATTAATGAGCAGATATCATTAATGTTCTAAGTGACAATTTAATGTAACAACATGATTGAGGATAAAGATTCTGACTCAACGAGGAATACTGAATGCCAAGTCCTGACTTGGTTGAGAGGAGGAGCTGGAGATGGAGAAGGCTAACTAGCTCCTGAGCAAAGTAATAAGCTGCTGAATAATACTGAATGGACCTTATATAAGGAAGTAGTGATAGGCATTATATTCCTTTAGGTAGACATGGATCAGCTGAGAGTCACTAAGGTGACATGTGGTGAAATGTGCAGTGAAATGTATCTGGACAAGATATTGAGATGTCAAAATCAAAAAGAGTTTCGAAAAATCGTTACAGTGCAAGTAGTTCAATAGTAATAGTGCATTTTTCATCACAAATATTTATATTCTAAAGAGAAATAAACCTGACCAATTCCGATTGACAAAAACAAACCAAACACCCATAACACCCGCTCTCTCTTTTTAAGGTCCTTGTCTTGTTGTTTTTTGTTCTCATATTTCCCTTGACTTTGCTATGGCAGCAATCAGTGTTGGGTATCAAAAAGTCGGCCTATTTCTTATCTGCACTACATCGCGTCATTAAGTGCTGGAGCACACACAGACACAGGAAACAAATCAGCATGTCGACTTCCTCGGTAAAAAGGCAAAGACCGCTGACCAAACATTCAGAATGACTTACATTGAAACCAGACATGTCAATGTCAAACCTCATCTCGTCATCCCCGTCTCCTTTAGGCGAGATCTGATTCAGCAGGTGGAAATATGCCCTGGAGTCCTGAGAGCAGAAAAAGGCTCTTTTTAGTTACATAAGTCAATCTTAACTGACATGCAAATGACAGCTCAAATTATTTGATGTCAAACCAGATCAAAGGCTGGGCTTTTATACTGCCTATAGGCTTTCATATCTAGGACTGTGATTAATTTACTCAGCATATAACCCATATAGTAAATACTTTAACGTATGTGTACATACATATTTCTTAAATCTAAATATATTTATGCTGTCCATAATAAAAAAAATAAAAAAAAACTTTTGCATTTACAATAAATGTATTTTTCTTAAGCCCTGAAGTACATTCTAATATATTTTTGCATCTGTAAGTTTACACGAAATAAGTTTTTTTTTTGTAAATATAGTACCTTCATCTTTACTATTTGTAATTTATATATTTAGGATATTACTACCGTTTAACAGCTTGGGGTCTCTTCTGCTCACCAAGGATGCATTTACTTGAGCAAAAATACAGTATAATATATATATATATATATATATATATACAGTATCTCATAGAAGTGAATACACCCCCCACATTTTTTAAATATTTTATTATATATTTTCATGTGACAACACTGAAGAAATGACACTTTGCTACAATGTAAAGAAGTGAGTGCTTGTATAATAGTGCTTGTATAATAGTGTAAATTTGCTGTCCCCTCAAAATAACTCAACACAGCCATTAATGTCTAAACTGCTGGCCACAAATGTGAGTACACCCCTAAGTGAAAATGTCCCAATTGGGCCCAATTAGCCATTTTCTCTCCCCAGTGTTATGTGATTCGTAAGTGTTACAAGGTCTCAGGTGTGAATGGGGAGCAGGTGTGTTAAATTTGGTGTTATCGCTCTCTTATATTGGTCACTGGAAGTTCAACATGGCACCTCTTGGCAAATAACTCTCTGAGGATATGAAAAAAAGAATTGTTGCTCTACATAAAGATTGCCAAGACAGTGAAACTGAGCTGCAGCACAGTGGCCAAGACCATACAGCGGTTTAACAGGACAGGTTCCACTCAGAACCAGAGGTTGCGTTTGGGAAATAGACGTATGAGCGTTGCCAGCATTGCTGCAGAGGTTGAAGGGGTGGGGGGACAGCCTGTCAGTGCTCAGACCATACGCCGCACACTGCATCAAATTGGTCTGCATGGCTGTCGTCCCAGAAGGTAGCCTCTTCTAAAGATGATGCACAAGAAAGTAGTGCTGGGCGGTATACCGGTTCATACCGGATACCGGTGTTTATTTTTCTTACGATATGAATTTTTAAAATACCGCAATACCGGTGTCATTTAAATAACGTTTGAAACGCGACACTGTTAGAGAGGGGTCTCTTTTCACTATTGCATTTTGGCGAGGATACAGCTGTATGTGTTACTAAGCGTGAAAGTTCCGAAACTGAAGCACTAGTAGAATTTGATGAGAGAGAAGAAGTCATGCACAATATCCACATCGACCGCCACAAATATCCACCATCCGCTGCATCAGCTCCCGCGTCTCTCACACACTAAAGTTCTCCGTCGATATGACGGATTCCCATCAATTGCAGGGTTCCCGACTTCTTAAATTGACTTTTCATCATTTTAAGACCGTAAATACGCTTGCATTTCTCAAATAGTGTTATAAATGTCTTGATTTTAGCTTGAATAGGTCTTAAATTAAGGCAAAACGAGGTGTATTCAGACTGTTGAGGGGGGTGTGATCAAAGCCTGGAGTGGATTAAAGCACGTTCCTCTCTCCGCTCTAAGCGTTCTGTACTCGCTCCGCTCTGGATCCACTCCGGGTTTTACATTCCAGCTCACGGAGAAACTGCTCCGTGTTCACCATTTAAATGTTATCATGGATTACTGAGGGAAAGAAACCTGTAGGAATCATGTAGCACACTGTTGTTGTTCTCTGAACACCAAAATCATCCCCGCCGACAAACAACATAGTAACGCCACTCGCATCATTCAGTCGGGTTCTTAGAGAACACCGAGCAGAACTTGTTTCGATTGCGGCTATTAATACTAATTATACTCATTCCCACAGGTTCCGACAGAATGCATCACATTTGCACGTGCTTTTGATTCTTGAGCTCACTCATGCGCTCTTAATTTCTGTGGATCGCGATCAGGAGACAGCTTTTAATAATTATAAGGGGAGTTTGCAAATGTGATATATTGATTTAATACAAAAGATCAATAAACAAGTACTGCATGATTTTGTTCTATTTCATCAACGAAAATAGTTCAAAATAAAGTAACAGCTGAGCCGTTGTGCATCACTAAAAGCAAATTTATATGTAAAACATTAATGTCCACATGAATCTATGAATGTAATTGCACTCATGCCACCTCTGAGCCTCATTAAACGTCTGAAAATGTACGTACAAGTCAAACGTCACCTCGTATTCGGAAGGCAAATTTTTTTATCAGAATTTTTTTTTATTGATCAGAAGGTACTCCTAAATGTTTTTAATTAGGAGGACAAGCGCTCCTAACTACAAGAAGAAAAGTACAGCTCTTAAACTGTGTGTGTGACTGTAGCCGTATGGCTGTGGAATGGGGTTTGGCCGAGGAAATATTTTCAGTCAAAATAGCATTAACCCCTGTATTTAGTGTGGACTTTTTCTACAATATTCACTCATCATGACACTAAAATATGGCATTCTAAGTCAATCTACTGCAGTTTTCCTCAGTCAGTAGAAAATGTGGTTAACACCGGTGGTCATGCATGAAGAAAAAATAATATACCGTGAAACCGGTATAATTTAGAAAAATGATATAAATTTTTGGTCATACCGCCCAGCTCTACAAGAAAGCCTGCAAACAGTTTGCTGAAGACAAACAGACTAAGGACATGGATTACTGGAACCATGTCCTGTGGTCTGATGAGACCAAGATAAACTTATTTGGTTCAGATGGTGTCAAGCGTGTGTGGCGGCAACCAGGTGAGGAGTACAAGTGTGTCTTGCCTACAGTCAAGCATGGTGGTAGGGGTGTCATGGTCTGGGGCTGCATGAGTGCTGCCGGCACTGGGAAGCTACAGTTCATTGAGGGAACCATGAATGCCAACATGTACTGTGACATACTGAAGCAGAGCATGATCCCCTCCCTTCGGAGACTGGGCCGCAGGGCAATATTCCAACATGATAACGATCCCAAACACACCTCCAAGACAACCACTGCCTTGCTAAAGAAGCTGAAGGTAAAGGTAATCTGTGGGGTATCCTCAAATGGAAGGTGGAGGAGCGCATGGTCTCTAAAATCACCAGCTCCGTGATGTCGTCATGGAGGAGTGGAAGAGGACTCCAGTGGCAACCTGTGAAGCTCTGGTGAACTCCATGCCTAAGAGGGTTAAGGCAGTGCTGGAAAATAACGGTGGCCACACAAAATATTGACTCTTTGGTCCCAATTTGGACATTTTCACTTAGGGGTGTACTCACTTTTGTGGCCAGCAGTTTAGACATTAACGGCTGTGTGTTGAGTTATTTTGAGGGGACATCAAATTTACACTGTTATACAAGCTGTATACTGACTACTTTACATTAGCAAAGTGTCATTTCTTCAGCATTGTCACATGAAAAGGTATATTAAAATATTTTAAAAATGTGAGGGGTGTACTCACTTCTGTGAGATACTGTATATATTGTGTGTTTGTATTTGTGTGTATGGTAAACGTTAGTCCAAAGCCTAGTTCTAATGGAGTGATGTCAATTCAATTTTCAGTAGCAACTGATAATGATGTCTTCTGTGATGAAGCTTATAAACTACCTTAATATCGTCACTGAAGTTTCTAATTGGTTCCCAGCTAGCAGCTTTGAGGTGATAGTTGACCCATCGCAGCAAAAGGTCCTCAGGGGACATAGACATCAGGTGGTCCAGGTCCTCTGACTCATCCAGCAAAGCAATTAGAGCTACAGAAGAATAAATACACAGACACGTGTTACTAAAACCTCTTAAGAGGCATAAATCAGGCACTCACGTACATCCATGCTTTTATTTATTTATGGCAGCAATCAGCACCTCATTGGACAGCACCATGATTATAAAAAAACTCGATTTAGGCTATTGCAGCAGAGTAATGACCTTCATTGCGTGAGATCTCAATGTCAGCAAAGAGGCCAATTTTTATGATTTGCCAGAGGAGGCCAAGCACGAGGTGAGGGGTTCCTGCTTTCATGTCCTGAGCATCGATGTTGACCACCGTGCAGCCAATAGCCGATGCAGAGTTAAGAGCCAACACCAAATTCTCCTGTAGAAAACAATAGATTGAGCTATTTCTTGTCAAAATATAATGCACACATATTTTATTGGAATGACTCTGAAGGCCCATTCACACTATAACTATTGTTAATAATCGTTCTAATTCTGTGAGAATAGTGATGTCCACACCACAACTATAACAGTAACAAAACAAATAAACAGTATTGTTAGTCACTTTCAGATTTTTTTTACAGCTAACTAACACTGACAGCCAATCAGAATCCACCTGACTTTAAAGAGCTAGAGCATCAAAATGACAGATGACTAAACTGCAGCACACGCTTATAATAAACAGAACATTATCGTGTGATGTTATGGATGCGATATATAGATAGTGTTATCTATATAGCTGTCATTTTCAGTGTGAACGGGTCATAAAGATGAGGAACATATAGAAAGTGCTTTAGGATGAATCTCACAAAACCTGTCAAGAATATGTTAATATTTAAAAAGTTATGAAATACATCTAAATATTTATAATTTAAAAAGTGTACAGAATAAGAATACATTTTTAGTGTTGTGACAGTTTTTCACCATTAAACAACTTTTCCTTACAAATTCTCATTGTGGTAATGTAAAAATATCATTCTTATTCCTGCAATGCAGAAAAATATTATGTATTTGCATTGTCATTATACAACGATGATTAAAAACATAAATATAGCATTATCATGTCGTGATGTGGATGCTTATGTTATCAAGTATATCTATAGCAATATAATGATATCTATCTAGCTATCATGCTTAGTGATAACGGGTCTTAAAGATAATTTAGTAGCACACAGCAATTAAAAAAGATAAAGCGCATTGAGGTTATCTTAAAAAACTAGTTAAGAACATGTCCTGGTTATATTTAACCCATAAATAAAATTATATAAACACATTATGTATATGTAATATGTACAGAAAAGAAGAAAAAGTAGTAAATAATATTTTTAGTCTTGTTATAAAAATTCTAATTACTGTAATGTACAAATATCATTCTTATTACTGTAATGTTAATTAACTTTTTTAATTATAAAATGATACATTAAAACATTAAGTTTTATATAAATGTAAGTATTTATTGTGCTGCATTTCATTTTTTTTTAATAATAACCGTTTAATAACAATGTTTAATTCTGATTAATGAGAATTAAAAGAACATTCATTTTCTAATGCAAAAAACAGTTTTGTTACACATTGATATGTAACATTTTTATTTAATATATATTAATATTTTTGGTGTAAAATATGACCTGGAAAGGTTTGTGTGTGTGTGTGTGGTTCAGGTATACCTTACAGTATTGGGAAAAAATGTCCCCACAAAGATAATATCCAAAATTATTGTCCTTGTAGGGACATTTTTTGGTCTCTATGAAGAAAAAAGCCTATAAATCATACAGAATAAAGTTTTTTTTTATCTAAATGGATAAAGTTTCCTGTGAGAGGTAGGTTTAGTGTAGGGATAAAAAATACAATTTGAACAGTAGAAAAATTTCTACATTTATGGAATGTCCCCATAAAACATGCATGAAAACCCAACGTGTGAGAGAGATTGAACCATTTAATGAGATTTTCAAAAATCTACTTTTTGATTTAACTATTTTTTGAGTTTCAAAAGTGAGAGCGCTTACAGTCATTGTAAATTGAGTGCATTTCTTTGTGTTGATGACCCGCTCATCAATGGTGTCTGCCTGTGAGAGGTTGATCATTTTGCTGTAAAGAGATGGACAAGATGTTGTTAACATTGCTCTTATTTATCAGTAACTGTGATGAATAATTAATACCTCTATGCATTTAACAGCATAAGAAACATTACACAGTTAATCTTATATTACCACAGCAATATTCCATCTTTCACGGATTTGAATAAGCTGTCAGTCCCCGGGTCCATCGGGATCAGGTGCTTGCAGTCAGGATCCTCTGCCAAGGTCTTATTGATCCAGTTCACAAAGGCCACTTTTTCTTCATCTGAGAATGGTTAAAAGAAATAAAACATTAGCAACATGACATTTGGTCCACATGTGTCAAGGGACAGTCATTGACAAATCTCATTTCAAATGGTTCAGATTTGGACGTTATCTTTTTTTTGGACAGTGCTCGAGTATAGCAGAAACTGCCCAGAGGCTATTTTTATGCATGTCCAAGTGAAACAGGATATTCAATATGAAAATATGTAGAGCTGGACTTGATTTTATCCAGCAGGAATTCATTGGGTTGTAAAAGTGGGGCATTATATAGCAGAATGGAGGTGGGCAAACATGAGGTGAAGCTGGTTATTTTGATGAAAGCAAATGCATAATAACCAGAAATGTGCAGTAAGAACATAACAAAAGCACATAATTGTTTCATATTGACTTCGTAGAGGATATAAACGCCACCACCTGAGTAAGAATGCTGAGTTCCTTCACTTGAGATCTTTGATGTTCCTCCAAACGAACGAATCCCGTCCCGCCTGGAGATGCTCTTGCGGAAAGTTTCTCTCACCTCTTTGCTTCTCATCTCTTGGTATATCTGAAGAATTAAGCGAGATCTCAGCTTTCAAAGAGCGTGACACAATCAGATCAGGCACTTTGACCAGCTCACACACATTTCAAGATAAGACAAAAACTCATAGTCAGGCTTACCGCAACAAACTCTTCAAAACTGATCTTCTCGTCTTTGTTGGTGTCACCTGCCATGAACTTCTCCACAATCTCCCTTATCTTGTATCCCGGAATGTGAAAGCTGGCTTCTCGAAAGAGCTCTTGAAGTTCAAAATCGCTTACATAGCCACTGTTATCAATATCTGCAATGAAAGAACGGCAGTTTGCAATGACAGTCGTCCATTCTTGCAGCAAACGTTTGAGATAAAACTTCAGTATTCCATAAAAACGATAAATTATGCGTGTAGATGTGTGAGACAATGCTCAGCCATAAAAACAGACTTTTATGTAGTCAGTTATTGCAGTATTGGTAATGTTTGACAAGCACCTAGTCAGATGATTCGAACATGTTCCAATGCACAGTTCACTAAAACTACAAAGAGATTCAGACAGAATTGAACTAACCGATTTTGTTGAAAGCCTCTCTCAAGTCCTCAAGATCGTCTCGGGAGATCTGTGTCACTTTGCTCTCCATGCTGTTGTCCCTGCAGCAGTTCTCACCATGCAAAAGACCTGCCAAAAGTACACACAGAGAGTTTGTGTGCTATGTACCATGTTTGCCCACAGCTGTATCTCTATGATAAGCAAATCCACGGTGGACACAACTGGTAAAAACACTCCACGAAATACAGTTACAGATGACAGTTGATGCAGGCTTCCATCCAAAAGTGTTTCTTATGCTCACAAAACTTCATTTGTTTTATTGCAAGTACAATAAAAACAGAAATAAGGTGAAATATTATTATAATTTAAAATAACTGTTTTCTATTTTGAAATGTAATTTATTCCTGTTATGCAAAGCTGAATTTTCAGCATCATTACTCCAGACTCCAGTGTCACATGATACTTCAGAAATCATTATAATATCAAGAAACATTTATTAATATTATCAGTTGAAAACAGTTGAGCTAATTAATATTTTATGAAAACTAGGATACTTTGTTGAGTACAGTTCAGCATTTTTTTTTTAAATATATATTTTGTAACTTTTTAATGTTCACATTTAATCAAAATAATTAGGCTAAGTATTAATAATAAAACATTCATATTTAAATACCCATAGATGAAAATGTAAAATGTTACTGACCCTAAATGTTTGAATGTTATAATTTATAATTAGTAAATTATCTTTTATTTTTTTTAAATCAGCTTTAAAGTGTAGGTTTTGCCATATTTAATGACCATTTGCCTTTATCTTGCTCATTTTAAATGGTGATGTTGTAAAAAAAAAAAACATTTTTAAAAGTACTGTACAAATACTATGAGACCATAAAAGCTGCATGACACAAAACAAGAGAATGATCGAAACACTATGAAGTTACACCACAGGACGTGTAACATCCCAGCAGCAGATCACAACAACATCAGCATATTTCAATGCGATAAGACAGTAAAGTAAATCAAAGCTTCATGAATGCTGCCATTATATGAAAAGTGATACCTTTCTCCTAAATGTCTCAAGGCTGAACTTGAGATTAACCTGGAAAAGATGCTAATATTCCAATCGAGACCTTGCCTGTCTTCTCCCACAGCGTATGTGGAGCTCGTGTGTTAGGTTAGCCAAGAGACCTTTGCCCCGTAATGTCTATTAAAGGCGATGGCTTCGTACTGACACAGATCTGGAGTTAACGTTTAACGCCCAACCGATCGCTGTGTCAGCTGAAGCTGTCATGACATTTGGTATTTGTAATTACTCTAGCTCTGACACGTGAGTACGGTACTTTATACCAAGGCTCATTTACTTGACACTTGTCAATAACCTTGTGACCTAACAAAACGGCTTCACATTTCACTGGTTTTGCTAAAAGCTCATATAGCTTGGCGCTCACTGAGTAATACTAAGATGCAAACACACCCTTAAACCTTGAAGGCTTCTTTGATTTATGGGATGAGAGCTGTTTAATTGGTATATAACTAGAGTGACTAGATGCATGAACGAAGGTTCAGGAGACACGCTCTGTCTCATGATAGCCTGTAATCAGACCTTATCAGTTGACCTGATGATGGGAAATAAAGAATCACCCATAAAACAGAAGGATGAGCTGGACAACAATATTCTACCACTTTAGTGTCGCTGTGGAACTCACTGGAGACGGACGGAACAAGAAACCTCAGCTGACAGATGCTTGACAGCAGACCTTCATGTTTTAAGCATGACCCTAAACAATACAGCACTAGCACATGGTGCGATGAAAGAAACCAAAATAAAACCTCATTTCATGATTGAACCATTGCAAAAGTACACTACAAATAATTAAAATGTAGATGAAAAAAGGCTACAGAATATTGCATCTGTGCAAAAAAAAAAATATATATATAAAATCTGAAATAAAATAATAAGATAAAATGGTTGTCATAAATTTTAAAGTGAAATCAAACGCATAATCTGTGATAATAAATTAATTCAACTTTGACCACTATGAACTTTGAACAAAAAAAAATCTCATAAAAATCTATATCATTAGAATGAAAACATTCTTCAGTGTAAGATTATTAACATTCAGTGTAACATTATTATGCGGTTAATGACTTAATATGTAAACATAGATGTAAACAGTACGATAAATCATACACATTAGCACAGAAAATAGGGATACAACTAATGTAATTTTAGAAAACAACAATCAAAAGAAATGTTCCAGGAGAATAAGTAATCATGGATTGTAATACACTTGTAATACATGCAATCTGAGTCAGTGAAACAAACTCTTAAAGAAACACGTATTATATAACTTACCACTTACAAAGCTCCTCACTTCCTGTTTTTCAAGAGATCTCACAGGCACTAAAATAGCTTAGAACAGTCCATAATAAAGAAGCAATGTAGATTCTACTCTCCTTAATTAAAAAGGTATTTTCTAAATATTTTGGATGAATGAACAGATGAAGAAGCAGCAGTTTCAAGGTTCAAGAATGTTTCACTGATACCCAATACTGTGCTCCCTCCTTTAAGAGACTCATCAGTCTTTGGGTTGCCACCTGCATTATTGATTGCTCTGAGAAGAGGATCAGTTACCACATTTCCAAGGCTGTTGCTGCGGGCCGTGGGCTAAGGATGTCACCAATAATTCCTCTAGTTCATTAACATGTTACTTCAGTGGACAGTGAGGTTATGCATGTTATGGAGGTTATGCTTGATCCATTACAGAGCCAGTGATGCCTCTGTTAATACCAACAAAACATGAGAGAGTGAGCTAGGAGTCCAAAGGAAACGAAACAACCACCGCTTAAACTAGTTTCATTTTATATTTTATATTTGTGTTTAATATAGCTGTTTAATTAGGGTGAGTCAAACTGAGAGTGTTTTGCAAGTAATTATTGGGGACTATAAAATAAAACATAATTATAATAACAATAACAACAACAACAATAATAATCATGTTTTATAATACTACTATGTATAATACTAGTATAAACATGTAATGATATTAATAATGTTATTGTAATATTTAAAAAATAAAAATAATGTATTTACCACATATTTGTTATTTGTTATTATTACGGTCTTATAATAATACTAATAAAGTAATTTATATAAATAAAAAACAACAACAACAACATAATAATAATAATGATAATAAAAATGTTTCATAATACTACTATGTAAAATAATAATAGCAATAAACATAAACATAATAATAATAATAATGTACTTAAAAAAAATAAAAACAGTTATAAATGTACAAAGGTATTTGTTATTATTATTAATCAGAATCAGAGAGAATTGAGCGAGACTGGTTTGTTTTATTCCAAGAAGTTTTCTTCACCTGCTTTGTCATGCTCTTACACCTGACCTTCGTTGTCCTCTCCATCTTCATGGCTAAGTAAATATACAATTCTGTTACTATTACCTATACTACAGCAGTCAACTTTCAGTATGAAACTACTTGCACATTTATACACACTATGAAAGAGTGGTTAAAAACTAAAATGTAAGTGATTAAAACAGTAAAGTATTAAAAAACGAAAAATATATGGTAGATCTTTAAAACGACTTTTTGTGAACACTCATGTTCATCGCATTAGCATGATTGTATTTTCTAAACAGTGATGTAATTTCATTAGCACTGTCACAGAAACAGAACAAGGCTCATGCATGAATAAATTCAAACTGCATACTTGTTTAGAAACGTTGTGTTTTTTTCTAGCTGAAAAGGCATTGAGAATGTTTTAAGGAATCCTATTTACACAACAGCTTACAATAGCACCTAGAATACTGTATGCATAAACGTGTAGTGGGATTTAATCTAGACATAATGAGCTGAGAGGATGAGGCAAGCGCCCAAAAACCAGTTTGTGCTTGGTGCTTGGTGCTGAGAATCTCAGTTAACATTTTTAAGAAACAATGAAAATGTAAACCAAATGCCTATTTTTTTCGGGAATAATGATTTGATATGAACGGACGGTATATGCCCAGTGTTAAATGTTGAACTTTTCTTTTTTTCGTTTTCTGTTCTGCGCCCCAGACAATTTCCCTCTTCTGTCCAGCGTGACTGTCTGCCAACGGAGCAATGAAGGAGAGTGGGGGTGGTTATATATATTAATCAATTACATGCTAAACAAAAATAGTCTCTTAACAAATTAAAGACAATTTTTTAAGACTTGTTTTTGGCACAATGGCGCCCCCCCTTGGCATGGCGCCCCTATGCACAGCATATACTGCATACCCCATATTTGCGCCCATGTATATATATATATATATATATATATATATATTTCCTTGTCAGTTCACAGCATACTGTCTCACCTGTAAATTTGCCATTTGGTCTCTTGGTCCAGAAAAATAGCCTGTGGAGTCCTCTTGTGATTAGTATCATTTCTTCTGTTGCAGGTCTAGATAAGTGAAAAATAAAACAGATCTAGAAACTGCATAAAGATCACACTCTGATCATGCTGAATGAATGGCCAACTACTGGTGAGGACAGCACCGTGAGAGAAGTGTTAAAGAGAATAACAGAGAAATAAAGAGAGGGAAACAAGCCTGCATCATCAAGACTACTGATCAACCCTTCTGTGCAACAATATTTCCACACACTGCCACTTTGAAGCAATGACTTGCTTCACAGTATGATAGGACTTCAGCCTAATGCGCTGCTGCAAGCTGTCTACTGTAGGCTATTAGAAGAAGAAGGATTTTTAATTTGTCACATACACAATTATACAGAGTATAACCAGCAGTGAAATGTGTTCTCTGCGTTTAACCCATCCAAGTGCACACACACCTGGAACAGTGGGCAGACAACGCTGCGGCTCCCGGGGAGCAGTTGGGGGTTCGGTGCCTTGCTCAATGGGTGGGTCTCACCTCAGTCATGGACCATTCCTGCCGGAGCCGAGATTCGAACCCACATCCTCGGGTTACAAGTCCGACGCTCTATCCATAGACCCACGACTGCCCATCAATATCTCCCTCCACAAACACACGTGAGAGAGTGAATAAATAACACATATTCTATACCAACATCATTTTATTCTTCTGAATTATTCCTTAATGTGGTGTGGGACAGTGCTAATGTAGTATGCAAAAAGTGGAGGGAATAATAAGAGAAATAAACAGCAGGTGGCGCTAACTACAAAGAATTGTAGCTGTGTTTATGTTTTTGCTGTGAATTAACTTTCACCATGTCATTGTTCTTGAGCTATGTAACAAAATTCTGTTTCCAATGATTTTAATCCCAAAGATTCTGTCTTAATATTCGGTTTTCAACTTTTAGAAATGCAGAAAACCCCACCAAGACCAGCCCAGAGACCCTAGTAATAAAAAATATCTAAAAACTTTCATTATGTCGCATGATTTTATACTCAGACCGATATATTACAATTACATAATAATAGTATATATAATATAATTCATAATACATGTAAATATATATATATAAAAACGAATGACTTAAACACAAAAAAACAGCCTACTGGAATAACTGCATGTTTTATATACATGGCAGATTTTTTAAAAGTCTTAAAACATGTACAGAAATGTAAAGAATGAGAAATATTTGATACATCATCATTTAAAAAATAATAGGTCATACATAAAGTGAACGAAATCTCCCAATATTTTACATATATATTTATATATAGTGCATCATGTTACTATGTAGGTATAACTGTCTGTGTGTGACCAGCGTGATTTGACGGACGTTGAAACGAACCAATAGCGTCATTAGTAAAAACCAAGACGCTTTCCATGCCACCAATCAGCGCTTACAGGAGGTGGGACTTTTGGTCCTTTGCTGCCGAGTAATTTGTGCTGTACAACATAGTGTACGCCCGGACAAAGGCTGGGTACCACTCTGACGGGAGAAGGATTTACTTTTGATTCAGTGCTTTTAAAATGAACTTTCTGATGACGGCTCTTCCTTTCTTTTAAGCGCAAATGATCGCGCGTGCACGTTTATCGCCATTTTACACCAGCGCGTGCCCTAGACACAACATTTTATCGGGATGAATCCCCCGCCGCTTTCCATCGGTAAGCAAAACGAGATGTGCTTGACTTAGCTTTGTTTGCCGTCAAATAACATGACCGGAATCCGTTGTCTGGCATCCGAATGAAAGCCTGCGCATTGCGGTGCGGTTTGTTTTCGTTTCGTCTCGTATTTCAGAGCGTCGGGCATCCCCTCCTCTCCCACGCTTCACCTAACGATAATCGATTGCATGGACTTAGTGCAGATGTCACGCTTTCTTCTGTGCCATCATCGCTTCATGTGATACACTGAAGCTCTATTTGGGACATCACTGGCTCTCCTGTGTCATAAATGAAAAATAAACCCTACCATCTAAAATTTACACCACCATGGGAGAAGAATACTGGCTTTGGAAGGAAACACAAGTCTTGCACGAAAAACAACACCAAAATAATCGCCAACCCTGGAATTGTGATGAAAGTGCTACGGCGGAAGAAGATCATCATCTTTCTGGCCTATTTTCTGCTGGTGGCCTTGACCATGCTGAACCTGGCTAATTACAAATGGACCAAAGAGCCACAGCAATGCAACCAGCCGATGCAGGGAGTGAACTTCCAAAGCAGATCAGACATCCGTTACCTTTACAAAGCCCCGCAGGTCAAGAAAAGGCAGCTGGTGTACGTTTTGACCACTTGGAGGTCCGGCTCATCTTTTTTCGGGGAGCTCTTCAACCAAAACCCAGATGTGTTTTTCTTGTATGAGCCCATGTGGCACATTTGGCAGAAGTTGTACCCGGGGGACGCCGTGTCCCTTCAAGGAGCAGCCAGGGACATGCTGAACTCTCTTTACAGGTGTGACTTCTCCGTTTTTCAGCTGTACAACAGTCCAGGGGGGAAGAACATAACCACTCTCGGGCTGTTTGGGGCCGCCATCAATAAGGTCATCTGCTCCTATCCTTTCTGTACGTCCTACAGGAAGGATGTGGTGGGAATGGTGGACGAAAAGGTCTGTAGAAAGTGCCCTCCACAGAGTCTTCAGATGCTAGAGGAGGAGTGTTTAAAGTACAACACTATCGTGATCAAGGGAGTTCGCATTTTGGACGTCAATGTTCTGGCCCCCCTAATGGAGGACCCTTCTTTGAATCTGAAAGTGATCCATTTGGTGCGAGACCCCAGGGCAGTGGCCAACTCCAGGATTAAATCCCGACACGGACTCATACGGGAGAATTTGCAAGTCGTACGCAGCAGAGACCCCAAGCTTCGTCGTGTGCCATTCGTGGACCCCAACCACAAAATGAACAAAAAAGATGGGTCAGATTACCACTCCATTGGAGCCATGGAGGTGATCTGCGAACAAATGTCTAAAACTCTGAAAACCGCATTTCACCCTCCCACCTGGTTCAAAGGCAAATACATGACGGTACGCTACGAGGACCTGGTGGAGAACCCCATTAAAACTGTTCGGAATGTTTACCGCTTCGTTAATCTTTCAGCCAATCACGACATTGAGATCTTTGCTATGAACATGACGACAGGACCGAACGCCTCCACCAAACCGTTCATCGTGTCCTCCAGGAACGGCACACAAGCAGCCAATGCCTGGAGAACTGTATTAAACTACCAGCAGATCAGACAGGTGGAGGAGTACTGTCAGCATGCCATGTCTCTGCTGGGATACCTGCGTGTCCGCACGGCCGGGGAGGCTAAGGATTTGAGCAGACCATTATTGACAGTGCCCAAAATATGAACCACCAGCCAAAGATGTTTGATGTTTTGCATTTGTGCTGATAACAGCCTGATACTCATTCTGTACGAACTGTTATTTATGTTCAATGCTTAATGGCTCAGTGGAATGTATCTGTTTGCATCATACTGTGCACAGCCACTTATTGTATATTGGGACCAGAATATTGTCTGTGCATCACCACATGTTTGACCAAATAAGATAAAAAAATACTTTGTGTACGATGTGTCATTTGATCGTTAAAGCTACGCCAAGATATCTATTTAATCAAAACATTTAGATTTGGCATTCTTTGATTTCAGGACTGTATAAACTAAAGGGACATCTTTCTAAATAGCAATATCTCTGTCCTGTGTTTCTAATTTAAATCAGCTCTAGTTCCTGTATACTTTGTCTCTGGGTTAACATGTTCATAAACGGGTCATTCTTGTTATTCAGCAGTACATTTTCATGTTCCCATCATGTCTTAATTTAAGGGATGAAATATTAAACAGTTTTTAAAGATGGATATCATGCTAGTTTTCTTTTTATCTCCGTATCAATCAAGTTGGTGAATATAACACGAAAACTGGTATTTATCAAAAGGATAGCTTAACCAAACATAAATGTATTTCTTTCATCTGAGCAACGTAACAGAAGATATATTTTAAGAATGTGTTCAGTGCTGTTTTGAATTACTATTACTTTCACTTTATTGACAAAAACAGCTGAAACATTTTTTAAATATCTATTTTTGTGTTCTGCAGGAAAAAATCAGTCATGCAGGTTTAGAATGACAGGATCTATCTATCTATCTATCTATCTATCTATCTATCTATCTATCTATCTATCTATCTATCTATCTATCTATCTATCTATCTAACAAAAGTCAGTTGATGAATTGTGTGATGTTTTGTGCTATTATTCGGTTTGTACACTCAAACAAACTTGACAGAAATCATTAATAGTAAGTTGACATCCTCATGGAAGCTAAGTCCCAGTCAGTCTCTCTGAGCTATGGCTAACTTTAGCTCTTCATTTCTTATCTGTTATGTAAGATCTAATTACATTTTAGGTGCTTGAGCTTGACCTGATATTTCTAAGATTGTTCTACTTTCCTTATTAGAAATACTTTCAAGTTAGGGAGCTTCAAAGGTACTGCGTAACAGGAATGGCCCAATCACTGCATTAACGTGGTTCATGTAAGACATTTTGAGAGCAAGTCACTCTCAGCTGCATACTTTCTTTCAGTTCCATACAAGATGTCTGGGTTTGCCTTTTTTAAATTCAGAATTGTCATCATTGATACACGTAGGGTTGGTGAAGGAATGATAGCTCTTTGCCGTGCCCTGATTTGAATGTGGCCTGTAGAACGGACATTCTTAAAACACATCCAGCAGGTTTTAATTTTGCTCATTTCTCGGCATGCAAGTCTGGTTTAATCAAAGAGGAAATTGATTTGTGATTACATTATGTGATTCTCTGAATATTTATATGACTATCTTCACTTCTGGGTTTGGTAGGCATGTAGATATCCCAACATTAAAAAAAAACAGCCTCCCTTGTTACAAAAGAGCACGTCACTTTGTCAGTATGCAAATATTTTAACATACAATCTGCATTTCCTTCATTTAAGTTAAACTTTGCTGGAAATCTGGACATATTCACTATAGATTGATGGCTGTGTTCTCCTGGTCTCACATTTGCGTCGTAAGTTTGTCTTTTAAATCGTAGGCCATATTGACACATTTTAATTGAAAATCTCGCTTTCTCAAAGTATCACTAGGTCACACTACCTTTAATGCTCCATTCACTTCCATTCAAATGCAGGAGGATGGGAATGCAAACATCTAGATATTTTTCCTTCACTGTAAATTCAAATTGGCTTCAATACAACAAAATTCAAAGGGACATGACTGCAGAAATGCAGTAGATAATATATTTTAACATTTGGATTTATGATTATTTATGCTTTCTAACTGACAACAAAATATTCTGTTGCATGGCCTGAAGTAATTTTGCGTATTTAAAGTAAAAAAAAAAAATTAAGAACATATTATTTAGAACCTTCTTTTCTTTAAAGATTCCAGTGGAAAAAAGAAGTATCATGATTTCCACAAAAATAATAGGCAACGCAATTGTTTCCAACAATGATCATAGTAAGGAATGTTATTTGAGCTAATGTTATTCTTAAGCTTATTAATTTGATTGAAAGTGAACATAAAAAAGTTACAAAAGATTAATTATTTCAAATACATGCTGAACTGTATTCAACAAAGAATCCTGGTTTTCACAAAATATTAATCAGCTCAACTGTTTTCAACTGATAATATTAATAAATGTTTCTTGAGCAGCAAATCAGCATATTAGAATGATTTCTGAAGGATCACGTGACACTGAAGACTGGAGTAAATATGCTGTAAATTCAGCTTTGCATCACAGGAATAAATAGATTTTTTAAACATTAAAACAAAACAGTTAATTTAAATTATAATACTATTTCACAATATTAAATGTTTTATGTATTTTTGATCAAATAAATACAGAATTGGTGAGCATAAAATGCATACTGTATGTATGCGTATAAGTGCTTTGCTGTATCTGCATCAATAGCTGTTTTTATATTTTCTAGTATAAACTAGGTTACTGTTACTCACAGTGACGCCTGTACCAGTGCAAAAGCTATTTTAAGAGCCAAGCGTCTGTAATATCAGGGAAACAACACCAGAAGCTGCTCTGTTCCTAACATGTCATTGATGTAGACGCTTTTGAAACTGTCAGCTGTAGTAGACCACAAATCTTAGACAATCAGTCTGTCTCTCAGGGGTATCCAGTGACTATGAATCCTTGCTACCGTGTAGTGGGCTTCAGCGTCTCTGGTGTTGCTATTGCAGCAGTGTGTGTGTGTGTGAGAGCGACTGAGCGATGGGAAACTACGAGAGAGCAGCCTCTGTTCTCCACAAATAGCAGCTGTGGGTGGGGAGGCCCCTGAGGGGTCGGGTCAGGGGGACCGGATGTGGAGTGGGTGTTGAATGGCTGGGCTTGAAGATCTGTTGGCGCTCAATGTGGGTCCCGGCAAGTGCCCTGGCCCTTCGCCATCTCTGTGCCCTTATCCTGCGGCTGTAAACGCAACATGAGGTGACAGAGAATGACACTGTTGTACTTCCAGTAATACAGGATGCTTAAGATCTGGGGTTTACTGTAAATATATGCTTCAAGTGAAATGCTTGGAGACACATGACTGAAAAGTTTCTCATGATTTAAAAATCTTTTAGACTCTTGGCGTGTTTTCAGAATACCAACATTCCAGAAGTCCATATTCATGACAACTAAATATGTGATTCTCTATGCCACGGAAAAACCTAATATGTGACCCTGGACCACAAAATCAGTCTTAAAGGTCAATAAAAATAGAGATTTATACATAATCTGAAAGCTGAATAAATAAACTTTCAATTTATGTATGGTTTCTTAGGACAATAGGACAATATTTGGCTGAGATACAACTATTTGAAAATCTGCAAACTGAGGGTGCAAAAAAAAAAAATCACAATATTGTGAAAATCGCCTTTAAAGTTGTCCAAATTAAGTTCTTAGCAATGCATGTTACTAAACAAAAAATAAGTTTTGATATATATTTACGGTAGAAAATTGACAAAATATCTTCATGTAACATGATCTTTACTTAATATCCTAATGATTTTTGGAATACAAGAAAAATCGATGCTTTTGACCAATATTGTTGGCTTTTGCTACAAATATACTCATGCTACTTAAGACACACATGCTAATGAAAATACGCCTGAAAAGGTTTTAGGTTGTATCTTATTGAGCATGAATATAATGTTATGTATGTATATTTCAAGTTTCTTAAGCATGGCTTTTTCAATCAAGAAAACAAAAATCAATCAATAAAAGTAATTTAATAAACAAGCAATATAACAAGTGATATCAACAACAAATTGAAACTTAGGAATCAATTAAGTAACATTTTATACTTCAATGCTTAAATTATTTGCATATTACCAAATATAGTATTACCACAATTTTCTTATATATGTAATTACACTATAATATAAATAGATATTATAATACAAACAAATTATTATTCAATGTAATATCTGTCACAAATAATTTCAAATAAATTGTTCTTTTTAGTAATACAAATATTAAGCAGTGAATATTAAACTACAAAATGACTGTTTTTAACATGGATAATAATAAGAAATGTTTCTTGAGCATCAAATAAGCTTATTCAAAGGATTTCCGAAGGATCGTGTGACACTGAAGACTGGAGTTATGATAATGAAAATCCAGCTTTGCATTACACAAATAAATTACATTTTAAAATTAATTAAAATAGAGAAAAGTTATTGTAATTACTATTTTTTGAAATAGCTGCTTTTGCTGTTTAATTATTATTATAAAATCTAATTAAATGCGGCTTTGGCGAGAAAAAAAAACCTACTTTCAAACTTTTGACCAGCACCTATATATATGAAATTATATACTTTATAAAAGTGTTAAAACTTTTCTCATATTGTATTTGCTATTGGAAATATGCATCTTAATTCGACCCCAGTGTAAATAAGTGCTAAACAGATACAGATATTTGCATCTTTTTAATAGATAGAGTGAGGAGAAGAGGGGACAATAGGGGGTTACGTCTTGTGAGATTCACATTCAATAATCATATACTGTGTTTAGTTATTTTAAGTCCTCTAGTGACCCCGTTTTTTTATCCCTAATCATACATATGATAGTATGTTAGCTTCAGAGAAAATTCAGAAATGTCAATGATTGTTTCGACAATGCTGGGTCTGTCACATAAGAATATAATGAACTTGAACAGCTTGAAGAGGCTTGAAGAGACACACACACACACACACACACACACACAGGATAAACATGAGGTTTGTGGGTGGTATCTTGACTGAATGTTCTTGTGACCACAAATGTTTTTAACACTCCAAATTCAGTCTCATTGTCAACTACTACTACTGTCACACTCATTGCTAAGGCCACAGAGACAGTCCTCAATGCAGTTGTCATGGTTACTTGGTCAGTGATGCCCATCATGCAAATGGCGCAGATGGTGACCATGCAGACGAGGACAGCTGAGAAGATGGAGTGTATTTAGATACCTAAATGCCTGGGGCAATGAAAGGATCCAAAAGGAATCTTTCCTTAACAAAATCCTTGCTAATTCCCATTAAGCACTAATTATACCAATCCCCTTCAATTTTTTTTCTCCCAGACTGACTTTATTTTTTTAATTATGAAGAATGTTGTCCATATTTTTGGATGTCTTTTCTGAGCAGTTTAGAGATCGTTAAGCAGCATTGGTTAGGTAAATGCATGTTGAATCATCTAAGTGTTAATGCATTGGAGTTTTAGTGCCATAAATGCATTAGCAGAGCTCCTGTCGTATTTTAGTGAAAACTGGAGAGCTTTAGTCTCATCTCAGATTCAGGCATGCATATGCATCGGCTCGTTCTCCGCTGACCTCGGCGTGAAGTGTAATTAGCATACTGCCGGCTCTGAGTATGCTAATTTCACTGCTTTGCTTCCACTTATAACCTATCTCATGGTTAAAAATATATGAAAACCTATTTAAATGAGGAACCTGTAATCTTAGATCCATGGGTTACGAAATCACAATTATTATTTATTTTTTGTCATGTGGTTCTCTACACTAATACTTGTATACTAATACAAAAATAGACCCCTTATGCTATAGAGAAACGAGTGCAAATCCATCTTTAGAATTATGTCTTTGAACTTTCTGTTTCTGTAGCATCACTGTTGAGGGGTAATTAGCTGGTGGATTTACTTTAACAAACGTTATCATGAACATTGTAATGTTTGAAGCAGAGGTCATAAATATCAGTAGAACAGGAAGATTTTTCATTTGTAAACAGTTGCATTCAGGGCCGCAGTAAGGTACAAGACCTGTATCATGGACCCCCAGCTGAAATCACAATAGGGGCCAGCTTGAGCCTGGAAAAAAAGGTCCATTTGTCCCCCTTATCGATGATCCTGTTTCTAATACGCCTGGAGCGAGGAGCAGTTTTATTGAAAATGCAGTTCTAGAGTGAGTTTTATTGTTTTATTATTTTTTGACTAGGGATCATTGGGAGCAGGGTTTCTCTTAACAGCAACTGGGGAGCAGAAAATGAAAACTTGGAGTGATAAAAAAACTATTGTTATATTTGTTATGACTTTGAAAATTGTTCTTACTCCACTTTTCTTGCTGTTCTGTTTCATTTTCAGTTCCAGTTCTTGTTTATTTAAAGGGAGAGTTCATTCAAAACAGACAAGTGTGTCATTTTCTTAACCTCGTGTTTTTTCAAGCCTATATTACTTTCTGTCTTCTGATTGAACACACAAGTAGATATTCAGAAGAGTGTTTCAACTGTCTTCCTCTATAACAGGAACTCTATAACAGTAACAGTCTGTGGGATACAAAGTAACATTGGACCCCACTGTCTTTTATTGTATGGACACACACAAAGGTAAAATTATCTTCTTTTGTGTTCCACAGAAAAAAGTCAGTCGAAGTTTGGAACAACATTGAGAAAATTATGACAGAATGAATAAAATAATTTATGTTTATTATCATTTTAAATTATGCCTTCACCGTTTTTAGATTCTCAGTTGTTTTATATGCCTAGGTTTCTTTCAAACAGTTTGTTAACAGTAAATCGTGTATTAATTAAATGTCACGCTTTAGTTTTACATGATATACTCTAAATGTAATTTTTCGTGATACTTTCTGCTTCGGTTTTTACGTGAACACTTAGTATATTCATACAACTGAAGTGTGCACAGACACAGGTGGTCAACATACATGCACTAGAAAGATTTATCTTAGTCTAGTGTCTGCACTATTTCTCTCCAGAAGTTATATATAATAAAAATGATGTTGTACTAGAGTATAGGATAGCACCCACAAGCGTTCGTCAGCATGGTTGCTGCTGACTCATAGGGCCTATACTTTAAAACTTGTTTATATGGCCAGCCAGTAGTTCCAGTTTAATTTGTGCAAGCGTTGGGTTTTAGGCTTCATATGGCTGAGTAATGGCTAACTTTCTCCGGGGCAGGTTACGCTCTATAAGAGATCTCAAGCTGAAATTAGACCAGTCAGTGAGCAAAGTGACACATCTTTGACACAATGAAGCCACTCCAAATTAAAGGTCACTACATGGTAAAATAATTTTCAATCACCTGTAAGTAAATGAAAAAAGACAACATGCTAGAATGCACTAAGTATTTTTAATTTTCTTCCCAAATCCTCATGTCTACAGCAAGTTTTTTTTTTCTGTAAAATGTAAGTTCTACATACAAAATACACACACACACACACACGCACACACACACACACACACACACACACACACACACACACACACACACACGCTTTACGCACACAAAAGGAAAAAGGTAGCAGTCTCTTTTGCAAAGTCTAAACTCACTTCAGTTCAACTCTGTGAAATGTATTTTGAGTGTGAATAGATCTGGAAAGTGAAGATTACATCTGCTGAGACTTCACTTTAGTCCAGAGCCAGACAGACAGAAGACAGACAGAGTAGTGAGTAACACAGCACGACATGGTCCTTTGAGCTGCTCTCGCACAAAGCCAGTCCACAATAGACAGTGGCAGAGTAGCAGGTGGCTCTGAAAGAGAGAGATAGAGATGGAAAGAGTAACAGGAGAAGTGAGAGTGTGTCTGATGCTGGGACAATGGCATCATGACCTATCTATCGGATTCTCTGCAGGATGCCTGTGAAGATAAGGTTAGCCAGGAATTTGCAGTGGTAAATCTTTTCAGAATCACGGGTCTGAAGTAGTACATGCGTATGAAACAAAACGGCTCCTTATTACAAATATGCAACAAAAATGTGAATTAGTTATAGCATTATAAATGCCAGACTGAACAATCAAGCACTCATTCTGAAACAAAAAGCTCTCTGAGATGGCGTACAAAATTAGGGCAGATAAGAGACTGATATACAAAGACACATTTCTTCCATATTCTGAAATTCTGAGTGAATGCAATACTAGGTTAGTACTGCAGAGTATCTACTATATACTTTTATAAAACATAACAGGAAAAAAAATGTTTTTTATAGTGTGTGAATCAGATCCAGCGTTGGTAAAAATAACTAAATGAAATTAATTCATTAAAATAATTGTAAAAAATGTAATTAAAAAAGAAAAACTATAAAAATTATGTATATTTTTTTGGTTAAATGAAATAAAAATATAAATACTCAAAAAACTAAACCACACATTTGGGATGTTGCCATAATTGGCAAATAAGTGAAATAAAATGTTTAATTTCCAAGACTAACATTTCTAAAATGATAACTTAACTAAAAAAATAAAGAATCGAATTAAACTGAAATCAACTATAATAAAAATGAAAATATGTTGTAAAATATTGTAATTGTATATAAATAATACTAAAATAAAAGAGATCAGAATGTATTATGCAATCATTACCTCATTACTTAGCATAATGCAAAAAATAGTGGTGTTATCATCTTGGGAATAACATTTTTTTACTTTGTGATTTAAACATTAGTTAGTTATTTAGTTGGTTAGTTTATATATTTATGCAATCCAATCAAATGATGAATAAGCGTGGATGCAATGCTTCTGTTTCAATCGTCACACTGGAATTGGAAGGTCAAGTCAGGCAGAAAATGCACAGTATACATGCTATATACTGCAGAAATATCAGTAAGAGAGTGGTATTTAATAGACTGAGATGAGTAAAGGAAAAGTAACATTGTTAATCCACATTAATTATTCACCTTCTAATCATTTCATAATTAACCACCTGACCTTTTTAAGAGATATCAACTGTGATTTCCGTCTTTCATTTGTGTGCTTTTTCAAAGTTTCCTGAAGATATTTTAGGCTTGAGTGAGGAACAGACCAAAATAAGTCATTATTCACTGAAAATTTCCCCTCATTGCATGACAGAAGTTGAAAACTTGTGTGACATGTCAAAGCCCCTCATTTGAATAAATGCAAATTAGATCTGAATCCGCAGTGGCCAAGAAGATTTTTACAAATGAACGACTCCGTTTTTGGTCTGTTGACTTGTCAGCTCCAGCCCTCATTCGGTTTCACAGTGTCACAGAGTAATGTGAACAACCTGACATTGTGTTCTTTTGAAGGAAGAAACAGTCAGACAGCTTGAGGGCGAGTAATAAAGGAATTTTTCTTTTTAGAGCTTCCCTTAAATAATGTTCTAAGAACATTGGTTGAATTCTTCACACATAATTTGCATGCAACTATCCTGCCACACAAAGGTGAAATGCAGTCGAAATCAGGCCTCTTAGATTATAATCTGTCTTGTTACATGCTTATTTCAAAATAACAACCTGGTCTCATAAAAATACTTACCTCTGTGCACTTTCTGTGCGACACCGTTTTACGTACCTTACAGCACGTTTCGCCGCAGTTTCAAAGAAATGTCCACTGAGTGGCGCTAAAACACAGGTTAAATACATGAACCCTGGCACATTTTTATTACGTAGATATAGGTACATATTGATGTGTTTTTATTACGTTGCTACAGAAAGGTATTGTGGCGGTTCAGAATTCAAATATCCGGGGTCTGTCCCTAAAAGTTAATGCTCTATCATGCCCTATTCCAAACCCAACCCTAAACCTACCTGATAGTGTTAGCAAATGCAAAATTGATATAAAAACGTATTCTTTTGATGCAACCATGCTATTTAAACTTCCTTATATACAGATTTGAACTGTTTTGTCAAACCGTGATTACACAGGATTCAAACAGGAGCTCCTCTATCTACGTCTCCGTACTCCATGAGCTACCGAACAAACCTACCGTCTTTGAAAACCCATAGATATGAAACTGGATATGTGCGATGCGAACGCTTAAAAGCATCAGTTTTCAAATCTCCCAGCTTTTTAATATTGTTTTGAAGTCATAACATGATATTCTTCATGATATTCATGATATAGTTTTACTGCCCCTAGTGTTTGTTTCTTTTGGAAACTGCAGTAATATGTAGTTATTGCTCTGCAATGAGTAAAGGCTATGAGACCAGGTAGCAAAATACTCCGGTGCCGTCAAAACAGTGTGAAAATTTATATAAAAACTGACATTCGCTTTCTTCACTTTTCGAGAACAGTATTGTGGAGTTGACTATGGGTGGATGCCTAAATGCTGCGGTGTGTGTCTCAGTGTCTGTCTTTTTGAGCTGAGGTGTAATCTACGTATAATTGTATGTTAGTCAACAGGAATAATACAAATGACTGAAATTTGCCCTCAAGACACCTACTGAATGACAGTGTGATGTCTTTATAGGGTGTGCTCCACAAAGAACCTTTTATGCTGTCCTTGTCTTCTGTTCATTTCACTCGTTATTGTTATCAGAGTTTTGGCAATATCTGTCGAGTTATTTTGGATTCCACAAGTCAATTCTGTCTCTAACTCGAAAAAGAGCTCAGTCAAACACGGACACAGGGATCAACTCAAGACGATTTTACTTTCTTCAATAAACTTGTTACAATCTTGACTGACTTGTACTGTGTTGATTTTAATTCCATTCACAGAACAGATTTCCAATAGATGAACTTCAATTAGTTTGAATAAAGTTAGATGTTTTAACAGAGTTGTTCATCAGAGTTTCAATCAGTCATCTAGCAGCAAATTCAGTTTCAGTTGAGTTAGGTTAGGTTGATAACCTTTAAAGAAAACAGAATGAGACACCTAATCACAATCAAATCATTTACATCTTATGTTAACAAACATACACAATATGCACATTTCATTGTAAATACAATTAATAGTACAATTGAATTGAACTGTATACACTCTAATACGCCACTATCATAGATAATATCATTAGCAAACACATCTTTAGCAAAGTTAGCAAGCATATTTTACAACTCAAATAATCTCATTACCACATAAAATGGAATTAAACTTGTTTAAAAACACTTTCATCCTACCATTAGCGTCCCGAATTGACTAATCATTGACATGCTTTCCAATTCATGATGTCCTTGCTCCCTCATAACACTTTAGTCATGATAATCCTTTCTCAGAACACACATCATGCAAGTGGACGCTCACCGCTGCCGTTAATCTTTCAGGATGAGTGCTTTTTACCGTTCTCCGCACGTGCTTCTTTTTCACGTGCGCCAATCAAGTTAACCATTCTTCCGCCTACTTCGGCTGTTTCCGATACTCTTCGTAACTTTCCGTAAACAGTTTCCTCTGACGTAATCGGTCCAGCGCTCAGAATTTCTGTTTTCCTTTCCAGGCAAACTAAATCACTTTTAAAATTAACTTAAATTACGTTTTTAACGTCACAATATCTTTGATATATGACAGTGAACTAAAGAACAGTTTCAAAACAACTATGCAATGAATGCTGTTCCAACCAGTTTTCTTTTCTTTTCTCTGTGAAAAGAGATCTATAGACAGAATGTCCTTGGGCAGTTCTACGTACAATACAAATGGAACGTGATTTGAATTGTCAAGTGCCAAAAAATAAAAGAATACTTGAAGAAATTAAGAAATGGTTTTAAATGTTAAATAACTTGAAGATGTTGACAGTTACATAGAAATTTAGTGATACCAGGCAATTTTCATCTTATTACAGCAAAATATTGTACATATGTTATAGCAAACCATTTTTTCCCCTAATTAAAATATTATTATCTAATATTATTATTACTTTTATTATCTGTGCATTGTGGCAAATTAGTTTCAAAGTGACAAGTGAGAGAAAAAATAAAAGCATTCCAAGTGACATTCCTCCTCCTATTACATTTACATTTAGTAATTTTGCAGATCCTATTCATCTCTCTCTCTCTCTCTCTCTCTCTCTCTCTCTCTCTGTCAGAGATTACAGAGTTCAGCTCTCCGTGGAGTGAACTGTTAGGCCTGTGTAATGAGCAAGGGGGGTCTAGGGGTTTTAATTGCTCTATGCTCCTCGCTGTAGTGTGTTAATTATACAGGGGGATAATTTTGCTGAGAAAACTATAGACAGCTAGCATAGTATAGACAGGGGTAGAAAAAAACATCAAATGTGACATTTTGTGACATCAAATCCAGATATTGTTTTGCAAAGTCAGCGAGACAAAAACTTGGTCTCTGTCAAAAACGTCTGTGTCATGGTCAGTAGATGAGGTGGTTGCGCAACTATAATGATCAATCTATAATCCCACCCACTTTGAAGTGGTACTTAACTGCAGTAGAAAATCAAACCAAGCCAAAGTAAAGCAAAACGAGCCGAGTCTGGCTTAGTCGAGTTGTACCATGCAAATGAAAAGCACCATTTAACATAAAAAAGTACGAATCCCAGACTTAAATGGTAGTGTATTGGCTAATTACACTGTTAATATTCCAGTGGAATATATATATAATATAAAGTGGCTGCTCTGTCGATTCTTCATCATCAGACAGGAACCTAGGTGTGCTATTTGATAGCAATCTCTCCTTTGACAGCCACATTTCTAGCATTTGTAAAACTGCATTTTTCCATCTTAAAAATATATCTAAACTGAGACCTATGCTCTCAATGTCAAATGCAGAAATGTTAATTCATGCGTTTATGACCTCAAGGTTAGATTATTGTAATGCTTTATTGGGTGGTTGTTCTGCACGCTTAATAAACAAACTACAGATGGTTTAAAATGCATTAGCTAGAGTCCGTACTAGAACCAGGAAGTATGACCACATTAGCCCGGTTCTGTCAACACTGCACTGGCTGCCTATTAAACATTGTGTATATATTTTTAAATCTTGTTAATTACTTATAAAGCCCTGAATGGTTTAGCTCCTCAGTACTTGAGCAAGCTCTTATCGCATTATATTCCTCCACGTCCGCTATGATCTCAAAACTCTGGCCATTTGATAATACCTAGAATATCAAAATCAACTGCTGGCAGCAGATCCTTTTTCTGTTTAGCGCCCAAACTCTGGAACAATCTACCCAACACTGTTCGGGAAGCAGACACACTCTGTCAGTTTAAATCTAGATTAAAGACCCATCTCTTTAACCTGGCGTACACTTAACACACTAATACACTTCTAATATCCAAATCCGTTAAAGGATTGTTAGGCTGCATTAATTAGGTCAACCGGAACCGGGAACACTTCCCATAAAACACAAAGTACTTGTTACATCGTAAGAAGAATGACATCTACGCTAATATTAGTCTGTTTCTTTCTTATTCCGAGGTCCTTATCCAGCCCAGATGGTCACTGCAGTCACCAGATCCAGTCCGTATCCAGATCAGATGGTGGCTCTTAAATAAAATCAGAATTGCCTTTTTAGGGTTTTGTAAACATATTTTTCCAGGTATTTCCTATAGAAGTTTTTTACGGACTATTTTCAAATAGAATTGCACATTTTATTTTCAATTGCGTTTTCCACATGTGGACGCATAAATTGTGACAAAATCCAAATACAATTACAAATTTTGCATTACCGTTTGCATTTTAACTTTCGCAAACACACAGTGACTGTCAAATTTCAAATGAAAAAGCAGTCTATTTGCAGTCTATTTGTTTTTCCCATGTCTTACAGTTATGAGCCTGTCATATTTAAATGGCAAAATTAATTACCACATCTGCTTTTCCACTCTCTCTGTGCCACTCATATATCCTGCCAAAATTCAAATGGAATTGCAATTCCATTTGTATTTGAATTTGCGATGTCTACACGGAAAGCTGTCAATCAATGTGAGGGGGCGGGACTCTACTAGGGGGCGTGTTTGTATTGGAAGGTGACGTCACTCACAGACGACCGTGCCGATGCTTTGATCGATGGAGGTAATCAGTAAATGCTCCACTAAAGACAGCTGCCAATCAGTTTGTGCCATGCTCCCTCTTAAAGTTGATTTATTTGTGTTTTTTTTTTTGTAAAATGGTCTTTTGTGCTATCCACCACACATGCAAAGTTGGTTGATTGCATAACTGCAATAAAGTAATAGGCTAGTTAACAATTACTTGTTTCCAGGATATATAATGTATTTTATATTATTTAGACACCTAGGCTATAGTTTGACAGACTGTTATAATTTAACACGCCATGAGTCAATCTAACTTAACATTTTCTTTTATTGATATTATTTCTTACTCCTCAACAGTTCATCAGGCTCTTAATGATTTATTCTATGCCATCATTGTAATACCTGAAGGCCAGTTTTTTCCATCACTCATCATTAGAACCCATTGGCTCCCAATTCTAACTTGTACTTCACTTGCTCATATATACTCAATGACTCTTGACTAGCAAAATAGCTACAAAAGAAATACAAAGAACTGTTCAAATTAAAAAAGCAAACTTGCTTCAATGCTTCAAAAAGTAGGCTACCTCAGATGTAACTTCTAAATTGTGCTGATTTAAGACAGCGATGGTTAATGGAAACTAGAATCAGGCTATTTATTAATTATTTGAATCGCACCTTCGGTGCTTCTATAAGCGCTAACCTCACATATGAATTGAATGGAGCGCTTATCAGCACAACATGATTGAAGCCAGTTATTTTAATTATGTACGAGCGGCACGAATCACCCAATACTCGCAATGCGCAATGCGCTCGAGAAGTATGAGAAGATTTGCGAGAGCCATTCCTATCGCAAACTTGATGGTAAAATATGCGATCTGTTTGAATTCTATTGAGAAATGGACACTTTAAAATACTATGGAGAAAGTCGAACATTATATAAAAAAGGCACAAACTAAAAAAACTGAAAACATAATCTTGAACCTGCACCAGGGCAGGTTCTAGACATTAGGAGACCCTAGGCAAAATTCATGTTGGAGGCCCCCCCGCCCAATAAAAAGCACTTGAAACAAATAGGATTCTAACATTTTTTTATACAACATTTAACGTTACATTTTGTATATTTTTACTTATACAGTACAAAAATTAGGAAACATTGTGTTTTTGAAAGACGCCTCTTATGCTCATCAAGCGTGGCTTTAGCATATTTTATCAAAAATACAGAAAAAAACTATAATATTGAAATGTGAAATATTATTACAACATAATAGTTTTCTATTTTACTATACTTTAAAATAGTCTATAGGCCTATTTCTGTGATGCAAAACTGAATTTTATTCAGCCATTACTCCAGTATTCAGTGTCACATGATCCTACATATATCATTCTAATATGGTGATTTATTATCAATATTAGAAACAGTGCTTAATGTTTATTTTATAACTTGTGATCCTGTTTTTTATTATTAAAAAGCTGTTAAAAATAAATCTTTAAGAACAATATACATCTTTACTATCACTCTTTATCTTTTTAACACATCCTTGCTGAATATTAAATTATCATATTTCTGATCAAATAAATGCAGGCTTGATGAGCATATGAAATGTATTTCAAAAACATTAGAAATAGTAATGGGTCCAAACTTTTGACTTTGTATATGTACATATTAATCAAACATTATCTAAGGTAATCTCTTTTTTTGATGAAGATGTTATTGTTCATATTATTATTTTGATGTTTTAATTAATTTAATAAGTTCCAGTTCCAGAATGCCACTTCAGTGAGTGCTTTTATCATTTTTTATTTCCTAGCTGGGTATGGGCAGGATTTCCCCCTCCCATTTAATCAATATTGACTACAGATATTGTCATATGATTAATATCAATAATATGATATTATGCATTGTATTTTTAAATATGAAATATATATATATGCACAAATTAAGTGGAATAGAAAGACACGGTCGCTAAGCAGAAAAAAACTATGTAGCTAGTTGAAACTGAGTTAGAGCAGTAAATCAACAGCAGAATTTAGATGACACTAATCTTTTTGAACCATTCATTTTTTTTTCTAGTGTGCTTGCTTTTTAACCTTTGATACAAACTTCTCTGCTTTTTGTCGCTATTTTGCTAGTCAGCTCCTGACGCAATGTCATTCATTGTATGGGCAAATTCAAAGCGCCGCATCTTGGCGTGTCAAGGGCGCTCGCCCTCTTTTAAACAGGGTGGCGATGCTAAGTTCAGTTGCCTGTGAATTAGCTCCGCTCAGAATTTTGCTTTTATGTGTTTTTTTTTACCTATTTTTTATTTTTTGTTACTTCTCTTTTTGATACGTGTATCGTCTGCAATGATTATGTACGACAGAAGAACACTTTTGGACATTGGACAGCGCTACACTAACCTGATTCAGAACACTTTATCCGCGGATCCAGCGTGGCCATTGGAGATACTTCGGAGCACCCAGTTGAACAACGACCACCTGAACAACCGCAGGAGGCGAAGGAAACACCGCGGGAGACGCGCTGGAATACGCAACAGACTGAGGAAAAGGGCTCACAGCCCTCCTCTACCAAGTATTCTGCTCGCTAATGTCCAATCCTTGGAGAATAAGATGGACGATCTTAGAGCCAGGATAAGTTTCCAACGGGACATTAGGGACTGTAACATCTTTTGTTTGACCGAAACATGGCTCACGCCGACGGTCCTGGACACCGCTGTAACGCCGTCTGATAACTTCTCTGTTTTACGGATGGACAGAACAGCCGAGGCCGGAAAAAACAAAGGTGGTGGAGTGTGTTTCTTTATTAACAAGAAATGGTGTGACTCCAGGAATATCTCCATTCTGTCGCGTTCCTGTTCGCCTCATCTGGAACATCTCTCCATTATCTGCCGCCCATTCTATCTGCCCCGGGAATTCTCATCAATCGTCGTCACTGCCGTTTATATACCACCACAGGCAGATACCAGCTTGGCTCTGTCCAAACTCCACGATGAGCTCAGCGGCTACATCAATAAACATCCTGACGTTGCATGTATCATCGCGGGGGACTTTAACAAAGCCAACCTCAAGAAGGTCTTGCCGAACTTTCATCAGCATATATCCTGTCCAACCAGAGGACTGAATACACTCGATCATTGCTACACTCTGCTCAAAAACGCCTACAAAGCCCACTCACTGCCGGCTTTTGGCAAATCAGATCATGTTGCCATTTTCCTCACACCGGAATACAAACAAAGGATCGTTCATGAACCGCCGGTGGAGAGGGAAGTGACGCGCTGGTCCTCCCACTCTGAAGCTATGCTACAGGCATCTCTTGATAACGTCGACTGGGACATGTTCCGGGCGAGTTCATCTGACGTCAGCGAATTCACGGATGTAGCATTAAGCTTCGTAAACACGCTAACCGAGCAAGCCACTGAAACGGTAACAAAAGGACATTTACTAATCAGAAACCGTGGGTGGACAGATCAATCCGTGATGCGGTTAACCATCGCACTGCCCGCGGTCTGTTGTCAGGAAACATGAGCAAGTACAAGGCATCGTGTTATGCTCTCCGGCGTGCAATAAGAGCCGCTAAGCGCCCGGTACAGAGAGAATTGAGTCACATTTCCAGCTCAATGACTCTCGACGCATGTGGCAGGGACTGAAGACCATATGTTCCTCTGGAAATAACTCCTCCGCAGTGGTGAGAGCAGATCCGTTGCTGGCCGAAGAACTAAACACCTTCTACGGCCGCTTTGAATGTAATGGCGGCGCAAATCTGCCAAACAGCCCGTCAGGAAGCAGCAGACAGAGCAGCGATCATGTTATCACCGTGTCAGAGGATGATGTTCGGAGGGAACTAAGGAGAGTGAACGTCAGAAAAGCAGTAGGACCTGATGGGATTACTGGCCGCGTTCTGAGGTCCTGTGCTGATCAGCTTGCTGGTTTGTTTACTTCCATATTTAATGAGTCCCTTGCTACCTCTGTTGTTCCCACCTCCTTTAAAAAATCTGTCATAATCCCTGTGCCTAAGAACAGTAAACCCTCTTGCCTGAATGACTATCGTCCAGTTGCCCTCACATCGAAAGTCATGAAGGTTTTTGAGAGACTTTTAAAGAAACACATTTGCTCCTCCATCCCTGCTACTTTGGACCCTCTTCAGTTTGCCTATCGGCCAAATAGGTCTACTGGTGATGCCATCTCCCAGGTCCTGCACTCCTCCCTCACTCACATCGACAGCAAGAATGGCAACTATGTCAGGCTGCTATTCATAGACTATAGCTCAGCTTTTAACACTATAGTCCCCACCAAGCTAGCTGATAAACTCACAGACCTCGGCCTAAACACTTCACTCTGTGACTGGATTCAAGATTTCCTCACCGCCAGACCACAAGTGGTGAAAGTCGGCCAGTTCACCTCCAACTCCATCACTCTGAACGTAGGTGCCCCAAAGGGCTGTATCCTGAGCCCCCTGCTCTACTCTCTATACACCCACGACTGCGTGTCCTCTCACAGCTCCACTTCTATTGTCAAATTTGCGGATGATACTGTGGTTCTGGGCCTCATTAACAACGATGACGAGGCCGCATATTTGGATGAGGTGGAGAGACTCACATCATGGTGCCAGGACAACTGTCTCTCTCTGAACGTGAGCAAAACTAAAGAGCTGATCGTGGACTTCAGGAAGAGACAGCAGGGGCCCTACACTCCTCTTATGATCAGTGGGACCCCTGTGGAGAGGGTGAGTAGCTTCAAGTACCTCGGAGTAAACATCTCCGAGGACCTAACTTGGACTACACACATTCAAACACAGGTTAAGAAAGCCAGGCAAAGACTGTACCATCTGCGACAGCTGAGGAAATTCAGGGTCTCACCAGCTATCCTGAAAACTTTCTATTCTGGGGCCATAGAAAGTGTATTGACTGAGTGCATCTCAGTGTGGTATGGTAATTCCTCAAACCAGGACTGCAAAGCTCTACAGAGAGAGTCGTGCGCTTAGCTGAGCGCATCTCAGGGTCTGCTCTCCCCTCTCTGCAGGACATCTACCTCAAACGCTGTAAAAGCAGAGCTGCAAAAATCATCAAAGACTCAACTCACCCCGGTAACCATCTTTTCTGTTTACTGCCATCTGGCAAGCGCTTCAGGAGCATGATGGCAAAAACCGAGAGACTGAGGAGAAGCTTCATCCCTCAGGCCATCAGGCTCCTAAACACGAACCCAGTCTCATAAACATTTACAAGACTCATTGTTAACTGTAAATATTCTCATATTCTCAAATATTGCTGCTTTATGTACAATACCCTGAACAACCCGTCTGCACATCCCTCTTATTCACATTACTATTTATTAAGTCCCAGTACACTGTTTTTTTGCACATCTTATAGTTTTTTTGCACATCTTATTGTTTTTTGCACATCTTATTGTTTTGCACATCTTATTGTTTTGCACTTTTTTATTTCATTGCACATTTTACTCTTATTTCTCTTTTTACCATATACAGTATATGCTCTTGTGTTGTGTTACTTTATTTAATTTAAATTTTTATTATTTTGCACTGTCCACTGAGCGGACCTGATTCGATTACATTTCACTTCTAATTATACCCTGTATAATTTATTATGTGACAAATAAAGAAACCTTGAACCTTGAACTTATAATAAAGCAGTGGATTATCTTCCCAGAAATCACGTTGATTGACAGAACATGTTTATATTTAGAATACATTGCAATCACTACAAAATAGTTGACAACAACTCACACACCTGCATTAGGAGCTATACGTCCCCTTCATGGGAATTTCGAATTGCGTCCTCTAGGGTTCGCTATGGTCAGCGTGACTCGTGTCTGAAGCATACATACACAACTTGTTGGCCAGCGACAGCCTATGACGTCACTACAGGCACAACTACAGTATAAAAGGAGCCGGGAGAATACATCATCCACTTCTTTCGTCTTCACTGACTACTTTGTTTGAAGCGTGCATTCTGGTAAGAAACTGTTTTCTAAGAACTATCATGGTGAGCACTAGCAAGGCGTTTAAGAGATGTGTGGATCCGTGTCCTTCGTTATTTGACACCCGATGACACACACAGTCTTTGCGTCTTTTGTTTGGTCGAGGAGCACGCACGCGATGTCCTCAAGGGTCAATCTGCATGCCCTGTGAGCTTTTTTCTATGAAAAAGCTCCGCTCTCGTCTGTCCCTTTTTTCGAGGAAGGAGGGGCAGCCATCTGCTTCCCGCGGTTAAGGACCCACCGTTGCCGAGACATGGGGGAGAATGAAATCGTGGGGTTCGCAGGTGGATCTAGCCGATGCGTTAGAGAGGGGCTTTCCTTTTTGCGCACATCGGCCGAGAACGAGGGCGAGCTGCTGGATTATGGTGATGCGATCTCTCCGGCATCATCTTATCCAGCGGCTAGTGCTCTGCTGGAATATCCTCAGGAAAATCAGGAGATGTTTGAAGGCGAGGAAGTTGAGACTGAGCCCTCTCAATCCTCCTGCCCTGCGTATGAAGAGCTGTTGGAGTTTATGGAACGCGCCACGGCGAGGCTTGACTTGCCGTGGAGCGGACCAAGATGGTGGCGTCTCGCTGAGTGGTACCTTTCTGGCCATAACTCCCCAGCTCAAGTGAGCCTTCCATTTCTTCCTGATCTCCATATGGAGGTTGAGAAGGAATGTAAAAATCAGTTTTCCTCTCGCATCCATAGATTCCAGCATACCAGTTATGCTAACATTGAAGGGATGCGTTAAAGCGGCTATGAGAGGATGCCCCCTGTAGAAGAGACGCTAGCTAGCTATCTCTCTATGGGTGAGACGTCTTCTCAAAGGAATCCCTCCTTGCCATCTGAGCCCCTTCAGGATACATCTCGCGTAAATGGAAAGGCGTATGCAGCAGCAGGTCAGGCGGTCGCTTCGTTGCACACTATAAAAGAGCTTCAAATGTACCAGGCTGATCTGCTGAAAGACCTTGATAAGGGTCAGGGCTTGTCACATGATGAGGTAGCTAAGCTGCGCCGCACCATGGATTTGGCCCTCTGTGCCGCTGAGCAGGCTGCCACTGCTATGGGCGGATCTATGGCAGCCATGGTGATAACGGAGAGACATCTGTGGGTGAACCTAGAATATATCGTTAAGAAAGAGAAGGGCTTTCTTCTCAATGCTCCAGTCTCGTCTTCTGAGCTTTTCGGTACCTCCGCTGAGATGGTGGTCAAGAAGTTTAGGGAGGCGAAGGCGTGCTTAGCAGCCTTCAAATCCTTCATTCCAAGAAGGTCCAGGTCTGAGCCCGAACAACACAGGGGTCCTAGCCCATCTCGGTCTGGGGATCAAAGATGGGCACAGAAGGCTAGTGTCGCGACTTGTGCGGGTAGGGCTAGAGGGAGGCGTGGGTCAAAGAGAGGTAGGCAAGACCTGAGGGAGGTGATCCAGATGAGGCATTCTCAACACTCTTGTCCGGATCAGAGTAAGACTTGAACATCTACTCCCTTCCCTCGGGGGGCCTGTCATCTGCCCTCATCTTCCCCTCTCTAATTCCCCTGCAAGCACCGTTAACTCCACCTGACCGAGGTTAGGTGGGAACCTCCTGCACTTGACATTGCAGTCTCTATGCTGGACTTATGATGTTTTGGTTAAGTTCTATGTTTCATAGAAACTACTTTACTGACGGTCCGGACCCGACTCTTCGGACTTCGTCTCCGGGACTGATCTCATAGGCAGGAACCATGGAAATAGGTGAGTACGATCCATTTCTAATCAGACTGGATACGTTGGATTTCCTACTGCTGCCATTCTTTGCAGTATTTCTGGGACCTGTCGTTTTGTGTGTTTTTCAAACCTCTTGCTATCGACTCAGTGCAGTGATTACCTCACTCGTCGATACTAGATCCAGGCTAGGATGAGAGCCTTGTTCCCAGCCTCATACCCCTGGATCATGTGGCCAAGTCGTAGGCTTCTGTGGGAGTCTCCTTGGTCGTCAGGTCCCCAGCACTGCAATACCAGGGCCTGCGGGTCTTTGTACTATCAATTCTATGACTGGGACGCCTGCCACTATAGGTTACCCACTCAATTATCACTCATTCGCTGAGTGAAGCTCCTCTCACTGAGGTACTGAGCGGCTTTACTCTTTTAATGCCAAAGCAGATGTATCACACTGCTCTTATGGTGAATCTGTGTATCACCCCTCTATTGATTGGGTTGTCACAATTAATACAATTAAGTTAGCAGAAATTGCAATTGGGCCAATGGAAAAATTTAGATGTAATTAGTCACTAAAGAATTTTGAGTTGGGGAGGTCTGACATTTTTTGCAGTGTATACATCTTGTCATATTAACATTACTTTACTCACCTCTGATAACAAATTACATATATATCCTGTAACGCAGCTTTGAAATGATGCATCACAATAAGCGCTACACAAATAAATGTAAATTGAATACTGCTAATTAAGTTTTCATTACTTTTACTTTCAGAAAGAATTTAGAGACCCTTTCTCTATTTTTCTTAAAACAAAAGCACATCAGTCAACACTCCATACCCCACAATAACAAATCAATAACAGATTTGTGATAACTTTGCAAATGTATTAAAGAATGTTAATGTTATTTCAAGGCTTCACTCTCTATCCCTTTAACTCTCAAATCGATCTACTTAATGTATTTCCTCTTTTACACATTCTCACTTATGTGCTGATGCTATTTTGGTTGAGGAACTGAAACCACCTCTAGTCAAACACTCAAAGGGATATTTTACCCCAAAATGAAAATCCTGTCATTAATTAGTCACCCTCATATCAGAGCCGATCCTCCCTATACACAGAATACGCAAGCTGCGTAGGGCCCCCGAAACACCCTTGCTCTCAAAGATGTTTAAATTTTAGTTTCGTTTTAGAGCTTGGCAAGCGGTTATAAAAACATGAATGATAATTTTTTTTAATGCGGTGCGCTGTCATCCTCTATGTAAAGATCAGTCAAATCATGTAACGTGAATGTCGTATAGTCTCCTGACAAAGGCTCTCGAGAAAAAAAAAAAAAAATTGAAAGCGTAAGGAGGAAGAGATACTGTTTCTAGAGCACCTTCCGCGAGTGCGATTCGAGAAGGAGTGAAACACGGACACATACATTTCATTTATTCTTTCACCCTTCAGCCCCCCACCCCCCGGTGACACAGTTTTGCGTAGGACCACCAGAAGTCTAGGATCAGCACTGCCTCATGTTGTTCCAAACCCATTAGACCTCCATTCATCTCCGTTCCGTAACACAAATTAAGATATTTTTGATGAAATCTGAGATCTTTCAAATTGAGTGCTTTTTAACTCAAATGTTACCAGGCCAAGAAACGTAGTAACATTGGTAAAACATGTAAAATCAGTGGTTTCATTTTAATTTTACGAAGCTTTGGATTTGCTCAAACATTTCTTAATTTGTGTTCCAAAGATGAACAAGGTCTTGTGAGTTTGGAATGACATGAGGGTGAGTAATTAATTACACAATTTTTATTTTTTGGGGGGAACCATCCATTTAAGCACACCTTACTTACAACATTTAATCAAAATTATGTTTCTTTCCTATCCATAAGGTAACATAACTCCGGAATAATTTGATTGGATGTTCAAAATATCTGTGCTGATTTGTTTGAGTAAACCTGATCTATCTTCCTGAATAACATTGAGAATGCTTTGGTAGTGCACATCCTAATCCCAGCTGAACACCTCTGGTGTGACTTTAAATGCAGACCTTGAGCCAAAAATTCATCACCAAACACCAATGACTTGTACATTCATTATATGGGCAAAAGTACTGGGACACCCCTTTCTTTAGAAGAGAAAAAGGCACTTCCAAACTGTGGCAACAACGAAATTAATGTACTTAAAAATTGTATTTCCACCTCTGTTGCAACAGTTTTGAAATGTATAAAATGACTGCACCCATATATACAAGTCATTGGTGTTTGTTGGTGAGTTTTTGGCTCAAGGTCTGCATTTAAAGTCACACCAGAGGTGTTCAGCTGGGATTAGGACTTGGCTTTCTGCAGACCAGTCAAATTCTTCCACACTGACTGAATCATCATTTCTCTTTGATCCTTGTCTTATACACAGAGACACTGTCATGTTAGAATAGAAAAGGGTTCTGTCCAAACTGTTGCTATACAATTAGAAGCACACAATTCCCTAGAATATAATTATATGCTTAAACATTAAGATTTGTACTCATGGAAATTACTAAAGTAGTCAAACCTTTTATTAGAAGGGGTGACCTAATACTTTTGGCAATATAGAGTATACTTTATAACATAGTTGAGAATCATCCTTAAACAAATTTTTATACAAACATTTTAAAAAGAATTTGTGATTTTAAAAAAATTCCATAGTTTTTGCCTTTTCGATGTATATTCATGCCACTTCATTTTTAGAGTCCTGGTGACATAGAAAAAAATATAAATATAATTTTTCAAAAATGTTATTTTTAATCTTTTCTTATTGTCTAAACAATGTAATGGCATAAAAAAAAATACTAGATTCACAAAACATTTTTTTTTTTGGGGGGGGGTCTCAGTATAATGAAAAATATCATTACATGGTCACAAATAAGCATACATGTTTTAAACCACAGAAAAACAGTCTCTGCCACTGATGGGTCATTACTTATTTATCAACTTATTCTTTGCAATTTTTTTCTTTACTTATTTACTCACTGCCTCCACCATTTTGTTGTGAATGACCATGCGAGTCAAATTATCATGCTGAGTGTTGATCACCATCATGTAATCAGAGCAGCATTATCAGAACAGGTAGTTAGGCAATACCTGAGGAAGAAGACCAATGTGAACAAGAGTGCTTGATATGAACCAGAATCAGAAGGAGCTTTATTGGCCAGGTATGTTTACACATACAATGAATTTGTTATAGTGTCAGAAGCTCCACAGTGCAACAGAATGATAGCAACAGGACAGGACACAGACAACACAAGAACAATATACAAATAGGCAATGTACAAAATGGCAAACACACAATATACAATGCAGACAATTATGTGTGAGGTCTGACCTGTGCAAATAAAAAAAAAAAAAAGTATGTGGTGAATAAATTATTGTATAATAGTGTTGTGTGTTCCACGTTTAGTATCAAGTGTTCATGAGATGGATTGCTTGGGGAAAAAAACTGTTTCTGTGTCTGGTCGTTCTGGTGCTCAGAGCTTCGACCAGATGGTAACAGTTCAAAGAGGGTGTGCTGGATGTGAGGGGTCCAGAGTGATTTTACCAGCCCTTTTGCTCACTCTGGATGAGTACAGTTCTTGGAGAGTGGGGAGGGTTGTACCCAAGATTCACTCAGCACTCCGGACTACCCTCCGTAGTCTTCTAAAGGGTCAGATTTGGTCGCTGAGCTGAACCAGACAGTTATTGACATGCAGAGGACAGATTCAATGATGGCAGAATAGAACTGTTTCTGCAGTTCCTGTGGCAGGTTGAACTTCCTCAGCTGGCCTCTGCTGGGCCTTTTTCACCATGGACTCATTGTGATTGTCCCTCTTCAGGTCCTGATAAATTGTGGTGCTCAGGAATCTGAATGACTCCACTGCAGTCATAGTGCTGTTTATGATGGTGAGTGGGGAAGAGCAGGGGGGTTCCTCCTGAAGTCCACAATCATCTCCACTGTTTTGAGCGTGTTAAGCTCCAGGTTGTTAAGACTGCACCAGGCAGCCAGCTCCTGTAAATATACTCATCTAATTTGCATATCCTGACGTCATCTTAAATTTCATAATATTCAGGAAATAGTAGATATTGAATTGATGTTTGAACTTATTTGCATGTTTTTTTGTCTTTTTATCCTCATTACAAATGATCAGAAAAGAGGAAACCAACAATAAAACAGGAGAAAGTACAAAATTAGTACTACATTACTATACTATACAGTAGTAAAACCTATGTGAACAGTAACCTACTTTTTTATCTGTTCATCAGTAATATTCAGGAAATAATAGATATTGAATGGTTGTTTGAACTTATTTGCATGTTTTTTTGTCTTTTTATCCTCATTACAAATGATCAGGAAAAGAGGAAATAACAGTACAATTGTAAATTATTACTATATTACTGTGCCATAGTAAAATACGTGTGCCTATTTTTTGATCAGTTGACCAGCTATTTGCCCAATCAGGTATCTCGGTGACCGTTTATAGTTCTTGAGAGTATGGTACCTCTTATTGCATGGCAACACTGACTGCACCTCTACTGTCTGTCGGTGGCAGTTTGAGCATGCACGATCAGAAAGAAACGTGCAATCTGGGGCGATCATCAGCAACGCAGAGCCTCTCCTATGAACACTAAGACCACGTCCACCCCTGCCACCCCCATCCCCGTTGTGCAAAGGGCCGAAATGATCACTTGTTTGTGCTTTGTGAACACTCTCGTCATGCCTGGCGGCACCATTGCGCAGTAGAGATGTACCGGGAGAAGCGTGATCATTAGATGGCAGATCATCATTTCCAAACCGCAAATATTCCCCTTCGGAGTCAGAATAGGCCAATAACATTTGCAACACATCCTCACAGTACAAATCTTATTAGTCATTTGGTGATTTTCTCTCACAAATCTCACAATTTACTCACACGCTATGAACTGAATTACTTCCGCATCAATGACACGATAGCTCACTTGCTCTGCTATTTTCTCGAACACTTTGAATAGGAACATGACGTAATTTTGGTCTAGAATCGAAGTACCACATGTCTGCCATCTAGTGGTAGGGAATACAAATGTGATATTACACCATATTAGAAACTACAGTCTATTTAATGACTTATGACGTCTTGTCGCAATTTTGCAACTTTGGTGCTTAGAGGGTTAAAGCATGAGGGGACTTCGCACAGCTCCAGTGAATTGTTGAAGATCTGTGTGAAGATGGTTGCTAGCTGGTCAGCACAGGTTTTAAGGCAGGCTGGTGACACACTGTCTGGTCCTAGTGCTTTCCTTCTTTTGTTCTCTCTGACGACCTGGCACACATCATCTTCACTTATTTTCAGTGCAGGTGTGGGGGATAGGGGGTTGCTGGATGTGTTAATGGTTGTGTGGAGAGGTGTTCATGGCGGGTGTGGGCTGTTTTTCCAAACCTACAGTAAAACTAATTAAAATCGTCTGCAAGTTGTTGATTCTCCAGAGTGCTGGGGGATGGTGTCTTGTAATTGGTAATGTCTTTCATGCCTTTCCACACTGAAGCAGAATCACTAGAAAATAGTTTGTTCTTGCCAGAATAATTCCTATTTGCTACTGTGATCTAATTTTCCAGTTTGTATTTGGTTTATTTGGCCCCTTTCTGTAAGCATCTTCTTTGGCCTGATGGAGCTGTCTGAGTTTTGCAGTGAACCATGATTAGTCATTGTTGTAGGTTAAACGAGTCCTGGTAGGAATGCACATATCCTCACAGAAACTGATATAAGATGTTACAGTCTCTGTGAGCTCGTCCAGATCGTTTGCAGCAGCCTCGAAAATAGACCAATCAGTGAGGTCAAAACAAGCTTTTAAATCTTGCTCTGCTTCATTAGTCCATCTTTTAACAGTTATTAGTACAGGTTTAGCAGATTTAATTTTTTGCCTGTAGGTTGGTGTGAGAAGAACCAAACAGTGATCAGATAGTCCTAAAGCTGCTCGTGGGACAGAGTGATATGCATCCTTTATCGCTGTATAACAGTGATCCAATATATTACTGTCTCTGGTGGGACATGTGATGTGCTGTCTGTATGATTAAAACAGAGCCCGAGTGTTTTTGTTCTGTCTCTGTGATCTGATCAGCGAGGTTCTGTACAGCGGATCTTAGGCTGCCTAGCAGACATCTCGGCGTGGATGAAAAAAAAAAACATTCACTCTCTTTCCTTAACTTTGCTCTCTTTCCCTTAACCTCTCACTGTCTGGCTAGTATTAGCTCTGAACAGTGCCTTGAAATTTGTATTACAAGCATTTCCTGTGTCTCTTTGCCTCTTTATAATGTATCGCTTATTGTATTCCTCAATTGTAATTTGCTTTGGATAAAAGCATCTGCTAAACGAATAAATGTAAATGTAAAAGCACGTTCTGCAGCTGCGTGATTTCCCTGTTGATTCTGCGTCCCGATCAGATCTGATCAGCTGAAAATTTGTCCAAAAATTGCGTAATTCAGACAGGTTTCCGTGAAACACAGAGCAGCAGAATTTGAGAAATCCTTATTCGTCCAGGAGAGCAGAAGGTGTACATCCGTTTTGTTAGGTAGAGAGCAGAGTTTCGCTAGATGGATGCTAGGCAACGGCATTATAAAACCGTGCTGACGAAGTTTCACGAGCGCACCGGCTCGCTTCCCCTGTCTGTGCGTCCTGAAGCGTTTGACACCGCCAACTACAGTGTCCAGTAAAAAAAGACAGAATAATCAAAATCCGGTAAAAGACTTTGTGGTGTGTACTGCCGAATGTTCAGCAGTTCATCCCTGGTAAAACTGATCTTGTTTGATAAATAAAAAACAGGAAAACCAAACAAAACATTACGAACACTGAGGAGCCAAGCACTGTAGCTGCGGCGCCATCTTGTTGTTGACCAATATGTACTGTGGTAAAGTATGAATTTACTACGATTTTTCCAAATTTTACTTTACTTTACGAAATCATGTACTACTATACTACTAATTGTATGGTTTGGTAATGTTGTTAGAGCACAATTTTAAAAGTTTTGTGGAAACTCATAAATATTGAATTACAAATGCTAAGCTGTAAATCATTTTCATTTATCGGATGTGGTTGACCCGGTAAACATACTTTTTAGCCATAAAAATCAGCCACAATGTTTATTGCTTAATATGGTATGCATTAGATATAGGACAGAAACATATTTCAAAACTTTTATAAATGTTGAAGCCGAGCTCTCATGTATTTGCACAAGAACATTAAAAGGCCTTTTGCTATTGACATTCATGATGCTCACAGATTATACTTTACAGTAACAGTGAAAATAAGATTTTACTTTACAGTAATAGTGAAAAAAATACAAAGCAAGTCTTTCCCTCTCATGTGGGTTATATACTCATTTGAATATTGTTGACGCTGCACATTGTATATATCAGGGTTTTTAAACTGTTCCTGGAGCCTTAGACGTAACATGTAACCATGCACACAAATAATACATTCATAATATGCTGTCTGTGAAAGAGAACTGATTTCTCTTTTGGGAATTTGACATGAATATGTCTAATAATGGTGTGTCTTGGAATGGGATTCAGTTTCTGCATGGCAATGAATGCGTACCTTGGGATGTGCCCTAGAAATATCCACTTCAGTGAGAGCGAGTTACTTTGCTTTTAATCTGCTGCTTCCTGTCTCTGGTTACCACCAATGTTCTGTATTGTTTAAAAACATCCAGTAACCCGAATACACACGGGCTGATACGGCAAGTGTTTCAGAGGTCTTTTTGTTAGGATGACCAGTGAATGCGGACGGTACCGCCATTGTGTGACACAATTGTGTAACTGATTTTTTCCCTTTTTTTCCAGCATACCAGACATGACATTACACAGGTGCCTGACTCACAAAATACATTGTTCCTCAACATTATCTCCAGTGTCTCAGTGGTATTTCTGAATTTGGGCCAATGATTTAAAAAATCATTGTGTCGAAGTAAAGTCTCCTCAGTTCTTTCCAATGTCAATGAGTGCCACTGTATTACATGGTTGCTATTGTGTTGTATTGTATAACTTTATTGTCCACCTGAGTGGAAAATTGTCTATATACAAGAGTTAGCTTCTGTACTGGAGTACTGTATGTTTCCTGTACAACGATGCACAGAAACTTGCTGATTAACTAGCAGAGTACGATGCATCATTGGAGAAACTAACAAACTAATCATGACTGTTTCCTGAAATCATAGTAATATGGTCGCACCTCCATTGATTGGGGTTCCTATGCGAAAAAAAAAAATGGTGCTAGTTGTTGACATGCTAAAATATAAAACCAGGATCATTGGAAATATGTGCTTGTGGCAGCATTTCTGTAAAACAGCTATTACGCACCTTATTACATACTTTATAATAGTTTCAAAGTGAATTGTCCAGTGAGTGGTGCTGAAGTGCCCATGGCCATATTTTTGTCATGTTGGTACAAGTACATATTTCAGCAGTTCAGAATAAAAATTCCACTAAAAGGTTAATGCTTTATTGTGTTGGAAAATAACATACCTCCTACACCAAACCCAATTCTAAACCCACCCGATAGTGTTAATGAAAGCAAAAGTTATATAAAATGTAGTCACTAATGCAACCATGCTATTATAACTGAATTCGATATGGGCTTGAGCAGTTTTGTTAAACCATAGTTTCACAGAACTCAAACCTGAGGCCTACAACTCTCAAGTGCAACACCATATCGTGTGAGCTAACTATTTAGTTAGAAAACCCATGCATATGAAGCTGTCCATGTTATGCATAAACATTCAAAAGTATCAGTTTTCAAATCTCGCAGCATGTTCAAAATGTTTTAAGATCATTAATAATATTGTGCAAGGAATTGTGATAAAATTAAGATTTCTTAATCAAAACACTGTCCATTATCTGAGTGTAAAGTAAAAAAAAGTTGTCGGTATTTACTGCCTCTAGTGTTCATTTCAACTGGAAACTGCATACATATAGGTATGTTTTTAAAGTTTACATTTTTTTTTGCTACAAGCATGTTTTTCCAGTGAGCCTGGGTATCAACATATTATTGTAACATACAGTCATGGCCAAAAATATCGGCACTCTTGGTAAATATGATCAAAGAAGGCTGTGAAAATTCCTCTGCATTGTTTATCCTTTTGATCTTTTATAAAAAAAAAATGACAAATTATCCTTTTATTGGATAGTAAGAATTTAAAATTGAAATATCATTATGAAATAAATGTATTTCACTAATACACATTGTCCACAATTAACAGCACGCTTTCATTCAATACTTTTTGAAACCTCCATTTGCCAGTTTATCTGCTCTAAATTTTCACCTATAATACCTGATGAGGTTGGATAACACCTGACAAGAGATCAGAGACCATTCCTGCACCAAGAATCACTCCAGACCCTTTAGATTGAGCTCCATGTTGGTGCTTCTTCTCTTCAGTTCACCTCAATCCTTTAGGGTTCAGGTCAGAGGACTGGGATGTCCATAACAGACGTTTGGTTTTGTGCCCAGTGACCCATTTTTGTGTTGTTTTTGAGGTTTGTCAAAAAGATCCAAACATGGCCCATTATAATATTTCTAACAGAGTCAGTCACTTATTGATTTTTTTTATCTGTTGGTATTTAATACATTTACCCATTTAGCAGACGCTTTTATCCAAAGCGACTTACAGTGCTTTTAGGCTATACATTAATTGTCTGTTTGTGTGTTCCCTGGGAATTGAACACACGACCTAGTGCTACTAATGCAATGCTCTACCACTGAGCCACAGGTACACAGAAGTAATAGAATCCTTGATGCCATGTGTCTAAATATGATATCCCCGTGTTCACCAAACCCATCTTGAGTGTTTGCTGCTAAAAAGCTCTTTTTTAGTTTCATCTGACCATAGACGCCAGTCCCATTTGAAGTTCCAGTCGTGTCTGATAACTGAATATGCTGGAGTTTATTTTTGGATGAGCTAGGATAATTCCCAAACAACATGTGGTGATGTAAGTGCTGTTTGACAATTTTTGTATTTAAGGATTTCTGAACCCGAGACTCAACAATTTTCTGCAATTCTCCAGCTGTGGTCCTTGGAGAGTTTTAACCACTCAAACTCTCATACGCACCATGCATTAAGACGATATAGACACATGTCCTCTTCCAGACTGTTTCCTAACATTTTATGTTAATTGGAAATTCTTAATTATTGCCCTGATGGTGGAAATGGGAATTTTCACTGCTCTAGCTCTTTTCTTAAAGCCACTTCACTAATTTGTGAAGCTCAATTATCTTTTGCTGCTCATCAGAAATCTATTCTTTGTTTTTTCTCATTATGACGGATGTTTGGAAGGAAGGAAGACATGGCTGTGTGATTTTATGTTCATAATCATCCTGGAGTGCTCAAAATTGTGAATATGAATGGGAATATACTTCAGAGATAATTTTCTCATACGAATTTCTAGGGGTACCAATAATTGTGTTCAACGTGTATTTGATAAAAAAATATTTCATAATTATATTTCTCCCCATTTTAAATTCGTATTATCAATTAAAAGGTTAGATTTTTTGTGATTTTTAAAAATAAAATATCACAAGGATTTACAATGCTGATTAATTTTCCCAGCCTTCTTTGATAATATTTACCAAGGGTGCAGATATTTTTGGCAATGACTGTATATATTTAAGTGGAATTAACAATATAGAATGTACTGTATGTTATTTTGCTCATTGTGCCCAAGAGCATGATCTATTTAAGTACATACAGGACAAGAAATGATGCCAACAAATCAAGTTTGCCATGCTGCAATAATGTTTTAAAACTTTGGTTTTGAGAAAAACAGAAAAAAACATGTTGATAATGATGGAACTTAAACATAGTAGGCTGATAATGCTTTGGAGAAATGTACCCCTGAATGGCCAAGCACTATTCAAAGAGTCCTGATATTTAGTTTAATAAGTTGAAACAGCTCTGCACTGTAAAATAAATAAATAAATAAAATATGCTACAGTACAACTTGTTAATAACCTTACTCCATACAGTGAAAAACTATCATACAGTTAAATTGCAGTAAAATACAAGATACTGTTCGGTGTACAATATTTGGAGTAATGTTTAGTGAAAACAAAATAAATTCTCTGTGATACTTTACATTTTATGTTTTTTCTTATAAATAATACATTTTCTTCAGTTATGTAGTTAAGTAGTTACATCAGTTATGTACATTAAGGTTTTATGTTAAATCTTAAGTTGTTACATTTATGTTTACTGCATTATTTTAGTGTAATGTGTGTTACCATGATGATGTTGTGTATATGTGTGCCCATTTTTTTTAAATCAATCAATCAATTTTACCTCGAGTCGAGTCAAGTCTGGAGTAATTTCAGGTCAAGTATGAAGTCAATAAAATGCGACTGGAGTCTGAGTCACTCACTCAAGTGACCATCTCTGCCTTTTGCATCATATACATTTTATTTGCATTTATGCTTGTCATATATTAAGTATCCTGATATACATAATGTTATATATAAACACCATTTTAAAGGAATATTAAAATGTTCACTGTATAAGGAACTATTTTTGCGACTATTTATATAACATTATTATTTTATGTTATATAAAGCTTGAAGCATCAGAATCGGCATCGGTATCGGCCGATCACCATGACAAGAAATCGGTACTCTGTATCGGCTGCAAAAATCCTGATCAGAGCATCCCTACTCTAACCCAATCTACCCCTAAACATACCCCTTACAGAAAACCTTGTTTGCATTCTTACACTTTCAGATAAACATCATTTACTATTTATTTATTTTAATCGAAAATTTCAGGTTTTACTAGAATGTAGCATAAACAAGTGTACACACAAACACTCTATCTAAAACAAGTTAATTATTATTACAGTCACGAGAATACTAGTTCAACAGATTATGAAAGGTAATGAAATGACGAATTGTTGCTGTTGCTACACTAAAGAAGTAGGCCTGCCTGTCATAATCATAAGAGAGTGATATTATTGTACATCACATTCATTAAACAACTTTGTCTTAATTTAGCCTCTCACTTAGTGTTACATTTTGCACAAAGAAAAGAAAGTCTAATGTGAAGAGAATCTCACACAAAAGTCTTTCATGTTCCTGTGGTTCAGTGTTAGAGCTTTGCGTTAGCAGCACAAAAGGTTGTATGTTCAATTCTCAGGAAACACACATACTGATAAAAAAAAACTAAAATATGTATAGCCTGAATGCGTAAATGTAAATATTGTGTAAATGAGAAAATGTAATTTAATAATTGCAATTGAAAACAATGCTATTGATATGACAACTGTTAATGCCACAAGTTCTATATTAAATTAAGATTCATTTTTTAGTCTGTAAAGCTGTTCATGTGTAAATTTACATTTGAGATGTTGTCAATTCATTAGGTTTAGATGCTGAAAATATAGCGTTGTCTCAGTGTCTATACAAAGAAATTTACAATTGGTAGAACCACAAGTTCCAAAATAAATACAAATTCTCATTAGAACACGCTGGATGAGGAAATAAGGATTTCAAAGGTATTTATTACATTAACCAAGAACACAGAATAACACAAACACAACAGACAGGATCAGACAAATAACTGAAGGATGCAGTATATAGCCAAAAGACTAATTTAGGGACCTAATTAGTAAATGAACAGCAGGTGAATGAAATTGTTAACTAGTATGTAACCATAGAAACTAATACGAACTCAGACAGGCACAACAGGAACTGAACAAATTGCACACAGGTGCACACATTTGTGACTGAGCAACTGGGTATAAATAAAGCTGATTTAAAGTATCTGAGTATTATACTACGGAGTAATATAGCTTTCTTAGTTGAGTTTTGATTGTCTTGGTATGTTTTCAGACTATATTACATTTTTTAAGGTTTAAAAAATATGCATTGTTACATTTCCTGAGTTTCATTTTGTTAATGTTGATATTCATAGGATTTTTTCAGCATGTGGATTTCAGCAGTATTCCTCCTTTTTGTGTTAGCTGTAAATGCACACGATGAAGGTAAATTAACTTTAATGTGAGAATCCTTCCTTCTAAACTTCTTCTACACTTAATTCCTCCCACCACAAACTTCCTTTTCCTTTTATCTAATGGGTGGGAAGTTTTTATTTTTTTAGTAGCTTTAAAAAAAAAAAACATTTTACGGTGCATGTTCATATTTCTTATCTTCCCAGAAACTTTTGGTCGAAGATGCCCTAATGGCTGGCAGGAATTTGAAACCCAGTGTTATAAGTTTTTCAGTGACTTTAAAACATGGGCTGAGGCAGAGGTAAGTGTTGTGTGTAATATAGATACTACATGATTAAGTGCAAACTAGTGCCTCTAATTGGCCCTAAACTGTATAATTAATCATACCATACTTAATCTTGCAACTTAAACTAGTGTAAAGCTAATAAAAAATAAAGGATAAGAGTGCTAGAAAGACATTGCAGTCTTGTTTTTCATTAGTTGTACAATACAATTTGTTTTTAATTTCTCTAATGATGTCAAGGGTATCGCGATCAAATAAAATACTTTCTGTTGATTATGCCAAACGTTTTTTTTATTCACTTTTTTTTCTTGCTTCTAAAGCCTAAAATGTTCGGATTGATGGTCAAACTTACTTGAGCTATGACCGTGTTAATTGACAGATTGTTTCTGTTGATTCTGAATTGTAGATTTATTTTTATATCGTAACGTGAGACTCTTATCGGCGATAAAAATATCGCCGTTAATCTATTCTCAAAGTTGGGTTGGGAGCTGGGTCTATACTACGCAAGCTATGATGACTTTCACCCTGATATTTTAGCGGATGTATACCTAGCGAATTGCACTGTAGGGGCGAGAATGAGTCTTGAACTAGAGGCTCACAGTCCGTGATGGACAGATTGTGGCTGGTCTATGTGGTAATCGGACAGGACATCCAAACACTCACCTATCATTCATCAACCTCAAATATGGCTTTTCATCTGAAAGATGTATGTAGTAACAACTTTACATGGCGCTCAATATGATGTTAACCTAGAGAAATGCGCTATTGAAGTGTTTGTGTGGAAGCGCGTTTGCTGCAGGACAGGCTCCGGTGCTCACTTGCTCTTAAAATCTCCGTCATTTTTGGTCATACAGATAAAAGTAGCCTAATACATCTTTCAAATCTGTAAAGACTCTACGTTTATTTGTGTGCACTCAGAATAACAACGAAGCGTTGCGCTTTTAAGCAGACAGGATGCGCTTTAGGTCTCATGTGAACTTGAGAATTCATTCCCGTGTCACCCTCTGCTTGAACCTGTGTGTATGCCTAACGTTACTGTGAAATTACCACATCAGGCGTGACGTGCTAACATGGATGCAGCTATGAAGCCGCCGGGTTTGCTTCAGGAAAATTTATTTTTAAGAGCTTCCCAATGGAAACTGTAAACAGTTCATCACGACCTCTTATGTAGGCCTACAGTTCAAAATTCATGTTTAACTGAATAAACAGTTAGTAAACACAAGTACATCTTATTGAACATAGTTTATTTTCATCACCAATTATCATAGTAGAACAGCTTTCTCAAGCAGTTTGTGATGCATTTTGGAAACAGGAGATGAGCCCTGGTCTAATCGCCACCTGGCTTGAAACCCGTTCTCAAAGACTTACTTTTAGCCATTATTTGGGTAGCACACATATTCTGAATGCCTTCGGCAGAATTCAAATGAGCCATTTTAATCTAGATTAATTTCAAAATTAATCTAGATTAAAAAAATTAATCTATGCCCACCCCTAATTTTTATTAAACTCCTTATCCTCATAGACACAATGTGTTGATCTTGGAGGAAACCTTGCATCTGTACATAGTCGCGCCACTCAAAAATTCCTGAGAACCTTCGTGAAAAAACATGCTAATGGCATCCCCCGAACCTGGATTGGTGGTCATGATGCAACTCAGGTAGCTTACTTTCCCTCTTAAATCAGTTCAACCAGTTTCTGGTTAAAACAAGATTATAGTCATTATTATTGTTTATTATAAATAAACGGTAAGTGTTAATTTTAAATTGTTGGATTTTGTCATATTGTGCTTTTGTTTGTTTTTTGTAAATGCTGCTTTGCAATCCCAACAAATGCCAATAGCAGCTTCACTCAAGCTTAGTTTTATGTATACTGTTTAAACATTGCCTAACAGAGTTCACTTTTAAAATAAAGCAAAATCAAACCAAGTACCAACAGGTGAAATGACAATGTTCATGTTCTTCAGAATGATATCTGGTTTTGGAGTGATGGATCAAAGTTCGAGTACACTTACTGGCGTACTAGTGAGCCGAATAATTCAGGAGGAGTTGAACACTGCGTGGTGATGGGCAACGGAGGTAATATACATTTCCAAATTTTTGAAGCATTTAACCACAATTGTTAGTATACAATTTGGACCGTAAAGGTGGTTTCAAACCTTGCATGTTTTATTTGACCTTCTTATATTTGTCTGTTTGCGTTAAAGCTTCTTTGACAAATAATTTTCTTAATAACATGACTGAAATTCCACAGCTCAGCAACGCTGGAATGATGTGAGCTGCAGTAATCAACTCAATTTCATCTGCAAAAAAATAAAATTACTTTAAAGCACAAATGTACATGTTTCTTTGTCAAGGTTAATGATGTCAACTACCTCTGTCTGTTCTAAAGAGCTGCATAAAATTTATTCTGACACATTGTCTTGTGTATAGACGGCCTGCAGGCTATAGTGCCCTCTTTGGAACCGGTTCCTGGTTTAAATGTGTATGGCTGAATTAATCCAATATTGCTTATTGTGTAGCATTTACATGCAATCCAAGCTGGTGTGATTGAGTGGAGGCACATTCCTGATTTTGTGCATCCGTGACACCCATTTTATAAACACAACTGTAATGTAACAAATGCAATGGTCTTCTACCATGGGTCTGCAGCTGTAGCCTATTACAGAGGTCTGTTATGATGCATACATCTCAATTTTTATTAAGTAATATACAAGCAGTGACGCATGTGCAACAACGAGCATATTCTGATCTACTGTTTGCATATAGTATAATTTACAGTATTTGAAATCACAATATGGTTTGCTTCTGCTAATGAGATGTTATTTTCTTAATATGTAGATCTGCTTGACACATTTTGTATTGGGGATTGCTGCTGTCTTTTGCTAAGCGGTCCTTGCCCTGAAAAAAATGTCAAATAGCCATAATGTAATATGACATTCTTCTGTAAATTGCTAAAATCATTTCTTGTTAAACCACATACTAGTCATTAAGCATTTTCAAAGTATTGTTTGCGTTGTTACACTCCGATAAACTATATATATTTTTTCTTTTGAATACTAGCTCAACAGATTATGAAAAGGTAATGAAAGGACACATTTTTGCTGTTGCTACACAATTTATTGAAGAAGTAGGCCAACCAGTCATAATCATAAGAGGGTTGAAAACACAGAAATAGATGCATATCCATAACATTTATGTTTGCGTTGAGGGGAGCTTCAAAGATTTCTACTTGTGTGTTTGTGCAGCGTTGAGTAATGTATTGCAGATATGTTTATTCCTTGAATGCAATGTTAATCAGAATTCACTCACTGCTCGAAATACCTCTGTTCGTTGCTGAATTATGCAAGTTTAGCTCACAAATCCTCTCGTTATAAAGCGTAGACGGTGTAAATAAGAGATTAGTTGATTATAATGGAGCTTTGTGAGATCGCGATGAACTGTACCGACTGACAGCTTTTAAAGTTTATAAGAGAGTTTGCAAATGTCATATTAAATTAATACAACAGTCCAATAAACAATAAGTTAATATAAAGTGATGTACATTGTATGAATTTAACAATATTGCCTGATTTTGCTCTATTTTGTCAAGGAAAATAGTTTCAGCAGTCACAGCTGAGCCGCTGCGCATCTTTCAAACAGCGGTGTTTTGTTTATGAATTAACCTGCGTTTTTAATTAATCTAGTGAGTCAGTGATTCAATTATAACGACTTTGTTCCTGAATGAATCAGCTGTTCAAACGAATCAATTAAAATGCATGATTCAGTGATAAAATCATTGACTCGCCGCCACCTGCTGGCAGTTTAATTTTTATGTTTAAACTGTCATTTCAGTTATTTAAATCATTTAAATCAAACAATAGTTCTACACAGGGCTGGATTGGTAATCGGGCATACCGGGCATTTTCCTGGTGGGCCAACGCACTTAAGGGGCCGACAGAATGTTTTTAGTTTTTTGCCATTACTCCGGGACAGCGAGCAGCCAGTGGCCCATTGGTTAGTCTCCTGTATTGACAAAGTAAACCACACAATCACAATGCACTATAGATGGAGCGATTAATATTTTGCAACGCCTAAAGAACGCTTCACCTCAACTCCTTCTGCTTTTCCCATGTTTTCACAGCAGCTGTATCAAGACCAGGCTTGCTCTGTGGTGAATGATGCGGGTCAAAGAGCCATGCAGGAGGAGGAGAGGAGAGTAGTTGAATCGGTAAAGTGCTTGATAGGGACTCGCAACGGAGGCTGGCATCTAAATATCCTAACGTATGCACATGCCACGAGTGTAAAATACGCAAACACGTTTTAATAAAATGTTCATTCATCCCCCGTGATTTTTTTCCAAGTCAAGTGTGTTCATAGAGGTTTCCATGGGCCAATGCGAATTATTCTAGATTTAAATTAAAGACAAGATATTGTTGGACCTGTCGTTTTATTCTTATCCAAAACAACTAGATGCAATTATAGGCTACTATCTACACTACCAGTCAAGTGTTTTTGAAGATTTTGAATGTTTTTTAAAGAATTCTCTTCTGCTCACCAAGCCTGCATTTATTTGATCTTAAATAGAGCAAAAACTAGTATAATAGTAAAAATATTTTTACTCTTTAAAATAATTGCTTTCTATTTCAATATATTTTCAAATGTAATTTATTCCTGAGATCAAAGATGAATTTTCAGCATCATTACTCCTGTCACATGATCCATTGTAAAATGCTGATTTACTCTTCAAGAAACATTTTTTATATTGACATATTATTATCAATATTTCAAGTAGTTGAGTATTTAATTTTTTCTGGATTTTTTTATGACTAGATAGATCCAAAGATCAGAGTTTATCTGAAATACATTTACATTTAGTCTTGAGTTTCGGCTCACGTGGTTGCTGGAAGCTCTCTCTTGCGATTGGCAGTCTTTGTTCTGTGTTAGAGATGGAAAGCTGTTTGTCTCTCGTTGCTATTACTTCGAAGTCGTGTTGAATGCTTTTGGATGGTATCTTCAGCCGGTGGTGAGGCGAGAGCTCCGCGTCCGTGAGCGCAGGGCGAGCAGCGAAGAGACGAGAAGAGAGAGCGTTCCAAAGCTGTGTTGTTCATTTTAAGCGGCACTAGTTTAGATACGCCCACGGCGGCTGTCCAATCAGATTGTTCTTGTGGGGCGGAGCCCCGCCCCGCACGGCTTCTTTGGCCGAGCCCACATCATCTGATATTTAATTTATCACATGAAAGATATACTTACAGACCTCTTATACGTGCTGTAATCATATATTATGATGCTGAAGTTTAACTGTCATCCACACCACTTATTACTGACAACGCCAGCTTCTTTTAGAGACTAAACACCGCATTTGGTACACAAAGTACATCTCCTACACAGATTAAGGCACAGATTAAACATTCCACATTCTAAATAATCACACCAAGCATATGAAAGGTAGAGTACAACATTGATATCCATATTGTTTCTTGAGTACACTGTTCCAATAGCCACGAGTTTCCTCTTTCGAAATCATCTATGCAGATTGAGTCTCTTTGTTCTCCGACGAAAAAGCGCGCGCTGGAGCTTCTCGAGGAGGAGGAGGGGCTCTGAGGTTGTGTATGAGTTAGTGACGTAGATCAGGTGACCATCTCAATTCTTGCAGTGAAAGGATGAAAAGTAATTAACACTGTTCTGTTTTTTAATCTTTGCGTGTGTGTCTTCATGCCGACGTGGCATTACATTATTTTTTTTTATTAAACATTTTGGACATTTTTTTGTCTTTTTCAAGAATTTGACATAATGACATACTTTTAATAAAATTAGAAAAAATGGCATTACAAGCAATGCCCCTGTAAATCCCTTTAAGGAGTCAAATATGACATTGTAATGGGAAGGCACATTTTTTTATTGATCAGAGGGTGCGCCTGAAATTTGTTTTGGTGTGTGTGGGGTGGGGTGGGGGTGCACTTAAAATGTGCTCATCCTAGGGCACTACTCTGTATTAATCCGGGCCTGGTTATTAGAACATTATAATCTAAAATGGCTCTTTAAAGCATTAGAAACACTAAATAACAAGTTAAAATCTAAATCTAAATTAAAATAAATAATAGAAATCAGACTTCATTTAGAACTACAGAAACACACGTTTAACTAATTTGAGCTAGGGTGGCTGTATTAGCCATGCAGCTTACATTTGATTCACACTTACCGCTATCATAAAAATACACTTATATGTAGGATTCAAATTATATGTGTCACATTTAATGTCCAACAACAAATATTTTAGCATAATGTATATTTTATTCAGAATTATTGCGCTAGGATATTATTCTATTCTGCTCATAGACTGTAAAAAACAGTCCGTCTGCTCCATCTGTGAACCGCGCATGCGCTCAGCAGCACGCGTTCGCTCGGAGACTTTAAGGAGTCCAATACTACTTCGTAATGGGAAGGCTAATTTTTGTTATTGAGGAGAAGGTGCTCCTGAATGTTTTTACTGTGCCCCTAATTTATTTTTCAAATTAGCAGCACAAGTGCTCCTAAAAATAAAAGTAAGCGTAGAGCCCTTTTTAGTGAGTGTGGTGGTGCTTATGAGAGGCTGCTCTGGTTCGGATGAGTATGAGGCTGGAAAGGAAAAAATCACAGTATACTCACTACAAAAAACTAGACTACACCACTGATATTAAGTATCCTGATATACATAATGTTATATATAAACACCATTTTAAAGGAATATTAAAATGTTCACTGTATAAGGAACTACTTTTGCGACTATTTATATAACATTATTATTTTATGTTATATAAAGCTTGAAGCATCAGAATCCATGACAAGAAATCGGTACTCTGTATCGGCTGCAAAAATCCTGATCAGAGCATCCCTACTCTAACCCAATCTACCCCTAAACATACCCCTTACAGAAAACCTTGTTTGCATTCTTACACTTTCAGATAAACATCATTTACTATTTATTTATTTTAATCGAAAATTTCAGGTTTTACTACAATGTAGCATAAACAAGTGTACACACAAACACTCTATCTAAAACAAGTTAATTATTATTACAGTCACGAGAATACTAGTTCAACAGATTATGAAAGGTAATGAAATGACGAATTGTTGCTGTTGCTACACTAAAGAAGTAGGCCTGCCTGTCATAATCATAAGATAGTGGTATTATTGTACATCACATTCATTAAACAACTTTGTCTTAATTTAGCCTCTCACTTAGAGTTACATTTTTCACAAAGAAAAGAAAGTCTAATTTGAAGAGAATCTCACACAAAAGTCTTTCATGTTCCTGTGGTTCAGTGTTAGAGCTTTGCGTTAGCAGCACAAAAGGTCGTAGGTTCAATTCTCAGGAAACACACAAACTGATAAAAAACTAAAATATGTATAGCCTGAATGCGTAAACGTAAATATTGTGTAAATGAGAAAATGTAATTTAATAATTGCAATTGAAAACAATGCTATTGATATGACAACTGTTAATGCCACAAGTTCTATATTAAATTAAGATTAATTTTTTAGTCTGTAAAGCTGTTCATGTGTAAATTTACATTTGAGATGTTGTCAATTCATTAGTACGTTTAGATGCTGAAAATATAGCGTTGTCTCAGTGTCTATGCAAACCGAAGTAAATTTACAATTGGTAGAACCACAAGTTCGAAAATAAATACAAATTCTCATTAGAACACGTTGGATGAGGAAATAAGGAATTCAAAGGTATTTATTACATTAATCAAGAATACAGAATAACACAAACACAACAGACAGGATCAGACAAATAACTGAAGGATGCAGTATATAGCCAAAAGACTAATTTAGGGACCTAATTAGTAAATGAACAGCAGGTGAATGAAATTGTTAACTAGTATGTAACCATAGAAACTAATACGATCTCAGACAGGCACAACAGGAACTGAACAAATTGCACACAGGTGCACACATTTGTGACTGAGCAACTGGGTATAAATAAAGCTGATTTAATGCATCTGAGTATTATACTACGGAGTAATATAGCTTTCTTAGTTGAGTTTTGAGTGTCTTGGTATGTTTTCAGACTATATTTAAATTTTTCGTGTTTTAAAAAAATGCATTGTTACATTTCATGAGTTTCATTATGCTAATGTTGATGTTCATAGGATTTTTTCGACATGTGGATTTCAGCAGGATTCCTCCTTTTTGTGTTAGCTGTAAATGCACACGGTGAAGGTAAATTAACTTTAATGTGAAAAATCCTTCCTTCTAAACTTCTACACTTAATTCCTCCCACCCCAAACTTCCTTTTCCTTTTATCTAATCTGCGGGTGGGAAGCTTTTTTTTTTTCTTAAAAAAAACATTTTATGGTGCATGTTCATATTTCAATCACTTTTCTTAAATCTTCTTGCCAGAAACTTTTGGTCGAAGATGCCCTAATGGTTGGCAGGGATTTGAAACCCAGTGTTATAAGTTTTTCAGTGACTTGAAAACATGGGCTGAGGCAGAGGTAAGTGTTGTGTGTAATATAGATACTACATGATTAAGTGCAAACTAGTGCCTCTAATTGGCCCTAAACTGTATAATTAATCATACCATACTTAAACTTGCAACTTGATCTAGTTTAAAGCTAACAAAAATAAAGGATAAGAGTGCTAGAAAGACATTGTAGTCTTGTTTTTCATTAGTTCTACAATTAGTTTTTAATTTCTCTAAAGATGTCAAGGGTATCGCGATCAAATAAAATAATTTCCTTGGTTATGCCAAACTTTTTGAGTCCAATTTCAGCTTAGTTTTTTTGCTTCTAAAGCCTAAAATGTTTGGATTGATGGTCAAAGTTACTTGAGCTATGACCGTGTTAATTGACAGATTGTTTCCATTGATTCTGAATGTTTTTTTTTTTTTTTTTACTCATCCTCACAGACACAATGTGTTGATCTTGGAGGAAACCTTGCATCTGTACATAGTCGCGCCACTCAAAAATTCCTGAGAACCTTTGTGAAAAAACATGCTAATGGCGTCACCCGAACCTGGATTGGTGGTCATGATGCAACTCAGGTAGCTTACTTTCCCTTTTAAATATCAGTTCAACTAGTTTCTGGTTAAAACAAGATTATAGTCATTATTATTGTTTATTACAAATATATAAACGGTAAGTGTTAATTTAAAATTGTTGGATTTTGTCAGATATAGTGCTTTGTTACTTTTATATGCTGCTTCGCAACCCCAACAAACCCCAGTAGCAGCTTCACTCAATATAGTTTTATACTGTATTTAAACATTGCCTAACAGAGTTCACTTTTAAAATAAAGCCAAATCAAACCAAGTACCAACAGGTGGAAATGACAAGGTTCATGTTCTTCAGAATGATATCTGGTTTTGGAGTGATGGATCAAAGTTCGAGTACACTTACTGGCGTACTAGTGAACCGAATAATTCAGGAGGAGTTGAACACTGTGTGGTGATGGGCAAAGGAGGTAATATACATTTCCAAATATTTAAAGCATTTAACTACAATTATTAGTATACAATATGGACCGTAAAGGGGTTTCAAACCTTGTATGTTTTATTTGACCTTTTCTTTTTTATATATATTTGTCTGTTTGCATTAAAGCTTCTTTGACAAATCATTTTCTGAATAACATGACTGAAATTCCACAGCTGAGCAACGCTGGAATGATGTGAGCTGCAGTAATCAACTCAATTTCATCTGCAAAAAATAAAATTACTTTAAAGCACAAATGTACATGTTTCTTTGTCTATGTTAATGATGTCAACTACCTCTGTGTCTGTTTTAAAGAGCTGCATAAAATGCATTCTGATACATCGTCTTGTGTATAGATGACCTGCAGGCTATAGTGCCCTTCTCCGGAACCGGTTTCTGGTTTAAACGTGTATGGCTGAATTTATCCAATATTGCCATAGTGTAGCAGTTACTGCCTTGGTTCATGCAGTCCAAGCTGGTGTGATTGAGAGGAGGCGCATTCCTGATTTTGCGCAACCATGACGCGAATTTCTAAATGCAACTATAATGATTGAAATGCAGGTTTATGATAAATAAATCTCAATTTGTACAGGAAGTCATATACAAGCAGTCACTCGTGTGCAGCAACGAGCATATTCTGAGCTACTGTCTTCATATAATATACAGTATTTTAAATCATAATGTGGTTAGCATAATGTGAAATGTTATTAGCTTAATATGTAGTTCTGTTTGACACATTTTGAATTGGTAATCAGTCACGTGCATTTATTGTGTAACGTCACCGAGGTGCCATTTTGAAGGTATCGTTGCAGTGAACTAAGTGTACAGAGCCATACAATAAAGACCGATTAAATCTTCATACTGGAGAAACCATATCATATAAATTCATCATTCATTCATCAACCGATGGAAACCAAGTAGATACGGAACAGAGATAATCTCAACATTTTGTTAGGAACTGTAATTTATATACTTGTCATTGATTAACAATTAACTGATCCAGACATTTCTGTTAAAAATATCCTTTTTTATTGATCTTATGTAATATTCTAATTTTCTGAGACACTGAATTTTGGGTTTTCATTATCTGTAAGCCACAATCATACCAATTTCAGGAAATAAAGGCTTGAAATATTTCACTCTGTGTAATGAATCTATATAAAATATGAATTTCACTTTCTGAAATGAGTGACAAAAAATATTGACCTTTTTCATGATATAATTTTTTTGTAATGTACCTGTATCCACCAATGGGAAAGACAGCTTATTAATTTTAAGTTAATTATTTTAAGATATCTTGAACAGAACTTGCTGGAATATGAAGAATGCTTTGCATCTTCAAAAAAATACCAGCTAAATTGTGCTCTAATTGAATCTCAAAATCTGAAGATTCGTTATCTAAAAGATCTTCATTGTCCTCGATTTCATCCAAAGAAACAGGTTCGAGTTCATCATTGTCATTCTCCTCACTATTACCAGAAATTATTTCTGGCTTCAGCATCCTCCTGTCATGTTCACTATGTGTCTTACTTTTATGCGAACTGAATGTTGCATAAACACGAGTCTGAAACGTGCAATCTCTGTGGGGACACTGGATGTTCTCATTTGCTCTTAAATGTATACTACACAAGTGTTTTAGAAAATCTGCTTCCATGCAGGGTTCAGAAAACTTGCAGTGCTGACACTTAAATAAAAATTACTGATGAAATGTGCAAAGGAGGTCCTGGTATGGGTATTGAAAAGGGACAATCTTCGTATGGCCTCCATGCTTCAGATGATAGTGTTTAAGAATTTCTCCTCTTTTCTCAGAACAAAAAATGCAGTATTTACAATTCCACATTTCCTTTTGTCAGGTTACCTATAACATGAAATTGACAATGAAGGTTAGTACACTACATATTTAAATGACAAACTGTAAATGTTAAAAATTATAATACAATTTTTTGTTATCAAATGATAATGTGTGTTTCGATCCACATTTGTTTATTAAAGGGATAGTTCACCCCAAAATGAAAATTTGCTGTCAATTTACTCATTCTCAGGCCATTCAAGATGTAGGTGACTTTTTCAATTCATTTAGTAGAACATTAAAGAAGATTTTTAACTGAAACTGTTGTCTTTGGTGATTCATATAAAGCAAGTTGAAGAACATTATTGAACAGACACAAAATAACTGCAGGACAGCACAATCCTTAGGAGTTAAGAAACCTCCTCTTCACCATCTGCAAGTCTTAAATTGATAAATGCTCAGCACCTCACCCAATTGTCTGACTAAGCTTCCTGCCATACTCAGCTTATCATCTCATGAGACCCATAAAAACAATGATAGGTTTGAAGAGAAAATTAACATGTTAAGTCTGGATGTACTTACGAACAGAGCCTCAGTGTTGGTCCCGACTGGATCATTATCACTTAAACATAATTCAATGATTTTGTCAACATGGGAAGACTGTTTTACGAGGAGAAGTCTGAGCATTGAAGGTCCACAGATACACACCCAAAGTGACGTCCTGTTCTCCGGACCCCTCCCGTTTCTCTCCAGCATTCCAAGAGAATGTCTTTAGCAGACAAAGAAACTCAAACTTGCATAGAAGATTTCTAAGGAAAGACATTAATTGAATATCATCTCTATTAGAGCAAATATAGCCACGAAGGGCATGCTCAATGTCTTTCATATGCTTAGTGTGATTATTTCGATTGTAGAAGGTTTTTAATGTATGCCTTGACCATGTAGTAGAGAAAATTAGTGTATGTACATTGTTTATGCCAATTGTGTGATTTTGAAAGAAAGCTGCTGTCGTCAGCAACAGTTTGCAAAATGTCCGTATTTTTGCAGCTTACGGTTGCAATAACCGGCGCAGTATTGATACCAAATCCCGTGGGATTACTTTTCGCAAGTAAGATTGAACAATAATGTTGGTTATTTCACCATTTATAACATTATGTCATCGTAACTAACGTTACTTACGTGTGACGTTATTACAGCAGGAACTGGTACTCTCTCTCATTGTCTCTTGCTGTTTTTTTTATTCTTCACATTTTGAAGGTTTCCCAGTGATACGGGCTTGAGGAGGCAATGGGAAGTTGCTATAAGACGGGAGGGTTTTGTTGTGTCTGAGTCGTCAAAGCTCTGTAGTGAGCACTTCAAGCCTAATGATTTTGACAGGACGGGTCAGATTTTAGTCTTCAACTTCCCGTCATCTCCAAGAGTAGGTGTATTTTTACTCTACATGCTAACAGAGATGTCTATGATTCATATGTAAAACAAAAGTTAAAAAAGTTAAAACAAAACTTTGGCTTCGTCTCATCGATTGTGCTCCAACAGCCATAAACATCAGGCAAGAATTCAAACACTCCAACAAACTGCTTACTGAAGAAACCTTCAAAGCCTGAAGTCAAGCAAGAACTCTGAAGAACTTCAAAGCGTCGCCACTCATCACGTCACAAAGAAACCAACCACTCACAGGAAGGCTTCCCCAGTGACTTCATGCAAGGACCACACCAGCAGTCAATCAGCAGCCTCGGGGTTCCCTCAATGAGGAAAACAACAGATCAGCGATCGACTCAACTTGAAGAGCAAGTACATTTACATTTATTCATTTAGCGAACGTTTTTATCCAAAGCAACTTACAATTGAGGAACACAATAAGCGATACATTATAAAGAGGCAAACAGACACAGGAAGTGCTTGTAATACAAATTTCTAGGCATTGTTCAGAGCAAATTCTAGCCAGACAGTGAGAGGTTAAGGGAAAGAGAGCAAAGTTAAGGAAAGTTTTTAGTTTGAAAGTCAAGTGATGACAGAAGAGATGAGTTTTCAGGTGTCGCTTGAAAATTGTCAGGGATTCAGCATTCCGGATGGGGGTGGGAAATTCATTCCACCAGCCAGGAACGGTGAATTAAAATGTTCTGGAGAGTGATTTTGTGCCTCTCTGTGATGGCACCACGAGGCGACGCTCGCTCGCAGATCTCAGACTTCTTGAGGGGATGTAGATTGTTGTAAGTGAGTGGAAGTTGGCGGGGGCCCTTTTGGGTTCACTGAAGACCAGTCGTGCTGCTACATTCTGAATCATCTCTAAAGGTTTGATTGTGAATGATGGAAGTCCAGCTAGAAGAGCATTGCAGTAGTCCAGTCTAGAAATGACAAGGGCCTGGACAAGAAGTTGTGCTGCATGCTGTGTAAGGAAGGGCCTGATCTTTCTGATGTTGTTCAATGCAAACCTGCAAGATCGAGCAGTTTTTACAATGTGGTCTTTGAAAGTCAGCTGGTCATTGAAAACTACACCAAGATTTCTGACTGAACTTGATGGGGGTAATTGTAGAAAAACCTAGCTGCATGGTGATATCATGCTGTAGAGTTGGAGTGGCAGGGAAGACAAGAAGCTCAGTATCTGCCAGGTTCAGCTGCAGGTTATGTCCACCAGGCAGCCTGAGATCCGTGCAGCTACCGTTGGGTCATCTGGTCAACAAGTAATAAACGATCTCCACATCTGGCTGAGCTGGTTGAGTTAATATTTAAAAGTAAAGATAGTAAAGTTCCCTGCTTGTGACTTCCTCATTTTGAATTGAGAGAATTTTTGGAAAACGAGCATTAGAACCTTAAGCTTTCTTCAAACCGCAATAACCTCTGAACTGTGTGTATGTGTGTGTATAGATAAGCTAGTAGAATAACAGTTAGCAAATAAACCTTGTTTCATTTATAAAGAATCCTTCTTATACCATTATAGTTTTATGTTGTTTGTAGTGTGATCAATGTTTGCATAAGTAGTAGATGTGTTAGGGAAGTAACACATAACATTTTAATTATGTTTTGTTAAAAAGAACGAAATTAACTAAATGACTCGGAAAAAAATATTTATTCATTTTGCTGAACGAGACTCAAAGGTCCGAGTCTGTAAAATGATCCGAACTTCCCATCACTACTGCCGATTTTCATTAAAGGGATAGTACAACAGCTTTTCACATCATATCTTTTTGCACCAAATAGTATCTATAACAGTATCGATGAGTACCGGTATCGATAAGCAGTATTGATATCGGTATCAATAAAATGTAAACGTTTCTCATCCCTAGTTATGATGTATGAATTTCAATTACACACACACACACACACAAACTATGTACAAAAGTTAAATATTATGACAGTCATGTGAATACCAATTCAACGGATTATGAAAAGGTAATGAAATGACTCCCATTTTCTGTTCCAGTTCATCCCATAGATGTTTGAGGGGGTTGGGGTCAGAATGGGCCAATCAAGTTCTTCTACACCAAACTAATCCAATCATGTCTCTATGGACCTGGCTTTGTTCACTGGGGTGCATTTCCTATTCATCCTGGAATAGAAAATAAGCTAAATTATCCAAAAGTTTAATGCCGTTGAATTCAAATTAATTTCCATATCCAACAATATCAATTGTTGCCATATTTTCATAAACATTTTCTCTATTGTAAAATTCCATCTAGCAGGACCGATACCATTGTCTCTCTTTTGTTTTGCCATGTTTGAAAGTATGTACAAAGGCGTTTCTTTGCTCCTATTGGCCAGTCACAGATGTGACAGAACTTAATCTTGGATGACCGGAAATAAATGAAACATGCTAGTCTTTCTGTGGTGACATTGTGAAGTGTTCCATATGTGGCATCGGTTGTTGTCCCATTGTTATTTACGAATCCCTGCGAAACCATGTCAAGAACATTGTTGCCAAATCAGGCTAAAATTCTACTTGTATAGTATAGTATACTACTATAGTACAGATGCTACTGTAAGTTCATATATATATATAAAATATATATATAAATTCATATATATATATAAACACACACATACAGTATATATTTTGAACATTTTTACATGTTTATATTTTTGTATACAAATATTTGTAACATATTTTCTTAAATATATACATGCATGTGTTTGTTTTTATTTTGGATTAAATTAATCGTGATAAATAGTTTGACAGCACTAGTAAAAAAAAAAAAGGAAAAACAGGGTAAATCTTAACTTCACTTTAAAATGTGCATTAGCCACTTAAACCGGTCTCGCCATAAAATGCTTTGTTTGTGAGTCAACACGGTTTACTTTTTTCGTCTGAAATGAGAAAACGCACTAGGAGGCAAAACTCTGCTGGTTTAAAGGCTCTTAATGCTTAAGGAAGGAGCTTAAGAGTCTTAGCTGCATCTCAGAATATCCTGTGCCCTTAGTCTCATCTGTCAAGCTTACGCACGATCACATGTGTGCGCAGCCGGCCTCACACACGAATCAAGGCATCAGCCCAAGTCAACGAGGTAAAGTCAATATAATAATGTTAGTTTTGAATTCTCTGACCCCGGAAACTTTTGCTCAGAATTACATGGGGTCTAAGCCTCAGTGATTAGACCTGGGGCTCTTCAACAGCCTTTGATACCAGCCGTGTTATTGAGCTGCCATTTAGCCGCATTTCCACACTGAGCAGCTAATGAGTCTTCTCTCTGGGGCAGAACTAGTGAAGAATGCTGGGTACATCTTATAATATGGTAGCCTCGAGGCATTTCCTTGACAAAGTCCTGCTTTGACTGTCTGCTTAGGCAGAAAGTAGGGTGGTTTTTAGTAGTTTAATGTGGTATACTTGAGCTCTTCTGAAGTTAAACTAATTTTGATCAACAAAAGATTAATTCTGCTTTGATTCACATCGTAATATACTGCCACGATACTCGTAGCATATTGCAAATATGCCAATGAGCGAAACTGATATTTCAATTTTGTTCAAGGGTCGTAATATTTTTGCAAATCCAAACAAATCAAGCAAATTCGGCCATCAAACATTTAAATTGGCAACTACTGACTTACTGTGCATGTTTGACTGTAAGTGTGAATAAAAATGGACTCGTGTTTACCAAATAGAAACATTTATATTTCAATTCAGAATAATTCAAAGTTCCCTAATAAAAATACCTAGAAATATCCTAAAAAATAAATGATTTTAATATAAACATTGTTTAACAACAACAACAACAATAATAATAATAAAAGTTTAATAAAGTTGAAAAAGTTGAAAGTTACAGTAAAACTTATTTTGTTGAATGGGCAGACATTTTCAGTAGCATTGCTCATATAGCCACCATAGTAGATTCAGAAATATTCAGTGTATTTTACCCCTACTGAGACCCCGTTAAGTCTTTAATTCATTAAAATGAAATATGATATTGTGAAAATGCAAAATAGTCATCATTCATTTTCAAAGTAAAACACAAATCATATCGTGGAATGAAGAGTGAGTGTTTGTGATTGCCACCCTACACTCACGTCCATAAAGCTGATTATAATGAAGAAAGTCAGTCCTTACAGAAAATGTATCAGAACATTTATTATTTGACTAACTAATGAATTTATTTGACCAATGGATTCCTGGACCTAATCATACTGCGCTGAATGGACGGTGCTTTCACAGATTAAGGCAGTGTTTATAGCACAGAATGCTGAGCCGGGTCAAGTTAATACTGTTGGAAAGTCAAAGCAAGGCCTTGCAACAGGAATTTGTCATGACAGCAAACAAGGTTTTTCACTTGAGTCAAGTGGGAGATGCAAAAACACTGTAGTAAAGTGAGCTTTTTTACCTTTTAATTTTCATGGTTAAAAGTTATGAACTAATTATAGGGATAACTCAACGTCTTCACTGTAAAAATTGCTGTTAAAAAACGACCATATTCTGACAGTAACATTCAGTTTTTTCATTACAACAGTAAAATCCTGTAAAAACAATGAATTCTGGGTAATATTTGTTGTTTTCGAGAAAGTATCCTTCTGCAGTCCTGCGAAGTAACAGCGCTCAGAGTCGGCACTCATTTCAAATCACACCCTACACCCTCGTTCAAAATTCCCATGAGATTACTAATATAGTCCACCTGACAGAGATATTGAACACTAATGAGTGAATTCAGCCAATGATGAACAGCTGCTGTTAACGAGCAGAATCACTGGAGAAAAGAACAAGAAATGAAACCCCAACTGACAAACAGTCACAGCCTTAGATTAAATCAACTGAAATAAAACAGCAGAAGATGATTAAACAACTCCACAAAGAGCATCACCAGCTTCACAAATTAGTCATATATCTACAAAAATGATTTGAGAATTAATAGACATTTAGATGCTTTACTGAAAATTTTTCGTTTGATCTCACCATTATGGCGATCAGCGTTTGCTTTAGTTGGGCTCTTGACCCTTGACTTTTTAATGCTAAGAATTTTTTTTGGTTGCTAGAATGGTAAAATGCATTTCTTATAACAACAAAAGCCCCCCAAAAATGCACTGATTCAGTGTTATTCTAACACTCTGTAGTGTGCACACATTATAAGTGTTCATTTAAAACACTTAAAACATGAGGATTTTGTTGCAGGGTTTCAAGGGTTAAACATGTAAGATTAAAAAAAACCAGCATGAAATGTAATTTAACGGCAATAAACTGTAATTCATTTCATAAGTGTCTTTGGATTGAAATCATCATGAAGCTTCTCTGATCTCATTCAGTATTGAATGAAGTGCTATGGACTTTTTATTAGTTTCGTGGTATTTACTATAAACGCTATATGATACTGCGAAATAACAATCTGTTGTGAAGAATTATAAAACAACTTGTGCACAAAACCTTCAGTAATACAGCCTCATTTACTCGAGTTACTGTAATTGAGTAGCTTTTTTGTGTACTTGTACTTTTTTAAGTAATTTTTTAAATCTGTAATTTTACTTTTACTTAAGTATATTTTGTGTGAAGTATTGTACTTCGCTACATTTTAAAACACATTCGTTACTGAGTAAAAAAAAATCGCTCAGTGGAAACAACTGCAGCAAATAATGGGCAGAAGAAGAAACTGGCGCTAAAATCACAAGAAAGATGCAGACGGACAAGACAGACGTTAATGGTGCAGACCCAGCTGAAAACCAGACCCCGTCATATTCTGCTGAAGTTGAACTCGAAGGAAATGAAGTAAACCCCTGGCCATATATTCATGCTCTATTATGCAGTGTAAGCTGTGTTTGCCTCGGGAGACCGAACTAGCAGCTTATAACATCTCGACATCGCCCTTCGCAAGCATGTAGAGGTAAATTATTTGCATCATTGCATTGGTGGTTAAAATGAAGCTTTGACGGTTTAGCAAAAGGTTTTGCACAAATGAGCCAAAAAGACAGTGGTGCAGGGTGTGCAATATCATCTGAGATAATATAGTAATTGTTGTTTTAACGATGTGCGATTTGACATTATCAGTATTTTGCCAAAAACCAAACAAATCACTCTTAACAGTGTGCCGTGAAATCTAGTAACGTTAGATAAGACTAATCCGCGTGCATCTGGAGTGCTTTCTTTCACTGCGTGATTCAGTCTGTTAAATGCGTTTAGAATGATCACAAAATTGAAGATATAGAAGCAGAAAATGTATATATTTATATAATTTAATATAGTAAGTCAACATAACATGAAGAATGCCGTTTTTCTCAAAAAATCACCATGATTACATATTGCCTGTTTTTGCTCTATTTCGACAACAAAAATAATACCAAACACAGCCACCATACACAGTTTTGCGTCTCTGACTCTGAGCAATGACGTGTTTCATTCCTTGAATTAACCGTTTAAATGATTCTGTTCAATCCTAATGACTCACTTATCAGTGACTTGCTGACACCTACTGGTGGTTCTAATTTAACATTTAAAGTATCTTTTTATTTTTTTATTTCAAATGACTATTTAACATTTGTGACCCTGGCCTGGAGCACAAAACCAGTCTTAAGTCGCTGGGGTATATTTGTAGCAATAGCCAACAATACATTGTATGGGTCAAAATTATACATTTTTCTTTTATGCCAAAAATCATTAGCATATTAAGTAAAGATCATGTTCCATTAATATATTTTGTAAATTTCCTACTGTAAATATATCAAAACTAAGAGCTTAATTTGAACAACTTTAAAGGAGATTTTCTCAATATTTTGATTTTTTGCACCCTCAGATTCCAGATTTTCAAATATTGTCCTATCATAACAAACCATACATCAATGGAAATATGATTTATTCAGCTTTCAGATGATGTATAAATCGCAATTTAGGAAAATGGACCCTTATGGTTTTGTGGTTCAGGGTCACATTTTATGTCTTATTTATCAAAACATTATTTCTGCATTTGTAACTGCAGGCTAAATGCATTCATGTCAGTGTGTAATACATCTATGCCACTTCAGATGAAGCTTCTGCATTTCCTCTGCATTGCAAAGATGAATTTTGTTGATACTTATTTAATTTCCCTGGTAACAGCCCAAATGTGTTATTATTCTAAATAACTGATTCCTTTAATTAAAAACACCTAGTTTGAGATTTATAGGCCCATATCCCAGGTGTGTCAAACTCAGTTCCTGGAGGGCCACAGCCCTAAAGAGTTTAGTTCCAACCCTGCTCCAACACACACACCATGTAGTTTTCAAATAAGCCTAAATGATTAGTTTAGCTGTATCAGATGTGTTTAATTAGGGTTATATCTACACTGTGTAGGGCTGTGGCCCTCCAGGTACTGAGTTTGACATCTTTGGTCTATCCCATTTTTCCCTCCCATTGTTAAAATGTAACTACGTAATTTTTACTCAGAGTAAATTTTAAATGAGCTACTTTTTACTTTTACTTGAGTATATTTTTAGACTGGTACTTTTACTTGTACTTAAGTAAAATTTCAGTAATGTAATGGTACTTTTACTTGAGTACAATATTTTTGTACTCTTTCCACCTCTATATATATATATATATATATATATACATATATACATATACAAATACATACATACATACATACATTGCGGCATTAATAAATTATTCCACTGAATTGTCCACTTGTTTTCTCTAAATCTTTCTATTTGCTTTTAGAATTGATTTTGTTTGTGTTGAGTTTTAGTAGCATGTTTTGTGATGTTCAGAGTTGATCTATTTATTAATTTTGGTTATAGTCACCATTGTTGAGATACATAAGCTGATTTTTGAGGTTTGTATTTCATAGCACTTTAGAGTTTTTAACTATCTTACATAAACTAGAGCAAAACAGTAGAGACACTGGATAAAAAATCCACATATCAGTGAATATAATGTTAGTATGTCGTTCGCAAATCATAACTTACAAAATTATAGACTTTGCTTTGGTTATTTGTGCCATAATGAATTTGCTTTAAAACACATGTTTACAACAGCCAACGAAAAGTTAATGTTAAAAAGACGGTTCAAGAGCCCAACTAAAGCTAACACTAATCTCCATCGTGGTAGTTAAAAAAACAACAAAAAAACTTGCATTTCTGTAGACGTCTGACAGAAGTAGCATCAGTTTGGTTAGTAATGTGTGAAGTAATGCTGATTTAGGAGTTGCTGAATCAGATCTTGATAGATTTAATGTCTTCTTTATTTCAGTTTATTTAATCAAAGGCTGTGGCTGAAGTTGTAGTTCTTGTGTTTCTCTTTCATTCTGTGATTCTGCTTGTTAACAGCATCTGTGCATCACTAATACTCAATCATCATTTAATTAATCACATAATTATCTCATTAACTTCAGCACTGATTCAGTGTTATTCTAACACTCTGTAGTGTGCACACATTATAAGTGTTCATTTAAAACTGAGGATTTTGTTGCAGGGTTTCAAGGGTTAAATATGTAAGATGAAAAAAACCAGCATGAAATGTAATTTAACAGCAATAAACTGTAATTCATTTACGGCAACAAATTGTAGAAAAATAGTTACTTACTGGCAACCGTGCCAGTAATTCAAGGAAAAACAGCTATTTACTGTAAAAAGTAACAGTCAGGTTAACCAGAAAAAAAGTTATTTTTACTGAAATATTAGTGAAGGTCCACAGAAAACAGTTATGCAAAGTCATGAACTGATGAGGAGAGTAAATATTAAACTGAACTGTATTAATGTATCACAGATGCCATTTTTTATTCAAGATAAAAAACGTTATTGTCTATCAACCAGCAATAGAAATGTGTCTTAGGCAAAAGGCTCAAATTTACACAATACAAAAACACACACAAAGAACCAAACACAATTGGTCTAAAGACCTTAGGATTTAGGGAATCCTAAAGAATTTAAGGATAAACTAATAAATAAACAGACTAAAATGCAATATACTAAAATAAGTATTTGGTATTATTTTGGTATCATACTTTTGTGTTTTCATTCCTCGTGTTATGTGACCCAGTTTTCCCCATATCTGATTATGTTCGTCAGTACACCTGTGTCTTCGTTAGTTGATCCTCCTCACCTGTCTGTACCTCATTAGCACCCCTACTTTAGTTCCAGTCTATCCTGTGTTGTCCGGTCTGGTCTATTACGTGTTCATCCTGCCTGTCTGTTCTGTATCAATCTTCTCATGGCTCATTAAAGTATTTTGTATTGCTCATCGTCTTCTTTGTGCATTTTATTCACCATTGACTGTCACTTTCTCATTATATTATAGTTTATGCAACAAAACCAGCAGATTCTTAGATTCTATAGACTCCCAGTAAGTTATTTAGTGGTGCCAAAAATACATACATGCATACATTTTTAATTTAGTTGTTTACCCTGTTTGTCCCCATTTAGAATAATCTCTTTAGTTACATAACTCACCTACTTTGAGTTTGTTTGCTCTCCAAGAATTAAAACCCACTGCATTAAAGTGAATCAATGTCTTGTTAAATATAATACAATAATAATACATTTATTATATTGTATATTAAAACATCATATGTATTATAAACATTCTTGTATAACAGCAACTGAAAAATACTTTATTTTTTTGGTAGAGTATGATTATTAGGTCAGCTTGATAGAATGAAAGGAAAAGGCTGAGACTGGCAACCTGCCACATGATGTGTTTGATCTATTGTCTCACAGCCGTATCTCAGTGGGGACAGCACTCAACTACAATAGCCTATTATTCATACAGTTCTCTGCTTACGGAGCACATACTATATATATATATATATATATATATATAATTATAAAAAATTGAACAACAAAATTGGGCTCCCATGAAATGACCCTCAGCAATGATGCACAGACATAAAGAAATGGGTTGAATTGGACCTCTGATGCAGAGCAGCAAATAACATCAGCCTTCGGGCATAGAGACATCAAAGGGCAGGTCGAAGGCTGTAGACAGCTTTGAGAGAAAAAAGTCCTTTTAAAATGGTTTTCCAACATCTCTGTATTTTTAGTGACAACAATAAAGCACATGCAAATACATATAGACGCTCCAATAACTATAAACAACGAAAGAGGTCTCCAATAATAAATGTCCTCTGCCACTTTTTCTGTTTCTGTCTCTATTCCTCTTATCTTCGCCACCCTGTTCAAAATGCAGATGTGTTATTATCTGTGCAGTGCCTTTGAATAATGAATATATGGTTCAGTCTTTGCTCTGAAGTGGAGAGCGAACAGGATGCAGACAGCAGTCTCTGTTTGTGTATTGTCAGTTAGACACAGTCTGCATTGAAGATCATACTTAGAAACATTTCTCATCCCAGTTCTGAATCACTCATGGGCGAGGTCAGAGATGTGGGTGAGGTGTCATCATGCAGCGCCTTGTAATTTTGGTCTCATATATCACATTTATTGGTGTGAATTAGTGGGTGGACTGTTTTTATATCTGCAAGTCTGTCATTGTTAGGATTTGGTGCATGAAAATTCTGTCATTATATACTCACTTGAAAACACAATACATTTTTAATTGTAGACCGAGTGTTCCTTTACATGTAAATACAATGAATGATGACTGTAGATTTCAAGCAGCAACAATACCACGCATATTCCATAATAGTGGATTAGAAAACTGGGCAGAAGTCATATGGATTACCTTTAAGTTACTCTAATGGCTTTTGTGTCCTATTTCTCATCTTCATTGTAACTGTGTGGAATATAATGACCCAAATTATTATTATTTTTTTTTTTGTAACATTCTTTCAAAAATGTTCTGGCTTCACAAAAGGAAAAAATAAATAAATTAAAAATATAAATAATTAAATAAAGTGGATTTAGAAAAACATGATAGTGAGGAATTATACATATTAGTTTTTTGGAGTAAACTATCAAGGTCATGTGGTGGAACCAACACGCAGAAACATGCATTGAAAATATTACAGAAAATTATAAAAATTACATCACACACTGTATTGTATCAAAGTCAGTATAAATATCAGACAATTAGACCTTTTTAAAACAAAGCAAGGTTTGCCAATACTAACTAAAATCTATAAATAAACAAATTCATATAAATACATTAATAAATCATATTTGTAAAAAATATTAAAATAAAAGAGTTTAGTTTTAGGGAAACTATTTGCTTACTTGTACTTGTTGATTATAACACAAGCCATTAATAATACATGCTGTAAAATAATAAGTACTAATAATTTAAAATAAAATAAGTTTTAAAATAAAATATAAAATAACTTTTGTATTCAGTGTTTAAAAATTGTATACAAATTTCAAAACATATTATGCACAATGTATAAAGAGTACATTTCTAGCAAATATGTTATAACTAGTTTTTTCAAAGTAAAAGATTGTTCATTTTTCTTTGTCATTGACCCATAACAAATTTTTCCAGACAAAGTATATTATTAATGTAGGAACCGGTGTGGTAAGCATTTATAAGCATTGTGGTAAGCTTTGAGCTTAATTTAGTGTATTTATGAGTTATATTTTGCACAGGAGCACTTGATAATGAGAATGCCCTTTTGAAGAATGGCCATAGAAACTAAACTGTCTTTGTACTCTTGACTCTCAAAGCACCTCTGAGCTTCTGCTGCAATCCCTTTGACTCATACAATATGTAACAGTGCACTCTTAGAGTCAAAACACTTCTCCCTCGACTGTTATCATAGTACAGTGAGTGTCGTCATGCTCAGACATGATGCATTTAGCTAAGCACTGAACTCAATTAGCAGGCAACTCCATAATGCACTTCAAAAGGGTTTTAAAAATGTACCATTTGTGTTTTTGGGAGTGTCCATCAATGAGGAGTTGGATGTGGATGATCTATTCATGAAAAGGCCTTTGAACTTTTATGGAATTTCTCTTGATATGTCAGGTAGAATTTGATTAGTAAAGCTTGAGAGAAAAAAAAGAAAAGAAACTAGTGTGGTAAAACCCTGGTAGAAAAAAAAGCAAACAAAAAAAGCTCTCTTTTAAAGACATAGTTTCACCAAAAAACATAAAAATAAAGTTAGCTGTTTTTACTTGCACTCAGACCATTCAATATGTAGGTGACTTTTATACTTCAGTAGAACAGCAGATTTTTCATTGAAACTGTGGTCCTTATTGATTGGTCTCATGGTTACCGTCACTTGAAAATAAAAATAAAAACAAAACAAAATAAAAAACAATCAGGCAGGTCTAAGGAAGCAAAATGTCTTAGTGAAGTCTTATGATGCAACATAATTGGTCTGTGAGAGAAACTGAACATTACTTGACCTTGTTCAATATTATACAGAGAGTAAGTTGCCATTATTTTACTAGTTATGGAATGGGAAACATTACATTAACCTGTTAACAGCGGTTTTCTGTGTTCATATTGTCACGGTCCTGCTGGTGTGCCAGGCTGGCCATCAGATGTCTCTGTGTGTTGAGCACATGGCTTGTTGTTTGTTCTTGGTGCCATGAGCTCCCATATTTATTGTCGGCCCCCTCCCTTCTTGTTAACTAATCATTGTTTTTGTTCCTGTGTCTCCTTCGTTACCCTTGTTTGTCTCCCTATTTAGCCTCCTGGTGTCTGCAGTCCTGTGCTGATCCGTTGTCTTTCATCCAGTGTGTGTGATGTTTGACTGTGTAAAAGTCCTCTGCCTGCCTGCCCGTTTTTCCCCTTCGAGAGGTTTTGTTAATTTTATTATAAAAAAAAAAACATTCTTCCTGCACTTGAGTCCTCGCCTCATCTCTCCTCACGCACCCTGACAGAACGGATCAGCCAGATGAGGACTCAGCGGAGAATGGGCTCACACCATCAACCAGCCCCTAACGTCAGCAGCCCCCTCGAACAATGCATCCTCCAATTTCAGGCCCTGAACTCCCTACGTCAGCAGGGTACTGACGTAAGGAAGTTTGCCCTGAGGTTCAGTGGGGCAGCCTAGGGCTTGGGGTACAATGATACGGCCCTCAAGGACCACTTCAATAGTTCCTTTGAGGAGCCCCTCAACTGGTGAAGAATAAGGGAGCTGGAACACCCGACGTTTGGGGAATTTGTGGAGTTCCTGGAGGCTGTTCCAGAGCCCACTCCGTTCCGGGAGCCCACGCAGTCCGCTCCGTTCCGGGAGCCCACGCAGCCCGCTCCGTCCCGTGAGCCCACAGAGTCCGCTCCAGACCCCGCTCCATCCCGTGAGCCCACAGAGTCCGCTCCAGAGTCCGCTCCAGAGTCCGCTCCAGAGTCCGCTCCAGAGTCCGCTCCAGAGCCCGCTCCAGAGTCCGCTCCAGACCCCGTCCCGTGGTCCCTTGTTAACTAATCATTGTTTCAGTGGCTCCACCTCTGTCTCCCTCGTTACCCTCGTTTGATCCATTGTCTTTCGTCCAGTGTGTGTGATGTTTGACTGTGTAACAGTCCTCTGCCTGTTTTTTCCCTTCGGGGAGGTTTTTGTTCATTTTATGTTCAATGTATTATTAAAGCAAACCTATTCTTCCAGCACTTGAGTCCTCGCCTCATCTCTCCTCACGCAGCCATGACACATATATTTCAATAAAGGGATTATTGTTTTTTTTCTTTACTCATATTATTTTTGTATTTGCAATCAAGTCATGGCCAATAAATGTGCATAGCATTTTTTTTTGTTCAAATCTATTACACGATTAAAACTGAATGACCACATTTCTACATTAAACTAATGTTCGTAAAATGTTCAGTTGGTCACAGTGCCATGCACTCAATGCCTCATTTGCAGTCATTCCAGGCACACATTAATACTGAATTAGAAGTTCGTTAACTACATGACTTCATTGGGGCTGGCGCAACTACAGGTTAAAGAGCTTAAAATACAGTTACGCAAGTTAACCGGTTAAAGTATCAGTTTTGATGTTAATATTTGTTCATTATACTATTGAATATCTTGTTATTTCATAGAGAGCTTCAAAGAAGCCAGAGTCTTGTGCCCTGCGTTTATCAGTCTCCTTGTGTTTGTTGGGTAAAAAAGAGAAACTAAATAAAGTCAAACTTAATTTGGCTGATATTTATTTTCTATAGATATCATGTGATATATCGATATCATAATTTGTTTTGGCCACAATTGCCGTGGTGTGAAAAATCTAATATCGGCCCTAGATGTAAATAATGTTAATTTTCTTGCACACACCACTCGTTTCACTTCATAAGACCTCAATATTTTGTCACAAGCCACAGGTATTAATTTTTTATTGCCTGATAGGCTGATTTTTTTTCCCACTTGCAAAGAAATGGTAGCCATTAACTTGAATTTTATGTATCACCAAGGGCCATGGTTACAGCTAAAAACTTCGGCAGTGGCTATTTGCAAATAGCGGTTAGATAGAAATTAAATAACCATTAGATGCTATTTACACTGTTAAAATAGCAGTATGTTTAACAATATGCTATTTAGACTGTGCAAATAGGTATAAATTGTATTTACACTGTTAAAATAGCAATATTTTCTGCTATTTATACTACTTATTGCAAATAGTGGCAATTATCTGCACCTCAGTATTGTAGTATATTATAAAACAATATATGCAGTAATAGTATTGAGTGTAAATTATAGTTTTAATTCAAATTATGAAATGGATGCCACCTTATTGGGACAATTAAGCCCTCCCTACACCTACCCTAACCCTACCCGATACTTTATTTTCAACTTTTTGATTATTTCCTTCATTTTATTGAAAATAAATGCCTTTCCGATGCGATATGAGATTTGAAATGGGAGAAAAAAAGTTTGGCAAAAGGCGGGTTCGAACTTTGGTTCGATTGCGTCAAAAAGCATTTGCCTTACCACCTGCGCCACTGAAACTAATATGGGAAAGACTTAGTATCTTTTTTGAGTGTTGACTAAACCAATCACATGTTAGTGGGCGGAGTTAGTGTAAATAGCCTTTGCCAACAAGGCAGGCTATTTGCACTTAGTGTAAATAGACACTCTGAAAAACTTCTTTGATATTCTACTGGAGAAACATCACCTACATCTTGGATGGCCTGAAAATTAACAGCAAATTTGTATTTTTTGGTGAACTATCTTTTTAACACCCCAAAAACTTTAATACACTCAATACTACAATTGAAAAGTTGTGAGGGTTGTGAGTATTTTTCTGTCAAAATGGCATCATATCAAGAACATTACCTAGTTGCTAAGTGATTTATAGATGTATTTCAGAACTAAATGAGATATATCCGTGTACATAGGGCTCAGAATCTCCGGACCCTGATGGCATAAATGTTGGCCTTCTGCAGTATATTGTCAATTCAAATGAAATTGAGGACACAATAAAGCAACATGAAAAATGTAAACATCAAATAAATCACTGAAATCAAGCAACGTTTACAAGCAAATAGTTCTGAGCAAATATGGGGATGGACTTTTCCACTTGAACAAGTGTTATTATGGATTATAGACTTTTGTTATGGCCAGAAATGGTGGTTTGAAGTTAAAATGCCTCAATGATGGATTTGTTTCTTACAAACATGCATCTTTTCACTTTACAAGAAGATAATTGATGGACTTGATTAGTGTGGATTACTTGTGGATTATTCTGATGCTTTTATCAGCTGTCTGGATTCTATTCTGACGGTGCCCATTCACTGCAGAGGATCCTTTGGTTAACAAGTGATGTAATGCTAAGTTTCTCCAAATCTGTTCTGATCAAGAAACAAACAAATATCTCGGATGGCCTGAAGCTGAGTACATTTTTAGAAACTTTTCATTTTTCCTTTTCCTTTTTTGAATAAACTATTCTTCAAAGCACATTAAATGCACACTTTCTCTAAAACTACCTTCTTCATAGTGTTATTTGAGGCTATAAGAATATCCCACCATTCATCATGTTCAGGATCTCACATGCTCTGAAACCATTAGTTGCAATTACTTTTTATCATTTCATCAGACATGTGGAATATTTAAAATATAAATGTGAAAATAAAGCTCTGAAAAACACTTGACTTGCATTTTTATAAAACTATAAATGTGTCCCATTGAGTAATCAATAGTTGCATGCACATTTGCCGTCTTCAAACCTATTGGAACACTTGGGCCAAATATCGGAAATAATTCATAACTCGAGGTGTTGGGACAGGCCCATAATTGACAGTCTGCTCAAATGAATGCTCAAACACAGATAAGTGAAGCAATACAAAAGTCACAATTCTGTTGAATTGTTAAATCAGCACTTTTGGAAAACTGCTTGACCAATCAGATTCAAATACCGTAACTAATTTGTATTGTATTTCTAATTGACACAAGGCATGTGTGTTGATTCATTCTTATTTTATTCAATGCAGATCCCACAAAAGACAACATAAACATGGAACAAAGAAGGCCTTGGGCACTGGAAGCAATTGTGTACTGCTGTAGCTCATTCATCTGCGAATATTAACCTTGTTTATGATTTCTGGCAGAGCATCATTCTGCAACCAATCCAGAGAAAAATGAATAGAGACATCTGGACCTCACACTGAGATCGAGATGACAAATATGCAGATTAAGTCTGCACGTCCCTTCACATGATTGATAATTCAGCTTCAGCTGCAAAACTATTACAACACTATTACAACTATTAAGAGAAATGTGTAAGTTCACATAATTGTTTCTCTGAAAACTTTGAAATGTGTATTCTGTGTCCGAATCTCTGTATTTGCTGTGGTCTGCGGGACTCCACCCACTGCCAGTTTACCCAATAGTATTTTGATGCCATTTGGAGGAAACCACAACACATTGCAGCCATGGAAGCAAGCAAATGAAGATTGCAAATACTACCCAACCTAAAAAGCCTTAGCAGCCAACTAAAGTTCACTATGACCAGACGGATATTAAAACAAGGATAAAACAACTCAACTTATACTTAAAGGCTTGCCTGCATTTCATTTTCAGCTCTGCTAATTCCTGCTAATTACATGCTAATTGCATGTAAATAAAGAACAAGAGCGTAAATAAACAACAAGAGAGAGGAAATGAAATACAGCTTGGCATGTGCAAATGTCAGGAAGCCAGGGAGCAAAGGTCATTGTCCTCATCCTGATTTATTGACCACTGACTTCTGAGGATTCTTGCAAAATAAAATAAAAAAACAGAACTTTAAAGCTGCAACTTCTTCAACCCAAAGAGCATCAGTGCTTTAAAAAAGAACACACCCAATGAAACGGCCCACCCTGTTTACCACTTCTGTCTACTGTCCCTCAGGGTCTGTCTGGTTTTCCTACTCATAAATACCTGCTTGATGTGGCAGAAGAACACCCCAGTCAACGGGAGTGCATTGTAGGTCTCTGGAGAGAGATTTGGTGTAGAGCAGCTCTTTTTCTCGCCCTCCCCCATCCTTTGCCTTCTGCTCTGTGGGTTGTATTCTATTGAGAATACACTTATAATAGGTTTATAGCTCTGAAAGTCATATGTATTGGCTATGGTGCATAAAATGTTTAATTATTTAAACCCCGCCCTTAAAAATATAGTGCAATAATTATCTGACAAACAGAAGATAATGAAGAAAAACCAGGCATACAAAGCAAAGGTTAGCAGTCACTTATATCTCATTTCTTTAATCCTGCATAGCCTCTTATAATTTAAACTAATGCAATTGAGAGGTTGATTCACCAGCTGCTGTGCTTGTTAAGACACTTTTTTATTTTCTATTTAGCTGTCGAGATCCATCCGTCCGTCCGTCCATTCCATTGCCATCCGTCTGTCCGTCAGCTCTACTTTTATAGTACTTTATGTAGTATTAGCTGCTGCTTGTGTATATGCAGACATAAATTAACATGATAAACAAAACAATTATTTTTGCTGTGTTTTCCTGTAATATCTAAATATCCTTAAAACAGGTTCAATTTACTTGAGAAGCAACATTACATAAGATAACCAGACTCATACATCTTTTTAACCGCATATTGGCAAAATCAATTAATCAATGTAATTATGCTTTTAATTATTTGATCATGATATATTCCCTAAAACCAAGAACTTGTCATCTGATGCTGTTAGGTTTTTTTCAGATATTGTTACTTGAAAAAAAAACAACATACTGATTAAGAAAACGGAATACTGAGGATTTTTGAAAAAAGAAACTAAATCAGTCAGATACTACTACTATATTAATAATAATAATGTATAAGTAAATTGTTTTTGTTTTCAGAAACCATTTTTAAATACTAAACTTTTGTTTATATTATTTACTAGGGAAAGAGAAAAATATAGATAAAGCCTGTTTGTATATTTTTACTTGGATGAATAACTGACTCACCTTATCGCACTGAATGTAAAGCAACTTTGAGAGAATACTGAATATAATTTATTGTATTTTAGTAAAGACAATACAAATACATATCAGATTATATATCACTAAACAGTCAATAGCAAAGATGTGCCTAATTGTCACAGAAAATCTGTGGTATATGTCCACCTGAACTGTGCCTTTTCCCAAAAAATGTTTATCCTTCTCTGAACACATGGTGTGATGATTAAAAACACTGATAGGTTCTGATCAAGAATCAGATTTCTTTAGTCACATTTGAATAATTTGGTCTTGTAGTGTAACTGTAAACTAGAGCCGGTCGCATTCCCAGATGCCTGGCAGCTGCTCTACTGTGACCAGACACACAGCACAGATGCCAGCAGCCCTCGGGCTCTCTCAGCTCACTGCTGTATGTCCAGATGCTTCGTTATGGACAATATGCACAATATTGAGTCCAGCGCTGATTTATGCCTATGCTCCTAGATATTTTACTGGAAAAATAGAAAGCAATGCACACCTTAATGCACCTCTAAAAGTCTTTTTGCCTTTCTGCCTTAGCACATCTGAACATGGTTATTTCCAATAAGAACTAATGGATGCCATTTTCGTTTATCTTCACATTCTGTAAAAAACATTGAGGGATATTGTGTTGTATGTGTCTGTGTACTGAGTTCTGTGGATCAGCACAACTCATCATGCTCTTTAGTCAAGTCGCCTTTATTTATATAGCACTTTTAACAATATAAATTGTAACAAAGCAACTGCACAATATCAAAATAGGAAAATAGTGTGTCATAAATGTAAAATTACAAGATTTAACACTGAATTTTCAGTTTAATTTCATTATTGAATTTAGTGATGGCACCATACAGCTCAGTTCAGTTTAAATAGTATCTGTGCAATCAAGTCGATGATATCGCTGGAAGTGAAGTGTCCCCAACTAAGCAAGCCAGAGGCGACAGCGGCAAGGAACCAAAACTCCATCTCTGACAGAATGGAGAAAAAACCTTGGGAGAAACCAGGCTCAGTCGGGGCCAGTTCCTCTGGCCAGATGAACCGGTAGTTTGTTCCAACTGCAGCAAAGTCAATGTGTAAGGGCTCCACTGGTTCCAGTGGTCTTTTCCCGATGGCTGTCTAGGTGACGAGGTCCTCACTGGAGATCTGTCTTTGGGGCTTATTCAGGTGTCCTGGTCTCCGTTGACGTTCAGAGCTGTAGAGGTCGTCTCTAGGTGATGATCCACCATCTGATCTGGATACGGACTGGGACTGCAGTGATACGACTGGGTCTGATCTGATCTGGATCAACTGGATCTGGTGACTGCAACTAATATTAGCGTAGATGTCAATCTTCTTACGATGTAACAAGTACATCGTGTTTTATGGGAAGTGTTCCCGGTTGACCTAATTCATGCAACCTAACAATCCTTTAACAGATGTGAATATTAGAAGTGTATCAGTGTGTTAAGTGTACGCCAGGTTAAAGAGATGGGTCTTTAATCTAGATTTAAACTGACAGAGTGTGTCTGCCTCAAGAACATTGTTGGGTAGATTGTTCCAGAGTTTGGGCGCTAAATAGAAAAAGGATCTGCCACCTGCAGTTGATTTTGATATTCTAGGTATTATCAAATGGCCAGAGTTTTGAGATCGCAGTGGACGTGGAGGACTATAATACGATAAGAGCTCGCTCAAGTACTGAGGAGCTAAGCCATTCAGGGCTTTATAAGTAATTAACAAGATTTTAAAATCATATAATAGGGATTCAGTGCAGTGTTGACAGAACCGGGCTAATGTGGTCATACTTCCTGGTTCTAGTAAGAACTCTAGCTGCTGCATTTTAAACCATCTGTAGTTTGTTTATTAAGCGTGCAGAACATCCACCCAATAAAGCATTACAATAATCTAACCTTGAGGTCATAAACGCATGAATTAACATTTCTGCATTTGACATTGAGAGCATAGGTCTCAGTTTAGAAATATTTTTAAGATTAAAAAAGTCTTAAAGTTTTACAAATGCTTGAAACGTGGCTGCCAAAGGAGAGATTGCTATCAAATAGCACACCTAGGTTCCTGACTGATGATGAAGAATCGACAGAGCAGCCATCAAGTGTTAGACAGTGTTCTAAGTTATTACTTGTGGGGGTTTTAGGTCCTATAATTCAATTTAGTAGTAAAAAATTACTTGTTGTCTATTTGTTTATATCAACTATGCATTCCATAAGTTTCTCAATTGGTGTGTTTCACCGGTTAATGCATAATAGCAACGGTTACAGCTTGGTTTTAACATGGGATCTTGTGGTTTGAGGCTGATGGTCTTCAAGCATTTAATCAATTTGTGTTTTATTGCTGCATTGCTTTTAACGGTTTTGTTCTCTTTTTGTACCCTAAAAAATAGTTAATACAATTAAGCTGAAATAAATCAAATATAATATTAGATGATAAACTGTAGAAAATGTAAATGATGAAAACTTACTTAAAATAAAACTAATTTAATGCTAAAAAAATAAAATGAAAAATGTGCATTAAAAAATTGCTAAAGGTGGAAAGGTTTTTATATTGTTTCTTGGGAAACTAATCTTGTTTTAAGGATCTAAAAGAAAGAAAGAAAGAAAGAAAGAAAGAAAGAAAGAACAATAAAGTGGTTTTGTACCATTTAAAAAAATGTTTATCTATTTTAATATACCTTAAAATATTATTTATTTCTGTGATGCAATGATTCATTTTTCGCATTATGTGACCAATAATCTGTGACCAATATTTTATATGTAGATGTATTTCTCCTCTCGAAACTGTTTCTCAAGCGCGTTCTATCATCACCCCTGCGCGTGAATATGACTCGATGTCACAACTACACTACGGTTGGAGACCTGAGGAAAAGCGGGGATTAAAGTTCAAAACCTGACTTGAAACAACCTAAAAATCAATCAGGGCTAAAGCGGTTATAAACAACAATGTAAATTCACACAATCTCACTAATTTGTGCAAGCTTATTGATAAGCAGCCCTTAATGTCGATCATGAATCAAATCGATCCACCATGGCAAACAGCGAATATATCTGTGCTGTTTAATGCAGTTGAGACGTTTTGTTTTCCTCGGTGCGTAACTGGCATGTCACGAGTATATTTTTCATCTGAAAATGTTAGAAAGTCATGCAAATATATTAATTTTGCCTGTCAGGAGTGGGCTTAAGCAAGTGGACGTGTTGCTGCGCGCATGCGCGCTAAACAGCTGGAGCGCAATAATTCAATAATTCCGAGTCAAATATGCATTTTATGATAGGATTTAATGATAGGTAACTGTACAGGGACTATTGTAATGGGTAAATCAAATGTAGCTGATGCAGTCCTAATTACTAAGCTCAGATGAGTCAATGTGTGCTTCTTATTGCAGTTAATATGTAGTTTTAATTTAGTGATTTTAACTTTTAGTTTAGTGATTGTTAATGCTTTAAAAAGCAGTGTTAGATTGTAATGTTCCAATGCTATCTGTTCTAACTATAAAATGTACAGCTGTTATAAAACCAGAGAGAAATAATGGCTATGATAGTATGTGACAGAGTAATATAATTGTGTTCCTCTTGGTAAGTGTTAGAGGAGCTCAGCTTATCCTGAAAGTTTGCCTGCCCTGGACCAGGTTGGCTTTCCAGCACAAGTAGCTACAGTGACCGAGGTTGATCTTTGTTAAATTTGCTTTATGGAACCTAATAATTTGACAGTGAGTCAGACTAACTGAAATAAGCCTGGCCTATTTGGTAAACTTGTTTTATGAAACAGGCCTCGAGGCATTAGAAGTCAGAGGACACAAGTTAATTTATGATTTGCTCATATTTTTTTATTTTGCCTATTGCATCGAATCGCATTGTGTTGAATAGAATCGAATCGAATCACACTGCATCGTAATAGGGGTGAATCGTATCCCATCGCTAGCTGCTTCATATGTCTTCAATGTATCGTATCGTTGGTTATGCATCGAGATGCGAATCGCATCGGCTTCAGTTATGACTTGCACATCCCTAATGATAATAGATCAGAATTGCATAAAATTTATTTTAAAGTATATTAAATATTTGATCAAATAAATGCAGACTTGATGACCAAGAGTGACTTCTTGCAAAAAATATAAAATAGTAATATATCCAAACATTTGTGCCCCAGTCCCTGAGGAACTCTCTGCATGTCCCTGTTTGTGACTATATGAAGCAGCCTTCTTTTTATATCAAAATGCTAAAATTTAATAGACACGGGACGCTTTCACACTGAAATCCAGGTCTCTCCATCCCTTGAAAAGTCATTAAGTGCAGGAAAAGAATATTCACTTGCCTGCATTTGATTTATCAGTATGTGTGCTTGCGCATAAAAGATGTGATTTTCTTTGCTTATGTCAATAAAGCAACCATGGCTTTGTTAGATATTGCTCACTTTTATTACATTCTATTAATAAAGTACACTGAATCAGGGCCATGTGAGCCGACAGCGGGCCGGCGTTGACCAAGGAAGCGGGTCTTATTGACTGAATTAGAACAAGATTGATGGGTTCATGCTTTCTTCATCAGTGCTCAGCAGAAAAGCATCATGATTAAACCCAGAGCTTTCTATTTTCTCATGCGGTTATTATAAGAGTCTGTATAGCTGACCGTGCTATCTGCTATTAAAAAAGATACTTAAAGCTTTATAATTAAATCAACCAATCAGAAAAAAGAGCTTTGCATTATTGTGTTGCCTTCAGCTTTTTGAAGGTATTTACACTACATGATTCTGATTTTGTGTGTCTGACAGTTGCACCAATATGTGATAAAAATGCAAAGAAAATTCCATGAAGATGATGAACAAAAGTTATATCAGAAGTAGTAGATGTATGTTTTGGCTGCCATGGCTTACTAAAATGAGAAGAATATTTTTAACAGTTAAAAATGATAAAACATATCTAGTCCTCCAAGTTGTTTGGTCAGCAGAGCATTGATATCAGAGTATTTTTCACAACAATGTTGTACTAAAAACAGAAAAGTTTTTCCTTTGTGTTTTCTGATAAGTTTTGCTTACAGACAACAATGTTAAAACAATCTCTGTTCATACAGATCCACGAAGAATCGACAAATAAAAACTGTATTAATCATGCCAGGCCAGTAGATGGCGATGTCATACTATAACGTAACGCTATGTGCCTGCACACATAACTAGACTGATGAAAAATAATTTATGCACACAACGTCACAGTTTTCACACATTTTTTTTTTTTTTTTACACCGACAATAACAATATTGTTTTCAAAAACCGTTTTGAAGTTTGTGTTTTTCAAGCCCCAAAACAATGCTGTTGTTGTGTAACAGCCAAAACGTTTTAATTAAAATTGGTATTGTTTAAAAGCCCCCTTAGTATAACACTGTTGGGTCATTTCACTTTTGCAATTACTTTGCTTTTCTGTGCTTGCAATTAATTGAGTCTGAGTACGTAATGAGAAGCTGTCTGGTGCAGTATCTTATTTTTAGCTCATCTGGAATGAAACATTTCCAGTCTTCTTTGGAAACTGATCTCAAGCTGTTATGTCAGAGCCCTTCGAGCCCCTGTTAGCAGCAGATCCACCTTGACTTGCTTCTACTTGCCACATTCTTTCTGTTCCTCTTCCGCTCTAGTGTTTCTCCAGGGTCTTCTGCTCGTTTGTTGCTGTTGTTTGGCACTTTTACTTCGAGTAACAATAACATTGCTGCTCTCTAGCCTTTGTGTAAGATCAGTAGGAATGGTCAATATTTAAATATAAATAACTCTGATACAGTTGAATTGACAGGATGTAACCTGTAACATTTTAAACATTTCATTCATTGTAAATGTGTTTAATATTATTTGCTAATGTAAATGTTGATACTGCATACATTTTTTATCTTAAATGTATATTATGTACAGGTGTGTATACATTATTTATTTATTTTATTAATAAGTGCTGTTTTTTTAAATAAATGAACTGAATGAATTGAGTGTGCATTTATCACTTTTTAGTGCACTGAATTTAATTTTAGGGCAAATGAGGACATAAATACGGCATATCCACACATGGATACAATTTCAAAATTACCAAATGATTTCCAACACACAGCTACTGATCCACAACATTGCCACAATGTCACAGTTACTTATTATTGACAACCTCACAAAGTTGCATTGTGCCAACAAATCCATTTCAGACTTTTCAAGATGTCACAATGCAACATAAATTTACATTTGATATTGAAATTTACATTTCAGTTAAGCAATTGTCACATATTATGTTTAGCTGGGCCTTTGCTCTTAGTCTCTTGATGCTTGCTGTAGCTGTATTATTTATTTAGGTGATGGAGTATCTTTTCATGTTTTAATCTATTTTTGTTACTGTTGAGTATATGTGTGTACATGCAATATGTACTCCAGCGTGCATTATTCTGTTTAATTTATCTGTTTATCTCTTATATATATATCATTCATGCTGCATTTGATTTATTTCTTGTAAATTGTGTAATAGAAACTAATTGTTTAGTGGAGACCAATTTGTCTCAAATTAAATGAACCACAGAAATAAAATAACATGATAAACCATGCAAGCTTATGCTTAAAGCTAAAAAATGAAAGAGTGAAGTGGTTTTGAAGCCTGTTACAGGTGAATGCAGAACAAGACAGAGCATTGTGAAAGAGTTTAAACAGAGGCTCATTGAGAGGAAAGGGGCACTTAGCTATAATTGAAATCTCTTGGTAATAGACTCAATCTACGGGCAGCAAAGCAACTGCAGCACATTTTATGCACTGATGTGCCATTAAGCTGTCAACAGGGCTCAGTTGTTGGTATGGGGCTTGATCTACATGCTTTTTGACTTTTTCAGCCATGATATATAAACATTCTCTTCACAAGATGTTAACTGGTGGACTGGAGATTGCTTGTGGATTATTGTGATGTTTTTATCAGCTGTTTGGACTCTAATTCTGACGGCACCCATTCACAGATGGTCCTTTGTTGAGCAATTGATGGAATGCTAAATTACAAATCTGTTTCAATGAAGAAACAAACTCATCTACACCTTGAATGGTATTAGGGTGAGTACATTTTTAGCTAAATGTTATTTTGGGGTGATTTATTTCTTTAATTCTACATTTTTATGATTTGGATAAAATAAAAAATGTTATTTCAGCAAAACAGAAGAGCTGGATACGAAGATTTGGTGGAAGCCTGCGCAGTACCTGCTGTAGGTTAGTATAGCTACTCTTACAAAGACCAAAACTGCTGTGTGTTTGAACCAGACATTTAATGCACTGAAATTTCTCTAAGATGCATCCACCCTAGTGAATAAAGCGTCCCTTGGGTGCAACAAAAAACTCTTTATTCTGTTCTGTGATCATAAGCCTTTGAGGTAACAAAGTGACACAATGATTATATTAGTCGGCTCTATTCTTTCATTTCATTCTCAACCCTAGAAAAGGGTTGCATGAGCTTACAAATGTTCAAAACTACTTTAAATTGAGCACAAAAGACAGTAACATACAGCCCAATAAGATTGAAATGAAGCTTTAATTTGTTTTCTGATCTGGTCCAAAGCCTCTTTTTTGAAGCAAAACTGACAATAATTGCTTTGAAAGCTAGGCTTTTTATAAAACAAGAACGTTTCTGTTTCATCCGTAATTTTCTAAGGGTGATCCAAGAGATTTAAATACTTACACTTCCACGAAAGACTAAACTATTTTAGTCTATATCGCAACCATTTCTTAAAAATGACATAAACCAGATGTTCTGAGGATTATGACACAGACATGTGTTCAGACAAAGAAACTTATGTCCAGTAATTCTCCATGGAAAATTACAGTCATGGTTGGATCCTGCCAAATCTTTAAAAAGCTGGAGGCTTGGAGGCGTGATATGGCGTGCTTATTTTATTTTAGGTCTATTTCTTTTCAGGGTCATTTCAGTTTTATGTGGTCAGCCCTTTCCATCAGCTAGTCCTAGAATAGTTCCTTTTCAATAAGAAGGAAATGTACTCCTGTCTCTCCTTTCGTGAAATGCTTTTTGCGACAAAGCCTATTTTAAGTTATATTGAGCATTTGCCTGAAAGATACTGTAGGGCAGAAAAAATCTAAATAAAACATGCTCTTAGAGCGGTGTCAGCAGCTTATTGAACGAAGTCAACTGCTCACAGTCAGAGGTCATTGAACTCTGTGCTACTGGGTGCTACTGAACATGCCCTTAAACAATCTCTTCCAAGTAAGAATAGCTTTTCACTTATTGCCGTGATCTCTGTGTATCAGTGTGCCTCTCTAGTCAGCTCAGAGAAAGAATGCAACACAATAGTGGTAAGACTGCAGGCCTTAACTTAGAATGTAGGAGGTGATAAAATATCCTCCTATAGGATCCCTCAGGTTTGGGACAGAGGTCACTTTCAAAAGCAGTGGGGGCATTTTGGGCAAGTGTAATAATAATAATAAAAAAGTAAAAATAAAATTATATTATATTTTCTTATTTTAAAGATAATAATAACCATGCATTTTCTTAAATAAATTGTAAGTATAAAATTGTCCACAAAACGCAATTTTTAGGTCTGTCAACATTAATGGAAAAAGGCAGTCCTTAGGTTCTAATAAGTGATTCTCAACATTGGAAATGTAGCGCCATCTAGTGCACAATGTAAGTAAATAAGTAATTAATACGTGTAATTTAAAAAGTAAATCACAAAACATAAACGCAACATATATGTAATGAATACCAAATTTCAGTTGAGTAAAGAGTTACTCTGTGTCCACTTGTTTATTAAGAACAATCAAGAACAATTATTAATTTCACTTTCTAACAATGTGGGTAATTAATTAAATATCTCTGTTACTTAAAGTTACAATTTGAAAGTTAAGAATATCAATAATGATGTGAGTTACAGGAGAGAAAAATAGCAGGAATAATGAACCCTAAACTCTAACACAAAGAAGAAGAACAGTTCTTCAGGCACATGGTTCTTAATAGGACTGTTAAGACCTTTAAACTTTTAAAGAACTATCGATTTTAAAAGCTGAATGCTAGAATATATAAATATATAAAACACGTAGTTATACACTCATTAAATAACTGCTCATAACACCTCATTAAATAACATGCAGTTTTTTTCCTTCATGTATTTGCGTGCCTTCAAATGAATATATATACTTGTAATTATGTTAGTATTCATGTATTGATGCTTTGCTAGAATAAAATACGGTGCCTCATTATGCTGTAAATTTACATTTGGCCAAAAAGTGTAATTATTTGCTGTATTAACTAGTATGAGAGCAATTACATCCATTACACATTTGGAGAAATGTATTAAATTGACTAAAGACTAAACTAGGACTGTTTGTGTAAAATAATTGTCTAGAAAGCAGAAAACAGTATAATGTTATAAAATAGATTTTTATTAGGATTAGTGCAATAAATAAATCGAATTCATGGTGTAAGTTTGACACATTTTGTATATTTAACAAAAAACTGTATAGACTCCAATTTGAACCCCTGCTCAAACAAACATTGCTGTCCCCTAAACATGTTTTTCAGTTTATTTATGCACATATTTCAACGTAGAATGGCCCTACACTGTCAGAACAAAAAGCTGTCACTGGGGTGGTTCCTTTCAAAAGATACACTTTTGAACCTTTCAGTTACCAATATGAACCCTTTAGGTCAGAGGTCACCAGACTCTGTCCTGGAGAGCCGGTGTCCTGCAGAGTTTAGGTCCAACCCTAATTAAACCCTAATTCTGTGTGTGGTGTGAATCTGTTTTGACCCCTTCAGATGAATAACTGTTACTGACTTTTGGCTTATAGCACAACGAGCATCTCAGAATGAGCCATAAAACAATGAACTACTTCACAAAGCACATTGTCATTCAACAACTCAATATTAAATAACACTCAACTCCTATTTTTGTAATACATATTTATTTGTAACATATTTTGTTACTCTGTAACTCTGTCATATATGTATAATTATTAATAAAAGCAAGGGAACACAAAATATCAGTGTTTTGATATTTATGATCTTTATTGCCTGCTCTGAGTCCTCTCGTTTCCATATAAAATACAAAAGATCATTATAAAATAAACTTCTTCAGTACTTGATTCAGTAGACATTAAAAACAGCAAAAAAAAGTTGCTGACAATAAATCTATCTGTTTTCACTGCTTGTCAAAAGTTTGTAAAGAATTACGTTTTTGTAACGTTCTTGAAAGAAATCTTTTGTTCTTGAAACACACATCTTACCCTCCTTACTGGGAAGGTTGGTTATAGCATATCAGTCATTTTCTTCTCAATGTCACTAAAACCGAGGAACTCATTTTATACACATGGCACAAAACCTATATCCATCAATGGGCAACCAGTGGAAATTGTTGACAGCTTCAGTCCATCATGTCACGGACATTCAAAGACACTGCCAGCAAAGACTTATGGTTATATGTAAACGTTTATTTTCAGTGAAACCATATCTTTTGCTTCTTCTGTACCGCAGTATCACCGAATCCATTATTCTGTACTGTGTTACTTGCTACTCTATTTCAACATGCTCTCTTGCACCAATATAAATAAGCTTTTTAGAATCACCAATACCTCCTATTAGCACCTCCTATAACTAGTACCTTCGGCCATTAGAGGGTAAAACACACAGAAACTGTGGAGGGTAATTAAAAACAACAATAACAAAAAGCTATACTGTTCTGTTGCTGCTACCTCCGGGCAATGTATGTGTACGTGTGTAAACATGTATCTGGTGTAGGATGTCTTTAGGATTGTCTGAGGACAATAAAGAATATATCTGAATCTGAATTTTCTTTCTTGTAAAAAAAAGAAGAAAAATACCTACCTACCCCAAACTTTTGGATGGTAGCATATTACAGTTTCCACAAAAATATGAAGCAGCACAAGAGTTTTCAACATTGATAATAATATTAAGTGTTCTTTCCTTGAGCAGCAAATCAGCATATTAGAATAAATAAAACACAAAGGAGCAGCTACTTAACAGTCAAAGTCCTCCAGGATAATGAGCCGACGCTCTGTGAGTGTGAGTGGTTTGTCTCATCTGTCGACTGATTATCTCTGTGTTGCTGGTGGTGAACGAAATCTGACTGCAGACTGCATGGATCCTCTCCCTTCTCTGGCTCTCTTAATGGACTCAATAATGGGATGATATTCTTATCATTCTTGTCTCTGCTCATCTGGAACATCAGGTTAATGACTCTTATTGGGTCGTAGCCACAGAGATTCTCCAAATGGCCTCGGGAGAACTCATACTCGGAGACATACTGTGTGAATGGTTTTAGGGGTTAGGATTTGGTTGCAGGATCATCATATTGGCAGCATCTTCAATTGGCTGCATTCTTTTTTCCTGAATTGACATTCAGGTAAAATTATAATCACAAATATACAGGAAGAACAGAAAACAACTTATGAATATATGCTCTATCATAGAAATAACTTAAAGAAAATAACAATTTATTTAAAAAGTTAGCAAATCACCTTGCAAATAGATGCCACAAGTCATTACGTCTTTTAAATGGGTATGCAATTAAAAGGTACACTGTGAATAAAAATGGTTCTAAACAGTAGCATATTTACATTTATGCATTTAGCAGACGCTTTTATCCAAAGCGAATTACAGTGCATTCAGGTTATACATTTATTGTCAGTAGGTGTGTTCACTGGGAATTGAACCCACAACCTTTGCGTTGCTAACGCAATGCTCTACCACTGAGCCACAGGAACACTATATTTACAGGAGTTTTCAGTTTGTAATAATAGCAGGTGCTAAATAGAACCAATTTTATAAGGTTCTATAAAGAACCATGCTTTGAAAATGCTATATAGAACCTTAATAGTGTTAACGATAATGTTTTCAATAACACTTTACTTTTATTAGTACTGTTTTTTATTATTTAATAATGTTTATATTTTACCACTATTAATGCCTGGTTTAATAATATCTAGTATTATTTTATAAGTGTTTTACAGTAAAAAGCCAGCAAGCCATGATGTCAATATATTAATTTTTCATTGACATGGTTCTCTAACAAGTTTAAATAGTGATATTATGAAATATTATTATAAATAAATATTTTGTTTTTCTATTTTAATGTATTTTAAAGTGTATTATTCTGGCACAGCTGCATTTTCATCAGCCATTGACCCAGTCTTCAATGTCACATGATTCTTCAGAACTCATAATAAAAGCACTTAAAAATATATATGCCATTTCATTAACTGGATACATTATAACTGACATTCAACATGAATAAATACATAAAGACATAAAAAAGATAGTGAAGACAAAGTTCCAGTGAAATATCTTCACAATCATGTGAAGTCTTACTGTATGTCCATCATTGTAACTGAGTCGCAGTTTCTCCCTGCAGATGATGAGGTTGTAGAATGTGACAATTATTCGAAAAATTATTTTGTTTATGCATGCCAAAATAGCCATGTCCATTACAATAATAAAAAAAGATTACAAAAAAAAGAATGCATAGCTTTACTTTTTTTGTGACTGAGCATGCTTATGCATAATATTTATAATAATAATAATAGCAGAAAAAATATACAGTACATGTTACTTACTCTACACATTGTGTTCATAACATTCATAAATGGTTATAACAGTATTGTTACTTGTGAAGAAACATACTTTTTCCTTTAGAGTTGATCTAATTCCTTTAGATATAAAATATAAAACAAGGTGGCATTATAAGAAAGACAGCACACAAACAAATTTCAACAAAACATTTCACAAAAGTTTGTAATGTTTCAAAAAAAGTAATTACAAAAGGTAATAGATTAACTGACTTCATACATGTACAGATCATCTTTACACCAGTTGCCATTGCAAAATATCTTAGACAAATATAATACTTAATAAAAAAATCAACATTTGTTTGCTGATGGCACTTGGTACTTAAGAGCTTGATGTTTTATCTAATGCAACTGGACATTACCCACAAGTGTTATGTGTGCCTTAAGTGTCTAAATACTTTTAGAGCCAGTGCATAACATTCGTAATGAAGTCAATAAATACCACTAGATGTCACCAGAGTACTGGTGAATCGTAGTCTAGTCATATATTGTGAAAACTAATAATACTGAATTGTATAAAATCCAAAAATGTGTTTTCTAATGTAATAAGCGTTATACTTTCATTGAATAATATTATAGAAGTGTATCTGGAGCCAAAATAAAGCTATTTCCATATCTATTCAAATTCAAGTCATAAACTGTGAAAAATAATAATGCTAAATTGTATAAATCCAAAAAATGTGTTTGCTTATGTGATTTTCCTGCATTATTGTTTGATTTCCCATGCATAAATAAAAGAGAATGAATGTTTACGTCCTCACAGGAACTCAAAATAACTGCGTGGGGAAAAAAGCGAGAGACAAAAGTGGCTTTCAATCTCTTCACTCATCAATTGCAATTTCGCTTATACTTGAAACTGTATAAAACACTTTATGAGTAATGTGGGCGTTCATTCACCTACAATCTGACAGTGTTCAAATGTAGCAGCTCTCCACCACGAAATAGGTTTTTCTTATAAGATGCCTTCAGCCTTTATACAGATCAGGTCAGGGTCCTGTTGGATAGTCTGCTCTTCACCTGAGGATGCACTCACTTCTACAGGAGGACGTGAAGAGCAGCGCTCTAGAGATCGGGGGAGGAGTTACAACACGAGCACCTAGTAACCAGTAACGTAAACTGACCAGAAGGGTCGTAAATACGAAACCCGATCCGCGAAGTCTGATCTTTTGTGCAGCTGCTACAACGCTCGCAGACTGAATTTGTCTCGAGATTGAGAAGACAACCCTTGCGAATTTTAAAGAAATAAAGAAAACGCAATAGCAGTGTGCACGCAACATATGGACAACGTGGGAAGGCATCGATGCGCGCGGCTGGTAGCGAGAGGCAGGAGTTCGTAAATAGACAGCGGCTTCCTCGAGCGACTGGAATAAACCGGGAATTTCACTCATTTTTATTTGGTAGGTTGTGGGATTTGCATGTAATCACTATATGTGATCGTTTTCATATTGCCAATGATTTCTACCGTGGGATTTGAAAGAACTTATTAACTTTGCATCGAGACGGCGAAAGTAACTTCAGTTGATTGCGGGTCTCCAGTAAAGTCAATGCATCGAGAAAGTTTGTTATTTTCGACCGGGGATAACGTTAATGGATCACACGTTGCTCAAGCATGCTTATTATTATTGTTGCAATGAACAGTCTGATATAGCTATCATGTTATTCTTATAGACCACCAGCGGTGAAAATGATTAGATAAACAACATGCTTTTTGTTAACAGGTTTTGTGATTGTGTAACGTTACCTTAATGTACATCACGGTTGTCGTTTACATAACGATTGCGCTAACAAACAAAGTTCCTGAGTGCATTACTTAACTTGTCTCGTTCCTATTGTTTACCTGCTGTTGTGCTCTCTGATACGCAGTATGAGGCGTCTTCACAGACTTCACGCGATTAAAGTGCGCGCGTTCCTGATTGACGTGGCGAGATAATTGTTGGTCAGGCTGGTCATATAGTGTAAAGCACAACGTGCAAAGGTTTTCCTTCTGTTTTTGTGACTATAATTCATTTTGAATGAGAACTTAAACCAGTTATGTTCTTTTTATATTACGTTCGGACGTCTCTAGTGAGTATGTTTGTAATATTTAGAAAGGCAATTACTGAGGTACACAGCACTAAAAAATACTCGAGAGGTTGAAGCGCAGATTTCAGACAAAGCCAAAGTTTCTCAGAGCTGTTTCGCGGTCTGATGAGTTCCGGAAACCGAAAACATAATTTATTATATTATTACTAAACAGTCACTACGGAAGTGTGTGACACATCAGATGAGTAGTCCAACTTTTCCTGTATTTTAGGGAATATTTGTGTTAAAGAGATCTAAAGGATCTTTCACCTAAAATAAACATTGTCCACTTACCTTCATGTTGTTTTAAAACGTTATGACTCTCGTTTCATCTCTGGAATAAAGAATGACATGTTTATGTCTCTCATTGATTTATATTAACTTGGAACTTTATAGTATTATCGTCCATATGGTGAGTGTCTTTTTGCTAACGTTAAATCATTTGTTTGTGTTTCCCCAAATAATCTATCATATTCCTTTAAAAAACTAGGATTATGTTCCATGATCCGAATTGACTACTTGCATTATGCTTTTAGTGTTTTTGGTTTGATGGCCCCATTGTATGGAGGTGAACAATATTAATATCTGTCACAACTTTTGTGTGTAAGACAGAAATTGAGTTTGGACTGATATGTGGCTTTCTAAATGTTGACAGAGATTTAATTATTTATTTATTTTGGTGAACTGTCCCTTTAAGGGTGGTTCATGTAAGTCACCCACTTGCTTTCACACAGTACAGCCATCAATTATAAGAGTGTAAAGTGCAAGCTGACAATCTGCCTCCCTCACATTCACGGTTGGTTCCTGTTCTGTGTGGCTTCTCACACGCACAGCTTGGTTCATTTATAGCTCTTTAACTGGTTGGGTTAGTGAGTGTTGCACTCGCAGCATAACGGCACGGCATGTCGTGTGATCAAACATTATTAACTTGAACAGTCGATAACTGTGACAACTGTGGTTTTTCATTCTCAGTACCACAGAGAAGTGCAACTTAAAGCGGCATTCAACACAATAAATGGCCCTAGCACACATCGTTTAAGCATTTTTTTTTAAAAAAGCTGCTCTTTTGAGGACATATAATTTACACCTTACTTATGTCTTCAGATCGAGGTTACAATGGACCCCTTTACATTCTGAATTAGTCAGTGACAGTTTTGTTGACTTATTTTAGCACTGAAGTGTGTGTGATACTAAAGAGATGGGCCTACTTTTGACACATTCTATTAAGTATTGCTTCTTGCTTTTTCGAATGACTTTTTGGAGTCTTGCAGATGGAAATTTGTCAAAATATCAAGGGTTCAAGGTTTCTTTATTTGTCACATAATAAATTATACAGGGTATAATCAGAAGTGAAATGGAAATGATGAGAGAGAGGAGAAAAGTTTGCATAGTGTGACGGGGATCACTGGAATTCTCAAACATCATCGTTTAAATTCATTTGTGAGGGTAAATGTTGAACGTTTTAACTAGAAACTGGATTTGTTTCACAGTGTTGGAGTCCAGGTTTGTTGTGAAGCTTTGAAACTGGTGTTGATGATTCATCTTGAAAGCCGTCACCATCTGCCAGACGTCTTAAAAGTTGTGAGCAGCAAGCGAGAGCTTTGTCTTTTTCTGTATGGAAATCATGTCCGGTGAGCAGGCTGTTTAGTTATCTGAGCTCTCTCTCCATGATGAGGTGTGGTTTTTATTGGACCTTTTCCCCCGCTTGTAAAGTGCTGAGGGAGAGGCAGAAAATGAGTACAGCTTTACTCACATCAGCCTCAAAGAACCCCTTGAAAACTCGAAGCAAACATATTCTAGAAGTTTTCATGCTAATAATTTGGCTGCATATGTGAAAGTGCTTTGATTTCCACTTCTATATGCTTTTTATGCAATTTTCTAAATCTTTGTTTCTTTTTGTGGCATGTGTACATTGGTTGTTGGATTCTAATTTTTATTTTTACATATTCATCATTTAAAAAAATTGTCATTGTGACAAGACGTCCTGCAGAATACAGTAATTATTTTAATGAGCAAAGCTGCCATATGCATTGTGGTTTTAATATGGCATGTCCAGTTATGTCAAAATAATCATACAAATACAATTATAAAACAATCAGTATTTATTAACCTTATGGAAAAAGTATGTGTGCCCGCCCATTTTCAGGTGTTTTCTATATGCAGGGTTTCTGTGGGTCTTAAAGTCTTAATTAGCCCTTTCACAAATTTAAAGGACAGTTCACCCACACATTTTAATTGTCATCATTTACTTAACCTCAAGTTGTTCCAGCTGTATGAGTTTTTTTCTTCTACTGAATACAAATACAAATATTTTGAAGAAAGTTGGTAACCAAAGAGTTGACGGTAACTTTCATAGTATGGGAAAAATATATGAAAGTCAATGCAAATGTCACTATCTATAAGTCCTTAAAAAGTCTTGCATCAGAGCAGAAAGTCTTAAATTAATTTAAGTTCATTTTGTTTTCCCATTTAAGTAAGTTGATTGGCAGACACTTGTTACATTTTGATCAATTCCACAGAAAACAAGATGACGACTTTTATGTAATTTAAATTTGCTTCTCAAGTAAATGTCTCGATTAAAGATAAAAAAAAAATTGACATTTGTACTGGAAAACAAGACGAAAATACTGAGGAAGAACATCAGTACATTTTGTGCAGTGTGATCAGAAGTACTATAAGTTATTTTCATATAGTGGCTGGGAACAGGGTTATTCAAGCCTGTGTGTGTGTGTGTGTGTGTGTGTGTGTGTGTGTGTGAGAGAAATGTTTTTTAATGAGATGGCTTGGTATTGTGGGAACTTTTCTAATACTAATGACTGTTCCCTTCAAATTATTCCATACATTTTCACTACTTTGTCTTAAAAAGGTCTTAAATTGACCTGCAAACCTGACAGTTTTTTGACTCTACTTATTCCCATTATTGTTTTATCAGCCATTTCAGATAAACCAGGCTTAACCGACACGTAATAAAAACAAACTGTGGTGGAGTGCATTAGATGCTTGTCTCTTCCTGTCTATTGGGTTCCTCTTTACCAGAATAAACGTCAAAGTGGACCACACTATACGCTGAAAAATTGAGGCTACTGGTACAATGTGCCAAACACTGTTTAACACATACAAACACATTTATTATATATGAAAGACTTAGCTTTTAATGATAGTACAACCCCTTTTTACACTAAGTATTTAGTCAAATACTATATTCAAGATATGCAGGCAGCCTTGTTTGAAAGTCTTTTGAGTTAAAGTTAGTGATGTAATCACTGAGTGATATCTAGTTTGAGTTGGACACATTTGACTAGCCCGATCATGTCCGGATTGTCTGCAAATTGACTGTGTGCTATTCTCTACTATTCTCTGTGAGCTGATTTTTATTTTGTTAATCTTTAAGCAAGCAGTGTCACACTGAGCTCCATATTTGCGATTTGTAACCGAGTTATATATTTTATTTACGAGTCATTTTTGTTATTTTATGCAATTGTGTATAGTATTATACTGTAGTATTTCACATTATTACTCCGTAGTTGAACATATGAAAGGATCATACAGGTGTGATTTGCTGGTTCCTTTTATGCATTCATTTAGCTGAATTCATTAAAAAAGGTTGGTGAAAGTAAGTGCACTCCCTTGTATACTAAGCTGTAACTTATCGGTTTGTTCTGTATCTTTTTCTGAGGTTAAAGATGATGAACAAAACCATGCCTACATTTTTATAGGAGCCTTATCCCACATTCATCTGGAAAGATTATTCGCAACAGCCTCTGCTGTACATCAATGGAATTTTAGAGCCTCCTATCAAGTATTGCTAAGTTGCTAATTGTATATTTTAGTATTATAAAAGTTGTGACAATTCTAATTAGCTAACACATTTGAATGTATTCTAACATGCTGCTTAATCTCTGTGTGATTCTGTCTTTGTCTAAGCTGTCTGCTAAAGTTAAATACTTCGAAATATACACCACTGTATTTGTAGCATTAATAGGTCACATTAAACCGTGCCGAGTGAGCTTTGACATTTAAATATCTTAACATCTCCCACTTCCTGTCGCCGTCCCCACAAGGCTGGGGTTTGACTTATGTTAGCGCATACAACCTAACATGAAGATTACTTGTTCAGCTATCTGTTCTCTTAAAGGGATAGTTCACTGAAAAATGAAATAATTTACTCACACTTATGTTGTTCCAAACCTGTATTTCTCTTTCTTCTGTGAAACACAGAAGAAAGTCATAATGGTAATGAAAATCAATGGTAAGCAGAACTGTTTGGTTGCAAATGTCCTTCAAAATATCTTCTTTTGTTTTACAAGGAAGAATGAAAGTCATAGAGGTTTGGGTGAGGGTATGACAGGATTTACATTTTGGGGTGAACTATGTAGATGCCTCTGAAATGCCAACTGATAATGTCCTCATTACACTTATGACTTCAATGTATGGTTTTATAAATCTGATTTAATTTATCTTTTTCAGGTAGAGGGATTTCTGATGTGACCGCTTAAAGCCAACTCAACGTAAAACCATAAATCTCTTCTGTAAAACATGGTGAGAGGGTCTCTTGAAACCGATGAGCTTACTAGGCAACACTACTGCCATGATGGAGCACTCTAACTAACGTGAACGTGATGGGGATGATTATATTACACACAGCAATGATGGAACAGCCGCATTGACAAAGATTAACTGCACTCAGAACTGCCAATCAGCATGCTGCGGATACTGTCGCTCAAATTTGGCCGCGTCTACCGGTGTGGCAAGTTCCTCTTCATCGTAGCTCTTTTTGTGATCCTGCTGATGAACACTCACAACCTCTTTGCCTCTTTCCAGAGGAACGAGCTCACCGACCGGCGATTCATCGGCCTCAACAAGTGTCCGGCCTGCTTTGGCACTAGCTGGTGCCGCAAGTTCATGAACAGCCAGGTGACCTTCGAGATGTGGGGTCGCTTGCGCTTCCTAGACTTTTTTAATGTAAAGAACGTTTATTTTGCTCAATACGGAGAACCCAGAGAAGGAACACGCAGGGTCGTGCTCAAACGTCTGGGCTCCAACCAAGAGCTCGCAGAGATCGATCAGAAGATCTGCAAACGGGCCACTGGAAGGCCTCACTGTGATCTTATTCAGGGTATGTACAAAACGGAGTTCGCCCGGCTTAACGGGGATGTAAGGTTGCTGACCCCAGAAGTGGTGGAGGGCTGGTCGGATCTGGTGCACTGCCCATCGCAGAGGCTTCTGGACCGGGTGGTCCGGAGGTACGCGGAGACCAAGGACTCTGGAAGCTTCCTGCTGAAGAACCTTAAGGACACGGAACGAATGCAGCTGCTGATGACGTTGGCTTTCAACCCTGAGCCGCTTGTGCTGCAGGTATCTACACACTAGCTGATAAAATAGCTTCTTTAAATGCATTTTCAAGTTGCTGAACCTTTCTTTTGATGCTGAAGCACTGTGTCTGATGCCCGCTTGGAAGTTAAAGGGATTAACGGTGCATCTTTGCATATTTTAAAGTTCTGCAGAAGGCTATGTAAATAATAGATATTATGTGTCTGTCTGTGGTCACTTAGAGATCTCTCTGCTTTGGGCAACGGCATGCTTGTCATGAAGAATTCCTTCAGTCATAAATCATAAAGCGTTTGTTATTCCATAAGCAATGTTTAAAAATACAGGGCAGTCCAAAAGCTGTTTTGTTCAAAATTAGTTTTCAGTTTGATAAACATTTTCCACTTAAGTGTGTATAATATTGACCAAAAAATGTGTGGTGGTTAATTCACAGCAGTGACAGAAATTAACTTTTCCCATTAAGTACTGATATTTACGGACTGGCCCAGTAGTGCACAACACATTTTCTACAACTCAATGAAATCTCCACAAACACAATTAATCGCCAGAACACAACAGAAATGGTCCTATGATTGGACACAAATGGGGCCTATATGTTTGCTACTTACTGACACATAAAGCTCCTTTTTAATAAATGCAGCACTTTGTCTTTTTTTAAGTGCTTTTAGAATTTAATGAGCCAAGGGATTTTATGCAGGGTTTAATGATCTAACAAAATACACTTATGGATATTCAATATATTTTTCTGAACCATTGAAGTAGGTGTAGTTCCAACACGTTTGGTTGTTTACTGCAGTATTATTAAAATCGCGCAAATGGCCTTGAGCTATTACCTAAATAAACTGCAAAAAGATCATGTACGGGATGGTCTTGAGAGCACTGCACGAGCTCGCGACAACATCTGCGGGACAGTTAAAAGCATTTAAATGATTCAAAGCATCAAACCGCGCTGACTGATGTTATCAAGTAGCTACGCTGCTGTCAGAGTTGAGTTCGAGTTACCAGACTTGCGTTGTCCCATTCCGTCATCAAACTCGCAAAATGCATCGAACTTGCATTTTTCTAGGTTAACGTTAAAGCAAGCAGCCATAAATGATGCTACTGCTTACATGTTTCAGGTGATTCATGTTTGCATGCCCTGACCGATGTACTGTAACTACCACACAGACCAGCTGTTAGTAATCTGTTCTTCACAGACTACTTGACTTTGCCACTTTCTGTGCATTTTGTTTCCTGTGAGTAATGCAATTTTGATAGGCCTAAGCCTCTTCTCATCAACTAACAGTTAATCGACTATTAGGGGGAAGCTTATTATATGTGTGCATCATCTTATGTAAAATTCCAATCAAGTTACCAATCAAATGAAGTGACTATCATTGAAATCCATCTTTGCACTGCAGAAGTTGTACAGAAGCTGCATCTGGAATAGCATTTAGATGTATTTACACAAATGGTTTAATGCAGCCAGAGGTGGATTGAATGCATTCACAATTGCATAAATTCACTTAGAAATTATTGTTGACAAAATTAATCAAAAGCAGACTATTGTATTTAAAATGTAATTGAAATTATCTTATCCTTTATTGCACAGTTTTATTAATTCAATGTGACATTTGTAAGCATGTTGATTTATTTTTTGGCTTTCAATTCAAAAACACATTTAAAACAATTTTACAAGTGAATTTTTCTTTGAAAACAATATTATTTTTCCAATAATTATTACACATTTTTCCTTCTACTTTCTCTTCCATTCACTTTTTATTTTGTCATAATACCCACCACCAACACATTAAGAAAAAATATAAATAAATAATACAAATTAACAGTTACAAACATAAACACTTTTACATATGAATAATAGGGACAAAAAATACAGATCACAGTCACATATTCATATCAAAACTCTGATAACATCTAATTTCTTGTAAGTAATTCAAATAATAATTTGAAACATACACTGATAATATTATAAAATAATTAAATTATAATTTAAATTATAATTTAATTAAAATTATAAATAAATTAAAAGAGAGGGAGGATTATTTATCGTACATACTTTGATTTTAGTGGTGCCCATATCTTCACTAAATATATACTTTTACTTTTGATTTAATACGTTATCCTTTCCATTGAATAGGGCTGTGCAATTAATCGCATGCAATTATCATGCGCGTCCCGGCTATGTGATTGGCGGTAAATCTCCATCCCTGTTTTCAGATGAAGCAGCAGTTAATACACAGAGCCGCGGTAGTTCACTGACAAGCTACGCGATATCGCGTTCATAATAGAATGCGATTAATCTGCAATATTGAATGCGAGATTTACAGCCAATCACATAGCTGGCTGGAGGAGATGCGCATGATAATCACATGCGATTAATTGCACAGCCCTACCATAGAGTATACATTAGAAACTAAATCTAACCAGTCACTTATAGCTGGGGATTTTGTTATTGCTTTAAAAGCTGTAATTCTCAATATTCTAAATAAGTATAACACTTCTTTAGTAAGTAGCATAGGTCCTATACCAAAACTATATGTTGCATCTTTATTATACAGTATTTGATTTCTTTTAAAATGTCTTCTATTAATTTTTTTATTGTTTCAGAATTGTTTTATTATTTTACAAGTATGAAATATATGAAAGAAATGAGCTTTAAGTTCACCACAACTTCTCCAACATCCTGAAGATAAATAATTATATTTGGAAGATAATTCTGGTGTTATAAAATATTGCATGCTAATTTTCCAAGCATATTCTTGCCAATATGGAGACTGTGTAGTCCTTAGATTTTCCTTTAAACTTTGTTTCCAATATCCTTCTGTTATTTTATAGTCTAGTTCAATTTCTAATTTTGTCTTAATATTATATAAACCCCCATCCTTAATTTCTTTGAATATATTATTTATTCATATCCTTAAATATAAGTATTTAGTAAATAAAATCTGGATCTCTTGCTATGTCTCTTAAACAAACCATCTCCTGATCAATAATTTTCATCACTTTGCAAATTCTTCTCCAACATTTAAAAGTTAACCATGTTGGTTTCTGCGGAATACAGCATTTTATATAAATATAAGACAAAAGCGGAAAAATGGCCCTGTATATCTGGAAGTTTGGGGCAATCTAAGTAGAGTTAAAATATGTACATTTGGGTATATTGACCAAAACGATCACCGTTATCAATATTTTCACAGTATTGCTTAAATGTTAAACAAACTGATGCACACACTAAAATCATTTCACCAAGTTTTAAGTCAAAGACCGTGAAAGTGACATACTTAATTTCAGCTAGCACATTGTTGAAACAATAATTGTGATATTATCATTGACAGTTTATACCACACACCCCTATTTCCAGTAAATTTTTTCTTGTGCTTTTCATTCACAGCAATGAGAGTCCTTGACAGCTCTCTTTTTTGAACCCATCGGTCCGTCATTGATTTTTAGACCCAGCTAATCTATTCCAATTTCTTTTGCGATTGACCCAGCTTGTTGAAGGCTTGGGCAAACAAAAGGACATCTCTGTGTGAGCAGCCAATATCCGTTCTCACCTCCCATCATTCACTCCATCTGCCACACCTCAAGCATTCTAGGTGATAAAGGCAATCTGATCTCTCTCTGGAGAGCGAGCCGCTCGATTTGATTAGCAACATACAGTTTAGCCCCCTTTTGCCCTGCAACCTCTGCAGCGGTTTGGTCAACATAATGAAATGTCATTAGTTTGCTGTGGATGCCACTAATGAATTGGCTCCTAATCCATAGGTGCGATTAAGTGTGATCTTCACCAGTGCTTGCTGTGCCTTCCCCTGCTGAAAACATGATGTTAAAGCTAACAGATGCTTGTCTCCTCAGAATGCTCTAAATTATTCATCACACTTCCTGAAGCTAAGAAAAGACAGTTTTCTAGTTTGCCAGAAGTTGTAGCAACCTTTTGCAGTTTCATAAGGCAGGCAAAATCTGCTGTCCAATTTTTGATTGTTTTGGAAACCTGCGGAAGCTCTTACACAACAAGAGCTTTTTTATGTATTTTGGCGGTTCATTTAAACAACAATAGCATTTTGAGGGCCGGAAAATGCAAACGTTTGAAAGCTGGTTTCGAAGTGCAAGTGTTTGAAAATAATGAAGTTGCTGCTATGTACATTGTTGCTGTGTAAATGTATGAATTTCTATTTTAAAGGAACCTGTTCATTGCCATTAAAGTTAAAAGTGAAATTACTGAATCTACACATAGGAACCTGATTAAAAATACTAATTTTAGAAGCAAACTTTTAATAGCACTTTAGAGGCTTTTGCATCTGAACTCTTTATATATTTACTATTACATTTACTAGGTTCCAACAATGGTTAAACCACACACACATGATTGTAGGATATTGTAGGCAACAATGGATACATCTAATCTGCATTCAGAGACGGAAGGCAACTTAGTAGAGCGGTTTCTAAACCAACATTGCGTTTGGACTTGCTTTATTGGCTTTCTTCCTCTGCATTCTGCTTGCGAAGGCCTTTTTTGACCGTAAAGGAGACACTTAGGTCTCTTGTAGCAGATATAAGGATTTCTGTATGTTGGAAAGCTGAATTTAGATTCTGTCTTGCGTCTGTTTTCCGTTTGCCCTGTTGAATGGATCTGGAGTCACTCAAGTGATTTTTGTAGATTTTTGTGGTCTGTGTATTTTTAGGTTCGAGTAGAAAAAAGAATGGACTAATTTGTTATGTTAGGAGTTGATGTGAGTGCTGCTCTCAAGTGGAAAAAATAAATTAAAATACCTGCCTATAGAGCCGGAGACTAGTGAGAGGATTACAAAATCAGCGTGTGACAAGAATTCAGATGTCCCTTCATGTAGATATTTTGTTACGTTTTGCTCACTGGCATTTTTACTGCTATTTATAGCCGTAAAGGTCAGACACACAATTTGTTCCCCTTAGCCTGGTATTGTGTCAGATTGTTGTGAAATATGTGTCCTCTAGGAAAAAAGCTGCTGTGCTTGACTTTGTGCTTGCATCACTCGTGCCTCCTTCCTTCCATTGAGAACGGAGGCCCATCTGCTCGGTGAGGCTGAGAATAGCACAGGCAGAGCCCTGAGGGTCACGTCCATCACGGCATTAATCTTGCACACAGCCCAGTGAGCGGTGTGCGCCTCCTCTCCCTTCACCTGACAATGAGGTTATTATGAGGTTGCCATGCCCGAAGCACCTTTCTAAACAGTCCCAGAGCTGACAGGAGTCTACTGCTGTTTGTGTGTAAGACTTTCACAAACAAGACTGAGCACAGCAAGGTTGTTATCAAGGACATGCCTATTATTTAGTCCTTGTAAACTGGTGAACTCTCCTCCCGTTGAAGAAAAGCTTCCAGATAGTGCCTGTAGTACTCTAAAAAGCGAGTTTGAAGCAATTTACGGAGTGAGTTTTAATCTATAGGATCCCTCAGGTTTTTAAAGTATAATGCCTTATATAAAATTTAAGGTGTGTGAGTTCACTGATGTGTGTGTGTGCACTTTGTATAGGTAAATGCAGAGCACGAATTCCGAGTATGGGTCACCATACTTGGCCGTATGTCATGTCACTTAAGGTACCTTAAAGGGATAGTTCACCCAAAAATGAAAGTTCTGTCAACATTTGCTCACCCTTTGTCATTTCAAACCGTGCATTAGGGTTGCACGATATACCGGTATTACGTTAGTATTGCGATACTAAAGCTTAAAAATACCCGCTGTGCCATTGCATTTTTTAAACGGTAGTATCTATCGTCCATACAGTAGTACCGTAAGATATGTTGAATGCACGGCAAGAACACTGTTTAAAATGCTGGCATGCATGTTCAAATGAACAGAAACATTACAAGTTAATTGCCAAATGTCTTTTTGCTGTGCTCTGTGTAGTATGGTCTGTGTTTATGCTTTATATTGTAATGTCTGAACAACCTGCTACTGCTAGGATTTACGCCTGCTCTCTCTCTCTCGAAGAAGAAGAATGACAGACAAAAGACGCTTCGTATATCCACGTTTAACATGCTCTCTTCTGGGTCCTGAACTCCCCGCATTAACACTATCATAGCCGGTGCAAAACAAATAACAGCAATTTCCCAATGATTATAAAGTTTGTGCGCTACAATACAATTTGTAATGAGAAGTTGCACTTGCATGTCGTTGTTCATGCTGCGGAAGAAAGGTCTAATTCAGGCCGTCTGATCTCATTTAAAAAAACTGCAGCTCAAGCATCACTTATTCAACATCATAATATCTTACAAGAAAGTATTCTCACAGTTTTATTAATTTGACTACTTCTAGAAAATGTATAATAGTTTGTTTCTGGAAGCATCTTTGTGATCACGAGTGCAATTCCATTCATTAACATAGCAACTTTGCACTGGGTTCTTATCAATCATCATCATCATCATCATCATCTATATATATATATAGATATAGATGATGATGATTGATAAAAGCCCAGTATATACAGTGCTCAGCGTAAATGAGTACACCCCCTTTGAAAAGTAACATTTTAAACAATATCTCAATAAACACAAAAACATTTTCCAAAATGTTGACAAGACTAAGTTTTATATAACATCTGTTTAACTTATAACATGAAAGTAAGGTTAATAATATAACTTAGAGAACAAAATGTTCAGTTTTACTCAAATTAGGGTGATGCAAAAATGAGTACACCCCACTGAAAGTCTCTGGAGCAAAGCTAAATTTTAGACTACAAATGTCTAATTTAACAAGAATTCAACCACAAGTGAGTCTAATTATTCATTACACAGGTGACAGTTGACTATAAAAGGGTGTTACTTAAAGAAAACCTCTTCCCATTTCATGCTGTCAGCAATGGCACCACATGGAAGAGAAATGTCACAAGACCTGAGAAAGAAAATAATTTCTTTACACAAGAAAGGTGAAGGCTACAAGAAGATCAGCAAAGCTTTACTTATCAGTCAGAATACTATAGCAAACATTTAAAAGTGGTACAAACATTTAAAAAAGATGGAACTGCAACCATCTCACAGAGACGTCCAGGTCGTCCACGGAAGTTAACACCTCGTCGGGAGCGTCTTCTGATGAGAAGGGTTGAAGAAAATCGACATGCAAGTTCACTGCAGTTATCTAAAGAAGTAGAAAGCCAAACTGGGGTGACTATTTCCCGTGACACAATACGGCGTACACTGCAGAGGAATGGCATGCATGGGTGCCGTCCACGAAAGAAGCCTCTCCTAAAGCCCAGGCACAAAAAAGCCCGCCTAGAGTTTGCCAGGACCCATGCTGACAAAGATGAAGACTACTGGGACTCTATACTCTGGAGTGATGAGACCAAGATAAATGTTTTTGGAACTGATGGCTTCAAAACTGTATGGCGTCAAAGGTGAGGAATACAAAGAAAATGCATGGTGCCTACAGTGAAACATGGTGGTGGCAGTGTCCTTATGTGGGGCTGCATGAGTGCTGCTGGTGTCGGGGAGCTGCATTTCATTGATGGCATCATGAATTCACAAATGTACTGCTCTATACTGAAAGAGAAGATGCTACCATCACTCCGTGCCCTTGGTCGTCGTGCACTTTTCCAACATGACAATGATCGTAAACACACATCTGAGGCCACTGTTGGATTTCTGAAGAAGAACAGGGTGAAAGTGATTCAGTGGCCAAGTATGTCTCCTGATCTGAACCCAATCAAACACCTATGGGGAATTCTGAAGAGCCAAGTTGAGCATCACTCTCCATCCAGCATCCATTCTCTAAAAGAGGTCATTCTTGAAGAATGGAAAAAGATAGATCTGTCAATGTGTCGCCAACTTGTTCATTCCATGCCTAGAAGACTTGGTGCTGTCATTAAAAATCATGGAGGCCATACAAAGTACTAGATTTAGTAGTTTTTGTTGTGGGGTGTACTCATTTTTGCATCACCCTAATTTGAGTAAAACTGAAAAAAATTGTAGTCTTAGTTATATTATTAACCTTACTTTCATGTTATAAGCTAAACAGATGTTATATTAAACTTAGTCTTGTCAACATTTTGGAAATGTTTTTTGTGTTCATTGAGATATTGTTTAAAATTGTACTTTTCAAAGGGGGTGTACTCCTTTACGCTGAGCACTGTATATATATAATTATTTGTTTTAACATTATAAATAAATGTTTTAATATACATGCTGCTGAACTTGGAAATTTCAAGATATGCAAGCAAAAATGCTCCTGACAGTTTGGCAATATGAATTTTGTATTTAAAACATTAATCTCAACTATTTTTATGCGATTATAAATAGTGTAAATGTACAAATGCCACATCTAAATGTCACTTCATGCAGCTTCTGTGCAGTGCTTGGATGAGTTTTGATTACATAATTTCAGGGAAAACAATAGCCAGTCATTCATTCACATTAATTAAGTATTCAGATAATTTTTTCCTGTTTTAATTAATTAATTAATTTATTTTATATTCATTTTGTAGAATAAAACATTTTGTCATAAACTAAAATATTACTGTTGGCAGACATTATTACAGTTTCTAGTGAAATATAAGCCTTCAAAAATCATTCTAATATGCTGATTTGGTGCTTAAAAAAAACTTTTTGGCCTAGGGTTATTATTTTGTGGAAAGCAAGACACATTTTTTTTTTAAAGATTATTTGATGAATAGAAAGTTCAAAAGAAAATTTATTTGAAATAATTTGTAACATTAATGTCTTTCCTGTCACTTTTGATAAATTTAATGAAATATTTGCTATTAAAATAACAAAAAGCACCTGATTTGGCATTTTAATTGAACTATGCAAATATGAATAAAGACATCAAACAAAGGTGCAAATGTGTTAATGGCCTTAAAAATTAATTAATCATACACATTCATGTTGACATTTCTTTCTTTTTAAATCCAGTCTTGATTATAACTAATCAGAATAGGTCTTGATTTTGCTGACAGCTCCCTTCGTCTTCTCTCCCTCTGTAGCTGCAGCTGTGATATCGCATCATGGATTGTATTGGTGTGAATTTGCTTTTTGTTCACCCTAGTGTGAATTGTGTTAAGTAATTAAGTCTATGGGGCAAGACATTGTGGTTTAAAGGCTGAAATATGCTGTCTTTTTAAAACTTTTTTTGTTAAAGGGCAAACATTCTTCCAGGAATGTGCTACTAGAGCTATACAGTTGACTACACAGTCTTTTCAGCGCTTGTCAGATGATTATACATTATTATTATTATAGTTCCTGTGAGTGACAGTTACAGAGTTTTGCAAGTACAGGGTTAGTGGTTTTATCACACTATAGTCTCACATTAATATGCATCACGATTGCGTCTTGTTTAGTAGAGTTTGGGAATGGAATCAGAAAAAAAAATGCAGGCTTGTTTTAAATAACCATTACCCACATGAGTTTCTGTATGCTGTATTACGGCTCCAACATACCCATATTTTCAAAATAGCACTTCTGTATTCTTTTACAGTTTGTCACTTAGAGCATAGCCATCTGTGCAGAGTTGATATTCCCTCCTCACACTTCAGCAGCAGTTTGACAGACTCTATAATTGCAGAGAGTGTGAGCAAACTGTAGACTTGGGAGCTTCGCCACCCAAATGGAAGTTGCCGTTCTTCATTAGTTGTCAAGCAGATATGTTTGTATTTAAAGAAACTGTAGTGCAAATATTACAAGAACAGTCTTTCTGAAGCTACCAAGTCTCTTGGGGATTAGCAATCCAACAAACACTGGAATTGGCCCTATCAAGGTTGGAACCAGGCTTTGGGTTTCATGGCCAGATCTCATTAAGCTGCCACTACACTAACTAGGGTTGGATTGATGTTTTCGCATCAACTCTTGGTATCTATACTAAATTGGTGCCTAGACATAACCAGATGGTCAACCATTTTTATTATTATTATTATAATTGTTTAATGCTATACTGCACAGCCCTAACCCGTTACCAGTTTAAATTTGAAGGGTATTTGTAAGATATACATGACTAGCACCTGGCTGTCTGTCATTATGTGGTGTTGATGGTGCTTTTATCAAAACAAACCTTTCACCTGCCTCCAACCACCTATTTTGAGCGTCACGCAGCCGTTTGGCCATTGTTGACATTTATGAAAGGGTCAAGTGCAAAAAAGTTCCTATTCTTGACGGGGCTAGAATTTCCGCTGGCTCGGAAAAACAAATAACTATCCTCCCTGAGACTGTTCTGTCTGCTCGCTCTTGCATGCGTTGCTTGTGTTTGTAACCGATTCCATGCATTACCAATCTGACAACACTCTGTGATAAAATGAGTCTGATTTGATTGTTTCTGAAAGCTGAGACTCCCTGAGCCTTCAGCTGGCAATAGTTGACAGACAATAACCTCTGATTTAATTTGCACTTGAATGTTTTTTCAGCTTTTTCATATTGTTAATTTTAAGCAGCTTACAGCTGTGTTTCTTGATTGACATGCTGTAATAGCGTGTTTGTGAGTTGAGGATCTCTTTGACCTCTCTTGGGTAAAGAGATGCACTTCACCATTGCATAGAAATGATTTAATACACTTTTGAAGGTTATGTTCATTGTCTTCTTCCAGAGTCCTTGACCAAAGTCAAAGCTCTGTGGGTAAGGATGCAGAGTTAAGTGTTAGTCAGAGTTTCAATTATAGCTAGAATAGCACTTCAAGTTGTGAAAAAAGAGATGAGGAAGAAAAAGCTTTCTTCCGGACCGTGCTAAGCGGCCAACTGCAGCTCAACAGGTTTGTAGTGTGGAGTGCTGTTTTATTTCACTGAATTTCTTGGAACTGTTTTATGTCAAAACCTGGTTTAGTTTAAATGTATTATAGTGCATAACTGTATATGAATTTTGTTTTCTTTCACGTTTGGTATTGATGCAAATCCTTGGAAATTTGATAGCAGAGCAGGAAACAGGGTATTGACACAGTGATGTTTGACAATGTCATGCAAAATGTAAGGAGAATATGTTTAGTACAAGTAAAATAGGACTTGACGTGCAACTACACAGTTTCTGCAAAATGAGCTGGCAGTGCATGTTTCTCTGAAAAAATGAAGCTGTTAGGTTTCCTAAAGGAGTAAGAGGCATGTAGACATTATTTATTTTTATATGTAATGTATACTGGAGTTGAACATTTTTATATTTTTGATTTGCAAAATGCTAGAAATTATTATAGAAGGTACATTTAGCACATTTAATCAGTACATACAAATTTGAAATATTAGAATGAAAAAAGTGCATTAAACATGCAGTTTTCCATATAAAGTTTCTCTACAATGGCTTTCTTTTCGTCAGTGACAGTGGGAGTCATTGGGATTTATTTTTTCTTTTTTTGGTGGTCATCTATTATTTATAAAGTTCAACAGAATGTAGGGGCAACCACTTTCAGCACAGTGAAGCTTTTTTTTCCAGGAACAATTTCTCACTCTCACACAGGACGTGGTCTTCCACAGACATTCAACACTTTCAGAGAATGAAACTTCATGATGACGTGTTCCCAGAGGTTAAAAAAAAGATCTAGAGACACAATGTTCCCTTCTGTAATTGACTCATTTGTCACAGACCGAGCGGTTACTCTGAATATTGAATTAAATTATTAGGCACTAACAGTCTAATTCCTAAAACCAAAATGTAGTTTTAGTAAAGCTAAATAATTATCAAGGTTACCATTACAGCTGGTTGCAGCATTCCATTTAGATACATCCCTATTGTATTTTTATGGCACTTATGTTTGTTCTAGAAAAGTTCTGAAGATACATTGCCAGAAGGAAGCCTTAGAAATAAATCTAAAATAATTATTGTTAATGTCCAACTACTTTGGATTCACCAAATGTTACATCACGTCATGTCATACCCAATACACACTATAAGCAAGAAAAGTGGATTAAACCTAGAAAATCCATTTTTAAATCAACAAAGCATATAAATACATTTATTCTGCAGTGTGGACAGCTTTGTTTATAATAATAGGAGCATTTGTGAGAATCCAGAGCTCACACTCAACTGTAGAGCTCAAAAAGTTGTGATTTATAATAGTGTATTGTGGCTTTGGTTGTTTATAATTTATTTAAAAAAATCAAATAACAGTTCTGTTTCGATGCTACTCTGAGGGCCAATGTGAAGTTCGCAATTTAGTCTTAATGTACTGAATACATTGTGTTTGTTTTGGATGTGTAGCTGCACAAATGTCAGATTCCTAATGCAAAATGCCATTTTTTATAAATATTCCATTAATCTACATTCATGATTCTGATTACAATGTCAAAGGAAATAGTCAACAATTGATTTTGTCAGTATCGTTATGAGCATTAGAACTGGTCAAGGCAAGCGGAAAATACAGATCTTGTTGTAGGTTTTGTCTCCACTTGATTCACTCGTGACCCCTAAAACACCCAAGGACAGGACGGGTCGGGTGTAACAGATTGGTCACTGCCTCCTGCAGTTATCAGATTTATTACATTTAAGAGTGTAAGCCGGTAAATTGTTATTTATATGACCGATTTGCTTTGCCTGAGTCCACAAGAAACCATACCTATGTCATGAAGAGCAGCAAACTCTCTCCACAGCATGATTCAGCCTCTCCAGCTCAGACCACAGTGGCCAGATGTTGGAGGCTCCGACTGGTTACGGAATGCTGTGTTTTGTTCACTAAATTATTTGAATCTCTAAGATAAAATTTTAATGGTCTCTTATACATATTTAATGACTCTACTTGAAATGGGGCTATCGAATATCCGCAGCACTTAAGAAAAGTTTGGTACAGCTACTTTGCTCCAAGCTAATGATTGTGAAGTTTGTCTATGTCTTAATTGGCATTTTTTGCTCCAAATTTGAGAGGACATGGTGTGGGTTAGTGTCAATGGAGAACTTCTCTCACCTTGACTGTCTCCTCGTGTTTCATCTCTTCAGAGTTTTCCCTCCGACGAGGGCTGGCCGTTCGCCAAATACCTGGGGGCCTGCGGCCGGATGGTGGCGGTGAATTACGTGGGCGAGGAGCTCTGGAGCTTCTACAATGCACCCTGGGAAAAAAGAGTGGACCTGGCCAAGCAGCTGATGGACATTGCTGAGCAGCTGACAAACAACGACTTTGACTTTGCCCTTTACCTCCTAGACGTGAGCTTTGACAACTTTGCAGTTGGGCCTCGTGACGGAAAAGTCATCGTCGTCGATGCAGAAAACATCATAGTGGCGGATAAGAGACTGATTAAGCAGAGTAAGTAACAACTTCATTCCAGTATCTCCGTGCTCTTGCTTTACAGCAGTATTAAATTGTGCAGGAAGCTGTTATCCAGATTAGACAGATATTTTTGTCTACTTTCATATGTTCTGACCCACTTTCAGTTTTCCCTCAGATGGGCTAGAGCACCTGTTTATTTTAGGCCTGTTTGTTTCTGTACTTTGCCATTCCTGGCATAATAAATGTTTTTCAGGACTTTCAGGAATAATTATCACAGTCTCACAGACCAGGTGGAACCATGCATGGGCCTCCCACATTCTCAGATCTGTAAATAAAGTCTCAGAGCTTTTTTGGGGGACTTTTAAAAATTGTACACATGAAAAAGCACAGAAATGAATTAAATGAAATGTGAATATGAATGTAAAGTGTTGTTTGTGACATTAGATTTAGATGTGCTCACATTGCATCAGATTTCTTTGAACATTTTCTTGCAGTTTTGAGTATAACCACGACTAACCACGTATAGTCACGCCCATTTCTGTTGAGCTTTTGAATGCAGCGACCAATCAGAGGTGTCAAGATGAGTCATTGCTGAAAACTGACTGATTTCTGAATCTGTACAGTTTGTACAAAATCTCTCATCACAAAAAAGCAAAGTGCAGATGCAGTGCAAGTAAGAGACTCGTTTTGCAGAGTAGATAGCATCAGTGATTATAACATGAGTTATTGCATGAGTACAAAACTCGTGCTTGACTTAAGTCAAGACTTCAGTGATGGAGAGTGTACTTTGCTCGCTTTATTCCCAGTTTAAATGAGGTTTTGTTTTTCATGCTATTAAATAAGCAATGCGAAGTCTTGATTTTTGAATGCATAAAAAGTAATAAAGTAATGAATTAACAGTTCTTAGTTTTTTTGTTGTTGTCAGGAATATGACATGTCGTTTCCCCAAACCGTTTAATAATTAGGCTATTAGAGCAACAATAAACAATTATAGTTTTTGTCATGATCTTGCAGCCCTACGTTGTAGTGGTTATTGTGAACTTGCTGTTATTCATTTATTTATTTACCATTTACATTTATGTAGGCTATTTAATTATCCAGTTGTTGTATAAATACATATACCACCTTCAAGTAACATACAAAATAATAGCCATTTCAGATGCAGCTTTTGTTCCATTTTTGCAGTGTAAAGATGGCTTTTGTTGAAGGTGTTTTTTTTTTTTGTTTTTTACGGTCTATCGTATTCTGATTTATTAAAGTATTTGGCTAAATGTAAGTATTTGACATAAAAACAACACAGATACATTAAATTATTTAATTATAAAAATGCCCCTGAAAATAACTTTCTAATTGAAAAGTTAATTTCTGGCCCTGAGAGAGCCCATAATTTGATAATGCATGGGATTTAAATTCCAGTTTCACATTTAAGTAAGCATTGCTATTGAAGTGTTTACATTGCAACAGACAAATGTGGCCTAAAGCTGCACTTTTAGATTCTGGACTGTAATGAGTTGGCATGGATGGGTGCAGTGCTGGACCAACAATTTGTGCCAGTGGATCTGCCACCCGGAGAGGCCAGACTGGGCTGGCGGATGAACTTGGAGCATGTGTGCTACATAACAATGGCTATTTGCTTCAGCCTGCCAATGTTTATCTGAATGGAGCTCGTGTGTGTGCGTGCGTTTGCGTACAGATGGGTCTTTGAAACATTAGATAACACAAGCTTTTTTCATTGCGTTTCTATTCTGAATTGACGTGTGTTTATGATGTCAAACCACTTCATTGGACATGTGTGGGCATCAAGGTTGGAAGTCTTTTTGCAGAGGGCATTGGATAGATGGGCTTTTATTCATCTTTTAATTTTAATTAATTCTACTTATAATACCTGTTGTTTAATTAATAAAAAATGTGAACCTTTTAAGGGTTGCGATTCATGGATTCAGAAACTGTTTCTATTCAAAGGTGTTTCTTTATTGCGAATATCTGTTGGCAATTTTTGCTGATTTATTAACATTTAATGGTAACACTTTCTATAACAAGATTTTATTTGCTAAAGGGATAGTTCACCCAAAAATGCTAATTATGTCATTAAGCCTTTGACGCGTACGATCACACCAGTGTGATCAGTCTTGTCTGGTCCCTGAAGCGTATGATTACACTGTTTGTGTTTGTGAATATTTTGAATAAAAAAGGAAAAATGAAATAAAAGTGATCCACATGTCATACAGAGCTATGTGTCTGCGTGCGTTGTGTCACATGACAAGCATGATGCATTGCCACGGAAACAATAAGGCGATATGTTCTAAAATATCGGTCGCTTAAAAAGGGCTCAGCTAGAATATTTTAAACCAGAGGTGGAAAGTAACAAATTACATTTACTCGCGTTACTGTAATTGAGTAGCTTTTTTGTGTACTTGTACTTTTTAAGTAATTTTTTAATCTGTAATTTTACTTTTACTTAAGTATATTTTGTGTGAAGTATTGTACTTCGCTACATTTTAAAACACATTCGTTACTGAGTAAAAAAAAATCGCTCCGTGGAAACAACTGCAGCAAATAATGGGCAGAAGAAGAAACTGGCGCTAAAATCACAAGAAAGATGCAGACGGACAAGACAGCCGTTAATAGTGCAGACCCATCTGAAAACCAGACCCCGTCATATTCTGCTGAAGTTGAACTCGAAGGAAATTAAGTGAACCCCTGGCCATATTCATGCTCTATTATGCAGAGTAAGCTGTGTTTGCCTCGGGAGACCGAACTAGCAGCTTATAACATCGCCCTTCGCAGGCATGTAGAGGTAACGTAAGGTAAATACTTACATCCTTGCATTGGTGGTTAAAATGAAGCTTTGACGGTTTAGCAAAAGGTTTTGCACAAATGAGCCAAAAAGACAGTGGTGCAGGGTGTGCAATATCATCTGAGATAATATAATAATTGTTGTTTTAACGATGTGCGATTTGACATTATCAGTATTTTGCCAAAAACCAACCAAATCACTCTAAACAGTGTGCCGTGAAATCTAGTAACGTTAGAGTAGACTAGTCCGCGTGCATCTGGACTGCTTTCTTTCACTGTGTGATTCAGTCTGTTAAAATGCGTTTAGAATGATCACAAAATTGAAGATATAGAAGCAGAAAATGTATATATTTATATAATTTAATATGGTAAGTCAACATCACATGAAGAATGCCATTTTTCTCAAAAAAATCACCATGATTAGGCCTGTAGTTTTGCTTTTTACACAGTTCAAAAAACAAGAAGTTAATTAAGAGACTTACGTTTTAAACACCATATTGCCTGTTTTTGCTCTATTTCGACAACAAAAATAATACCAAACACAGCCACCATAGCACAGTTTTGCGTCTCTGACTCTGAGCAATGACGTGTTTTGTTCCTGAATGTATTAACCGTTTAAATGATTCTGTTCAATCCCAATGACTCTCTTATCAGTGACTTGCTGACACCTACTTGTGGTTCTAATTTAACATTTAAAGTATCTTTTTATTTTTGTATTTCAAATGACTATTTAACATTTGTGACCCTGGCCTGGAGCACAAAACCAGTCTTAAGTCGCTGGAGTATATTTGTAGCAATAGCCAACAATACATTGTATGGGTCAAAATTATACATTTTTCTTTTATGCCAAAAATCATTAGCATATTAAGTAAAGATCATGTTCCATTTAATATATTTTGTAAATTACCTACTGTAAATATATCAAAACTAAGAGCTTAATTTGAACAACTTTAAAGAAGATTTTCTCAATATTTGGATTGTTTGCTCCCTCAGATTCCAGATTTTAAAATATTGTCCGATCATAACAAACCATACATCAATGGAAATATTATTTATTCAGCTTTCAGATGATGTATAAATCGCAATTTAGGAAAATGGACCCTTATGGTTTTGTGGTTCAGGGTCACATTTTATGTCTTATTTATCAAAACATTATTTCTGCATTTGTAACTGCAGGCTAAATGCATTCAATGTCAGTGTAAATACATCTACGCCACTTCAGATGAACCTTCTGCGTTTCCTCTGCATTGCAAAGATTAATTTTGTTGATACTGATTTAATTTCCCTGGTAACGGCCTAAATGTGTTAATATTCTAAATAACTGATTCCTTTAATTAAAAACACCTAGTTTGAGATTTATAGGTCTATCCCAGGTGTGTCAAACTCTGGAGGGTGTTACTGGAGGGCCACAGCCCTAAAGAGTTTAGTTCCAACCCTGCTCCAACACACACACCATGTAGTTTTCAGATAAGCCTAAATGATTAGTTTAGCTGTATCAGATGTGTTTAATTAGGGTAATATCTACACTGTGTAGGGCTGTGGCCCTCCAGGTACTGAGTTTGACACCTTTGGTCTATCCCATTTTTTCCTCCCTCTCATTGTTAAAATGTAACTAAGTCATTTTTAATCTGAGTAAATTTTAAATGAGCTACTTTTTACTTTTACTTGAGTATATTTTTAGACTGGTACTTTTACTTGTACTTAAGTAAAATTTCAGTAATGTAATGGTACTTTTACTTGAGTAGAATATTTTTGTACTCTTTCCACCTCTGTTTTAAACTCACATGCAAAAGGGTTAATTACTCACAGGTTTGGAACGACATGAGGGTAAGATATTTTGACCGTAATTTTATGAAGCTACGAGAATACTTTTTGAGTATATGTTCAGATGAAAACGTAAACAGCGTATCCGCATACATACGCTGCATACATTGTTTACGTAAGTGATACTCTCCAATATGGTGCTATGGGGTTGACGCGGAGAAGACAAATTGTTGAATAATGTCATTATTTTGGTTTCTTTGCTCACAAAAATCTCTTTGCGTTTCTGAGCCTTGATCATGTAAGGATCCTTGCTCTCTATGGGAGGGTCAGAGAGCACTCGGAATACATACAAAATATCTTAATGTGTGTTCCAAAGATAAATAAATGTCTTTGGAACGACATGAGGGTGATTTAATTCATGACAATTTTCATTTTGGGTGAACTATCCCTTTAACATTAGTTAAACAACATTTAGTGGTAACACTTCATGAACTAGCAATACTTCTACAGAATTAATTAACCGTAATTTAATACATTTTAAGGTCATAAATTGTTTCTGTTAACATCTTTTTTTGTTAACTAACATTATGAGACTTTATTATAGTGTTACCCATTTAGTTCTAGTTATATTCTGTGGGTGAACAGTTCATCCAAAATGAATGTTGTCATTAATTACTCACCCTCATGTTTTTCTAAACCTGAAATAATTTATTTTGCGAAACACAAATAAATATATTTTGAAGATTGTTTCCTCTTTTGAAAGTCAATGGGGTTATTTTGGTGAATAAATTGTGAACTGTCCCTGTAATTTAAGAATTCCATCAGTTCTGGAACAATATTTTGTGCCGTGCCGTTAATAAACCTCTGGATACGATTCACAGTACACACAGTGAAAGAGAAAAGCGCCGAAGCCAGCGTGCACTCCGATTGGCTATGGCACATTACCTCCTCTGGATCTCATAATTGGCTCCCACGAGAGTGATTGGCAGCACGGTGACTTCATTTTCTCTAATTAGTTATTGGCGTGATATTGAGCTGTGTCAAATGACCAAGACAGCAGTTCCCCAACTCTTTAAGACTCAATATAGTTTAGCTGATGTGTAGATGTCACAGCCCAGTCTATTTCTGCAGGATCCTCGGCTTTATTGATTTGTTCAGCATTAAAATGGGTGGCTACAGAAAAACTGCACCTGCTTTCAGGATCATTTTTGTATTTGTCGTCTCACAGGGAAGAGCTGAATCAAGTCAGTGTCTTTGTTCTGCAGATCGTTGTTCCATTTTAGTGTAGATTGTGCTTTTTGAAGATTGAAATGCTACAAGAAAGCGATGTGTAATGATAAAGAGCTTTTCATGTTGCCTGGTATACAGAATTTAACAGCAAGTTGTTTTTAAAAGGAAGAGCCAGTGGAATAAGGATTAGGCCGTATTGAATAAAAGTCAGCTGACTGAAACTAGGCATGTTGTGAAACACAGAGGAGAACTTGACAAGAAGTTCAATCATTGCTTCTGCAAAGGATAGTGAACTTGTGTTGAATGTTAACATGAAACTGACCCTAGTTATTCTCTAAATATATGCTCCTGGTCTTATTTTTTTACCAATAGCCAAATAGTTATTTAGGCATTGTTTTAGGCTAATGTTTCAGATAATGCAGACTTTTCTGTTTTATTTAATAAATAAGAGTAATTAATTGGCAGTTAACATTGTAATTAAATCTACTGCAAACTACTTGCTACTACATGTAATAAGAAATAGATGAAATGTCCAGTCCAATTGCTGAGTTTTAGTTTCTAGGACCCCAAAGCAATTTTACTAAAAAAGTACTCTGTTCAGTTCCTAATTAGATATCCTAAATCATTCGCACACTACCAGTATTGTTATCATTATCATTACGGTTTTCCTATTTTTAATAGGAATGCTGACCAGTGCTGCGTGTATTGTAAAGGAATTTAAGTTTTCTTTTGTAATATATTTTACGATTTCTTTTTTTTTCAGTAATAACAAAGCTGAATTTTCTGCAGCCATCACATCAGTCCTCAGTCACATGATTCATCATCGTAATATGCTGAGTTAGTGCTCAAATAACATTTCTTGTTATTATTAGTATTGGGTTTAGATTCGTTGATGAGTGGAAAGATTTTGTAACCCTTTAATGGTTTCTGCTGAAGCTTAAAGTATACTTTGTCTGCCCTACATGCTACCACTGCTACAAAACGATAACAGGTGTTAGGCTGTTTTGATTAACTACAAAAAGATATTGTAATAACAGCTTTTGATTAGCTGTTACGAGCGGCTGCCCCATGGGGTCCTATCCGATTGGTGCTGTACACGGGGCCTAACTCTTTATGACACCAGCAGTGTTTCGAAACACCGAACACTCTCATTCTGCTCTAGCACCACTTTATAGTGCCCTATGAAATGAGTGTTTTTTTTTGTCCATTTTAATTGTTAAATTAAATTTTAGTAATCCAAATTTATTTAAATCATTAATCATTTAAAACACTTCATTAAAAGTTTATAAAAACACTGTTTAACAACACTTTGTTAAAATGTAACAAAAAAAAATATTTTAGGGACCTATAACCCCCCTCCCCTTTTTGTTTTATTTACCAAAATGCTGTTACATTTTTAATTAAGTTACAATTAAGTTACAATAAAATTTTATTTTAATTAAATAAAAAACACGTCTATTCAATTGAACGTAAAAAAGCTGTAATGATTCAATAATTTATTCTTCTTAATGCCTTTCTCTTCTTCTTTTTTAAATTAAAATTTAATCACATAATTTTTTTATAATAATAAAAATATATATAAATAAAATAAATAATAATAATAATAATTGTGTTATTATTACTTCAAGTACAGTCTACTGTGCAATAGTATTATTTCCATCACATTTTCTTGAAGATGGCAGATGCTGAAAATCGCGTGTGCTTTTTTGTGTAGTAGAGGAAACTGCACTTCACAATCATACAACAAGCAGATTAATATTTAAACAGCTGTCTTTTTGCACTTTAATATTCATAAACAAGTCCACATCGTGAATTAAGCATACAGTCCCACTTTTGACTTATTCATGTAAAATTGGCTAAATTCAATGACATTTTATTTTATACTGTAAATTGAAGTTGCAGGGTCCTAACTTCTGCCTTCAATATTATCGAATATTCATTTTCACCCAGAAACATGAGATGCAAATGCAGTTTCATGTTGATTTTGAGGTTTCTTCACTTTTATTCTGTTGGCAGACATTATATTTGTATTTTCTTTAATCCACTCAGATAAACCAGAGAACTATGACGTGTGGTACGAGAGCCACTACGAGGAATGCGACAAAGAGGCCTGTCTCTCCTTCTCCAAGGACATCCTCTGCTCTCGAGTCACCGTGGACCACAACTACTACGCTATCTGTCAGAACCTGCTCTCCAGATTCGCCACCTGGCGTGGCACCACAGGTGGGCTCCTCCATGACCCCCCTGCCGACGTGGTCAAAGACGGCCGCCTCACGGCCCTGCTGGACGAGTGCACCCAGCCTCAGAAACTGTACGGTCGCTTCCAGGCAGCTAAAGAACTGCGGGAGTTCCTGACACAACTCACACAGCTGAGCAATACTAACAGGTAGTGTCCAGAACAGGGGACATTCCATGCCCCCCCCCCCCACACACTCAAAAAAGAACTCCGAAGTAATTTTACACATGTGCTACCAGATTCTGGAACACATTCGTTCACCTTCAAGGATGTCGCTACTTCGTTGCCGCTATCAATCTTGCCAACATTGGCTCCCGTCCTGTCCGGAGCTAATTAAAGAAGTTTGCACATGAACATGGATTAAAGGGTAGTGTGAAAATCAGCAGAATACAGGCTCAGACGGCTGTGATCACACACACGCGTGCGTGCATGCGTGTGTGTGTGTGAGAGAGTGTGTGTGTGAGAGTGAGTGAGTGAGAGAGTGAGTATTGTAATATCTGATGCTTCAGTGAATACCCTTGCTGCTATTACAGTTTCTGATCAGGATCCTGTAATACGGTTTCTAATTAATTTATAAATTGGGTACTGTAGGTACACCGTGAGCAGGGGTTATAACTGAAGTGACATTCACGTTTGGATGAATCTTAACAAAAATATGTCCAGGTCATGTTTTGACCCAAAATCTAAAATAAATAACATATTTTGAATATAATTAATTCCTGTTTTGGCCCTGTATTTAATTATATTTTTGAAGGATTTTTTTTTATTGAGTGTGTGTGTTTGTTTTGTTTGTTTTTTGCACATTATCATAATGCCAAGATGTTTAAGGTTTTTGTTTGTTTGCCTGTTTTATGATCTGTATTTTTGTTGTTGTTCTTTTCTTTGTTTTGTTTTGCTTAGTTTTATGTTTTGGTTTGTTTAGTTTTGGTTTTTTGTTGTGTTGTGTTTTTTTTATTCTGTTTTGTTTGTTTAATTTTGTGTTTGTGTTTTGTAAAACAAAAGAGTATAATGCTGTTAAAAATATTTTCGTTCCGTATACATTTAAAGCAGTATAATTAAATATTTTAAAATATAAATTTAAAATGGTATTCATATTCTGAGATGAGCAAAATTAGATTTTGGGGTGAAATATCACTAGGACATGTTCTTGACAAGCTTTGAGATTCATTAGTTTTTTATTTTAGTCTCTATATATATTCAATTAATCACCTGGTTTCTTTGCTACGGGAAGTGAAATCTTAACTGAATTTGTAATTGTGCTTGGTCAAATTATGCCTCTTATCAAGGGGAAATTTGATCACGTGTTTCTGTTACAATTAACCATTTTGGTAGGCGTTGATGTTTTTTTTAAAAGTGGCAGTCAATGCCAGTGATGGATATTTGGATGACATGACCCTAAAATGGAAATACAATGAGAACAAAATGGGTTTGAAACAACTTCGTATGCAAGAATAAAAATACCAAAGAATAATGTCACCATTGTGTGGTTCATTTTGTTCTTTTAGCAATGCTTTGACCAAGATTTTTCAAAAGAGAAACCACAAAAAGCTCTTATTTGTCCAGCTTCTGTTCATGAGCCTGTTAGTATTGTTCTTTTACCTTCTTTTTTTTGTTGTTTTGGACCAATGCAGTTTAATTTCTCATATGCCGGCAACCATGACATACCGTCTCCTTCACTTGTGTTTACAGAGACAAGTTGCACTACATTGTAAGATCATAGTTTTTCATTATAGACCCTTTAATATTTACCCTCTTATGAATTTTGTGTCCTTAAATATTTTGTGTGCATAATTTAACATTCTTCTTTTCCCCTAACAGTGTTACTCATGTACCACTTTCCATGTTTTTAATAAGCAATATTAGGAGTTGATTGAGCCTAAATAATTATTGCTTTATACATTTATATTTCATATTGATTTGTAGGCATTCCAACTTTTGAAATCCTCAGTTTCTGTTCAAATATGATTTATTCTGTAAGAAAAGTCTGCTTTCTGTATGTGTTTGTTCTGAGACTAAGGAAAAGTCTGGTCGTACTGTGCCTTTCATTCAAAAGTTGTATTTTCGACTGGATGAGAATATGAAATTATATTAAAATATATATACTTACCTACTCTGATTTATTTTCTTTATTGAATCAGCAGTACTGTATCCTTTATGAGATTTGATAATGGCAAAAATTCAATTTAAGGCTGCATCATTTTGATGTGTGTGTGTGGACGGACGGACCTCCATATGGTTTCATCTGGAATGAAGCAAACACAAATATCCTGAGCAGGAGTGTGAGAAGACTTGACAAACTTAACAGAACATGAACCTTTTTTTACACTGTAAATAAATACAAAGTGTTTGCCGTTCGGTTGACCACAGAAGTCATTAATATCAGGGCCTGAAGCTGGAGACAATGTTTGCCCTCCTTTGAGTGTGTTCCTGTGATGAATGGAGCTCCTCTGGGTTAAAGTTACACACATTCACCGATGGCATCTAAATATAGGTTTCTTCCTCTGGTTGCAAAACCCATGGCAAGGATTAGAGAATACAGAGTCAGCACTGCTCTGACAGTTCTCAAAATATAGTGGAGAGGTAAAAAAAAAAGACAACCAATAATCCCAGACAGTCCGAAACCATTCATATTATTCACCCCGTTCATGCACTGCAGAATAAATAGAGCCAAATTCCAAACAAGCAAAATGTTTCAGGCTTCTTAAAGGGTTTCAGAAAGTAAAAAAGTACATGAGTACCAGTGTCAGAAATGTTTGTATTAGAAACCTTTTATTTTAAGGAAATCCAGGATTATAAATTTCTGTATAAAAAGAGTAAATGTCACCGTATGGACACTTTTTTAATAATAATAATAATAATATATATATATATATATATATATATGCACACACACACGCACACACACATTCACAATTTAAATATAAATTCCCATTTGATAGCATTTTGACTCCAGGCTCCTAATTTTTAAACTCCCATAGCTTTTTAGGGCAGACGAGGTTCTACCATGTATTTAGTTGTAGAAAGAAGCAGAGAGGAGAGGAGCTTTTCCTTTAGACATGATCTGAATGTTACTTAGCCTTGGTTAGTCATGTGTGGGCTGCTTAATGGCCATGAGTTCAGAAGCCATCATTATTTCATTTACATGACAGTGTGAAGATGTACAGGTCAAGATACTGGTCATGACCTCAATGTACAGTACCGTTTAAAACATGCTGGAGTCTTTGTTTTTATCTGATGGTGCTGAAAATCTCAGAGCAGCCTTTGCCAATGCGAACTGAAGCATCACAGGTTGTTGAGACTGGAGTTACTGTTGACTGCAACTTCAGTCAGAATGGAAAAGTGGATTTATGACAACTTTATATGAAAAACAGATCAGATTTGAGCCTTAATTTATTCTAAAATCAAATAAGAACCATTGAATATTTGAATTGGATAATGTACTGTTTTATTTGACTGTTATTGCTTCAGAAAACACCAGAAGCGAATGTTTGTTCAGATCCTAAATTAGAACGTTATGGTCAGAGGACTTTTCAGCTGTGTGGGGTTATATAAACTGTTTCATTATCTGGATGTTTGGTCAGATTTACAAAGTGAACTTCATGAATCAATTTGGAAGTGGCAGATTTACAGCTGCAAATAATATCATTCAGTCTCAACGGGAAACTTTTGCACATTGCGGCCACTTTGTTGCTGATCATGCAGACAAAAACATCAGATCATAAATGTCAGCATGCACTCGAAGGAACATGGTTGTGGTTTTCAGAAATTTGAGCTGTAAGCACAGATGTTACAGCTATATTTCACAGTAAATAGGGGCAGCAGGAAAGAAGCAAATACACAGCTTCTGGAGGGGAACGGTGTTGTTTTTTCTCTGAACGGTAATGAGAAACTGAGTGAAAACAAAGATGAAACAATTGAGCTCTAAATGACAAGCACCTGACCTGACAGTACTGACAACACCAAGCTGCTCGATATCTACTGTCAGCTGAGAGCTCAAATCAGAACACACAAGCTCACAGCTGCCATCTGTGAGAGCATCCTGCAGTAAGACAAATATAAACTCATAAATGACTGATTTGGACACTTTACACATGGCATTAAAGTTAGTGATGTGTGAGGATATACTTTATATTCATTATTCTGATATATTGTGTGTATTATTATTATTTGTATTGTTTTGGTAATATATATATATATATATATATATTTTAAACCATTTATATCAATATTTGTCAGAAGTCTCCAACACCTCATGTTACCTTCATAGGAGAAGAAGCTTGTGAAATGGCTGGATAGATAACTTTGAGGTAAAATAGTACATTTTAAATTATTTGAAACTCATCAAAAGTATTCAATATTAAACAAATTATATATAAAAGCAACATTTTCTGCTTTGATTTATGTTATAACTGAACAAGTATCACACACAATTATTACGGGGTGAAATATTCAGTATCTATAGTTTTCACTATTGGATGAATTATAAGATGAATTACTATTATGCTTATTAAAAAGTATAAATCCAACATGGTGGGCGCGATGAGGATTATAAATATAATTTATATGTGACCCAAATAATGAGCCATGTACAATATATTTAGGTTAGTGAGCAATATAAATGTTGAGAATAGATATACATCGAAACACAATTTTAGAGGTACAAATTTTACATTGTTTTATTTTACGAATTTATATTTTTGGGGGTAAAATAAATATTTAAACAAATAATAAAATGTTTTTAATTATTTCAAGCAATTGTGTAGCTCTGTATATTTATAATCCCCATTTGGGGGAAATAAGAAGTTAACCTAATGGATAGAGCGTTGGACTTGAAACCCGAGGTAACCCAAGGTTGTGGGTTCGAATCCCGGCTCCGACAGGATGTCCACGACTGCTCCCCGGGCGCTGCACAGTCGGCTGCCCACTGCTCCAAGTGTGTACACTTGGATGGGTTAAATGCAGAGAACACATTTCACTCCTCATTATACTCTGTATAATTGTGTATGTGACAAATAAAGCTCATCCGATCCGATCCGATTTCATCCACCATCTCAGGTTTTTTTTTATTCTCTGAGCGAATTGTGTATACACAATTTGGGGTAAAATAGTCAATGTCTAATCATTTTACAAAAGTATTACTGATAATTTTCAGTATTTCATTAACTTTTTATAACAGTTCACCATGTTGACTTTATATTTTTCGAAGACTGACATGGAAGAGAAGAAATGGTTGAATAAAGTCATTGTTTTTGTTTTCTTTGTGCACAAAGTATTCTGGTAGCTTCATAAAATTACAGTTGAACCACTGATGTCACATGGACTATTTTAACAATGTCCTTACTACTACATTTCTGGATCTTGAATGTGTCAGTTGCATTGTTGTAGTATCAGAAAGCTTTCGGATTTCATCAAAGTTATCTTAATTTAGGTTCCGAAGATGAACGAAGGTCTTACAGCATGAGGGTGAGTAATTAATGGCAGAATTTTTGGTGAACTAAACCTTTATTTATATATATATATATATATATATAAATATATGTGTGTGTGTTAGGGCTGTCAGTTTAATGTGTTAATTAATTAGCTATGAAAAATAACACTATTAAAATATTTTAACACAGTTAACACACTGCCCCTGCCCCTGCCCCCAGACTTTTACATCATCTTACATTTCATACAGTTGGATTACAACTCCATAAATGCAGTTATACCGTAAAATGTACGATACTGGGGGTTGCTGCCCCTCTGTATGTCTCATATCGCTCATATATTTTTTGTCTAATATTTATATGTTAAGCAATAGCAAATGAGCGCCGCTTTTGTCCTGATTTGCACGAGTGCAAATGTGATTGATTTGATACAGGAGTTCACTAAATAAGAAGTTAACATTGTGTTATATTTTAAACACAATATTATGGGTTTTGTTCAATGCAAATATTACCTAGCAATTATAATTACCTATATATTATTATTAATACAGAATTATCGATTCAATGATTGTGAATTGTCAAACATTGCGAATCAATGATTCAGTAGCACATTCATAAAAGTCGTTTACTTCAGTCCTGAATGAATCAACTGTTTGAACAAATCAACTCATATAGATATTTACCGCCACCTGATGGTAGTTTCACACACATAGTTATTTTTTATATAATTTCATTTACAAATCCGATTCCAAAAAAGTTGGGACACTGTACAAATTGTGAATAAAAACAGAATGCAATGATGTGGAAGTTTGAAATTTCAATATTTTACTCAGAATACAATATAGATGACATATCAAATGTTTAAACTGAGAAAATGTATAATTTTAAGGGAAAAATAAGTTGATTTTAAATTTCATGGCATCAACACATCTCAAAAAAGTTGGGAAAAGGCCATGTTTACCACTGTGTGGCATCCCCTCTTCTTTTTATAACAGTCTGCAAACGTCTGGGGACTGAGGAGACAAGTTGCTCAAGTTTAGGAATAGGAATGTTGTCCCATTCTTGTCTAATACAGGCTTCTAGTTGCTCAACTGTCTTAGGTCTTCTTTGTCGCATCTTCCTCTTTATGATGCGCCAAATGTTTTCTATGGGTGAAAGATCTGGACTGCAGGCTGGCCATTTCAGTACCCGGACCCTTCTTCTACCCTGCCATGATGTTGTAATTGATGCAGTATGTGGTCTGGCATTGTCATGTTGGAAAATCCAAGGTCTTCCCTGAAAGAGACGACGTCTGGATGGGAGCATATGTTGTTCTAGAACTTGGATATACCTTTCAGCATTGATGGTGCCTTTCCAGATGTGCAAGCTGCCCATGCCACACGCACTCATGCAACCCCATACCATCAGAGATGCAGGCTTCTGAACTGAGCGCTGATAACAACTTGAGTTGTCCTTGTCCTCTTTGGTCCGGATGACATGGTGTCCCAATTTTCCAAAAAGAACTTCAAATTTTGATTCGTCTGACCACAGAATATTTTTCCACTTTGCCACAGTCCATTTTAAATGAGCCTTGGCCCAGAGAAAACGCCTGCGCTTCTGGATCATGTTTAGATATGGCTTCTTTTTTGACCTATAGAGTTTTAGCCGGCAACGGCACAATGGATTGTGTTCACCGACAATGTTTTCTGGAAGTATTCCTGAGCCCATGTTGTGATTTCCATTACAGTAGCATTCCTGTATGTGATGCAGTGCCGTCTAAGGGCCCGAAGATCACTGGCATTTAGTACGGTTTTCCGGCCTTGACCCTTATGCACAGAGATTGTTCCAGATTCTCTGAATCTTTGGATGATATTATGCACTGTAGATGATGATAACTTCAATTTTTCTCTGAGAAAATCCTTTCTGATATTGCTCCACTATTTTTCGCCGCAGCATTGGGGAAATTGGTGATCCTCTTCCCATCTTGACTTCTGAGAGACACTGCCACTCTGAGAGGCTCTTTTTATACCCAATCATGTTGCCAATTGACCTAATAAGTTGCAAATTGGTCCTCCAGCTGTTCCTTATATGTACATTTAACTTTTCCGTCCTCTTATTGCTACCTGTCCCAACTGTTTTGGAATGTGTAGCTCTCATGAAATCCAAAATGAGCCAATATTAGGCATGACATTTCAAAATGTCTCACTTTCAACATTTGATATGTTATCTATATTCTATTGTGAATAAAATATAAGTTTATGAGATTTGTAAATTATTGCATTCCTTTTTAATCACAATTTGTAGTGTCCCAACTTTTTTGGAATCGGGTTTGTAATAAAACATATTAAAGGGATAGTTCACAAAAAAAATAAATGTGGTCATCATTTACTTACCCTCCTGTTGTCACATGTCATATATATATATACGTATACACATACACATACACATACACATACATACATACATACATACATACAAGACAATTTTGGGGAAAATAGTTTTTAATGCAAACATTATTTGTATTATTACTAATTATTTATATTATTATTGCTAGCTTTCAGTAATGAATGAGTTATATTTCTAATCAACATTATGATTCCACCTTTTGATAAATTTGGTAATAAGATTGGCAGCGTAATGAAGTTGTTTACCATTTGAAACAAGCTTCTCATGTGGATTAAATATTGTATCTTAAAATGGTACGTATGCAGGCAGCTCACTAGGAGTTGGAACAGAGCTACAGTCTTTTATGTCAGCGCGGCCCTGTGAGATGGCCACAGGCACTGAGGTTAGAGAAACAGAGAGTGCTTGGAAAACCAACACAGCAGGGCATCTGAACAGCTGTGCCCCCATTACTCTCACTGCCCACATGACCACCCCACAGAACACACATAGGATGTGATTACTATTGACCTGAGCACGAAAAAAAGAAAGAACACTATCCACACCCCTGGGGACTTTTAGAGCCGTGTTAGCCTCATGATTACAGCTCTGAGTGTTTGTGCGTATATGTGTGTGTGTGTAGAACTACACACTGACCCCTCTGCCATCCATCTCTATTACTGGCACAAATAACACAGCACTGCAGGACACAGTGTTGTTCAGTTCTTTCTCATTGTTGTTGTCCTTAACCACAAACTTCAAAACATATCAGTTTTATTTAAATGCAGAAATCACTGACAAAAAAGTAATCTACTCTTTCTAATGTCACTCCAAACTCATATGGAACTATTATTTCTTTCGTGGAATGCAAAAGAAGATATTAAGAAAATTATCATGCTGCCTTTTTCCATGTACATGTGAACGAAGACAAACATTAGTGACCTAATGATGCATTACGCCAGGTTTGATTGACATCAGTGAGAATTCAGTGTTAACTTTGTGTGATATAATGTAGAATATAATGTACAATATGTGCTACTTAAGCAAAGACCTTGGCGACTGCACAAGACCTTGGCAAGACTGCTCAACCTTGGCATCTAGACAAGCCCTCGGCACAGATCCCTACAGCCAGCTATGAACGTGTTGGGCCAGGACCAGCTGGGATCAAAATGCAGTTTTATCAAGAAGGACGTTCATTGTCCTTAAGGCCAGTAATAAGTCAGTCATCTATTACTGGCTAAAGAGCAGCTCTTCCTTCATGTTTTTCGAACTGCTGGACACAATACAACTCTTCCTTCCCACTTAATGCTGGTATGATTACCTCAATCAATATCACACCAAGTCCATTCACTTCGCCAGGGGAGAACTGGTCCACTAACTCAGCTTGGTTTCTCCTAAAGTTTTTTTTTCTCCATTTCTGTCACCTGATGGAGTTTGGGTTCCTTACCACTGTTGCCTTCTGGCTTGCTTAAGTTGGAGTCTGAAAGACACTTTTAATCATTTATTGATATGACCGCATTGACTGACACTATGAGAACACAGATTAAGATTAAGCTGGATATTGGCACATCTGCGGATTGTTTTCTCCAGAATTACATTACAGCTGAATTTTGAAACATCAAAGTGTTATTGAACTGAATTGAATCAACATTAAACTAGACTGGAGCTTAATAAAAACATTGTTGCCTATATTGTAGAACTGCCCATAGCAGATTAATTAACCTAACTAACTGAACTAACTTGAGCTAATAATAACACTATTGACTTTTAGAGGTGCTTTACAGCAGAATCTGAACTGTTTTTATAGCCAAGTTTATTATTAATAAATGTATTTTAAAACATATTTCCTGTATAGCTCTTCTTTTTTTTTGCATTTACATTTTCAGGAATAGAAAAATGAAATGAGAGAAAGATGTCAAATTTGCTGTTACTCCTGAGCTGTTGTGTTACAAACACTCATGCAGCAGTGTTAAAGGGATAGTTCACCCAAAAATGAATATCCTGTCATTAATTACTAACCTCATGTCTTTCCAAACAAGACCTTCATTTATCTTCGGAACACAAATTAAGATATCTTTGATGAAATCAGAAAGCTTTTTGACCCTGCAGAGACAGCAACATAACTGACATGTTCAAGGCCCAGAAAGGTAGTAAGGACATCATTAAAATAGTCCATGTGACATCAGTGGTTTAACATCAATGTTATGAAGCTACGATAATAATTTTTGTGTGCAAAGAAAAAAATAAAGGGCCCTATTTTAATGATTAAGCACATGGTCTGAAGCGCATGGTGCAGGTGCACTTAGGGCGTGTCTGAATCAACTTTTGCTAATAAAAAAAACACACACACACACACACACACACACACACACACACACACACACACACACACACACACACACACACTCACAGTCACAGTCACACTCACACTCACAGTCACAGCTCACACTCACACTCACTCCTCACACTCACACTCACCTCACCTCACACTCACCTCACACTCACACTCTCACCTCCACTCACTCTCCTCACCTCCACTCACACAGATCACGTTGCGGCTGCACAGACACTTTCTGTTTTGTGTGCTTAAGTAGTGCTGGCTTAATTGAGTGTTGATAAGGTGCAGGTGGTTGGAGTTAAAACTCAGGTGACAGTGATCGCTGTGAGAGATTAGTGGTGGAGCCTGGCTGATCTGTGACAGGCACATGGTCCAAAAAGGTTGTACCTATTCTCTTAATGAGTCATGGGTGTGTTTTTGGTGCAATGTTCAAAAAATAAACCAGAGTCTCCCATTCCCTTTAAAAGCCAGTTGTGCCCGAACCATGGTGGATTCGCTTTTTACATGGCGGAATTTGGAAGAGCAAAGACTGGACACTTCTCCAGATTGCAAACAGATATGCTCGTGCATGAGGTTAAAGTGAATAATTCCTTTAATTAGTTCTCTGTAATATTTTTCTTTCTGCTTGTTAATGCAAATATATAATCAGCCAATCACATGGCAGCAACTTAAAATATTTAGGCATGTATACAAGTTCAAGATGATCTGCTCAAACCGAGCATCGGTGGTATGGAGAATTAAGGTGTCATAAGTGACTTTGAACATGGAATGGTTGTTGGTGCCAGACGGGCTGGTCTGAGTAATCCAGAAACTGCTGATCTACTGGGATTTCCATGCATGACCATATCTAGGGTTTACAGAAAATGGACAGAAAAAGAGAAAATATCCAGTGAGCAGCAGTTCTGTGGGCTAAAATGACTTGTTGGTGTCAGAGGAAAATGGGCAGACTGGTTCAAGCTGATAGAAAAGCAATTGTAACTCAAATAACCACTCTTTACATCCAAGGTGTGCAGAAGATCATCTCTAACGCACAACATATTAAAAGCAGTTGAAGCTAAAATTTGCTCGGGTTCACCAAAATTGCACAATAGTAGATTGGAAAAAAGGTCACCTGGTCCGATGAGTCTCAATTTCTGGTAGGGTCAGAATTTGGATGTAGGATGAATCCATCCTGAATTGTACAAGTGTTTCAGACTGCTGCTGGTGGTGCAATTGTGTGGGAAATAGTTTCTTGGAGCACTTTAGGACCCTTAGTACCAAACACTGTTTAAATGCCACAGCCTACCTGAGTATTGTTGCTGACCATGTCCACCACTTTATGATCACAGTGAACCCATCATGCACTATAAAACCTGATAAGTTAAGAATACTCAAAATATCTGAGGAAATGTATTGCCTCAAAATGTTTGAGTAAATGAAATAAAACATTTTAAGTTAGTAAAGCTTAAATTTATGACAAGTGGGGTGGACCTGAGAGCCATGGGAGCCAAGCCAAGCCTCGCTTCCATTGTCCCACCCCATGTATCACAATGATAATGATATTCAACTTGCTTCCATCAACAGCACATTCATTCAGACAACACATGCATGTAAATAGTTAAAAAACATACAGCATATATAGTTTTGAAGTTTTGCAGTCCATCCTAAACCTAACCACAGGCTCTCTTCACCACAATGGTAACAAAACCAACATAACAGAAACCCATGTAAATCCTAACATAACACAACATTTAAGTACTAACTTATGTCTCTCTATGTTAATCTTGTGCAAAAACACACACACTAACACTTAATTTCAACATTTATTTTCCTTGTTATCTGATGCAAAGCATGCTGGGAACTAGAAAACTATTTTTTTTTTAGTTCACCTTACTACAACGACATTTTGAGTTTACAGAACTTATTTTAATTAAGTCCAATGAACTTTCAGTGCCAAGGCCCTGTTTAATAATCATCTCAGACACTGACTTAATTTTGCATTGGTTCATTCCACATACACATACTTTCACACAATTTCCCTTGTCTCTTCAATTTGAGTTATATTAATAAAGCAATTGCTTTTGTACTTGTCATAGTAACATTTAATGAATGTAACTAATATTTATATACTCTACAACAATGTTTTGTGTAACATTTTTATATAAACAGTCAAAATAAAACACTTACTAAAAAAGATAACATGTTATTTGTTAACCTGCATGTCATGTTAAAATTAACCCATATCAGATAACTGTCAACATGAAAGTGATCAAATTATTGAAATATTAACTTTAAATTAATCTCAGGAGATATTAATCTCAGGAGGAGACAGGAGAACAGAGTTTGGCTGACAAAAACATATGAGTTTCATTGTTGTAAAATGTGAAAAACACTAAAGATTAATACGATTTTAAAATGCTAAACAGATTTTCAAATGTTCAACATGATTCCCGAGTATATCTGCACTATCATGTATGTTGCACTATCCGTACTTCTTGGAAGCTCCTGTCTCCAAGTCAAATTCCTTGTGTGTGTAAACATACTTGGTAATAAAGCTCTTTCTGACTTCTGAACACAAAACTAGGATCATGAAATCGTGGATGTTTTCACACACCATTTTTAAACATATGACATGAAAGAGATTGTTTTTCAGTGCAACATGGTCAAAGAACAGACATAATGCATGATTATATGTGATATTTATTATTAGTAGTTCTTTCGCAGATTCTCTATACTGTTAAGCAATGCTCTGTATTACTGTTAACTAAATACAATTAAGGAAAATATGACATGCCATGGTAAATTTTAAAGGGACAATTCATTCAAAAATAAATATTAACTCACTCTCATGTTTTATGACTCATTCTTCTGTAGAAAATACTTTGAAAAATGTGTCAATGCTGTTTTGTTCACACTGGTTTCAAACAGGTGAGTAAATGATGAGAGTTTTCATATTTGGGTGGACGAATACCTTTATATTATAGGCTAATTGGAGATTGGTGATTGCCAATCAGGTATGTGGATTATTTTTTTCTTAAACTAAAATAATAATAGAAGAAAATATGTGACAGATAGAAGCAAATATGCATTTACCTGTGTGACTTCAATCCTAATTTGTATGATACATGAAACAATATGAGAAAAATTAATATTTGTAGTTTGGTGTTGATAAAGATACTGATGGGACTGTGGAGGCTGGGAAATACTGGTTATAGAAAAATAAAAAAGAAGATGATGAAAGAAAGAATGACACAGGATACTCACACCAGACTAGCTTGTATACATTTTATTAGGCCACAGATACATTTTTAGAGGTTTGTTTCCGGCATTGTTGTAGCTACACACTGCAGTACCAGTCACCAAATGACAACTAGGTAGACTAATCTATTAAAAAATCAAAAATAAATTAAATCCCCACAAATTAAATATATAAAAACTACACATCAAAAGAAAAAAATACAACAACAAAACTATATTAGCGTAGGTTAGCATAAGTTATTCACTAATTGTTTGTTTTGCTGTGTTCCTGTAATCAATCAGGCAAAACAGCTTATAGACGATTTATCATACACAAATTATACACTGTTACAGTTAATGCTTCATTACCTTTTCGACATAATCCATTAAACACGTAACGATTTGAGGAGCACGCACTAATATTTTCACTAAAATTTTCATAATAAATATAAATATAATTATATAATATAATAAAACATTTACTTTTTGAAAGTAAAAATCTCCAAATAATTATCATTCCAAAAACGTCCCCTCTGCTTCAATGGAGGAAACATCGCTCTCTTTGTAAAAAAAATGTAATCTCTGTCACGCCGAGCACATTGTACAACATCTTGTGCTCAAGTGCAAAAAGATAGTTTCAATATATTCTCAGAAAAGTGTAATTCATCAAGTGTTCACTTATGAGAGAGAGAGAAGGCGAGAGAGATGCTGTGAATATATGAATTCCCACCATAACAGTGAAGCAGTGGCTTTAATTCCCTTAGAAACAATGATGTTACTAGCTCCTTATTGAGCAAGATAATGCATCTCTTGAGCGATTAAGCTAATTTATTGATAAAATTGCGGGGGCAGCGCTAAACAGTTTGTTCCTGAATGTCTGTGTGCAGCCGTAACGTGATCTGTGTGAGTGTGTGTGTGTGTGTGTGTGTGTGTGTAACTGAGCATGTGTGCATTATTAGATAGAGTGAAGACAGTGCATTAGTTTAGAACTCTTCTAATTTTATTTTTTTAAATGTAGAGATGATAACCTACCAGCAATGTTAAGATGATTTTTTATATATTAATATGAGTACATTACTCATATTAATATAAATGTATTAGAACGAGTACATGATTATTTATGGGCTTAAAAACAAGATGCAAACAATCAGAATATTTTACCTGGTGGGGACGAGTACCCAATGTAAACATGAAACATATGCTATTACCTATATTGTACTATGGTTCAGTTGTGGGGGCCCTTCATAATGCAGATGTCAACTGCCTGCTCTGCCTATAGTTAGTTAGCAATGGCCCTATAGTATGCAGTGTTTAATAATCAGCTGTTTTACTAAATTATTCTGAGGTGAAATTCAGTGCAGTCCTGTATCGTGATACGTACCGTGACTTTGCTGGCGATACACAGTACACGTGTCCAAATCAGCATTTAAACCTTTGATATATTTGACTTTGTTGTGGTGAGTATAATGAATATCCTATTTTCCTTCCACAGTTCCTCCCTTCATCTTTCACGTTTTAAGCAATAAAGCTCAACTAAGTCAAGTCAAGTCAAGTCACCTTTATTTATATAGCGCCTTTAACAATACAAATTGTAACAAAGCACTGCACAATATCAAAATAGGCAAATTTGTCAATAATGTAAAATGACAGGATTTAACACTCAGTTATCTGCTGAATGCATTTCATTATTGAATTTAGTAATGGCATTGTCCAGCTTAGTTCAGTTTAAATAATATCTGTGCAATCAAGTTGATGATTGTGCTGGAAATGAAGTGTCCCCAACTGAGCAAGCCAGAGGCGACAGCGGCAAGGAACGAAAACTCCATCGGTGACAGAATGGAGAAAAAACCTTGGGAGAAACCAGGCTCGGGGGCCAGTTCCCCTCCGGCCAGACAAATCAGTAGTTTGTTCCAACTGCAGCAAAGTCAGAGTGTAAGTGGTCCACTGGTTTCAGGGGTCTTTCCCCGATGGATGTCTAGGTGACGAGGTCCTCACTGGAGCTCTGTCTCTGGGGGCTCATCTCTGAGGTCCTCGGAGGGGTTGTCATCGTCTCTTCTCAGGTGTTCGGTCATCTCTATCGTTTAAGGGTAGGATCCAGACTGAGGCTTGTGTAATTCCTAACTACCACGGGATGTTAATCCCGTGGCAGTAACATAGAAACAGTAAAACAATTAGCGTAGCGCTCCATCCAGGAATAACCCTGGATGAAATTATCAGTATAACCCAAGCTAAAGCATAATAATGTGCATGTGTTCAGATGGACTGGCAGTACAAGATTGTGAGATGCATTATATGAATGCTTGGCTAAAGAGATGCGTCTTTAATCTAGATTTAAACAGAGAGTGTGTCTGAACCCCGAACGTTTTCAGGAAGGCTATTCCATAGTTTAGGAGCCAGATATGAAAAGTTCTACCTCCTTTGTGGACTTTGCTATCCTAGGTACTACCAAGAGTCCAGAGTTTTGCGACCTAAGGGAGCGGGTTGGATTGTAGCGTGATAGAAGATTAGTTAGGTACGCAGGAGCTAAATCATTTAGGGCCTTATAGGCAAGTAATAATATTTTGTAACTGATACGAAACTTAATAGGTAGCCAGTGCAGAGACTGTAAAATTGGAGTAATATGGTCATATTTTCTTGACCTGGTAAGGACTCTAGCCGCAGCATTTTGTACTATCTGTAGCTTGTTTATTGAGGATGCAGGACAACCACCTAGCAGTGCATTACAATAGTCCAGTCTAGAGGTCATGAATGCATGAACTAACTTTTCTGCATCAGAAACACTTAACATGTTCCGTAGCTTGGAAATGTTTCTAAGATGGAAGAATGCTGTTTTGTAACATTGGAAATATGATTTTCAAAAGATAGGTTGCTGTCTAATATAACACCCAGATTTTTAACTGTAGAGGAAGTAACAGTACATCCGTCTAGTTGCAGATTGTAATCCAAGAGATTCTGTGTACTGTTTTAGGTCCAACAAGTAATATCTCGGTCTTATCTGAATTTAATAGGAGAAAATTACTGGTCATCCAATCTTTTATATTTTTAACACACTCTGTTAGCTTAGATAGTTTCGAAGTTTCATCTGGTTTTGTTGAGATATATAGTTGAGTGTCATCAGCATAACAATGGAAACTAATCCCGTATTTTCTAATAATATTACCAAGGGGCAGCATATATAATGAAAATAATAGAGGACCTAGGACAGATCCTTGTGGTACTCCATACTTTACTGGTGATAATTGAGATGACTCCCCGTTTAAATAAACAAAGTGGTAGCGATCGGACAGGTAGGATCTAAACCATCTTAGAGCCTGCCCTTGAACACCTGTATAGTTTTGTAATCGATCTATCAGTATGTCATGATCTATAGTGTCGAACGCAGCACTAAGATCAAGTAAAACTAGCAACGAGATGCAGCCTTTGTCTGACGCAAGAAGCAAGTCATTTGTAATTTTAACAAGTGCAGTTTCTGTGCTATGGCGGGCCTGAAACCTGACTGAAATTCTTCATAGATATCATTATTTTGCAAAAGGAACACAATTGAGCAGACACTACTTTTTCTAATATTTTACATAAACGGAAGATTTGAAATGGGTCTGTAATTTGACCAGTTCACAAGGATCTAATTTTGGTTTCTTAATAAGAGGCTTAATAACTGCCAGCTTAAATGGTTTTGGGACGTGACCTAAAGATAGCGAGGAGTTAATAATATTGAGAAGCGGTTGTTCTGCAACAGGTAACAACTCTTTCAATAGTTTAGTTGGTACAGGATCTAATAAACATGTTGTTGGTTTAGATGCAGTGATAAGTTTATTTAGCTCATCCTGTCCTATAGTTCTAAAGCACTGCAGTTTTTCTTTGGGTGCGATGAATGATGCTGAAGTACTAGACGCTGTAGAATCTACGTTTGTTATTGTATTTCTGATATTATCTATTTTATCAGTAAAGAAATTCATAAAGTCATTACTATTAAACTGTGAGGGAATATTTAGATCGGGTGACATCTGTTTATTTGTTAATCTAGCCACTGTGCTAAATAAAACCTTGGATTGTTTTGGTGATTATCTATGAGTTTATGGATATACTCGGTTCTTGCAGTTTTAGAGCCTGTCTATAGCTGGACATACTGTTTTTCCACGCAATTCTAAAGACTTCCAAGTTACTTTTTCTCCATTTGCGCTCAAGAATACGAGTATCTTTCTTGAGAGAATGGGTATAACTGTTGTACCATGGCGCATACGTTTTCTCTAACCTTTTTAATTTGATGGGTGCAACAGTTTCTAACGTATTGGAGAAAATAGTTCCCATGTTGCTAGTAATTGTGTCTAGTTCATCTGTATTTATGGGTACACAGAGCAGTTGAGATAAATCAGGCAGGTTATTTGTGAATCTGTCTTTAGTGGCTGGAATAATAATTCTGCCTGGGCGATAACGGAGCCATATAGTTAATATCAGTAATATGCAGCATGCGATACTAGGAAATGGTCAGTAACATCATCACTTTGAGGTATGATATCTATATCAGTTAGATCAATTCCATGCGATATTATTAAATCTAGCGATGATTAAAACGATGCGTGGGCGGTGACATTTTGCTTGACACCAAAAGAGTTTATTAGGTCAGTAAACGCAAGTCCTAACGCATCATTTGTATTATCAACGTGAATGTTAAAATCTCCAACAATTAGTGCTTTATCAACATTAACCAATAGGTCTGAGAGGAAATCTGCAAATTCTTTTAGAAAATCTGTATATGGCCCTGGCGGTCTATACACAGTAGCCAGAGCAAGCGATAGGACAGATTTATTTTGCTTATCTGACAGTTTAACATTAAGCATAAGTATTTCAATGAGTCAAACCTGTATCCTGTTTTCTGAGTAACATTGAGAATATCACTATATATTGTTGCGACACCGCCACGACCAGTCTCACGAGGCTCGTGCTTATAACAGTAGCTTGGTGGAGTAGATTCATTTAGACCAAAATAATCATTTGTTTTAAGCCAGGTTTCAGTCAGACAGAGTACATCAAAACTATTATCTGTGATTATTTCATTTACAATAACTGCTTTCGTGTGAGTGATCGGATATTTAGGAGCCCAAGTTTTAAAAATTGTTTTGTTCATTTATTTTGCATTTTTCTGGTTTAATCACGATCAGATTTGTTCTAGATCCTGCATTAAATTTATATTTTGAACTCAATATTCGGGAAGAGACACAGTCTGTATAGATTGGACACTACAAGTACCTTTATCTTTTAAGTGGGTAGAACAAAAGTCATCATAGCTGTTATTGGAGACTTGGCTTACTAGTCAGATGGAGCGGGCCCTGGTGATGTTGTCCGACAGGAGTTCCGCACCGACTCTGCTGGGGTGCAGGCCATCAGCACGAAATAGCCTAGACGCTCCCAGAAAAGATTCCAATTATTGACAAAGAGAATTTTCTGCTCTGTACACCATGAAAACAACCATTCATTTAAAGCAAACAGTCTACTGAACCGCTCGTGTCCTCGTCGATACGTGGGAAGAGGTCCTGACACGATGATCGCCGCCGCTGGCGATGTGCTGCGTACCGTCTCGATCAGGCTCCTGAAGTCCCTCTTCAGTGTCTCCGTCTGCCGCAGCTTGGTGTCGTTAGCCCCGCGTGAATCACAACAGCTGCAACGCCTCGTCATCCTTCAGGATCGCGGGTATCTGCACAGAAACATCAAGAACACGAGCACCAGGGAGACAATGAGTGTGCACTTTACCTTCAGCTAATGTAGCACGGACATGCCGGACGATTGAGTCTCCGATGACCACAGCGCCACGATCAGTCTCGCAGAGAGGCGGCGGTTCCGGGATGAGATGTCGAAGACCGGGGAGAAGTCGTCGCCGGGGCCTGGATCGCGTCTTCCGCTGCTGCACCCAGGGTCCGTGGTTTCCGGCGCCGGAGTGAAGGCCATCTGTGACGATCGCGTCCCGGTGCACGGGCCTGTGCAGAGAAACACACGGAGTAGAGGTGGTGGGAGCGTTAGCAGCGTTGCATACTTACCCGGACTTATGAGCGTCAGCCCGAGATGTTTCCAGCGTTGCTATCCGTTTCCTCAGCTGGGCCTGTTTCCCAAGCAGCTCGCGGATCCGTGTCTCCACAGCCTCCAGCTCCAGCTGCGCGAATGCAGCTCGAACGTGTCCTCACCTGCACACAAAGGTAGACACGAATCTGCCATTTAAGCAAGTAACAGTGAAACAATGTTAAATGTGTGTATGCGTGTGTGAAATAGGGATTTAGCTGTGTTAGCGGAACCCGCGCTGGCTTTGCTAACGGGCTATAAGCTAATAGCGGACTTGGGAAATCAAAATAAAACTTGCGATAACAAGCCGCTCTGATTATTCTCGTTGCAGAATGCGATCGGGAATATATTCACACGTTATAGAAACACAAATTATTGTGTATCAAATCGGAATTTAAGATAGAAAATAGACGATAAACAATTGGCTTGGCGGAGATTCAGCTCAGAACACGCGTCAACGACAAACCGGAAGTAAATCAGCGTGTTTGCCGTTGCCGTGTGTGTGGCAAAATCTAAGGGCTTGAAAACTAAATCTAAAAAACTAAGGGCTTGAAAACCTCTATTGAGGCTTTTTGTGCTGAATCTTCAATTTTCACCTTTGAGAGCAGACCAGGTTTTCCATCTCTATTAAATGAATGGAGAGTAAAGACCTGAGGTGCATCCACAGATCAAATGCATCGACATGCTGACTCAGGCTCAGGATGCTCTGAGACGCCAGCAACTCTTTAGCATGGCAGCATCGATCAATAGAGCAAAGCTTGTGATTCAGGATGGTGCTGTGCCGAGCCAACAAATTGGGATGCTTTGACTTCATCTTTTGATCAACATTTCACTCTGATGAAGATCAGTGCCGAATCAGTGCAGAGCAACATGTTGTTGACAACATGCGTCTCCCACAGCGAGCTCACTTCCAAGGATGATTACAAAAGGTCACTGGGTGGAAACCATGTGTGGATTGCTCACAAACTTCTGTAGAGAAATTAAATTTGAATGAATGAAATTAAACTTAAAAAACTTAAGTGACATTTAGGATTTTATTTTTACACACATGCTGTTCTTTTTAACTTTCAAGAATCCTAAAAAGGTCTTGGTTTCCACAAAGTTAATAAGCAGCACAACTGATTTCAACAATGATAATAATAAGTAATGTTTCATGAACAACGAATCAGAATATCAGAATGATTTCTGAAGGATCGTGTGACACTGAAGACTGGAGTAATGATGCTGAAATTGCAGCTTTGCAGCACAGGAAGAAATTACATTTTAAAATATATTCAGAAAATCAATCGAAATCAATAATATTAAATCGTAGTAATATTTCACAAAATGTTACAGTAATTTGGAATAATAAAATGCAGCCTTGAGAGATAATTCTTTAAAAAAATGTACTGATTGAAAAATAAACTCCATCCCAATTTCTTTCTTTCTTTCTTTCTTTCTTTCTTAATAATACAAATATTTTTTATTATTTTTGCATTAGTTAACTACATTAGTTAAAAACAAATGAATTAGATAATTTCAATATTTACCAAAATTTAAAATCAAAAGTTGCATCTGTCAACTTGCACTGTGAATTCACATGAACAAACAATGAAGTTGTAGGCCTACTTTTTTGTTGTTGTTTTAACCAACATTAAGGATTAATAAATGCATTAAAATGCCTATTGTTAGATAATATATTACCCCAAAAGACTGTGAAGTGTTACTTTTGTGAAGTGCTCTTATTAATTTTTTTGTGTGAAGTTTTACAAATGCAGAGCCAAAAAACGTTATTAATGTTTTTTCGATGGCGAATGGAACAGGCCCTTATTGTCTATTTCTGGTACGTTTATAAATGAAAATCCACTAATGGCATACTTGATGTAGTATAGCCCAAGGAACCATGCATTTGTACTGTGAATTTAGCCTGTCTGAGCAGGGAGAGATTAACACAGCTCAGTGGTCTCAGCATATCAGGTCTAAGTGGAAATCACACTAAAGACAAAGCAGCCAGCTGGAGCCGCAGCCCTGTATGTAGTTCCTTGCAGTATTCGAGCGTGTGGCATATTGAATAAACCCAAAGAACTGGAAAGCCAAGCGTAAGGCCAGGCATTAGACCAACATAATTGCTTTCCTCTCTAGGGCAAATTGATATGGGTGTTAAATAAGTTTCACGTCTAATTGTGACAGATCAGCCATGCTAGCATATGTAACATCAGATTACTCTGATTGCCTTGCTTACAGTGTGTGTGCTGTAAGTAGAAAATGTTGATGCTAATTTGTGCTAATTATAAAAGCAGAACCACGCTTGAAAAATAGATGAGTGTGGTTTCCTCAAGGGAAGCTTTCTATAAATGTTGAACACTCATTGCCAGCATGTAATGGCATTTTAGATAAGGGGAGACAGGAGGCGATGCTATTTTCGGATACATCAAAGTGCCACACCACCATAAATAACAACCAGCCAAATCTGATTCAAAGTGAATTTCCTGCAGAAAAACAGAGGCAGACGCTCTGAGACACACAAACAAAAACGAATCAGACGCTGCGAAGGAAAAAGCTAACTGCGCTAATGTGTTGCGTTTCTTCATTTATGCTGATGCTTTAGCAACGGCTCCTGTCCCGGTTGGAAATACTTAGAGCTCCCTTCGAGACTTGGAAAGCTAGCATTAAAACTCACGCAGTGCCTTCAAAATGGGTCTGTGTTTATTTTCTGAATGGCCAGCCATCTGGCGGAGCGCTTGTCTGGTGAAATTTTATGTGGTGCACACTTGGAAATGTGTAATTTAATGCCATGGTGTATAATCTGGACTGCCATACAGACGTGTTACAACTTTAATGAATGAATGAAAGAATATCTTTATTGTCATTGTACAAGTACAATGAAATTGAATGCAATCCTTTGGGTAAAAGGCATAAACTGTATTAATAAGGAGATAAATTGTATCGCTAATAAGTTTGTTCTATTTTAAGGAAAATTCATCTTCATTTTTCAACATCTAGGTTTGAGTGATCTTGATAATAGGGGAACACAGGTGGTGTATCTGATAAGGTAACAAATGGGTGAGCTGTCAAACGCACTGCTGAAATATTTAACCAATCGAGAAAAAAAGTCAGCAGCAGATTGGACGGCAGATGATCAATAAAGCTCAGAAAACAGTGAGTTCCCTTAGGGCGTATGCTGATGCTCCATCAAAGCTAATATAGCCAGCTGTGTGCGGTTGCCAGGAATGAAAGTATCACTGGCAATAACCGGCACAGATCTTAGTGACTTAGATCGTAGTAACAAATCCAAACTAAAACAACAACAACAAAAAACGGACACTTCCAACCTGCAAACAGATTCCAACTCGGTAAGAAAGAACACAAAAAAAACTCCCGAATTTCTTAACTTTACTGAAGTTTAGAGGGCAGTGTCAAAAGTGCATTAAAGCGTTAAGTTCAATAGTTCAAAAATGTTTCTGAAAACAGAAACATTTTGTTATTTTGGCCCCATTGACTTTTATTGTATGGCCAAGATATCAATATATTCAAAATATCTTCTTATAGAATATAGAATAATTCCTTCCAACAGCTGCAAAGTGACTCTCAGTTAGTAGAATGTCTAAAGTGGACTATCAAAATACGTTGTACCCCAAATATGATACAGATTTTACACAACAGTTCAATAAACAAAATAAAGTTTTGATAAAGATAGTTTAAATAAATAAAATATAATAAGTGACTTGTAGTCACTTGCAGAACCATTGCATATCTCTGGGCACTAACTGAATGAAAATGGCTTGCTTGAACCAGGGCCGCTGTTGGCCAAGTGGGTGCCCTAAGCAGGATTGCATTGTTGTGCCCCCTCCCTCAAATATTATGGAAGTAAAAAAAAAAAACTACTATAGGGGTCAAAACAGAACTTAAATAAAATATAAACGTAAATAAATAAATAAATTGTAAATAAATAGCATTATTTACAAATTAGAATTGTAACTCTAGACAGTTATCTATGGCTATTCTTATATTAATACAGTTGTCTGCTTGATTTTATAGTCTCAAGCATTCAGAAATCACGCAAAAGAAAATTAAGCAGTTTTACTACAATAAAACCATGGTTAATTTTTGTAAGGGTAGTGATTGTCACGGTTCATGGATCTGTGTGCTCATTCTGTGTTCGTCTATGTTGTGGACCTGCTCGTTGTGCTTGTCAGCGTTGCCTAGTTACCGTGCACCTGACTAGGTAATCAGAACGGTGACAGGTGTAGCTCGTCTGCACTGCCTATATCTGGCTGGCGTTTCTGTGGTGCGTTGTCAGATCGTTTTTACTGTTGTGGTGTACTTACTCTCTGTGTCAGTCTTCCAGGTCCTGAAGCTGTTCTCGCCTGGTCGCGTTTCAGTATATCTGCCCGAGCTGGAGACTCTGCACTGCCGGGTTTACTGCACCTGCACTGCCGATGATATCTGCACCTCCACTGTGTTTGGAGTCTGCACCTGCACTGCCAGCTTATCTCACCTCCACTGTGTTTTGGAGTTGTCTAATAAAGACTATCTGTTTTCACTGCAATTGGATCTCGAGCTTTCTGTACCGTGACAGAAGCGATCTGACCAAGATGGATCCAGCGAGTGCGTCAGAATTAAGAGACTTTTTAGCTCGCAGTAACTCACGCATGGATCACCAGGATGAACAGAGGGCAGCCTCTAATCGCGCTATCCAAGCCTTGGTCACTCAGGTCTCGGAGCTGACCACCCAGTTACAGCGTCTCCCGTCCGAGCCGGAACAGCGACCCACGGCATCGAATCCACCTGCGCCCACTATCCCTGATCAGGCGGGTCGGGTCATCGAACCTCGCCTTCCACCTCCAGCCTTTTATTCTGGTGAGCCCCAGCAATGCCGCTCCTTTCTTGCCAAATGCTCACTCTATATCTCTCTCCAACCATCGTCGTTTCCCACCGAGGAATCCAAGATAGCGTTCGTCATCACACTACTCTCTGGACGGGCAGCTCGCTGGGGAACTACCGTTTGGGAGCAGAGACTTCCCTGCTGCGCTTCGTTTCAGTTGTTTTCGGAGGAGATCAGAAAGGTGTTTGATCGGGCGGCTTCGGGCAGAGAGGCGGCTCGTCTTCTGGCGGCGTTACGGCAGGGAGATCGGAGCGTCACTGATTTCTCCATTGAATTCCGCACTTTGGCGGCAGAGTGCCGGTGGAATTCAGAAGCGCAGTGGGATATGTTTTTTCATGGACTCGCTGATTACGTCAAGGACGAGATCTACGCACTGGAATTACCCACGTCACTGGATGGGTTAGTTAGTCTGGCTATTCGGGTGGATGCCAGATTACAGCAGAGAGGTCCGCGAGCACGCCGAGCTTCGGCGGTCAATAGGCTGAACCACCCGCCTATCTCCTACCGTGACGCAGATGTCGGTTTCGCCGAACCTGAGCCCATGCAGATGGGCAGATCCGGTCTGTCCCTGGAGGAGAAGCGGAGGCGGCGCAACGAGGGTCTTTGCCTGTATTGCGGAGCTGCTGGGCACTTCGCAGCACAGTGTCCCGTAAAAGCCAGAGTGACAGCGGTTAAGGGGTTACTGACGGGTGGGATCACATTGGCTAAATCCTCTCTGGCAGCTACACTCCTCACTGTCAAATTGCAGTGGTCCTCAGTCACCTATGACTGTCAGGCTTTAGTTGACTCTGGTGCAGAGGGCAATTTTTTAGACTCTGATCTCGCTGACAGACTTAGACTTCCGGTGATTGCCCTTTCACAGCCCGTTGCTGTTCATGCTCTCAATGGTCTGTCCCTTCCTTCCATCACTCACTCTACGGGTCCACTTAGACTCGTCACTTCGGGGAATCACACTGAAACTATTCAGTTTTTTAACTGACACTCCGTTACACCAGTAGTCCTTGGGCATCCCTGGCTTGTGCTTCATAACCCTCACTTTAATTGGAGTCAGAGTTCCATTCTCTCTTGGAGTGAGGGTTGTCATGCTACTGTTGTCTGTTGTCTGCTTGTCCTTCTGTCTCTTCTTCTGTGTTTCAGGATGAGCATATGGATCTGTCAAACGTGCCCAGCGGTACCGCGACCTGAAGGGAGTGTTCAGTAAGTCTCGGGCTGCTTCTCTACCTCCGCATCGTCCCTATGACTGTGCTATAGATTTATTACCAGGTACGTCTCCGCCCAGGGCAAACTTTATTCGCTTTCCGCCCGGAGAGGGAGGCCATGGAGAAATATATTTCTGATTCTCTAGCAGCCAAGATCATTCGCCTTCTTCTTCGCCGGCGGGAGCGGGGTTTTTCGTGAAAAGAAGGATCGGGTCTCTTCGTCCCTGCATCGACTATCGAGGCTGAATAACATCACGGTGAAGAATACATATCCTTTGCCGTTGATGTCTTCTGCCTTGAGCGTCTGCAGGGGCGGGCTTTTTCACGAAATTAGACCTCCATACGCATATCATTTGGTTCGCATAAGGGAGGGGATGAATGGAAGACTGCTTTTAATACCCCAGGGGGGCACTTTGAATATCGCGTTCTTCCTTTTGGGCTTTCCAACGCTCCGCAGTCTTCCAGGCACTCGTTAATGACGTGTTGAGAGATATGCTAAATCAGTTCATTTATGTCTACCTGGATGACATACTGATATTTTCTCACTCTCTCCAGGAACATGTTCAGCACGTCAGGCGAGTGCTTCAGAGGCTGTTAGAGAATGGGCTTTATGTCAAGGCGAATGCGTTTTCCATGCACAGTCTGTCCCTTTTTGGGTTACATTGTGTCAGTCGAGGGATGCGCATGGATCCGGACAGGGTTCAGGCTGTGGTTGATTGGCCAACTCCAGATTCCGCAAGGCCCTGCAGAGGTTTCTGGGCTTTGCCAATTTTTACCGGCGTTTTATTCGCAGTTTCAGCCAGCTAGCCGCCTTTGACCGCCTTAACCTCCATCAAGACTCCGTTCAGGTGGTCCAGCGCAGCGGAGGCTGCGTTACCAAACTGAAAAGGCTGCTTTGTTTCAGCTCCCATACTCATCGCCGCCCTGATCCCTCCCGGCAGTTTGTGGTGGAGGTTGACGCGTCGGAGGTGGGGGTTGGTGCCGTCCTATCCCAGCGTTCTTCCTCGGACGACAAGGTGCACCCGTGCGCGTATTTTTTCACCGCTTATCTCCCGCTGAACTCAACTATGATATTGGTAATAGAGAGCTGCTGGCAGTCAAGCTTGCCTTGGAGGAATGGCGTCATTGGTTAGAAGGTTCGGGGGTTCCTTTTATCGTCTGGACTGATCATAAGAATCTTGAGTACATCAAGTCCGTCAAACGTTTGAACTCTAGGCAGGCCCGGTGGGCTTTATTTTTCGATCGTTTCGATTTTCTATTTCTTATCGGCCAGGTTCCAAGAACATCAAGCCCGATGCACTGTCCCGTATTTTCGACCATTCTGATCGCCCGTCTTTTCCGAGCCCATTGTGCCACAGAAAATTTTTGTTTCTGCGGTCACTTGGGAGATTGAGTCGAAGGTCCGCGGCCTCGCAAGGGGTAACGCCTCCGTCCGGATGCCCACCGGTCGTTTGTTTGTGCCAGAGACTTTACGGTCCGATGTCATTCGATGGAGTCATTGTTCCAAGGTGGCTTGTCATCCTGGGGTGAGTCGTACCATGTTTCTTACTAAACAACGGTTCTGGTGGCCGTCTATGGCTCGCGACATACGATGTTTTGTTTTGGCTTGCTCTGTTTGTGCCGTTTCTAAGACTTCTAATCGACCCTCTGCTGGACTCCTTCAGCCGCTGTCGGTGCCGTCGAGACCCTGGTCCCACATTTCGCTAGATTTCGTCACAGGTCTCCCAGCCTCGAGTGGGAACACGGTGGTTTTGACCGTGGTGGACCGGTTCTCGAAGGCTGTCCATTTCATCCCTCTGCCTAAATTACCGTCTGCCAGAGACAGCGGTTGCTGTCATTGACCACGTTTTCGCATTCATGGTCTCCCGACAGACGTGGTCTCTGACAGGGGCCTCAGTTTGTCTCTAAATTTTGGAGTGAGTTTTGCCGTTTGCTAGGGGCGACTGTTAGTCTTTCTTCTGGGTATCATCCCAGAGTAATGGTCAGACAGAGAGAGCCAACCAGGACTTAGAACGTATGTTGCGATGTGTGGCCTCAGAATCCGTCCTCTTGGAGCCAGCAGCTCTCATGGGTTGAGTACGCACATAACTCATTACCAGTATCTGGTACGGGCCTGTCTCCATTTGAGGGTAGCTTAGGGTACCAGCCACCAATCTTTTCCAGTCTGGAATCCAGTCGCGGTCCCCTCTGCCCACGCATTTGTCCAGAGGTGTCGGCGCACCTGGAGCAGGGCCAGACAGACCCTCCTCCAGGTGGGGGCACGCACCAAGGCCAAGGCTGATCGCCACCGGTCAAGGCCTCCCGTCTATGTCGTCGGTCAAAAGTGTGGCTTTCATCTAAGAACATTCCTCTCCGCATCGTTTGTAACAAACTTGCTCCTAAATTCATTGGCCCGTTTACGTCACCAAGATCATTAGTCCGGTGGCGGTCCGCCTCAAACTTCCTCCAGCGTACAAGAGGATTCATTCCGTTTTCATGTTTCCAAATTAAAACCTGTTTTCATGCCCCATTAATCCGCAGACCCCGGTTCCGCGCCGCTCGTAGATGGGGAACCTGTTTATTCGTTAAGCGTATTCTGGACTCTAGGCGGAGGGGACGCGGATTCCAGTACTTGGTGGACTGGGAGGTTACGGTCCTGAGGAGAGGAGTTGGGTGCCTGCTAGAGACATATTGGATCACTCTCTTATCGATGATTACAATCGTCAGGTAAGTTCATCTGGGAACGCCAGGAGGCGCCCTTAGGGAAGGGGTACTGTCACGGTTCATGGATCTGTGTGCTCATTCTGTGTTCGTCTATGTTGTGGACCTGCTCGTTGTGCTTGTCAGCGTTGCCTAGTTACCGTGCACCTGACTAGGTAATCAGAAACGACAGGTGTAGCTCGTCTGCACTGCCTATATCTGGCTGGCGTTTCTGTGTGGTGCGTTGTCAGATCGTTTTACTGTTGTGGTGTACTTACTCTCTGTGTCAGTCTTCCAGGTCCTGAAGCTGTTCTCGCCTGGTCGCGTTTCAGTATATCTCTGCCGAGCTGGAGACTCTGCACTGCCGGGTTTACTGCACCTGCACTGCCGATGATATCTGCACCTCCACTGTGTTTGGAGTCTGCACCTGCACTGCCAGCTTATCTCACCTCCACTGTGTTTTGGAGTTGTCTAATAAAGACTATCTGTTTTTCACTCGCAATTGGATCTCGAGCTTTCTGTACCGTGACAGTGATGTCCACATGTTTTTTTGTTCACATGTTTTTGGTTGAAGAAATCATAGAGAGTCCTATAAGAGTCCTGCCTTTATGCAGCCAGTCTGCACAACCGTTTCAACCCCTTGCCATGCGGGCCGAGGCCTGGCAGGCCATCCCTGGTGTGTCAGCGTGGGTAATGACTACGGTAAGACGAGGTTATACACTCCAATTCGCTCGAAGACCACTGCGCTTCCGCGGTGTGCTCGCCACCACAGTGCGCTAGAATGCTCAAGTCCTCTGCGCAGAGATGATGAATCTGCTGGAAAAAGGAGCCATGGAAATCTTTCCTCCAGCCCAGAGTGATTCAGGCTTTTGCTGTCGCTACTTCCTCATCCCCAAAAAAAGACGACGGCCTGCGACCTATTCTAGATCTCAGACTCCTGAATTACACCCTGATGAAAAGGTCGTTCAGGATGATCACTTTGAAACAGATCCTCCCGCAAATATGCCCAGGGGACTGGTTCATGTTGCTGGATCTGAAAGACGCGTACAAGCCACAACAATTCAGCGCCACGCGGCCTTGTTCAAGGAAGGCACCGCCTGTCCGCTCAAAGCTTTCCAGAAAATGCTGGGCCTTATGGCAGCAGCTTCACCGGTACTTCAGTTGGGTCTGCCACACATCCAGTTCTGGCTGAAGCAGAGAGTTCCATCCGTAACGGTGACTCGGGCCTGTGTATCAGTCCTGGCCCATTGGAGGGACCCCTTCTGGCCAAAGCAAGGCGTGATCCTAGACACGGCTCACAGAAGGAAGGTTGTCACGACAGATGCTTCCAACAAGGGTTGGGGAGCGCTGTGTGAGGGCAAACCGACCTTCGGTCTTTGGTCCGAAGATGAGTCGGGCCTGCACATCAACTTCCTAGAAATGCTAGCAGTGTGTCAGGCCTGTCAATTCTTCCTGCCGGACATTCGGGGACACCATGTGCTAGTACGCTCAGATAGCAGGTCCGAAGTGACATACATAAATCACCTTGGCGGCCTCGTCTCGAAGCGACTCTGCACACTGCCGAACGACCTTCTTGTGTGGGCTCAGAACAATCTGCGCTCACTGAAGGCGACGCATGTGCTGGGCAAAATGAACCAAGGAGCAGACATGTTGTCGAGGAAAAATGTCTCTTCAGAGGAATGGATGCTCGTTCAGAGAATTTGGGAAGTCTTTGGCAAAGCTCGAGTAGACCTCTTCGCCTCCGAAGACAACTCTCACTGCCCAACATGTTTTACAAAGAGCATGGATACCCTTGCCCACGAATGGCCCAGCCTTCCGTTCTATGCTTTCCCCCCAGTCGCTCTGCTACCGCAGGTACTCAGGCAAGTCAGGGAACAAAAGCACAAGCTGATTCTAATAGCCCCCCTCTGGAGGAACCAACCGTAGGTGTCAGAGTTATTCCAGCTACTGAAAGCAGCCCCGTAGCCGATCCCCTTGAGACGGGACATCCTCTCTTAAGCGAACGGCACGATATGGCATCAGTGGCCAGAGTTATAGGCCCTGCATGAGTGACCGCTCGACGGGAGCCTTTCGTCCTCCCAGAGCGTGTCCTAAACACTATGACAGAAGCTAGAGCCCTATCTACTTGATTCCTCTATGCTCTGAAATTGTCAATTTTCTGGGCTTGGTGTCAAGACAGCAACTTAGACCCGGTCACCTCCGATGTGTCAGTGGTTGTTTCATTTCTGCAGGGGATGCTGGATAAACAGCATTCCTCATCCACCATCAAAGTTTATGTGGCAGCCATATCGGCTTTCCATGCCCCTATTGCTGGCCGATCAGTGGGCAGAGATAGTGCGGTAATTACATTTTTACGAGGCGCCAAGATAATTAATCCCCTGCATCCTCGTACAGTTCCACCTTGGGACTTACCAACCGTACTAAGGGCCCTAAAAGGGCCCCCGTTTGAACCAGTGCAATCCTCGAGCCTCAGAGTACTCTCATTGAAAACCGCCCTGCTGTTAGCACTGGCGTCGGTCAAGCGAGTAGGAGAACTGTAGGCCCTTTCTGTCAACCCTGCTTGCCTGGAATTCGGGCCTAACGACTCCAAGTTCATCCTGAAACCAAGGCTGGGTTATGTACCTAAGGTGCTCTTCACGCCGTTCAGAGCCCAGGTCACAGCGCTTCCTGCGCTCTCCCCCACGATGGGCACCCAAGAATCCCTTCTGGGATAACAATCTTCCGGGTTCACCTGACCAACATTGTTCCTTTGCTTGGTCTGTCCATTAATATATGGAACGCCAGGTATCACTTACGGGATGACACCCAGGCCACGGATGACCCTCAAGGCTCAACCTGTGCTTGGTGTATTCTATTGACTCCCCTGGGTCTAATCCCACTTGAGTCTTGGTTTCGAGACATTCCGCGTCATAGCACGGTGTGATTGTACTGGTTCCCATACTAAGTATCGATACTCGATGCAGTGCGAGTGAAATATCGAAAGGGAATGTACTCGGTTACTATCATAATCTCGGTTCCCTGAGATATGGGAACGAGTATTGCGTTCCTGGCCGTGCTATGAGCTGCACGGTTGGTTGTTTCCTTCAAAGAAATCTGAGATGCGGTGGCAGGCAGCTGATTATATAGCCAGACGCCCCTCCCATTTTGATGGGCTACATTGCCATTGGCTCGCTCGCCACCGCCGTTCATTGGTTCGTTTTTTAATCCTACACGAACCAATCACGCTCAGTTTTAACTAAGTTTTAACAGGCTTCAGTTGAAGAGGAAAAAGTTTAATTTTTCAAATTAATATATATACAGTGGGGCAAAAAAGTATTTAGTCAGCCACCAATTGTGCAAGTTCTCCCACTTAAAAAGATGAGAGAGGCCTGTAATTTTCATCATAGGTATACCTCAACTATGAGAGACAAAATAAGAAAAAAAATCCAGAAAATCACATTGTAGGATTTTTAAAGTATTTATTTGCAAATTATGGTGGAAAATAAGTATTTGGTCAATAACAAAATTTCATCTCAATACTTTGTTATATACCCTTTGTTGGCAATGACAGAGGTCAAACGTTTTCTGTAAGTCTTCATAAGGTTTTCACACACTGTTGCTGGTATTTTGGCCCATTCCTCCATACAGATCTCCTCTAGAGCAGTGATGTTTTGGGGCTGTCGCTGGGCAACACGGAGTTTCAACTCCCTCCAAAGATTTTCTATGGGGTTGAGATCTGGAGAATGGCTAGGCCACTCCAGGACCTTGAAATGCTTCTTACGAAGCCACTCCTTCGTTGCACGGGCGGTGTGTTTGGGATCATTGTCATGCTGAAAGACCCAGCCACGTTTCATCTTCAATGCCCTTGCTGATGGAAGGAGGTTTTCACTCAAAATCTCACGATACATGGCCCCATTCATTCTTTCCTTTACACAGATCAGTTGTCCTGGTTCCTTTGCAGAAAAATAGCCACAAAGCATGATGTTTCTACCCCCATGCTTCACAGTAGGTATGGTGTTCTTTGGATGCAACTCAGCATTCTTTCTCCTCCAAACACGACAAGTTGAGTTTTTACCAAAAAGTTATATTTTGGTTTCATCTGACCATATGACATTCTCCCAATCCTCTTCTGGATCATCCAAATGCTCTCTAGCAAACTTCACGGGCCTGGACATGTACTGGCTTAAGCAGGGGACACGTCTGGCACTGCAGGATTTGAGTCCCTGGCAGCGCAGTGTGTTACTGATGGTAGCCTTTGTTACTTTGGTCCCAGCTCTCTGCAGGTCATTCACTAGGTCCCCCGTGTGGTTCTGGGATTTTTGCTCACAGTTCTTGTGATCATTTTGACCCCACGGGGTGAGATCTTGCGTGGAGCCCCAGATCAAGGGAGATTATCAGTGGTCTTGTATGTCTTCCATTTTCTAATAATTGCTCCCACAGTTGATTTCTTCACACCAAGCTGCTTACCTATTGCAGATTCAGTCTTCCCAGCCTGGTGCAGGTCTACAATTTTGTTTCTGGTGTCCTTTGACAGCTCTTTGGTCTTGGCCATAGTGGAGTTTGGAGTGTGACTGTTTGAGGTTGTGGACAGGTGTCTTTTATACTGATAACGAGTTCAAACAGATGCCATTAATACAGGTAACGAGTGGAGGACAGAGGAGCCTCTTAAAGAAGAAGTTACAGGTCTGTGAGAGCCAGCAATCTTGCTTGTTTGTAGGTGACCAAATACTTATTTTCCACCATAATTTGCTAATAAATTCTTAAAAAATCCTACAATGTGATTTTCTGGATTTTTTTTCTTATTTTGTCTCTCATAGTTGAGGTATACCTATGATGAAAATTACAGGCCTCTCTCATCTTTTTAAGTGGGAGAACAATTGGTGGCTGACTAAATACTTTTTTGCCCCACTGTATATATATATATGTGTGTGTGTGTGTGTGTATTCAAAAACTTGTCGTTTCTTTGTAATTGTTTGATTTAAGAAGCATCCAGTCACTGGCCAACACCTACTGGCGATTTTAGTGTCACATTAAAATATTATTTCAAGTTTCACACCCATTTTTTCTAATTTCTTTATCCATAATGTTATTTATTATCCATAATGTAACATTTATCTCATATGCATTTGTAATTGAAGTGCTTCAGCAAGTTTTTTTTTTTTTACACTGATCTAAATGAATCTGCTCCATCAGGTTATATATGCATGTCCCTAATTTAAGGAGGTGAATGGTAGTGATGCTGAAGCTTACCGTGGCATGCTCAGTGTTACACCAAGATCAGAATACTAATTTAAATCAATCAGTGCTTATTTTCAGTTTGAAATTGACAGATGTAAGTAAAAATCAACGTAGGTCAATGTTTCTAGACCACCAAGTCTTATATGGACTTTATAAAAACGTCTCAGGTTCACGTATGTAACCATGGTTCCCAGTGGGGGAAGAGACACTGCGTCCTAGGGGTCGCTACGAGCGCCCTCAGCGTGACTCGGTCTGAAGATACATATGTAAAAACACCACCTGTTGGCGGCGACAGCCCATGGCGTCACTACCGGCGTGCCACAATATAAGTGCCGCCGGAGAATACATCATCAGCTTCTTGTCTGAAGCTTGCGTCGAAGCATGGCTCAATCCTAGGGGCGCGGTGTCTCGTTCCCCACTCGGGGAACCATGGTTATCGTAACCTGAGGCGTTCCCTTCATGGGAACTCGAACTGCGTCCCCTAGGGGTCGCTACGGGAACGTTATACCCACTTCACCATGCTGAGGGAATGCAAGCCAATTTCTCAAAAGGCGAGCACTAAGCCAGCTCTACCCGGCTAAGGAGTTGCCCTGGGACAGCTGATGCTGTCAGTGATATTATCCCCTTGACCAAGGCCTGAGCTGCATACCTAGTACTTACCTGTTCTAGGTGCCGGGATTACCGGGCCTAGGGTAGAGCTCAAAGTCTTGGAATCAGAAAAAGATTCCTTTAAGGGATCGATAACCCCGATCACTCAGGGGTTACCACTTGCTCTCAAGCTTACCGAGGAACTGTCTCAACAGACCTCTTGGTACCCTTTCTTTTCCTTTTTTCTTTTTTTGGACCCAACATATATGGGACAGGGAGGCGGGGCCCAAGGCACAAGCCGGGGCTTTAACCAGCTCAAAAAGGGCACGAAGCTGTGCGTAACCCTACCCTTTCGGGATTTTTAGAAAGAGCAGAGAATCTTTGATGTGCGGACTTACCACTGAGTGGATTTTAGAAAGTGCCCAAAGTCTCGCGTGTGCACTTATTAGAAGAACGTTCTATGCCCTGGGCGGAGAACTACTCATTCCTCGGAGTGAGAGGGAACTCAGGCAGCTCAGAAGGGGCGGCAAGCTCATAGATGACCCTCTGGTTGAGGGGAGCAATGCTGGCTCGACCAACAAGGCGGCGACCTATCACAGAGCTCTGGGGCGGAGCTTCGGACGCTCAGAAGGGAGCGGCATGCTCATAGGTGACCCTCCGGTTGAGGGAGCAGTGCTAGCTCTACCGGGCGAGCCCTGGAGGCGGAGAACTCATTCCTCGGAATGAGAGGAACTCAGCTACCAATGAGGAGCTCTAGGCGGAGAACTCACTCCTCAGAGTGAGACCTATAACGAGCTCTGAGAGTGGAGAACTCATTCCTCAGAATGAGAAGGCACTCCGCCGCTCAGAAGGGAGCGGCAAGCCCATCATGAGCTCTGGAGGCGGGAACTCATTCCTCAGAATGAGAGGGACTCCCGCTCAGCAGGGAGCGGCATGCTCATAGATAACCCTCTATAGTGAGGGAGCAATGCTAGCTCGACCAGCAAGAGAGATCACAGAGCTCGGAGGAGGCGGAGAACTCATTCCTCAGAATGAGAGGAAACTCAGACACTCCGCAGGGGGCGGCATGCTCAAAGATGACCCTCTAATGAGGGGAGTAATGCTGGCTCTACCTATAACGAGCTCTGGAGGCGGAGAACTCATTCCTCAGAATGAGAAGGAACTCAGACGCTCAGCAGGGGCGGCATGCTCATAGATAACCCTCTATAGTGAGGGGAGCAATGCTAGCTCGACCAGCAAGGAGAGCGACCTATCACAGAGCTCTGAGGAGCGGAGAACTCATTCCTCAGAATGAGTGGGAACTCAGGCAGCTCCGCAGGGAGCGGCATGCTCACAGGTGACCCCTTTAATGAGGGGAGCAATGCTAGCTCTACCTATAACGAGCTCTGGAGAGTGGAGAACTCATTCCTCAGAATGAAAAGACACTCCGCCGCTCAGAAGGGAGCGCGCATACTCATAGGTAACCCTCTTATCGTGAGGGGAGTAATGCTGGCTCTACCCTTGCAGTGGTGACCAGAATGACTGAAGATCCAGGAGGATCCGCAGAAACCTCCGAGGGGACTCACGTCCAGACCATCAGTAAGGCAGTTCGAGAATACAGAACCTGCCTGAAATCATCATAGGTCCAGCCTGACTGCAGTTCTTAGTTGGGAACTCATTCCTCAGAATGAGAGCCTATAATGCTACCTATATCGAGCTCTGGAGGCGGAGAACTCATCCCTCAGAATGAGAAGGAACTCAGGACGCTCAGCAGGGAGCGGCATGCTCATAGATAACCCTCTATAGTGAGGGGAGCAATGCTAGCTCGACCAGCACGGAGAGCGACCTATCACAGAGCTCTGAGGAGCGGAGAACTCATTCCTCAGAATGAGAGGGAACTCCGCCGCTCACAAGGGAGCGCCTCTAGGTGCTTGGCAGGAAACTTCCACCTAACCTCGGTCGGTGGAGTTTACGGTGGTTACAGGGGAATTAGAGAGGAATGAGAGGGCTTGCCTCTCTCTGACCCGCGCCTCTGTCTCACCCTAGCCGCAGGAGGGGGAGGGGCATGAGTCGCGAGACTAGCCTTCTAAGCCCATCTCTGATCCTCAGACCGAGATGGGCTAGGACCCCTGGTTGTTCGGGCTCAGACCTGGACCTTATCCAGGACTTTCAGCAGGTCAGTCTGGTACGCCTTCGTGTGCAACGAAGCGACGGTCTGACCTGCTGCTGCATATGCCCTGCCATTTAAGCGAGATTCAGGGGCTTAGATGGCCAGGAGGGAGCCTTGAGAGAGGATGTCTCGCCACAGAGAGATAAGCTGGTTATCATCTCTTGCACAGGGGGCATCCCCTCATAGCCATTTTCACGCATCCCCTCAGTGTCAGCATAACTAGTATGCTGAAACCTATGAATACGAGAAAAAATAGCTTTTCCCACTCCTTCTCAACCTCCACATCGAGATTTATGAAGAAAGGAAGGCTCACTCGAGCTGGGGGTTATTTTAGATTTATTTTTATGATCCATAACCTCCAAAAACTCGTTCATATGCAGCGGAGCACTAGCTGCTGCATCTGATGATGTCAGAAAGATCGCATCATCACAATCCAGCAGCTCACTCTCGTTCTCGGCCGACGCCGCGGCGGTCCCTTTCCAACACATCGGCCACATCCAACTGCGAACCCCACGATTTCATTCGCCTCCGTGCCTCGACAGCGGTGGGTCTTGAATCGCGGAAGCAGACGGCTGCCCTCTTTCCTCGAAAAAGAGGGACATGCGAGAGCTGAGCTTCCTCATAGAGCCGCTCACAATGCACGCAAACCGCCCCTCAAGGACATCGCGTGCGTGCTCCATGCCCAAACAAAGACGCAACAGTCGTGTGTGTCATCGGGTGTCAAATAACGAGGACACGGATCACACACTTCCTAAACGCCTTGCTAGTGCTCGCCATAGTAGAGTTAGAAAACTGTACTCTTACCAGATTCACTCTGCGCTTCAAACAAACCAGTCAGTGAAGGACGAAAAAGCTGATGATGTATTCTCCGGCGGCACTTATATTGTGGCGGTAGTGGCGTCATGGGCTGTCGCCGCCAACAGGTGGTGTTTTTACATATGTATCTTCAGACCGAGTCACGCTGAGGCGTTCCCGTGGCGACCCTAGGGGACGCAGTTCGAGTTCCCATGAAGGGGAATCTGACTTTCTTTCAGATATAGTGAACACCGTGGATAAGAGCTCTGATTAGTGGAGCCTTTTAACATTAATAAAGAATAGTTTTTTCATCATCTTTATGAGTCATTTACTGACACCTTCAACTCTGCTTAGATCATTCAAAATGTCCCTGGAACCACTCACTGTCATAATAACACATTATATATAATTCTGTCACATATGATTGATGCCAAAAACAGCTAATAGTGAATAAGTGTTCCCTATTCTAAAGTGTTACCCCTAATCTTTATCTCCATACTGAAAACCCAGATGTCCAGACAGTGATTCAGCTAAAATATTAGTGTCTGAGACACTGAGCACAGAGACTGTAGTGTGCACAGCACATTTTTAAATGCTTAGCTTAAATATGTAATATTAATTAAACAGTGGCTGTTGAGATTGTATTCTCAAGTGAAACGAGCAGAGACATGGACCCGGAAACTGCAGTCTTTACGTCATACTATGAACTTTATTTTTTATTTATGAAACTTACCCACATTCAAGTGTGCATCAAAAGAATGCATGACATATTTTTTTGTTTTGTTTACAAGCAGATACCCTGTTTTTACTTTTGATGTTTTGTATGTTCAGATATTCATATAATAAAATATATACACATTAATACATACAGTACATTGAGACATAGTAGTATACTTAACCTATAATGTAAAGTTCATTTAAAGAAAACGTATGAGTATACTTTTAGTATAAAGCTTCTAAGCTAGTAGTTTACTGAGACTACACTTCAAAGTGTACTAAAAATGCTACTTAACGTATTTAATTAGTAAACCATCAGTATACTTATAAGTTCACTTTTAGTATAATTGCTGTCCAAGCTAAAAACATTGATGTAAACTAGTTGTGCACTCAAAGTTTACTACTGTTATGCTTAAAAGTATACTTTTATATAGTAGAAAGTGGGCCCATTTAGTCCTAAAGAGTATTGAAATAGTACACTTACAAGTATACTACTAGTACACTGATATTTGTACTTACTACATAAACTATACTTAAATTATTCTTGAACTTTACTTAAGTTTACTTAATAAAATAAACTTGAAGTATACTACTTTTTGGTAAGGGTTTTGAACCACAGAGTGATGATATATCAGATCACTCAAATATGTTTAACAAATATTATTTAATCCACTCTTAAGCTTTGACACGGTGGAATAACTGGAGAAACTGATGAGGAGAAAGTGGAACCTGTAGCAAAATCCCATGAGCTGTTGTAAGTGTCAGGCCTGAGGAAAAGCACAGTGGTGCTAATCATAGCAGCACAAGAACTTTGCACCCGATCAATAGAAAGGTCTAGAACACAATACAACCCAAGATGGGAGTGTACAGTGAATCCCTAAGGACAATGCAGGTCCGAAGAGCAGGATGCAAGATGCAGGAACAGCATACGCTGATGAGCTCACTGAAGTCAGCAGGGCTGAGTACAGGAACATCAACGATGGGTATTTGCTGAGAATTCTTAAGTCCAAATGTGATACTCTACAGAAAGTGGTTAAAACCACAAGAACTTTAGGATCTAGATCCGAGTAAGAACAGTCTATCCAACCAAATACTGTGATTAAAGATGAAAAGCAGCCATTATATCAATGCTGTAAAAAAAACTGAAACTAAAGGAAGAACATGAATGAATGTGGACTGGTAGTTCTGCCAAGAAGAAAAGTTCAAAGGGATTTAATTACATTTTCAGTTGTATTTCATTATACATATAAATATAAATAAATCAACATTCCTTTGTGTGTAAGTAAGTGTACTTCAGAATACTTTCTAAAAGGAGAGCTGATGTTTTTAAACTCTTAATTGGATGTCATCTACAATTAAATGAAACTGCATCATAGTTAAAATTTATGTTAGTTAAACTTAAGAGAAATTTGTTGACCCACCTAATTGGGACTTACGTACATCTTTATATGCAATTTCATAATTACTGTCTTTGAAAAACTGTACTGTTTTTCTAAGACTAAATTCAAGACTAAATGCAAAATTAAATTAAACTCAATCCCCGGTTTCACAAACAAGGCTTAAAACTAGTCCCAGACTAAAATGTAACTCTGAGCTGAAATAAACTGAAATAAACTTGCACTGTCTGATCTTAAAACATATCAGTGCCTTTGTTTTGTCTGCAGACCAGTAATGTTTTTTCAAAGGCATGTTAATAAAAAATACGTAAATGTCCTAATTGAACTATGGCTAATTCTGGCTTAGTCTAAGCTCTGTCTATTAAACCGGCCTATGTGTCATTATATGTAGCTTCTATTGAAAGTTTTATGTAATATGTGCTAATGACTTTTTTTATTATGTATATATATATATGTCCATTCATGAATGACAATGGACATTGAACATAAACAAATGTTTAAAAAAGTAAAAGAAAATAGAACATAAAATAGTGTATTGAAGCTCCAGTAAAATATCTTCACAATCCTCTATGATGCCTTTAAGTTAATCATTATCTGTAATTTGGTGTGATTGAATGGCAGTTTCTCTCTGCAGATGATGAGGTTGTAGCATCTGAAATGCACAGTTGAGTTTATATATACAATGTGTCTCCTTTCATTTGTTTATGTGAAAACAATTGTTTATGAAGGCCAAAAATAGTATGTGAGCACTTCACAATGTTAAAATGAACAAGTAATATAAAGTCATGGGATAGCCGGGTATGTTTATGCATAAACCATAGTAATATAAATATCTAACATAATGGATAATAAATTAAATATCTTTGTTACTTAGTTAAGAAGAGGATAATATTCTTACCTGAATAGAGCTGGTCACACATACATGTTCTCTTAAACTAAAAAGAGAAAAGACATAGAAAAACCGCATCTGAAAGTTATCATTTATAGACATTTTAAGAAAGAAATGATTTACCTGTTGAGAGTGTTGTCTGTGTATTTGGATGGTTGAGCTCCAGAAAATCAGTAATGATGCATCTTAGCATCGGTTAGGGTTTCACATAAAAATAACAACAACAATAACCACAACAGCAGAATGTTGGGTGAAATATGTTTTTTTGACATGCAAAATTGTCAGTGCTCATAACAACAGTTATTAGCTGAATACATTGATGAATGACAATTGACAATGAACAGGAATAAATAAATAAAGAAGTAAAACAAAATAAGACCAAGAAATAGATGTGATTAAAACCAAGTTTCAGTAAATCAATAACATTCTAATCAATATGAAAGCTTTTAAGTCCAATATTTTGGTGTGATTAAGTGGTGAATTTTCTCTGCAGATGATGAGGTTGTATGTTATATATCTGAAATACACTAGTGAGTTTAGAGTTACAGTGTGTCTATGTGTTTAAGGCCAAAAGCAAAAATGGACAGTATGTGAGCCCTTCACCATCTTAAAAGAAAAAAGTGATAAAGTCATTGGTTAGGTTTAACATTTTTTTGTGACTGTGTATGTTTATTCATAAACCCAAGTAGTAATTAAAAAAGTCTTACAATATGATTTGTAAATTAATTGTCTCTTTTACTTAGTGAGAAGAGGAGAGAAGTTTCCAAAGCTTAGCAGAGCTGCACACACCTAGGCTGTATGTGACCAAAAACAAAAACAAACAAAGATAAGACCATGTTTGTTTGAAACCCATTCAAATTTTAAAGTTAAATTTGTATTTAAATTTAAGAATGAAATAATTTACCTGTTGAGAGTGTGTTGAAAGTCTGTGTAGTTGGATCACTGAACTCCAGACAACCAGTAACGAGGTGCTTTGACAGGTACAGATTTGAAAAACAAAAGGGTGGGAACAAAGAACCCTAAACTCTTACAAAGAACCATTTCGGCATAAAAGGTTTTTTTTAGAGTGTAGAGTGTACCAAATCAGTCACGTACGATGAGTTTTATAACAATACCTTGAGTGTTCTATTTTTCCATCATTTCCACAGAGAGGAGGGCAATTCTCCCACGATGGGGTATCATATGGTGGCTGCAGTCTCCAGCTCTAACAGATGGACCTCTCTCCAACAGTTTATAAACTTCCTCCCTCTCTCTTTCACTTCCTCTCTGGCTCCTAATCATAAGAGCTGAGGGGTGAGGCCAGGGCAGCGGGATAAGAAGCTTACTGGCAGTGCTTTGGCTCACTTCTGTAGAGGAAATAAAATTACATTAAGGGGCGCCTGTGCCCTAGAAAGAGCTACTGGGAATAAGAGCGAGCGTAACCGTGTGAACACAAGTAATGGCATTAGGACTCGCATCTTTCCCTTGTTACAGTACATTTGGCAAAGTGATAGGATTAAGGGAAAAGTATTCTGTCCTGAGGAAATTGATGTGTGCCAAATGAGCAGCAAAAGCCATTTGTTCTTGAAGTGGTCTATGTTGTTAGACACAAGGCTTCGGCAGCTAGAGCAAGAGATTGACACCAGAGCATGGTATATATATTAACAGAAGTTCTCTGCTCTGCACTGCATGTCATCATGAGTGTCTTGTCACGGAGTGCAGTGGACAGCAGCTTCATTTCTGTCTTTGTCTCCATAAGGAGGAGATTGCTTAAGACAAATTTCTCCTTAGGGAGACAATAAAGGATGAACTGAACTGGTCATTGCTCTGCTAGGAGAACTAGATGTCATTCACTAAATATTTTAGCTAATATTTTAACTCTTTACATCGGCTCTTTCTTTGACTCTTTGAATCTGAGTCAGAGGAAGCATGGGCAGCATGATTGTTTTGCCAAGGATTGTAATATTGACAAAAAATTCAAGGTTGCTACATAGTTGAGATATAATAAATACATAAAATATGTGGATATTGTCTCTCTCACAGAGACATACCCACCAGGCACACAACAAGACGTAGATTTTTGGTTAAATTTCAGTCGGGGAACAAAAATTCAATGTCAATTCAACATCAAAAGTCAATATTAATTTGATTGTCCGATTTGGACGCCAGCTAATATTTACATTTGTGTGTTTAGGTTACCAAAATTACCAAAATTCAATATTAAGTCAACATCAAATTGGTGTCAATTACTGATGTCAACCTGATTTTTATTCTCAACCAACATGCAGCATCTGTCCGACGTCATGTCCAGCATCAACCTAAAGTTATATTTACGTCCTGTGCCTGTTAGGTACATTTCCCTTAAGATTTTTCTTTCATGGTACAGGTTTAGTGCTAATTTTAAAAGTTTTACAAATTCGGAAATAGTGTTTTTGCGAAGAGTCAGGCTGGTATACACTTAGATGAGATTAAGTCCTTGCTCATATTGTTTCTACAAATAGTATTTTAGTTAAAAATGGTAGCAACACTCAATGCATTTTGCTGAAATTACGTGTTTTCTTTGGTAATCCAAGGAGCAAAAATTAGACAATGAATCACTCTCATTATTGGGCTCTACCAACAGAGACAATGAAAAATAAGTACGTAAGAAAATGCCTGTAGAAGACAAAAAAGGAGCGCAAACATCAGTACGGTTGACACGTGGTAAGATTCGATTACTGGAAATCCTAATTTCCAGGATTCCTGAGTATTGATGCAATGATGCCCAAGCTGCTTCTTTTTTTTCATTTTGTTTTTTGAGGGAGTTAATTAATGCATATACCACTCTCAAAAACACATTAGCACTGTGTAATTTACATAACACTTATTCTTAACCATGTCAACAGATGAAAGTGCAATGTCTAACACTAGTGTGGCGTCGTTACTTACAGAACAGAAATATCAGCAATGCTAACGCTATCTACAGAACTAGACCTAGGTCTAATTGAAAGGTTATAGAAGAAACATTTAAAAAAATCACATTTCCTCATAATCTTCAGCTGGGATGTTCCCGTGACAACGCAGCACGGTGTGCATCAGCAGATGTCGCTGTTTTAATGTCATATGTCTTTTTATTGTTGTTAGCATAACTGTTGCAAATGAACATACATTTAATATTTTAAAACGTTTTAAAGTTTTGTTTGCTATATAATATACAAAAACTAATATGTATACAACTTTTTAAAATATTAAATGTATATATAATTTTTTTTTGTATGCCGGTGTCCGTCAGCATCACAGGAACATCCCAGCTGAAGATTATGAAGAAATGAAATTGCTCCCTTTTACCAAATGTATTTCAAACGACAAAATAAATGCACGCACGCACGCACGTTCACTACAAAGACCCCACTCCAAGGGAATAGGGATGACCGCATCCATTTGGAATTTGCCCCATGAACCGTTCGGTTCGGTACGCATTATAAATATGCATATATATATATATATTTTTTTTACTTACCTTTGAGACAAAGGTAAGTAAATGATGACAGGATTTTCAGTCTGAACTATTCAGACAGAGTTTAAAATATTCGCCCTTTGACCATCGGTCTGACCAGTGGGTGTTTTAGTTTATCCTTCAGAAAGGTTTTGACCCATGATGAAAAATTTAATCTGATCCTAAAATAGTCTAGACTCTCCAGCCCACATAGAGCCCCACAAAGAATGTCCCTTTAATTTCCTCTTTTCCTCACTGTAACACAGAGTCAGTGGCGTTGGGATTCATGTGCAGCTTTATTAGAGGTACAACGAGTCAGACAGGCACAGATCTGGTAACAGCGCCAGGGATATCGTAGAGAGACTGAATCGTAAACGGAGAGAAGGCAAAGGGTCGAGGCAGGCGGCAGACAGGTGATAGAGTAAACGCAAGGCAGGCGGGGTCAAGGGCAGGCGGCAGACAGTCAGAGTGGGTAAACAGAACAGGTAGACAATAGGTAATCGAAACAGGATAACGCTCGGACCAACACCTGTGAAGGTAATCAGTCCCAGGCACGGGGTTATGGAAATGGAAGTCCGAATGATGAGGTTAATATTCAGGTGAGAGATCCCCCTGGTGGTGATCGGAGGGAGCCACAGAGGCCTGATTCGTGACAGAGCCCCCTGCGAGCGGCTCCTGACGCGAGGGGGCAAACAACGCCGGGGTCTACCACGGGGTTTTGGGGCCGGGTTTATCCGGATGAGCCCTATGGAAGTCGGTGGTAAGAGATGGTCTAAGATGTCCTCAGCATTGACCCAGGATCGCTCCTCTGGGCCGTACCCCTCCCAATCGACTAAGTACTGAAGTACTCTGCCCTGGCGACGGGAGTCCAGAACCTCCTGGACTCGGTAAACCTCCTCGCCGTCCATGATGATCGGGGGGGCTCCCTGGTCACCTGCCTCCTCCTGGTCCTCCACTCCTCTCGCACCACCAGCGGGTTTAAGCAAAGACACATGGAATGTGGGTGAGATACGGTAATTTGCAGGTAAAGACAATCTAAATGAAACAGGAGTTATTTGCCTGAGAATTTTGAAGGGACCCACGTACCTAGGACTGAGTTTCCTGCAAGGCAGCCGAAGACGCTGATCACGGGTAGACAGCCAGACCCATTGACCTGGTTGATAGTTGGGATCGGGACGCCGTCGACGATCAGCCTGCTCCTTAGTTCGCCTGACTGCCCGCTGGAGATGGACATGGGCCTCGTTCCAGGTCCTCTCGCTTCGTTGGAGCCAGGAGTTGACAGCAGGCAGGTCTGAAGGTTCCCCAGACCAGGGGATTAAGGGAGGTTGAAATTCTAACACACATTGAAATGGAGTGAAACCTGTGGCAGGTTTGCGGAGGGAATTCTGGGCATATTCGGCCCAGAGGAGATAGTGACTCCAGTCGGCCTGATTCTTGTGGCAATATGAGCGGAGGAATCTGGTGAGCTCCTGGTTTAGACGTTCTACTTGACCGTTGGCTTGAGGGTGGTAACCTGAGGTGAGACTGATGTTGATGTTAAGTTTCTGACAGAAGGCAGACTAGACGCGGGAGGTGAACTGGGGTCCCCGATCCGAGACTATATCCTCCGGCAGACCATAGAATCTAAATACGTGGTCGCATAAGGATTCTGCAGTTTCAATGGCTGTAGGCAGTTTGGGCAGAGGGATCAAGCGACAGGCCTTGGAAAAGCAGTCAATCAAGGAGAGGATGGTGGTGTGACCTCTGGATGGCGGCAGATCTGTGACAAAGTCTATGGCTATATGCGACCAGGGGCGTTGTGGAACGGGTAGAGGTTGTAAAAGACCGGCAGGAAGTTGGTGAGAGGATTTTGACATATTGCATGTGGGACAGTTCCGAATGTGAGTGATGGTGTCTGCCGGCAGAGTGGGCCACCAAAAGCAATTGGTGAGCAGTTGTATAGTGGCCGCTATGCCGGGATGGCCTGAACTGGGAGAGAGTGAACTAGCTGGATGACTCTGTGATGTAGTGCATGCGGGATGTATGTGAGGTTAGGAGGACATTCAGCCGGAGGCGGGTCGGTGACCTGGGCCTCGGAGATCTCGGTCATGATATCCCATTGGATGGGGGCGACAATGAGGGCTGGCGAGATGATGGATTCCTTAGTGGGTGGTAGTATGGATGATTCGTATTGTCTGGACAGGGCATCAGCCTTGGTATTCAGGGAACCTGGGCGGTATGTTACAGTGAAATCAAACCATGCGAAGAATAGAGCCCATCTTGCAGATCTCAGATATTCAAGGTTGCGGTGATCGGTCAAAACGGTGAAAGGGGGTTTGGCTCCCTCAAGCCAGTGACGCCATTCATCGAAGGCTGCTTTCATGGAGAGAAGTTCTCGGTTACCCACATCGTAGTTCTGTTCAGCAGGGTTGAGTTAACGGGAGTAGAACGCACAGGGGTATACTTTGAGGGGGTTACCCTGTCGTTGGGAGAGAACTGCACCAATTTCTGTGCTGGATGCATCAACCTCCACAATGAACTCCAGTTCGGGATCCTGGTGATGTAGGATGGGAGCAGATGTGAACCTTTCTCTCAGCTCCTGGAAGGCCGATATGGCTGTCGGTGTCCATACAAGATGCTGTGGAACCCTTCTTGAACATAGACGTTAATGGTGCTGCCGTGGTGCTGAAGTTACAGATGAATCTTCGATAAAAGTTTGCAAAGCCCAGGAAGCATTGTAATTCCTTTACTGAGTGTGGTCTCGGCCAGTTAACGACAGCTCGCATCTTCCTCTCGTCCATGGCTACCCCTCCTGAGCTGATCACATACCCGAGGAAGGATACCGTGCTTTGGTGAAATTCACACTTCTCTGTCTTAGCGTAGAGTTGGTGGGCAATGAGGCGTTGGAGAACCACACGTACGTGCTTAACATGATCCTTGTAGGAGTCTGAGTAGATTAGTATATCATCAATGTAGACGATGACCCAGCAATTCAGCATGTCTCGAAACACATCATTGATGAAGGCCTGGAACACGGACGGACTATTGGACAGCCCGAAAGGCATGACAAGATATTCATAGTGCCCCGATGTCGTGGAAAAGGCCGTCTTCCACTCGTCTCCTTCACGGATGCGAATGAGGTTGTAAGCACTCCGAAGGTCTAGCTTGTGAAATACTGTGCCTTGCATGGTTGTTCTAAGGATGCTGGTACTAGGGGTAGAGGGTAGCGGAACTTGACCGAGATATCATTGAGTCCTCTATAGTCGATGCACGAATGAAGCCCTCCATCCTTCTTCTTCACGAAGAAGAATCCGGCTGATGCAGGTGAAATGGATGGACGAATGAAGCACTTGGCCAACTCCTCCTCGATGTAGGATTTCATGGCTTCGGACTCAGGTTGTGATAGGGGAAACACTCTGCCTTTGGGTGGTTGTGAACCGGGTAGAAGGTCTAGTCACATGAGCGATGAGGAGGTAACTGAGAAGCTTTGGTTTTACTAAAAGCTTCAGCGAGGTCATGGTACTCCCCAGGAATATTGGAGGTATTACAGGGCTCTGGTTGTTTACCTGGATGGGTGCGACTGAGACAGTTTTGTAAGCAAAATTCAGACCACTGACTAATCTGCCTTTTTGAAAAGGAGATATACGGGTTATGTCTTTCCAGCCAGGGTAGGCCCAAGATGAGAGGAGTTTGAGGAGACTGGAAGACGAATAGGCGAATGGTTTCGGTGTGAAGAGCTCCGGTGAGAAGTGTTAATTCCTCCGTGGTAAACTGAATTCGGCCGGAGCCCAGTGGTCTTACATCTAGCGCTGCCACTGCCAGATAACATTCACAGGGAACAAGAGGAATATTTTGAGTTCTCGAGAATTCAGCATCAATGAAATTCCCTGCAGCCCCTGAATTGATAAAAACTGTGGTGTCAACGATGGTCCCTTTAACCCTTAGCCTGACTGGTATTTTTAAGAAGGTGGATTGGCTGAAATTTTAACTCACCGCGGCATTGTTGCGAGGCGGGCGAGTGGGAAAGGATGCCCTCATATGTCCCGGAAGACCACAGTATAGGCAGAGGTTCAGACGCACCCGGCTCAGTTGCAGGGGGCGCTGTTGCCATAGCAGCGGAAGAGAAAGAGGAGCGAGGTTCAAGTCGCCGACAGCGAAGGAGATTATCGAGGCGGATGGCCAGATTAATGAACTGTTCTAGGGTCTTGCCCTCATCACGGCAGGCTAGTTCCGATTGCAGTTCATGGTTGAGACCCTTGTGGAAGAGAAGTTTGAGAGGCTCCGCGTCCCTCCATCCTGTTTGTGCGGCGAGTGTACGGAACGATAGCGCATAGTCCGCGGCTGAGCCTCCTCCCTGATGGAGAGACAACAGTTGTTCACCAACCTCTTTACCACCAGCGGGATGCTCGAACACCTCCTTGAAGTTCTGAGTGAAGCTGGCGAATGAGGGGAATGCAGCGTGATTATCTTCCCATATAGCAGTGGCCCATTCCAACGCTCGTCCGGTTAATAGCGAACAGACGAAAGCAATGCGGCTATTGTCCGTGGGATATAGCATGGGCTGCTGGCTGATAAACATGGAGCACTGAAGCAGAAATCCCTTACATCTCGTAGGTGATCAGTCAAACTTCTCCGGAAATGCCAGACGAGGGCTGGCAGTCGCAGATGCCGTGGCAGATGCGGGCGGAGGTGGATTCTGCGAGGAAGCGTTCATGCTGGGTGCTGGAAGATGAAGAGCTCGCAAAGACCTTACCAGCTCCTCCGTGAAAGAGGTAAGGTGGTTCAGCTGTTGTTGCTGGGTAGCAAGTACGGTCGCTTGAGCAGATACTTCCGTGGTGAAACGGTAAAAGACTGCTGGATCGATATCTGGTGAAGTCTTCTGTAACACAGAGTCAGTGGCGTTGGGATCCATGTGCAGCTTTATTAGAGGTACAACGAGTCAGACAGGCACATATCTGGTAACAGCGTCAGGGATATCGTAGAGAGACTGAATCGTAAACGGAGAGAAGACAAAGGGTCGAGGCAGGCGGCAGACAGGTGATAGAGTAAACGCAAGGCAGGCGGGGTCAAGGGCAGGCGGCAGACAGTCAGAGTGGGAAACAGATCAGATAGACAACAGGTAATCGAAACAGGATAACGCTCGGAAATGTCAGCTGGGCAGAACAAGACTTCGCACAGAGATGTGGTAGTGATCAGCTTAAGTAGCCCAGCTGATCACCAACACCTGTGAAGGTGATTAGTCCCAGGCACGGGGTTATAGGAATGGAAGTCCGAATGATGAGGTTATTATTCAGGTGAGAGATCCCTCTGGTGGTGATCGGAGGGAGCCACAGAGGCCTGATTCGTGACACTCACATAACTTCCCACCAAAGATATATTTTGTCTCACTTTTCTCAGAGAGTGATTTACAGCCAAACCTTCTGGTGTCATTACCTTGTTCTCCATGGAGCATTTACAGACAAAGAGGCTTTTCATGAGACTGCTGATAATTAAAAGGTGATAAAGTGTAAAGTATCTTCATCTGTAGGTGAAAACAATGAGTCCCGTGCAGGTGTCCCATTTTTCAAGACTCTCTGATCTGAGACTAGTCACAGACCTCGTCATTGATCTATGCCTCCATCTGTCTACCATCTGTGGAAGCGCGAAATATTGCAAGCCTTTTAAATTACGCATATGGGTGACATCAGTTATGGCAATGGTAATTTGCAGCTAGTCCTCTGAGAAAGGGCTATGAGAAACAAAACATTGTGTCAGCATCTGTCGCTATCTGTCGTATGCTCCTAATGACGTTTGTCTCTGTGGAAAATTTTGATCTTGATCTTCTTTTATATATATATAACTCTAACTAACATGTAGTGAGATAAATTGTAAAACAAATAATTTCTAGGGACTAGTTAGGATGTGCAAAAGGAATACAAAAAAAAAATATATATACATATATACTATATAATTTACAAGGAATTAGTGTAAAGGCTTTCAGTCTTCACAAACAACATGTATTTATGGAAATACACCATATTTTCTTATTCTATACAATAGCTTGATTAAGAAACAGAATATTAATTATTCATTGAAAATCTTTAAATTAGGCCTAGCTCTCAATGGCATCCCTTGTAAAAAAAAGAAGAAGTGTGCTTAGTTGTATTAAGTGTGTACTTAATACTGACTAAACGGTGCTTTTAGATGATTACACTTTGTAAAAGTTAAAAGTTTTGTCAAATTAAAAGTTTTATTTTAAATATATATATTTTAAAACACATTTTAATAATATTCTCTTATGATTTAAATAAGTATGCTTATTCTGATGTGTTAGTACTAACATACTAATGCACATTAGTATGGACAGCCCTCAGAATGCATAAAAATATCTTAATTTGTGTTCCGAAGATGAACGGTGGTCTTACGGGTTTAGAACGACGTGAGGGTGAGTAATTAATGACATAATTTTCATGTGGGGTCCTAAAACAAAAAACAAACTACCAAACAAAACAATTACATTCTTACATTCAACTAATTGCATTTAATATAAATTTAAACTATAATAGATTTTAATTTAATTGTAAATAACATGCATACATCAAGTGTCCAAAAACATTACATTCAGTTTGCACGTAAGCCTACTATTTTAAAGTATGATAATATTTACATGGTAAATATTCAAAGTATGTTATTTTTTCTAAAGGATGTTTAGAAGAGAAGTAATGCTGTTGAATATTTTCAGTCAATGAGTTGATTCTGTTCACAAACCAGAAAACAATAATAACATAAATTTCTGTCTGTTCTCACATAAAGCATCATATGTCTTCACAAGATTCTGAAAAAGTGCACAAGTTATATGGACCGATTAAATGATACTTTTGTAATGCTTTGCTTCCTTTTTGAAGTTTGAAAGCCTCAAATTTAACAAAGAGCAGTTAGTAGAATCTTCAAAATATTTCCTTTTGAGTACTACACAGAGAAGGGGTTTGAAACAATTGATTAAAAAAATATATTTACATTTCTGATGAATTAAAAGAAAAGTAGAAATACTATCACAATGTTTCTTTTAAATTATGCATATTTTATCACATATTTTTTATGTCAGTTTTGTGGCACTTTTTCTCAGAGAGAGAGAGCTTTAAGAGACAAAACACTATGTCATATGGATAAAAGGCTTTTCATGCCCAAGGGCAGACCCAGACCCTCTTTAATTTGACAGACAATTTGATGACCCTGAAAACAGTTAAAAATGGTTTTGAACTACAATGCCCTTAAATTAAGATGAGAAATCTGTTTTGGGTCATTAGTTGTCAGCTGGTTCAACCTGTGTTCAGTAACCTGGTCAGCTCAAATCTGCTGTTTCCAGCACACTGAAGTCCCAAACACTGCCACCTGCATGCTAATGCAGCTAGCCGTGGCACAAAAGTCTACAGTAGCTGACTGCAGCTTGCATCGGCGAAAGTGCAAGATCTGGGTTCTGCTCGCAAGGCTAACAATTGGCAAAGGGAACCATCCTCCCTGATAAACACCATCACACTTTATTGAGAATGACATAGCCTCTACTGCTCTCTTCTGCCATTCTCTTTGAGGCAGCGTGTCTCCATGAACAGAAGATAAAACCAGCGGCTGCTCTGTCTGAAATGGTAATGTGGCCTCATTAGAAGCGACATCCATGTGTGGATTTGACTAAATTTATGGTAATATATTCATTAAAAAAAGAGAAAAAAAAACAGACCCAAAGTATGGATTTGCAAGTGATATGGTAAGAAAAAGAGAAGCAAAACGATCAATTCTAACTCATGTGTTAATAAAACTGAGTGTGGGAGAGGTAATGGCGGGGAAATAAAAATAATCGGCTTTTGTCTGAGGCAGCTGAAGGGACTTTTCAAAGGATCCCTTTTAAAACCGACAAAACAGTTGGAAGATAATTGCATCCTACAAACACCCTCGTTTTGTGGCATTATAACAGGCTGCAGAACGGAGGCCTTTTTAGTACCTTTAGATGCATGTGTGCATCTTAATATATAATTCCAGTAGAAAGGGTCCAAAACTGCCACTCAGCCCTTTTGAAAAAGTTTTTCACTAGAGCATACTTTTAAAAAGAGTGCCTATTATGGAACAAATTAAATAATACACTTAAGTGCCAACTGAGTAAAAGTGTTTTTTGGACACTTATTTGCATTTTATTTACTTATTTTACTTAATTGCATGCAATTAAATAAATATGCCTTTTAGTTTAAATGCATATTAAATGCAATTAGTTGAACTTACGAGTGCTTTTTTGACCCACTTAAGTAAGATTTGTTTCTTTATACAAGTTAATAATTACTTATTGTCTTAGTATGTGGTTAAAGGGTACTGACAAGTATGTGTAGTAAATTACAAACTAAAACACTGTAATTTCTATTGAAACTTGTATAGCACGTATTTAAATATATTTGTAAATGCACATTTGTAAGGATAAGATTCAGTTTAGTACATTTTCTGTTTGAATAACAATACAGCTAAAATTATAATCAAGTAACAATTTATTTTAAGGTGCACCGTGTCCTTGTTAAGTTACATGTACTTACTATTCTAATAACAATAAATGATGTATAATTACATGGAACTAACCCTAAGACAAACCCTAATCCTAACCTTAACCCTAACCATACAGTATATATATATATATATATATATATATATATATATATATACATACATATATATATATATATATATACACATACATATATATATTTTTTTTTCTTTTTTTGCATAATTCTAAGATTAGTTATACATTTAATGTACATTTTGTATGGTTTTATCCCTGCTGTGAGACAATTTTTTATATTTTGTTCTTCAGGCGTGTGTTATAACCTCTGGAGCCTCAGGTATTTGCCTAAAGTTTTACTTTTTCCTGAACATCGTGTGGCGACACAAATATTCCTCACATTAAGTGACCAAAATAATAGGAACAAACTCACAATGTGTGAAAGAATAGCTTGTCTTGTATAGTGCTGTAAGTGAAAAATACCTCAATATTGCCATTGGCTTCGAAACAAAAATAAAGCAAAATACAGTTTCATGGTCAGTAAGAAATAATGAAGGCCATTAAACATTTTCACTTCATTCAGTAGCTAAAAGTTTATCTGCCAATAGATGAAGTAGCTAGAGCATATCTCAGTGTACTCAATGACATCATGGGAGTCTGCAGAGCGTGGATGAGTAATTAGTGTGTTCGGTGTATAATTGTGTGGTTGAGGATACTAGATGAGCACATACAGACCTCCCTGCTAATCTAGTGGTGCTAATTCACGACGGCTGCTATGTAATCAAGTTGCTCCCACGTGGGTATGCTAAATCTAGCCCTTAATCATTGCCCTTAATAAAGGATGGGAATTGGATTAAGCACCTCAATGATTGCAATGTCGTTGAATGACATAAAAATGAAAGCTAACTAACTGGAAAGTTCATTTAGGATTCAAACACCAATGATGTGGATTAGTGATTGAGAGGAAAATATACATGAAATAAGACATTAGAGAGAAAATTATAAAGAGGTAGAAAAATTTAAGTGAAAGGATTGAAATAGTGTCTTAATGACAAGATAGTTAACTTTGCATGATGCCTTATTTGCACTGATTATTGATCATAAATATATTGATCAAAATATAAACATCATCAGTCAAACTTTATTTTAAGGTCCTATTCTTGCTATTAACAAACTATTAAGTATGACATTTGCCTCAATAAACTCTAAATTTGCTGCTTATTAATAGTTAATATGTGGTAGGATTAGGGCAGAATATGTGCTTTATAAGTACTAATAAAGAGCCAATATGTTTTAATAGGCATGCTAATAAGCAACTATTTAATAGTGAGAATTGGTTCCTAAAGTGTTATCACACCATCAAATAAAATGATTTGAAACAAGTCTATTGCTTTTACTAGAGAAAAAATAAATACAATTATGCTCTGTAATCTAACAACATTTTGTCAAGTCAAGTCAAGTCACCTTTATTTATATAGCGCTTTTAACAATACAAATTGTAACAAAGCACTGCACAATATCAAAACAGGCAAATTGTGTCAATAATGTAAAATGACAGGATTTAACACTCAATTATCAGCTGAATGCATTTCATTATTGAATTTAGTAATGGCATTGTCCAGCTTAGTTCAGTTTAAATAATATCTGTGCAATCAAGTCGATGATTGTGCTGGAAATGAAGTGTCCCCAACTAAGCAAGCCACAGGCGACAGCGGCAAGGAACGAAAACTCCATCGGTGACAGAATGGAGAAAAAACCTTGGGAGAAACCAGGCTTAGTCGGGGGGCCAGTTCCCCTCCGGCCAGACGAACCAGTAGTTTGTTCCAACTGCAGCAGAGTCAGATTGTAAGTGGTCCACTGGTTCCAGTGGTCTTTCCCTGATGGATGTCTAGGTGACGAGGTTCTCACTGGAGATCTGTCTCTGGGGCTCATCTATGTGTCCTAGACTCCACTGACGGTTAGGGCTGTAGAGGTTGTCTCTAGGTGCTGATCCTCCATTTATGGCAGACTTTGGTTAAGTCAGTATAATCGCTGATGGTTGGCTTCCTCTGAGGTCCTCCAAGGGGTTGTCATCGTCTCTTCTCAGGTGTTCGGTCATCTCAGATCGTTTAAGGGTTGGATCCAGACTGAAGCTTGTGTAATTCCTAGCTACCACTGGATGTTAATCCCGTGGCAGAAACATAGAAACAGTAAGACAATTAGCGTAGCAGTTGTTCCATCCAGGAATAACCCTGGATGAAATTATCAGTATAACCCAAGCTAAAGCATAATAATGTGCATTTGATCAGACATAGCTGAAGATTGTGAGATGCATTATATGAATGCTTGACTAAAGAGATGTGTCTTTAATCTAGATTTAAACAGAGAGAGTGTGTCTGAACCCCGAACGTTATCAGGAAGGCTATTCCAGAGTTTAGGAGCCAGATATGAAAAAGTTCTACCTCCTTTAGTGGACTTTGCTATCCTAGGTACTACCAAGAGTCCAGAGTTTTGCGACCTTAGGGAGCGGGTTGGATTGTAGCGTAATAGAAGATTAGTTAGGTACGCAGGAGCTAAATCATTTAGGGCCTTATAGGCAAGTAATAATATTTTGTAACTGATACGAAACTTAATAGGTAGCCAGTGCAGAGACTGTAAAATTGGAGTAATATGATCATATTTTCTTGACCTGGTAAGGACTCTAGCCGCAGCATTTTGTACTATCTGTAGCTTGTTTATTGAAGATGCAGGACAACCACCTAACGGTGCATTACAATATTCCAGTCTAGAGGTCATGAATGCATGAACTAACTTTTCTGCATCAGAAACACTTAACATGTTCCGTAGCTTGGCAATGTTTCTAAGATGGAAGAATGCTGTTTTTGTAACATTGGAAATATGATTTTCAAAAGATAGGTTGCTGTCTAATATAACACCCAGATTTGTAACTGTAGAGGAAGTAACATTACATCCGTCTAGTTGCAAATTGTAATCCAAGAGATTCTGTGTGCTGTTTTTAGGTCCAATAAGTAATATCTCGGTCTTATCTGAATTTAATAGGAGAAAATTACTGGTCATCCAATCTTTAATATTTTTAACACACTCTGTTAGCTTAGATAGTTTAGAAGTTTCATCTGGTTTTGTTGAGATATATAGTTGAGTGTCATCAGCATAACAATGGAAACTAATCCGTATTTTCTAATAATATTACCAAGGGCAACATATATAATGAAAATAATAGAGGACCTAGGACAGATCCTTGTGGTACTCCATACTTATACTGGTGATAATTGAGATGACTCCCGCTTAAATAAACAAAGTGGTAGCGATCAGACAGGTAGGATCTAAACCATCTTAGAGCCTGCCCTTGAACACCTGTATAGTTTTGTAATCGATCTATCAGTATGTCATGATCTATAGTGTCGAACGCAGCACTAAGATCAAGTAAAACTAGCAACGAGATGCAGCCTTTGTCTGACGCAAGAAGCAAGTCATTTGTAATTTTAACAAGTGCAGTTTCTGTGCTATGGCGGGGCCTGAAACCTGACTGAAATTCTTCATAGATATCATTTTTTAGCAAAAAGGAGCACAGTTGAGCAGACACTACTTTTTCTAATATTTTGTGAGGTTAATGTTTAAACAGCCATCAAAATAGATTTAAATTTTGTATCTTGCAGCATGCAAAGTGTCTACCTAAAAATGTAACTACTGTTCAAACATTAGCAGTCTAAAATAACGAACTTTTCTTGCTTTAATAAATTGTAAAATGTAATTTACTTATGTGATATTAAAGCTGTGTTTTCGCCAGCCTTTACTTAAGTCTTCACTGTCACATGATCCTTCACAATCATTCTTATATGTTGATTTAGTGATCAAAAATTGTGTTATTGTCAATGTTGAAAACAGCTTTGCTGCTTAAAATTCTTGTGGTAAAATGATATATATTTTATCAATGCTGATTCTATGATAGGATTCTGTGTACGAAAAAAATGAAAATTATTTTAGAAACATAAATCTTCTATAACATTATAAATGTCTTCTCACTGTCACGTTTCATATATTTAATGCATCCTTACTGAATACAAGTATTTATCTATTTTGAACATTTGAAGACTAGTCAAACAATTCAATAATAAATATACAAGCGATGGAATCCTGAAGTGGTATGTGATTTGTGGTAGTGTTGTAAGAATAGCTGAGGTAATATTAGTTAAGCATTAGTAAATAGTCAGTTCTTCCTTTATAAAACATTGTCCAACCATTAATAGTCATTAGTAAGTAGTTTATAAATACAGCTATAAATACCTTGATCTTGATTTATAAGACATATCTATTACAAAGGTTATTTAAAGGCTCAGTTATCTTCCTAACAGAAACTAATATACAAACACAAAACAGAAGGATACAGAACTCAGAAACATTTATTTCAAGATGCAAACAAATAAAATTAAACTGTACAACTGTACACTTTAATTTTTTTTTATGAAATTGGAGAGGTTTATCTTTCCTTTTTTAAATCAAGAGTACAGTTGTAAAGTTTCAGTTTTTTGCATCTTGAAAAAAATATTTCTGTGCTCTGTATCCCGCTGTGTTGTGTTTGTTAAACTTTTCTGTTTGGAAGATAAATTAGCCTTTAAATCTCCTTTGTAAATGCTTAAGGTATTCATAGTCCTCACTTTAGATGAGCTCACAAAAACTGTTTAGGTTCTATTAACTAGTTGTTTATTAGCTTGCATATTATTAGAATATTATCCATACATTAGTACTAATTAAGCACATATTAATGCTTTATTCTACATGACCTTATTCTACATCCTTAATCCTACCCAATACCTAAACTTAACAACTGCCTAATGAACTATTAATAAGCAGAACATTAAGAGTTTATTGAGGGAAAAGTTGTAGTTAATAGTGAATAAGTGTTCCCTATCCTAAAGTGTTACAACAAAAGCAGATGGCTGGCAACTACTAAATGTTTTGTAACTACCTGACTTAAGAATAAATTACAGCAGGAATATGTGTTAATAAACCATTTATTAACAAACTGAGCTATTACAACTATTATCATGTCTAAATAATAAGATTTATGAATGTAGATTTAAATAGTTTATTAATCATTTACTTACACTTTCTAAATGATCGTATGAACCACTGACAACTCCTAAATAACTGGTTTGTAAATAACGTAATAATTTAGAAAATATAAATTGACCAGTAATAATGTATGCAATTACAGTTATTAAGCATTATAGATATGCTCAAGAACAAAATATTTAAATCTGTATTTATAAACTGCTTACTAATGCCTATTAATGTTGGAACAATGCTTTCTAAATTATGAATTGACTAATGATTCATAGTGTGCGGTTATAATAAAGTGTTACCAAAATACTAATTAAATACATTTTTATACATATATTGATAAAGATGCCAAGTACTAGCAGTAGTGCAAATGTTTTTGTAGTTCCTGCATTTAGCCTCAGTTCAACAGTCTAGTGTTTCTCCTCGAGGTGGAAGTTTTTATTTAGTTCAGCCAAATTTAGGAAATATTCCAGGTACTGTGTATATGAGAAAATTTCTGAGTAACTCATACTGAACAATAAAAACTACACTCACAGCTGTTACCTGAATTTCTATGAATATAATTACAATTTAATTCCACTTCCTTAAATTCTATTTACAATTCTGCATCCCATTTGCTGCGAGAAGCACAGCAATGATTTGCCAGAAGCTCTGAACTTGGAGGAGGATCAGTGTTTAGTACAGACTCATATGGTACAATTATAGCCAGTTAATTCAGTAAAGTCACAAAATAAACCCAAACAAACCTGGTTTATAAAAAATGTAGGCTGTTTTGAACACACTCATTTCTTTTATCTCTCTAAAATTTAACATCCAAAGTAGCTATACAGTTTAATTTATTGTGTTGCTTTTGCAATGTCATAAATGGCAATTTTCATATATTTCAGACATTTTTCAAAGAAAATCAATATATATGAACTATATAACACATCAGTCCACAGTCTGGCTTAGGCTGGCATACATCCAAGACTGTTTTTGTTCAGTCCATCCCAAACGACTGGCAAGAGTTCTGTGTAACTGGCCCCAGTCGAAACAGACCCCAAGGCATGGCAGTCATGCAGTGATGAAAAAGTCAGGCTGTATATTGACAGGAGTTTACCCGACATGAAAGCCCATCGCTCTGCCCTTACCCAAACCCATTTCCCCACACTGAGCCTCCACCACATGTTCTAATGGAGATGACAACCTGCCTGCTCAGCATGCCAGTCTCACTGCAGAGCAGCAGCTGTGCGACCGGGCTCAGCGGAAGCACACACTTCAATAGCTGCTCCTACCTCATGCTGAGTTTAATATACTTCTTTATCATGCAGCCAACACCTTTGAATGATGGGACACTTTAGCAAGGTGTTTAGAAATGTAGTAGGATTTTAGAAGTTGAGGGAAATGTGGAATATGTTGCTTGTTGCTTATAGTTCCTCATATGTGTTTTTAGACCAGGCAGGTTTTTACCCTGGTTAAAAATAAAGGAATAATTGAACCGAAAAAGTCAACTATGTCATTAATTACTCACCCTCGTACTGTTCCAAACCCATAAGACTTTCATTTATCTTCAAAACACAAATGAATATATTTGTTATTAAATCTGAGTGATTTCTGATCCTCCATAGACAGCAACGCAACTGACACATTAAAGGTCCAGAAATAAAGTTGAATAAAGCCATTGTTTTGGTTTTCTTTGCTCAGAAAAAGTATTCTTGTAGCTTCATAAAATTACGGTTGAACCAATGATATCACATGGATTATTTATCGATGACCTTACTACCTTTCTGGGCCTTGAACATGAGAGTTGTGTTGATGTCTATGCAGGGTCGGATTTCATCAAAAATATCTTAATTTGTGTTCCGAAGGTGAATGAAGGTCTTATGGGTTTAGAATGACATGAGGGTGAGCAATGAATGACATAATTTAATTTTTGCATGAAGTATGCCTTTAAGCTGTCAATGATTTGATTCACGGTGTGCAAACATGATGGAATCTTATCATCTTTACTTACCATCAAACCCCACTGAATATCATTAAGGATGTGCAGTGTAACGGATTACGACACCATTTGGGTAAATCTGTCAATACAGAGATGAAAAGCACCATTGATTCATAAAAAATTCATTGCTATAGCACTCTTGCAGGTTATGTAAGGACATCCATTTGTTTGTAAAAATAGAAAAGAACACAGGAAATGGTAATACAACATCGCTGAAAAGCTAACACTGCCATCTCAGACATGAAAAATACAAAACCTTTGTGGTATAAACGCAAATCAGTTTGTCATTCTTACACCAAAGCCTTGGCCCTCGGCACTTTGACGGCTTATTGCTCGCAGGAATGCTGGAGTCATAATGAATTCAGTGTCAGGGAAGGCAGAGTGGGAGTTTTGCCTAAGCCACCAAACAAGGGTGCTAATTAAAGTTACTGTCAGTTTCCTTAAAGCACTTTCTGGTTTGGAACAGGAGAGGCTTCTCAATGAAAACAGAGCGGCGGCTCATTCTTACACATCCTGACAGCTAATTATAAATAAAATATAATGTTCAAAGAGTACTAATAATGAGATTTGAATATCTTCATATTCAAAGCCAAATTAGTAATGACCTTTATGCTAAGTGGAGAGAAATTAGCCATTTCTGCTGAGGGAAAAATTATGTGATGCATTTTTGAGATGGTTTAACTTATGAGAGCTAAAGAATATGCTGTAGTTGGTTAAATGAAACAACCTTACCAAACGTAAAGCTATTCTTCATGATGTGCATGTCATAGTATGACTTTCTTTGTTCTGTGGAACAAAACATATTCTTAATTACTGACTGTTAAAGAACTTACTGTATGGTCCTTTCCATCTAATAAAATGCAATAAGAATAAAATCATCATAAAGTATTATAAAAGTAGACTATATGACTTGTGTGCTGAAGCCATAAGAACAATAACTTTTGTTCTTTTGTGTCTCTGTGCACATCTAATGTTTTATTCAACTGATTTTTTTCTCACACAAATCTAGTTAAAGAAAACTTTAAATATAGTGCACACATACTTTGCACTACTTTTATGCTGCCTTTTCCCATTTTTGTGGCACCGTTTTGTGAGTTTATTATTATTAATGCTTCGTTTAAACTAACAATAATACAATTTACTTTCAGTTTAAAAATAAACTTCAACACTTGGCTTATACTGGTAAGTATACAGACAAATATATTTGGGCTACATGTACTTTTACTTTCTATGTACTTTTTAGTTGTACATATAAACTTATTCAAGTAAGTCAATTTTGGGGTGGAATAGTTCTCAGTAAATAGTACATGGGTGAAACTGAAGCTGATATTTTTTTTACACATTGCTATTAAACCAAAAAGAAACAGATTTGACTTTTTACAGAACCATTTTTACAGAACTGTTTACAGAACGATTAAAATTTGTCACACTTTTATGAACTAAAAGTGGCAGAATCTAAAATTATTGAGCTGTAACTGTTGAAATAGCATCTTTACAAGTACACTATTATTGCTAGTACATAGATTTTTTTTGTATATGCACTACTTCTTGTTGTTCTTGTTTAAGTTTATTAGTTTTATATGGAAGATAAGTTAAAGAGGTTTTGAACGACATGAGGATGAGCAAATAATTACTAAACTTTAATTTTGGGTGAACTTTTTATTTAATGTAAGTTGATATGTTAATGAAGCTTTCTATGTCTCATCTGCATCTTGTAACAATTACCAGCAGTTATAGCCTTATCTCAGCTGAATGAAAATGACATCTCTTTCTATTTCTATCTCCACACTCTTTCAAACTGACAGAAGTTCTTTCTGATGACAGCTGATGTCAGTTGTGATGGATCTACGCACAACATAGGTGTCACAACCTTGCGGCTCCCTGTGAGCTCCCAGTGTCCCAGACAGATGCCACCATGCACTTATCATTTCCCCTGGCCTGGAGCTCATTAATGAGATGGTGCTGTCACAGAAGTGCGATCCGATGTCAGCTGGGCGGGAGAAGAGGATACTGACGGAGAACGATGGGAAGTGAAGACTGCGTCACAACAACTTTGACTGCCGTGTGAGTGGACTTAAGAATGTAGAATTTGTGGGGTCTGATTGCTGGCACAGCAAGTAATCATGTTGAAGTGGAACCGCTTGAGTCTCTGGGGCATTTATGTTCTTCTTTTGATCTTCCTAGGGTTTGTAAGGTTCCCTGCTCATTTGAACGCACCATCGACATCATCCATTTAAAAAAAATACTTTCTTGGTTACTGAATACTTTGGTTACCTGTGAGTTGGGTCCAGGTAACTTAGATGACAATGAAGACATCTTTGATAAAACAAGAGCAATTTGGTATATTTGACCTCATTCATGAACAATTAGGTTACTCACAGATTAGTTACTTGACTTTGGACAAAAAGACAAACCAAGAACGTTTATTTTGTATTGTATTTATTTTTTCTGTGCTGGAATAACCCTGCACATCTGAACATAGATAACTGAATAAATTATATATTAATAGTGTTCAGCCTATTTCAATATTAATTAATTTGCAGTGAAAGGTTTTTAGTGATTTTTCAGTCAGAAAAAAACATTATTTTGAAGTTTCTTGCAATTAGCTTAAAATGATTAATGCAAAAATGAAAACATCTTAAGAAATCTTAGAAAAAGAAAGAAACCTCAGAAACAAGAAAGAAAAAAGAAAGAAAGATAAATAAATTAAGAAAGAAAGAAAGAAAGAAAAAGAAAAGCTCTAGATCTGTTTTCATTAAATGTATAAGGCACTTTTATATAATCTTTTTGTGTTTGGTTTGTGTAATTTTTAGTATTCATACTACGTAATATCATCCATCCATTCATCATTTTTAAAGCATGTAAAGAACTCCAAGCACAAATAAGACATTGAAACATTTTACTAAATATCTTCTTTTATGTTCACAGAAGTAAGAAAATCATACAGTTTTGGAATCACATGAGGGTGAGTAAATGATGATAGATTTTACATACAGTATGGTTCCCCAGGCTAAACATATCCAGTTTATACAGTCTGTTTATACTGTATGGCTAAGTCTCACACTTAACCGTTTTCCTTTCACATTGAACAGTTTTGTGTACTTTTATGGCTGAACTTTGATGTTTGTGATCTGCACGCTGAAAAGTGGCACATTTCGTAACATGGTGCCCTTCAAGGCTATTGTGCTGGATAAACATTCAAGGTGGTGAACGGGGTACAAAAAGAACAAGTCTATTGGCAAAGTCTTTAGCAAATTTCATCAACAGATAAAAGTAGCATTAAAAGAACCCCAATTTTTACAATGTTATTCATTTTATATCATCAACAAAGTCATATTAATGTGAAATTTTAAATATATCACTCCATCCTAACTGTAGTTCTAGTAGACTGACTAAAGTGACTGTGAGGAAAACAAAGAAAACTTAACAATACTGATAGTGACTAGAGAGGTCAGCAGACTTTGTCTTAACAGCCATATGAAGCAAAATAAACAATACATAAATAAATAATTAAAAAGGACGCCAGATAAGCTAACCCAATTATCGCTTGTTTCTTTATTCACTTTGACAAGTTTGGCACAGACCATGTGCAAGCTAATTAAAAGTTCAGTGGAGAGTGTTTTGGACTGGACTCCTGCATTCAAACAATTCCCTGTAAAACAAAATACACACACAATAAAAAAGAAGAATAAAAACAAAACAGCTTTGCTTGCTAATTAACAACCTAGTCTCTACAGCACACTTTTATTTTGTTTTATTCTATTTATTATTTTAATCCTAGCAAATAATTTAGCTGCCACAAATTGGCATTACTAAAACATCAAACAATGTCTCTCTCATTTATTAATTTTGTTGTTGTTTCTCATTTGATAAGTTGAACCTTGCCACAAAGGATGGTTTGGAAGGCCTCACAGGCATATACTCCCAGCTCATGTTTACTAGCTCACAAGCAATCAGGTTCAGGTGCAGTGCTGTCAATTCTGACTGATGGATAAGTCATGTCAGCCCTCTATAGAGCCATTCATCCTCTGAGAGTGGAAGCGGGTGTACTGAAGTCGGTTGAAGGCCGAGGAGGCCACAACCACAGGCTATCAGTCTCACATAAGGCATGTCAGGACAATCTGAAGCAGACGTTTAAGGAAGAACAGCCTTTTTCTCAGGACCCTGTCAGACACAGTGGAGTCAGTCAAGAGGCCGGTGGGTAATTTGGCATGAGAGTCCACTGTCACAGTTACAGTTACATAAAAATCCAGACTGTCTTATTTCAGTCTTTTGGGGTTTTCTACAAGTGCATTATGTTTTATGTATTCTGTTTGTACTTAAATAAATTATTCTGTGTGTATTGTGACCAAAAAAAAAAACAATAAAAACTATTAAGGGTACAGTATGTAATGTTTACAGCTAGCAGTTTAAGTGGGTAAATTCAGCATATTGAAGAGCGTTTTTTATTCCATCCTTTCATCCTCTGCCTTAGACTTGCCAGGTTGAGGATGTGCAACAGGAACACAACTGACAATGGAAAATGACAAGCCTTAAACTATATTTTAATGAGTTGATTGATCCTTGTTTTAATATTCCCCTGGTCGTAGAGCTTTTTAGATGAATGCCGAGGCTTTTTAGTTCAAGCAGAATCTGCCATTTCTGATCCAGTTCTTTTGCTGGCTTCACTGGCTGCAATACACTCTGTTTTCTGTTAACTGACAACCCTGGGTGTCAAAATCCTACTGGATGAACTGGAAGTGGGCGGAATCACACAAACCAAAACAAAAAAACACTGAACATGCATAAAATTACTGTCTGTAGCACTGTTTTGTTTTTATATAATATAAATAATACTTACCAAATATACCATATATATACAATATATGATACCAAAATATATAATATAATAATTTCACAGCTAAACATTATAAAAATTTAAATTCTATTGAAATGTTAATAATATGATTTACTGTCATTTTATCAAATATAACTGTTTTATAGTGAGACAAACCAATATTACAATATTACAAAATTAAATTAAACTGAGGACAAACCTATGAATTGATTTCCTATTAAAATATTCCTCAAAATTTCCCATTTTTTTATTGCCTATAATTTCCCATTTTCCTCCATTAACATGAAACAATAGGAACATTGACTCAAAGCAAAGAAGCAAAATTATTCAAAATTAACTTAATTGAAACATTTTAAATAACAGAAAGATTACACTTTATGTTCGAAGGCAACTTTAGATATTCTACTACTGTAAGCTTTCAAGGTCAACCAACTCATTAATTTGCAACTATGTGTCAACTAACACTTATCAGAGTACACCGTTAGCTTTGGTTGGGGTAAAGCTTAGTAAAATAAGTTGACACATATTTCCAAATTTACTCACAGTAAGTAGAATGTCTGCTGAGGGACAGTTAAAATAAAGTGTTAGCAGATATAGTAGCAGACTTCTAGTACTGTCAGTTGACATGTAGTTGCAAATCTACATACAGTTAGCAGAATGTCTAAAGTGGACAATCACAATGAAGTGTTACCAAAGAAAAGTGATCATCATCATCATAATCATATTTTTTATGTGAGTTATTCATATTTTAATATTTTATCCAGCATGAATAACCCTACGATGCGTCATATTAAACAAGAATGGCCAAACAGCCACACCAGGTTGATATTACTGCAATTTTACAAAACATTATCAGTCAACAGGATATTAAAGTGTTATTCTTGCACAAACACACTGTTTGGAAGAAAAGGCAATTACTGTAAATGTATTCCACTTGGCAGATGCCCTAAAGGCTAAACCTAAACCTTTAAAAAATGCTGGGAAATGTGGCTGTTTACTGTTACAGTGCTTTAAAAAACACAAAAACAAACGCTTGACTCTATGCCAACACACCTGCCAATATTTGTTAGTGTGAGGTTTTATATGAGCACTCTGAGAAATGCTCCCAGGGGTGGAAGCCGAAATAATGAAGGTTTTAATGTCCTGCCTCTGATCAGCTTGATCAATGGCTGCCCTCCAGCAACCTCAAAGCATTATCCGTGAATTAAAGATTATTGTCTCATTTTTAAAAATCCAGTCTATTTCATGGTGCCAAAAGCTTTTATTTTCCCACATGGTTGCCTTTTTTTTCCAAACTGGCCCTTGCTCATTAGAGGGAAATAACATTTTTAGACAGCTTCAAATGCAAATATTTCAATAATCAGCCACTAATTTATGCAAGTAATTAAGTCGAATTTATATGCAACCCTTCATGTGTCTTGTATGAGATGCTAATAGAGTGGATGCTTAGCAGATTAAACGCCCAGCAAGACTCTATGGTCCCATGGTGTTTAGGATAATGGATTAAGACACTCCACGCAGATGAGATCTTGTGTTGTTCTCTCTCACTTTCCCTCATTCAGTGTTGCCTTATATCCAAGAATCATACTGGATACAAGTATTTATTATTAGTTGAACACTTAAGCTGTACAAAATATGAATATTAGATATATTAAGGTCTGTATTTTATATATTACTATTAGGCATGTGAAGTGTCTAATGTGTAATGTGTTTAATACACTGTAATTCATAAATTTAAGTGAGGCTTGAGTATCCAAATGCTTTTTGTGGGCACTGCTTTAATGACAAATTTGGAACCACTTTTGACAAAAAAATCATCAAATCTGTCTATCTATCTGTATCTATATCTATCTATCTTTCTAATCTGTCCGTCTGTCTATCAATATTTGCCATTTATAACTCAGTACTCAAACGTGTACAAGAACACCACGGCAACAAGAAACAAGAACACCACAAAATATGGTGTAAACTTTCTTAATTCATTTAGGGGTTTTAGCATTTTTATCCATGATCTTATTTTTATTTTGTTTATTTTAGGAATAGCTTTATATGTATTTGTCTATGTATATGACGTTGTCGTCATATCTGGTTGAAACCTGTAATTGCAGTTATTTGTGGAATTATGTTCCTTACATGGGTTGTGCATCGCATGGCACCTCAGTACGGATGAATCTAATACTTTGGGGATCTAATATTTTGTCATCTGAACGAGTAAGTAACAAGTGTGCCACTTTTGTTCTGACTAACTTATCATTATAAAAATATAATTACAATAAATCATGCTGATTAAATCCAACAATTGGTTAGCTCATCACACCAAACCTTGCACATTATTATTATTATTCACAACATACTATGTATGTAGTGTGTAGCTATTAGCATGCAGATTTTCATTTCTTTAAAGTCTAATCTCTAATTGTTATACCATTCAAATTTCATATAAAGAAATTATTTTAACCCAAAAGCAAATTATTCTTCCTTAGAACTGGTTCTCTTTAAGTAGAAAACTGTATTTTTTTGCATTCATTCATGTCCAGCTAATATTATACAAAATAAAAATGTTTTGTTGCATTGGGTGAAATGACCATATACCTTTTATCATTTTTATCCATGATTGTCCATGATCATCTGTTATAGATTCACCTTTTTTAGTTTTTACAATTTTTATCCATTATTGTCTTTTTTTGCTTATTTAAAGTGCTTCATTTTGCCATATACTACAATAACAAATCAACTGCCACCCACTTGACCTGGCATGAGGTTCTGTCAACAGCCAGAAGGCTTTAAATTCAGCCTTTCAAAAACAACAAGCCAACAAAACCAGATGTGTGTGTGCGCCACACTGTAATGATACGCATCCAGAATGATGCATTTAAAATGGCTCAGGGATTATATATGCATCTCCTTCAGTATGCAGCATCTTTAGTCAGAGAAAACCTTTGAATTATGTATGACTACTTATTTTGTGTAGATATGAACATTATAAAATTACACATAAGCTTCTAGTGTACAAGCAGATTTATTTAACCTCTTCACAGAACCGCACTCAGATACTGTTCATATCACCAAATGATTATTTTATTTTATTAATTTCATTTAAATGTATTTAATATATGACTTGTTTTCTCATATTATTTTAATACATTTTTTTATATCAATACTGCTTGCATGGAAAAAAGTACCTAGGCCCTAGTTTGTAGTAATGGATTTGGCCTTGTCACCCATAACTCACAGGTATATAAATTCAAATGCAGCTTTGCCAACTTGAAAGTAAAGTAGAAAGGCAGCAAAAGGGCCCAAACTAAAAAGCTTTTGCTGGTCCTCATGGGAATGAGCATCATATTCCTGTCCTGCTAGAGATGCCTCAGTCAGCTGTAAGTAATGTTTTTGTGAAATAGAGTAATCTACAACAGCACTAGCAAGTACCAAAGTGGGCACAGTGTAAACATTATCTATCCTCATTTGCAACACTCACTGTTGGGTTACAAACTGCCTCTGGAAGAAATATCAACACAAAAATGGTTGATTCACTTGGGTTTCTGTGGTTATGTAGCCACATACAAGCCTAAAATCATTATATTATATGCCACGTTGAGAGTGGTCTGGAGTGCTGTAAAGCCTGTATGTTCTCTAGAGCACTCATACGCTTCACCTGGCCATCTGGCAGTTCGAGGGACTCATTTAGATTTGGCGGATGCTACAACAATTACCTTTCCATATGCATAATGTGCCATGTTTAAAATTGTTAGTGGAGGAATAATGATCAAAGAATATTTGTGAGTCAACATGCACAATGAAAAAAATATTTGGTGTGGGATTTATTTTGAAGCAGTTTTCACTCCAAAAATTGCTTGTAAATGTCACAAATAATTATTAAGAAATGGAACGAATAAAACAATATATTTGAATTAGACATAGATTTTGTTGCATTCATTCATATTCAAATAATTTTCACATAATAATAATGATAATAATAATCAATCATTAATAAAAAAAAAACAGTTTGCATTTTTGACAGCACTTGACTAGACAGCACTTGACTACGAACACGCCATACTTCCTCTATTTGTAAGTGTTCAACAGGGCATGAAAACAGTAAGTGTGTGAAGAACTTTTAATTACACAAATGCACACATTGTGTCGTAAAAATGCAAGCTTTATTTTATACATTTGGATTACCAATACTTTGCACTTTGGAACCTGAGGAAGATCAATTGACCACAATGTTGCTCATTAAATATATTTTGTGACTATGTACACTTGAATAGTGTGCAGGATTTATATTTTTCTTGCTATATATACTTTGCACTTTAAAATAAATGTTAAAAAGTCTCTATTTGTGGTGCTTCTAATTGTGAAAAAAGCAGTTGCAAACATTTTACCAAATAAATATAGTCATCTATAAAATGTATTACACTTTATGGTTTTATACCAACATATTCAGGTGCATCTCAATAAATTAGAATGTCGTGGAAAAGTTCATTTATTTCAGTAATTCAACTCAAATTGTGAAACTCGTGTATTAAATAAATTCTCTTCTGTTTGGCCTCTTCTCTTCTGGCTCTCAGCGAGGCGGTCGCTTTCTCTCCCGTCCTCACCCTTATCTTCCCTGCTTTGCTCCCTTGTCTCGTGAGAGACTCTCTACACTGCTCTCTTTATAATACAGCAGATAAAAAAATCAAATCAAATCAAATCAAATAAATAAATAATATTGTCCTAAATGTATGCCATTGGTTGATAGGACCACAGTGCCATTTACACTTTTTGAGGAAACACAAATGGCTTATTTATAATTATCTCTGCATTGTATAGTTTAACATTAAAAAGTTACACATATCAGTTAGTTATTTTACATGTATTTGTCTTCATAAACAACCTATACGGCATTTATACTGAAACCTATTGGCAAGAATGAATTAGGTTTTTGTTTACTCTTTCTCTCAACATGTTGCCACCATAAGGGATCAAGCTGTTTTATGTATAAAGAAATATAAATTTCCATGCCATGTCTTTTTTATTTATCTGATTGAGTGGATATCTACAGTATCATGCATGCTGTTATTTCCTGTAGGTGTGTATGTTTGTATTTTCTTTGTTTTTTAACATCAAATACGTGTCTACATAATTTGTACTGTCAGTCTCTGGATTCCAAGTCAAATGAGTTCTACCAAGCTATGCTCTCATATTTCTTTTAAATTTATATGACAATTAATTTGCAAATGCATTCCTCATCAAGCATGTTTCCAGATCAAAGACATAAGTCTGTGTGATAACTGTGACTTCCAGCTCCGCAGATCTCTCTCAGTTCTGTCCCCAAGGATACACAGCTCATAACAGCATTTAACAATGCATGCTGGGAGGTTCAGGGTCAACCAGCGAGGCTCTGTTGAGAGGCAGAGGGACATACACATCATCAAGTGCTTGTTACAGCAGCTTTGCAAATAGTCCTGTCCTAGTTTGAGCAGATGTGACAGGGGAAGCAGTGGACCTTTCATCTAAAGCAAGAGTGTCTTACCCTGCAAAGCAGAAGAGAGTATGTGAGCACTTCTGTTGAAAGACATGTTGGCATTGCCATTGCCAGACCCTTATTTGCAGATAATACAGATACTTGAATGTGAAATGTGTCATATTTTGGCAGTTAAAATTCTTTCTCATACTAATTTAATATACAGCCCAGATTAATGCAAGCAATGAGGCAATTTTAACATTGCAGTTTTAGAAAAAAATATGCATGAAGGCCTGAAGTTTTGACGTCAAGATGCCATGGGTTCTCACATTTCGTAACTGAACACCCACCAGTTGAAGTGCAAATAATACTTAAAATACTTTTACAGCCTGTTTTGTGAAGCTCAGCAGCTTCATTCAGCTTTGTTCAGCAGCTAGAATATTCTGTAAAATTTCTCATATCTTTTCTGGAAGAAAGGGTCCAATGCTATTACAGTATCTATTACAGTGAATTTAACGAAGTGAAGTGATGTGGCCAGGTATCAGTGGTAACCCATACTTGGAATTTGTGCTCATGCACAATCACATGCACACACACACACACACACACACACACACACACACACACACACACACACACACACACACACACACACACACACACACACACACACACACACACACACACACACACACACACACACACACACACACACACACACACACACACACACACACACACACACACACACACACACACACACACACACACACACACACACACACACATCTGGAGAAATGTAAGAAGAGCAGTAGTATGTAGACAAGGTCTGATTGAAAGCCTCGTTTCTTAAATTCTCTTAAAGCCTGTCTTTTTGGAACCATAAGAGACATATATAAAAATATTCTGCATAATCATAATGCTATTACAGTTTTTAAAATTCTTTCTCATACTAATTTAATATACAGCCCAGATTAATGCAAGCAATGAGGCAATTTTAACATTGCAGTTTTAGAAAAAAATATGCATGAAGGCCTGAAGTTTTGACGTCAAGATGCCATGGGTTCTCACATTTCGTAACTGAACACCCACCAGTTGAAGTGCAAATAATACTTAAAATACTTTTACAGCCTGTTTTGTGAAGCTCAGCAGCTTCATTCAGCTTTGTTCAGCAGCTCAGCAGCTAGAATATTCTGTAAAATTTCTCATATCTTTTCTGGAAGAAAGGGTCCAAGGCTATTACAGTATCTATTACAGTGAATTTAACGAAGTGAAGTTATATGTGGCCAGGTATCAGTGGTAACCCATACTTGGAATTTGTGCTCTGAATTTAACCAATCCAAGTGCACATGCACAACACACATGCACATGCACACACACACACACACACACACACACACACACACACACACACACACACACACACACACACACACACACACACACACACACACACACACACACACACACACACACACACACACACACACACACACACACACACACACACACACACACACACACACACACACACACACACACACACACACACACACACACACATCTGGAGAAATGTAAAGAAGAGCAGTAGTATGTAGACAAGGTCTGATTGAAAGCCTCGTTTCTTAAATTCTCTTAAAGCCTGTCTTTTTTGGAACCATAAGAGACATATAAAAAATATTCTGCATAATCATAATGCTATTACAGTTTTTTACAATAATTTTTGCACTAATACAGTTTTTTCCAATTGCTAACACACAATTTTTCAAACTAGTCTGGTTTTATCAAAATATTTAACACAATTCACAAAACCACACACCCAAACTGCAAAATACCTCATATATCCTGCAAAATGAAGCACTGCAACCGAAACTACACATAGCATTATCAAAATCAAACTTTTGCATGAAATGGCACACACTTCATTCATGTTACCAGATTTTGCCTAACCAACTACACACTGTTGGGCATAATGAAAAGCACCCCCATCTTTAGTATGCTTTGCCATAATACTAAAATATGTATCAGATTGTTCAGACATGCACAGAAATATTTGCAGATACACACACATGCTGTTGCAACATTTTTTTATTTTATTTTTCACTACAGTAAACAAGTCAGTGCAACATATGCACAGCAGATATATTTACATGGGACTGAACAAAAATATTCTTACAAAAAACAGTAAACTGAAAAAGAAAATTTCAGAAAAATATATTACAGTAAAAAAGAGGCAAGAAAAATAATTAGGCAGCATCTTGCCTTTGGCGGGTCTGGCCACAACGCCTCAAATCAACATCACAGGCAATATCTTCCCTTGCCAGACATCGAGGAAGAAGCTTGAGTGCCTTATCCATCCCTGAATTGCACCCACATCAATCTCATCACATGCCTCTTCCATGGCCTGCACAAGAGGCATGCGCACAAAGGGCTGCCGGTCGTATACCTTCCACCGCCATGCCGAAAATAACTCTTCTATGGGGTTCAGAAATGGTGAGTATGGTGGGAGGTATTGCACAAGAAATGTTGGGTGGTCAGCAAACCAGTTTTGGACTGGGGCTGCACGATGAAAGCTCACGTTGTCCCATACTACAACATACCGGTTTCTTTGATGGTCTGCATCATTCATACGCTCTGGTGGTATGAGAATGTTGTGAAGTCTGTCCAGAAATGTGAGAATATGGCCTGTGTTGTATGGTCCAAGGTTGGCATGACGGTGGAGGACACCATGCATACTGAAGATGGCAGCACACATTGTGATGTTCCCTCCACGTTGGCCAGGAACATCTATAATGGCTCTGTGGCCAATGACGTTTCTCCCCCTTCTTCTGGTCTTTGCTAGGTTGAACCCAGCCTCATCTATAAAGATGAACTCATGTGGGATTGCATGAGCATCCATTTCCAGTACTCCCTGAAAACAAAGAACAAAAATCAGTCAATATGGTGTTATCCAGTACACTGGGAAACAATGTTGCGTGTGGTGCAACAGTCAATATAGTAGCCCACATCCACATATGCTTGTCTCAACTCTTTGTTTCTTTGAGAGTTTCTCTCAAAGCGGCACCTTATAAAGTTGTTTCATTCTGATTTGGTTTCGCTTGAGAATGCGAGCCAATGTGGACAGACTGACTCGTTGAATGTTGTTGAATAAGGTGTTGTCTTGGATGATGTGGCTTTGAATTTCTCTTAATCTGATTGCATTATTTTCCAAAACCAAGTTTACAATGCCAGCTTCCTGTACCCGGTGAACATTTGGCCCCTTCCTCCACTATGGTGTCGTCTCTCAGTCCTTTAGAAAAAATAAAATAAAAATATATATAGGGCTTGGACAATGCAGCCTAAATATTTCCCCCCACAGTAGAGTACATTGTATAGGAAACTTGTACAGTTCATGAATGGCTGATGTCATACACTAAGTAAACAGGTGTCACCCAACTGATACACTATGACATGGGGTATACTACATGTGTACTACATGAAATTTTGGTTACATACCTGTTCTCCAGTCTAAAGGTCCGGATGACAGAGGCGACAGTAAAGCGACTCAAGTTTGGCTGCACTCTCTGTCCAGCCTCACGCATTGTCAGCCCATGGTTGATGACATGATCTACTAAGGTTGCTCTGATTTCATTTGAAAGTGTTTGTCTTCTTTGGCCATGAACTTCTCTACCTGCTCTACCCCTACCTCTCACTCTTCCTCCCCTCTTATTCTTAACCTCCTCTTCCTCTTCCTCTCTCTGCAATGTCTTCCATTGTTCTCACAAAAGGTTCTCACCTGTGGTCTTTTCATAGTGCTTACATCCTGATTGAAGTGTTAACAATTAACCATTGAGGTGTTTGGCCAGATGGCACATGTAATTGGCCAATTAGCTCATGTAGTGTCATTTTGAATGGCAGTGTTTTGAAATGGCAAACATGTGACTTTATTTCAGATTGTTGTGTGTTATGCAGAGAACCGTGTTCAGTGTGTGTAAAAGTGCCATTTGAAATGCAAAATGTGTGTATACAGAAAATGTGTTTAGACTTTTGGAGACTTGAGAAGAAGGTTTGCTCTCTGTGTGTCAGTTTAAATAATTGTGCTGTGCATGTCATTTTAGTGTGTTAGCAATTGGAAAAAACTGTAACAGAACCTTCGTATCATTTTTCAAAACTCTAGACACAAAACTCTAAACAGTCATTGTTTGTGACACAGGCTGTCCAATGTTAAATTCTTTGCATATTGCGTTCATATCTTTAGAGAAGCCTTGCATCTGCAGAGGCTTTGGTTCAAAAAACTAATTTATTATGAAATATCATAGGAAAATTACTTTAGATTACCCCCACACAAGATACCCATAGTTTCACTGGTTAGCTACAATCATTAAATAGAGTTGTTCAAAACACTTGTTACAGCTAATTGTTAATTGCAATTCAATTTTTATCAACCCTGTCTTGTGGATTTGGCCACAGGTTCTCATCCACATCATAATGGATGTTTTCATTATCTAAAATCTTGGAAAAAAATATTCTGTTATGGCAAACACAGGCCTGACATTGGTCTCCTCCTGTGATGTCATTGCAGGCATCATCTATAGCCTGGAGAGGAGGGACTTGTTTGTGAGGACCCTAATGTGAACCTCTCGCCTCCATGTGGAGGAAAAACTCCTCAGTCGGGTTACAGTAAGGAAAGAGGAGTATGGGGTAGATACAAGCTGATAAACTGATGGGCATGAAACGTCTCGGTTACGTATGTAACCCTCGTTCCCTGAGGGAGGGAACAGAGACGTCACGTCGGATGACCGACGGGTGGGATCTCGCCAGAGACCTATTCGCCAGTGTAACTAAGCGAGCCAATGGACATTGGCATGCGATCATTGCATCCAGCTGCCGCTGATCACAGCGTGAGTATAAGATGTGCCAGCTGGTGCATTAATCATGTTTTCGCTGAGGAGCGGGCGGAGACCCGGCCGCCCATGATGGTACAGCAACTGTGGCGGCGGGGCGTGGCGTCTCCGTTCCCTCCCTCAGGGAACGAGGGTTACATACGTAACCGAGACGTTCCCTTTCAGTCGACGAATTGGGATCCCTACCAAAGCGCCACAGGAGCTGCCCCTTCCAGCGCCCTGTGTAGACCTCCTGATCCTTCCTATAAGGCAGACGATAGGACCGGGCTACACAGAGAAGGTCGACTACTGCTGTCCCTAGAGCAACCCAACCAGTAGGACTTGAATAACACTGGGAAAGTGTGCCCTTCCACTTGGAAGAGGCACACTGCGGAGTCACCTCCTCCCAGAGGGGGTTAAGTGACATTACTCACGTGAAGTAACCCCGTAGGGCCCTAATGCACATGGAAGTCTCTGTGATGGCTCAGGCTGCATCATTAGAGACGGCAGAACATGGTCTACCTGGGGAACACGGTTCTAATAAGAATACCGTGGAAAACACATATGGGATCCCAACAGGGTCACTCATATGGGCACTAGCCTCACACCAGATTTCAAGAATTCATTGGCTGAAAGGTCTGGCGCCGTACCTTCCACCACGTCTGGACACCGGAGTGCTGGAGGACTCGACAGGGTTTGCCTGGTTAGGGAACTCTCTGGAGAATAAGGTGTTCAAGACGCCGCAAGCCGACTCTGAACAGGGCCTCTCAGTGCCACTACCCATTTGAGGTGAGAACACAGGAGGAAACCGGTTCGACACGCAGGCTATAGAACCTAGCGAACGTGTTGGGAGTCGCCCAACCCGCAGCTCTACAGATGTCTGCTAGCGAGGCGCCACGAGCCAGCGCCCAGGATGATGCAACACCCCTAGTGGAGTGAGCACGCAACCTGAGCGGGCAGGGCACACCTTGTGCTTCATAGGCCAAGGTGATAGCATCTACTATCCAGTGGGCCATCCTCTGCTTGGAAACAGCCTTCCCCTTCTGCTGTCCTCCGTAACAGACAAAGAGCTGCTCTGAGGTCCTAAAGCTCTGAGTTCTATCCGTGTACTGTCGCAGTGCGCGTACCGGACAGAGCAAAGCTAGGGCTGGGTCTGCCTCCTCCGGGGGCAGCGCTTGCAGGTTCACTACCTGGTCCCTGAAGGGAGTGGTAGGAACCTTGGGCACATAGCCGGGCTGGGGCCTCAGTGTTGCACTGGAGTCAGCCGGCCCAAACTCAAAGCACGAATTGTCGACCGAAAATGCCTGCAGGTCCCCCACCCTCTTGATTGAGGCCAATGCAGTTAGGAGTAGGGTTTTCATAGACAGAAATTTCAACTCGACTGACTGCAAAGGCTCAAAGGGCGCAGTTATTAGGGCTCTTAGCACCAAAGCCAAATCCCAAGAGGGTAGAGAGGGGGGCCTAGGAGGGTTCAACCTCCTGGCCCCCCTAAGAAACCTGACAACCAGATTGTGCTTCCCCACCGACTTCCCCTCTACGGGGTCGTGGTGAGTGGAAATAGCAGCCACATAAACCTTAAGGGTGGAAGGGGACAGCCTACGCTCCAACCCTTGCTGTAAAAAGGAAAGCACAGCTCTGATTGAACATCTCCGGGGGTCCTCCTGGTGGGAGGAACACCATTCGACGAACAGGTTCCACTTCAGAGTATAGGCCCATCTCGTGGACGGTGCCCGTGCTGAAGCGATAGTGAGTGCTACCTCCTGGGGTAGGTCACCTAGAACCTCCGCGTCCCATCCAGGGACCATACGTGGAGTTTCCACAGGTCGTCGGCTGCCCGATTGAACACTCCTGGGATGTGGATGGCACGAAGGGACCTCAGATGCTTCTGACTCCAGATGAGGAGGTGGCGGGCGAGTTGCGACATGCGACGGGAGCGTAAACCGCCTTGCCGGTTGATATACGCAACAGTCGCAGTGTTGTCCGTACGGACCAGAACGTCCTTGCGCTGAAGGCGCCCTCTGTGACGGCTCAGGGCAAGGCGTACTGCTAGCAACTCGAGGCAATTGATATGCCAATGCAGTTGGGGGCCCGTCCAAACCCCTGATACTGCGTGCCCGTTGTACGTGGCTCCCCAGCCTGTGGTCGAGGCATCTGTGAATACCACAGCATGTCTGGATACCTGCTCCAGGGGCACTCCTGCCCGAAGGAACGAGGGATCTGACCACGGCCTGAAAGTCTTGCGGCAGGCCGGTGTAATCTGAACCCGGTAGGTGCCGCATTTCCACGCCCACCTCGGGATTCGGCCATAGAGCCAGTGCTGAAGCGGTCTCATATGGAGCAGACCGAGCGGGACTGTCACCGTAGCTGCAGCCATATGCCCCAGGAGCCTCTGAAAGAGTTTCAGTGGAACCGCCGTCCTGCCTGATAAGGTCTTGAAGCAGTTCAGCACTGACTGAGCACTTTCCTGGGTGAGGCGTGCTGTTTGGTTGACCGAATTGAACTCCATGCCGAGAAAAGAGATCCTCCGCGTTGGCACGAGTTTGCCCTTTTCCCAGTTGACCCGAAGGCCCAGCAGGCTGAGGTGCTTGAGCACCAGGTCCCTGTGTGCAAACAACTGCCTGCGAGACTGTGCGAGTATGAGCCAGTCGCCGAGGTAGTTGAGAATGCGCACACCTTGTTCTCTCAGGGGACAAGGGCCGCCTCACGACTTTGGTGAAGACGCGGGCGACAGGGACAGCCGAAGGGCAGGACCTTGTACTGATACGCCCGACCCTCGAGCGAATCGCAGGAATGGCCTGTGTCGCGGGAGGATCGAGACATGAAAGTACGCGTCCTTCAGGTCGATCGCTGCAAACTAATCTAGGGAACGGACGCATCCAAAAATGCGTTTCTGCGTCAACATCTTGAACGGCAGCTTGTGAAGTGCACGGTTCAAAACTCGCAGATCCAAGATCGGTCGTAACCCACCACCTTTCTTGGGCACAATGAAGTAGGGGCTGAACAACCCCGACCCCATATCGGCTGGAGGGACCGGCTCTATCGCGTCCTTCGCCAGTAGGACTGCGATTTCCGCATGCAAGACAGGAGCATCGGCGGCCTTGACTGAAGTGAACCGGATGCCCCTGAACTTGGGGGGACGCCGGGCGAACTGAATCGCATAGCCGAGTCTGATGGTCCGTAGGAGCCACCGAGACGGACTGGGGAGCGCTAGCCAGGCTCTGAGAGACCGTGCCAGTGGCACCAACGGGGTCACCGAGGTACCCGTGATGGGGCAGCGATGTGGAACACAGGGACCCGGCCCGGGGCCTGTGACAGCCTGGCCTGTGATGGCAGGGGGCGGGGTCTGGGTGTGTAGTGTAACACTCACCTGATTCCTCCTCGTGTGGGGGGAAACACAGGAGCCCGGCTTGCGTGTGACGACTTGTAGCGGGGGCTTGAGTCCTACTGCCCTTACCCGGTTCCACAAATGGGCAGGAGGGGTGCTCTTGGGCAACCCCCACTGCCTGGCGAGAGGAGGAGGAAGTGATCCCGTGATGCACGGTACACCACTCTCCTCCTCTTGAGACCCAGAGACTGAGGAAACTGCTCTTTATTGAAGTTTTGGGTACCGCTGGCTGCTGGGCCAGCGAACAAAACAAACGAAACAAAGGATTCTCCACCCGGCCCTCCTCCGGGGGAGGGAGTGGTGCGGTCACCATCTCCCGACGAGCAGTTGCCTCCATCTCTGTGTCGCCCGTCTCAGGGCCTCTTGCACTTGCGCTTGCCGCCGGGTTTGGCGGGGGCCTGGATGGGCTGGGCGTCCTGCCTGTGACCGGCTCCACGACACCGCACGGTAGAAGGCTGCTGCCGTGGCGTGGGAGTTGGGGCGGCCAGAGGGGGGCCTGCGACGAGCAGGCTGAGGGGCTGCAGCCGGAGTGGAAGCCGCAGCGGGTTTCCTCCGGCGCATGCTGTGTTTGATCGCCTCAGTCTGCTTCTGTGCTGCTAAAAACTGCTGGGCACAGCTCTCGACAGCGTCGCCGAAGAGGCCGGTCTGTGACACGGGAGCATTCAGGAACTGTACCTTCTCCTGTTCCTTCATGTCAGTGAGACACAGCCAGAGATGGCGCTCCTGGACCACAAGCGTGCACATCGCACGACCCAGAGACTGTGTGGTCACCTTCGTCGCTCGGAGCGCAAGGTCCGTCGCAGCACGCAGCTCATGTAGAACCGCCAGGTCGTGCCCACCCTCGTGCAGGTCTCTCAGTGCTTTGGCCTGATGGACCTGCAGTAACGCCATGGCGTGTAGGGCAGAAGCCACCTCCCCACAGGCTCTATAAGCACTGCCAGTAAGGCCTGACGAATACTTACAGGCCCGTGAGGGGATACACGGTTCACCCCGCAGAGTGGAAGCGACTGTTGGACACAGTTGCATGGCCACAGACCGCTCCACCGAGGGGATGCCCGTGTACCCCAACGCGGCTCCACCATCGAGGGTGGTGAGGGGGGAGGAGTCACAAGATTTATTTCGGGCACTGTAAAAGGTGCCTTCCATGATCCTGTAAGCTCCTCATGCACTTCCGGAAAGAATGGCACCGGAGGGGGGCGCTGAAAACCAGCGCGACCCCCCCCGAGAAACCACTCATCCAACCTAGAAGGGTCGGGACACGGTGGAGGATTCCGGCCAGAGATCGACTGCACCCAGAAACGCACGGGTGATAAGACATCTTTAAAAAGACGCGATCACCCGTGTACTCTTTCAGAGAAATATGCTCTTTCAGTGCTGAAGCACGCAGGGGAGCTGGCCACCGCACACTCCTAGTGTGACTGTCTTCACGGGAACCGTTTCTCTTTCTCCCGTGAGACCGCGACCACCGCGTTTAGTTACACTCGAAGTGGATAGGTCTCTCTGGCGAGATCCCAATTCGTCTGTGGAATGACCGACTGAAAGGGAACCATGATTGCACTCAGGGCCGTTGCTAGGAATTTTGGGCCCTTTGCACTGATTTTGCTGATTTCCCCTCAAAATCACATTCAGTGGGTGGTGGTCAGGCCCCCAGCGGACATCATTCTGGGCCGCTCTCAACCTCTCCTCCATCTCTTGGCCAGGTTACAGTAAAGCCTGCCTCATCCAAAAATATATATGGTTTTCATCAGCTTCCAGCTCTATCACCCTCTAAAAATAAATTCACTGCTGTAAAAACAAATACTGATAACAATTATAAATATTTTTTTCTCTCCCAACAACAGGCATCTTGAAACGGATCATACATGAACATACTCAGTCCTCAGTTGCTTTACTTTCATAATCTAAACATGTAATATTGCTAATAATTTTCCATAAAACTATGCTTCAAGGGTAATGCAACAGTTACATAGCATTTTGAGCAGTTGTATCAAATGATAGTTAGATCATTATAATGAATGATCCTGTGTTCCTGTGTGGCTCAGTGGTAGAGCATTGCGTCAGCAGCGCAAAAGGTTGAGGGTTCAATTCAGATATAATGTGTGAGCTGTGTTTTTAAATAGTAATATTTTGATGTTAAGTTGTGTCATTTTGAACCAGTGATTTTAGTTCAATAAACAAAAGATCATGTATATTGTATCCATTTGGAAAAAGTGTTAAGTCAAATCAAATCAAATCAAATCACTTTTATTGTCACATCACCACAGCACAAGTGCCTTGGTGAGTGAAATTCTTATGAGCGTGCTCCAGACAGTGCAAAAAAAACAACAACAAACAATTTACATATGGACAGACAGTGCAAAAAAACAACAAACAATTTACATATGGACAGACAGTGCAAAAAAACAACAAACAATTTACATATGGACAGACAGTGCAAAAAACTTGCACTGGAGCATTTACAGTGCTCCAGACAGTGCAAAAAAACAACAACAATTTACATATGGACAGTACATATTTACAGACTGTACAGAAGACAATGTGCAAAATACACATACATATACTCAGTACACATAGTGTACTATAAAGACACACTCAATTATCAGCGACACATTATACACCGTATGGGCACATCTACATTATGTACAGTATCTATACATAATGTAGTCTATACATAGTAATAATGTGAGGTGCAACAGATTATAAATTAACAGCAGATTGGTTGAGCAGCAAATAGATGTGCTAGGAATTTTGCAACAGATTATTAATATGCAGTGTCGTGGATGTGCATTGTATGGTGTCCAGTGATAGCAGATAGGTTGTGCTAGTGCAGTGTGTGCGTGTAGTCCAGTTGAACTGTGTTAAAGTGCAGTGCATGGCATGTTGTGTGAGTGGGAGTGTGATGTAGGTGAGTTATTTCTATAAGTGTTTAGAAAAATTAGCATGTTGATCATTGGTTGTGAAATATGTGTTTAGAGTTTAAAAAAATGACATGAAGGTTCTATTATTAGTGCAAAAATGATTGTAAAAAATTAAACTTGATAAACTGCTTAATTTTGGTCACAAACACATTGATAAAGGGACAGTTTACCCCAAAAAGTAAAATTCTGTAATCATTTACTCACCTTTATTTCGTTCCAAACCCATTCGACTTCTGATCATCTTCAGAACACAAACGAAGATATAATGAAGTTTGATTATATATGAATATAATCATTGATCATTTACATAGAGCACCATGTACAGTCAAACATGCTTGCTTCCAAGAACCAATGGGGTTTGTTCTCATGCATCAAAGTAATTTTCGTCTAGCTTTTTGACTAAATCAAAAAGTGGCATAGACTAACAAACTGTTTTAGATGGTCTATATATAATTAACAACCTTTTTACTTATGTATGAGTTTTGTTTTGTTAGTTTTTGTGTGTGTGTGTGTGATTATGATTATGAACCAAATCATAATCATAATTATTTAATGGACATGAGCTAACAGGAACTGAAGATGAACAGTTGTATTTGCACTAGCTAACATTAACAAAGATTAATAAATACTGTAACAAATACATTGTTAATTATAATTGTTAGGTGACACATGAAGTGTTACCATGTAATTTGAGAAAACCTGTTACTTTGGCTGTATCAAATTAGATTTAGACATCTGATAAAATTTTTTTTTTGTTGATCCAAAGCACACACACACACACACACACACACACACACACACACACACACACACACACACACACACACACACACACACACACACACACACACACACACACACACACACACACACATATATATATATTCAGTGCATGTTACAATCATGCCAGGTTTGAGTGTCAGATACCAGGTTTAGGTAGAAATAATTCACTGTCTGGTGAGCTAAGTTTAGATAACCTCCTCTTATGTAATACATTTCTATATGTGCTTGTTTATTTAGAGACATATACATCTTTGGAGACACCTGCATGCTGTGTGCAATAAATAATATCCTTTGAACTTTGCATGTTATGACTTTTGTCAAACTAGGGGGAAAAAATCCATAATTATTGGCTTGCCATCCACTTCTGCGACAACTGAGACACATTTTCCGGTGTTCATTAAGGGATTCTAGTGGGCTCTGTGTCACCCACATGATTTCTGGCCAAGTTTCACCCTTTATCCCAGATCTTTGCTTGTTAGTGAGATCGACTCATGTTTCAAACAACCTTACACCGGGCCTCTCTTACAGCACAGTGATAAGCTGATCCCTAGAGCATATCAAGACATAGACAAAGAAGTAAAAGGTGAAGATATATGCTAATTTAAATTCGCAAAGGCTCTACTAGAATTCCTCACTTCCTCGGGCACCTTCCTCTTAGGCCTGATATATATAGTGCCTTCAAAAAGCATCCAAACCCTGTGTTTCCCATTATTTTTCATGTCACAGGTCAATGTTTCTTAACCCTTTCCCCTTATGTACCCCAATAGACAAATCATTAAGGCTCAATTACCCCTTCACTGAATCAACAATAAACCAGAAGCTGACTCAGTCTGTCTGCATATGGAGGAACCTGAGCATGAAACTCATTATAGAGATGAATGAACATTAAAATGTGAGTGCTATCAATCATGGAACAAACGTGTGAATGTGTCAGAACAGTTTGAAAATCAGAGATCTGGATATTTGGATCAAACTTTTGAGAATGACGTAAGAACAGCACTCAGAACAGCAGGTAGAGATGCACTGTCACCAAAAACAGCATTGTTTTGCGTGGGAAATGTATTCAGAACTATTTATTTATAAATGATTTGGTGCCAAAAACGTCACTGTCTAATGTGTTTAAACGGCTGTATTTAAAAATTACCATAGGAAAACAAACTCTCAAATGTCTTTATTAAAATAGATATTTGACTATCATAAAACGAATCAAATAGGCTTTAGTAAATTTAATAAATATTTTGAAAATAAAAACATATAGTTGCAATTAACTATGGGCAGAAAAAGCTTAAACAGGTTTGTGCTGTGAGTAAAAAAAGCTGATTTTTTAGATATGGAGGCTTTTAATGTATTTTAATTGATTTGGTATCACTTTATTTTGAGGTGTTCTTGTTACACGTTACATGTATACAGCCCAAAGATCGGTTGCCCACTGAAGCTAAGCAGGGTTGAGCCTGGTCAGTACCTGGATGGGAGACCTCCTGGGAAAAACTAGGTTGCTGTTGGAAGAGGTGTCAGTGAGGCCAGCAGGGGTGCTCACCCTGTGGTCTGTCTGGGTCCCAACGCCCAGTGTAGTGACGGGGACACTATACTGTAAAAAAAAGCACCGTCTTTCGGATGAGACGTTAAAACAAGGTCCTGACTCTCTGTGGTCATTAAAAATCCCATGGCACTTCTCGTAAAGAGTAGAGGTGTAACCCCGGTGTCCTGGCCAAATTCCCACCAATGGCCCTTGTCATTCGGCCCCCTAATATCCCCATCTACTTGATTGGCTCTATGACTCTCTCTCCTCTCCACCTGTAGCTGGTGTGTGGTGAGCGCACTGGCGCCGTTGTCCTGTGGCAGCTGTCGCATCATCCAAGTGAATGCTTCACACTGGGGAAGTGCTTCACACTGCCCCCCCCCCCCATGATTGTAAAGCACTTAGGGTTATACAGCAATACACAATAAAGCGTTATATAAATGCATCATTCATTCATTCATTCATTCATTCATTCATTCATTCATTCATGTACTTACTATTATAATAACAATGAATTATGCATAATTACATGAAAGTAACCCTAAGTCAAACCCCAATCCTAACCCTAACCATATAGTAAGTGCATGTTATTTTTATGTATAATGTATAATTGTATAAATGTAACATCTAATGTATAATTACACTGTAACAAGGACACCTTAAAATAAAGAGTAACCATATTTTTTTTTCTTCCCAGAAATTAACATCTTGATATTCTTACTGACAGAAAAGGACATGTTATAAATTTAAGAAAACATTTTTTAACCACGGTGAAAAATTTGAATTGAATGAATTAATTAATATTTTTCTATAAATTTTTGTATTTTCAAAATACTGTTTTTATGACTGATTACACCCACAATAAGAAATAAAGGGACAACCATTCTGTTTTAATTATATATATTTTTAATTACTTTTCCCCTTTATGCTTACCTTAGAAAATACCATTTTAAAACAAATTAAGAAATGGATATCTGTCTTTCATGCACTTGACAAATTCAAATGATTTGAATAAAAATGTGAAAAACTATATAGAGCCAAACTGCTTAATATTATTTAGTAAACTGTTGTCATAAAATGATGCCTTTTACATGGAAAATATAAAACATTATCAAGAAACTGCATGACAAAAATACTCTAGAACAGATTTGCACAGTATTTAGACTTGAATTTGAAAAAAAAAGAAAACACTCATTATGATTTTTTCTCTTCAGAAATAGTCAGAATAAGGTGGATAGAAGCCTCTAAACCAAAATCGATATACTGGAATTGCAGCAGACAAGTAGCACAAAATAAATATTTTCTATCCCCGCTTTCCATTAGAGAATAAAACTTATTTTGACAAAGAAACAGAAATCTAATTACACAGGCAAGATGGAAGTCTGAGGTATTGGCTGAGGATAAAACAAAGGGCACTGATCACTCAGACTGTCCCAGAGGACCCTTAGGAGCTGTCACCCAGTGACGACCAACAGTGCAAACAAATGTCTCCCGTTCCCGTCTCCTTCCATTGTTCATAAGCAAACACTGCCTCTCTGACAGTGGTCAGGGTAGTGTTTAGTCTGCTAATGTACGGGGAAACAGAAGAATTGGTGGCAGACAGTGCTCCCATTGTCCCAATATTTACTGTGGGAACAGATCCCACTCTCTAACCCAGACTGAGTGATCCAAGGCAGAAAAAAAAGTACAACCATACAACTACATCTGCTGCATTCTATTTTCTAGGGAGCACTACTGAAAGAGAAGATGAAAGAGCTGACCACAAAAAAAAACATGTAGCTTTGCCTTTAGCAATGCCAACGGCACCTACCAAACTGAAAAAAACCTTTCAACGGTGGTTTGCCTCTAGTTAAAAAAATGTGTTGGAGATTCATAAGACGCACTTTGACAGACAGACTACTGAACAGCCAAGCAAAATATCAGAAAACTTCAAATGCACTAAACAAATTTTTATGAAATTATAAAGTATAGTAGTGTACATGTGCCCCACTGAGAAATGTGCAACAGCACAAGCATAAGAAATCATTCCCTGGAGTGGCGAATCATTCCAATCTGTCATTTTATGACAAAGCTATTTTGGGAGAAATTCCACTCCATATGAAATATTGTGGCAGTTGAAAAACTTGTGTATATTTCTTTATAGAACTACTTTTCCAGTAAAGATGTTTGATCTTCCTTTTGATTCAAAAACTGTCTTTAAAATGAGACATATAATCAATTGTTTTAGAGAGATGAACTATTGAAACATAAGTTAGTTGGGTGACGTGACATACGACCAAGTATGGTGACCCATACTTGGAATTTGTGGTCTGCATTCAACCCATCCACGGTGCACACACACAACAGTGAACACACACACACCGTGAACACACACACCCGGAGCAATGGGCAGCCATTTATGCTGCGGCACCCCGGGAGCAGTTTGGGGTTTGGTGCCTTGCTGAAGGGCACCTCAGTCGTTCTATTGAGGGTGGAGAGAGCGCAGGACATTCACTCCCCCCACCTACAATTCCTGCCGGCCCGAGACTTGATTAGGAGTCCGACTCTCTAACCATTAGGCGACGACTTTCCCGTAACATCATAGCTACCTTTATTTGAACAAAAATGATTAAGTCTAAATGGACTGTCATCTGTCATGATTATGTGTAGCTTAGCAAGTTCACTTGATTATGAATTTAATCAATAGCCAAACAAAACAAACATCAGATATTTGGATATTTTGTCATGATCGTTTAAATCAAGCCAAACAAAACGTTCGGTTACGACTGTAACCTCGGTTCCATGAAGAGGGAATGAACGTTGCGTCAAAGTTTTAGACGCTTGGGGAACGCTTTGTGTGATAAGTCTTGAAACACACGAGAAATCAATACAAGGTGTAATCGGGACATTAGAGTGGGTGACGTCACGAACCAGGAAGCTATAAAGCTTGCCCAAACAAAGCAGTCACTAGCTTAAAGTCTGAGATTAGAGCTTAAAGTAGTCTACAGGCACGAAGGAAATATGGAACGTTAAAACAACACAACCATAGCGACTAGTGCCTGTCCTGTGTGAAATCTAACAAGCAGCACTAGGACGAGAGCACTTGGTAACCTGGGGAAGAGTCCAGGTCCAAAGAATAAAATCTGACAAATATGTGCGGTGAGGACCAGTCTCGACAGGATGTATGCTTCTATATTGTGGACCCCCGGGATGTAAGCTGCTCGAAGAGACAACAACTTCCCTTGGGACCACAGGAGGATTTGGAAGTTTGCAAGTGGGCGTGACTGCAACACCCCCTGGTGATTTATGTAGGAGACCACCAATGTGTTGTCTGAGAGACGAGCACATGGTGGCCCCTGAGATCTGCTAAGAATTTCTTGAGAAAAAAAAACAGCCAACATCTCCAGACGGTTGATGTGCCATAAGGTCCTCTGTAGTGAAGAAAGCACACTCTTTTTGGCGTTTAACCTCAACTCTTTCATGTGGGCAAGAACGACATCTCGATGCCGAACTGCCAAATGATGCGACTGAGCTAGAATCAATCGTCGATGTAGTTCATTATGCGAATACCCTGAAGATGACTTTTTTTCTAGTGGCGCCAGGGCCGCATTTACGCATTTTGTGAAAGTGCGGGGTGATAATGCTAGGCTGAACCAATATTGCTATGCTCTGCCCCCAAGAGCGAACCTCAGGAACTTCCTTTGATACAGAAGGATAGATATGTGGAAGTATGCGTTGAGATCTATCATGACAAACCAGTCCTCGGATCTGTGGCACAATTTGTCTCAAAGTTAACATTTTGAACTTGAGTTGCATGACGGAGTCATTCAGAACTCAAAGATCTAAAAAGGAACGCAACCCTCCATCCTTCTTTGGAACTATGAAATACCGGCTGTAAAGCCCAGTTTCCCTGTTGGAGTGAGATACATATTCCATGGCCCCTTTCCCTAACAGAGCTTTCACTTCTTGTTCCATTACCAGAACCTGCTGGGGGGCCCCCTCTGTGGAAAACTCCCCCATAAACCTGGGCGGGCGAGACACTGTAAAATTAAGTGTTGACCGCTCCACTTTGGGGTGGGGGGGGGAGTCCTCATTGGCCTGAGCCCTCGGGCGTCAGGTCTTCTTTCCTGCAGCCTTCTTAGAAATAATAACGTCCTCAGATTAATTTTACACTTCGAAGGCTGGGGAGCACGATAAGCCACACTCTGTCTAGTTATGCAGTCAGAACAACGTCCTGAAATGGCGAACCGACAGGAAGCATCTGAACTGACCACTCTGAAACCCTCCTCGGTGGGGGCGGGCATCCCAAGGCCACAACGTTTCCGGGTGGACCTTGAGATATGGGCTCACCGGAGACCGCCGCGCCCTGAAGCACATGAGATGGCAGGGTCGGCAGAACGTTCCCCCGAGGACACCGAAGGGAGACGGACACCATAAAAAGAGGTGTTGACCACTCCACTTCGAGAGAGGGGTGTCCTCATTGGCCTGAGCCCTCGGGCATCATGACTTCTTCCAAGTAGTAAAAATAATAATATCAAAACACTGCATTTTAATGAAATAATTAAAAAAGCATTCCTTAGCCAGCCTGAGAGAGTTGCTGTAAGGAGCATCCTGTGAGCTGATAAGGACACACCACATGTTTCCTTTTGATGTTGATTGAACTTGATATGCTGTATGCTGTAGTTGAGACTGATGACACTGAGCAGGATCCTTTCACCCGACCATATGGATCCAGTCAGAAGTCTGTCCTCCGGCCTCTGATGAGGACATCAAGTATAATAAGCTTCAATGAGCAGGAGCAGACAGTTCATGTGAGTAGAGATTAATGAGCTGTGTTTTAATTGTCTCATACACACCGTGTATTCGGGAATTGCAGAATAATCTACAACATAATTGTTGTTTTTAAATGTCAGGATAGAGATATATCTAAATGTTCAGCAAAGTGTTAAAGGTGCAGTTAGTGATTTCTGAGAAACACTGTTAATATTTGAAATCGACATCCAAACAAACACAAGAGACCCAAAATAAACATACCCTCTCTTCACTGGTCTGCCCCAAAATTCACAAACGCTATGCAACACAGCAATGACAAACAGCTGGTGTATAAGACAACTTACACAATATAATATCACAACAACAACAAATCAATGTAATGTTTTGAGCAGAAACAAAGCAACCTTGGTGTCTGTTTTCAGGCCTTCGAACTCTCCCGTCACTCCAGTGCTGGAAAGCTTTTCCAATATTAACATGGATTCTAGCTCTTGCATAGCTCATCTTTTTCCTGTGACATTCCTCTCAAATTCTCCTTTTTAAAAATGTTCCAGTGTGATGGAATAGTTCCTCACAGACCAGAAAATTGGCCTCTTCGGACCTACTGGGTGATAAAAAACGAATAGCAACAATGGCTCAATCCATAGAAGCGCCATACAATTCTCCTGTTTAGTCATTTTATTTTGTCCCCATCATGAACGTAAATGTCCCCTATTGGCCTATTGTGGCTTTGTTACGAAAGTGTTGTGATTGTAGAATGTACTGGGAAACATTTTTGAACATAAGTGTGAAAATCTTAACTTAAATTGTTATAATTCTTGAATGCTTTGGAATACAGACCTAAGATTCTTTTTTAAAGATGACAATTTGCATATTAAAGTATCAAAAATGTATAGAAGTTTAAATTTACTCTAAATAAAATGCACTGTATAGATTTTATATACAATTAATATTTAAAATAATATTTTTGAATCCATAATTGCTGGAAGTTTAAAGCCTTATGTCTAAATAAGTTGTGTTTCGAATTTGAAGTTGATATAAAAAAAGGAATCTTGGAACTCAGACCTTTCCGACAATTAGCATTTTGTCAATAACATTTAAAAAAAGTTTTGAGTCTAAAACACTGTAATACATTTTGTAAAATGATACTTGACACTACCCACTGGGGGAGGAGACTGCCAAAATATTTTAAAATACTATTTTCACAATAACGCAATGTCCGATTTCAAAATGTTTTTCACAGGATGAATTTTGAGCATTTAAGCTTTCAAATGATATACAATGATATTTATGATGATTACTAAAATATGTGATAGAGAAAAAAAAGACAATGAAAAGAAGAGCACCAACTATTTGATGACATTTATGAGGTTAGATTCAGCATGACATTTCTAAATATATTTTATACATAGATGTTATACATTTATTTTGGTTGTTGTTCTTTCTTCTCTCTGATGATGTATGCAGGACTTCTCCATTCATTTTCATTGCCGTAAAAAAGCCCCCCCTCCTGTGTTTTGTTTTGTTTTGCATATTTGTCACGCTTAACAGATTCAGATTAACAAACAAATTGTAATATTACACAAAGATAATGCGACTAAATACAAAATGCAGTTTTTAAGTTATGATTTCAATTATTAAGGGAAACAAGTTGTCCAAACCTACTTGGCCTTACGTGAAAAATCAATTGCCCACTCCTGTTAAATCATGAAAGAACTGTGATTAACCCCATTATTTTAGAAAGCAGAGTTAAATTTCACTAGTCAAACACAAGCCTGATTACTTCCAGTCCTGTTGAATCAAGAAATCACTTAAATAGAACCTGTCTTAGAAAGTGAAGTATGCTTAAAGAGAAAAAAATCATGTGTTTCAGATTCTTTGAATCTAAAGAAATTCAAGAACAGATAAAATAGTTGACATGTATCAGTTTGGAAAGGGTTATAAAGCTATTTCTAAGGCTTTGCAACTCCAGCGAACCACGGTCAGAGCCATTATCCACAAATAGGGAAAACTTGGAACAGTGGTGAACCTTCCCAGGAGTGGCCGGCCTACCAAAATTACTCCAAGAGCGCAATGACGACTCATCCAGGAGGTCATAAAAGAACCCATAACAACATATAAAGAACTGCTGAGAAATAAAGTCAGAGTTCATCATTCAACAAAAAGAAAGAGACTGGGCAAAACGGCATCCATGGGAGAGTTCAAAGGAAAAGCCACTGCTGACCCCAAAGAACACAAAGGGTCATCTCACATTTGCCAAAACATATCTTGATTACCCCCCAAGACTTTTGGGCAAATATTCTGTGGACTGATGAGACAAAAGTTGAACTTTATGGAAGTTGTGTGTCCCGTTACATCTGGCGTAAAACCAACACAGCATTTCATAAAAGAACATCATACCAACAGTCAAACATGGTGGTGGAAGTGTGATGGCCTGGGGCTGCTGCTTTACATCTTCAGGACCTTTACGACTTGCCATAATTGATGGAACCATGAATTCTGCACTCTATCAGAAAATCCTGAAGGAGAATGTCCGGCCGTCAGTTTGTGACCTCAAGCTCAAGCGCACTTGGGTAATGCAGTAAGACAACTATCCAAAACACACCAGCAAGTCCACCTCTGATTGGCTCTAGAAAAACAAAATCAAGATTTTGGAGTGGCCAAGTCAAATTCCGAACTTAAATCCTATTGGGATGCTGTGGCATCCTCCAATGTGGCTTTTAAAACAATTCTGCAAAGAAGAGTGGGCCAAAATTCCTTCACAGGGATGTGAAAGAAATTGCCAGTTGTCACAAACACTTGATTGCAGTTGTTGCTGCAAAGGGTGGCAGTTATTAGATTTAGGGGCAATTACTTTTTTACGTAGGGCCAGGCAAGTTTGGACAGCTTTTTTCCCTTGATAAATTAAATTATTATTTCAAAATTGCGTTTTGTATTGGTTATTTTTGTGTAATATTAGAATTAGTTTGATCTGGATCATTGCAGTGTGACAAATATGCAAATAATAATATTAAAATAAAAATAAAACAGGAAGGGAAAAAAAAAAAATCACACCACTGTGTTCTGTTTAAACCTCGCCCCTTTCTATCCACCTATATTTTTCACTACAACATGCCTGTACCTTATATGATTGATTTACTTCTGAAGCTCTTGTAGCATGTGCTGCGTTCAGATTTAATGTTAGTTTGTGTGGTTAAAGCAGAGCATGTATAGTCTTTGAAATGGGTGAGCCCAAAGAAATATGTTTAGACATTTTCATTTAACCACACTTCACTGGTATTTTTTGTCATATAGCTGCAACAGAGCAAGTCCAACTTAGCAAGACAGTTTGTTAGCTGTTAGAAAACCTAAACGCTTTTGAAATAGTTTTTATTTGTTTGAATCGTAGAGGCTTACGGATGCACTGTCTTCACTGAAATGTCAGGAAGCAGCCGCACACTTCAAATGGACTCTGACATCTCTTCAAGGAGAGCTTTTCTGTATCAGCACAATCTGATTGCTCACTCCACTTGATTCTGTGACTTCATTTCACAGCTTAATAAGAACATGATGATAATCCAGTGGCTTGATCGGTTCGACAGCCCTTATTGATCACAAAAGCCCATAATGTTTGCCTTTTACGGAGACAAAACTACCAAGCTATTTCATTTATTGTCTTCCTCTCAGATATTTAAAAAAGGACAATAAAAGTTTCCAACTTTGTAGGATCAGGCTGTTTTAATGGTCTAAAGCTGTATGCATAATCCTCCATTAGCAGTCGACCAGTGACCTTAACCCCTTGTAAACATTACATCATTGCACGTGGCTGCCGCCGATAACTGGTGGCTTACACCATCCATTAATGCCTGTCCATCAGTGTCTTTTATGCTGTCTTTTTACTCTTGGCAAGGACTCAAACTGATTAAACATTCAAATCTAAGAGCACCACAGTGCCAAATATGTGAATACAGTATGTACCTCACGGAGCGGCAACTGAAGTATTAGTCATTTAGAATAATTAAACGTGACCTCATATGCATTGGGCTTAACAGCAGCCCCATTTGTCTAATTACACATGGAGGACATCATCAGATCTCTTCTTACAGACTATGTTATAACACTCTTAATCAGTCAAATTATATTTTACTTTCTGATTACGAAGACTGGGGCCATATGTTAATTAAAAACATTTTAGTAATGCAATTACTGGATGGTAAAGTTATGATAAATAACTTCAAACAATATTTGTTTATTTTGATTATCTGCATACAAATTTTGTAACCACCCACTTTGATGGCAAGAGACTGTCTGATTGGCATGTAAAGTAATCAATCACATTTCCTTTATTTTTATGTGCCATTTAGGTGCTGGTTTATGTGAAATAGTTGGCATTACAACAATGGACTGGCATACAAAAAAAAGACAAAATAAAATCAATTTCTTTTTTCTTTTTATATTTTAGATACGTCTTAATATCTTGATATGACAGTAGAAACTAATACTAGAATAAATAAATAGTGAATACAGGTAAATGTTAATAACACACAAGCAAATAGCAAGAAACAGGACATATAAATACAAAAACAAAGACAAAATGAAAATAAATACTAAATAAAGTTACCCTTCGTGGGAACTTCGAACTGTGTCCTCTAGAGATCCCTCTATGGGGAACACTGTCAGCGTGACCCGTGTCTAAAGCATACATACAAAAACACAACTTGTTGGCTGGCGACAGCCTATAACGTCAAAACTGGCGCAACCACAGTATAAAAAGGCACCGGGAGAATACATCATCCTCTTCTTCGTCTTCAGTGACTGTTTTGTTTGAAGCTTGCATTCTACGGGTAAGAACGATTTTCTACCATTATTATGGCGAGCACTAGCATGGCGTTTAAGAGATGTGTGGATCCGTGTCCTCGTTATTTGACACCTGATGACACACACGATCTTTGTGTCTTTTATTTGGGCGAAGAGCACACACGCGATGTCCTCGAGGAGGTGATCTGCGTGCACTGTGAGCATTTTTTTTGTGAGAAAGCTCTGCTCTTGTCTGTCTCTCTTTTCGAGGAAGGAGGGGCAGCTGTCTGTTTCCCGCGGTTCAGGACCCACTGTTGCTGAGACACGGAGGAGAATGAGCTCGTGGGGCTCGCAGACGGATCTGGCTGATGAGTTAGAGAGGGGGCTTTCCTTCTCGTGCTAATCGGCTGTGAACGAGGGTGAGCTGCTGGATTATGATGATGCGATCTCTTTGACATCATCTGATCCAGCGGCTAGTTCTCTGCTGGGTTCTGCCCAGGAAGAGCAGGAGATGTCTGAGGGCGAAGAAGTTGAGAATGAGCCCTCTCATTCCTCCTGCCCTACGTATGACGAATTATTGGAGGTTATGGAACATGCCACGGCGAGACTTGCCGTGGAAGCGGGCCAAGATGGTGGCGCTATGGGGTCATCTCGATGAGCGTTATCTTTCTGGCCATAACACCCCAGCTCAAGTGAGCCTTCCTTTTCTTCCTGATCTCCATGCGGAGGTTGAGAAGGAGTGGAAAAAGTAATTTTCCTCTCGCATTTATGTCAAGGCGCGCTCAGCGGCCTTCAAAACCTTCATTCCAAGAAGGTCCAGGTCTGAGCCTGAACAATGCAGGGGTCCTAGCCCATCTCGGTCTGGGGATCAGAGATCACAGAAGACTAGTGTCGTGACTTGTGCCCCTCCCCCACCTGCGGGTAAGGCTAGAGGAAGGCTAAAAGAGAGGTAGGCAAGACCTGAGGGAGGTGATCCAGACGAGGCATTCTCAACACTCTCGTCCCGACTAGAGTAAGACTTGAACATCTACTCCCTTCCCTCGGGGGACCTGTCATCTGCCCTCATCGTCCCCTCTCTAATTCCCCTGCAACCATCGTTAACTCCACCTGACCGAGGTTAGGCGGGAACCTCCTGCGCTTGACATTGCAGTCTCTATTGCAGTCCCCGTTTGGGCTGGACAGTGTTCGACAGTGGTCGAGCTAGCATTGCTCCCCTATGAGCATGCTGCTTCCTTCTGGGCATCTGAGTTCCCTCTCATTCATTCTGAGAATTGAGTTCTCCACTCCCCAGAGCTTTTTTGATAGGTTGCTCTCCTTGTTAGTCGAGCTACTATTGCTCCCCTATGAGCATGCTACTCCCTTCTGAGTGTCTGAGTTCCCTCTCATGCTGAGAGTTGAGTTCTCCGCTCTCCAGAGCTGTCATTCAACAGCCTCAGGTTGTTAGGCCTCTTTATGCCTCCCTGTTATGTTGCTCTCCTTGTTGGTAGAGCTAGCATTGCTCCCCTCACCATAGAGGGTCACCTATGAGCATGCCTCTCCTTTCTGAGCGTTTGAGTTGAGTTCTCCGCTCCCTAGAGCTCTGTGAGTCAGTGACTTCAGGTTGCAAGGCCTCTCTCAGCCTCCCGTTAAGTTGCTCGCTTTGCGGCTCCCTAGAACGGTTTCGAATACATGTTATGGTAAATGCACACGCTAAGTCTCTGTGCACTTTCTCAAAGCCACATTGTGGTAAGGTCGCAAATCAAGTGTTTTTGCGTTCTTTCTAAAATCGTGTACGGTATGGACTACGCGCAGCGGCTTCGTGCCCTTTCTATGGGTTGGTTAGGCCCCGGTTCGCATTGGGCCCCATTCTACTTATTTCTCCCAAAAATATCTGGGATTTAACAATGAGTTATTACCAAGGGCCTATTGAGACAGTTCCCTCAGCGAGCTCGTGCAGAGCAAACGGTTGCCCCTGGGTAACCGGCCAGGACCTATCTACTAAACTAGGCGCTTGGCCATATACCCTTAAATTAATCTTTTTCTTCTGATTCCAAGCCTTCTGTATACCTTAACCATATTAAGGTATGCAGCTCGGGTCTTTGGCCGAAGGGGATAATGTCACTGACATCCATCAAACCATCCCAGGGGCAACTCCCTTAGCCTGGTAGAGTTGGCAGTCCCATCAGCATGGTGGTGTGGGTATATCTTTCACGAAGGTCCACGAAGGGGAATGTCTCAGGTTACTTATGTAACCATGGTTTTCCAAGTGGGGAATGAGACACTGCGGCCATGCTCTCCACCAGTTTTTTCATGGCTGCAGAGCTAAATCAATTTGGTACCAAACATTTTAGTTATCAAGACATTTCGGAGAGGTAAAAGTGATTTTTGGCAACACATCAAATACCAAAAATGTATTATTTCAGCTGCATTACCTTAAGCCATCCCCACTGGCCCATTCCTCATCTCAAGTGCTACTGACTAGTGTAAATATGAATGAATTATGTGTGACACGCATTAACACCTGAGGGATCATTACATAATAAATCACGCAGATGGGTGGAAATAAGCTGGTGTAGAGACACAAACTGGGACAGACACATTAAAATGCTGACCAACATGGTGCTGAAGGCCAATTCAGGTCCTCTCTGACAGTGTTACATCAAACACAAAACCAAAGTTGAAGAAGGCAGCAGAGTATCTGAGAACTGTGGTGGAATAAAACATGCCTTAGAAACTCAGAAATTATGGACAACCACAAAACAACATAAAAGTGGCAAAATTGACCAGTTTTAACAGAGAATTTGACATCACAGCTTGCTGCATCAATTCCATTATTCTAATTGTGAGATTCTGAGAATGCAAAAACATTTGTTATAATATAATACATAGCAATTACATTCACTCAGACATGTGAGCACTTGCTTTAAACAGAGAGTTGATTTATTTCTCCATTACAGTGTTATTTATAGGGACTAGCACAAGACCAGCACTTGAATCTGAAGGATAAATTGTTTCTACACAGTGGACCTATAAAAGGACTGCTGACCCTCTTGTGTTTGCACTGTTGCTGCAGTGCACTTCCTCTAAAGCCATTTGATTAATCTCTGTTGGCTCCCACCTCAGCTGCAGAAATTGAGATGTGCTGAATGCCCTAGATGTGCTGGAAATACATAGAGTTGTTCTTCTGTGATATTAAATGCACCTTTATAAGGTGTTTCAAACTGATTCTGTTATGAAGTGGATGACCAGGGGTGTACAAAAAATACTATGAAATTGTAGTTAAATTAAAGCACAGATACTACGCTTTACTATAAATAGAATTCAATATAATTGAATTACTTCCTTCATTGCCAGTGTTACTTAATAAAGTCCAATCAGTCTTTGACAGGTGACGTCACACTCGCCGTATCGCCGCCATATGTAAGGTATCAAAGCCAAAATGCTCTGAATTTGGAGAATTGTCTTTTCATTTGCTTCAGAATGGTACATTCTTGTTGTGTTAACACCTGCAATAGTTAATTGCAGAAATCTCACCACAAGAAGGACGTTGAGTCACACTTGAAAAAAGACAAAACAAGAGACGTCGCCACATCGGATGGCCTGGGTTTTAGCTGTGATACGAAAAATCATCATATTTGCCAATATATCTCCGTTTATGTTCGTTTACCCTCAACATTTTCATAAAGGCAAGTAAGAGATGTTTTAGATATGCTTATTGTCTGATTTCTGAAGTAGCCAACCTTATATTCACATGTTATTTAGGGTTATCAATGCTAATAAACAACCAGGGAGCGGGTGAGCAGAAATGGGTCATATAACGTTAACATGAAATGTCTTGCAATCTTTTTATGCATAGTGTTGAATATGAGCTGTTAAAATATCCAAAGTTCGTAAAAAATGTAAACTTGGTGGCATGTCTGATTAAAACCCTGGAAGAAACCCCAGCCCTTTGCCCTCTTTTATTTAAAAATCACAAATATTAGGTGTAAAGAGTTAATTAATTTCACTAACATTGCTGCATTTAAATATTGTTTTGGGGAGAAGGGGGGGGAGTTGCATTTATTTAACTCAAGTGCAATTTAAACTGACTACTTAACTAAAATACATTTCTAATGTTTCTCATTTTGATTTATTACAATTTTAAAGGTACTGACTGGAGGAGATGGGAGGAGATGCTCGGCTACACACTGAAGGCCGGAGGAGATGGTCAGCTACACGAGACCGGAGGAGATGCTCAGCTACACACGAAGGCGGAGGAGATGGTCTACACACTGAAGGCTGGAGGATCTCGGCTACACACTGAAGGCGGAGGAGATGGTCGGCTACACACTGAAGGCCGGAGGAGATGGTCAGATACACACTGAAGGCCGGAGGAGATGCTCAGCTACACACTGAAGGCCGGAGGAGATGGTCAGATACACACTGAAGGCCGGAGGAGATGCTCAGCTACACACTGAAGGCCGGAGGAGATGCTCAACTTCACATGAGACCACTCAGTGTCACTAACTGAATATAACTTGTGTGTCTGCAGAAGAAATTTGACTGCTGTGGCATAAACTAAGTAAGTAAGTATTATACAGATATGCCAAACTTGTGAACTTTTATTACATGGGTTCTCAACTCTGGCCCTTGAGGTCCACTTTATTGCAGAGTTGAGCTCCGACCCTAATAAAATACACCCAAACAGGCTAACCAAGAGAGGCAGGCAGGCAGATGAGTTTGATTGAGGTTGGAGCTAAATTCTATAGGAATTGGACAAACAGGTTTTATTGCTTTATGCTGCTTTTCATGTCAGATATAAGGACAATTCTCACTTCATTTTAAATACTTATGTTGACCTCATGCAACTCATATTGGATCTGCCTGCACAAACACTGTTTTAAACAATTGTGACGGGCACAACATTGGACACATTATAGCAATGATTGACTGTTTTGAGATTTCCACAGAGAAACCATTCAGTGTGAAAGTGTGTGTCAGAAAGTCTTCTACCTACAAGCACTACTTAGTATTTGACAGGTCATCTAGCACTTCTAAGAATCCATGCAGAAAGGGTCATCAGAAATGTTTGGCAGAAGTATCAAATCATCATTTTAATGTATTCAGCTTTCTTTGTAGTACTTACACTGTGTGCCCACTTAAGAAAACAGTGTGCTGATGATTTATCATGCTTGTCACATCTTCTGTCATGCATTTTGAAACTGATTTTTAACACAAAAAATTAAAGCATTAACACACATATTAATACATTATGTGTGCAAATCAATCATAGACAAAAATAGAACATATATGTGTATACGTAAGTTTTTATACTGTAAATAAGATAATCATATATCCAACGAGGTTGGAGGCAGAGATGCCGGTGGCACTCAATTTTTGCGTCAAGTAGTATGGATCAGTTAATTGTTAATCATCAATGACAAAATTATATAAATTATGGTTCCTAAACAAGTCTCGGTATCTACTTGGTTTGCATCTGTTTCTCCAGTATGAAGATTTAATCTGTCTTTATTGTATGGCTCTGTACACTTTTATTTACACTGTACACTGCTCAATGCAACGATACATTCAATATGTCACACATAATAAACGCACGTGACTGACAAAAAACGATTAACTCCTTCCATCACTAGCATTCTTGATCAAAACTTTCATGGCCCCCAGAATATTTTGTTGCTCAAAATATCTGAACATGCAATATGTCAAATGAATGTTTTTTGTTTGTTTGTTTGTTTATATCTTTGTTTTTCAAAAAGCTGAAAAAATATTTTTTGTCAAAGACTATCCAAATCAGATTTAGACCGAGGATCAAAACATAGATGGAGTATATCATATTCATCACCATCCCCAAAGCCTGCACTTTCCTATAACATTTCTTGGGTCAACTATTTTTATTCCGTAATGTTTGGCAGTTTTTATTTATTTAGTTTTTACGTTTTTTGTATAAGGTATGATGTCATTGCTTACATATGCTATGCTAATTTCTGCTGCTTCTTCATCTGTGTTTTGAACTGGAGATTCTCTACAGAATGTATGTAATAGCGCCTAAATAGCCTAAATCAAATCAAATCACTTTTTATTGTCACATCACCACAGCACATGTGCCTTGGTGAGTGAAATTCTTGAGAGCGTGCTCCAGACAGTGCAGAAACAATTTACATATAGACAGAACATACTTACAGACTTATACAGATGACAATGTGCAAAATACACATACATTTACTCAGTACACACAATGTACTATTAGACATACTTACAGTTATCAATACACATTCTACACAGTATGTACACATTCTACATTATGTACACATATATACACACAATAGTATGCGAAAAAGGGTGCAACAGATTATACATAGGCCGGATACGCAATGTCATGGGTGTGCATTGGATGGTATCAAGTGGTAGCTGGATAGGTTGTTGTATTAGTGCAGTGTGTGTGTGTAGTCCAGTTGAACTGTGTTAGAGTTCATGCTAAAGTGCAGTTCATGGCATTTTGTAAAGTGGGAGTGTGCTGTGGAGTGTATTAGCTTTTGCTGTTCATTAGCCTGATAGCCTGAAGGAAAAAGCTATGCCTCAATCAGCTAGTGCGGGATCAGATGCTGTGGAGACGTCTTTCTGAGGGCAGCAGAGAGACCAGACTGTGGGACGGGTGGTTGGAGTCCTTGATGATCCTCTGGGCTTTCCTTATACACCACCTGGTTTAGATGTCCTGGAGGGAGGGAAGCTCACCTCCAACAATGTGGCGGGCAGTTCGCACGACCCTTTGCAGAGCTTTGCGGTTGCCAGCGGTGCTGTTTCCAAACCACGTGGTGATGCAGCCGGTCAGGATGCTCTCCACAGTGCAGGTGTAGAAGGATCTGAGGATGCTGGGGCTCGTTCCAAACTTCCTCAGCCGTCTCAGGAAGAAGAGTTACTGATGTGCCTTCTTCAGCACTGCATCTGTATGAGCAGACCATGTGATATCCTCGGTGATGTGAACGCAGAGGAACTTAAAGCTGTTTACCCGCTCCACAGGTGTCTTGTCGATGGTGATGGGTGTGTGTTCTCTGCTCTGTCTCCTGACATCCACCACCAGCTCCTTGGTCTTGTCGATGTTGAGTGAGAGGTGGTTCTCCTGACACCATTTAGTCAGGGTAATCACCTCCTCTCTGTAGTCTCATCGTTGTTGATGATCAGGCCTATCACCGTTGTGTCATCGGCAAATTTGACGATGACGTTAGAGCTGTGTGTGGCTGTACAGTCGTGTGTGTACAGGGAGTACAGGAGTGGGCTGAGGACGCAGTGTTGAGGACCAGGGGAGATGAGGTGTTGTTGCCCATTCTGACCACCTGACTTCTGCCTGTATGGAAGTCCAGGATCCAGCTGCACAGAGATCTGTTCAGTCCCAGAGTCTGGAGCTTCGCAACCAGTGTGGCAGGCCCTATGGCAGTGCTTCCCAAACCTGTCCTGGAGGACCCCTGCCCTGCACATTTTGTATGTCTCCCTAATCAGACACACACAATTTAGTTTTTGCAGTCTCTTCTAACTTGCTGGTGAGTGGAATCAGGTGTGTTAGATAAGGAAGACATAAAAAAGGTGCAGGGCCGGGGGGCCCAGGTTTGGAAAAACCTGCCCTATGGTGTTAAATGCTGAACTATAATCCACGAACAGCATTCTCACATAGGTGTTCTTATTTTCCAGGTGGGAGAGAGCAGGGTGAAGGTAATAGCATCGTCTGTGGAACGTTACGGTGGTATGCAAATTGTAGTGGGTCCAGTGAAGAAGGCAGCACAGAGCAGATGTGGTCTCTGATGAGTTTCTCAAAACACTTGCTGAAGATGGGTGTCAGAGCAATGGGCCTCCAGTCATTCAAGCATGTGATTTTATTTTTCTTTGGTATGGGCACAATGGTGGATTTTTTTAATTATGAGGAAACCACAGACAGAGAGAGGGACAGATTGAAAATGTCTGTAAAAACCCCGGCTAGTTGGAATGTGCATGCTCTGAGCACATGGCCTGGGATGCCATACGGACCCACAGCTTTGCGGATGTTTTTTGTGACTTTTTTTAAGACGGTATAATGAGTGTTAAGTGTAAGACCCCGACCCCCAACCCCACCCACTCATTCCAGCTTTTAGGACACACTCAAAGAGTAAAACACTGTGGCAGGTTTCGATTTAAAAGTATGCACTTTTCCTATCTGTAAATTAAATTAATCTCCAATCCTCCTATCGGTTCAGGTTTATTCTTTGTTATTAGAATGCTATAAAATCATACAGCTGCCTTCCCTAATAAGAAACGACAAATAACGTTTACACGTTGTTACGTTATGACACGTAATATTCAGAGGGTGGTGAGGTGGGCGATTCCGCTGTTATCTCTCTGCATCCCTTTAATGATTTTTTAAAATGTATTAATATTTAGTTTTTCTTACATTTAATAAAAAAAATTATTACCAGTGAATAGGACTTAAAACTCCCAACCAGTGACACTACTCTAATAATAGATCATGGAAAACACCAAAACATAATAATAATATCTTAAAAAAATTGCCAATTAACGTCTAAAACAACAATGCATTCAGAGAAGGGCTATAACTGTAAGTGTCACAAGCATAGCCTACAGAAAAATAGAGTTATGGTGTGTTTTTCATATGATTTCATTGAGTTAGTTTTGTATCAAACACAGTGTAATTTTCAGCAATAGAGATTTGGTAGTCTCGCGTAGCCAGACCTTTAGACTGACGGCTGAACTACTTATATTTCACTGCTGGTTATATTCTGTATAATTGTGTATGTGATGAATAAAAAAAATCTTGAATCCTTGAAGGTCTGGAATCTATGGTAGCTTGGCTAAGACCCGCCCATGAGGCCGTTTGATCTATATGTCAAAAAAACAATCACAGTTTGTTTTGCTCACCACAATAACAGACCGGTCTGTGAAACTCTCGGACGTATTTTAAAGAGTATATGCCACAAACGTTAAATATTTCACATACTTTGAAAATCCAGCGTTTAGTTGATCCTAATAAGCTCTTGTCGTCACAGTTGTAAACACGACGGCTTTCTCCTTTCGTGAGGGGGTTTGGCGTCACAGCATCTTTGTTTCCAGGCTGAACGTGACACAGACGTCTCCCGGAAATCCTGTATAATTAAACCAATCCGACAACAACTTCGAAACTCTTGAAGTGTTTCCACTTTTGTGTGCCATATGTTCAGCCAACGTTCCATGGGCATTCCACTTGTGTGAGCGCTACGAGGACTGCTTACCTTGTGCATGAAATCACACGCATGCCAGCAAAACACTGAGAATGCGTTACAATCCTGACGAGTCATAGCGACAGAGCAGATACAAGAAATCTGCTGAGAATCTGCTTACCCGGAAGCTTCTGTAACTGACGTAGATTTACAGAAAATTACCATTGTTTTTCAAATAAACAATTGTACGTACTCATTCTCAACACTTTATTATTCTTAAAGTAACATCTGAAATGACAATGGATCAACTTATAATCATTTTTATATGAATTTGATCGCAAACTCATTCTCTCAGACGGCCTGTGTATGTGGAGTATTCGCAGCTTGTATGGACGGAATGCCACTGCTGGAAATTCTCTTTGGGAAAATTGTTAGAGTAATATGTAATTCATTTGATGAAGTACACCACAGTAATACACCATGTGTCAATCATCATCAGAATGACATTTTAACAAAGCCACAAAATAGTGTGTTAAAGGACTTTAATATTCCATGCCCTTTGCCACTGTCTGAAAAGATTCATCTATACAGTACAAAAGAAATTATGGGGGGGTCTTTTGACCGAATGTGACAAGCTGATATGGTAATCGGGATCCATCCTTAACTGCACCCACAATTATTCGGTCATGCTTGACTTGTGCACTTGTGCAGTTAATTAATGTAATTTTCAGAAAAGAGGGTCACATGAATTATCTGCTGCCTTCAGCTACTTGATGCGTAATTACTGAACGTTTTACAGGTGTATCTCATGCTGAAGGGACCTGTCAGTTAAATCAGAACATATTTAGAATAGACAAAGAGTTGGAGTAGAGCCGGTTACCACACAGAATACTGAACATTTTTTGTAAACTAATATTTTTAGACTATTAAGGCTATATTATTATTAGACTTACTTTCTCATACATTGGCCCAAAAAAGTTAGAAAACAGTCAAATTGCATCTGCAGACAGATGATATTAAACTTTTAAACACTTTCTGTTGTTAACAATGGAATGTCCATAGATAATGTGTTGATCTACACCTGTGGATGAACTACACTCACAAGTTTAAATGTCATTGCAGAAATGGCCCAGGAAATGCAAGTGTTTTATTACTTAATTACAGGGGCATAGCATTAGGGGAGACGCTAGGGACGTGTAGAGATGGCAAAAGTACACACATCCTTTACTCAAGTAGAAGTATAGGTACTCATGTTTAAAAATACTCTGATAAAAGTAAAAGTACTGACTACACTTGTTTACTCAAGTTAAAGTAAAGAAATGTGGGCTCTAACATGTACTTAAATAAAAAGTATACATTACTACTACCTGTTTTAGTGTCATGCTAACTGGACCTCACGTCATATTGACATATTAATACAAAATAACTTACATTTAATATTATATTTAATATTGTTAGCTAATGAATGTATCATGACTAAACAACCATCACTTAGAACAGGGCAGGACTGGGACAAAATTCCAGGCAAGGAAATCTCACACTCATCCAGGCCATCCCATATCAACCACAACAAATTCTGAAACCACGGATAACACTTTTTTTTGTATGGCCATCACGTTTTAAAAAAGGTTTAAAACCTTAGACTGGGGCAATGCAAAATAATTAAAGGTTCTCTACTGAACTGCACCTTCACTTTCTTTTTCATTTTCAGTCTCTTCATTTTCCATTATATCTTCATCTCTGTAACGAAGAGGCAGTGAGGTTAGATCCAATTGCAGCTTTAATACAGACAAGAGGAGGTCAAACAGGCAATGGTCAAAGGCAGTGACAGGAGTAATGAAGGCTAGACAGAATCAGCAACAGGGACAATGCAAAGGTCGGGGCAGGCGGCAGACAGAGAGGATATCACAAGGCAGACAAGGTCAAGAAGGCAGGCAGCAAATGGTCAGAGTCGTGTAGGCAGTCCAGGTAAACAGAATACAGGGGAATCGCTCAGAATGTCAGCCGGGGCAAAACAAGACTTCGCAACGTGTGTAGGGAAGTGTGCTGCTTATATGTGGGTGAGTGAATGAGGTGCAGGTGTGGCAAGACAATCAGGGTTGATTAGTGATTGCTGACAGCTGTGTAATTGGTGCAATGGTGGATGGAAATGTGTGTGTCGTAGTGCAGTGAATGATGGGAGTTGTAGTCCATGGGTGATGTGCAGCTGTAGTGTGGTGAGAGGCATCCAGATTCGTGACAATCTCACTTTGTGTGTGTTTACTTTTTAACAAATTTGCTTGTACCTGTCACTTTTCCTGTCACTTTTCCCATCAGCCATCTACTGTTATGAACAGAAGTGTCTCCACCTTGTTGCAAAACAACCACCTCATTGTATTCTGTTTGCAATAACATAACTTTATTTTAGTTCAGTTTAAAGTATCACATTAAAAGATGCCTCCTCACATTGTAAAGCGCTTTGAATGTCTAGAAAAGCGCTAGGCTATAAAATTGTAACAAATTATTAATTATTATTATTATGACCATGTGTTGTTGTTATATCTTATAATGACTTAAATACTTTGATATTTAAATAAAAAAAATAGATTTTAATAAAACAAATCTTGAGCTCATGTGCTTGCTGATTGCGGGGTAGGTCGGAACGTGTTAAGAGGTTTTAGGAGATTAAATTCCCAGAGGAGCCTGAGTCCACGAGGGTGGATACTGTAACGGAATGATGAGGAGTGAGTAGTCGTACTGTTATCAAAGGTAATATGGAGATTTAAGGTTCGATATGGAGGGTACTCACTGCTGGACATGCGGGGCAAGGAGGACACTTTTGGATGAAGTGCCCTGAGGCTCCACAGTAAAGACATAGACCCGAGGCGAGATGTCGCACATGTTCTGTGAGAGTGAGTCGGTAGGTGTCCACCTGAAAGGGTTCTGGTACTGGAGGACAGGCAGCGGGTGAAGCTTGAGAATGAGCGGTTTCAGCAGGTAGACAGGCGGTGAGTCGTTGGGAAATCCTTACAGCCCTTTGTATGAAACTCTCCAGGCCAACATTCTCATCATAAATCGCCATTTAGATTTTTATCTGGGTACCTAAGCCTTGGTGGCAGGCAGTTATCAGCGCCATCTCGTTCCATCCACAAGAGGCTGCCGGAACTGGAGGGTGCAGAACTGGAGGGTGTAATCACGCACCGAAGAAGTGCCTTGTCTGAGGTGAATGAGTTGGTTGGCCGTGGATAGAGAGCCAGTTGACAGGCCAAATACTTTTTTGAAGTTAGCGGAGAAGGCATCAAAAGAGTTAACAAGGCTTCTCTGAAAGTTCCAGAGCAACACTTGTCCAGAGAGCAGGGAGATCAGGAAGGCCACCTTCGCTCACTCAGAGACTGATTTTTGGGGCTGCATTTCTATAAAGAGGGAGAGTTGAAGCAAAAAAAATGCTACATTCTACTGCCTCACCCAAGTGTGTTTGATGGATTTGGGACTGGAGATGGAGAGGCTCGAAGAGCGCTGATGAATTCCTAGAGGGGATCCGTCGTCGTGGGGTTTCGGGACTACATCCCCAGTCTTCGGTAAAACGGTCTGGTCTTCTATCAGCAGATAGAAAAGGGACACAGAGGTAAGTGAAATCAACAGCCGGTTTATTGAACTATGGCAGGGAAATGGAGCAATGCAGCATGTCCAGGTGAGTTAATCCGGAATGGAGAAGTTTCTAGAAAGTCTTATCTGTGGGTAATCAATCCTTTACTTTATCAACGGGAGCAATAGAGCTTGGACACGGTGAAGCACAGGAGCGGTGGAGATCTGGGAGCGGAACACAGGAATGACGAGACTGTAGACAAAAGGTAAGAGGGTCAGGTGAGTCAACATGGAATGTTTGAGACAGTGACTGTTCAGGAGGAGTGTGTTGATATATTGCTCTTGATGACTGCTGACATGTGGCGGTGATCCGTAATCAGGTGAGAGTAGTTGGTGGTGACTGAGGTGACTGTGATGACTGTGACTCCCTGACAATTTTAGCTTAATTTCAATAAATGAACAAATTTTGCAATAGCTTTGGTTTTAGTTAACCAAACAACTCTGTTGTAAATTATAATTTCTGTGTTTGCATAATTGTATGAGTATATTTGCTGAAGCTGAATGTTGTGTCTATTCATAAACTGAATTTACAGCGGTCTGAAATCTCTATGCACAGAAACCTAAATAATAACAATAAAGAATCCGGCACAATTTATGCTGTAGTCTGAAGCATACAAAGCAGGCTGAAATTCGTTCTCATCTTCTGTATTATACAGTGTGCGTAAAGCTGCTTGATATTCAGCAGCACTGCTTTTAGGGAATGCTGAGCATGGCAGTACAGGAGTGTCATGAGGAAGATAAAGATATCGTGGGGGGTTTTATGACATTGTTTGGTTTCCTACCAAGAGATTATGCAGAGAAAATTTCTAAAATCATGATCATCGATCAAATCTGCTTTCGTCAAATATGGCTGCGTGACTGTGTCAGCTGTAGGGCTTATATACTTAGAGAGGGGGGAAGATAACTCCAGGTTTTGAAATTATTTCCATGAATCTAAATATTGATTTGCTCCATTATTTACATTCATGGATTTAGCAGATTTATTTGAAGCGACTTATTTTTTTGTCAGTATGTTTCCTTGGAATTGAACCCACAACCTTTTGCGCTGCTAACGCAATGCTCTACCACTGAGCCACAGGAACATTAGCACTATCATTATCTGGTGTTATCTAGAGCAGCAATGTGACATTCAGGCATGCCAAGCACATGTTTCCACAGAGTTCATTTAAGCTTAGAATATGCACAACTAAACACACAGTCTGTTTGATTTGCTGTGGTTCCAGTGCAATTCTTTATGATCATAGCTCAACTGCATTATTCCAAGGTAATAATGATTTTAAAAAAGGGTACTGAAACGATCCCATCAGAATGTGCTGTCAAAAACACAATTTACACTAATGTTCTTTATCATTAATTATATTCTTATACTAAAGGAAAAAACTGTGTTGTTTTGTAATACCTGACAATGGAGATACCAAGGGGACTAAATTTGTTATGATTAGCTTAAAATGTATTTTCTTTAATGAAAAAGTCTTCTGTAAAAGTAATTACAAATCAAATAATGAAAACGCTTCACAGAGGCTGCTTTAAACTGTATCCAATAAATTGTCTTTGTTTATTTTTATTTTTGTCAATTTGTTTTGCATGAATATATGCACTATAACACCCTCATAATACATGATTTCACAATATTGAATTAAAATGTAAAATATACAGTGGTGGCCAAAATTATTTGAACACTAGTTTTCACCAGCTAACAAAATGTTTTTAAGTCAGTTATTTGTATATTTTGCTGTAATGTGTCAATAGGAAATATCAGTTTACATTTCCAAACATTCATTTTGCCATTAATTATAATAATCCAGTGACATTATTGTTTGCACATGGAGTCTGACAACAGCCAGCGCTTCACAAAGAGATCTGATCTCATCATCATCCAGTCTGTCTGGAATGATATGAAGAAACTGAGACAGACTAAATCCAGAAGAACTATGGCAAATATTTATATCCTATATTTTATGGTCTCCAAGATGCTTCAAGAAACTTTCCTGCAAAGCTGCAGCACTGTTAAAAGTTTTAGACATGTATAAAAATGCTGTAAAATGAGGATGCTGTCAAAAATAATGTAATACAAATATTTTCTTAATCAATTATCTTCTATGAACTAAATTAAATCAACATTTGGTGTAACCATCCTTTGCATTTAAAGCAGTTTTTGCCCTCGTGCACTTGCACATAGTTTTTCAGGAAGCTTTGCAGGTAGGTTTCTTGAAGCATCTTGGAGACGTTGCCACAGTTGTTCTGGATTTATTCTGCAGATCAACTGTCCAAGAAAATAGTTTTACTTCATATTTCAAATTAAACAAGTCATTTACTTTTGACAAACTATGAATAATAAATATTTGCTAGTAAAGTCAAACTGGCCTAACAACTTCGATTTAAGAGAAAGAGATTTTAAATGTATTTTGTCCACAATACAGCATTCTCATGGGTGATTTTGGTGCCAATTGAATATAATGTCATCTAGGTCCTATTTAGGTCAGTGAACATAAATATCTGTTGTGATGTTTTTTTAAATAATATTTGCTCTTTGATGTTTGTGTTATTATTGGATGGAGGTGAGCAGCAACCATCCGTGGTTATGTGCTTCTGAGAGTCTGGAGGTGATATAAGCCTCTTACAGTGCAGCTAATAACAAACATCCATCCACGAATAACCAAATTTCAAGCTGAATCCTTATATAAACAGTGTTACGTCTGTCCCCAGTCTAGGGGTATTAGGAATGGCGAACGATGTCAAATAATTTGAGAGAAACAAGGAGGGCTTCCAATCTCCAACCCCAGCAACACAAGCCAGGCACTTAATTTGCCAAAGTAAAACTTTAGACATTTATTTTAAGTAAGAAACAAAGAGGAAACATAAGTAGTCATATAGTCTCAGGAGGGGTTATGCCAAAAAAAACTAACAAAAATTAAACTCTTTCTATGGTTAAGGAAAATCTAACTTACCTACTTAAAAGAAACAAAAAAATGAACAGGGTACTTCCCTCTCTCCCGTACTAAACCAAAAACAGGAGAAAACTATTAAACAAAAGTAGGCACCCACCTCCCTACTTTAAAAGTAGTTATTTGTTACAATATTTTCAGTTACTTTACAACTTGTCAAAGGGTGGCACACAACACACCAATCACATGATCACACAACAGATTCAATCAATTGTTGTAAGCAACAACAACAACAACAACAAGGTCTGGGGCAGGAGAAAGGAACCATCTCCTCACAACGCGCTTAGTTCTGTCTCTCCCTCTTCTTAACAAGGCAATTGGGACCAGGTGGTAGTCGTTAATACCTGTTAGCTGAAAGCTGAAATGAGAAGGAAAGAAGTAGAAACACAAAATACTACAAACAGAAACAATCTTATATTCTATTCACCAAACATAACACACAAACAAACATTAACAACAGTACCAAGAAAGCATGGCTCCTTTGCCTCTTAATTTTCTAAATTCATCTGTGTGTAAAATTTAATATGCAAATAATTTAAATTAGCAAATTATATATATATATATATATATATATATATATATATATACAGTGCTCAGCGTAAATGAGTGCACCCCCTTTGAAAAACAACATTTTTAAACAATATCTCAATGAACACAAAACCAGTTCCAAAATGTTGACAAGACTAAGTTTAATATAAAATCTGTTTAACTTATAACATGAAAGTAAGGTTAATAATATAACTTAGAGAACAACATTTTCAGTTTACTCCAAATTAGGGTGATGCAAAATGAGTACACCCCACAACAAAACTACTAAATCTAGTACTTTGTATGGCCTCCATGATTTTTAATGACAGCACCAAGTCTTCAAGACATGGAATGAACAAGTTGGCGACATTTGCCAGATCTATCTTTTTCCATTCTTCAAGAATGATCTCTTTTAGAGAATGGATGCTGGATGGAGTGATGCTCAACTTGTCTCTTCAGAATTCCCCATAGGTGTTCGATTGGGTTCAGATCAGGAGACATACTTGGCCACTGAATCACTTTCACCCTGTTCTTCTTCAGAAATCCAACAGTGGCCTTAGATGTGTGTTTAGGATCATTGTCATGTTGGAAAAGTGCACGACGACGACCAAGGGCACGGAGTGATGTAGCATCTTCTCTTTCAGTATAGAGCAGTACATTTGTGAATTCATGATGCCATCAATGAAATGCAGCTCCCGACACCAACAGCACTCATGCAGCCCCACATAAGGACACTGCCACCCCATGTTTCACTGTAGGCTCCATGCATTTTCTTTGTATTCCTCACCTTTGCGACGCCATACAGTTTTGAAGCCATCAGTTCCAAAAACATTTATCTTGGTCTCATCACTCCAGAGTATAGAGTCCCAGTAGTCTTCATCTTTGTCAGCATGGGCCCTGGCAAACTCTAGGCGGGCTTTTTTTGTGCCTGGGCTTTAGGAGAGGCTTCTTTCGTGGACGGCACCCATGCATGCCATTCCTCTGCAGTGTATGCCGTATTGTGTCACGGGAAATAGTCACCCCAGTTTGGCTTTCTAATTCTTTAGATAACTGCAGTGAACTTGTATGTCGATTTTCTTCAACCCTTCTCATCAGAAGATGCTCCTGACGAGGTGTTAACTTCCGTGGACGACCTGGACGTCTCTGTGAGATGGTTGCAGTTCCATCTTTTTTAAATGTTTGTACCACTTTTGCTACAGTATTCTGACTAAATTATTTTCTTTCTCAGGTCTTGTGACATTTCTCTTCCATGTGGTGCCATTGCTGACAGCATGAAATGGGAAGGGGTTTTCTTTAAGTAACACCCTTTTATAGTCAACTTTCACCTGTGTAATGAATAATTAGACTCACTTGTGGTTGAATTCTTGTTAAATTAAACATTTGTAGTCTAAAATTTAGCTTTGCTCCAGAGACTTTCAGTGGGGTGTACTCATTTTTGCATCACCCTAATTTGAGTAAAACTGAAAATTGTGTTCTCTAAGTTATATTATAACCTTACTTTCATGTTATAAGTTAAACAGATGTTATATAAAACTAGTCTTGTCAACATTTTGGAAAATGTTTTTGTGTTCATTGAGATATTGTTTAAAATGTTACTTTTCAAAGGGGGTGTACTCATTTACGCTGAGCACTTTATATATATATGTATATATATATATATACAATTTACTTAATTACTGATAGATGGGATAAGTATGGTTTTAATTTTTAATTTTTTATTTACATTAAGGCTGCATTTATTTGATCTAAAATAGAGGGAAAAAATCAGTTATATTATGAAATATTCTTACAATTCTTCAGTCGCATGATCTTTCAGAAATCATTCTAAAATTCTGAATTTATTTAAAAACAAAATATCAATAGTATTCTAAACATTTCTATTTTATAAATAAATATATAAATAAAAACTGTTCTTTTTTTACTTTTTATTAATAAAAGATTAATTAAAAAAGAAGGTTCCTGGTTCCAAATAAATAAATAAAATACATAAATACATAAGCACCACAACTTTTTCCAACATTGATAATAAATTAGCATATTAGAATGATCATGAGACACTGACGAATGGTATAATTGGTGATGGTAATTGGTGGCAGCTTGCATCACAGGAATAATTTTTTTTTTAAAATTAAAACAGAAAACAATTATTTTAAATTGCAATAATATTTCAAAATGTCATAATATTTTTCTTTTGTCTTTTTCACCAAATGCCTTAATGCAGCCTTGATGAGCATAAGAAATGTATTTAAAAAAATCTTTAAAAATCTTACTGATCCCAAACATTTGAATGGCAGTGCATATTGCAAATGACAATACTCAAGAATCAAGATCATGGAAAAGACTGTAATATATTTCCTAATTATTTATTTATAACAACAATCATTATTTACAAATCATTATTAATTATTGTTTTTTGAGCCATGTGTATTGTAATATATATTTTAGTGCTTTGTGTTCTCTCACAAAACACAAAGCTTTTCAGAGAAATGCAAGACATAAAACATCCTTCTTAGACACCCTTCTAAAAATATATATTGAATAGCAGGGTCATTATTGGTGCTAAATGGGCATTGTGATAAAAATAATGTACCCAGGCTTTATGGGATTGTCTCAAATTGTTCTGCACAAAGGCAATTAGTACAGTATACAAACACATTAGTGAGTGGAGCACATACATTATATTTATGGCAGTGTATAGTGTATTTTTATACTGGCAGGGAAAAACAATAAACACACTAATGTGTTTTGTTTGTTCATCTATACTTTCTATAGGTTTACATATACCAGGATAATAATGAGCAGGATGATTTTAAAAGGTTTAGCCCTAACTATAGTGGCCATTGCAAAGCAGATCTGAATCTATAAATAGCACTTAGAGAGGGTAGGAGATGGCCATTGATTACCGGTACACGCCCAGCAGGGCACTTTTGTAAGAGCTGACAAAACAACTTCATTCTAAAATGTCTGCAAATATTCATGAAATTCCTCTCAGAGTCTCTTTAACATCAGTAAAGGCTGAAATAATGCATGTAAATGTCTAATGCATGAGATAGAATACACTGCTCACTGCCGAGTAGTGTAAAACGTTAACTTTTAAAGATTGCTCAAATGATCGTCTAAAGCAAAAGCTTTTGTTTTAGTGCTTTAGCTGTTCTGTGGCTTTGAGCAATGAATTACTCATAATCTCACATGATTTTGTTGCTAAATAAAATGTTTTAGCTCTGCATAATACTTCCCATAGGCAACCAATCTTTTGAAAAGTTGCTTTGACACTGTGGAGTTGATGAGGAAGTTAGTAAAGAGAAGAGACGGTTTAGAGGCTCACCCCTTTAAGCACTGTGAAAGCACTGCTTAGAAGCATGTGATAATCAAATGCTCCATCTGCACTGAGAAAACGCTGCCTCTCTGAAAGCTGAAGGTGTGATTTATCTCTCCTGTCACACCAACATGTCAGGCAGTGCATCTGGAGATGTGTGACAGAGACCCGCACCATCAGCCAGAGCTGATGCACCACTTCCCTCTAATTAAGTGTATCAATGTTCTGTATTTGAATAAAACCATTGGACACACCACAAAACAGCCTTTTCTCAAATGTTTAGATTCCAAAGACTCCTATATTTTATGTACACACAACCATTTATATTGTGTGAGGAAAAAATAAAATTGTCAAATTATAGAGGCAAAATGCTAGATTTTTAATTATATATTATAATTTTTTCAAATAAAAAATATAAAAACAATACAGTTTAGCAGTTTTGTTGTAATTCACTGTTGTATCTTTTTAATATATGAAAAGTATGTTAGTATATAGTAGAATTTTTTATATTTTAATAGCAGTAATATTTTTAAATGTAATTAATATTTTTAATCATCAAGACTTTTATGTTTAAGGATTTCAAATATATGCTGTTCTTTTGAACTGTGTTTTCATCAAAAAATCCTGAACTTTAAAACATAATTATAATAATAATATTCAAACAAATGAAATATATTAAAATACAAAACATTTATTTTAAATTGTAACTCCATTTAAAAATATTAATATTTTCATTGTATTTTTGAGAATATAAATTCAGGTCTGGTGAGCATTCCCTGATTCCCCACTTCAAAAGATCCAACATGCCTTTAGAAGAAGAATGAAAGAGTATTACTATTATATTTGATAAGTGTTTAAAATTATTTCATTCCAAATGTAATTATTTATTTTTTACTCAATATTTACCTGATCTTGTGGATCCCTGTGGATTCCAGGACCTCCTTTTAAAACCCTGATCTAGAAAGATAGACAGGTGTGCCAGGTTTAGAAAAATAAAATTAAATAGTCTGAAAGGAAGAATTGTTAAACTTTTCAATAAAAGTTTATAATAATTCAACTAGATAGATAGATAGATAGATAGATAGACTTTACTACATGTTTAACATCGTAACACACAATTTATCTGTCACTAATGGTATTCCTGCAGCTTCCGAATGTACAATGAAAAAATCAAAGTAATCTCATTAATATTTCAAAGGAGAAACCTGAATCACTAAGAAGGAATGGACTCATTACCGAACAAATAACCTGAAAAGAGTACAGTTTTGATCATCGTCTGTAATTGTAATAAACCATTGCCATTTTGACAGGAGTATTCTCAGAAATATAGCTCATCTCAGTTCATCCACAGACTTCAGTTTACTTAGCCCATCATTATTAGAACACGTACGTCATCAAAAAAATAAAATAAATAACCTGTCATGCTCAGTGATTCATCTTAGCTTTACTTTGTTAACGATGAATGGATATATCATCTTGGCTCTACATAATTCCATCTCTTCAAATCTAATGGTGGTTAATCAGCTGTTCAAATCCTTCCTGTTCCTCTTTTTATGAAGGTGTTGAAAAGCAAATGACACTGTGTTGAACAACAAGGAGAGAATGACTGACAGAGCAATCCATATCTAATTAGAGCAGCTGGCTTTTAAACTAGACAGTTTGATGAGAATGCGAGCATTAAAACGTCTGCCGGCTGCATGCAAATGGCGTCTTTTAGACATACTGTGTTTAGACAAGAAAGACAGAAAGAAAGATAAATGGGAGAGAAGGAGAGAGGGCTGAACAAGAAAAATAACAAACAGTAGTTACAGAACCATCAAGGACACAAATATTGTTAGAGCAAGCAGCTATCATGTTAAATGCAAGCACAAATAATTCATACTGTAAAATGTAGGATTTGGGACCATTCAAATAAAACATGGTTAAGTGAAATAAGCAGCTTCAAATACTTAATGTGAGTCATGACTAATTGGCTGAAGTGCGATCTAAACTGTTGGCAAAGCTACTTTTTCAGTCTACAAGATACGGATAATTTAATGTAGTTCAACAACTGTCATGTTATACTCCTCTAAAAAAGTAGCTATGGAATATATACATAAATGTATCTATACATGCAAATTACTGCAATGTCCAGCTGAGTTAACACTAGTGGCAGGAAAACAACAGCAACTTTTATTCCTTGTCACACAAATCATGATTAGAGAGATTATTGATTAATTTTAATTGATTAATAATTACTTATTTTAATGCATTTCACCACACGATGTTATGTCCTCAAAACACTTTTACCATAGTGCATGATTTTTTAAATATTAGACCACATTTTGACATTTGACCCTGCGTATTGTAATCAGATTCATGTGGATTTTCTAACACTGCAAAATTGTTTGATAGCTCACCTGGTACAGCTTTGAAATTATGATGCAAAGCACTTGTGTAAGCCCTGCGAAATACAAGTCATATATAGAAAGAATATAGTAAGTATATTTTAAAACTTTAAACGCTCCAAACTTGGCCCAAGTTTGACCCAACCCTCAAACATTGCAATGTTTTGTCACATAACATACAAGAACCAATTAGGTTTGATGTTAGTTGATATTTGATGTTTGCGTTAACATATTTGATGTCCATTGTGCTTATATAACTCCAGCAGACTTGGAATAAAGCATGACCATTTTAATTATACTTTTATGGTGCTTACAGCCCAGATTAAAGTCATCAGAGGTATTTTTTATAGTTTCAAACAGCTCACAGTCACTTTAGATCACTAATATCTCAAACGGAAGTTCAGGGACTAAATACAGTGATTAAAGAAATCACATGTTAGTAGATTTATCCCTTTGTGGCATTTCACTGTTTGATCGATAATCTCTGAGCAAAAAGAGCAGTCAATTACTCTAAAAGCACAGGCTAAAGATAGCTTTCAATAGCACCTTTACTGAGCCACAAATCGTCCTGTGATGATATGTAATAGTGAGTTAATGTTTGTTAATTACCTTCATTTCTTCTTTTTCTCATCGCTTGCATCACTGGGTCTAACAGTTCCTGCAAATCTAATGTGCTTACAGTCTGCTCATTTGACCATTGCTGATCCTCAGATCCACTAAAGAGGTAACGCGGAGGTTAATTTAGCTGCCAATTCCACATCATTTAAGCAAGATTAAACCTCTCCTTAATGAGGCTATTTGGCTAATAATGACTGTGCCCAGTGTCAGCCAAAGACGTGCAAATATCCCACTATCAGAGGGCTTTTAGACGAGTCTAATGGCCATTTTGTGATAGAGTACCAGGGGAAGAGATGTATTGATCATAAAGCAAACAAATTCAGCAAACTATGAGACTCGCTTCACTTGTTTTGCTTTTAGACGCTCTACTGTATTATGTGGCAATTTACTTATTCACTCTGGGATAGGTTTTAACCAAGTTTTTGCAGCTGGCCTCAGTAAGTATTAACTGCTTTAATAAGATTTCGGTCTGCATTCTACTGGACCACCGGGTCTCACGGGTCACCAACAGCTATGGAAGCTGCATTATTAGCAGGTTGTGGCTGAATGTTGTGGCAGGTGTATTTTTGTTCTAGTTGCAGCTAGTGTCTGTTTTTAAACAGGTTTCCTGAACACTTTCCCATGTTGCCACTGATTGGACAAGCAGGTAGTTCAATTCTAAACTCATAGAACTGGTAAAGTCATTGTTGCATTTGCTATTAAGAATGGAATAATGTATATCCAGATGGTTGTTATTGGTAAATAATTGGACACAAAATATTGATTTAAGTTGAAATATTTTATTAACACTTTAAAGGCAAAGCTGTCGTAAAGAAAAAAAAGTTCCTAATAAACAGCATTGAACCTAGGCAAAGTTCTGACAAGATAGACATTTAAGGCATTTAAGTAATGTACGGTGGCCCCCCTTATGAAAAATAAGTTTATTCAAGTGTTATTAGTATACTTCTTTTAAACTAAAATAGAAAAGTATACATTTAGTCTATTTTTTATGTACTTCTCAGAAATGGGCTTTATATACTTATCAGAAATGTACTTAAAATGACATTTAAGTATACTTGACATACTTAGAAAAAATCTAAATATATTGTAGCTATACTTGTGCTCCAATACTCTGTGTTTTCATTGTTAAATCGTAGGGGGCGCTAATACACATCTTCTGTACAGAATTCCCCAAAAAACACAAGTGAAGAAGAAACCGAAACCACAAATCTTTCCACATGTAATCTAACATAATCATCAGATATAAAACAGCATCAAAACTGTGTAACGTTATAGAATAAAATGTCACCAATGAAGAGGTCATAATGACTGTCAAGCTTTGGGGTGTTGATCGACTCCATCTACATTTTGATTATCATTCTGAATACAATTAATTTGTCTTTTTCAGCTCTTTGTTCAAAACGTTGTGTATTTTTAATTTTTTTTATTTATGAAACTTATCCACATTCAAGTGTTTAAAAAAATGCATGAAGCTAGAATAAAATGTTTTTGTTTACAAGCAGATACTCTATTCTTTCTTATGGTGTTTTGTGTGTTCAGATTTTCATATAACAAAATATATAAATTAATAACTAATAGGGACATAGTAGTATACTTAGAGTATGATGTAAAGTTCACTTTAAAATAAAATATGAGTATACTTTCAGTATAAAACTATTAAAACAGTAGTTTACTGAGACTATACTTCAAAGTGTACTAAAATGTTACTACAAGTATTTAATTAGTAAACTATAAGGATACCTATAAGTTCACTTTTGGTATAATTGTAGTACAAGCTAAAACATTGATGTAAACTATAGTTGTGTACTCAAAATGTACTACTGTTATACTTAAAGTATACTTTTATATACTAGAAAGTTGGCCAATTTAGTCCCAAGGAGTATTGAAATATTACATTTAGCAGACGCTTTTATCCAAAGCGACTTAAGCGATTAAGTTTATACATTTATTGTCAGTATGTGTGTTCCCTGGGAATTGAACCCACGACCTTTTGCGCTGCTAATGCAATGCTCTACCACTGAGCCACAGGAACAGTACACTACTTAATAAAAGTATATTACTTTTTGGTAAGGGCTGGTATCACAGAAATACAACAAAATCAGAAAACACAACAGAAACAAGTCACAACACAACAAAATTAGCACAACACAACGGAAATAAGCTGCAACACAATAGAAACAAGCCACAACACAACAAAATTAGCACAACACAAAGGAAACAAGCTATAACACAACACAATGGAAACAAGCCACAAGACAACTAAATTAGCACAACACAATGGAAAGAGGTCGCAAAACAACAGAAATAAGCCACAAGACAATTCAATTAGCATAACACAATGGAAACAAGCTGTAATACAATGAAATTAGCACAACACAACAGAAACAAGCAACACAACAGAAACAATCCACAACACAACAAAATTAGCCCATAAAATAGAAATAAAATGAAAAAGGTGGCAAAAATGGTCTTTCAGAAGAAAGTGTTTTAAAATCTTATCTGTTTATAATCTTATATTCATTACAGTGTACAAAACGTCTCGGTTACGTATGTAACCCTCGTTCCCTGAAGGAGGGAACGGAGACGTCACGTCGGATGACCGACGAATTGGGATCTCGCCAGAGAGACCTATCCACTTCGAGTGTAACTAAACGAGCCAATGGACATTGGCATGCGATCATTGCATCCAGCTGCCGCTGATCACAGCGTGAGTATAAGAGGCAGCCGGTGCACCGTGATTAATCATGTTTTCGCTGAGGAGCCGAGCCGGAGACCCGCCGCCCAGCGGTGGTACAGCAACTGTGGCGGCGGGACGTGGCGTCTCCGTTCCCTCCTTCAGGGAACGAGGGTTACATACGTAACCGAGACGTTCCCTTTCAGTCGGTCACTCCGAGTCACGCCGGATGACCGACTGGGATCCTACCAAAGCGCCACAGGAGCTGCCCTTCCAGCGCCCTGTGTAGACCTCCTGATCCTTCCTATAAGGCAGACGATAGGACCGGGCTACACAGAGAAGGTCGACTACTGCTGTCCCTAGAGCAACCCAAACAGTAGGACTTGAATAACACTGGGAAAGTGTGCCTTCCACTTGGAAGAGGCACACTCGGAGTCACCTCCTCCCAGAGGGGTTAAGTGACATTACTCACGTGAAGTAACCCGTGCCCAATGCACATGGAAGTCTCTGTGATGGCTCAGGCTGCATCATTAGAGACGGCAGAACATGGTCTACCTGGGGAACACGGTTATAATAAGCATACCGTGGAAAACACATATGGGATCCCAACAGGGTCACTCATATGGGCACTAGCCTCACACCAGATTTCAAGAATTCATTGGCTGAAAGGCCTGGCACCGTACGTTCCGCCACGTCTGGGCACCGGAGTGCTGGAGGACTCGACAGGGTTTGCCCGGTTAGGGAACTCTCTAGAGAATAAGGCGTTTAGGGACGCCGCAAGCCGACTCTGAACAGGGCCTCTCAGTGCCACTACCCGTTTGAGGTGAGAACACAGGAGGAAACCGGTTCGACACGCAGGCTATAGAACCTAGCGAACGTGTTGGGAGTCGCCCAACCCGCAGCTCTACAGATGTCTGCTAGCGAGGCGCCACGAGCCAGCGCCCAGGACGATGCAACACCCCTTGTGGAGTGAGCACGCAACCTGAGCGGGCAGGGCACACCTTGTGCTTCATAGGCCAAGGTGATAGCATCCACTATCCAGTGGGCCATCCTCTGCTTGGAAACAGCCTTCCCCTTCTGCTGTCCACCGTAGCAGACAAAGAGCTGCTCTGAGGTCCTAAAGCTCTGAGTTCTATCCGTACTGTCGCAGTGCGCTGCGGACAGAGCAAAGCTAGGGCTGGGTCTGCCTCCTCCGGGGCAGCGCTTGCAGATTCACTACCTGGTCCCTGAAGGGAGTGGTAGGAACCTTGGGCACATAGCCGGGCCGGGGCCTCAGTGTTGCACTAGAGTCAGCCGGCCCAAACTGAAGGCACGAATCGTCGACCGAAAATGCCTGCAGGTCCCCACCCTCTTGATCGAGGCCAATGCAGTCAGGAGTAGGGTTTTCATAGATAGAAACTTCAATTCGACTGACTGCAAAGGCTCAAAGGGGCAGTTATTAGGGCTCTTAGCACCAAAGCCAAATCCCAAGAGGGTAGAGAGGGGGCCTGGGAGGGTTCAACCTCCTGGCCCTCTAAGAAACCTGACAACCAGATCGTGCTTCCCCACCGACTTCCCTCTACGGGTCGTCGTGGTAAGCAGAAATAGCGCCACATAAACCTTAAGGGTGGAAGGGACAGCCTACGCTCCAACCCTTGCTGTAAGAAGGAAAGCACAGCTCTGATCGAGCATCTCCGGGGTCCTCCTGGTGGGAGGAACACCATTCGACGAACAGGTTCCACTTCAGAGTATAGGCCGCCTCGTGGACGGTGCCCGTGCAAGTGATAGTGAGTGCTACCTCCTGGGGTAGGTCAGCTAGAACCTCCGCGTCCCATCCAGGGACCATACGTGGAGTTTCCACAGGTCCGGGCGCTGGTGCCATAGCTCTGAGAAAGCAGATCCTTCCTCAGAGGAATTGGCCAGGGAGGGGCTGTCGCGAGGAGCATGAGTTCCGGGAACCAGGTCCTGTTGGGCCAATATGGAGCCACTAACAAGACCTGCTCCTCGTCCTCCTGATCTTGCACAGTGTCTGTGCTAGTAGGCTCACTGGGGGAACGTATATTTGCGCAGGCCCCGGGCCAGCTGTGTGCCAGTGCATCCGTGCGGCGTTGCCTCGGTTAGGGAGTAGAACTCTTGGCAGTGGGTGGTTTCTGGAGATGCAAACAGGTCGACCTGGGCAGCTCCGAACCGTCCCAAATCAGCTGAACCGCCTGGGGATGGAGTCTCCACTCGCCTGGAAGTGCTGCTCGGGACAGCTCGTCGGCTGCCCGATTGAACACTCCTGGGATGTGGATGGCAAGGGACCTCAGATGCTTCTGACTCCAGAGGAGGAGGTGGCGGGCGAGGCGCGACATGCGACGGAGCGCAAACCGCCTTGCCGGTTGATATACGCAACGGTCGCAGTGTTGTCGTCAGACGACCAGAACGCCCTTGCGCTGAAGGCGCCCTCTGAGACGGCTCAGGGCAAGGCGTACTGCTAGCAACTCGAGGCAATTGATATGCCAATGCAGTTGGGGACCCGTCCAAACCCCTGATACTGCGTGCCCGTGTACGTGGCTCCCCAGCCTGTGGATGAGGCATCTGTGAATACCACAGCATGCCTGGATACCTGCTCCAGGGGCACTCCTGCCCGAAGGAACGAGGGATCTGACCACGGCCTGAAGGTCTTGCGGCAGGCCGGTGTAATCTGAACCCGGTAAGTGCCGCGTTTCCACGCCCACCTCGGGATTCGCCATAGAGCCAGTGCTGAAGCGGTCTCATATGGAGCAGACCGAGCGGAACTGTCACTGCGGCTGCAGCCATATGCCCCAGGAGCCTCTGAAAGAGTTTCAGTGGAACCGCCGTCCTGCCTGATAAGGTCTTGAAGCAGTTCAGCACTGACTGAGCACGTTCCTGGGTGAGGCGTGCTGTTTGGTTGACCGAATCGAACTCCATGCCGAGAAAAGAGATCCTCTGCGTTGGCACGAGTTTGCTCTTTCCCAGTTGACCCAAGGCCCAGCAGGCTGAGGTGCTTGAGCACCAGGTCCCTGTGTGCAGACAACTGCCTGCGAGACTGTGCAGTATGAGCCAGTCGTCGAGGTAGTTGAGAATGCGCACACCTTGTTCTCTCAGGGGACAAGGGCCGCCTCCCGACTTTGGTGAAGACGCGAGGCGACAGGGACAGCCCGAAGGGCAGGACCTTGTACTGATACGCCTGTCCCTCGAACGCGAAACGCAGGAATGGCCTGTGTCGCGGGAGGATCGAGACATGAAAGTACGCTCCTTCAGGTCGATCGCTGCAAACCAATCTAGGGACGGACGCATCCAAAATGCGTTTCTGCGTCAACATCTTGAACGGCAGCTTGTGAAGTGCACGGTTCAAAACTCGCAGATCCAAGATCGGGTCGTAACCCACCACCTTTCTTGGGCACAATGAAGTAGGGGCTGAACAACCCCGACCTCATATCGGCTGGAGGGACCAGCTCTATCGCATCCTTCGCCAGTAGGACTGCGATTTCATAGACGCAAGACAGGAGCATCGGCGGGTTTGACTGAAGTGAACCGGATGCCCTGAACTTGGGGACGCCGGGCGAACTGAATCGCATAGCCGAGTCTGATGGTCCGTAGGAGCCACCGAGACGGACTGGGGAGCGCTAGCCAGGCTCCGAGAGACCCGTGCCAGCGGCACCAACGGAGCCACCGACGTACCCGTGGTGGGGCAGCGATGTGGAACACAGGGACCCGGCCCGGGGCCTGTGAAGGCCTGGCCTGTGATGGCGGGGGCGGGGTCTGGGTGTGTAGTGTAACACTCACCTGATTCCTCCTCGTGGGAGGAAACGCAGGAGCCCGGCTTGCGTGTGACGACTTGTAGCGGGGCTTGAGTGCTACTGCCCTTACCCGGTTCCACAAATGGGCAGGAGGGGTGCTCTTGGGCAACCCCTGCCTGGCGAGAGGAGGAGGGAAGTGATCCCGTGATGCACGGTACACCACTCCTCCTCTTGAGACCCAGAGACTGAGGAAACTGCTCTTTTATTGAAGTTTTGGGTACCGCTGGCTGCTGGGCCAGCGGCGAACAAAACAAACGAAACAAAGGATTCTCCACCCGGCCCTCCTCCGGGAGGGAGTGGTGCGGTCACCATCTCCGACGAGCAGTTCTCTCCATCTCTGGGTCGCCTGCCTCAGGGCCTCTTGCACTTGCGCTTGCCGCCTGGTCTGGCTGGGGCCTGGACGGGCTGGGCGCCCTGTCTGTGACCGCTCCACGACGCCAAGACGGTGGAAGGCTGCTGCCGCGGCGTGGGAGCGGGCGGCCACAGGCGCCGCGGCGACAGCAGGCTGAGGGGCTGCAGCCGGAGTGGAAGCAGCAGCGGTTTCCTCCGCGCATGATGTGCTTGATCGCCTCAGTCTGCTTCTGTGCTGCCGAAAACTGCTGGGCACAGCTCTCGACAGCGTCGCCGAAAAGGCCGGTCTGTGACACGGGAGCATTCAGGAACTGTACCTTCTCCTGCTCCTTCATGTCAGTGAGACACAGCCAGAGATGGCGCTCCTGGACCACAAGCGTGACATCGCACGACCCAGAGACTGTGCGGTCACCTTCGCCGCCGGAGCGCGAGGTCCGCCGCAGCACGCAGCTCATGTAGAACCGCCAGGTCGTGCCCACCCTCGCAGGTCTCTCAGTGCTTTGGCCTGATGGACCTGCAGTAACGCCATGGCGTGTAGGGCAGAAGCCGCCTCCCCACAGGCTCTATAAGCACTGCCAGTGAGGCCTGACGAGTACTTACAGGCCCGTGAGGGGAGACACGGTTCACCCCGCAGAGTGGAAGCGACTGTTGGACACAACTGCATGGCCACAGACCGCTCCACAGAGGATGCCCGTACCCCAAAGCGGCTCCACCATCGAGGGTGGTGAGGGGGGAGGAGCCACAAGGTTTATTTCGGGCAGTAAAAGGTGCCTTCCATGACCTTGTAAGCTCCTCATGCACTTCCGGAAAGAATGGCACCGGAGGGGGGCGCTGAAAACCAGCGCGACCCCCCCCGAGAAACCACTCGTCCAACCTAGAAGGGTCGGGACGCGGTGGAGGATTCCACACGAGCCCCGACGCTCGGGCGCCCGGAAAGCATAGCCGTCATCTCTGGGTCTGGCTCGACAACGCTACCACACCCGAAGAACGCAGCCGAGTCGTCATCCCGGAGAGAGGGCTCGCCCTCCGATGCAGCGACCGACATCTGGTCATCAGGGAGGCACCGAAGGAAACGGGTGGGTACCCCACTCAGCAGAGGCCCCAGTCCGAACCACGGTACCCCGCCGCTGCGGAGTGCCTGAGGGTGAGAACCTCCACTTGGGGAAGCCCTCACCGTAATCCTCAGATCACCTCTGACTCCACCGGATGCTGTGCCGCCCGTTTTGTGCCAGGACGAACGCCAGATCGCGGCAGAGGCAGAGGACTCCGCCATGTTTGACACAGCGGAGTCTATTGCGCAACTCCGAGATGGTCATGTCCCCACATGAAGAACATGAACCATCCACGAAAGCTTCCTCAGCGTGCTGAATGCCCAGACACGTGAGGCAGTGATCGTGACCGTCCTGAGGCGCCAGAGATCGACCGCACTAGAAACGCACGGGTGATAAGACATCTTTAAAAGACGCGATCACCCGTGTACTCTTTTAGAGAAATCTGCTCTCTTAGTGCTGAAGCACGCAGGGGCTGGCCACCGCACACTCCTAGTGTTACTGTCTTCACGGGAACCGTTTTCTCTTTCTCCGTGAGACCGCGACCACCACTGCCGTGCTGTAACGCCCCACTCGCCGCTCAGTTTCTCACTCGCGGACAGGAAGAGCAGTAGTGAATACCACCGCTCGGCTAGCGAAGGATGATTAATGCGGTGCACCGCTGCCTCTTATACTCACGCTGTGATCAGCGGCAGCTGGATGCAATGATCGCATGCCAATGTCCATTGGCTCGTTAGTTACACTCGAAGTGGATAGGTCTCTCTGGCGAGATCCCAATTCGTCGGTCATCCGACGTGACTCGGAGTGACCGACTGAAAGGGAACAATCATTCTGGCAGCAGGATGAACACTTTAAAATATTACCATAGGCTAATACAGTTTTTCTCAGTCCCTTTGGTGCATTTCTCGAATAATCCTAAATATTTGCGAAGAAGTATGTGCATTTCTCAAAACAATTCGTACAAACAGCACCACACATTAGATTACCTGCAAAAGCCTGTAACTTACTCAAAAGCGTTAGTTCATCTTTCAAAAGTAAGCATTTATGTCAATGAACAAATCAGTGCCATCAGAATGAAAAGTCCTTGCGTCATTGTTCAAAAACAATATAGCTTAGTCATCAATCAAAATGCTTAGTCATGTTGTCAATATAACTTTGCACTCTACTAATATTACCTGCTGTAAACTATCGCAGTTTTGATGATAGTCACTGTATTGAAATGCAGAAGTTTGCACTTCTTATGAACTCCATATATCTTTTCAAAAGTACAAATTTACACATTACTGAATGTGGGATATTGATTGAAAGAGACTGTTTCAAAATGTTTTAATTATTGAGGATATGGTCGATCTCCCAATATTTAGCTGCACTTTCCAGCCATTGTAAGGCCATGATTGACAACATGCTCCACAATAGTGGTCTTTATTTCATCTGATATGCACCTCTGCCCTTGGCTTCTGCTGCCTCTTCCTCTCTTTTGCCTCTGTACCCTTCCACCATGCATCCTTACTCCTATTCTTCCTCTCGGCTGTTAACCCTGATGGTTTTCTGGATTTTCATCCATCGTCAGAATTTGTAACTCTTTTGTTTTCTTCTGTCTATATATGCTTTCCAATTGAAGGTCAATGAGATCCACCTTTGAGCTATTTCAGAGAACTGGTTTATAATTGGTTGAGCTATGTTCTCTTCATTAGTGAAAGTCAAGATTCACTTGCATAAGTCATGGCACATTTACAAAAAGTATAATAGAAATGTGTAGAAAATATACTTGACAGTTTATGACACCTAGATCAATAATTTTGCATTTAATGACATATATGATTAACTAATGACTTTATGTTTTGAGGGGAAGGACTATAGCACAGAGAACTATATAACACATTTTGAGCAACATGATATTAGCAACTGCAAATGTAGGAAACCGCAGACAAATATACATAATCAGTTGTATGAATGTACCAAAGCTATCGCAATTTGTTCAAAAGAACAAGTGACTTGATGATGTGGAGGTTGAACAAGTAGTTTGTTAAATTTCATTTCTGATATGAGAAATTCACCAAAGCAACTGAGAAAAACTGTAATATTAAAGAGAATAAGATAATAGTGTTTGAATGAAACAAAAGAGAGCATGGCTGATGTGGTATCAAGATAGGCCTATCATAGAAATGCCACCATATTGCTTAGATGATCAACTTTTAATACACCAGTATGACATCAGGTAAAATATAAATCTGCCAGCTGCTTTAATATTACAGTCATGATGGAGGGAATTACCATTCAACAATGAACAGACATCACTGTCAAAGTCGCTGTATTTGATTGATTGAGCTCACATTACATGTGAGAGCATTCAATTAACTTGAAGATATTTAGTTTATTTGATCTAAGAAAAGGCAGTGACTGTTTTGCCAGGGTCCATGCAAGATATCAAACAACTTTGTATAATCAACGATACTGTGACTAAGTAATTAGCATCTTAAAATATAATTATTTTAAAAAGACAGACATCTTTTTAGATAGGTCATAGACTGGCAGACAGACAGACAGACAGACAGACAGATAGATATAGATAGATAGATAGATATATATTTTATTTGAATATTGAACTACATTCATGATGTTAATATAGGATTTTAAGAAAAACTTTCAGGTAAATATTCCTCAGGTAGTATTAGTCTTAGGGAAAAGCCCCAGTTGATGTAGTTACGGTTCATTATAGCAAGCTTGTCTCTGTTTTTACCTCTCTAATATAATATTCACACACTGGAAAGACCTGAAACAGATTCCAACATCAAAAAGGAAAACAAAAAATGAGAATTCCTTTTTTTTCTTATCTTTTTCATTTTCAAAGTAATCAAGCCACTATTACTGGCTTCAGAAAAGACCTCAGAAGCTTGAGAGAAGCTTGTGTTTGATCACCATTGACAGATAGAGGGTATCAAAGGAGAGATGAAAACAGAAAGGTCTGGGGGAAATAAAAAAAGTATCTCATGTTTAAAAAATACATATGTACTGTATATGCAATATATAGTAATTCCTATGCAGTATCAATGCAAGTGTCCTTCTTGTCCTGTTACGTTGTGATTAGCAGCCACCATTCTTAAGCAATTGCTCTGTTTGATGTGTGTGTGTGACTGGGATCTTCTATGAGAGCAGTGCTAGGAATACAAATATCCAGTTACTGCTCTTGACAAGTGAAACCCCATTTTAAGATCTTTATCGAATCATTGTATACTCCTTTTTATTCTTTCCTCTAACATTACTGAACAATCTTAAACATCTATCTATCTATAATTACACATGCATAAATTTGGGGTCTGTAAGTTTAGTATGCCCTTCTGCTCAACAGGTTTGCATTTACAGTATGTGATCAAATATACAGTAAAACCTATATTGTAGTATATTGTAAAATTATATTAGAATTTAAGTTACCCGTTTTATATTTTACAAATAAAATATATTTTTATATATAAAAATCCCCCCCCCCCAGGATTCTTTGATAAATAGAAAGTTCAACAGAAAATTATTTCCTGTCACTTTTGATAACTAGTGGGACACATAATATTTTTATAGTGCAAATCATCCCAAAACTTATTTGAAATTCCAGGTTGGTGACTGGATATCCACAAAAGCGTTCTTTCTCTACACAGAAAATCATTAAATTCACGAGCTTGCTTGGTGTCAGTGAAGGCCAGCATTCTTCTCAAGGCTTCTGCTATTCACACACAAGCAGATAGACCCACAATAGGCCGGCTTGGGCAAAAGCTAGACTGATCGTGTCTTTGGGTGTCTATCGTTGTTCAGGATGTGCCACAGCTGAATAAACATGAGTGAACATAGTCAATAGAAAAGCAATTGAAAACTGTCCGAAGCAGAATCAACAGAAGCGTGATGAAAGCTCTCCATTGAAAGGACAGTTATCGCTTAGCTGATGTATTAGTGTGAGAGCTGGCAAAAGCATAATGGAAATGCATAAAAGAAGTGAGAGGAGGCGTTGATGATATCTGAGCTAATTAATCTGAATCCTTACTCGGACAAAACCAAAGACGTGTTGATATGTGAAGTACGTCAACTGCACTAACTCAAGCAAAGGCCATTTCAGGATTGAAAGAGAAGCAGTAAAACCTGCTAAGGCTTGTCAGAACTTAAAAACTGCTGCACTAATAACTACCTTAAGATAACAGACGTTGACAGATGTTAAGGGACACATATGGCTATGCTGCAAAACCAATACTAAGGCCTAAAACTACATGTAGAATTTGATGATACTTTAGGTATGCATGATAAAGAGCATTCTGCAGGTATAGGCAGCTCCTAAAAAAGATGGATGGGACCAATTAAACCTCGTGCCTCAAGTTACAGAAAGGTAATTGGTATACTCAGGAAGACTGCAAAACAGGTTGTGTTTAGCTGAGTTTCCTGTGCACCAGATTTTTGGCTGAATGGCAGTTTTCACACCTGTACAGGCTACTCTATGTGTTAATTTATTTTTCTGTAACAGGAAGAGGGACTGAACTGGCAACAGCTAGTGCTGTTTTATAAGGTGAGCATCACGTTTACAATGTCTCATATGTATACTCTCAGAAAAAAAGGTACAAAATATGTCATTAATACAGTATGTCCACTAAAATGTACTACTTAGGTACTAGTTTGCACATTTAAGGAAAAATCTATATCATGAAGCTACTAAAATGCCCCTTTTATGAGTAAATAAATTAAAAAGGTGTACCTTTTGACCATTTGAAAGGGTTCTGTCCCAGTAATAGCTGAATTTAGACATCACAACACTATAACATACATTATTATTAAGGAATATTAATTGTAAGTTTATATTAACAGTGTTGTTAATTTTATTTATTGTTATTATTATACAAAAAAAAAATATGTACTTAAATGAGTTTAATATGATGGCAATATTAATCTACAGTACAAGATGGACAATTAAATATCCAATACTGACCGATAAATATAAATGTGAGTAAAAAAAAAGTACTGAGAAGAACCAATATGATATGGATATATTGTGCATTATTAACATTTTATTTTCTTTAATGTTAAAATATATTTCTCTTTATTATCATTTACATTACATTTATATTTACATTTAGTCATTTAGCAGACGCTTTTTTTCCAAAGCGACTTACAAATGAGAACAATGGAAGCAATACAATTCAACAAAAGGGCAATGATATGCAAGTGCTATAACAAGTCAAAGTTAGCTTAATGCAGTTTATTTTTGTATTATATAATAAATAAAAAGAAAACAGATTAAGAAGCTGTATTAGAGGCCTTTTTTGCTTTTGTTAATTGTATAATAATACAAATAAGATACAAAGATAGAACACATTTTTTAAGAATAGAATTAGAACAGAGAGTGCTAGAGTTAGAGGGTCAAATAAAGATGGAAGAGATGTGTTTTTAGCCGATTCTTGAAGATTGCCAAGGACTCCGCTGCTTGGATTGAGTTGGGCAGGTCATTCCACCAAGAGGGAACAGTTAATGAAAAAGTCTGTGAAAGTGATTTTGTGCCTCTTTGCAATGGCACAATAAAGCAACGTTCACCTGCAGAACGCAAGCTTCTAGAGGCACATAAGTCTGAAGTAATGTAATTAGGTGCAGGGGTGCAGGCAGGTGCTGCATTGGGGAAACTGTGGAACAGTCTAGGTGCTGATTTTACAGCTTATCAGTGCCTTGAGGGGACAGAATGTTTCTTGTTTCTGCCTCATGTGTGGCTCTTGATGGACTGGTATTCGTGTTCTCCTCGGCTACTGACAGGGCAGGTCTGTTTGAAAACATTTTTAGGTGTTTTAAATTAAACATTGTTTACATGTTGGGGCATTTCTCCATCTGTGCACAGGGGAAGGATTTCATGAAGCCTCTATAAATATAAAATTTGTGGGGAAAACATTATATAAAATATTATTTATGAAACACATTTTATATAAAGTGTTTGTGCCCTATGCATTCAGTACTGTGGAAAAAATGACTAGGATCCGTTTAGATCTGTTTAAATTAGAGATTTACAGCTGATGATGCAAGATGTGCACTCTGGTTGATGAAAAAAATGTAACATCCAGTGAATGTGGAAAAGATGGAAACAGGTGATCAATATTTTACATTTAGGATGAGAAGAAATTCATCTAACCTTTAGATATGAACTCATAGATTCAAAACTAAGAGATTATTCTAGATTAAGTACTGGGACAAAATATATTTGAAAATACATTTTCATGTTTGACACCTTCAGGATCTTGTATTTTCACAAAATGAATAAATACATGTGTGTGTCTGTGGGAGGGGGGGGGGGGGGTCCCTGGCTATGGATGTTTTTAAAGTAAACCTAGCAAATATTTCTGATTAATTTCATAATTGCCATTTTTAAAACTAATGTCAAGTTGTTAGAAATTTACAAAATATACGTCTGCCCTGCACTGATTCAACCATAAGTATTTAGTCTCTCCTTTTCAAGAACACTGGCTTATAAATGTAATACATGTAATGCTAGACACAGACCTTATGTAAATACTTGTGTTAACATATAGGGTTAATTGTAGTCAAATGCAGCCAGACCTTTCACAACAGCATCACTGCAGCTCATATTAACATTTACTTCAGCCAATCAGATTAGAGTTTACAAGATCAAGAAAGCACTTTCCATTTTTTGTTGTTGTTATGCATTAGATGGTACATAGACTATGGGTGGCCTATGTAATTGAGGCCACTGTCAAAAAGTTATCCAGTTTACCTGACTTCACCCTAGTTTTGTTTATTTTTAAAAGTAGCTCTGCATCCTAAAACTGACTTTCAAATTTCATCACAAAATAGGATGCTTTTGGAGAAGTTTGTAAGTTGAGAAAATGAGAGTGAATGTGCCGAAACAGCCTCTTTCTCTCCTCCCAGGTCCAGCATGCAATTCACCCAGGCCCCACCGCCGGTATTGAATGAGATTGCTCAGCACTCCACTGTTCTCTAGCTGACTCAAGGCTAACGGTGATGGACAAACCCAGAGAGACTGGGACCAAATGCACACAAATATAACTGTGGAGTGAATTAAAATTGCATTGATTGCTTTTCAATGCAATATCAGTGTCACTTTTGTTGACTGTCAGATAAATTCCATTTGCAACTGTGCTTGTCTTTCAGGACACATCCTTTGTTTTAGTGCATATACTGTGTACATTTATATTTCAAAGGCTTTCTCTTCCAGGAAAATGAATGAAAAGAAGTTATGATATCTTGTACTACTCTTTTTCCAGAGAGAATGTCCTTCCCCTTATTTTATAAATACCACCTGCATCTGACTTACAAATCATGGCTTTACAGTGTCCTTAGTCGTGATAATGGCTGTCCTTTTTTTATGTGGCTGGAATTTATTAATTTGAAGTGTTTTTATAGGTTTTGTCCATAGTACAAGCAGTATTTATTTACTGATATGCTTTGACAGGAACAAAAGGTTATATATATTGTCACGGGCTGAGGGATCACGCGACAAGGATTGCTTGATAAATGCCCCGGACGGAGGATTTATTTTAAAGGACGGAAGTGAAAAAAGTGGAGAGGGAGTCCACGTGGGTGCTCTGGTGCTGTGAGTGCTCTCTTCCTTCCTTCCCGGTGCAGTGAGTCCGTGCTGTGCTCCAATGGGACTGGTCGGACAAACGCTGCTGTCTGTGGGAGAAATGAGAGGGCGAGCTAATGCTTGGTCTCATGGAGAAGTCCCTTTCCCATGTGCAGGGATCACGTGACTTATGTAGCCAGGTGTTCCTCACTTGTTTCCAGGGCAACGCTGGTGAAGCTGATGAAGTTGCTGGGGAGGGACCCCTGACAGACCTGCGAAAGCTGCCCAGATCCGAGAGAGACCGTCAGCATTGGCGTTCGCGGCTCCGGCCCGATGTCGCAAAACGAAGTGTGCAAGGAAGTGCAAGGAACCATCGGGTCACCCTGGCATTGGTGTCCTTAGCGCGAGCCATCCACTGAAGGGGTGTGTGGTTAGTGACCAGGGTGAACTTCCGGCCAATGAGGTAGTAGCGCAGCTCGGGCCTGCCCATTTGATGGCCAGGGCCTCATTTTCTACCGCAGCGTAGTTTCTCTTGGCCGGGGTCAGCTTCCTGCTAATATAAATGACAGGATGCTCCTCACATTTCTGGATCTGTGACAGGATGGCTCCCAGTCCCATGTCAGAGGCATCCGTCTGCAGCAGGAAGGGGCAGCTAAAGTCCGGGGCTCGGAGGACTGGCGCCGAGGTGAGGGCTTCTTTCAGCCTCTGGAAGGCTTCTTCTGCGGCTGGTGTCCACTGTATCTTCTCCGGCTGCCCCTTCCTGGTCAGGTCTGTTAGGGAGGCGGCTAAAGAGGAGAAGTTAGGGATGAAGCAGCAAAAGTACCCCGCCAACCCTAAAAAGGCTTGTACCTGGGTTTTGGTCTCGGGTCTCAGGGTAGAGCGTACCGCCTCCACCTTCTCCTGTGGCCGAATGAGACCCCGTCCGACTTGGAAGCCCAGGCACTTTGCCTCGGAGCGTGAATTTGTGAGGGTTGGCGGTGAGCCCAGCCCTCCGGAACTCCGAGAGCACTCTCCGTAACCGGTCCAGGGGCCGGATTCATGAAAATCTTCTTAAGAAATTTCTTAAGATAAATTCATGAAACATGGCGGGTGCCCCATGGAGGCCGAAGGGAAGGGTCCGATACCGCCAGTGGCCACTAGAGGTGGAAAAAGCAGTCTTAGGTTTAGCACTCTCAGAGAGGTGTACCTGCCAGTAGCCTTTGGTGAGGTCCAATGTCGAGATAAACCGGGCCCTTCCCAGCCGATCCAACAGCTCGTCCACCCAAGGCATGGGGTATCCGTCGAACTCGGAGACCTCGTTGATGCGACGGAAATCATTGCCGAAACGAAGGGTGCTATCCAGGTTTGGGACATCACGATTGGGCTGGACCATGGGCTGCGTGATGGTTCTATCACCCCCACGTCAGCATTTGTTGTACTTCCTCCTCAAAGCTTGCTGACGTGCCTCAGGGACGCCGGGTAGGGGTCGTTGCCTGACGATGACCCCTGGAGGCGTCCGGATGTCATGCTGCAGGATGCTGGTCTGCCCAGGGAGACGAGAACACATCAGAGAACTGACCGATCAGATGCTACAGCTCCCCCTTCTGGGCAGCCGAGGTGGCAAGGGCTGCGAGCTGGTCTCTAGTCCCAACCCACCTCTTCAGAAGGCTGATGTGATAGAGCTGCTCAGCTCTTCTCCTTCCTGGCTGACACACACGGTATGTAACCGGCCCAATCTTCTCCGGCACCGTGTAGGGCCCCTGCTAGGTGGCCAGGAACTTGCAAGCAGCGTTGGGGACTCCCGTAGTTGGGCTGCCCGGTTGTAGTAGCGCTGTTGAGCCTGTTGCGCTTTACTCAAGTATTCTCGGACTAACGGCATGAACCAGTCGATCCTTTCCCTCATTTGTTTCACGTGCTCGATCACTGAGCGATGGGCTGCCGGCTGTTGTTCCCAGGCCTCCTTCGCCACATCCAGGAGGCCGCAGGGTTGCCGGCCAAAGAGGAGCTCGAAGGGGGTGAAGCCAGTGGAGGCCTGGGGAACTTCGTGGATCCCGAAAAGGACATAGGGGATCATGAGGTCCCAGTCGCGCTTGTCCTCCGCGACCACCTGTCTCAGCATCTGCTTCAGAGTCTGATTAAAGTGTTCGACCAGTCCGTCAGTCTGGGGATGGTAGACGGTGGTCCTCAACTGCTTCATCCGCAACAGCCGGCAGAGGTCAATCATTAGTCGGGACATAAAGGGGGTACCCTGATCGGTCAGGATCTCCGCTGGGATGCCGACTCGGCTGGAGAGCAGGAAGATTTCCTGGGAGATGACTTTGGCGGTGGCTTTTCGGAGGGGAACTGCCTCTGGATACCGGGTAGCATAGTCAACAATCACCAGGTTGTGTTCATGTCCCCAGGCAGACTTAGGCAACGGCCCCACAAGGTCCATCCCGATGCGCTTAAAAGGCACCTCGATGATGGGCAGCAGTATCAGCGGACGGGGGGAGGTGTCCTGGGTGACATTACTTGGCAGGTCGGGCAGACTTGGCAGAACCCCTTCACTTCGTCTTCTAACCCCAGCCAATTGAAGCGGTCACAAATCCGTTGGGTGGTGTTCGCGGCTCCGAGGTGCCCTGCCAAGGGATGTGAGTGCACCAGCTTCAATACGGTCTCAGTCTTCGTGCGTGGCACCACCAAAAATAATTTTTCCTCCCCCGCTTCGCTGACCGACACAATAGAGCAGGCCGTTTTGGATGATTAAATGTGGGAGAGAATGGGCGGCAGGCTGGGACACTGTGGGAGAAATGATAGGGCGAGTTAATGCTTGGTCTCGTGGAGAAGTCCCTTTCCCGTCTGCAGGGCTTGTGTGGCTTATGTAGCCGCCGCGTAATAAGCTGCAGCTCTGACTGATCAGCCCGTGATGAGGATGGACAGTTGTTCCTCACATGTTTCCAGGGCGACGCTGATGAAGCTTCGGGACGTTCGTCACAATATATATATATATATATATATATATATATATATATAAATCCCCTTGTGAAAAGAGTACTTATTAAAATAATGCACTTAAATGCAAACTGAATATATAGTATACACTTAATTAATGGAAATTAAACTAAAATGTGTTATTTGAGTGTATTATATGACCCACTTAAGTAGGACTTAAGAACATCTTTATTTGTAATTTCATAATTCAGATGTCTTTAAAATATTGTCAAAATGCAATTACACAGTTGTAAAAATTAATTTGCAGGTTTTTTTTCTCACAACTTAAGGATACTGTTTCAAAAGGCAAAGGGTGGGGGTGACACACACCATGGGGTCTTTTAAGACAGTAAAGATTAATATAACTTGTAGGTTGACAGCAAACCTAAATAATACATTCTGCAAAATTTCAACATAACAACATAATTTATTTGGTTTGCATTGGCTTTGTGCTAATGTACTCTTCTCTTGGAAGAGTCTTATTTTGTTTTACTGCAAATTGCTTCAGAAACTAAGCAAGAAATTAATGAAGACATACATTACCCCAATTAGAATATTCAGAATGATTTAAATGGTTCTTTTAGCCATTTCAGCTGCACTGCAGAATTTTTTACTGTTATAGTTTTTTTTATTTACCATCATAGCTGCTATAATGAATTGCACAATTATATATACAATCGAGCGAGCAGACAAACAGAAATCACACAAAATGCTCCTGCATATGTTCTAGTTTAGATTCATATTTAGATTTGCTTTTCTCATCAGCACTATTTCTACATTAAGGTGAATTATTTTGGTAAATATTAAGGTAAATGGCTTTAACTACTTTGTTTCCTTCTTTAGCAAAACTATGATTCAGTTTTCAAAGCAGTATTGTGAGGAACACCTGTGATGGATTCTGTGGTCAACCAATGACTGGTGAATTCATTTATGCTTTTAATGAATGTGACACTAATTATTTTTTTAATGTTAATAATTATTATTATTTTTAAGCAGTTTTTTTAAGTAAGGTGAATATGAATTGAACATGCTGAAGGTAGTCTTCTTAGATTTCAGAGTGCTGAGAAGACGGCATGATCAAATGCATGTTTTCATATTATTGCTCTCATTACTAAGTCCCTCTCCTCTGATCCATTGCCCATAACTATTCATGAAAATACTGCATGAAAATAATATTGTGAAGGACACAGCAATAACTACCTGAGCCACTGAATGAGAATTATTAAAATTATTGAAACCAATAACATGAGCCTTGTGTCTAAAAATAATTCATTAAATTGAATAATTTGGTGAAACACTGAGGAAATACCAAATCAGTATCAAGATTATGTCGATAGATAGTTAATTATTTAAAACAAAGCCACATTGCTACTTTGGTCCATGACCGATATAGTGTCTAAAGACAATGCACAGACTTCAAGATTAATGATTTTACAAGATGCACAATGTGAAGCACTATGTAGTCTTGGGAAAATAAATCTTAGGAGCAGAAACTGAACTCAGGCATAGACACAGAGGCTCAATAGGGCACACTAATTTCATTTTCCCTGAAATTGTCCTTCACCACTCCATCAGGCCTTCAAAGCTGTTTAAAACTTCTTATCTCTTAGAGAGGAATATCCTTGAGATAATAAATCTCGTGTTCAGAATTATGTGTATATATACGCTATTATAATAATTAGTATTTATCATTTTGCTCAAATTTATATTGTACACGTTAAGTGTCTAAATGCAAAATATAGACAATATACAACAATTTCACCAAGATATTCTCTCAGCAGATTGCATTATTCTGTCAAATGGTTCAAAAGGAGTAAGACACAATATCATTAAAAAGTAGTGCTCTGTTCTAATCCTAATCCGCTCAATAGTAATCAGTGACGTGGAGCATGTTTGAGCTAAGAAGCTTGTCTTAAAGAAGAAGAGCACAAGAATTAAATGCAAAAACAGATTAGATTAGGACGTGTTTTGAAATTGTCTCGAGATTTGAATCAAACAGCAAGTAATCTTTGGACAAGCAAGTGTTTGTTTTTTTGTTTATTGTAAATGTGACTGAATGCTAAAATAATATTTGATCCGATTAAAGATTTTCTCACTTAAACCCGTGTGAATATTTTGTATCTCTGCCTAATCCATGCATGGATCCACAATGGGTTTTGCAGGAAATACACTGAACTTCAATCCTGACATAACTTTAACAGAATAGGTTAAAACAGTTTAGTTCAGACAAAACTGACATGGTAGTCATGGCCAAATGATTAGAGGATTGGACTTGTACTGTATGTACAATGAGGATACAGTCCTGGGGTTCGCAAGTAGATCTGTAAGTGGGGTTAGGGACGAGCACAGCCTTATCTCTACCTTCACCTGACAGGCCCAGTGCCTCTTATCAGGGTTGGGAAGCACGTGCTGCGATTTCTTCCACCCCGATTGAGGCACAGACATGTCAACTTTCTGATTCTGAGGAATTAGATGTTGTTAGTGTCAATGCAACAGATAATGAGGATTCGCCACCTCAGTCTCGAGCTTGTTGAGGTTGTAACAAGAGCGGTCAATTGGCCAGCAGAGAAGGAGAGTTCTAAAAAAACAAACAAAAAAAAACAAAGGACGAACGCTTCTTGCCTTCTCTTGCACAACCTCAACCTCAACACACAACCTGATGTTTTTTTTCTGATCTTCGCACTGACTTGTCGAGATCGTAGGAGAAACCGGTTCCCTGTAGAGTTTATAGTACACAAACATCTCACTATTCCTCTATAATAAATAAATAAGTCCCCAGTTTTACTCATTAAGCCAGTGAGAACTATATCAGCACTGGTGGAAAAGGCAGCGGCTGGTCAGGCAGCAGTGTGTTTACACACAATGTATCTGCTGCAAGCCTACCAGGCTGAATTGTTAGGAGATCACGATGTGGGCGGAGGTTGTGGTCCGAATGCAGTTTGCAAACTGTGTCGGGCCACAGATTTGTCTCTCAGGGCTACGGCAGCACCTGGTGGCCACTGAGAGACATTTATGGTTGAATCTGAGTAACATAAAGAGAAAAGATAAAAACTTTCTTATGGATGCTCCTTTTTCCCTCTGACCTCTTCGGTGATACAGTTATATCGGTTGTTGAGAGATTTCAGGAATTAGCTAAACAAGCAGCTGCATTCCAAAAACTCCTCCCCTGCCGTACTCATATCTCCAGGGCTGCTGATCAGGTTCTGGTAATGGAACAAGAAGTGAAAGCTCTGTTAGAGAAATGGGCCAAATAATACGTACCTCACTCCATCAGGGAAACCGGGCTTTACAGCCGGTATTTCATAGTTCCAAAGAAGGATGGGGGGGTTGCGTCCCTTTTTAGATCTTCGAGTTCTGAACAACTCCGTCATGCAGCTCAATTTCAAAATGTTAACTTTGAGACAAATCGTGCCACAGATCAGATCCGAGGACTAGTTTGTTGCGATAGATCTCAAGGACGCATACTTCCATATATCCATGCTTCCGTATCACAGGAAGTTCCTGAGATTTGCTCTTAAGGGCAGAGCATATCAATATCAGGTTCTTCCGTTCAGCCTAGCATTATCACCCCGCACTTTCACGAAATGTGTAGATGCGGCCTTAGCGCCTCTAGAAAAAGAAAAGTCATCTTCAGCGTATTCGCATAATGAACTTCATCGACGATTGGTTGATTCTAGCTCAGTCGCTTCAGTTGGCAGTTTGGCATCGAGATGTCGTTCTTGCCCACATGAAATAGAGTTGGGGTTATGGCTAAATGCCAAAAAGAGTGTGCTTTCTCCACTAGAGAGGACCACTTTTCTTGGCGTGGCATGGGACTCAACATCGATGCAGGCGCGCCTGTGGCATGCATAGGGTCCATCCTGTCGGCTGTAAAATAAGTATAAGGCTAGGCCAGTCACTTACTGTCAAACAATTTCAGAGACTGTTAGGTCTTATGGCAGCAGCATCCAATGTGATAGCTTTTGGACTGTTGTACATGAGAACCCTGCAGTGGTGGCTCAGGACCAAAGGGTTTATTCTCCCGAGGGGCAACCCCTTTCGCATGATCAAGATCACGCGGCGATGCTTACGTGCCTTGGTAATGTGGAAGAAACCTTGGTTTCTGTCCCAGGGTTAGTTTCATGTCATTGCAAGGTTCTAACGACAGATGCCTCTCTCACGGGCTGGGGAGTGATCTTAGAGGGACGCTCATGTCAGGGTCTGTGGAAGGACCATCATCTCTCATGTCACAACAACCGTCTGGAGATGTTGGCTTTATTTTTTGCTTTATAAATCACCGGGGGGAGTTGCAGTCACATCCATTTGCAAACTGGCATGCCAAATCCTCCTGTGGTCCCAAGGGAAGTTGTTTTCAATTCGAGCAGCTTACATCCCGGGGGTCCACAATATAGGAGCAGACATCCTGTCGAGACAGGGGCTGAGGCCCTGGAAATGGAGGCTCCACCCCGAGGTGGTGGAGCTGATATAGAGGGAGTTCAGCCAGGCACAAGTGGATCTGTTTGCGTCTCGAGAGACGTCTCACTGTCCACTCTGGTTTTCCCTCACGCATCCAGCTCCTCTCGGACTGGACGCGATGGTGCAGACGTGGCCGAGGTTTCGTTTGCATGCATTTTCCCAATCGCTCTGCTCCCGGGAGTCCTGGAGAGAGTTCGCCAGGACCGGGTTCTACTACTTCTCATTGCCCCGCAGGGCCGGGCAGAGTATGGTTACTAGATATAATATCCCTTCTCGACGGGCCTCCTCTGGAGCTCCCCGTCGGGAGGGACCTTCTGTCCCAAGCAAGGGGCTCGAGATTTCACCCCCAACCAGAACTGTGGAAACTGTGGGCTTGGCCTCTCAGGGGGCCCAGCTCATAGATTCAGGTCCCTCAACTGAGGTTTTTGAGACCATTCTCCACTCCAGAGCTCCCTCCATGAGGAAACTTTATGCATTGAAGTGGAGAGTTTTCACTTCATGGTGTAGTGACCATCAGCTGGACCCAGTTAACTGCCCAGTTGGTACAGATCCTGCAAGAGCGGTTCACTACAGGGCTAGCCCTGTCCACTCTAAAGGTTTATGTGGTGGCCATAAGTACTTAACACATTCATTTGGGTGTAATGTCATTGAGAAAGACCCCTGGTATCTCGTTTCTTCCGTGGTACTTTGAGGCTGAGGCTCTGCAAGCCTTCTGTCCTCCTCTTTTCAGAATGCAGACCAGGAAAGGCACAATTTGCTTTGCCCAGTGGGGGTATTAGATGCTTACGTCCACAGAGCTGCCCTGTGGCGCTAAAATGAACAGTTGTTTGTATGTTTTGGACCTCGTAACAAGGGGTACCCTGCATCTAAGCAAAGGATGAACAAGTGGGTGGTCAAGGCCATCTCACTTGCTCATGAGTCGGCCGGTCAACCTTCTCCTTTGGCTGTCCGGTCCCACTAGACCAGGAGTTGCTCTCCAAGAGGTTTGTGATGCAGCAGGCTGGTCCTCACCGCACACATTCATCAGATTTTATTCTTTGTACCGGGACTCTACCCCAGGTTCCCAAGTGCTCTCCTCCTAGTGCTGCTCATTAGATTTTACACAGGACAAGCACTCGTTGCTATGGTGGTGATGTATTAACTTGAAAGGGAACGTCCGGTTACGACTGTAACCTCGGTTCAATGCAGAGGGAACAAACGTTGCGTCCCCAGCCATATCTCCTTTGTGCCGGTAGGCAACTTGCTCAGACTTTAAGCTTGTGACAGCTTCGTTTGGGAAGGCTTTATAGCTTACTGGTTCGTGATATCACCCGCTCTGATGTCCAAATTACACCTTGGATTGATTTCACATGTGCTTCAAGACTTATCACGCAAAGCATCCCCAAAGTCTAAAACTTTGACGCAACGCGTTCCCTCTTCATGGAACCGAGGTTACAGTCGCAACCAAACGTTTTCATGGTGAGGCGTCATGCTTGTCATGTGACACAACGCATGCAGCCACATAGCTCTGTATGACATGTGGATTGCTTTTATTTAGTTTTTCCTTTTTTATTCAAAATATTCACAAACATGTTCACTATATTATGAAATATCTGATATTCCGATTCTGAAATATGTGCAAGTAAATGTATTTGGTAGTTTAAACACTTTTATAATGACCGTGTTGGTTGATCTATACTGGCTTTCTTTGACAGTGGCCTTCAGCTCAGCTGAATTTTTTGGTCTCTTGTTTCTTATTTTCCTCTTAACAATACCCCATAGATTCTCTATGGGGTTCAGGTCTGGTGAGTTTGCTGGCCAGTCAAACACACCAAAACCATGGTCATTTAAACAACTTTTGGTGCTTTTGGCAATGTGGGCAGGTGACAAATCCTGCTGGAAAATGAAATCAGCATCTTTAAAATGCCGGTCAGCAGAAAGAAGCATGAAGCGCTCCAAAATTTCTTGGTAAATGGGTGCAGTGACGTTGGTTTTCAAAAAACACAATGGACCAACAGCAGCAGATGACATTGCACCCAAAATCTTCACAGACTGTGGAAACTTAACACTGGACCTCAAGCAACTTGGGCTATGAGCTTCTCCACCCTTCCTCCAGACTCTAGGACCTTGGTTTCCAAATGAAATACAAAACTTACTCTCTTCTGAAAAGAGGACTTTGGACCACTGGGCAACAGTCCAGTTCTTCTTCTCCTTAGCCCAGGTAAGACGCTTCTGGCGACAACTGTAGCCAAATTCCTTGACATGTCTGTGTGTGGTGGCTCTTGATGCCTTGACCCCAGCCTCAGTCCATTCCTTGTGAAGTTCACCCAAATTCTTGAATCGAGTTTGCTTGACAATCCTCACAAGGCTGCGGTTCTCTCGGTTGGTTGCGCATCTTTTTCTTCCACACTTTTTCCTTCCACTCAACTTTCTGTTAACATGCGTGAATACAACAGTCTGTGAACATCCAGCTTCTTTGGCAATGAATGTTTGTGGCTTACCCTCCTTGTGAAGGGTGTCAATGATTGTCTTCTGGACAACTGTCAGCTCAGCAGTCTTCCCCATGATTGTGTAGCCTAGTGAACCAAACTGGGAGACCATTTTGAAGCCTCAGGAAACCTTCACAGGTGTTTTGAGTTGATTAGCTGATTGGCATGTAACCATATTCTAATAGTTGAGATAGTGAAACACACACACACACACACACACACACATATGTGTGTGTGTGTGTCATGTGTGTGTGTGACGTGTTTGTAAACGTTACAATATAACATTTCTGCAATATATTTAACCTAACAATCAAACATTTTTGAGCAGTAAGATTTTTATGTTTTATAAATAAGTCTCTCCTGTTCACCAATGGCTTCACTTATTTGATAAAAAATACAGCAAAAGTAGTAATATTGTGAAATATTTTACTAAAAACAACTGCTTTCTATTTGAACATATTTTAAAATGCAATTTATTTCTGTGATCAAAGCTGAATTTTCAGCATCATTACTCCAGTCTTTTTTACAATTTTACTATTATTGTCGTCAATATTTAAAACAGTTGAGTACATTTGTTCAGGATACTTTGATGAATAGAAAGATCCAAAGATCAGAATTTATCTGAAATTAAAAGCTTTTGTAACATTATACACTGACTATATCATTCAAAAGCTTAGTCAGTATAATAATTTTCTTTTTTGAAAACAAATTATATAAATTACTTTTATTTAGCAAGGATGCTTTAAATTGATCAAAAGTGATGATAAAAACATTTATAATGCAACACAATATTTATATTTCATATAAATGCTGTTCCTTTCAACAGCAACATAATAATAATATATATTATTTCTTTAGTAGCAAATCAGAAGGATTTCTGAAGGATTGTATGACTGGAGTAATGATGCTAAAAATGATTAGCTTTGAAATCACAATAAATTACATTTTTAAATATATTCAAACAGAAAATAGCTATTTTAAATAGTACAAATATTTCAAAATGTTACTGTTTTGCTGTACTTCGAATCAAATAAGTGCAGGCTTGGTGAGCAGAAGAGACTTCTTTAAAAAATATTAATCTTACTGTTCAAAAACTTTTGACTGGTAGTGTATAGGCAACTTATTTTTTTCTTTTAATTCTAGCTTTTAATTGGCTTAGAAATCAGATACACTGCTGGACAATGACCACTAATAAGGATTTGTTTATATACTACAAACACTTTTTTATGACATAATAAGGCAGAATATTTTCCATGCTGTAATAAATGGTATGTCATTAGCATTGTATTGTTCATATTCTTTATTTATTACCTGGAGATGACATGAAAAACACAACTAAATCATATATTGTTTAATCAGATGTTTAATGTCTTTATGTTTCCAAATGTTTCTGTTTTTCTGTGAAAACAACTGTTTTCATACAGCGATAGCTGGAGTATTTGTCCATATTAGTAATTTCCTTTTTCTGCATGAGAGCGCCCTCCAGCTTCGTGTATGAATGAACACACACTGCATGTAATGAGTGTTTAGTGCTCAGTGTGTAACATAAGCAGCCGGACACAGAGGTAAGTAAAAGCACTTGAACGTTTATTGAACGGGATGGGCTTTACTGGGATGTGCAATGGAGACTTGAGGTGAGTGGATGACTTCTTAAGATAGCACTGACGATGGGTAGGCTAGTAAGAGTCAATATCCTCTTGTCCACAGATATGACGTGCAGATGCAATGGGGGAATACTCGGGAGCACACTGACCACGGAGACAGACAATCTGGCGGGAGAGGAGAACACAAGGTGAAGACACAGGAGGTAAGGATCAACGGGTAAGTATAGCAAGATAGATACTCAGCTAGAATGGTAGCAGGAGTAGAGTCCACGTAGTGTATACGAGATCGGACGTGGAGTGAACTGTGGCGTGTGCTCTTATACTGGGTTAGATGACAGTGGTGATGAGGTGCAGGTAAGCGTGATTAGAATTCAGGTGATGCTGATCGTTGTGATTGACGGAGGGGAGAGCCTGGCCGATCTGTGACACAGTGATGCTCATCTAGCCTTATTCTGGGTCCAAATAAAACATCAGGTCATGCATAGACTATCCTGTATCTTTGAATTTAAATCTATAGTTATTCACACTGGCTCTTGAAAACTTCTATGCGTACACACTTTCCCGAAAAAGTGCTGGGGATGAATTTACGTGATATTAAAAGTGGGGGGGGGGCATGTCCCCCATGTGATCTACGCCCCTGACGTAAATTCATTAAATAACTAAATGTATTTTAGTTATTTATGTGTTATTTATTTTTGTTTATTGTTAAAAAACAAGAAAACGTCTCAGGTTACGTATGTAACCATGGTTCCCCGAGTGGGGTATGAGACACTGCGTCCCCTAGGGGTCGCTATGGGGAACGCCCTTAGCGTGATTCGTGTCTGAAGATACATATGTAAAAACACCACCTGTTGGCCGGCGACAGCCCATGACTTCACTACCGGCGCGACCACAATAAAAGGGCCGCCGGGAGAATACATCATCCGCTCCTTCATCTGAAGCGTGCGTCCGAAGCATGGCCCAAAGCCTAGGGGACGCAGTGTCTCGTTCCCCACACGGGGAACCATGGTTACATACGTAACCTGAGACGTTCCCCTTCATGGGAACTTCGAACTGCGTCCCCTAGGGGTCGCTATGGGGAACGCTATACCCACGCCACCATGCTGAGGGGAGTGCAAGCCAATTTCGCGAAAAAGGCGAGCACTAAGCCAACTCAACCAGGCTAAGGGAGTTGCCCCCAGGACAGTTGATGGCTGTCAGTGACATTATCCCCTGCGGCCAAAAAACCTGAACTGCATACCCTAAAATCCTTACCTGCTGGGTGCCGGGACTACCGGACCCAGGGTAGAGCTCAAAGGTCTGGAATCAGAAGGATTCCTTTAAGGGGATATGGCCAAGCACCTAGTGGTAGTAACTAGTTCCTGGCCGGTCACTCAGAAGCTACCGCTTGCTCTGCACGAGTTAGCTGAGGGAACTGTCTCAACAGACCCTTTGGTAGCGACACCCTTTTTTTTTTTTTTGACCCAAAATATATGGGACAAAGGGAGCGGGGCCCAAGGCACAAGCCGGGGCTATGACCAACTCAAAAAATGGCACAAAGCTGTGCGCGTTACCCTACCATGTACAGGATTTTTAGAAAGAACGCAGAACCTTGATGTGCGAACTTACCACTGAGTGGATTTCAAAAAAGTGCCCAAAGTCTAGCGTGCGCACTTACCATAATATGGATTTTTAGAAAAGAATGCAGAACACTTGATGTGCGATCTTACCACTGAGTGGATTTTTAGAAAGTGCCCAAAGATCTTCGCGTGTGCACTTATCTAGATGGGTAACGTTCTATGGCTCCGGGGCGGAGAACTACTCACTCTTTAGAGTGAGAGGGAACTCAGACGCTCAGAAGGAAGCGGCATGCTCATAAATGACCCTCTATGGTGAGGGGAGCAATGCTAGCTCGACCAACAAAGAAAGAGACCTATCACAGAGGTCTGGGGAGCGGAGAAACTCATTCCTCAGAATGAGAGAGGACTCAGATGCTCAGAAGGGAGCGGCATGCTCATAAGCGACCCTCTAGGTGAGGGGAGCAATGCTAGCTCTACCGACAGCGAGCTCTGGAAAGCGGAGAAATCAACCCTCAGAATGAGGGGGAACTCAGACTCTCAGAAGGGAGCGGCATGCTCATATGTGACCCTCTGTGGTGAGGGGAGCAGTGCTAGCTCTACCCATGAGGAGCTCTGGAGAGCGGAGAAACCATTCCTCAGAGTGAGGGGACTCAGATGCCCAGAAGGGAGCCGCATGCTCATAGGGGACCCTCTATGGTGAGGGGAGCAAGGCTATGTCGACCAACACGGAGAGCGGAGAACTCATTCGTCAGAATGAGAGGGAAACTCAGACGCTCAGAAGGGAGCGGCATGCTCGTAGGTGACCCTCTAAGTGAGGGGAGCAATGCTAGCTCTACCAACACGAGCTCTGGAGGACGGAAAACTCATTCCCCAGAATGAGAGGGAACTCAGACGCACAGAAGGGAGCGGTATGCTCATAGGTGGCCCTCTAGGTGAGGGGAGCAAAGCTATCTCTACCGACAGCAAGTTCTGGAGGACGGAAAACTCATTCCCCAGAATGAGAGGGAACTCAGACGCCCATACGGGAGCGGCATGCTCATAGGTGACCCTCTGTGGTGAGGGGAGCAGTGCTATCTCTTCCCATGAGGAGCTCTGGAGAGCGGAGAAACCATTCCTCAGAGTGAGGGAACTCAAATGCCCAGAAGGGAGCGGCATGCGCATAAATGACCCTCTAGGTGAGGGGAGCAATGCTAGCTCGACCAACAAGGAGAGCGAACTATCACAGAGCTCTGGGGAGCGGAGAAACTCAGACACACAGAATGAGAAGGAACTCAGAAGGGAGCGGCATGCTCATAAATGACCCTCTAGGTGAGGGGAGCAATGCTAGCTCTTACCGACAGCGAGCTCTGGAGAGCGGAGGACTCCTTCCTCAGATGAGAGGAAATTTAGACGCTCAGAATGGAGCGGCATGCTCATAGGTGACCCTCTATGGTGAGGGGAGCAAGGCTAGCTCGACCAATCAAGGAGAGCAATCTATCACAGAGCTCTGGGGAGCGGAGAACTCACTCCTCGGAAATGAGAGGGAACTCAGACGCTCCGAAGGGAGCGGCATGCTCGTAAATGACCCTCTAGGTGAGGGGAGCAACGCTAGCTCTACCAACAGCGAGCTCCAACAGTCAAATGAAGAGGTCCGCCTGATAAGGACCTATTGGATTCCCAGGGATTTGCAGACCAGAATAACCTGAAGACCAAGGAGGTTCTACAGAAACCTCCGAGGACACCTCGGGTCCGGACCATCAGCAAGGCAGTTTCGATGAACATAGAACCTGACCAAAGTCATCATAGGTCCGGTCTGACTGCAGTCTAGGTTCCCACCTAACCTCGGTCAGGTGGCGGAGAAGGTGGTTGCAGGGGAATTGGAGATGGGAAGCCAGGGGCCGATGGTAAGGCACCCCCGAGGGAGGGGAGTAGGTGTTAATTTTTGCTCCAGTCCGGATGAGAGTGTTGCTGAGAACGCTTCGTCTGGTCTCGCCTCCCTCTCCTTGACCTGTACCTCCCTCTAGCCCATCCCGAAGGAGGTTCACAAGCACATATGAACAACCGTTTAGGTGCATATAGAAGATTAGAGGTGTTTGTTGCCCTCTTGGAAAATGGCAGAAGGTTTGCTGGGGAACATGGCTAAGGGTTTATACTCAGGGGTTATACCGTGTAATTTACACATATGGGATCCATTTAGGTCTCTATATGTGGAGCCCAGCCCTCTACCGGTTCTCAAAGATTCATCAAGTGAGGGCCTGGCGCTGGATGCTCCACCATGTCTGGCTGCCGAGGGAACGGAGGAGCTCGACAAGGTCTCCATAACGGACTCTCTGGAGCGGTTTTAGCAAGCCGACCCGAAGCCGGAGTCTCTCTGTGCTTCTATCCATTTGAGGTGAGAACACAGGAGGGAACTGGCTCCACACGAAGGCTATAGAATCTAGCGAAAGCGTTGGGGGTCACCAAGCCCGCACCTCTTCAAATATCTGCCAGCGAGGCACCACGAGCCAGCGCCCAGGAGGATGCAACATTACAAGTAGAGTGGGCTCTCAGCCTGAACATGCAGGGCACACCCTGTTCCTGATAAGCCAGGGCGACGGCATCCACTATCCAGTGGTCCATCCTCTGCATTCCCCTTCAGCCGGCCTCCGTAACAGACAAAGAGCTGGTCTGAGGTCCTGAAGCTGTGTGTCCTGTCAACATAGCATCTCAATGCTTGGATGGGACAAAGCAAAGCTAGGGCTGTTTTTCCCCCTCTGGGGGCAGCGCTTGCAGGCTCACCACCTGATCCCTGAAGGGAGTAGTGGGAACCTTGGGCACATAGCTGGGCCGGGGCCTCAGGATTACCTGGAAGTCAGCTGGCACAAACTCAAGGCATGAATCGTTGACCGAAAATGCATGCAGGTCCCCTACTCTCTTGATAGAGGCCAATGCAAGCAGGAGCAGAGTCTTCATTGAAAGGAACTTCAGGTCAACTGTCTGCAAAGGCTCAAATGGGCCCTGCTGTAGTGCTCTGAGTGCTAGAGACAGGTCCCAAGAGGGTATAGAGGGGGGCCGTGAATGATTTAGCCTTCTCTCCCCCCTAAGGAACCTGATAATAATAATAATTATTAAGCCTCAGATGAGCTTTATTTTTCACATACACAATTGTACAGAGTATAACCAGCAGTGAAATATGTTCTCTGCATTTAACCCATCCAAGTGTACACAGACTTGGAGCAGTGGGCAGCCGACCTGATGAGCAGGTCATGCTTCTCTACTGACTTACCTTCCACGGGGTAGTAGTTGGCAGCAATGACTGCCGCTACAGCTACCATATGCCCCAGGAGCCTCTGAAACTATTTCAGTGGGACCTCCATCCTGCTCTTGAATTTCAATCATGCACGTTCCTGCATGAGGCATGCTGTCTGTTCGACAGAATCCAACTCCATACCGAGAACAGTTATGCTCTGCGTCATGGAGAGTTTGCTCTTTTCCCAGTTGATCGGAAAGGCCCAACTGGCTGAGGTGCGAGAGCACCAAGAACCTGTATTTCCACAACTGATCCTGAGACTGAGTTAGTATAAACCAGTCGTCAAGGTAGTTGAGAATGCGAGTGCCCTGTTCTCTCAGAGGAACAAGGGTTGCCTCCGCAACTTTCGTGAAGACACGGTGAGACAGGGACAGCCCGAAGGGCATGACCTTGTACTGATATGCCTGTCCTTCAAATGCAAACTACAGGAATGGCCTGTGGCAAGGAAGGATTGACACATGGAAGTACGGGTCCTTCAGGTCGATCACTGCAAACTAATCTCGAACATGCGCTTCTGCATGAGCATCTTGAGTGGGAGCTTGTGAAGGGCTCAGTTCAAGACGCAGATCCAAGATTGGCCTTAACCCACAGCCTTTCTTGGGTACAATGAAGTAAGGGCTGTAAAACCCCATCCTCACATCGGCTGGAAGGACCGGCTCCATTGTATCCTTCGCCAACAGGACTGTGATCTCTGCACGCAAGACACTGTAGTGAAGTGGATGTCCCTGAACTTGGTAGGGCACCGGGTGAACTGAATTGCATAGCCGAGTCTGATGGTCTGACAGAGCCACTGAGACAGACTGGGAAGTACTAGCCAGGTCCCCAGAAACCGTACAAGTGGTACCAATGGAGCCAACGATGTACCCGTGGTGGGGAAACGAGGGAGCATGAGGGAACCAGCCCAAGCGTCTCTTAGCCGGTCGAGCGGGGTCAGCTTGTGTGCAACACCAACCTCCGTTCGGGCAGAGGGTGCGGCGTAAATGCGTTTGATCGCAATCTCAAACTGGCCACAGCTGCTCACTGGCAAGAGAGGAGGGTGAGTGTGAATCAAGACTAGCTCATCCACAAATCCCCGTTCCCTCTGGGGACCCAGAGAGAGAGGAAATTGCTCTTTTGTTGGCAGGAAAAAAGAAACAAAAGATTATCTGCCCGGCCCTCCTCCGGGGGAGGAAGTGGTGCGTTCACCATCTCCCAAAGAGCATCCTCCTCCATCTCTGGGTTGTCGTCTCGGGGGCCTCTTGTTCTTCCGCTTGCCTGCAGGTTTGGCAGGGGCCTGGATGAGAGGGGCGGCTGCCCTGCGACCGGCTCCACAGCGCTGCTTTGCTGGAGGCTGCTGTGTTTGCTACGCGGGTGTGTTGGAGGCGGTCCGATCATCAGGGGGAGCACCAAAGGATACAAGTGGTACCCCACGAGAAGGTCCAGCCTGTTCCCTCGGCAGCTCCACTGGCTGTGAAGTGCCGGTGGAAGGAGGATCTCTTGGAGGCCGCCAGGGGGAGCCCTAGATCTAGGCAGAGGCACTTGTACCCCTTTTTCCCCTTTGCAGGAAACAGAATCTGGTACAAAACTCAGCGATGGTCATTTTCCAGCAATGGGAGTATGACTCATCCATGAAGGTCGCCTCAGTGTGTTTAACGCCCAGACATGAGAGGCAGCGATCTTGAACATCACCAGGCACCAGGTAACAACCACATCCAGAAATGCATGGGTGGAAGGGCATCTTTGAAAGAAATGTCTTTAAAAAGATGTTCCACCTGTGAATGCTCTTTTAGAATTCGCTCTTTTAGAATTCACTCTTTTAGTGTGCTGAAGCGCACATGGGAGATGGCCGCCTGCAACACACAGGGGTAGTTCAGCCTGATGTGTGCAAGTGCAACCCACTCGACACGAAAAAGAACCACCGCCGCTGAAGTGCCGTACAACCAGCCCGAGAGCTTCCGAAGAGAGTGCTTGACTCGGGTGATCTTGAGATTCACTCGTAGTCAGAGGTCAGCGCCAGAACGATGAAACCGCTCGGTTCTGATGTGAAAAGCTGAAAATGCTCTGCACCTGATGCATGCTTATACTCACACTGTGATCAGCGACAGCTAGATGCAATCATCGCATGCCAATGTGCATTGGCTCATTTAGTTACACTCAACGTGGATTGTTCTCTCTAAGCAAGATCCCAATTCGTCGGTCACCGATGTGACTCGGAGTGACTGACTGATAGGGAAAGCAAACAAATTGAATAGTTTTATTGCAGCTGGTGTTAAGAAGTACACTTTATAATATATAGATAAAATATGGAACTGCATATGTAAAAATATATTAAACATATATTTACTCATGTAGTATACACACACACACACACATTTGTATATACACATTATCCAGGATTGATATATATATATATATATATATATACAGGTGCATCTCAATAAATTAGAATGTCATGGAAAAGTTCATTTATTTCAGTAATTCAACTCAATTTGTGAAACTCATGTATTAAATAAATTAAATGCACACAGACTGAAGTAGTTTAAAACTTTGGTTCTTTTAATTGTAATGATTTTGGCTCACATTTAACAAAAACCCACCAATTCACTATCTCAACTAATTAGAATACTTCATAAGACCAATAAAAAAAAAACATTTTAGTGAATTGTTGGCCTTCTAGAAAGTATGTTCATTTACTGTATATGTACTCAATACTTGGTAGGGGCTCTTTTTGCTTTAATTACTGCCTCAATTCGGTGTGGCATGGAGGTGATCAGTTTGTGGTACTGCTGAGGTGGTATGGAAGCCCAGGTTTCTTTGATAGTGGCCTTCAGCTCATCTGCAATTTGCATTTTTAAATTGAATAGTTTTATTGCAGCTGGTGTTAATTAATACAGAACGGCTGTATATTTATGCTTGTAATTTAACACATAAGTGTTTGTTTGTGTAAGTTATATTATTCAAACCACAACACTAAATAAGTGTCTTTGTTGAAGTATTATAATATCTTAAAAGTCTGCTGAATAGATTATGACTCTTCTTTTCTCACCCAATGTTGGTGTGACATACTTCAATCTATACCACACCATGTTCAGTCACTTAGAGAACTGGTCCCCTGACTGAATCTGATTTCTCCCAAGGTTTTTTTTTCTCCATTTCTGTCATCTGATGGAATTTAGGTTCCTTGCACTGTCACATTCTAGTTTGTTTATTTGGGGGCTAAAATACACTTTATGAGTTAAATAATGACGCCATTGTATATTTAGAGCTGTTTTGCAGCTGAATTCTAATTGTCTCCAAAGTTGAGTTTCCATAATTGAGTGTTATTTTCCCTTTTCATCACTGTGAAGCTTCTATTATGTAATATGTATTTTATAAAGCTTGGTAGAATTAAAGCTGATTTGACTTGACTTGAAAAGAAAACAAAAAAATATATATCTCTTCATTTTAACAGAGGCGTGTAATCACGTACAGTATTTAGGAATGGCAGTTTAAGAGTTAATCAACCTGTTGACCATTCGTTTGAACAAGGAGTACAAAAGATAGAGAATAAATGTGTGTCAAGAAGTGAAATATAATAAATGTTCTTTTGTGACATCAGACTTTTTCTTTTTAGTTTTAATTGGAGCCTTATCTTAAGAGTTTAAAGGTGGTTCCCTTATGTGTGTGGAAGTTACCTCAAGTCCTGATACTTTTAACTTTTTAACAGTTTTTTCTTTACATTCTAAAGTAAACTTTCAAATGAAATGTTATGTATTTTCCTTGAGAACAACCTCATTATAAATAAAAAAGTGAGTAAATAATGATGTGACTAAATCCAATTACAAAGAAAACAAAGCAATATATATTTTTAAGCATTTCGAACTGTAATGAGCCTCCAAATCGTGTATTTATAAGTGGGACTTTAAAAAAGATTTATAGGGTAATGTATCTCTTCTATTCAATGTCTCTGCTTCAATAAATATATCACTATTTCAGAAACAGCTTGTCTGTCAGAGGACATGATCCAGCTGATTTAGTCCCATGTTTTGTTTGCAGCTGGCAGTCCCATCTCACATTTCTTTCTGCTGCTGTATGAGACCAAGCAGCCCTATATAAACTAATGAGGATATTGATCACTAAGAAAGCATCCAGGAAATTGTGCGCAGTGACAGAGATGGTAAAGGGTGAAATAGCTGAATCAGTAAGCAGTTCTCAACTGGTCTCCCTTACGCAAAGAAAATATATTTCCTAATATATGAATATTCAATATATTAAATAACGTCTCAGGTTACGTATGTAACCATGGTTCCCCGAATGGGGAACGAGACACTGCGTCCCCTAGGGGTCGCTACGGGGAACGCCCTCAGCGTGACTCGTGTCTGAAGATACATATGTAAAAACACCACCTGTTGGCCAGCGACAGCCCATGACGTCACTACCGGCGTGCCACAATATAAGTGCCGCCGGGAGGATACATCATCAGCTTCTTCGCCTGAAGCTTGCGTCCAAGCATGGTCCAAAGCCTGGGGGACGCGGTGTCTCGTTCCCCATTCGGGGAACCATGGTTATCGTAACCTGAGTTCCCCTCCATGGGAACTCGAACTGCGTCCCCTAGGGGTCGCTACGGGAACGTTATACCCACTTCACCATGCTGAGGGAATGCAAGCCAATTTAAAAAAGCGAGCACTAAGCCAACTCTACCCGGCTTAAGGGAGTTTCCCCCGGGACGGCTGATGGCTGTCAGTGATATTATCCCCTTCGGCCAAAGGCCCGAGCTGCATACCCTAGTACTTACCTGTTAGGCGCCGGGATTACCGGGCCTAGGGTAGAGCTCAAGGTCTTGGAATCAGAAAAGATTCCTTCAAGGGGATATGGCCAGGCACCTGGCTCACTAGGTCCTGGCCGATCACTCAGGGGTTACCACCTGCTCCTTACTGAGGGAACTGTCTCAACAGACCTCTTGGTAGTGTACACCCCTTTTTCCTTTTCTTTTCTTTTCCTTTTGGACCCAACACATATGGGACAAGGGAGGGGCCCAAGGCACAAACCGGGCTTTAACCAACTCAAAAAGGGGGCAAGCTGTGCGCAGTAACCCTACCCTTACGGGATTTTAGAAAGAACGCAGAACCTTGATGTGCGGACTTACCACTGAGTGGATTTTAGGAAGTGCCCAAAGTCTCGCGTGCACTTATTAGAAGAACGTTCTATGCCCTGGAGCGGAGAACTACTCATTCCTCGGAGTGAGAGGGAACTCAGACGCTCAGAAGGGAGCGGCAAGCTCATAGATGACCCTCTGGTTGAGGGGAGCAATGCTGGCTCGACCAACAGGGCGAGCGACCTATCACAGAGCTCTGGGGGGCGGAGAAACTCGGACGCTCAGACGGGAGCGGCATGCTCATAGGTGACCCTCTGGTTGAGGGGAGCAGTGCTAGCTCTACCGACGGCGAGCCCTGGAGAGCGGAGAACTCATTCCTCGGAATGAGAGGAACTCAGCTACCAAAGAGGAGCTCTAGAGCGGAGAAACTCACTCCTCAGAGTGAGACCTCCCTACCATGATTCTCCGCTCAGCAGGGAGCGGCATGCTCCAATAAGGAGCTCTAGAGCGGAGAACTCACTCCTCAGAGTGAGAGGGAACTCAGACGCCCCGAAGGGAGCGGCATGCTCAAAGCAATGCTAGCTCGACCAACCAGGAGAGCAACCTATCACAGAGCTCTGGGGAGTGGAGAACTCATTCCTCAGAATGAGAAGGAACTCAGACGCTCAGCAGGGAGCGGCATGCTCATAGATAACCCTCTAATGAGGGGAGCAGTGCTAGCTCTACCTATAACGAGCTCTGGAGAGCGGAGAACTCATTCCTCAGAATGAGAAGGAACTCAGACGCTCAGCAGGGAGCGGCATGCTCACAGATAACCCTCTAACGAGGGGAGCAATGCTAGCTCTACCTATAACGAGCTCTGGAGAGCGGAGAACTCATTCCTCAGAATGAGAGGGAAACTCAGACGCTCCGCAGGGAGCGGCATGCTCAAAGATGACCCTCTAATGAGGGGAGCAATGCTAGCTCTACCTATAACGAACTCTGGAGAGCGGAGAACTCATTCCTCAGAATGAGAAGGAACTCAGACGCTCAGCAGGGAGCGGCATGCTCACAGATAACCCTCAAATGAGGGGAGCAATGCTAGCTCTACCTATAACGAGCTCTGGAGAGCGGAGAACTCATTCCTCAGAATGAGAAGGAACTCAGACGCTCAGCAGGGAGCGGCATGCTCATAGATAACCCTCTAATGAGGGGAGCAATGCTAGCTCTACCTATAACGAGCTCTGGAGAGCGGAGAACTCATTCCTCAGAATGAGAAGGAACTCAGGCAGCTCAGCAGGGAGCGGCATGCTCACAGATAACCCTCTAACGAGGGGAGCAATGCTAGCTCTACCTATAACGAGCTCTGGAGGCGGAGAACTCATTCCTCAGAATGAGAAGGAACTCAGACGCTCAGCAGGGAGCGGCATGCTCATAGATAACCCTCTATAGTGAGGGGAGCAATGCTAGCTCGACCAGCAAGGAGACCTATCACAGAGCTCTGAGGAGCGGAGAACTCATTCCTCAGAATGAGTGGGAACTCAGACGCTCCGCAGGGAGCGGCATGCTCAAAGGTGACCCTCTAACGAGGGGAGCAATGCTAGCTCTAGCTATAACGAGCTCTGGAGAGCGGAGAACTCATTCCTCAGAATGAGAGGGAACTCAGACGCTCCGCAGGGAGCGGCATGCACAAAGGTGACCCTCTAATGAGGGGAGCAATGCTAGCTCTACCTATAACGAGCTCTGGAGAGCGGAGAACTCATTCCTCAGAATGAGAGGGAACTCAGACGCTCAGCAGGGAGCGGCATGCTCATAGATAACCCTCTATAGTGAGGGGAGCAATGCTAGCTCGACCAGCAAGGAGAGCGACTTATCACAGAGCTCTGAGGAGCGGTGAAATATCCACCTAACCTCGGTCAGGTGAAATCTACGGTGGTTACAGGGGAATTAGAGAGGAATGAGAGGGCTTGCCTCTCTCTGACCCGCGCCTCTCTCTCACCCTAGCCGCAGGAGGGGGAGGGGCATGAGTCGCGAGACTAGCCTTCTGAGCCCATCTCTGACCCTCAGACCGAGATGGGCTAGGACCCCTGGTTGTTCGGGCTCAGACCTGGATTATATAGAACCTTATCCAGGTCTTTCAGCAGATCAGTCTGGTACGCCTTAGTGTGCAACGAAGCGACGGTCTGACCTGCTGCTGCATATACCCCTGCCATTTAAGCGAGATTCAGGGGCTTAGGTGGCCAGGGGAGCCTTGAGAGAGGATGTCTGCCACAGAGAGATAAGCTGTTTATCATCTCTTGCACAGGGACATCCTCATAGCCATTTTCACACAGTGTCAGCATAACTAGTATGCTGAAACCTATGAATACGAGAAAAATAGCTTTTTCACTCCTTCTCACTCTCCACATCGAGATTTTATGAAGAAAGGAAGGCTCACTCGAGCTGGGGTGATTTGGCCAGAAAGATTAATTTTATGATCCACAACCCCAAAAACTCGCTCATATGCAGAGAAGAGCACTAGCCGCTGAATCTGATTATGTCAGAAAGATCGCATCGTCACAATCCAGCAGCTCACTCGCTCGGCCGACGCCGAAAAGGGGCGGTCCTCTTTCTTTCTCACCATCGGCCACATCCAACTGCTAATTTCATTACCTCCGTGCCTCGGCAGCGGTGGGTCCCGAATCGCGAAGCAGACGGCTGCCCTCTTCTCGGAAAGAGGGACAGGACGAGAGCGGAGCTTTTACATAGAAAGCTCACAGTGCACGCAGATTTCAAGGACAACATCGGCGTGCGTGCTCTTCCCAAACAAAGACGCAAAGATTGTGTGTGTCATCGCGGTGGGTCCCGATTTTCCCACACACAATCTTAAACGCCTTGCTAGTGCTCGCCATTTGATAGAGAGAAAACTGTACTCTTACCAGATTGCACGCTTCAAACAAACCAGTCAGTGAAGGCGAAAAAGCCGATGATGTATCCTCCGGCGGCACTTATATTGTGTACGCCGGTAGTGACGTCATGGGCTGTCGCCGACCAACAGGTGGTGTTTTTACATATGTATCTTCAGACACGAGTCACGCTGAGGGCGTTCCCCGTAGCGACCCCTAGGGGACGCAGTTCGAGTTCCCATGGAGGGGAATTGTATATTCGAAATTATACAGAATGATATATTGTGTAAATACTGTATATTATAATATTTTGAATAATAATGAGGAATTGGCGCTTTTAATATATTGAAAATATATTTACTTATACATCACAATATATGTAATTTTATAATTAGCAGTACACTTTATAATATATAGATAAAATATTAAACATATATTTACTCATATAGTATACACACACACACACATTTTTATATACACATTATCCAGGATTTATATATATATATATATATATATGTATACAGGTGCATCTCAATAAATTAGAATGTCATGGAAAAGTTCATTTATTTCAGTAATTCAACTCAATTTGTGAAACTCATGTATTAAATAAATTAAATGCACACAGACTGAAGTAGTTTAAAACTTTGGTTCTTTTAATTGTAATGATTTTGGCTCACATTTATCAAAAACCCACCAATTCACTATCTCAACTAATTAGAATACTTCATAAGACCAATAAAAACAAACATTTTAGTGAATTGTTGGCCTTCTAGAAAGTATGTTAATTTACTGTATATGTACTCAATACTTGGTAGGGGCTCTTTTTGCTTTAATTACTGCCTCAATTCGGTGTGGCATGGAGGTGATCAGTTTGTGGTACTGCTGAGGTGGTATGGAAGCCCAGGTTTCTTTGATAGTGGCCTTCAGCTCATCTGCATTTTTTGGTCTCTTGTTTCTCATTTTCCTCTTGACAATAACCCGTAGATTATCTATGGGGTTCAGGTCTGGTGAGTTTGCTGGCCAGTCAAGCACACCAACACCATGGTCATTTAAAAAACTTTTGGTGCTTTTGGCTGTTTGGACAGGTGCCAAATCCTGATGGAAAATGAAATCAGCATATTTAAAAAAACTGGTCAGCAAAATGAAGCATGAAGTGCTCCAAAATTTCTTGGTAATCGGGTGCAGAGACATTGGATTTTCAAAAAACACAATGGACCAACACCAGCAGATGACATTGCACCCCAAATCATCACAGACTGTGGAAACTTGACACTGGACATCAAGCAACTTGGGCTATGATCTTCTCCACCCTTCCTCCAGACTCTAGGACCTTGGTTTCCAAATGGAATACAAAACTTGCTCTCATCTGAAAAGAGGACTTTGGACCACTGGGCAACAGTCCAGTTCTTCTTCTCTTTAGCCCAGGTAAGACACCTCTGACGACAGCTGTAGCCAAATTTCTTGATACGTCTGTTTGTGGTGGCTTTTGATGCCTTGACCCCAGCCTCAGTCCATTCCTTGAGAAGTTCACCCAAATTCTTGAATCGATTTTGCTTGACAATCCTCATAAGGCTGCAGTTCTCTTGGTTGGTTGTGCATCTTTTTCTTCCACACCTTTTCCTTCCACTCAATTTTCTGTCAACATGCTTGGATTCAGCACTCTGTGAACAGCCAGCTTCTTTGGCAATGAATGTTTGTGGCTTACCCTCCTTGTGAAGGGTGTCAATGATTGCCTTCTGGACAACTGTCAGATCAGCAGCCTGATTGTGTAGCCTAGTGAACCAAACTGAGAGACCATTTTGAAGGCTCAGGAAACCTTTGCAGGTGTTTTGAGCTTATTGGCATGTCACCATATTCTAATTTGTTGAGACAGTGAATTGGTGGGTTTTGATAAATGTGAGCCAAAATCATCACAATTCAAAGAACCAAAGACTTAAACTACTTCAATCTGTGTGCATTGAATTTATTTAATACACTAGTTTCACAATTTGTGTTGAATTACTGAAATAAATGAACTTTTCCACGACATTATAATTTATTGAGATGCACCTATATATATATATATATATATATATATATATATACTGTAAGAATATATAGTCTGCCTCATGCTCATTTCCCAAAATAGCTTCATTATTATTGAGAAGAAGAAATTCAACAGTCGACTTGTTTGTGGACTATTTGGGAGGACCACATCCTTAGCAAATGGTGACCAATTGTAGAATGGGAGCAGGTATGGGACACTGAGAACCACCTCAGACAAAATGGTGTCAGAACTTAATTAACATACAGACTACAGTTGTTGCGACAGGAGCAACTTCATTTACACGAAGAGTAGTGAACTGAAAATGTATAAAAGATTAGAACTTAGGATGTTATTGGTTCATTTTGACTCCGTTGAACCTAAGGTACAACATGTACTTTGTCCCTGCTATGCTGCAATAAACATCTTCATCGAGATCTTATACATCTTCATCACTTTTTCTTACATTGGCGAGCCAACCAGGAGGGATTTATAGAGAAAGTGTGGAAAGGTAAGAAAAGCTATTTATTAATTCTATGTTGTTTTTGTCAAGGAACCTCCTCGTATAAAACAAATCTAGAAAATACTATTTTAAGGACATAATATAATTTGGTTTAGTCAGTATTAGCAGGAGGAGTTCTTAAGCCTATTCTCTACAAATTCTGTTTAAGATTCTAACGAAACTGGATCAGCACGACGCAGTGTGGTAGCAGAGTTCTATGGGAATTGTTGTTTCTAAAGTAACTGAAGCAAAGTGCTTAAGTCAAAGCTTCTATAGAAACTGAAACATATTGTTGGCCTGTTATAATTTTGTTAAGATTCTAAAATAATTGAATCAGCCCGACATAGTGTGGTAGCAAAACTGTATTAGAGCTATTGTTTCTAAAGCAACTAAAACTGAGTTGTAAGTTTCTAACGTAATTTAAACGTTAGTTAGTTAGTTATTGCGATAATTCTGATGAAATTCTAAAGTGACTGAATCAACCCTATGCAGTGTGATCACAGAATTATTTCATAACTGTTGTGTGTTTTAGTGTAGTGAGTCCAAAGCACCGTGACTCTGTGAAGTTTAAAACCTGAAGAAGTGTTGATTTGCCCGATGTACTGTGACAGTGTTGCATTTTTAACAGTTTAGTGTAGTGAAGTTGAAGGCCCGATGGAGTGTGGCCATGTGCGAAGAAGTGAAAATTTGGGTTTAGAAGCCCAAGGAGTGTGGCTGCTTTATTTGTTTGTGTTCAAAGCACAGCAGCTGTGAATAATTAGACTAACAGGTATCTTAAAGTAACTATATCATTTTCAGTCAGTGGAGGAAAAGAAGCCCATTGAATTGCAGAAGACAATGTAGTAAAATTGTGAAAATGGAAGAGCTGATAGTTAAGTACATTGCTAAGCACGGTTCAGTGGGGATGTTTGATGGGATAGAGAAGGCAGACGACCCCTACGAGTGTGCGATGTCTCAATTCAAAAGTTGTCCCAGAATGCCTAAAAACAAAGAGGGAAAATTTTATAATGCACTTCAAGCTTTGTTTGCCTCATACAAGGTAACTAAGAAAAGATTAGAGGAAATGAAAACTGAAAACAAGTTACTAAGTTCTCAATTCAGCGAAAATGTCATCTCAATGAATGAATGAATGATGCACTTATATAGCCCTTTATTGTGTATTGCTGTACACCCAAAGCGCTTTACAGTCATGTGGGTGGGTCCCTCCTCAACCACCACCAGTGTGCAGCATCCACTTGGATGATGCGACGCAGCCACAGGACAACGGCGCCAGTGCGCTCACCACACACCAGCTTCAGGTGGCGAGGAGAGAGATTCATTGAGCCAATCAAGTGGATGGGGATGATTTAGAGGCCATTATTGACAAGGGCCAGTGGTGGGAATTTGGCCAGGACACCGGGGTTACACCCCTACTCTTTACGAGAAGTGCCATGGAATTGTTAATGACCACAGAGAGTCATTGAGAAATTCCAAGGCTGAAGAGATCATTCTGAAGGAACAGATAGTGGAATTGAGTAAAGAAATTCCAATGTCCGAATCAGAGAGGCAGACATTTAGGTTCAAGGTTCAAGGTTTCTTTATTTGTCACATAATAGTTATACAGGGTATAATTAGAAGTGAAATGTAATCGAATCAGGTCCGCTCAGTGGACAGTGCAAAATAATAAGAATACAAATTATATAAAGTAACATAACACAAGGGCATACATATGGTAAGAAAAGGAGAAATAAGAGTAAAATGTGCAATGAAATAAAAAGTGCAAAACAATAAGATGTGCAAAAACAATAAGATGTGCAAAAGACAATAAGATGTGCAAAAAGATGTGCAAAAAACAACAAGATGTGCAAAAACAATAAGATGTACAAAAAAGAAAAACAGTGTACTGGGACTTAATAAATAGTAATGTGAATAAGAGGGATGTGCACGGGTTGTTCATGGTAATGTACATAGAGCAGCAATGATGAGAATGTGATGATATTTACAGTTAACAATGGGTCTTGTGAGTGTTTATGAAACAGAGTTTGTGTTTAGGAGCCTGATGGCCTGAGGGAAGAAGCTCTTCCTCAGTCTTTCAGTTTTTGCCATCATGCTCCTGAAGCGCCTGCCAGATGGCAGTAAACAGAAAAGATGGTTACCGGGGTGAGTTGAGTCTTTGATGATTTTTACAGCTCTGCTTCTGCAGCGTTTGAGGTAGATGTGCTGCAGAGAGGGGAGAGCAGACCCTGAGATGCGCTCAGCTAAGCGCACGACTCTCTGTAGGGCTTTGCAGTCCTGGTTTGTGGCATTATTATACCACACTGAGATGCACTGAGTCAGAACACTTTCTATGGCCCTGAATAGAAAGTTTTCAGGATAGCTGGTGAGACCCTGAATTTCCTCAGCTGTCGCAGATGGTACAGTCTTTGCCTGGCTTTCTTAACCTGTGTTTGAATGTGTGTAGTCAAGTCAGGTCCTCGGAGATGTTTACACCGAGGTACTTGAAGCTACTCACCCTCTCCACAGGGGTCCCACTGATCATAAGAGGAGTGGGGCTGCTGCTGTCTCTTCCTGAAGTCCACGATCAGCTCCTTAGTTTTGCTCACGTTCAGAGAGAGACAGTTGTCCTGGCACCATGATGTAAGTCTCTCCACCTCATCCAAGTATGCGGCCTCGTCATCGTTGTTAATGAGGCCCAGAACCACAGTATCATCCGCAAATTTGACAATAGAGGTGGAGCTGTGTGAGGACACGCAGTCGTGGGTGTATAGAGAGTATAGCAGGGGGCTCAGGACACAGCCCTGTGGGGCTCCTATGTTCAGGGTGATGGAGTTGGAGGTGAACTGGCCGACTTTCACCACTTGTGGTCTGGCGGTGAGGAAATCTTGAATCCAGTCACAAAGTGAAGTGTTTAGGCCAAGGTCTGAGAGTTTAACAGTCAGCTTGGTGGGGACTATAGTGTTGAAAGCTGAGCTATAGTCTATGAATAGCAGCCTGACATAGTTGTCATTCTTGCTGTCGATGTGAGTGAGGGAGGAGTGCAGTACCTGGGTGATGGCAACATCAGTAGACCTATTTGGCCGATAGGCAAACTGAAGAGGGTCCAAGGTAGCAGGGATGGAGGAGCAAATGTGTTTCTTTAAAAGTCTCTCAAAAACCTTCATGACCGTCGATGTGAGGGCAACTGGACGATAGTCATTCAGGCAAGAGGGTTTACTGTTCTTAGGCACAGGGATTATGACAGATTTTTTAAAGGAGGTGGGAACAACAGAGGTAGCAAGGGACTCATTAAATATGGAAGTAAACAAACCAGCAAGCTGATCAGCACAGGACCTCAGAACGCGCCAGTAATCCCATCCGGTCCTGCTGCTTTCCTGGCGTTCACTCTCTTTAGTTCCCTCGAGCGTCATCCTCTGAAAAGGTGATTACATGATCATTGCTGCTCTGTCTGCAGCTTCCTGACGGGCTGTTCGGCAGATTTGCGCCGCCATTGCAGTCAAAGCGACCGTAGAAGGTGTTTAGTTCTTCGGCCAGCAGCGGATCTGCTCTCACCTCTGCGGGGGATTTATTTCCAGAGGAACAGATGGTCTTCAGTCCCTGCCACATGCGTCGAGAGTCATTGAGCTGGAAATGTGACTCAATTTTCTCACTGTACCGGCGCTTAGCGGCTCGTATTGCACGCCGGAGAGCGTAGCACGATGTTTTGTACTCGCTCATGTTTCCTGACAACAGACCGGCATTGTATGCGGCAGTGCGATGGTTAACCGCATCACGGATTGATCTGTCCACCCACGGTTTCTGATTAGTAAATGTCCTTATTGTTACCGTTTCAGTGGCTTGCTCGGTTAGCGTGTTCTGAGCTTACTGCTACATCCGTGAATTCGCTGGCGTCAGATGAACTCGCCGGAACATGTCCCAGTCGGCGTCATCAAGAGGCGCCTGTAGCATAGCTTCAGAGTGGGGGACCAGCGTCACTTCCCTCTCCACCGGCGGTTCATGGCGATCCTCTGTTTGTATTCGGTGTGAGAAAGATGGCGACATGATCTGATTTGCCAAAAGCCGGCAGTGAGTGGGCTTTGTAGGCGTTATTGACGGAGTGTAGCAGTGATCCAGTGTATTCAGTCCTCTGGTTGGACAGGATATGTGTTGATGAAAGTTCGGCAGGACTTTCTTGAGGTTAACCTTGTTAAAGTCCCCAGTGATGATACAAGCAGCGTCGGGATGTTTGTTGACATATCCGCTGATTTCATCGTGGAGATTGGACAAAGCCACGCTAGTGTCTGCTTGTGGAGGAATATAGCGGCAGACACGAGGATCGATGTAAATTCCGGGGCAGATAGAAGGCGGCAGATAATGGAGAGATGCTCCAGATGAGGCGAACAGGAACGCGACAGAATGGAGATATTCCTGGGGTCACACCATTTCTTGTTAATAAAGAAACACACCTCCACCTTTGTTTTTCCGGCCTCGGCTGATCTGTCCATCCGTAAAACAGAAAAGTTATCAGACGGCGTTACAGCGGTGTCCGGGACCGAGGCGTGAGCCACGTTTCAGTCAAACAAAAGATGTTGCAGTCTCTAATGTCTCGGAAACTAATCCTGGCTCTAAGATCGTCCATCTTATTCTCCAAGGATTGGACATTAGCGAGCAGAATACTTGGTAGAGGAGGGCTGTAAGCCCTTTTCCTCAGTCTGTTGCGTATTCCAACGCGTCTCCGCGGTGTTTCCTTCGCCTCCTGCGGTTATTCAGGTGGTCATTGTTCAACTCGGTGCTCCGAAGTATCTCCAATGGCCACGCTGGGTCCGTGGATAAAGTGTTCTGAATCAGGTTAGTGTAGCGTTGTCCAATGTCCAAAAGTGTTCTTCTGTCGTACATAATCATTGCAGATGATACACGTATCAAAAGTGAAGTAAAAAATTAAAAATAGGTAAAGAAACACACATAAAAGCACAATTCTGAGCGGAGCTAATTCACAGGCGATTCACAAGCTTGATTTAATCTACACCTTGATTCACAAGGTGTAGATGTTTGTTTGAAGCAACATCTAGACAGATGGAATATGCCCAATCCCATTCTGAACATTATGAAAATAACTGCAAGGAAGCCTTTAGTCAACGACATAATTATTCAGATAAATATGTGAGGTTCCCAGTAGCACCAGTGCGAACAGGACAGACTTGAAATAGAAATGTGAGGGTTCTTGATCAAAGAACTGAAAATGGCCAAGCTGTTAGACAGCTGTCTTTTATGGACTTTCAAAGTCTTGTTACAGCAGTGGGTACTTTTGACCCTGATAACATGGAAACTGTAGAGTTCTTGTCAAAACTGGAGAAGGTAGTGGATGTTTATAGTGTATCAGATGAAGATGTTTGTAGACTTCCTATAATCTGCACTCCTCGCTCATTAACTAGTGCTCTCTCACAGGACGTTCATGACAAAAGAGCAGACAGAGGGGCAAGGAGAGAAGCTCTACTTAGACTTGCTGGGACTGATTTAGTTAACTTGAGAAAGATAACTGAGGTGACAATGGATATTGGAGAGCATCCTCTAGCATTTGCGTCTAAGTTGTGGGAAATGTTTAACTGTAACAGTGGTTTGCCCAATGCAACTAAACAAAAGCTCACGTTTAAGTCTGCATTAATTGCACAGAGCAGTTAACACATGCGAGGAGCCATTGCTATGCATGTTGATGTAAATACACCATACGAGCAAATAATGTCCAAACTGACACAGCATTTCAATGCAAGAAGTCAAATGAAAGCTGCAGAATCTAGACATCCAGTCGCTGCCTTTGGCAAGAGGAAACGTTCTAGACCAGTGCTTCCCAGACCTGTCTTGGAGGACCCCCTGGCCTGCACATTTTGTATGTCTCCCTAATCAGACACACCCAGTTTAGTCCTTGCGGTCTCTACTAACGAGCTGATGAGTGGAATCAGGTGTGTTAGATAAAGGAGACATATAAAAGGTGCAGGGCAGGTTTGGGAAGCATTGTTCTAGATTATCTAATGGTTTCTATCAGAGACATTGGAGATTTAAAAGATTAAATTCAGAAGGTGTTACTCTCTGTTATGCATGTGAAAAGGATGGTCACATAGAAAGGCATTGTTTGAAGAAAGGTAGGAAAGATCAGGAAGTTGTTTGTTTTACTTGTGGAAGGATGGGGAAAAAGGCAAGACAGTGGCACTTTCACACAAAAGAAGAATGGGCTACCGTGATTTGTTTAAGAAGATAGGCAGTTTAGCAACCCAGTTGGCACTGTTGAAAGGAAATAAGGAAAAGGTCATTCACACCTTGCCAGAAACAGCACTGCATGAACAACATGACTGTAGTTCAGTCACAAGCACATGCTGATGTGAATTGGTGGAATTGTTTTATGATAGCATTATATTTTAGAAAAATATGTTTACTATCGAAAGGGGGGTGATTTATTTATAATTATAAGAATTGTGTTAGTGAAATTGATATTTGAATATAAAGTATGATAAATTATTTAACTGCATGTTGTGATTAAATTTCTGCAAAAATGATGTTTTAAATGTAAAAATATTTTTTGTGGGGGAAAGGGGGGAAACAATTTGCATTTTTTTTATCTCGTTTCAGGTATAAGAATGGAGATGTTTGATCCGGTCATCTGAAGGACAAGAAAGCCAGCAGAACTAGTGGAGCCAGGGGACTTCCACAAGAAAAATGACTTCTTAAAGAACAGAGTGATCATCAGAACTGGAAATCCAGAGATTTCCAGACCTGCAAGATTCAGAACTCCAAACATAAAATAATTATAGCCCTTGAGACCCACCATGGCATGGATACCTGGTAGAACTTCACAAACTGCAACATCAGCAAAGATTGCTTCTTCGAAAAGGACTTTTTCAAAGTTGAAATAATAAACAATGGAAAAGAGAAACAAGGAAAGATCAAACCATTTCAGAGACTATGGACAGCAGTCGTTCCACCAAGAAGGAAAGATTTATGCTGGTGAACATCTTAATCAGTCATTTCACTATAAGCAGAAAATGAAAGTAAAAACGGAATGACAAAGTAATGATGGAGCTTTCTGCATCTGACTCCGCATATTCTCTCAGAGACAAAGAGAGACGAATCTATTTCAACATATGCTGATAATGGTATAGCCTATAGCTGTTTTCATTTATTTCTTTTATATTTCTATTGTGGCCCGTACATAGTGAAAAAAAAGAGTATAAGCATATTTCGTGTTAAACCGGTGCTTGAGTTTAAATAAAAGCGTTTTATTAAATTTTTGCAGTGTTAATATTTAATTATAGGACTACAATACATTTTAGGTAGCCAATAGTCAAATAGACCTGTTTTAAAATAACAGAAAAAATAAACATTTTAATTGAGGACTAAATAGCCTATCTTATCCTCGCAGCATGTCAGTTATGCGGTAATTGTTCATAATTCTGAATCAGAATTATTGCGGGGCACATTAATTGTATCTTTAGTTTAATAATAAAAGTAACTTCATAATAATAATAGGCCTAATAATAGGCATAATTGGAAATGCCAAATCAGGGCTCTAGACTCATTCTTCCCACTGGTCGCTCTTTTGCGATTTACTATTCTCAATTTTCTTTTTTTTTTTTCTTTTTTTTGCTACAACATGGGATATATCACTGCATGCTGATGAACTTTTATCATAATTTATAGTTATATGCAGTGATGGGAATAACAGCGTTACTAACGACATTACTTTTTTCAGTAACGAGTAATCAAACTAATTACAGTTTCCCCCGTTACAACGCCGTTACAGTTACTGACAATAAAATGCGGTTACTATAATTACGGTCACTGAAGCGGTTTTCATCCGAAAATGATGATCTCTCTCAGCCAAAGGACCCGCAGTTTTTTCTCCGTGTGTGTGTGTGTGTTCGGGGTGGAGCGGGACACATAACCTCTGATGATTGGTGTGTCTGGGAACGTGGCGTGTCTGAGAACGTGATGAATGGCTTACGTGAGTACATTTCTATCGTTGGCCAACCAGAGGCAGATAGTAGTGTCCACACACAAGCACATGCACAGTTGCACACACCAACGACCAGTCCAGGAGTTAGCGTGATGGCAAGTCCAACGATTTAAAAGGTAGCTTTTGCAAACTGGATGTATAAGCACTAGGCTACTTTTCACTTGTTGAGGTAAAAGGCAAGAATGATTATGTAATGTGCAACTTATGCCCAGGAAGAAAGAGTCTCTTCGCGTCAGTGGCAAGTAATTCTAATCTAAAGAAGCACCTCACATCGTCACATGCTGCCACAAAAATAGTGGCTAAGAACGCAGGTGATAACGTGAGCTCCGCTACCAAAAGAGGAGATGGAGCCACAACATCAAAGCAACTAAAACTAGATTGGTACATTGTTCAGTATTATATTGAGAGCACTTCTTGTTAAACTGTCTACTTTTGTGAAGAAGAAAATACTTAGAGTAATCTACAGTATGTCTACCAGTTGTGAAGTTGTGTGACAGTTTTATCATTTTAATTTGCACTACAAAGAGTGTATATTTATTATTAGTATTTATTTATTTTTGGTATATTTCTTAAGAAGCATAATTTATATTTAGACTTATTTGTTGGCCAGTTGTGATCTGTGCAATAAATATTAAAAGTTCTAAACCATCTATGTGTTTTATTGTTCCACTATAGCAATGATAATATTTACAAAAATATATTGAATTTGATAAGTGTCTCTCACATTGTCCCACAGCAACATTAAAATAGTGTAGATTAGCATACAATGTTTTATAATTTATTCTATTTAATGTCCATTTCATTCATTTAACATATTTAATATTGGGAGCATCCAAGTTATTTGACATATTTAAATTTATTTTTAAAAGTAACGCAATAGTTACTTTCCCTGGTAATTAGTTACTTTTATAATGATGTAACTCAATTACTAACTCAATTACTATTTGTGAGAAGTAACTAGTAGCTATAACTAATTACATTTGTAAAGTAACGTGCCCAACACTGGTTATATGGTAACGAAAGTTATTTTTCGTCATTAGTATTATTTGTGATTAGAATTTTGTGAAGGGAAATTCCTCTTTTGCTATATTGTAAGCCTGACTTCAGATGCTTTCACTTTCGCTTTTGAATTTGCGATCTTGTAGTCACTTTTTACAAGAAAATATAATTGCCTGTTTGCTTACATCTATTCACCTTTCTCTTTGTATGGCTAAAACCAAAGATGGATTCATTGTTATTCTTAATCAAAAAGCACAACAACAATAAAACAGCAGACTACAATGACATAGCTTACATCATTTATGAACAAAAACGAATAAGATGAGGCATGGCATACACCACCACATGGAGCATTATATACGGACTATTAAATTACATAAAGTTTAGCAAACACGGAGGATTAAAAATCAATAAATAAATAAAAGAAAGGCTTAATGTGAGGTAAACAGCAAAGATAAGCTTTTTATAATGAAAACAAAAAGAAAAGCAAAACTAAACTGGCTGTCTATGTCCGTGCTTGCATTTTTTCCACAAGAATATTAACAAGTTCACCTTCTCTGATTTAAAAAAACTGACTTTTACTTTACTTTAGCTTGAAAACCAAATCCTCCGCCTGCTATCATTTCCTCAATATTCGCATAATTTTTGCCACGCTGCAGCTGAGAATAAACCAAGCTCTTCACTCTAACCGCTCGCATTGAAAGCGTCTCTCTTTACGTGATCAATGCAGTGACAACAAAGTCCCGCGGCTCTGCAAAGCTGTATGAAGCAGATGCTTTGGAGCAAACTGCGTTATTGAGCACAGTGGCACTCAGTGGTGTAGTCTACGTGATACGCAGGTATACGCCGTATACCCACTAGGAAAGTCAAAGGATTTCCGTATACCCACTTAAAAACGTGAGGATACGTAACAACATCGTTTTGTGACAGAACTTTCATTCATAGACAGTAAGTTAGGTAGATATCAGCTGCTCCAGCACACGAAAATGTTCGGCCGAAAATGGCATTATTGGTTTCGGGCCGAAATTAAAAACAGGCGAAAATGTAAACCGAAAATGAATGTCACCCACCCTCCCAACCGTGCGCAAGCGCTTAGGTTTCACTCACGATCGAGCTGTTATCACCGTCTGCCTATCAAAGATTGTCATGTCAGTGCAGGACCGGCGATCTCCTGCCCCTTGCAGTGATCTGAATGATGATGTGACTGAGTGTTCGTGCAGGGTTCGCCTAAACACTTTAAGAATAAGATGACAATAAACGAGAACTGTCTGAACTGATCTCGATTTTAGGCTATTAAACGAATTAATGCATCATAACACAATCAAATATTACACATCTGTTAATTAACACAATTAATTAGAATAATTTAATATATATATATATATATATATATATATATATATTATATACAGTGGTGGTCAGTAACAGTACAACTACTTCGTTACTGTACTTAAGTACATTTTCAAGTATCTGTACTTTACTGGAGTAGTTTTATTTTGAGTAACTTTTACTTTTACTTCACTACATTCCAAAGCATAAGATCGTACTTTTTACTTCACTACATTTCATAAAACATATCGTTACTCCTTATAATACATCACGTGCTCGAGACGCATGAAGCGGTGTCTGATTCATGAACAAACTGATTCTTTTCAATGAACCTCTTCAATCGGTTCGCAAATCGCAACAAACGATTCATTCACGAAATTGCAATGATCCGATTGCAGCTGTTCTCGAGTGGAAAACTCACTGATTCAAATGATCCGTTTAGAGCGAGTCTTCTTCAGTGAACTGAACTCACAAGTAAAGAACCGGGAGATCTTGTGGTAGCTACTGATGCTGTGAAAAGTAAGTTACTAATGTCGAATTTTAGGATTAATTATTGTAACTGAAAATAATATTTAGGTCAAAACTGTCAGTTGTTTGTGAACTAAATCTGCTGTAAAGGGTGATCTATTTAAGCCCACTGAAATGCTTGAATGCAGACAAATCAACATCAGTGTCTCTAACGTTATGTTTTAGGTCAAAAACAAAACATTAAAATAACACCGATTAAATAAAATAACTCATGCGTTCATATTCCCGCTGCTGTAACGTTAGCAGTTTTATTAAAATGCTATGCATTTAGACCTATGTGACGTCTGTTTTATATTGTTTATCAACAGTATACATTTTTATATTGTTTAGATCAACTAGCCGAGTAGACAGATATGAATGTTTATTCATAACCATACTGAAAATAAGTAAATATTGTTAGCTGATGCTAACTGTCTAGCTAACAAGCTTGCTGGTGCTAAGTTGAGGAAATTTTTAGATATAAAGTCCAAATATCTTTATTCAGCCACCTAGATAGATTCCATCTGAGGGAAAAAGAAAGGATGTGATGTTCAGAACATAGTAACTACAGTAATTATCAGAGTGGGAAGTGATGCCCTCTGGGGCATTTGGCCAGGGTGTTTTACACCACAGACAAGGTTTGAGAAGAAAAATCATTATGAAAATATAATTAGATTTTCCTTAAAATGTTCTTCCTAATGTCAGGCCTAATTCTCATGTCATATATAACTGACGTTCTGCAAAACAACAAGTTCTAAAACACTTTTTTCTTACTGGTGAAAATTAGATGGTGAAATCTGTTTTCTCTCAGGTACATGGCAGTGTAAGCTTCACAGTGAACATTACTACATCACTCTCATCAATGTAGTCCATATCAACAACATATATATCTTGACTCTATATAGGGGTTATTTTGGGTATTTGGATTATAAAAATATGTGCTAATATAAAATTAAATAAAGTAGTCTATATAAAATTGCAAATTAAATCTGTCTATCAGTACTTTTTTACTTAAGTACATAAAAAATTGAGTACTTTTGAATTTTCACTCGAGTAAAATTGAAAAAGCAGTACTTTTACTTTTACTGGAGTAATATTTTATTATACCTATCTGTACTTTTACTCAAGTACTTGATCTGTGTACTTTGCCCACCACTGATTATATATATATATTAGTATACGTTTTTAAAAGAGGCCATTTTCGGCTTCAGTTTCGGTTTTCGGCCAAGTGCATTCTAAATTTTCGGTTTCGGCCCAGAATTTTCATTTCGGTGCATCACTACAAAACTGCCTACCCTACCTTTATGCTTTTATACGGCATGATGAAACCTCCTGGGACTGTGCTTGCTTAATCACCCATATCCTAACAGTACTATTTTAGCCATACACACTGTACGGACATCTCGGCCGCATTTTCATCAGTAACCCACATCTGCAGAGATGTAATGTGACTAGCTTGTAAGCTTGAAGCACAAACATGAGCACAGCCCTACAATGAAACAGAGACTTTTAATGTTTTGTACATCAATAACCTCACACATTCAAGTATAACTTTTTGGTGTTGGTCAACACTTATGTTGCCATTGCAAGTAATTAAATGACTTAGAATACAGTGGTGCTGTGCATTTTAAATGGTTAATGGGAAAAATGTATTCTTAAAATGCATTCTAAAATAAAATAATTAGCAATAAATAATTATTCACGATATTTTGAAGTGCCCACGATAATAATATAGTGCATGTTCATTATCGTGATGTATTGTATTACAGATACTGGCACATGTCTAATTTAAAACATTTACACCAATACAGCCACTTCCACAGTAGGAAAAATATAGACTATGAAAGTCAATGGGTGCTGCCAACTGTCTGATTACCAACATTTTTCAAAATATCTTCTTTGTGTTAAACAGAAGAAAGAAACTCATACAGTTTTGGAACAACTTGAGGGTGAGGAAATTATAACAATTTTCATTTTGGGTGAACTATACCTTTAAGAATGAGGATACTATATGAATATGGTACCTGGAGCACAGGTTTTATCAGCTGACTGTCTTTTGTTGTTTATAATAAATTGGAATGTTGATAACACATAAGCAGTCTTTAATAATGCTCTCAATTACATGTAGATGCATACTTTATGCATTAGTGAGTGTGGTGGTGCCATGGGTGTCGCTCTGGGATGGGTGCGTATGAGGCTGGGAGGGGAAAAAAGCACAGTATACTCACTACAAAAAGCTAGACTACACCACTGGTGGCACTGATATTTCACACACTTTAAGCTCTTTTTATGATAATAAGATTAGTCCAACGAACTGCGTTCGGTTTGTAATGCATACCGAACCGAAAGCCTCGTACCGACCGGTTCTATACTGAATACGTGTATCGTTACACCCCTAATATATATATATATATATATATATATATATATATATAAAATAATCTAAGATATACGTGTTTAATATTTTAAAATATAGCTAGTTTACAATAGCATAAGTTACTAAAGCCCATATTAAACCTGAAAAATAAAGAAAGAAAATGTATTATTATAATGCGCAAATAATATATATGTATTTTTTTTTATATCTTAGAAATCAATTACTGCTGAAGAAATGTAGTACATGTTAAAAATTAGAAAATAAATGTAATTGAACAATTAGGAATAGCTCCGCCCTTAGTGGGTTGCATTATCTCTCACAGTCTCTCGTCAGATGAGTGAAATTAAGTGAAATGGCCGCTGGAGCAGTGATGCGTGTCAGTTTCAGTTCTGAATTTAAGAATGATTAAACAAGAAGATGAGCTGATTTTCCTTGATTCATTATTTCTAACCGTTATCAACTTATTCTTGGTTGAGTTTTTTTTTTTTTTTTCAGCCTTTTCTCCATTTTGTCCTTCGCTGTCCTTCATTTTCTCTCTTGACATTGAATGGGGAGGTTCTTGGAATTCTGAGTTAGAACTGTTTCTGCCATCAATGAGATGTCCTCAACATTGGTGGAAACTGGCGGGCCAAACTGGTTTTCTCTGAGCTTGGACAACATTTCATGTTTCATCAAATTGGTAGGACCACGCATATTCATTTTTCCACCCTCCCCTGGATAGTATCACAACTGTGGACAAGAACTGTTTTTTCCCTTTGCATCTCAAAATTTGCATATCTGCGTTCTTTAACTGGACACTGAAGCGAGAGTACAAAGGACACTGTACTGAGCTAAACTCCAGGAATTCTGATTTGAGTGTCATCAGACATTGTACCTGAAAGTTATCGTCCAAACTGTTGTTGTTGTTGTTGTTTTTTGGGGGGCGGGGGTTTGTCCCCCCATCTTTTATTGAAATTGTTCTGGAAAAAAGGGAACACAAAGGTCATTGAGGCATATAACTGTAATTTGGGTTTTGAATGTTAACTGGTTATACCATTTATGTGAAAAGAAACAAAGTTGTTTAAAGGTACCTATAAACCAAACTGAGCTGGGAATGAAAATAAGTAAATAAGGAGTACCAGAACTAAGTAAAAAACTAACTAATCAAAGACTAATCAAAGAGTTAACAATATAACTAAATAACACACACAGAGTCCTTATCTGAGTTATAATCGCTTTATTTCATTAAGTTAATTAAAACGTTTTTTTTTATTATTATTGTTTTCTTTGAAGCTGTCATTTAGTTTTTCCCTTTTGTTGTTGTTGATTTCCCAACACAAAATAATTAATTCAAAGAAATACAAAATAAAATTACTTACCTTTTCAATTATAACCCTGTCTTCTGTGATTAGTTCCCTTGTTTTGCTGCAATGCTGGCTCGAGAGCGAACGAAGTCGTCTGATCTGGTCCAAGGCATTAGAAAGTGGGTTATTTATTAGATTGCAGGTCACGTGCTACGTAAAATTTTGCGAGAGGTCTGTTAAAGGAACAGAGAAGGGAAATTAGTAAAACAAGAGAAATACGTTTTTAAATTTTCTACCATTACAATGGAAATCATGAAGAGGGAAAATGTTAATGTAGCAAATGCACTCATAGTCGAAGGCCTCACGTTGACTGAAGTAGACAATGTGTATTTGCAGAGATATGGTTCAAATTTAACCGCAATCTGGTAATTGATGACCCAAATTTAGAATTTCACAGAAGTGTCATTGTAGAATATAATCAAAACTTGTGCCCATTTTTACCCTTAACTTTGGGGAGTCTCTCTGACCCAGCTGTTACCTTCTGAGTCCGTACCTTAGCTACTGTCTACACAAGTGATCCTCAAATCTGGCTCGCAAGATCCACTTTCCTGCAGAGTTTAGCTCCAACCCTGATCAAACTCACCTACCTGAGATTTTCTAATGATCCTGAAGACATTGATTAGCATAATCATGTGTGTTTGATTAGGGTTAGAGCTAAACTCTGCAGGAAAATGGATCCCGCAAGCCAGATTTGATTATCCCTGGTCTACACTCAGACTGGTAGTTGCACTGCCACTGAGGGGTACCTCGAGTAATTAAAGGCTACTGCTAAAGAGAGTGGTAGGCCTTTCCAAAGTGTGCTTCAAGAGGAATTGGATAAACTCAAATAAACCAATTCCCTGAATCAAGCCCCAACATAATCTCAACACAAGAGCTGCTATGGTTTTGGCACTGATTCTCACAGTGAAGAGGCCATCGTCCCACCACCAATAAGAAGCTCCCAGACTCCCAACCTGACTCATTTAAAAGTGACAGAAACTCAAAATTTTGAGCCTAAAAACCCAACCAAGTATACAACTAAATGTGTGTCTCCCCTTTCCCCAGAAACCACCACTAATATTACTGTGACAACCTGCCCCGCTTTCCCCACAAATATTTTGGACCCACCCAGTGTCCATAGAATGGTGGTCGAACACATAGTGAAAACAAGTGATGCTACACTGTCACAGCAAACCTCAATCCCTCTGAGAGTTTTGTCAAGGAGGAGTCCACATCCCTCCAATTAACCTGATTTCGATATCTGGCGGGCAATTGTTGACCTCTTGTTGAATGACACATCTAATCTCTGACTTGCACAGAACACAAAAAATTCTAGACAGTCTCTTACCTCCAGCCGCTGACGTTGTTAACCATGTGCGCCCTCCAGCCCTACTTACTGTGTATCTTGAGCTGCTAGAGTCCATATATGGTTCTGTCGAGGACGGAGACGAGTTGTTGACCAAACTCATGGGCACTCTACAGAATCAGAGTGAGAAACCATTAGGCTGTCTGCACTGCTTACAAGTCATTCTGAGTGCAGCAATCAGGCGAGGTGGCATAGCAGAAAGTGAACATGATCGTTACCTTTTGAAACAATTCTGCAGAGGGTGTTGGGACAATCGTCTCATTGATGATCTTCAGCTTGAAAAAGCTAAATCCAAACACCCACTTTTGCCGAATTAGCAGTGCTTATTCGAACCCAAGAACACAAATACACCTCTAAAGAGGAACGGATGAGGAAGCATCTTGGCTGACTTGACCGCTTTAAGGAAGACAGTGGAAGAATTATGCACCCAAGTAGCTGCAGTGAAAGCATCGGTCCCCCAGGGACTGAACCGAAGCAATGCAGATGAGTACGAAATTGCTAGGCTACACACGTCAGATTGCAGAGCTGCAAACTCAAAGTGCCACTCAGAAGATGCATCGAGCTTCTTCTATGCAAAGACCGCACGAGACAAAGACAGACAGAAGTCACAGGAAGGGCCAACTAAGAACTAACAGACCTTGATCTTGGTACTGTTTCCGGTGCGGGGAGGATGGCCATCTCGCTATTAACTGTGAAAGTGCCGTGAACCCTTCCAAAGTTGAGGAGAAATTACTTAAATTAAGAGAGCTGCAAAGCCAATGGGACTCTTTGTATGGAAGGCCTGCCCAGCCTTTAAACTGAAAGGGGTCTCAGTAGCAGGGTATATGGAGACCAAACATCCAGACTGTCGCCCTGAATGTTACAAACAGATGTCTGATGTCTGCAGCCATGTGGTGTACTGCCATTTAAACGCTTACCAAACGGGCTAGTGGGGATAAAATGCACAGCTAATGTCACCATTGGAGAGAGAGAAGTAGATTGCCTTTTAGAAACAGTGCCGCAGGCGACCACAATTCCTCAGTCATTTTATGAATCAAATTTGTCCGATTTCCCCCTGAAGCAATTGGAAAATTTGTTGGAGGTAGAAGGAGCTAACGGACAGGCTGTGCCGTTTCTGGGGTACATTGAGTTAACCCCGAAGTTCCCCAATGCATTTTTAGTATCTGAAGTTTAAGTCCCCACCCTGGCCCTTGTTGTGCCAGATTCAACAAGTCTTTCCCAAATTCTAGTTGGGACCAATTCTTTATATGTGCTTTGCAGCAAGTGTGCTAAAGAAACTGCAGCTACATTTCAGTCAAGCTTCCATGGTTACCAAGCAGTACTTATATTACTATTTATTAAGTCCTCAGTATACTGTTTTGCACATTTTATTTTATTGCAAATTTTTACTCTTTATTGTCTCTTATTTTTTACCCTTATTTTTATATATATTTTCTTGTGTTGTTACTTTTTTTGCACTGTCCATTGAGCGGACCTGACCTGATTTACATTTCACTACTGATTATATTCTGTATAATTGAGTATGTGATGAATAAACGAAACCTTGAACCTTGAACCTTGAACTTAAAGTTTTGGAAGCTAAGTGGAGACAAGCCAGTAGTGAGACTCTCGATTATGTGACATTGAGGGAAACTCCCCTGAAATTGTGCCTGCAGGAAGCACAGTGGTCTTGGACAGCTTTGTCCACCTACATGGACCCCACATAAAGAAATGGGTGACTCTCGGGCCTCCTTCGGTCCCTTTACCAAGTTGCCTTCTGATTGCAAACTGTTTTCACACCTTACCCCATAAACGTCCTTCAAAATTGTCAGTTTTGCTAAGAAACGGAACGCAAACCAATGTAAAAAATCCCCCTTAAAGCTGTACTGGCTGAGATACATCCAGTTCAGAAGGTCAAGAACCAGCAGCATCAGAGTTTTATGTTAAAGCTGAGGAAGAAACACTTACCTGTGCTAACCTTACCTTCAAATTTGGAGACTACACCTTGCCCATAAGCTGGAAAGATAAGATATAAAAAAATGTTAACTCTATGCCTGAGGTCTTCTCCCTGCACGACCTAGACTATGGCCACACTGAGAAAGTCAAACATCAGATCAAATTGAGTGACGAAACACCATTCAAATACAGAGCCCAGCCTATCCATCCCCAAGACTTTGACGCTGTGAGAAAACACCTCCAAGAACTACTAGAGGCCGGTGTTATCCGTGAATCTCCGTTTGCATCACCCTTAGTTGTAGTCCGTAAGAAGGATGGTACAGTGCGTCTATGTTTGACTTTCAGAAGCTTAACTTGCAGACAATAAAGGATGCATATGCCTTACCAAACCTGGAGGAGGTCTTTTCCACACTAACAGGCTCAAATGGTTTCCTCGAGTCTGGCTTCTTACAAATTGAGATGGAAGAAGCCGTAAACAGCATTTGTCTGCCCGCTTGGATTCTGGGAATTCAACAGAATGCCGCAGGAGATTACTAATGTGCAGATTAATGGAACGAAGCATGAACAGAAAACAGGTATTGTTTTCATCGATGACCTCATAGTTTTTCAAAGACTCTAGAATCCCGGTTGCTGCAAGTTCTCAACCGACTGAAGGAGTATGGGCTGAAATTGTTGTGTTCCAGACATCAGTGAGGTATCTGGGTCATATAGTCTCACAAAATGGAGTAGAGACTGATCCGGCGAAAGTTGAGGCCTTAAGGACTTGGCCAAAGGAGGGCAAACCTGAAGGAGTTGAGGTCATTTTTAGGTTTTGCCGGATACTATCGGAGATTTGTGCGTGACTACTCCAAGATCATTAAACCTCTCACCGACCTTACAGCAGGATATCCTCCACTCTGGAAAAGTAGTAATAAGAAACAGAAGGATGGTTACTTTAACCCCAAAGAAGAGTTTGGTGATCGATGGACTCCAGACTGTCAGAGTGCATTTGACGCTATAATTGGCAGGCTTACAGCTGCACCTGTTTTGGGCTTTGCTAACACCAAGCTTCCCTATGTGCTTCACACTGATGCCAGTACCACCGGGCTCGGTGCAGCCTTATACCAGGAGCAGGAGGGACAGATGCAAGTCATAGCCTTTGCCAGCAGAGGATTGACCAAGGGTGAAAATAAATACCCCACACACAAACTAGAGTTTTTGGTGCTAAAATGGGCAGTCACCTCCAAATTTAGCATCTACCTCTATGGTGCAGACTTTACCGTCATAACGGATAGCAATTCTTTGACGTATATTCTAACCTCAGAAAAGCTTGATGCCACCAGTTACCGTTGGCTGTCCAGCTTGTCAGCTAACAGCTTTAAGCTGCAGTACAGAGCTGGTAGCCAAAATCAAGATGATGATGGGCTTTCCCGACGACCACATGGCGACCCTCTAGATTACCTGGTCTCACAAAAAGAGAGGGAAAGGGTTAAACAGTTCACACTACAGTCATTTGTTCTCATGGCAGACACAATAAAGGCGATCTGTGAAAAGCATCAGGTGGCAATGTCATCTTAAAATACTAGTCCCTTTCACTCCTCACTTTCCTTGGTTGAAACCTTTGCTCACCATGAGGCCGCTCTACCAAATGAGTTCCAACATGAAGATAAACATGGTCTTCCAGATCTTCCTCACATCTCAGAAGCTTCCTTGTCAGAATTGCAGAGAAAAGATCCAGAAATAAGGATTGTTATTGAAGGGTTGAAGAAAGTCGTGAAACCTTGTAACCTGAGAGATCTGCCAGCTACCATGAGTTTGTGGTCTTAAGAGTGGAACCGACTCGAGCTGAGAAGTACGGTGCTCTACAGGAGGAGGCAGGAGCGTGGAGCCTCTCACTATCAGTTGGCACTGCCCATCACATTAAGAGACATTAAGAGACACGTTAAGGAGCCTTCATGACAATATGGGTCATCTAGGTATCGACAGGACCCTGGATCGAAATGTCACAGGCAGTGGAAGAAAGGGTCAAAACTTGTGAGCGCTGTGTGCGTAGAAAAACACCCCCGGAAAGAGCAGCTCCAACCGTAAGGTAATCCGCGACAAATGGGGTCAGAAGTGAAGGCTGAAACAGCAACGTACCTTAACAACACAAAGAGCGCAACAGTCAGCGATGGACTTTGACGATGGGCAGGATGCAGCGGGTAACACTACAGACAAAAATGTGCCACAGCCAGTGGAAACTTCCACTTCAGGGGTAGAAGCATCCCTCGCGGCTTTGGCAGGCATGTTTCAAACCTTTCTTCAGTATCAGAGAGAGAAGGAAGAATGACAAGACAAAGAGATATCACGATGAGAGCAACAATTCAAAGTTCTCACAAACCAAGTTACGCAGTTGCAAATGGATTTTGAATACACCAGACATGGATCGTCAGCAACACACCGATTAGCGGCTTCAGTGTCGGCTTTGGGTGCACAGCTGCCAAAACTTCAAGAGGATGACGATATTGAGAATTACCTGACCACGTTTGAAAGATTGGCACAAGTTTACAGGTGGCCAAGGGAAGAGTGGGCGGTCCACTTAATTCTGCTACTCACAGGAAAAGCAATAACTGCATTTGTCGCTATGTCTCCAGCCTCGATGATGGATTATGTCAGTCTTAAACAGGTGGTACTCAAGAAATATGAAATTAGCACAGAAACATATAGACTGAGATTTCGTGCTTTGGATACATCAGCTGATGAAACGCCTGTGGAATGATTTTTTCGAATCAAGGACTTGTTTTCCAAATGGGTGCGATTCGATGCTTCAACTAAAATGGACATTATGGAAACTTTAGTGCTAGAACAGTACATGCGTGTCTTGTTGCCTGAATTACGGACCTGGGTTAAAGAGAGAAATCCCGCGACTGCAGCAGAGGCAGCGAGCTTGATGGAGGCGTACATCGCGGCAAGAGCTGGCAGCCTGCAGTCCCATAGAGGTAAGTCTGGAGGATTTAAGGATTTGTAACTGCAAGCCCACATTTTAAAGTTCAGTGGTTAGATGATGTCATGCTTATGCCAGAACTGTTGAATGTCAGTCTGGAAGAGCCAGATACTGTTGATACAGATGTGGACATATCTTAATGAGTTAGCAGAGCTGAGCTGCAGAGAATGTGGTTGAAGTCTTGGATGAAGATAGTCGAAGGATGTTTTAAGAATACAAAAGGTTTTTATTGAAGAATTGTCTTCAGCCCAAAACAATACTGATTGCCTCACATTTGAAGTGTTCTGCTAGCAGACGTGAAGAACAGCAATGCCTTTTTACTGCAGCTCTCTGCCTAGATAGACCACCAACCCCCAACCTAAGCATATCGACTCAACAGCACCACCATGCTGCCAACTTATTATTAGTTTTAAACCTTGGGAATAAATAAATCTTCTCTTATCTTTCCTCCCTGTTACTAACTTCTTCTAATTTGACTTGTTTTCTTAAGACTTTGCCAGTGGAAAGATCACGAATAGAGAGAAATGTCACAATTGAACAGATGTTTATGAAACTTGAGAACTGTTTACCATTTACCCTCTATTGTGAAATCCTATCCCCCAAGTTAAAGCAGGTGCAATGAGAAGATAGACATCGGCAAAATTTTTAAACACGCGCGAGAGACACGCTAACCAGCGTTGCGGTGTAAAATTGCCATCAAAGGACCAGTACTGTCATTGCTATTGTTTTCCTCCATCAAGGAGAAAATTGGAATAGTAATCATGGTCCTACTACAAAAGAGAAAGCCCGCTTATAATTTTCTGACTAGAAGCGTCCTTCTAAATCAGACTTAACAAAAAAAGCGACAAGTAGAAAATCTGCTATTAAAAGAGATATTTGATTTGTGTTATTGTCCTTCACCTTCATATTAGATTGATCTCCTTCCAAAAGGGAAAAGGAGACTTTCTCGTACAAGAAAAGGTGAATCACACAATTATTATCCCTGTTTACTCATTCTGTTAGTGTGCTTTTCTTTCTCTGTTTCCCAGCTGTGCTGCCTCTACGTGTGCTCAATTTCTACGCAGAAGCTGCAAATTACACGCACCCCACCACAGAGGATCACAGAAACAGAGAACCACACTCAAACACTAGCAGACACTATACTTTGCACATTCACACCCCTGTTTGTTTTGCTTTGTTCTGTTTTGTTTTGCTTTGTTTCCCATACAAGGTCTGTGTCAGTTCGGTCCGAGATCTCCCAGAACATGTCTCACAAAACAGAACATGTCGGTCACTGGGAAGGACTGGAAATGTGGCTAAGTGTTACAACAGACAGCGTCCTCCTAAAGCTGCTGAAGCACTACAGGACCAACTAGATGACAATATCACAAGCATTATGAGACAAGACCCAAGTCAAAACTACAATCACAAAGAATTAGCCAAGATCACCAGCTCCTTAAGCCACACACTCATCGCCACCCTCAAACTGAGCGACAAGCACGCTGCACAATGCCAGCAGGAGCTGACAAGCGCACAACAACGCATAGAGCAGCTGGAACGTGAAGCTCAGGAACGACAGGAAGGGACCGATGAGGTGGAGCAAGGCGCTGAGGAGGAGATCAACAGGCTAAAAGAGACTCTAGCAGCTACCAGCCACGAAATGCAGCAAATCAAAGAGGACTTCAGCGATCGTGCTGACAAGCTACAGTATGCAGAGAAGCTACTAGAGAAGGCAAAGACTGACCTCAGGGACAAAAACAGCAGAATTGAAGCTCATCTGGCTGAGTCAAGAAGCGAGATCAGCCACCTAACACGACAGCTCGACTACGTCACAGAGGAGTCTGAACGTTTCCAAGAGGAACTCAAGCACGCTTATGAACTGCGCCATGAGCCGTCAAGGACAGGACGTGGACCAACCGCACCCCTGCCAAGCAGGACCAAGTCACCTGTTCCTGGACTGACACGTGAACATAAGACAGAGGGGGTGGTGTTAAAACATTCACCAGCGCCGTCTGAAGAACGTTATATCACGACAGAACCAGAAGAATCTGCTGCAGCCAGCCGCAGATCGTCGCACGGCTTGGACCTAAAAGATCTTGACAAGCTCGCCCGAAACGTTGGCAAATTCAACCCCAGTGTGCCAAACAGCCAAAATGTCCAAGCTTATCTGCAAGATATTGATTTCCAACTGGAAATGCGACCTAACGTTACGGACAAAGATAAACTCTACTTACTCCGAATGACATCCAGTCCCGAAGTGCGCAGCTTCCTTGACCGGCAGCCTGTTAACACAAAGACGGACTATCAACGGCTTCGAAAAGCCCTCATTAAAGAGTTCGCCGACCCTGAGTCCGATCAAGGCTTAGTGGCTGCCCTGGAGACGAGACAAGGACATCACGAACCTCCTCAAGCTTACTACAGTCGACTCAGACAAGCATATTTTGGAACTCGCAATGATTCTGACATGGAAGATGAACTGAACTTTAAAACCCTCTTCTTAAGAAACCTTCATCCTGGCATAAGCCACCATCTCGGCGTTCTCGCATGTCCACGAATGATGAACACTCAGCAGTTGCGAGGCTTGGTGCAAAAGGCCTACTACAAACAAAAGATGGCCTCAGAAAAGAGCGCAAAAACCCCAGCAGTTCTTGATTTCAACACTCAACACAATGAACTGGCTCTAGAGGGCACCCAACGCCAAGACAGTGCTAAGCCACCACACAGAGAGTGGGATGGACCCCCGTCCAAAAGAGAACGAGACTCACACGCTGGCACCCGACCTAAACAGAGGTATGATCGCTGGGATGGACCGCGTGGACGCCAACACTCACCTGGACGACACGGGGATAAGTCATGGGACCAAGCAAGGCCTCATGAGAATCAGTGGGAAAGGGAAGAGAAACCAGATTCAGCCTGACTAGCTGTCAGACGAAAAGGCAGTGACAAGCTGAACAAATCAGCCACAGAAAACAGCACTGCTTCACCTCACTCTCAGAGAACAGTAAACACCCTAACTTCAGATGGACATGAAACCCCACCTGAAAACCCAGCAACAGAGTTAAACACTAACTCAACAGCCAATACTCCAAATCACAGCAGCGTCCAACAAACACCTGCTGATGAAACTCCAAGTTCCTGAAAGTGCTGTCTCAGTCACCTGCCATTCCTCCGAAGAACACCAGATCAGTTCTGACATCCTAAACATTTCCTTCCAAACTCCAGCCCCTCAAATGACCAAACCGATGCCCTCACCACAGCAGGTGCATTACATGAAGAGTCATGGACACTTCATGCCCTCCCACCCAACCCTACTGTGGCAGCAGTAACCTGCCGCCAGCACGCCACTGGCGCGCACACCCCTGCCCCCCTCCTGCATTGCCATACCACCTCAGTTCGCTGCTGACGATCTCCTCATCCTCCGAACTGCGGATTCGTCACTCCGAACAATGACAGCTCACATGTCAAACCCATTAGAACATTCCATTTCCTCCACGGACCTGAACACACATCTCGAGCTCCGCCGCTCCACTCTGTCAAGTACATGCTGCATCTGCGAGGCGGTGTCCACACGTATGTCCCTGAGCCACTCACTGCGCCACAGCTCATAGTACCTCACGGCCAGAGGGGATTATGCTGACGATGCACCATGACATGTTGCCAGTTCCAACCGGCAAATACCACCGACATGAAAGGGGAAGATCAAACCCACTGACACAGACCGACAACCATATGCCCTACACCACACAAGCATAAGTATTGTCATTTTAGGAAAACATATAGCAACCATGCTTAGACACAACCCATATTCTCTCCTCCGCAGCACTGCTAGGACCAATCTAGTAAAGAGGAGTTACTCTCAATTTGTTTTATTTTTTTTTATTTTATTTTTTGTTTGATTTTTATTTTGACGAATTTTTTTTTCCTTTGTCTCGAAACGAGACAAAGGATCCAGCCTGCTTATCCAACAGAAAGCAAGTACCAAACAGAACCTCTATTTTTGACTGAACTGGTAAATTTGATCTGAATGCAGTAACAAAGCCTAGGCATTTGTCGTGATCTTTTCTGGTTAGTCAAGTTATGAAATAGGAAAGAATGGTATTCTTTCAACATTTAACCTCAAAACTCCCGCATGCATGTGTGTATGTTGTGTGTTATTACGTATGTTAGAATATTAGTATTGTAAATAAACCTTGTTTCGTTTTATAAAGAATTGTCTCTGTAATGTGATTTTAAGTATTTTATCCTTATTGCCACAAAGATAACGGTACCTAAACTCGAATTTGAGAGATTTAATAATCTTGTGTTATTGTTACCGTGGCCACGAAATACAGAAAAACGAGATTAATCGAATATACGGTTTAGTGATCGCTGGACGACCACTTAATACAGTATAAATTGTAAGTTAAATATTAATATTACTTTAATCAAGCAATATTGAATCTTTAACAATAATTCTGAATAATAGCTGAAATAATAGCTTCATATTGATTTGCATTACACATTGGTAAATTGTCGGGATAGAGTGGACAAAGAAACTGCTGTAGATTTGTTGAAAAGTGACATGTAAATTTGTCTCTGATACTGGTAAAGATTGGGACAAATGGTTACCTTATCTGCTATTCGCCTATTGTGAGGTTCCTCAAGCATCTACAGGTTTTGCACCCTTCAAGCTTCTTTTTGCTCACCAGATGAGTGGTCCACTGGACGTGTTGAAAGAGAGCAATTTTTAAAGTTTGGGCTCCTAAATATCCGGTCACTCACACCCAAAGCAGTTATTGTAAATTAAATTATCACAGATAATAGTTTTGATGCACTCTGTCTGACTGAAACATGACTGAAAACAAATTATTATTTTGGTCTAAATGAATCTACTCCACCAAGCTACTGTTATAAGCACAAGCCTCGTCAAACTGGTCGTGGCGTTGGTGTCGCAACAATATATAGTGATATTCTCAATGTTACTCAGAAAACAGGATACAGGTTTAACTCATTCAAAATACTTATGCTTAATGTTACACTATCAGATATGCAAAATAAATTGGTCCTATCTCTTGCTCTGGCTACTGTGTATAGACCGACAGGGCCATATACAGATTTTCTAAAAGAATTTGCAGATTTCCTCTCAGACCTATTGGTTAATGTTGATAAAGCACTAATTGTTGGAGATTTTAACATTCACGTTGATAATACAAATTATGCATTAGGACTTGCATTTACTGACCTAATAAACTCTTTTGGTGTCAAGCAAAATGTCACCGGGCCCACGCATCGTTTTAATCATACTGTAATGATAACATATAATATATATATTGTTATAAGGGAAACAGGTCAATTTAGCTCAAAGGGAATCATTAATGATTTTATAGGGAATTTGAACAGACTCACTGTTTCACGGCGATTCACCGAACAAGCCGTATAACAAACTCTGCACTGGATATTAAAATCCCGAAATATAGTGAAAACACTATTAAATAGCACAGTAACAAAATCGACAGATTAAGACATTAACTTATGAGCACAAAACACAAGATATTTCTCTTTTCAATATAAACAAGACTTTATTTATATAAATCTAAGACATGTAAACTAATCTACACAAGCATTCACACATTCACGCATTGCAGAAAGAGAGAAAGTGAGGAAAGGATTAGATTAAGAGAATGAGAATTTGATATCCCACGTTTACAGCAATATGTGCAATTGCATAAACCTGAACAACCATCAATCACACATTTAACACTCGCATTGACATTTCAATGAGGCTAAAATCTATCTTAAAATGACACCAGCTCAGCAAGAATCTGGGGTTTGTACTTGCGTAGCTTTTTTTGTTTAAGGATTCCCTTTGTCCTCCGTCTTTGCAGGAAAGGGTTTCTCCGAAGTCGCTGATTGGCTTAGAGTTCAGGAGTCATTGAAGTGGGCGTGGGTTCTTGTCTGGGTTTGCAGAGTTTTGGGCTGGTTGTCCTTGGCAAATGCAACTTAGCACACGAACTCAACGGAAAGAAAATAAACTAAAGTAAAAGAATAAAAGGATGTAAAGAGACTAGGTGGCTTTTCTTCTCATCATGGTAGCAACTGGCTGGGTTGTGGTCCAGAGCACATGGCTGAAGAGAAAGTTAGAAGGCATTTTCAAGAGAGTTCATTTTTCCAGAGAGAGAGAGAGAGATCCAAGAAGAGAGAGGAATTCAAGAGGTCGGAGAATTCAAGAGAAGCGAGGAGAAGTGTGTCCTGGGTATTTACCCTCTGCTTTTAGACACCCCCCAATGGTTGTCTTGACCAATTAGATCCTATGCTGGCTCTGGGTGCTGCTTTGTTTCTCCACCCAATCAATAAATCAACATGTCATGTTTAGTCACATTGCCCGAATTTTACATTCTCTTGCAAAGTATCCTTTTGAATGTGATTTCTATAACCAGAATATGATGCATTTGACAGGAAATCAATCAAAAGAAATGATTAAAGCTAGACTTATGACACTCATACATACCAAACATGACATTAACCCTTAAGGCTTACGCTATTCAATACTAATTAAAAGCACGATAAACACAATGATTAAAACAAGGATAGTCAAATTTGTGGGTCACATACATAATATGCAGTTATGCATATAAATTATTATTTTCATTAACAATGAGAATGAAAGTCCTTTAAGATGATTTTACAGTCTGTGGCTGTGATTTCTATCACAGATTTACATGTAATGGTCACATGTTGCATCTCTTTGACCATCAATATTTATTCCTCAAATGTATTACCAAATACAAATCATTAAGTGTTCCTTTGGTTTTGCTGTTGCAGGCTGTATTCAGACGGGCTGTAGCTAGGGTCTGATTTATGACTTCCTGCTGTTGTCTTGTGGAATTCGGCTCCTCATGTTTCAACCATGCTTCGATCGAATCTTGATTTGTCTGATTCGGTCCTTGATATACTACAATACACTAGATTGAATTATATCGCATGGAATTGATATTACTGATATAGATATCGTACCTCAAAATGATGATATTACTGACCATTTCCTTGTTTCGTGCATGCTGCATATTACTGATGTTAACTTTAAGACTCCGTGTTATTGTCCAGGCAGAACTATTTTTCCAGCCACTAAAGACAGATTCACCAATAACCTGCCGGATTTATCTCAACTGCTCTATGTACCCATATCTACAGATAAACTAGAAAAAATTACTAGCACTATGGGATTTACTATGGGAACTATCTTCTCTAAAACGTAAGAAACTGTTGCCCCCATCAAATTAAAAAAGGTTAGAGAAAAACATGCTGCGCCATGCTACAACAGTTATACCCATTCTCTTAAGAAAGAAACTCGTATTCTTGAGCGTAAATGGAGAAAAATTAAATTGGAAGTCTTTAGAATTGCATGGAAAAACAGTATGTCCAGCCATAGACAGGCTCTAAAAGCTGCCAGGACTGAGCATATCCGCAAACTCATAGATAATAACCAAAATAATCCAAGGTTTTTATTTAGCACAGTGGCTAGATTAACAAATAAACAGATGTCACCCGATCTAAATACTCCCTCACAGTTTAATAGTAATGACTTTATGAATTTCTTCACTGATAAAATAGATAACATCAGAAATACAATAACAAATGTAGATTCTACAGTGTCTAGTACTTCAGCTTCATTCATCGCACCCAAAGAAAAACTGCATTGCTTTACAACTATAGGACAGGATGAGCTAAATAAAATGATCACTGCATCTAAACCAACAACATGTTTATTAGATCCTGTACCCACTAAATTATTGAAAGAATTGTTACCTGTAGCAGAAGAACCACTTCTCAATATTATTAACTCCTCGTTATCTTTAGGTCACGTCCCAAAACCATTTAAGCTGGTGGTTATTAAGCCTCTCATTAAGAAACCAAAACTAGATCCTTGTGAACTGGCAAATTACAGGCCCATTTCAAATCTTCCGTTTCTGTAAATGTTTTTTGAAAATGTAGAGTCTGCTCAATTGTGCTCCATCTTGCTAAAAATTATATCTCTGAAGAATTTCAGTCAGGTTTTAGGCCCCGCCATAGCACAGAAACTGCACTTGTTAAAATTACAAATTACTTGCTTCTTGCGTCAGACCAAGGTTGCATCTCATTGCTAGTTTTACTTGATCTTAGTGCTGTGTTCGACACTATAGATCATGACATACTCATAGATTTACAAAACTATACAGGTATTCAAGGGCAGGCTTTAAGATGGTTTAGATCCTACCTGTCCGATCGCTATCACTTTGTTTATTTAAACAGGGAGGTATCTCAATTATCACCAGTAAAGTATGGAGTACCACAAGGATCTGTCCAAGGTCCTCTGCTATTTTCATTATACATGTTGCTCCTTGGTAATATTATTAGAAAATACGGGATTAGTTTCCATTGTTATGCTGATGACACTCAACCATATATCTCAACAAGACCAGATGAAACTTCTAAACTATCTAAGCTAACGGAGTGTGTTAAAAATATAAAATATTGGATGACCAATAATTTTCTCCTATTAAATTCAGATAAGACAGAGATATTACTTATTGGACCTAAAACAGTACACAGAATATCTTGGATCACAATTTGCAACTAGATGGATGTACTGTTACTTCCTCTACAGTCAAACAGCTGGGTGTTATATTAGACAGCAGCCTATCTTTTGAAAATCATATTTCCCATGTTACAAAAACTGCATTCTTCCATCTTAGAAACATTGCCAAGCTACGGAACATATTAAGTGTTTCTGATGCAGAAAAGTTAGTTCATGCATTCATGACCTCTAGGCTGGGCTATTGTAATGCACTGTTAGGTGGTTGTCCTGCATCTTCAATAAACAAGCTACAGATAGTACAAAATGCTGCGGCTAGAGTCCTTACCAGGTCAAGAAAATATGATCATATTTTCCAATTTTACAGTCTCTGCACTGGCTACCTATTAAGTTCAGTATCAGTTACAAAATATCATTACTTGCCTATAAGGCCCTAAATGATTTAGCTCCTGCGTACCTAACTAATCTTCTATCATGCTACAATCCAACCCGCTCCCTAAGGTCGCAAAACTCTGGACTCTTGGTAGTACCTAGGATAGCAAAGTCCACTAAAGGAGGTAGAACTTTTTCATATTTGGCTCCCAAACTCTGGAATAGCCTTCCTGATAACGTTCGGGGTTCAGACACACTCTCTCTATTTAAATCTAGATTAAAGACATATCTATTTAGCCAAGCATTCATATAATGCATCTCACAATATTGTACTGCCAGTATATCTGATCAAATGCACATTATTATGCTTTAGCTTGGGTTATACTGATAATTTCATCAGGGTTATTCCTGGATGGAACAACTACTATCTAATTGTCTTATTTGTTTCTATGTTTCTGCCAGGATTAACATCCCGTGGTAGCTAATTACACAAGCTTCAGTCTGGATCCAACCCTTAAGCGATCTGAGATGACCGAACACACCTGAGAAGAGATTATGACAACCCCTCGGAGGACCTCAGAAGAAGCCAACCATCAGCGATTATACAGAATTAACCAAATTTTGCCATAAATGGTGGATCAGCACCTAGAGACAACCTCTACAGCCCCTACAGTCCTGAACATCAGCGGAGTCTAGGACACATAGATGAGCCCCAGAGACAGATTCCCAGTGAGGACCCCGTCACCTAGACAGCCATCAGGAAAATACGCTGGAATCAGTGGACCACTTACAATCTGACTTTGCTGCAGTTGAAACAAACTACTGGTTTTTCTGTCCGGAGGGGAACTGGCCCCCTGACTGAGCCTGGTTTCTCCCACGTTTTTTTCTCCATTCTGTCACCAATGGAGTTTTGGTTCATTGCCGCTGTCGCCTCTGGCTTGCTTAGTTGGGGACACTTCATTTCTAGCAATATCATCGACTTCATTGCACAGATACTATTTAAACTGAACTGAGCTGGACGATGCCATCACTAAATTCAATAATGAAATGCCTTCAGCTGAAAAATGAGTGTTAAATCTTGTCATTTTACATTATTGACATACTATTTTCCTATTTTGATATTGTGCAGTTACTTTGTTATAATTTGTATTGTTAAAAGCGCTATATAAATAAAGGTGACTTGACTTGACAGTTGGGAGGCCAACAATAAGTCACGCAAGTGAAACTTGCGTTCATATGCATTGCAGATATAGAATCCTCCAGTAGTGAATGGAACAACCATATTGTATTAGTTCCTAAGAAGGATGGAACAATAACATTTTGTTTGGACTTTATTAAAATGAATGCTGTGAGCAAGTTCGATCCGTATCTCATGCCCAGAGTGGATGAACTTATAGAGAGACTCTTACTATAGAGAGTAAGGCACAGTTTCTCACCACTCTGGATTTGTGCAAAGGATACTGGTAAGTGCCGTTAAGTCCAGATAGCAAAGAGCTGACTGCTTTTAAAACACTATTAGGACAGTTCCGGTTCTACCGCTTTGGGCTTCACGGGCACCGTTCCAGCGGTTGATGGACCACATTCTGACATGCAGGACTTTACAGCTGCGTATTTGGATGATATAATTATCTTCAGCGAGACCTGCCAGGAGCACTTGCAGCATGTGAAAGAAATACTGTTAAAAATCAAAGCAACAGGACTGACGATACGGCCAGACAAATGCAACATCGCTAAAGCTGAGACTACGGTGAATCCCATTTCTCTGTCTTACCCCTTCCCTTCGCTTACCCTAGCCCTTGTCCCTCGAATCTGAGTGGTAAGTTAGGTGAAAACATACCCCTATGAAACGAGACAACGCTTGGTTACTGTTACGCCATCATACATAGTCGCTAGCTGGTTGCTACGTCATCTGATTCCAGTGATTGCCGGAGAGAGTTGAAAAGCGCTCACCGCCTCCAGGCGGGAGTCGAGCAGCAGAGAGCTGATGCAGTCCGAGCGACCAAGAAGAGAGAGACGCCGAAGAAGAGCCTTGTTTACGTTGTGTTAAAAGTTGTATTTTGTGTTATTAAACACCGTTTTTGTGGTTTGTCACCCTGACTTCCTCGTCCTTCCTTCCCTGATCCCAACCTTGCTACACCGTGTCTTCTCTTGACAGAGCTTCTGTCAGGTTGTGCTGGCAGCCCTCCTCCCTACTCCTAGGTAGGTTCTGCCCCAGAGTCCAGTCATATGTAGTACTGCCCCAAGCCTGGGCCAGTCCATATCAGTGTCTCCACATGTTACCTCCCTTTGGGCAGAATGTGGCCTCTGTAGCGCCCTTCTCCGAAGGCTCACTTCTGCCGTTACAGCAAGCTGTAACAACAAATAGGAAAGACCTGAAGCCGTCTTTCACTGAAGGTTGAAATCCCTTCCAATTTCCGTGGGGAAAGGTACAGCTGCTTGACTATCTCCAGCAGCGATGTACTCAGTGGTCCCGGTGGGCACCAAGGTTAGCGAATTTGCGCTGGGGCGGTAGGAAGGTTGCAACCTCTTGCATGGCATTTGTCCGTCACGCGCTTGCTTGTCAACATCTGCATGCCACAAGGTTGTGACGGGGTTCAGCTTGTGGCACTTTCCATAGGACCCCTATGTCGTCATGACATAACTCGTAGTGACTGACAGATAGGGAACGTCTAGGTTACGTACGTAACCCCCATTCCCTGATGGAGGGAACGGAGACATTATGTCCCCATTCCACAATCTTGAACCATCGCTGGTTGCCAGGGACTCATTCTCGGCTCCTCAACATAAAACCTAATCAGTGGATGCACCTGTCGCCCTTTTATACCAGTATGCACAGGGAGTGTCTCAGATATGTAAAATCCACTAGCCAATTTCATTGGCGTTTTCTCTTAAAGTCAGAGATGATCGGGGCTTCCAGGTAAATCCCCTATGTTGCCACGACATAACGTCTCCATTCCCTCCATCAGGGAACGGGGGTTACGTATGTAACCTAGACGTTCTTACACTAAACACTTAGTTAACTGACTATCACTGTAATGAAAACTACCCTACCTTTACTTTTTAAATAAATTTACATATAATTTAATGGTCAATCGTCATCCTGACCACATGGTCTGCTCTTCTGCACAATGGTAACCGCACAAACTTACACATACTAGAAATAATACAACATTAAACACTAACAGATATCCCCTTGTATTAATATTGAGCAAAAACAAATGAAATAATACTTAATCTTTACATTTTTACTATCTTTTAACAGTCAGAAGCAAAGCATGCTGGGAACTAGAAATCTGCTGTTACTCATTCAGTGAATGTGTGTGTGTGTGTGTGTGTGTGTGTGTGTGTGTGTGTGTGTGTGTGTGTGTAGGTGTGTGTGTGTGTGTGTGTGTGTGTATATATATATATATGTGTGTGTGTGCATACATTCACATTTATATGGGAACATCTATGCAATTTACACTCACCGCCACTTTATTAGGTACACCTGTTCAATTGCTTGGTAACACAAATTGCTAATCAGCCAATCACATGGCAGAAACTCAATGCATTTAGGCATCAAGATGTGGTGAAGACAACTTGTATAATTATCAGAGCTGCATCTAAGAGTAGCAGAAAAAAAGGGAAAAATTAAATGGTTCCGTAGTGGAACGGAATTTAATTTATATTTTAGTTTTTTTATATAAAAACCTGATGTTACACACTCCTGTACAGTAGGTGGTGGAATGCACCTATAAATACTGGTTTGCGATCCGCCATTAAACTGAAAGAAGAAGACAAAGGCAATTTGCTGAAGTTAAAACCGAGCATCGGAATGGGGAAGAAAGGGGATTTAAGTGACTTTGAACATGGAATGGCTGTTGGTGCCAGACGGGCTGGTCTGAGTATTTCAAAAGCTGCTGAACTACTGGGATTTTCAAGCAAAACTATCTCTATTGTTTACAGAGAATGGTCCGAAAAAGAGAAAATATCCAGTGAGCGGCAGTTGTGTGGATGAAAATGCCTTGTTGATGTCAGAGGTCAGAGGAGAATGGGCAGACTGGTTAGGGATGAAAGAAAGGCAACAGTTACTCAAATAACCACTCGTTACAACCAAGGTATGCAGAATACCATCTCCGAATACACAACACGTTGAACCCTGAAGCAGATGGGCTACAGCAGCAGAAGACCACACCGGGTGCCGCTCTTGTCAGCTAAGAAAAGGAAATGCAGGCTACAATTTGCACAGGCTCACCAAAATTGGACAATAGAAGATTGGAAAAACGTTGCCTGGTCTGATGAGTCTCGATTTCTGCTGCGACATTCAGATGTTAGGGTCAGAATTTGACATAAATAACATGAAAGCATGGATCCATCCTGCCGTGTCTCAACTGCTCAGGCTGGTGGTGTAATGTTGTGGGGATATTTTCTTGGCACACTTTGGACTCCTTAGTACCAATAGAGCATTGTTTAAATGCCACAGCCTACCTGAGTATTGTTTCTGACCATGTCCCGGGAGGACTGGGGCCAAAAAGTGGCACTGGACTTTTTGGCAAGGAACGGCCCACCAAACCTCCGCAACACACTGTGTCATGATTATAGAAGAATATGCCACCATAAATGAGTGGCATATTCTTGACATTATAATTTGTCTTTTCTGGTGTATATGACAAATAGTAAATATTTTTTACGAGGGACAGTTTAATATCACTAAAGTTAAATACCAATATGACCAGTCCATATGACACAATGCTCAAGTGTGGACATCAAAGGATGGACTGCTATTGCGGAAGTGGCATAAAAATAACACTACTGACGATGAGTGGAATGTTGTTTATCAGGTGGTGGTTCCCTCAATCTTTCGCCAGCAAGTACTATCATTGGCGCATGATCATTTGCTGTCAGGGCACCTAGGAGTGACAAAAACGTACAATCGTGTCTTACAACATTTTTTTTGGTATGGTTTGAAGCGTGACGTGGTGCAGTTTTGTAAGACTTGTCATGTTTGCCAGTATGCTGGGAAGCCGAACCAGGTGATCCCTTCAGCACCTTTAATTCCAGTTCCTGTTATAGGTGAACCTTTTGAGCATGTGATTGTGTTGGTCCTTTACCAAAAGCTAAGTCTGGTAACCAGTTTTATTGACTGTTATGTGTACAGCTACCAGATATCCAGAGGCGATTCCACTTCACAAGATCACAGCTCGAGCAGTCGTCAAAGCTTTGATAAAGTTTTTTACCACTTTTGGTTTGCCGAGAATCGTCCAGACTGATCAGGGTACAAATTTTCTATCCAAATTGTGTGCTCAAGTTTTTAAATCACTTAATATTACACATCGCATATCCAGTGCTTATCACCCGGAGAGTCAGGGATCATTGGAAAGATTCCATCAAACATTAAAAGCAATGCTTAGGAAGTACTGTATGGAGACAGGGTCTGAGTGGGACGAAGGTGTTCCTTTGCTTTTATTTGCAATTCGTGATACAGTGCAGGAGTCTCTTAAGTTCAGTCCATTAGAGTTAGTGTTTGGCCATACTGTGAAAGGACCACTAAAAGTCTTAAAAGAGAGGATGTTAGGCATTGAGGACTCTAAAAAAACTAATGTTTTAGATTACGTGAGCAAGTTCCATGACCGACTTCAGCAAGCGTGTATGCTAGCTCGTGAATCATTGACTAAAGCACAGAGTAAGATGAAAATGTGGTATGACAAATCTACTGTAAAAAGATCTTTTGCAGTGGGCGACCAGGTCCTGGTTTTACTTCCTGTTCCTGGATCGGCATTAACAGCACGTTTTTCAGGTCCTTATGAGATCTTGGAGAGGAGGGGTGAGACCGATTACGTATTGAGTACACCAGACAGAAAACGTCAAAAACGGGTGTGTCATATCAACATGTTAAAAGCTTACCATACCAGAGATGTTGCGAAGTCATTTCATGAGAAGGTAGACGATTCCATCCATCCAGTAGGGGTCGTGTAATAAAAAGTCCAGTTGTTGAGCAGCAAGATGATTTGAAGGCTTGATGGAGGCAGATGCTCCATTTTTGTGTGCCAGATTCACCAATTCCGAAACGTTAGCCAATTTGTCAAGTTTCTTAACACATCTAAACACTGATCAGAGGGAAGATGTTGTTAAACTTTTTAGTAAGTTTTCTTCTATACTAGGTGATGTTCCCACACTTACAAATGTTTTACAGCACGACATTAATGTAGGTGATGCTCAGCCAATTAAACAACACCCTTATAGAGTAAACTTTATTAAAAGAGCTGTAATGAAGAAAGAAGTTTAGTATTTGTTGGAGAAGGATTTGGCTAGTCCTAGTGTTCGTTCATGGAGTTCACCATGTCTTTTAGTACAGAAGCCAGATGGTACTGCACGTTTTTGTACAGATTATAGACGTGTTAACGCTGTAACAGTGCCTGACTGTTTTCCAATGCTAAGAATGGAGGACTGTGTTGACAGCGTTGGCTCTGCCAGATTCGTGAGTAAGTTGGATTTACTCAAAGGATATTGGCAAGTTCCATTAACTCCTAGAGCATCAGAAATTTCAGCTTTTGTAACACCAGACCGTTTCTTGCAATACAAAGTTATGGCGTTCGAAGCTGAAATGCAGCAGCCACTTTTCAGAGATTGATTAATCTAGTTCTTGCTGAAGTTCAATTGTGCAATGCTTATCTTGATGACCTAGTGATTTACTCACAGAGCTGGTCTGAGCATTTATCACTTCTAGAGACTGTTTTAAGCGTTTACAGGAAGCTTTTAACACTGAATTTAGCCAAATGTGAAATCGGTAAGAGCTACGGTGACTTACCTAGGTAAACAGGTGGGACATGGACAGGTACGCCCGGTGATGGCTAAAATTTCATCTATAAACAAATTTCCAGTGCCTAAAACCCGACGCGAGTTGCGTAGATTTTTGGGTATGGCTGGTTATTATCGATGTTTCTGTCGCAATTTCTCCTCTGTTGCTACACCATTAACTTCTTTACTCAGTCCTGCAGAACCGTTTGTTTGGTCATCTGAATGTCAAACGGCATTCGATAATATTAAAGTGTTGTTGTGTAGTGAGCCTGTACTGGCAGCTCCAAATTTTTCATTGCCGTTCAAATTGGAGGTGGATGCGAGTGATGTGGGAGCTGGAGCTGTACTCCTCCAGGAGGATAAGGATGAAATCGATCACCCCATTTGTTACTTCTCTAAAAAGTTTAATAGAAGTCAACGGAATTATTCAACAATAGAGAAGGAAGCTTGTTGTTGGCAATCCAACATTTCGAGGTTTATGTCGGTTCTTCTACTTATCCTGTGATTGTCTATACTGATCACAACCCATTGACCTTTATTTCATGAATGCGTAATCAGAACCAGAGATTAATGAGGTGGTTTCTTATTTTTTAGGATTACAATCTCGAGATCCGGTACAAGAAAGGTACGGATAACGTAGTGGCAGATGCTCTGTCTCGGATCTAAGGAATAGTGCCTACTTTGCTAAGTTGGTTCTATCAAACAGACGTATATGTTTGTTTTTAAGGATGAGGGTGTTACGTCCCGTATGGTCTGGGAGGGATATTTTTGCTCTTTTCTCACTCTCACCTCACAGGCCCTGTGATTGGACTATGCTTCCGTCAATCATCAATGCTACTCTACGCGTGGAGGACCAATCAGACGTTAGGGGGCGCGTATAAAGACCCGGATGTGACGCGAGTTCGGGAGAGCGTTTGCTTTTCATTTGTTGGCTCTCGGTTTTACTCCTGATTTTGGTTGTAGTTTTCTGTGTTTAGCGTTTCTCTTTGTGAAACTTTCCTGTATGTTTGCTGTGACTTGAGTCTCGGTTTATCCGAGTTTATTCAAGTCCTTCTCGACCTGTAGTGATGGGACCAGTTCAGCATGTCACGTGACTTACATCGTACTACACGCAGGGTAAAGTTGCCTAAACACACTAGTTTATGAGCGAGTGCCAACTTCTGTAGTTTGTTTGTCAGTCAGCATAATTAGTGGCGTTCTACGCTGAAGATGTTATTTTCCTTGATTTCTTTGTTTAGCTTAGCTTTGATCGGTGCTAGTTAGAGGGTTTTTGTTTTATTATTTTCTTTTCTTTAGCACTGCTCTTGTCCCTCACTGTTGTTGTCCTTTATCAATTACATTTGTATATAATTTGTAAATAGATATTTGCTGGTTTGTTTGAAGGTATTTTGGGTTTGTTTGTATTACTATTATTGTGAGCTTTGTAATATTGAATTATTTCTCACTAAACGCAAGCTTGATATTCAGTTTTGCCTCTGTCTGCTTTCTAATCGTACACACCACACTTTCACAGCAGGGAAAAGTGTTTTAGCTTAAATATTCTTTTACTTATCAAATGTTTTGTGTTGCCTCCCAAAACCCTAGACGCCAAATAATTAGGGAGACGTAACAATCATTTACAAGACTTGAAGACCGAAGAGTGTAAAGACCATCGACTCTACCGTGCGACTCCACCGGGCAGGGACACTGTCAAATGATATAAATATCGCTTTTTATTTATCTTCTTTCTTACTACTTGTTTCACTTCTGTTTTAGTTTTTATAACCAATTCTTCTTCAACATACTACTGGTTTTATAACCAATTCTACTTCAACATACTACATGGAAATGAAATAATATATATATGTGTGTTGTTTTTAGCTTTATTTTTTGTTTTCATTTAAATGTTTAGTTTTGAAATGTTGTTGTATGCATTTGTCATTTTATTTAATTTCTCAATTTTCTTAAATGTGTATATATAGTATTTATAGAGTTTTAACTTATAGTTTTAGTTACTTTTTCTTATTTGTAAGTCACTTTGGATAAAAGCGTCTGCTAAATGACTAAAAAGTAAAGTAAAGTAAAAAGTAAAGACTTGAATAGTGCAGAATGTGGACTGTTTTTATGGTGCCTTTCTATTGGTCAATATAAAGTATTTGTCATTTTGCAGGAGTTTGACATCTATCATTTTAAGGAATAAAGCTCCAATAGTGGAAAAGAGTATACAAATTATTTTGAGGATGAAAAATACAGTAAACAGTAATGTGAAATATATGATGTTACAATGTAAAATAGCTATCTTCTATGCAAATATAAAGTCAAATATAATTATTTGCTGTGATTAAAGCTGAATTTGCAGCATCATTACTCCAGTCTTCAATGTCACATGATCCTTCAGAAATTATTCTAATATGCTGATTTACTGCTTTTATGATTATCATGAATGTTGAAAACTGTTGTGTTTCATATTTTTGTGGAAAATGTAATACCATTCAGTCTTGGGTAAGATTACAAAATATAAATTAATATTTTTCTTCAACAATGTTGCATTAAATCAAAGATTATAGAATACAAAAAGGTTTACAGATTCTTTACAGGTAGAATACAAACTTTGATTACATTGATTTAAGTGACAGTAAAGATATTTAAACGTATTACAAAGTACTTATATTTCAAATAAATGCTATTCTTTAACTGAGAACCATTATACCAATAATATAATTATTATTAATAATTGATAACTAATAATATTTGATAATTAAGCAGCGAATTAGGCAGTATTAGAATTATTTCTGAAGGGACACTAAAGACTGGACTAATGATGCTGAAAATTCAGCTTTGATCACATAAATAAATTACATTTTAAAACATCCTAAATAGAATAAAACACTATTTTAAGTGTAATATTTCATAATATTAGGATATTGTTTTACTGTATTTTTAATCAATTAAATTCCATCGTCCTTCAAATAAATAAAACACCTTAATTTTTAAAATTGTAAGAACCAGTGTGTGTATATAAAATAGGCTAATGCATGTGAATTAATATTATATTTTCATTAGGCTTATAATATAAATCACTTTCCTATGCACAGCACTCGCAAGCAATAGTCCTCAGATTTACAATGTTCTAGAGTAAGATTGAGAATGACTTTTATAGATTAGACATGTGAAATCATGGAAGAAAGCAGATTTACATAAACTCGTATCTCCTGCTGAAAACTGCATTATGTAGCCTACATTGTGACGACTCAAATAACGGCATTAAAATCTGAGAAATTTAAAAAGGCCAGTAGTAGTTTGCATTCCTGAAAATGAATGTATATCGTTTAACTTTGTCTCGTCATGTTTATTTGCTTACATCTTACCTCAGCTCGCATTCAAGTCATGCGCAACTCAGCGTCTATGAATGGTAAATCCCACCTTCTACAATTTGGTTGGCTATTTCAAACATTTTGACATTGACCAGCGCTTTTGAGCCGCTGCACTGAGCCCGGAGCAATACTGTGGTCATTGTGAGGTCACAGCACACTCACTGTGTGCTCATACTGTGGTCATTGTGAGGTCACAGCAGGGCCGTCTCTAGTGGGGTGAAAGGTGGTGACGATTATAGAGGCTCACGGATGAGAGGGGCCAGCCTAAAAGATGCTCAGGACAGTTGATGGGCCACTGCTGCACATAAAGCTTATCAGTTTCACGTGTTTCTAAGCCTTGCCAATGTATACATTCAAAAGAGTTTAAAGCATTCAAACACAAGACTCGGAAAAGCTCAACTTGCGCACCGTGTTCAGTGCACACGCAGAGAGCCACGTCTCATGGACAGCAACACCGAACCGAGCTCTCCTTCACGTCCTCCTGCACCTGAATGAACAAATACAAATAGGAGTTTAAACATGCAAACAGTAATAGATGTGAAATAGCCCAATTCAGCACCCATGCGCAGTGTTCTGTGAGACATGTCTCAAAGTGCTTGAACACCGAATTTGCCTCTTCTTTGCTCTTGTACCGACAAATACATACACAATTATGTGAAAATACCCGTCTTGGAGAGTGTCCTCGAAAAAACTGTCAGTTAAGTCTTAAGTGAAAGTGGACAGTGGACAAAGAAATCGGATGTGCATCATTATAATGGATGCATTGTCTCTTAAAGTGACCGCGCCTAATTTACTAGCTGCTGTCGGTGTCCTTAATATTAATCCAAGAAAATCACTCACTGCACTTGACTGAATTACTTTAGTTTTAATAAGAATTAATCCACAGCCAAACCAAAAATTATTCAGATACCAGGTATAATTTTATTTTATGTTTTAGTGGGTGCAAGACACTATAGTTTATATAAGTGAGTATAGCAATATCCTCCTAAAAATTCTTCATACAGTGGACTACCAGTAAAATAAAATAAAAACAAATTGGGACCAAAGATTATTATTCAGACACTTGACCTGGCCATGTTTAGCTTAAATCAATAGTTGTTAAATCAAACTTTAGTCATTCAAATAAATAAATATTCCAAGGCCAGAGTCAATTATTCAAAAATAACTGTTCGATGAGCCAATGCAAATGCAATGAGATGTGAAATAAAACGTCCTCATGTATTAAAGAAGAGTGGCTTGAAGAATGGTAACATAACTCCGAGACATATAGATACAGACACACACAGGTGTAATGCAAACTACACTTCATAGGGATGTTTAGATAGCTATATAAGAATTCACACGTTCAAGGTTTTTGAAAATACTTAGCTTACAGGTCTCAGTTTAAATGCTTCAGTTTGTTTTCTATTCTGTTCTATCAGTTTGAATGCTTCAGTTTATTTTGATATTATATTATGTTATGTTACGTTAGGCCTATATCATAAACCTAGATAAATTCTAGAGAATGGGGTCCGGCTGTTGCTAGTAGCCCCGTTCTGTCCGGGCTGAGTATGGTTCTTGGACCTGATTTCTCTCCTCGACGGCTCTCCATGGGAGATTCCTGTCAGGAGGGATCTACTCTCACAGGCGGAGGGTATGATCCTTCATATCCTGCAGGCCCGGTTCTCCGCAGGGTTAACCCACTCCACCTTAAGGGTTTACGTGGCGGCTATAGCGGCCTACCACGCCCCTATGTGTGGACAGTCAGTGGGCAAAGACCCCCTGATTACACGCTTCCGCCACGGTGTGATGAGGCTCAGACCTAGGGTACGATCCCGTGTCCCTCATTGGGACCTCGTTGTGGTGCTAGAGGCTCTCTGCAGGCCTCCTTTTGAGCCTATCGAGGAGATATCAGAGCGTCTCCTTACCTTGAAGAGAGTGCTTCTTTTAGCTTTATCTTCTCTGAAGAGAGTTGGGGATCTGCAGGCCCTTTCTGTGGCCCCTTCTTTTCTAGACTTTGCACCCGGTCTGGCCAAAGCTTTCTTGTACCCTCGTGCGGGGTACGTCCCTAAGGTCCCCTCCTCTGTACCACGACCTGTCGTACTCCGGCTGTTTTGTCCTCCTCCCTTCAGGGAGCCCGACCAGAAGAGGCTTAATTGTATGTGTCCAGTGCGAGCGCATACGTCCACAGAACTGCCCTGTGGAGAAGGGCGGACTAACTGCTGGTATGCAATGGTCCCCCTAAAAAGGGTCTTCCAGCTTCCAAGCAGACACTTAGTCGGTGGATAGTGGATGCCATCATAGTTGCCTATGAGTCCTCTGAACTCCCCTCACCTTTGGGGGTCAAGGCTCACTCAACTAGAGGTATGGCGGCCTCCAAGGCCTTTCTCGCAGGTGTACCTATTCAGGACATATGTGACGCTGCTGGGTGGTCTACGCCCCTAACCTTCGTCAGGTCCTATGACCTAGATCTATGAGCCACTCCTGGCTCATCTGTTCTCTTGCCATAGCTGTGCCTTCCACACACTAAGCAAGGATTTGCAAGTCTGGCGGCGTGGAAATCTTGTTCCCCATAGCGTTCGACACAGCTCGAAGTTCACGAAGGGGAATGTCCTAGGTTACGTATGTAACCATGGTTCCCCAAGGGAACGAGACGCTGCGTCGCAGGGCCATACTCCCAGCATCCCCAATAGAGCTATGCTTCATTCCTAGAAGCTGGCGCCGGCTGCACTTCACGTGATTTTAAGCTTCCTGGTCGTGACGTCACCCGCACATGAGGTCTTGCCGTCAATTTTGACTGATTACACATATGATTCAGAGCTGGATATCGCTGATGGCGTTCCCCATAGCGTTCAACGTAGCGTCTCGTTCCCTCGGGGAACCATGGTTACATACGTAACCTAGGACATTCCCCTTCGTGAACTTCGAGCTGTGTCGAACGCTTGGACGTTTTTGCTCAGGTGACCGAAATGTCCGCTCGATAGAAAAAGTAGAGGGAACATTGCCCATAACCCGTGTTTTTCCAACCTTCTACTTTTGAAAATGCACTGGAATGGCAGTCAACAGAGTCGATGCGCGGGACTCGAGGAAGGAGAGGAAACGGCCAGAAGAAACAGTTAAATGTAGCAAAATTACTATTCTTTTAAGGACGTCAAGTGCAGGTCAGTTTCATCTGTAATACGCTACTATAGTTTTTTCTTTATTAACCTAGTTGAGTATTAAATTGCTAGCACCTGTTAGGCTGTCAATAGCACCCCATTATTATCATCAGTCAGAATACTGCGCTAAAGGACATCATTATCGATTTAGCAGGCAGATATTCACTTGGATTTATTGTACAGAAAGGGAGGGAGCAAGAGCAAACAGCAACACAAAAATATCAGTCAGACCAAAAGTACCAGTGATGGGGAAGTTACTTTTAAAAGTAATGCATTACAATATTGCGTTACTCCCTAAAAAGTAACTAATTACGTTATGTAGTTACTTTTTATGGAAAGTTATGCATTACGATACATTCGCATGACTTTTTAAATATGAGCAGGGCTTGATTGTTTGTTTTTAATACAAGAAGTTCTATTTATAGCAAATGTAAAGCCCTTTAACACCAAAAAGTGTAATGAATAAACCTCAGGCTGAAGAAAAAGTTAATTCACATCTGTACAGTAGAATGCAGGAGGAGGAGTTCAACACTCTTCAGCAATAAAAAACCGTGAAGCACAATTGTTAGTTTATCTAAAGTCATTTTTGCTTATTAGTATGGTTGAACTGGATCATCAAAGGTCAGCAGCAAAGACATCAGTTAATAAAACGGGATTAGATACATTTGTGTTGTTTAACAAATTTAATTATTGCAGGCTTGCGTCATATTCTGAGTTTGCATTTCACTGTTTTAATAAATTTTGATGAATACTGAATCTTTTTTTTTTTTTTTTGAGTGAGATGAATTAATGCACGTTCACATTTAGTCCAGAACTACTGTAAGATCATGTTCACACAGCACACTGTCAGTCAATAAATGGGGAAAAAAGTAACTGGCGTAATTCTTTTTAAAAATGTAACTCAGATATGTTGTAAATTAAAAAGTAATCCGGGTACTTTACTAGTTACTTGTAATGCGTTACCCCAGCACTGAAAAATACAATAGTGTGTTCAGTACTAGGATTTTCAATGTACTAATTTTGACATTTAGGCACTTTAGATCAATTGATTAAATATATTTGTATGAATCATAGATTTGTTGAATATTGAGTATTTAAGTCACTTTAAGAGAAATAACAACATCATGTTAACAAATTGCAATGAGGTGGTTGTTTTGCAACAAGGTGAACACAGTTTTGTTAATAACAGTAGACCTGCTGGTAAAGAAGTGTAATACCAGTTTAATATAGAGCTATTGTTTCAGCTCCGGGAATTATTTATTAAATATTATTTATTGCTTGATCGAAGTAATATTAATATTTAATTTACGATTTATACTTTGATTACTCGTCCAGCGATTACTACATCAGTATATCTCTTATTAAATCTCGCTTCTATTGCCCCGTGGCCCCGGTAACAATAAAACGACATTAATAATTTCTCATGTTCGAGCTAGGTTGTGTTATCTTTGGGCAAATAAGGATGAAAATACTTACACATTCCAGAGACACTTCTTTATAAAATGGAAAAGGTTTATTCGTGATATTGCTATTCTAACATAAATGGATTACCTAATAAAAGCACAAACATACACACACATACGAGAGTTTTGAGGTTAACTGTTGAAAGAATACCATTCTTTCTATTTCATAACTTAACTAACCAGAAAAAGATCACGAAAGATGTCTAGGCTTTCTTTTCTGCATTCAGATCAATTTTTACCAGTACAGTCAGAGTTAGGAATGTTTGGTTTGTTACTTGCTTTCGTTGTTGAAGCAGGCTGGATGCTTTGGTTTCGTTTTCACGTGAGTTTCCACGTGTTGCTCTGGAAAACTCTGCTGGCTCGCTTCGCTGTCGCGTGACGTCACCGGGGAGTTGAAATCTCGGAGATTGTTTGATGCTGGTTTTGCGTTGAGATGGTAGCGTCGTTACGCTGCTGGTTCTGCAATGTTGCGGCGTTTACACAGTCTTTGATTCACGCGTGTGTTATTTGTCTCAGCTGGTCTTGGGGCGAGGTTCCAGCGGGCCGTCCTTCCGGCGTTGGCGAGCGAGGAAGAGTTACAAGCGAGCTTCAAGAGATGTTCAAGCAATGTTCAAGAGAGTCAAGAGAGAGAGCGCACGCACTCGCGCGTCATTTTAAACTGTCCGTTTTTGGACATCCCCCAAAGGCGGCTGGTCCAATCAGAGCGTCGGTACGGGGCGGAGCCCCGCCCATGTCCAAGCTTTCTGGGGTTGATGTCCACGTGATCCAATATTTCATTCATTCCGTGGAAGATACAAACTTACAGATTATATATATGTTTAGTAACACATGATGCTAAAGTTTAACGGTCATCAACATAATTTGTTACATACGACGCCAGCTTTTTTTAGAGACTAAACATCGCATTTAGAACACCCACACTACAGTTTATGCCGTTTAAAGCATGATTAAAAATCACCCACATTGTCCTAAATAATTCACATTCGAAATCATCACATCAAGCCTATGAGGGAAAGAGTACACATTAATATCCATATATTTCTTTGTGTAGATGTTTTGAAAGTCATGAAATGAACGAATGTCTTTGAGAAACGTTCCCATCACATTCCTTTGTTCGTAATAGAAGGAAAACGCGCGCTTTTGCGCTGAGGCGGAGGGGGGCTTTAGAGGGTTGTTGAGTCGTTAGCTGCCCCCCCCTTCTGGTGACGTGTAGAGCCAGTTGAATTCCTGCCGACATATGTTACAGAAGTGACAGGTACAAGAAAAAAGGGAGTGACAGATATATTGGAGAAAATGAAGAAAATGAAAAAGGAAGTGAAGTGAAGGTGCAGTTCAAAAGAGAACCTTTAATTATTTTCCACAGCCCCGAATAAAGACTTAGACATTTTTATATGATGGTCATACAAATAGGCTAATAGGGTTGTCCATGTTTCAGAATGTTTTGTGAGTGTATGGAATGGCTTGAATGAGTGTGAGATTTCCCGGCCTGAAATTTTGTCCCAGTCCGCCCCTGGATCTCAGTATGAGGAGCATTTGAGTTCATAATGAGCTTACATATTATTCACACTGTGAGAATTACAGATTGAGGATCCTTTGAGTTCATACTGAGCTCGCATACTACTCACAGCGTGAGGATCACAGTATGAGGATAATTTAAGTTCATACTGAGCTCGCATACTACTCACACTGTGAGGATCACAGTATGAGGATCATCTGAGTTAATACTGAGCTCATATATTACTCACACTGTGAGGATCACAGAATGAGAATCGTGTGATGTCATTGTGATCATCGCTTTATCTCACGTGCTGACTAGGTTAACAATTAAACAGATTGGTTAACAGTTTACATCCAGTTTACACTTTAAGTTTACACATTTTACAGCCTACATCTTTCAAATATGGACACTGCTGTGTTTTATGTTAAAAATGCATAAATACTTTGTATATATCAAACAATCTGTAATAACAGACAACGCAATCGTGATCACGTAATAAAAACAGTAACACTTGTGGTGCGACATCGAATCCATTATAGTCAGCACAGCGTCCAATTTTAATTAATTGTTTTTTGAAAATCCTGTGTCGCATTGTGCTTTGTTTGTACACAAATTCGTGGTAAAATGTAGTGAACATAGGACCAAGATATGGTCTGGATCTTCAAGTTCATCAAATATTATTTATTTTTGGGTAGCTGCGTAGGCCTGTGTTTTCTGTTCTTGACATTTACTTATGTGCATGAATCAGTGGGTGGGGCTAAAAAGGCAGCGATTTAGAAGCAGGTGTTGATCTTCTTCTGTGGAGGCGGTGTTTAGATGCACTATTACATCATAAAGTGGCACATTCCCCAAACTTTTGTTTTGGTGATTGGCTTCAATGTAAGCTGTTCTTAGACAACATTTTTTTTTTTGAGATCTGAAATTTACACAATGTTTTTTTATAGCACAATGACCTCTTATATACAGTATCTCACAGAAGTGAGTACACCCCTAATATAAAATATGTAAATATTTTATTATAACTTTTCATGTGACAACACTTAAGAAATTACTCTTTGCTACAATGTAAAGTAGGGAGTGTACGGCTCATATAACAGTGTCAATTTGCTGTCCCCTCAAAATAACTCAACACTGTCAGACTTTGTCTTCCTCTGCCTGTGTTTCCTTACCCTTATGTGCCCATATTTGGTCCGTCCTGTTCCCCATCATTAGTTAATTAGTCTCCGTCTGTGTCTTGATTATGTCCCAGGTGTTTCCAGTTATGTCTCCCTATATATATAGTCTGTTCTGCCCCATGTTTCCTGTGGATTATTGTTTATGTCAACGTGCAAGCTTGTTTGGATGTCCTTCCCCATGTTCCTGTGTCTCCTCCGTTTGTTATTCATTAAATACCCCGTTTGTTACAATCCTCGTCTCCTCGTTCCTGGATCCCCGTGTGTACTGTGACAAACACACAGCCATTAATGTCTAAACCACTAGACACAAAAGTTAGTACACCCCTACGTGAAAATATCCAAATTGGGCCCAATTAAACATTTCCTCTCCCAGTGTCATGTGGCTAGTTAGTGTTCTAAGGTCTCAGGTGTAAATGGGGAGCAGGTGTGTTAAATTTTGTGTTTTTTAACTCTCTCATACTGGTCACTGGAAGTTCAACATGGCACCTCATGGCAAAAAAACTCTCTCTGAGTATCTGAAAAAAAGAATTCTTGCTCTACATAAAGATGGCGTAGGCTATAAAAAGATTGCCAAGACCCTAAAACTGAGCTGCAATACGGTGGCCAAGACCATACAGTGGTTTAACAGGACAGGTTCCACTCAGAACCAGAGGTTGCGTTTGGGAAATAGACGTATGAGTGAAGGGGTGGGGGGTTAGCCTGTCAGTGCTCAGACCATACGCCGCACACTGCATCAAATTGGTCTGCATGGCTGTCGTCCCAGAAGGTAGCCTCTTCTAAAGATGATGCACAAGAAAGCCCGCAAACAGTTTGCTGAAGACAAACAGACTAAGGACATGGATTACTGGAACCATGTCCTGATGAGACCAAGACAAACTTATTTGGTTCAGATGGTGTCAAGCGTGTGTGGCGGCAACCAGGTGAGGAGTACAAGTGCCAAGACCATACAGCAGTTTAAAAGGAAAGATTCCACTCTGAACAGGCCTTAGCATGGTTGAACAAAGAAGTTGAGTTCACGTGCTCAGCATCCTATCCAGAGGTTGTGCTATGGTCTGGGGCTGCATGAGTGCTGCCGGCACTGGGGAGCATCAGTTCATTGAGGGAACCATGAATGCCAAAATTTCAAGTCAAGTCACCTTTATTTATATAGTGCTTTTAACAATACAAATTGTGTCAAAGCAACTGCACAATATCAAAATAGGAAAATAGTGTATCACTAATGTAAAATGACAAGATTAAACGCCCATTTTTCAGTTAAAGGCATTTCATTATTGAATTCAGTGATGTCATCGACCAGAGCAGTTCAGTTTAAATAGTATCTGTGCAATCAAATCTGTGATATCGCTGGAAATTAAGTGTCCCCAACTAAGCAAGCCAGAGACGACAACGGCAAGGAACCAAAACTCCATCGGTGACAGAACGGAGAAAAAGCACTTGGGAGAAACCAGGCTCAGTCGGGGGGCCAGTTGCCCTCTGGCCAGACGAACCAGTAGTTTGTTCCAACTGCAGCAAAGTCAGATTGTAAGGGCTCCACTGGTTCCAGTGGTCTTTTCCGATGATGGCTGTCTAGGTGATGAGGTCCTCACTGGGGATCTGTCTCTGGGGCTCATCTAGGTGTCCTGGTCTCCGCTGATGTTCAGAGCTGTAGAGGTCACATTTAGGTGCTGATCCACCATCTGATCTGGATACGGACTGGGTCTGGTGACTGCAGTGATCATCTGGGCTGGATAAGGACCAGATCCTGTGGCTAAGGGGACCACGGAATAAGAAAGAAAAGACTAATATTAGCATATATGTCAATCTTCTTATGATGTAACAAGTACATTGTGTTTTATGGGAAGTGTTCCCGATTCCGGTTTACCTAATTAATGCAGCCTAACAATCCTTTAACGGATTGGAATATTAGAAGCATATTAGTGTGTTAAGTGTACGCCAGGTTAAAGAGATGGGTCTTTAATCTAGATTTAAACTGACAGTTTAAATCTAGTGTCTGTCTCCCGAACAGAGTTAGGTAGATTGTTCCAGAGTTTGGGCGCTAAATAGAAAAAGGATCTGCAGCCGGCAATTGATTTTGACATTCTAGGTATTATCAAATGGCCAGAGTTTTGAGATCGTCGCAGACGTGGAGGACTATAATGCGATAAGAGTTCGCTCAAGTACTGAGGAGCTAAGCCATTCAGGGCTTTATAAGTAATTAACAAGATTTTAAAATCTATACAATGTTTAATAGGGAGCTAGTGCTGTCTTGACATAACCGGACTAATGTGGTCATACTTCCTGGTTCTAGTAAGAACTCTAGCTGCTGCATTTTAGACCATCTGTAGTTTGTTTATTAAGCGTACAGAACAACCACCTTATAAAGCATTACAATAATCTAACCTTGAGGTCATAAACGCATAAATTGACATTTCTGCATTTGACGTTGAAAGCATAGGTCTCAGTTTAGATATATTTTTTTAAGATGAAAAATTGCAGTTTTACAAATGCTAGAAACGTGGCTGTCAAAGGAGAGATTGCTTTGAAATAGCACACCTAGTTTCCTAACTGATGATGAAGAATCGAGAGAGCAGCCATCAAGTGTTAGACAGTGTTTTAGGTTATTACTTGTGTGGTTATTAGGTCCGATAAATATAATCATTAAGAAATTATTCGTCATCCAGTTTTTTATATCGACTATGCATTCCATAAGTTTCTCAATTTGGTGTGTTTCACCAGGCCGTGAAGAAATATAGAGCTGAGTATCATCAGCATAACAGTGAAAGCTAACCCATGTTTCCTGATGATATTTCCAAGGGCAACATTTGAACCATGCTAATGCACTTCCACTAATGCCAACAAAGTTTTCAAGGCTATTCAAATGAATGTTGTGATCGATAGTGTCGAAGGCAGCGCTAAGATCCAGGAGCACTAATAGAGAGATACAACCACAATCAGATGATAAGAGCAGGACATTTGTCACTCTAACGAGAGCAGTCTCAATATTATGAGATGGTCTAAATCCTGACTGGAAATCCTCACAGATATAATTTTTCTCTAAGAAGGAATATAATTGTGAGGGTGCTACCTTTTCTAGTATCTTTGACAGAAAAGGTAGGTTCGAGATCGTTCTGTAATTAACTAGATATTTGGGGTCAAGTTGTGTTTTTTTAATGAGAGGCTTAATAATAGCCTATTTAAAGGTTTTGGGGACATACCATAATGACAATGACAAATTAATAATAGCCAAAAGAGGATCTATGACTTCTGGAAGCACCTCTTTTAGTAGTTTAGATGGAATAGGGTCTAACATACATGTTGTTGGCTTAGCTGATATAACAATTTTATACAATTCTTCCTCTCCTATAGTAGAGAATGAGTGGAATTGTTCCTCACAATTTGATGTGATACTGCAGCTGGCAGCTGCATGGTTACAGTTTGATCTCTAATTGTATTGATTTTGGAAGTAAAATAGTTCATAAAGTCATTACTGCTGTGCTGTTGGGAAATGTCAACACCAGTTGATGTTTCATTTTTTGTTAATTTTGCCACTGTAATAAATACCTGGGGTTATGTTTGTTTTCTTCTAAAAGAGACGAAAAGTAATCCGATCTAGCAGTTTTTAATGCATTTCTGTAGTATAGGGTACTTTCCCGCCAAGCCATACTAAATACCTCTAGTTTTCTTTTCCTCCATCTGCACTCCATTTTCCGGGCTGCTCTCTTTAGGGCTCAATTGTGCTCATTATACCACAGTGTTGGACAATTTTCCTTAATCTTCCTTAAGCGTAAAGGAGCAACCGTATCTAAACTGTTAGAAAATAGAGAATCCATAGTTTCTGTTACATCATCAAGTTTGTCTGCACTATGTCTGTTGGATATGCTGAGGAATTGAGATAAATCAGGAATATTACTTACAAAGCAGTCTTTTGTGGTAGAAGTGATTGTTCTATCATATTTGTAAGAAGGAGTTGAATTTACAGCTTTAGCTATATGGAGTTTACACAAGACTATATAGTGATCTGATATATCATCGCTTTGCTGCAGAACTTCAATCCCATTAACATCAATTCCATGTGACAGTATTAAATGTAAAGTATGATTTCGACAATGAGTAGGTCCTGACACATGTTGTCTAACCCCGATATAGTTCAGAATGTCTATGAATGCTGATCCTAATGCATCTTTTTCATTATCAATGTGGATATTAAAATCACCAACAATTAAGACGTTATCTGCAGCCAGCACTAACTCTGATAGAAAATCACCAGCTTCTTTAATAAAGTCTGTATGGTGCCCTGGTGGCCTGTATACAGTAGTCAGTACAAACATCACAGGGGATTTATCATTAATACTTTTTTCTCTATATAATGTAATATGAAGCACCATTACTTCAAAGGAGTTATACTTAAAGCCTGTCTTCTGAGAAATACTGAAAGTATTGCTATAAATTGTAGCAACACCTCCCCCTTTGCCTTTTGGACATGGCTCATTTTTGTAACAGTAATCTTGTGGGGCAGACTCGTTTAAAATATTGTATTAATCTGGTTTTAGCCAGGTTTCTGTCAAACAGAGCACATCTATCTCATGATCGAAAATGTACTGTGACATACTGAAGCAGAGCATGATCCCCTCCCTTTGGAGACTGGGCCATAGGGCCAAGACGACCACTGCCTTGCTAAAGAAGCTGAGGATAAAGCCGGTAAAGGTAATATGTGGGGCATCCTAAAATGGATGGTGGAGGAGCTCCGTGTTGTCGTCATGGAAGAGTGGAAGAGGACTCCAGTGGCAACCTGTGAAGCTCTGGTGAACTCCATGCGCAAGAGGGTTAAGGCAATGCTGGAAAATAATGGTGGCCACACAAATTAATGATACTTTGGTCCCAATTTGGACATTTTCACTTAGGGGTGTACTCACTTTTGTGGCCAGTGGCTTAGTCATTAATGGCTGTGTGTTGAGTTATTTTGAGGGGACAGCAAATGTACACTGTTATAAAAGCTGTACACTTACTACTTTACATTGTAGCAAAGTGTCATTTATTCAGTGTTGTCACATGAAAAGATCTAATAAAATATTTACAAAAATGTGAGGGGTATCCTCACTTCTGTGAGATACTGTATATCAAAAGATTAAAGGCATTTTGATTTCTCAGTTCATGACCCTGTTAAATTCCTAAAACGACCATGAAGACGACACATTTCTGTAATCCATAATAAGCAATAATGCTGTCAAATTTGTTTGAAGGGATAATTAACTAAAAAGTTAAAGTTTGTCTTTATTTTCTCACCCTTGTGTCAGTCCGAACCCACAAGACCTCCATTCATCTTTGAAACTTCTGTCTCTCCGTTGAAAGTCCATTTCACCAAAGCAATAATGTCACTTCAAAAAACTTGGATTAAACTGATTATTTCACATTTATGATGTCATTATGAACTATTTTAAGCTTGAAAGTTTTAGTTGAATTGACATTCAGTAGAGAGAGACAAATTTCTCCCAGTTTTCATAAAAAAATATCTTCATTTGTGTTTTGAAGTTCTTATGAAAGTCTTATGGGTTTGCAATGGCATAACGGTGCACTAATAGTATGATAATGTATATACAGTAATTATAATTCAGAAGAGGGTGTTACATTTTGATATTTACAGCAAATGGTTACATTTTGGTTTTAATGTATATGTAATGCCAAACCAGCAGAGGGAGCCCTCACCCGAGTACTGACTGTGCTCCACTCCTCTACTTCTACACTCATTTCCTGTTGAGTAGCATTTATAAGCATGCTAGCCGTTTGGGCCTGTCAGCAATTATTGCCAGTTTACCTGCCTTACCGAGCGCTATTTCCTGATCTCTCTGCCTGACTACTGTGTATGATTCTGCCTAGCTCTGTTTATCGATTACCTGGATTATCCCCTTTGTTTTGGTTACCTGATCGGACTGATGTTTTTGCTTAGACCTATTGCCTGCCTACTCACTCTTGCCTTTTGGATATCCCCTTTGTATGTTGACAGATCGGACTGCTGCTTTGGTTTTGACCCTCTGCCTGCCTTCTCGTATGTGTGTGTGGTAACTGCCTTTAATAAACTTCCGCACATGGATTCTCACTCCGCCTCAGCAGCCTCGTTACAATATGGTAGCTATAGCTACACTGAAACTACATTGGAGTGAATAATGACAAAAGGAAATTAAGTTTTGTTCAATGCAGTCTTCCAGACATGGTAACAGCTAAAGAAAAGTTTATTTTAACTGCAGAGCTGAAGAGATCCCAATGTCAATATTTTCCTGGACTCACAAACAAAATCTGCAAACTTTTACTTCCACCACCCAGGACTCCTGCCAAAACAGATTTTTGACTCCTTTACTCAATTTAAATTCATAATCTCTCCTTTCCTCTCACATCATTACAAATATAAATACATAATTATAACTTTACAAACAGGCAAAGAATGCCACAAAAGACAATGTCAAACATTTCTGATCTATGAATTTTGTACAGCAATAAAGCTTTCCCTGAATGTTGAATGATATTTGTATACCCCATGCACTTTCCTGCAATTTGGTTGTAATTAATATAACTAAGGACATAATTCCCATCTGCTGTGTATCTTTCCTGGATATGACCATGCATTTTTTTTACATTGACGACTACTAAAAGCAACATCATGTTTTTTTTGTTGTTGTTAACAATACCAAGAGAGTGTGTTTAAGAGCATTGGAGGCTAAACGGGCTCCCGGCCAAGTTGTCTTATTAGTGTAGACCTTTCTTCTTGAAGTCTTATCTGGGAACTTGAGTCCTAGCTTCAAAATGATACAGCAGAATTCTGTTTTTGGTTTTAGGCCAAAGCAAAGGAACAAAATGTGAACAGCAACAATTGCTCAAGGGCATCCCAGCATGATAGAGGAGAGAAAGCCATTTTATAACATAATTAATGTATATATGCATGCTTTGAAATGCATGCTTTAAGCTTAAACTATTATGATTCATTCATCAACCTCAATTTCTAGAAGTCATCCAATTCAAAAGACACAAAGAGAAACGGTCTCTTAAACAGTACTTGTGCATTTGAGTAATTGTATTCATTCCCATTCACCACACCAAGTTGTGACAACAAACCAGCCCATGTTTGGTCTTTGTTCAGTGCGTCAACTCTTGCAATGCTGAAATTAGTTTGAAATGGAGCCAGGAAGTCCATTTACAGCATATGGGAAATAATTGGTGGTGGTCATATTCCTTGGGACCCCTGTCTTTGATTATTCAGGGGGAAGATGAGCTCACTAAATGAAGTGCCAAGGAGCACAAGACTCAAATCACCTGGCTGCTTCAGTATGGCACCTCTTATTCTTCTCCCTGACAGAAAAATCTATGGCTGGACACCACAAAACGATGTAATTTACGCCTCTTATCAGAAGCAGAGTTGCTATAATTGGGTTACTTTCCAAGTGTCATACATTGAGGGTGTGAAGAGAACATTGATTGGAGGGTTTATCTGACTTAGAGATACATTGTTAGCAAACCCTGAATCGTTGCTGCAGGATTCCATTTCTGCATTAAAATAGATGGCAATACATATTTAATTTACTGTATAATATATAATACTAGTACTACTTTGAGCAACACTGACTTTTTTAAATACACTTAGACTTTTCTTATAATTTTAAGCTTATCTAAGTGTATAATATAGGATTACACATTATATGAATTGGTTATTAGCTCAAAACAACTCATACAATATCATACGTAAGTGTAAAAACATGTAAAACTATATTTAAAAAGTTACAAAGAAACATGCCCACCAATAATTTATTTGATCTAATACAAGAAGAAATATCTAATATTAATACAATTGAAAACAACTGTTTTAATATTCTGCTAAATGTAATGTGTTCCTGTGATATCATTACTCCAATCTTTAGAATAACACGATCCTTCAGAAATAATTCTAATATGCTGATTTTGTGATCAAGAAACATGTATTAGTATTATTTGTTCTTTCTTATTATTCTAAATGAAAGCAGTTAATATTTTTGTGAACTCAATAACTTTTTTAAAGTGGTCTGCAGCATTAAGCCGGTTTCAGTTTTTAGCCACATAAGTTTGCGTTTAGTTTGTGCAAACTATGAGTTTTTGGGCTCAAGAAGATGGGTTGGTTTTGAGCTTGTTTTGTCACCATGGTAACTTACTCTACAGGCTACCCTGCTCCAGAGCAGGTTTTATTCTGGGTTAGAGATCGCAAACCCAAACTGGACCAATCAGCTGTAAGCAAAGTGACAACTATCTGATGCAATGAAGCCACTCCCCCATATCTCTCGCTCCAAATTAAAGCAGTTAGAATTTTAGAAAACAAAAATTGCCCGCCTTTTGCGGCTACTTATTTATTATATAATATCATATTAATTAAAATTGCTTATAATTCATATAATATATTAATGGTTATTATTTTGCATTTAAATTGTTTTTAATATTGATGCATATAGATAAGCTTTAATATATCCAACTTTTTAAATGACTAAACTTATATGTTTTCCTTTTGAGCACCGTGTGAAACTATATAAGCAATTAAATTCAGTTGATTCCTTTACACATTCATATATTTATATGAATTTATATATGCTACCTTTTAAAACTTTTGCTGCTGCAGTTTATTCCTGCCTTGTAAATGCATTTAAATTTATTACATTTTTAATAACTACATCTCTCAATCTTCAGCAGAAAAGTGCATTGCGCTGACTCTCGTTAGAAGTGAATCCAGCTGACACTTTGCTGATGCTCTCCACGTTTCATGTGTTTGGCTGTTTGCTGCATGTGTCACACTTTCAGGTTTACACACTCCAGAGTTAATCACAAACTGAGTTGACAGAGAACATCTCAGGTTACGCATGTAATAGGGCTGCACGATATATTGCATGCGATAGTCATGCGTATCTCATCAGTAAAGACAGTTCTGTGATTAGCAATAAATCTTCATCAGCTGTTCTCAAATGGAGTGGCATTTAATACACAGAGCCGTAGTTCACTGGCAAGCTACGCAATTCGCACTCATAATCGCAGATGCATTGCATGCGATAGTGAACGTGAGATTGGGTAGCTTGTCAGAGATCTACGCCTGTGTATTAAATGCCGCCCATTTGAAAAAGAACCTGAGACAGAGCTGCACTCAACGCCAGAGGCAATTAGTGAGGCTAAAATTAGCCTACACTCATATTACTGCCAAAGACGGAGTTCTGAAGAAAGGAGGCTTCAGCAGGATGACTCTCTAGAACGAGAGGAGACCTATCTACACTCAGTGCTACAGACAGCAAGCGAGGCTCACAATAGAGCCTACATACTAGTAGCGCTGCCTAAGCAGAGCGGTGGAGAGCGGAGGCTTCATCATACTGACTCTCATAAACGAGAAAAAGCCTAACACCACTCAACCCAAGTTGAGAAGCTCTTATAAGTGGAGGTCCCAGCATAACGTCTCTCTAAAATGAGAGGGGACCTGACTAAACTAGATGTAGTCAAACGAGAAGCGGAGCTTTCTCAATGAGAAACGCTCACAATGAAAGCACTCTGTTCCCTCGAGAACAGAGCGTGTGTGCTCTTCGCCCAAACACACAACGCAAAGATCGTGTGTTTCTTTTGATCGTGTGTCACCTGTGAGATACGCAAACATATCTCACAGGTGCTCCTTTGATACCCGCAGTCGCTCATTAGCTTATATGCAAGTTAATAAGGCTATGCTCACTACAACGTACATTGCGTCAGCAAGTACAACGCCCCCACCCCCGGGTCAGAATTTTTTTTTTCATGTATGTCTTTGTCTTACTAATGATGCCACGATGATAGCTGTTGCTTTACCAAGTTTTTCCTGATTTCAATAGAAAAACAAATGTATATCTCTGCCCCCTGTGTCTCCCCAGTATGAGGAGCTATTGGAGGTGATCACTCGTACTGTGGCCAAACTAAACATCAGTTTGTCGGCAGAGGAGCATGCTGAGCCGCAGCTTCTTCCCCTCCTCTGATTGCAACACTTATGTTGGGGGATTGAAGCAGTGCGGTTACAGAGCGATGCCTCGGGTAGGAAAGACGCTCTCAAGTAATCTGTCCCCCGATGCAGCATTGTCTCTGAAGACTCCGTCCTTGCCCTCCAAGTGGCTACGAACAACTTCAGCGCTTGTGGGCAAGGGGTACGCGGCAGCACGTCAGGCTGGTGCATGTCTGCACACCATGTCGGTGTGACGGATGGGAAGAGGTGGATGAGCGCGAGGCCATGAGCTCCAATGAAATCATGGGTGGTCTATGGCAGCCATGGTGGCAGCGGAGAGGCATTTCTGGTTGACCATGTCTGACATTAAAGATAAAGACAGGGTATTTATTTTGAATGCTATGCTTGCGCCTCTGGGTCTGTTCGGCAACTCCGTCGATTCCATCGTCGACAGACACTAGGAGGCTCGTAGACAAGCAGTGGCATTCCAGCAGTTCTTGCCTCGTTGCCCTCCAGCTCAGGCTGCTGCTGGATGGGAGCAACCCCAACTCTGTGCCAGCTCCTCGTACAGGGAGGCACAGAGACAGAGTCCTCTGAGTCGGGACCGAGGTGGCAAGCGGCGCACCATGGCACCGAACTAGCTGCTCTGATTACACCAGAGGCCAGTCTCGAGAGACTGGTTCCCTTAGTAGACCATTTGACAGCATGGAAACTACTGCCAAATGTGTCACGATGGGTCCCACAGACTGTAGAGAGAGGCTACAGAATCCAGTTTGGTTCTCCACCACCTCAAATCAACGGGGTTATTCCCACTCTGGTGGGCCCCAAGCAGGTACTGGTAATGGAACAAGAAGTAGACTCTCTCTTGAGGAAGGAGGCCATTGAGGTGGTCCCTCCCCATAAAAGGGACTCCGGGTTCTACAGCTGGTACTTCATAGTTCCAAAGAAGGATGGGGGTTGCGTCCGATTTTAGATCTGCGTCAGCCGAACCGCTCAGTCATGCGACTGAAGTTCAAGATGCTGCCACTCAAACAGGTCATGTCTCAGATCAGGTCCAAGGACCGGTTTGTCTTTTCTCACTTGGTTGGTTGTTTAAATAAAATAAAAGGTTTCGCTTTTGTCCTGGCAAAGGTCTCTTACGGGACATCTTTGAAACTTTAAATAATTTATGGTCATGTTGGTTTAATAACTCTACTCTCAGTTACAAAAACATGCCTACTTCTATTGCACAAATTTCCTGTATTTATGTTAAATTCTTTGGAATACATCTTACCTGTTCGAAGTGCTGTTTTAGTCCTACAGAAAAAAGTCTTCATCCACAGTGAGTCCTTTTCTTTGGCCTGTTAATAAAAAGATAAATGGCATGTGAGTAAATAAAAAATGCTATGAACTGATGTTTTGAGCATGCTGTATACCACAAAGTCAAAAGGGTGCTCTCCTGCTGCCTGTTATGACAGCTAAGTTTACATTCACCACACTAAATCATGTTCACAGACACACGCACAAACACAAACAAATTATTTATTTCAAGATTTTAAGTTTAAGAGAGTGAGTACTCAATTGGACGAGATTTCATTGTTACATACCTAGTCTCAGCTCAGATTCATCATCAGACTTCTCGAGGTGGTCGTTTCTCTCGTTGTCTTTCGGGTTATCTCTTCTTCTGTAGCTAACTTCAGGGTGCAGCCAGCCATAGACGCCATCTAAGAGTTTGAAAAGGAACGAACTTGGCCCAAGATCGTGTTTTTTTTTGTTGTTTTTTTTGTGAGTAATTGGATATGTGGCGTGAGTGCGAGTGAAAACAGGCAAAATCGTGTGTCACACGGCGAAAGCGTGAGAGTTGGCAGCTCTGGCCGAGTGGCTTTCACGCTGGCTATCGGGCACTCGTCGAGTCCTGAGCTGATTAGCTTTCTAACATTAGAGAAAGAGAACTTAAATGACATAATATGCTTTTTTACTTTAAAGTTTTGAATAGGTACTTCCCGTAAAGGGGACGAAGACCGTGACTGAAAACACAGCACTAGCAGTTGTAGACAGAAACCGTTGAGCAGGTTGATTTTCAAACGACGAACCGACGCAGCCAATAGAGAGCTTGATGTAAATCAGCGATAACTGACAGGACAGGGGCACTTCAGGGGCCAATCAGATTTCAACTGGGGCCGGTGCCCCTCTGGCCCCACCCCTAGATCCGCCCCTGCTCCCTACTATCCCAATTTAGTATTTACAATATTTTCAAAACTATTTACAAAGCCAAGCAAAAACCAAGTTTAGAGGGCAATCCAAAAATCAGTGTCAAACAGGTCAAATAAACCAGTATATCTTTGATACAACCAAATACAAAACAAACAAAGCAAACAGTACTCACAATCTCACAACTCTAAATACAACCTCTCACTAAAATTCTGCACTATAAAAAACTAACTGCTCAGATCACAAGATGGCAAAACATTGCTCCTGAGGAAGTGATGTCGTGACTTTTAAAGTTCTGTAGACCAATCAGGAGACAGAAAAAAATCAGCCTGCAGAAGCCAATCGGATGGCTTTCCCTAGGGAGAGCAGAAACAGACAGCCCCAACACAGCAGAGTAAACAGAACAACCACAGGGTTGTAACAGACAGTCTGAGGATATTGGAGCTGAGATTGGAGACAGGAGGTGGGTAGAACAACTTTGGAGGGTCTACGTGGATTGGTTAGAGGGTAATCAGATTCTTTGTATTCCACAGGAACGAAGGGAGATGGAGCCAGGAGAACAGGATTGCCAGGAGCACACACCACAGCAGGAGGATAGCTGACGGCGGAGAACACAACTGGAAGGAGAAGTAGCAGGTGAGTAATACCAGGTAAGTAACAAACAGAGAATACTCAATTTGGAGATACCAGGAGCAGAGTCCACTTCGTGTTTACGAGATCGGACGAATACTGAGGCTGTGGTGTGTGCTTATATGCAGGGCTAGATGAGACTCGTGATGAGGTGCAGGTGCATGTGATTAGAACTCAGGTAAGAGAGAGAGAGATCGATGTGATTGACTGAGCTGAGAGCCTGACCGATCTGTTACAGTACCCCCCTTTCCACGGCCCACTCCTGAGGGCCGACCCCGGCGTCGTTGTGGTCTACCCCGTCCCCGGGGTGCTGGGCGATCAGGGTGCACTGCGTCGAATTCCTCAAGGAGTGCGGGATCTAGGATGTTCTCTCTGGGAACCCATGAGCATTTTCAGGGCCATAACCCTCCCAGTCGACCAAGTATTCCAACCTACCACCTCGGCGCCGGGATTCCAGGATCTCCTTTACCCTGTAGATAGCTCCTTCTTCTGTGATTAAAGGGAGAGGGTGTTCCTCGGTCCGGCTAGGCTCTAGGGAAACAGAAGGGGAGAAGGGTTTAAGTAGTGACACATGGAATGTGGGGTGAATCTTGTACTGAGGAGGCAGTTGGAGTCTGTAGGTGACTGCATTGATTTGTTCCAGGATGGTGAAGGGGCTAACAAATCTGGGACTAAGTTTCCAGCAAGGCAGGTGCAGTCTGATGTCCCGAGTAGATAGCCACACATTTGCCCCGGGTGGTATACGAGTGAGGTTGTTTGACGGTCGTCGGCCGTGATTCTTTGCCTGCGCACTGCCTGCTGCAGCTGATGGTGGGCTGCGTCCCAGACTCTCTCGCTCTCTCGGAACCAGTAGTCGACTGCAGGGACGTCCGAAGGTTCCCCAGACCAAGGGAACAGAGGAGGCTGGAAACCGAGTACGCACTGGAAGGGAGTGAGTCCAGTGGAGATCTGGCGCAGGGAATTTTGGGCATACTCGGCCCAGCCTAGGAACTGGTTCCAAGAGTTCTGGTGGCCGTGGCAGAAGGTTTTCAGGAAGCGTCCTACTTCCTGGATCTTACGTTCGGTCTGCCCATTAGACTGCGGGGGATAACCTGAGGAGAGGCTCATGGTCACGCCTAGGAGAGAGAAGAATGCCTTCCATACCCTCGAAATGAATTGAGGCCCTCTGTCCGACACAATGTCGTCTGGAATGCTGTAATATCTGAAGACTCGATTAAACAGGAGTTCTGCCGTCTGGAGGGCCTTGGGAAGGTCGGTGAGGGGTATAAGACAGCATAATTTAGAGAACCGATCTATGATGACAAGAATGCATGTATGACCATCAGAGACAGGAAGATCTGTGATAAAATCAATCCCTAGGTGTGTCCATGGGCAGTTGGGTATGGGTAATGGATGAAGTTTACCGGCTGGAAGATGACTGGGACTTCTGGACATAGCGCAGTCTGGGCAACCCTGCATGAACCTTCTCACATCCCTGGCCACCAGAAGCGGTCTCGTAGCAGCGAGAGAGTGGTGTTGACCCCTGGGTGGCCAGTACCAAGTGAAGTGTGAGTGGAGTGAATGAGGGGCGTGCGCTGAGTCCTTGGAACGTACTGATGGTCTGGTGGACAGCCCAGCGGGTTGGCAGGAGGATTGGAGGAGGCGACTGGTGGAGAAGTCCACTGAATTGGGCTGGAAATGATTTCAGCAGGGATGATCCCCTCAGGTTCCTCCTTGCTCTCTTCGGGCGCATGGATGCGAGACAGTGCATCAGCCTTTATATGTATTGGACTGGTAGGAGATCTTGAAGTGGAAACAGGTGAAAAACAGTGCCCACCTGGCCGGACGAGGATTGAGCCGTTTAGCATCATAGAGGTTTTGCAGGTTTTTGTGGTCGGTGAGAACGAGGAAAGGCTGTGCAGCTCCCTCCAACCAGTGCCTCCATTCTTCGAGGGCCAACTTGATTGCAAGAAGTTCTCGATTGCCGATGTCGTAATTCTTCTCCGCCGGGCCGAGTTTCCTGGAGAAGAAGGCACATGGATGGAGTCTGGGAGGCGTCCCCTGCTGCTGCGAGACCACTCCTACCCTGGTCGGTGGTTGGAGCAGTTCGGGATTAGGATGGACAAGGATTGGTGCACTGGTGAAAGCCTTCTTGAGGGTGTTAAATGCTTCAGTGGCAACGGGGTTCCAGGACAGGGACTTGGCCTTGCCTTTGAGCAGGTCAGTGAGGGGACTGGTGATGGAGCTGTAGTTGGCAATGAACCGCGGTAGAAATTGGAGAATCCAAGGAACCGTTGTAACTCTTTGATGGTGGTAGAAAGGGGCCAGGATGAGATGACCTCCACCTTCCCTCAGCCATGCGAATGCCACCACTGTTGATGATGTATCCGAGGGCTGGGTTGGTGGAAAGTGCATTTCTCTGCTTTGAGGTACAGATGAAACTTCCTTAACTGTTGTAGGACCTCCGCAACGTGTCGGCGATGTTCGGCCAGGCTCCGGAAGTATATGAGGATGTCATCTATGTAAACTATGTCCCCCTTTCGGATGCGAATGATGTTGTACGCGCTGCGGAGGTCCAATTTAGTGAAGATGGTGGCACTGCGTAGTTGTTCCAGGGCGGCTGGGACAAGGGGAAGAGGATACCGGAACTTAACTGTGATTTTGTTGAGTTGTCTGTAGTCAATGCAAGGTCTCAAGCCCCCGTCCTTCTTTGCCACGAAGAAGCTGAAAGCAGCAGGGGAAGTGGAAGAGACGATGTAACCCTGTTTTAATGCCTCCTCAATGTACTCCTCCATGGCCTTCTGTTCAGGAAGTGACAGGGGGTAAATCTTGCCACGGGGTACTGGCTCACCCGATATAAGGTCTATTGCACAGTCCCATGGCCGATGCAGTGGTAGCTGGGCAGCTCTCCGGGGGCAGAAAACATCACTAAAGGGGGCATAACAGGATGGAATGTCGACCGACTGTTTCTCAACAGGGCTCTCAATGGACATGGAGTGGATGGGCAATAAGACAGGGATAGCTGGTGAGGGCCGAGGCAGATGTGGGAAGCAATGAGAGAAACAGTCGTCACCCCACTTTAGGACTTCGCCGGTCTTCCAGGAGAGGATGGGATTATGCTGCACCAGCCAGGGAAGCCCGAGTATGATGTCCACCGTAGAACTCTCCAGAACCAGTAAGTCCAGTGTCTCTTGATGGAGTTAACCTATTTGGAGTTGTAGTGGACCCACACTGTGTCTGACGTGACGTCGAGTAAGTGGTTTGCCCGTTATGGATTGAACTTCGTAAACGGTTTCGGTGGTCGAGGTCGCGGGTGACGGCAGAGACTTCTGGAGATGAAATTGCCCGCAGAGCCTGAGTCAAGGAGGGCAGAGACAGATATCACAGTCTTGGAAACAGTAAGTAGATCACAGGTGGAGAGTGGGTTCATTCTCTGGATAGAGGGCTGGATGGCACTCACCAAGGACTGTGGTGGAGGAAGGGGACACGCCAGTATCATGTGCCCACTCGCACCGCAGTACAAGTACAGATGTTGTGTAAGCCGTCTCTGCCTCTCTGATGTGGTTAGGCGATTGGAATCGGTCTGCATTGGTTCTGGAGGGTTATGAACCTCTGTTTGGCGATTGGGAGGAGGAGCAATGGCTGTTGAGACATCCGGTGAGCAGGATAACATGAGGTGGGAACATCAAATGGCTAACTGAATGAACCTCTCAAGTCCATGAGTATCATCATAGGCAGCAAGTTGAAGTCACAGCTTGGGATTCAATCCTTGCCGGTAGGCCGTGATGAGAGATGGTTCATTCCAACCGCTGGCCGCCGCCAGAGTCCTGAATTTGAGTGAGTATTGTTTAATAGACATAGCACCTTATTTTAACTGATACAGCCGCTCACCAATAGATGAATCACCAGAGGATCTGCCAAAGACTTCCCAAAAAAGGGCCAGAAAACAGGAGAATGATTGGGTGGCGGGACCAGCCTGGTTCCAGATAGTCTCTGCCCACTGCAAGGCAGGACCTGTCAGAGCGGAGATCACAAATGCTATTCTTGATTGCTCGGTGGTGAACATTTGCGGCTGTAGTTCGATCGTAAGGGAACATTGCAACAGGAAGCCATTGCACTCCTCCGCCTCACCAGAGAAGGGCGCTGGTCGGGCCATGGGACTGGCAAATAGGATCTGTGAATGAGAACTAGAGACCACAGGTGAAGGTGCAGGAGCAGATGGTGCCAGAGAAACAGGTGGGTTAAGCAATACCTTCTTTAAGGAATCCACAAGCTCTTGAAAGTGGTCTTGAACGCTCATTCTGTCGATTCTGTCTGGTCCGATCTTCTGTAACAGATACTGGGTCGGACACGGAGGTAAGTGAATACACAGTGAGTTTATTTGACAGTCTGAGGATATTGCAGCTGAGATTGGAGACAGGAGGGGAGTAAAACAACATCGGAGGGTCTACGTGGATTGGTTAGAGGGTAATCAGAGTCTTTGTATTCCACAGGAACGAAGGGAAATGGAGCCAGGAGAACAGGATTGCCAGGAGCACACACCACAGCAGGAGGATAGCTGACGGCGGAGAACACAACTGGAAGGAGAAGTAGCAGGTGAGTAATACCAGGTAAGTAACAAACAGAGAATACTCAATTTGGAGATACCAGGAGCAGACTCCACTTCATGTTTACGAGATCGGACGAATACTGATGCTGTGGTGTGTGCTTATATGCAGGGCTAGATGAGACTCGTGATGAGGTGCAGGTGCATGTGATTAGATCTCAGGTGAGAGAGATCGATGTGATTGACTGAGCTGAGAGCCTGACCGATCTGTAACATCTACAAGGTGAAAGACATTTATACAAATTTATACATATATATTATACAATATTATACAAATAACTTATCCCTGTGAAGCTGAACTGTCAGTGCGAAATATATGATTTTTCAGAAAACTTCCTAATTTGGTGCTTAAGAAACATTTCTTATTATTAGCAATGTTAAAAAACAGTTGCATATCTTAGTGGAAATGTAGAGGAAAGTTTGCAAGCTTAAGCAAGATTATATATATATATATATATATATATATATATATATATAGTTATATAGTGTTTATTAGAATAAATTATTATATGTAAATCTGATCGATGCTACAGAGCTCTGAGTACCAGAACGACCAGACACAGGGACAGTTTATTTCCTAAAGCAATCCATCTCATGAACACTTGTTAATAATTATGGTACACACACTATTTATACACTTATTTATCTAACACACATACTTTGTCTACACTGCACATATATACCTGTACATACAAAACTGTCCATTGTTATATACAGGGGCGGACTTACCCATTAGGCAAAGGTAGACGATTGCCGTGAGCCCCCAAAAAGCAAGGACCCCCTAAAAATCTTTTCATATACGAGAGTCTTTCAGACACGCAAACTTTTATTACCACGACAACCGTCTGCGTGTCCCAGTCGAACGTGCTTCTTGTGTATCCTGCTTGTAGCAAATTAAAATATTATGTATCTAAAGCTGACGGACGCATGAACGCTAGGTCTCTCTTTCCAAGTAGGCGCACACCTCTTAAATATTAACAATTAAATATTTTAGTCGATTGACAGTTATGCTGGTAACTCATCAGTGAACTTTCCTCGTCAATATAGTCTATATTTTTCACACTTTTCTCATTATCGTTAATTTAAGTTTTTATATGAATTAACCTCTGAAGGGAACCGATTGTCTTCAGAAAAGTTTAGATGGCATTTTCATTTTACCTGATAAAGTATAATTTATGAGCGCTGCTTTGTTTACAGCCGTTACCGGGGAAACCACTATATTTTTTATGTTCCAAAAGCACCTCTTACTGGCAGAGAATGAATGTGCATTTTCAATAATCCAGTCTGCAGTTTTTGTTCCAAAAATCCACCCAATAAATATTCAAGTTAATAATGTTTTTATTTATTTAGTTTTTTGTTAAAACTTAAACTTAAAATCTCAACAGTGAATCAATTGCTATTTTGTGGTCTACTACATGAAAGAATAAACGTGTCTCCTAAATGAATAAATGTAAATGTTAATGTCCATTATAACATGTAGATGAAAAATGTAGAAACATTGGACTAAAAACCATTTTGCAGCAGCAAGCATCACGACAAAAAAGGAACCTCAAGGTTGATCTAGGTAAATGTGTGAAAATGGGCCCCATTCCTATATTTGCCTGGGGCCCCCAATTCACTAAATCCGCCCCTGGTTTGGTACATACAATTGTCAATTTGTATATTGTTATTACTTATTTACTTGTTGTTTTTAATTATTATTTTTATTATTTGTGTTTTTTGTTCTGTCTCTGTCATTCTGTTGCACTACGGTAGCTTCTGTCACGGAAACAAATTCCTCGTATGTGTAAAAATACCTGGTAATAAAGCTCATTCTGATTCTGATAAACACTATTACTTATAACTGAACGCCAATTCAGCTTTACAACACAGGAATAAAGTACATTATATAAATAAAGTATATTTTATCAGTAGTTATTCATTTCACAGTATTACTGTTTTTACAGTATTTTTTTAATCAAATAAATGAAGCCCCCTTGGTGAGCTTAATATACTTCTTTCAAATGCATAAACAATTCTAATAATTATACCGAACGTTTGATTGGTGGAGTAGTCTATATTACTATAATATGTATCTATTTGTGCTTCATTTGGATTTGTGTACATTCATGCCAGTGCCCACGATTGCAGTGGTCCTCTCCAAGGAGCGCGCACTGTGTTTGAGTGGAATGTGTTAATAACTATGAAAATCACTTTACCCTTCATGAGCACTGAATTACACACAGAAACAATCCTCCTTCTTGTCACAGTCAATTTACGATGCATCTCTGAGGAAATCAAATCGCATACAGAGGTTGGCAATCACTTTCCACATAATTGTAGGTATTAATAAAGACATAGACGGATGCGCATGCATGCGTAGTGTGGTAATTAAAGAGCAGGTCTTCTGTCGCTCACTCTGCGTAGCAGGCACCTGCAGAGGGGGTTTGAGGTTGGTGCTTGAGCACCTGCCCCTTTTCACCTTCTTTTTTTTGTAATTAAATGCCCTTTTGTGAAAGCCTGCCCAATCGAACTATTAGTAAAATCAATTAATAATAATTTAGCCGTAAAATAAATTATCCTCATGATGACCTTTCACCTGACGATCTCATCCGGGATGAGCCCTCACATTCAGAGTCAGAAACCTTTAGTAATTTGGTCAGATACCTTTTGTAACTTCAATAACGTCCGCGGCTGCCGTAAGTGGAGTTCTCAGCGGAGGGGTGTGCTTGTAAACTTATATTATTGAATTATTATTATTTTAAGAGAATAGCATGAAGAGATCGTGCACAGCTGTTGTTGTTTATATTGCTGTGTATAGCCAATCCCAATAACCTTGTGGATGCAAGGTTAGCTGCAGCAAGGGGCTATTATGTTTTTATTCAATGTTTTCCTAATGACAATTTTATGATTGGTTTATAAAGGCTATTACTACGAACCTTTTTCCCATTTTTATCACAGAATAATTCAAGAAAAATATTTTATAGTTTCTATACTAAATGATATGTCAGTCAGTACAGCATTTTTCATATATTTTATTTATTTATTACCTGGAGAAAACTTAAAAAACACACATAAACCATATATATTTGCAATCGTGTGATTATTGTCTTCACGTTTCATCTGTAAAAAGTTTCTGCTTTTTATTCAGCTCAACTACAGCGATAGCCATGTGCATTTGCCCATATTGAAGAACTCCCTATTAGGGCATAAGTTTCTGTGCAAGAGCGCCCTCTGGCTTTGAGTATGAATTAAACATGCACTGCACGAGAGTGTTCAGCTCTCCTGATATTCACATCTCCTCATTTTGGAGGTGAATAAACGTCAAGCCATGTCTCTTTTAATTTAAATCTAGATTTAAATCTAGAAACCTCTATGTGAAAACACCTGCTCGAGCTCAAATAAAGTGCAGGGGATGAATTTAAATATTTAAATGTAAATATTAAAAATGCAGCTAACGTAGTTCTACACACAGCAATATAAACAAAGGTGCTTTGTTCTCTTTCGTTCTTGCCGTTTAATTGGGAAAAGTTCAAAGCGCGTCGAGGTGTCTTGTCTTTTTTCTGTTATCTGACTAAAAAACTGTTCATATTTTGAACTATTATTATTATTACAGTATTTTTTTTATAAATAATTAAAAATAATTATCACAACACTGGTAAAACACGCTTATACTGATTTTCTCGTCCTCCTAATTATACTTATAAATCCTGTTTTTATAATCATTATCATTCAAAAAATTGCCTTGACTGAAAAAAGACTGAAAAAATATTTTCTGTTCTGTGTTCCTTTTTTCAAACCTGCGTCATGGCATTTGCTGCTGTATCAATACAGAAGCATCCATTTCGATACACATTATCACAGGCCTATTTAAAGCCGTGTTCCATGTGCCCCTTTTATACTTTAAGCACCTGCCCCTCCAAAGGTCTCTGCACGGCCCTGCTGCGGAGTTCAACGAATAACCTTGTCTGCTGCAGAAAACATGATGGATAAAATATTGCATGAGGATTGCTCAGCTCATTCTAATATGATTAAATGAGGACCTCGGTATGCCCTATGCATGTTCCACCATCGCTCCCCGTGGCTGCATACTTGTCCACCAACTGCAGCCAGTCAGATTAATCATTGGCAACACAGTTGCCCACACACAACTGGCAAAGTGGGTGGGCGACAGGTGTCATTTATAATGTATGACTTCACCTGAGGGGGCGGCATGATTTCCAATTACACCTCACACCTCTAGGGCCTCACTGTGTAATTATGCAGGAGAGGAAACCGGTACAGAATCTTAGGCGGATAAAACTTAGGTCAACTTAAATGGTATTTGAAACAAAATTGCTGTCAATTATCGTGCACTGAAAATTTAAAAGTCAAAATGTGTATGCACATACAGTATATTTGAATGCATATGTGTAAAGTGTCAATTAATTCTAAATAAAAAGTTGCTAAAATAGTGTTTTATATTAAGAGCAGCTATTAGAAACACTGTTAACTAAGCACTGTGCTAAATTAACACATCTAGATTTGGAAGACAAATCCGTTTCAATGCAAATTAAAGTGGCAGTTTCCCCAAACATCAACATTCTGTTGTCAGTCACCCTCAGATTTTTTTTTCTTCAGTAGAATGGAAAAGGAAACTTTTTTAAAATATTTTTATTTATCTCTTTTCCATGGTAAGCATGAAAATAAAAATAGAGACGAGACGAGAAGAGAAGAGAAGAGAAGAGAAGAGAAGAGAAGAGAAGAGAAGAGAAGAGAAGAGAAGAGAAGAAGAGAAGAGAAGAGAAGAGAAGAGAAGAGAAGAAAATGAAAGGACACCCTTTTACATGATGCAATATATGTCTCAGGTGTCCCCAGAATATGTCTGTGAAGCTCAAAATACCCCATAGATCATTTATGTTATTTTGAAAATGCCTATTTTGAGTGGAATTAGAAATACGCTGTTTTCATACACCTGTCTTTAAATGCAAATGAGCTTCTGTTCCGTGCCCTTTTCAAGAATAAGGATGTGCATTTACAGCTCATACCTCAGATACTTTGCTAAAAAAACATGTTTGGTTTTGCTCATTTTGTCTATCATGCTGAAATCTTGCTTTTTAAAGCCAAATCAGTTTAAACTTCTGAAACAGTTTTCTGAGCACACACGTCCAAAGTACACGCATAGAAAGTGGCTGTCACACAGCATGCGAGGACTAAACTAAGTGCTCTTTACGGTCATATTGCGCTTAAACTATCAAATACACACAAGGTTACTTTAAAAACAGAGATAAGTTACAAAAACAGTTGGTTATGTCTGTGAGGTAAAAACATAAATTAAATCCCATGTTTGTATTGGATCTGTGTATTAAATGACAGCAGCGTAATATACAGCACCAATACTGCTGTCTACACTTTTAACCCAAACAATAAAATAATAACAGAAAATCACTCACTGCTCTAGAATGAATACATATAGCTTCAATAAGAAGACATTTCTCATTTGAATGCTGCTTTTAAATGCTCTAGAGTGAAGATAAACGTGGTGGATGTGTGTAGCTCACTCAGTGTAGGACCCAGACAGAGGCCTCATGTCTATTCAAACCGAGATCATTCAAACCAAGAACTCTGATTTTTGAGCTGAGTGGATGCAAAACATAAATAAAAATAGATAGCGTTAGTTACGTTAGTCAAGCTCGCATCAGCTGACTCTCAGCTGATCCCATCTACCTAAAGGAATACGATATATAAGGTCCAAGTACTATCAGCAGTTTCCGCATTGCTCGATAGCTAATTAAATGACGAATTTGGCAGGCAAAACATCATCATTACAAGGAATCAGGAATTTAGTGAGTGGAATTCGTTTCCCCAATGGATTCACTTTCGATTCATTCAAGTTCGTTAATTTGAACAGGTAAATTTACCCCATTGATCATAAGCTACCTGATTTGGAAGTGACTGAGTTAGCATTACTTCACGCATCGCTACATTATTGAAATGGACTCCACGAGTTATGTGACCAACTCAAGAACAAGTTCAGATGGGATCTTCTTCCCCAATGAGGATATCAAGAGATCAAGCATCCTCGCCAGTGTATGCGAGCGAAGCGGATGGGTAGATGGGTATTGTGTAACAGAACATTCAAAAGATTCACAAGATGAAATGCACATCGAATTTCACAAAATACACCTTGCTTATCAGTCACATCAGCACACACAATATTAAATGCACCTAACAGTTATTTCGTGGCTTTAATAAAATAAACACTTTCTAAAAATTAAAATAGACCAAAGCTGTAGGGAAATGCGGTTTATTAAAATGTCTGTCAATCTTTATAGGATTTTGCTCCGCTCCCCAGTCCGCTCACATGCTCTGATCCTCGCCACAGCTGCTATGTTTCATTCTCTCGAACGTCTTCACAAGCTAAGTTCATTTTAATGCTCTCAGGTTATTGGCAACATGCGTGTTGCTATGGCTATCTGCATTGCTTAGGCTGGTTTAGTTGTTTTGAAATGTGCGATACTATCTGTGTTACTGGCATTCACTTGTCTTTGCAATATGCTGCGCTTAAAGGGGATACAATGCCATTTCATGCATTCTGAGTTTTACACTATTAAGAGTTGATTGCTATGCACACGCACGCATTCAGCGACCTGTGCGAGAGCAAGAGCGCCGCTCAGCCGCTTCGCTCTTGGATCGGAAGTCATCGGCAGCGTAGCAGTACTTGCTCAAGAAGAATGTCTTCAAAGATGTGGGTAACGCTTTGCAACGTAGTGCATAAGTAAACAGAATTTACAGTGTCACTTTTTTGTAATTATAGTGTACCTATTCAGTACCTCCGTGTAAGTATAAGGGAATAATATGTGAAGTCTGTGGAATAAAGGGGTAATAACATGTAAAATTACAAATAATTTCTACTGTAATTATTTTGAAACTAAGTGGTACCTATTCTAATATTACGTGATATGTAATCTATACACCAATCTTATATTTGCAAGCGATTTAGCAAAGCCATACACTGTGTAGGCCTACTTTTTAACACTTTAAACCTGCCAATTTGTTTCAATCCAAACACTCGGTTGAAACTGTTGCGTTAGGAAGCTGACTTGATCCAATTTTGGTCAGTAATAAAAGTAACCCGATGGTCCTGAGTTAGGAACAGTGTTGCCAAGTCCGCAGTTTTCCCGGGGAACCCCCCTCGAAACGCGATTTGGCTAGTTTTGAGTGGCAATTTGGTGGGTTTTGTTGCGAAAACCTGGTAACCCTGGTTAGGAATGTGGAGGTTTAAACGCGAACGATTCTGTGTGCGACGAAATCCATGTCTGCAGTGCTGAAGATGGAAACATGTGGAAAATAGGAAAAAAATTATCGAAGCACAGACGAGTGACAACTTTGAAACTGTGTTTGTTTAAAACTTAAAAAAAAGAGCAGTGAATGTGCTGATCGGGAACTGGAAACAGCTTGAATGGCGCTTGAGACGAGTTTATCCGTGTCTGCGGTGCTCATGACAGGAATATGTGTCGAAAATACAAGAAGACTAATCGAAGCTAAGAGGAGAGAGATTTTTTAAACTGACTGGAATGTGTTCTTTTAAAACTGGAAAGTTTTTTTTCCGAGAATGTTCTCACTCACAACATTGACCAGTAAACCCGGGAACTGGAGTAAGTCAAAATGGTGCTTGAGGATGTGGATCACAACGGTAAAAACAAAGATGGTAAAATCTTGTCAGTTCGCTATAATAATAGTTTAATATTGACTTTCAGTGTTTATTACTGTGTTTATTGACATGATGGTTTAGCCATAATAGTTTAACTTCGTCAGTGGGTGAAAAACATGAACAAATTGAACAAAATCTTAATTTTGTTCTTAAACTTTTTAAAAATGTTTAGTTTAACACGTTAACTGTATAAGCTGTATAAGAATGGAGTTGCTTTGCTTTTTCTGAACTGGTGTAATACATTTTTATATTTTATTATCTGTTGCCTGTAGGGTTGGGTATCGTTTGGGGTTTTTCGATACCGGTGCCAAATCGATACTTTTAAAACGGTGCCGGTGCCCAGGGGCGGCGCTAGGGGTGGGCTAAGAGGGCTGAAGCCCCGAATGTTTTCAGTAAAGCCCCAAATGTTTTTAATACCATGCCTCCCAAGCACTATCACTGAGTTTCCATGCGCAATAAAATATTTTGTATTACAACCGCAGATTTGTTCTCTGCACATATAACAGTGTCAACTTTACGTTGTCATTCATTCACTCCCGATAAGGACCGCCCACTGGGGCTCATAGCCATTTTGACTGACATGTAAACTGACCAACCGACGATAAGAAGTTATAGGATCTATACGATCCAGCCAATGAGATCAGATCATGTGGAGCCAGGCGGTTCATTGGTGTGTGGTATATTACTATATCAATTTATTTGAAAATAAAAATGGACACTTCCAAAAAAAGGATGTAAAACACGCCCAGCCAGCACTTAAACGGCAAGAATCCGCTGCTTCAGGTATCTGTAACTTACTAACGTTATATAACTTATCGCTGTAACAGTCTCGCCATCCGTCAAAATACGTTATTTGTTACTGAGCCGTGTCACTGTGAAACAACAAATATAGGTTTTTAATCATGATATTGTATTTATTATTCGTTTTTAAATTATGGGATTTGCATTTTGGATCATATTGATCATATAACGGTTGAGCAGCGCAGTCTTCCTACACACACACAGAGAGAGAGAGAGAGACAGAGAGAGACAGCGATTATAACCGGTTTGGTTAGCATAGTCTTTAGCAGACTTTTATTCGTTTAAGGGCAACAATTCAATAAACAAGTTAATAATAAATAAATATTTTTTTAACGAAAATGCTGCTAAACACTGACATGTTACCCACACTGAATTCAGTATTTAAAGTAGCACTGACAATCCCAGTTAGCAGCTGCAGCTGTGAACGTTCCTTTAGTGCCTTGCATCGACTGCATACATATTTAAGAAACACAATGGAACGAGACTGGCTTAACCACCTGGCAGTGATGTCTATTGAGAAGGAGAACTTGACTGCTGTTGACCACGACAAGGTGACAGACAGATTTGCCAAAACGAAGTCAAGACGATATAGTCTTACTGTGCGTTCACACCGGACGCGGTGAGAACGTCAAAGTGGCCGGAAGTCATTCATTTTCAATGAGAGCCGGCGGCGAGAGCGGCGCATTTTGGACAATGAGAGCGTCGAGGAGAGTTGAAATCAGGTCAACTTTATGGTAATGAGCTATGACGCAGTTGGGCGGCAACCAATCAGAATGTAGAAGTCCTCCGCTTGAAAGGATTCCAGAGAATGCAGCCCATAAACTTTGGTTCCGACCACATTAGTTCCCAAGCAAAATGGAGGAGAAGTTAATAATTGCTGTGGCGGATTTCCCAGTCATATATGACGTGTTCCTGTTTGCGTACAGGGACATAAATAAAAAAGTCGTGCAACACCATTTATAGGGGACATTTTCCCGCTAGAATGTTTGTTTTTCAGCGGGAATTCAATTAATTTGCTCAAAACAATACCGAGGCTAGTAAATGTCTCCTGTAATGTTGAAATTAGACTAACACTTAACCATGAACACAAATCCACACCACACAAATGGCTTTTAATTGGTTTATTTAGTTAGCAAACATGTAACTACAATAAAGTTCTTTACATCGATCAATTTCTCACTTTCACATTTAAAATATTTAATGAGGTTAACTTATACCCTACTTGTGGTCAGACTGCACAATATCAATGTGCTTGTTTGCTTTGCGGCCCCTTTAAATACAAGACAAGCATACGATCTACGTCACAGCATCAGGGCTTCCACAAATATTTCTACAGCGTTGCTGGCAGGGCGGCCAGGGGGACTTTTGACGCTCTCACCGCGTCCGGTGTGAACGCACAGTTATACTACCACTGTCAAAGCAATAAAGAACCATATTCAAACAGACATGGCATGGAGGGAGGAGAAAGGCAGATAAAAACATTTCACAAAGTTTGATTTGTTATCATTAGTTACTTCATTAACAATAAACGAATAACTTATCACAAAATTTAATTAATCTTTGTAAATGTTAATTGATCAGAATATGATTTTTCATTTGGAAAAGAATAGAAAGTAAAACTAAAAATAGTCAAGCAGCCAACTTAACATTTTTGGACCACTTAAGATGTAATTTATTAGTATATGTAAAAATGAACATAGATGTTAACCATCACACAAACTAATGTTAAAATACAACTTTACTGTGAAGTGTTACCACAAAAAGAAAATTAAATGAAAATGGCAAATAAGCAGAAAAGGGAAGTCGGCACACTTTAAGAAGAGAAGAGCATAAAAGGATAGGGGGGAGGGGAGGAAAATGAGAAATTAGTGGATAAAATGTATGGAGAAGAGAAAAGCAGGACATTAAAAATGGAATCAAGAAGAGAAATGAAGACATTCGATTAAGGAGAAAATGACGGGTGTGGATAGAAGAGAAGGAATTCAAGTGGAGAGAGAAAAGGAGAGCAATCAGCACAAATCAAAAGGAGAAAGGAGGGATGTTATGATGAGAAGCAAAACACTCTTGAGAGAAGAGTAAAGCAGACAACAGCAAAGCTAGGAAAAACTTCACGAGGCAGTGACAGGACTTCAGTGGAGGGTATCTGTAGCTCTTGACTGAATAACTTGAATCTGTGCTTATTGATTGTAATGCACTGAAACAGAGAGATGCTTTGACTGGTATATATTTGTAGAGTAAGAGTAAGTCAGTTCAAAGCTTGATGTTTCCTTCTTAATGTCCTTATTCTACCAGGACTAGAGTGTAGCCAGTAAGCCTGATGGAAAATAAAAATAAGAGGCAGAGACATGTGAGAGAGACATGACATCAGCAGAACATATGAAAAAGAAATGGACTGATTTTCCTGCTACCAATTCAGCAGTCCACATGTTGAACTGTGCTGTTCCTTATGTTTGTAAATCCAACATCTTGGAATTTTTGGTGTTCTCACTTTGGCATGCATTGTTACATTTTTGTTGATGAATATGATCATATATTGGCAGCCTCCTAATTATACAAGCATTAACAGCTTGGTGTCATGTGGTGGCTATTGTAGATTTTAAACCTGTTCTGTATTAAGAATCAGTATAGATTATTGTTTACAGTTTAACTCATTGTGACTTTTATTTTAATAATAAATATTTTAAGAAAGATTTACAGCTTTTAAAAATAAAGCTTCTTAGCCAATGTGACTGTTAAATATATTTTATTTAAAGTGTATTCTGACAGGTATGGATGTCTCTGGGCTAAGCCCCAGATATCCACTCACCCTAGAACCGCCCCTGCGGTGCCTGAACCGATACTTATAAAAATAAAAATTACCAATTAATAATTGGATTGGCCATTAGCACTAAACACATGGGCCCGGTTTCACAGACACAGAGACAGGGCTTAGACTAACACCTCTCTTTATAAAAAATTGTATTATTCACTTTTTCTAAATCTTCATCTTTTTCTTTCTCTTTCTCTCCTTCCCTTGCTAGCTTGTACTTATTTGAACAATGCCTGAGACTTTGTGTTATGGGCATTTCCTCTGTCTGTTTGCCTCTTCAAGATTAATCGCTTTATGTATTCCCCAATTGTAAGTCGCTTTGGATAAAAGCATCTGCAAAATGACTAAATGTAAATGTAAACCAGGATTAGATAGTTCAGTTATGACATGTAAGTAATTTTTATAAACACGCTCAGAAAAAAAAAAAAAAACATGACTGGGGTGCATCTTGAGACAAAACAAGTGCACTGATATATTTTAGGATCAGTCAGTGCAAGTTTATTTCAGTTAAAACAGCTACCAGTTACATTTTAGTCTAGCACTAGGTTCAAGCCTGGTCTGTGAAACCGGGGGGTGATGTGTTTTTTGTTCATACTGGACATTAGAAGGCGCTCCTTCGCACAGAAAATTCACAGATCCAGTCACAGAAGTAGCGAACTCTTTTTTCACCGTGATATGGATAAGTAAACAGAAGATATAAACGTTTTGAATGATAAAATAAATACAATAAACTCACGAATACGACTATGTATATTTTATCTGTATTATTCAAGCCATCTCGGGTATTTTCATAATAATTAAGTATATTTATAATCCATTGCTAATTGATGTATTAGTAGCCTATGGAGTAGTAACGTTAGTAGCTTAGCTAGTTAATGGAAGGTCGTCAGAGCAAGTGTAATTACTGCATTCACATGCTCCTCGGATGCTCTCATTTCCCGAGTTGTGCTTTTAAGTCTGAATGTGAAAACCGCACACTCGGGTTACTACAAAGATTTGTTGGACTTATTATTAGAGCTTTTTCGTATTGGAAACATGCTTGTTCTTAAGCTCATGGTTGTATTGGGAACATGCTTGTTCTTAGTTATAGCTGTATTGTCTTCCGTCATCACTTGACTTCATCTTTTAAAAAATGTGTTTAAATAAAACCTTCACTCTCTTTCCTTAACTTTGCTCTCTTTCCCTTAACCTCTCACTGTCTGGCTATAATTTGCTCTGAAAATGCCCATAAATTTGTATTACAAGCACTTCCTGTGTCTGTTTGCCTCTTTATAATGTATCGCTTATTGTATTCCTCCATTTTAAGTCGCTTTGGATAAAAGTGTCTGCTAAATGAATAAATGTACATGTAAATGTAGAGGTTGTCTCTAGGTGCTGATCCATCATCTGATCTGGATACGGACTGGATCTGGTGACTGGAGTGACCATCTGGGTTGGATAAGGACCGGATCGGGTGGCTACAGTGACCTCAGAATAAGAAGGAAACAGACTAATATTTAGCATTTTTTTAGAATGCCTTTATTGTCACTGTACGCATGTACAATGAAATTAGAAGAGCCAACTCCATTTCAGTGTAGTCAAACATAGTCAAACAGTGCAACAAACAGTGTAAGAATATAGAATAAAAAATAAACAAAAACACATATATAAACAATATAACGTAACCAAACATATGGAGGCAAGGTTCACAGTCTTGAGGAGTATGTACATTTGTAAATATAAATATAAATATGGTACTATATAAATTAGTGGTGGGTCTAGATTAATCTCACTGTAATCTTGGAATTAATCTAGAATAAAATGGCTCATTTGAATTCTGCCGAAGGCATTCAGAATATGTGTGCTACCCAAATAATGACTAAAAGTAAGTCTTTGAGAACGGGTTTCTCAAGCCAGGTGGCGCATTAGACCAGGGGCTCATCTCAAAATGGCGCTATGTCGTCTGGGATGTTATGCGTGTGGTGAAAGTCGCTCGAAACAGATATTTGGTGTTGGTCCCCAATATCCAGAAGCATCTGGCGGGTGTACTGAATGTACACAGTGCCAATAACCCACAAAGTAAAGAAAAACACTAGATAAAGAAAAAGAAAAAAACGAAATGGAGAGCCGTTAGCTGCTGCAACCATGCGCGCCGCCATTTTGTTTAGCCCCAATATAAGCGTAGATGTCAATCTTCTTACGATGTAAGAAGTACATTGTGTTTTATGGGAAGTGATCCTGGTTCCGGTTGACCTAATAAATGCAGCCTACAAATCCTTTAACGGATTTGAATATTAGAAGTGTTTTAGTATGCTATGTGTATGCCAGGTTGAAGAGATGGGTCTTTAATCTAGATGTAAACTGACAGAGAGTGTCTGCCTCCTGAACATTGTTGGGTTGATTGTTCCAGAGTTTGGGCGCTAACTAGAAGGATCTGCCACCCGCAGTGAATTTGATATTCTAGGTATTATCAAATGGCCAGAGTTTTGAGATCGTGGAGGACTATAATGCGATAAGAGTTCACTCAAGTACTGAGGATTTAAGCCATTCAGGGCTTTATAAGTAATTAACAAGATTTTAAAATCTATACGATATTTAATAGGGAGCCAGTGCAGTGTTGACATAAACTAACTAATGTGGTCTTACTTCCTGGTTCTAGTAAGAACTCTAGCTGCTGCATTTTGGACCATCTGTAGTTTGTTTATTAAGCGTGCAGAACAACCACCTAATAAAGCATTACAATAATCTTTACTTTTACTTTTTAGTCATTTAGCAGACGCATTTATCCAAAGCGACTTACAAATAAGAAAAAATAACTACAACTATAAGTTAAAACTCTATAAATACTATATATACACATTTAAGAAAATGGAGAAATTAAATAAAAATGACAAATGCATACAACAACATTTCAAAACAAAAAATAAAGCTAAAAACATTTCAAAATATTAAAACAACAAAAGGTATGAGTATAAAAAATATTCTAACATGACACTAAGCCAAACACCCATATAAATATATACTGTATATATATATATATATGTTATTTTTTTCCATGTAGTATGTTAAAGTAACGTTACTAAAATAAATACAATTTCTTAAAAAAAAACTAAAGAAAATACCTATAAAGACGTATTAAATTCATACATAATTTATCTAAAATTAAAATAGATAACAAATCAAACGCCAGTAGTTTATCAGTAATCCTAAAAAAAAAGAACACTGCCAAACACACATGCTAACAAGCAACAACTTACTTACACATAGTAAGAATTGGTTATAAAAACTAAAACAGAAGTGAAACTAGATACTTATATCCCTTTCCTGTGTCCCTGCTTGGTGGAGTCGCATGTTAGAGTCGATGGTCTTTACACTATTCGGTCTTCTCACGAGGAGGGCTTCACAAGCGGTAAACTAAGCTTTTTATGCGATCACATAGCCCATAGGTCCATAACATCTAACTCAATATGACATCATGACATTATTATCACATAGTGCAGCTGATTGGATCTTTCCTGTATTGGTGGCCAATGAGATCGCTGCTCAAAATTTAAATACTTGGCAATGTTTATATGCAAGATGCAAGATGGCGCCGAGGATGGCAGCCGTGTTGCGTGCTCCGGGAAAACTTTGCAGTTTTTCGTATGTTTTATTTGTTTTTTGTTGTTTTATGTGTTAGATGTTGTTAGTATAACTGTCTCGATAGAGACACGCTTTTGAACATTGGTTCCTCCGTCGCAACGCAAACCGGACTTTGAGTTTCTGAATGCCGGTGGAGTGTTCACAGACACCATATCAGAGCCCTTTGTGTGGGTTGCGAAATCGAGGAAACGCCGCCGCCGAAAACGAGGAAAAATAGCTGGCGTTCTCATCAGATTGAGACGCCGTGCTTTCCGACCTCCTCTTCCAACCATTTTACTGGCCAACGTTCAGTCACTGGATAACAAACTCTGTGAACTGCGGGCGCATCTCATACCAACGAGAAACAAGGGACTGCTGTGTTATTTGCCTCACAGAAACCTGGATGTCTGCTATTGTTCCAGACTCAGCCATCGAGCTCACGGGCTTCTCCGTGCACCGCTCGGACAGAACGGAAGAGCTCACAGGAAAAGCAGAGGTGGAGGTGTGTGTTTCTATATTAACAACTTGTGGTGTGATGAAAGGAACATACACTCTATTAAATCCTTCTGCTCCCCTGATCTGGAATTTCATACGCTTCTGTGTCGACCGTTCTGGCTACCGAGGAATTTACAGCGATCATAATCACGGCTGTTTATATCCCCCAAGCCAACACAGACCAGGCACTCAAGGAACTGTACAGGAATATAAGTGAGCAGGAAACCGCGCACCCAGATGCAGCTTTTGTTGTCACAGGGACTTTAATAAAGCCAACTTCAGAAATATAGCTCCAAAATACTTTCAACACGTCACCATCAACACGCGTGGGATCGTACACTCGACCATTGTTACTCCCCTTCCGGGACGCATACAAGTCCCTCCCCGCCAACCTTTCGCAAATCGGATCACTCTTCCGTTCTGCTCCTGCCTGCTTATAGGCAGAAACTGAAACGTGAAGCACCCGCCTCAGGACAGTTCATTGCTGGTCTGACCAATCGGACGCTACACTACAGGACTGTTTTGATCACGTGGACTGGGACATGTTCCGGGCAGCGTCTGAAGACGACATAGAGGCGTATTCAGATACGGTCACGTGTTTCATCAGGAAGTGTATAGACGATATAGTTCCGACCAAAACAATCCGGATCTACCCCAACCAAAAACCGTGGATTAACAGCGATGTTCGATCAGCCTTGTCAGCGGACATCTGCCTTTAAATCCGGAAACTCTGACGATCGGAAACAAGCCAGTTACGATCTCAGGAGATCCATCAAAGCAGCCAAACGAACTTATAAAAACAAAGTTGAAGAACACTTCAACAACAATAACCCAAGAAGCATGTGGCAGGGCATCAACAACATCACAGGCTTTAAAGGGAATAAACCGGCTACTGTGAACATTGCCGCCTCTCTACCGGACGAGCTCAACACCTTTATGCTCGGTTCGAGGCTGATAACACCGCACACAGAGAGGCGCTGCCGCTGCTGCTGCCGCAGAAGTGGTCAGTCCACTCACCCTTTCTGTCGCGGATGTAACCCGATCCTTCAAACGGGTGAACATCCGTAAAGCCGTGAGGCCCAGATGGGATACCAGGCCGTGTGCTCAAAAGCTAGCTTTCCAGATATTTTCAATCTGTCCCTCTCTCTGTCTGTGGTTCCCTCATGCTTCAAAAATCCATCATTGTGCCCATACCAAAGAAAACAAAATCACATGCTTGAATGACTGAGGCCCGTTGCTCTGACCCCCATCTTCAGCAAGTGTTTTGAGAAGCTGGTCAGAGACTACATCTGCTCTGTGCTGCCTGCTTCACTGGACCCACTACAATTTGCATACCGCAGTAACCGTTCCACAGACGATGCTATTGCCTTCACCCTGCACACTGCTCTCTCCCACCTGGAAAATAAAAACACCTATGTGAGGATGCTGTTCGTGGATTATAGTTCAGCATTTAACACCTATAGTGCCTGCCACACTGGTTGCGAAGCTCCAGACTCTAGGACTGAACAGATCTCTGTGCAGCTGGATCCTGGACTTCCTGACAGGCAGAAGTCAGGTGGTCAGAATGGGCAACAACACATCATCTCCCCTGATCCTCAACACTGGTGCACCGCAGGGTTGCGTCCTCAGCCCACTCCTGTACTCCCTGTACACACACACGACTGTACAGCTACACACAGCTCCAATGTCATCGCCAAATTTGCTGATGACACAACGGTGATAGGCCTGATCACCGACAACGATGAGACGGCCTACAGAGAGGAGGTGAGTACCCTGACTAAATGGTGTCAGGAGAACCACCTCTCACTCAACATCGACAAGACCAAGGAGCTGGTGGTGGATTACAGGAGACAGAGCAGAGAACACACACCCATCACCATCGACAAGACACCTGTGGAGCGGGTGACCAGCTTTAAGTTCCTCGGCGTTCACATCACTGAGGATCTCACATGGTCTGCTCACACAGATGCAGTGCTGAAGAAGGCACATCAGCGTCTCTTCTTCCTGAGACGGCTGAGGAAGTTTGGAACGAGCCCCAGAATCCTCAGGTCCTTCTACACCTGCACTGTGGAGAGCATCCTGACCGGCTGTATCACCGCCTGGTTTGGAAACAGCACCGCTGGCAACCGCAGGGCTCTGCAAAGGGTCGTGCGAACTGCCCGCCACATTGTTGGAGGTGAGCTTCCCTCCCTCCAGGATATCTACACCAGGCGGTGTACAAGGAAAGCCCGGAGGATTATCAAAGACTCCAGCCACCCATCCCACAGACTGCTCTCTCTGTTGCCCTCAGGGCGACGTTTCCGCAGCATCCGATCCCGCACTAGCCGACTGAGGGACAGCTTTTTCCCTCAGGCTATCAGGCTAATGAACAGTCACAAATAACTCACCCACATCACACTCCCACTCACACAACATGCCATGCACTGCACTTTAACACCGTTCAACTGGACTACGCACACACTGCACTAATCACAACCTATCTGCTATCACTGGACACCATACAATACACATCCACGACACTGCATATGCATAATCTGTTGCACCTTTGCACATCTACCTGCTGCTCAACCAACCAATCTGCTGTTAATTTATAATCTGTTGCACCTCACATTATTATTATGCATAGACTACATTATGTATAGATACTGTACATAATGTAGATGTGTACATCTGTGTATAATGTGTCGCTGATAATTAAGTATGTCTTTATAGTACACTATGTGTACTGAGTATATGTATGTGTATTTTGCACATTGTCTTCTGTACAGTCTGTAAATATGTACTGTCCATATGTAAATTGCTGTTGCTTTTTGCACTGTCTGTCCATATGTAAATTGCTGTTGTTGTTGTTTTTTGCACTGTCTGGAGCACTGTAAATGCTCCAGTTCAGTTTGCACTGTCTGTCCATATGTAAATTGTCTGTTGTTCTTTTTGCACTGTCTGTCCATAGGTAAATTGTCTGTTGTTTTTCTGCACTGTCTGGAGCACGCTCATAAGAATTTCACTCACCAAGGCACTTGTGCTGTGGTGATGTGACAATAAAAGTGATTTGATTTGATTTTATTTGATGTTTGCTGTAGCAGTGCACTTCAAAATCTCTCCACCTTCCACAACCTGTATAGATCTGCTACGGCGTGATCATGTATGCTATGGGGGTTATTCATATATGTTATATGTGCAGCACTAATATTCTTTAAATGCTCACATCAGCATGTTGTGGATGTATTCCAGCAGCACAGCAGCAGCAGGTCTATTCTGCCAAGACCAAATACATTAACATCGTCATGTATATTAACATGCAAATTACTCAGAGAGTTGTCATGACAGAAATACAGAGAGATGCATCACATCACATTTGACAGATTCTGCAAATGGCTTGTTCTGAGACACTGCTTATGATTTATGGACATAAATAAACAAATAAATAAATAAAAAAGAACCAGGTGGATTTGTATTATCATAGGGTGGTTGTGTTCCGCCAACACAAATTTATGTTCAAACAACTTGTAAAAATGTGTTCCCTTTAATGTTTTTGTTTGTTCAGTAATGATGCAATAAATTGATTACAAGTGAAACTAAGAACATCTATAATGATACAAAAGATTTGTGTTTCAAATAAATGCTATTCCTTTGAACTTTTGTTTATCCAATAACCCTGAGGGGGTTATTGAACACCAATAATAACTGCACAAAATCAGCATTTCAGAATGCTTTCTGAAGGATCACGCGACACTAAAAACTGGAATAATGGCTGCGAAAATTTTTACTTTGCCTTCACATTTTAAAATGACAATGTTAGGTTATTTTAAAATTAATTATCTCACAATATACATTGGTTACTGCAATCAGAGTCAGATTGACCCTGTCTTTCTATCCACCAAATGAGTCCATAAACTGATATGTGTGAAACATTTACAACAGCTAAATAAATAAATATGTCACAATGAGAATGGAAGGATCCAAACGCAAAAGGATAGTAAACACAGTCTTTAATGAAGGAGCAAAAACAAGGCAAGTCTGTCGTGGCGAAGACGCAGAACTGAGAAAATACAAAACAAAACTTGAAGGCGATGATCCAAGGAAATCAGTCTAGGGAGACTTCGTGGAACCGGACTAACTGGAAGCGGCAGCAGGACACCGAGGAAGCACCAGAAACTCTCAGCATCTCCAGGCGAGACAAGACAAGGTACAAGATCTTAATACTATGAAAAACAAGAGAACACATACAATGCATGATATACAATAATCCGACAGAGAGCCACGGCGCAGCACGCTGTAAAATAGAGGGACTGATTAAATGAGTGAGAACAGGTGGCACTGCAAAGTAGCGCGACTGATTGAAATAACAAACAGGTGGGGAGAGAGAGGTGTAAGTGTCAGTATGCAAGTGTGTGTGTGTGTGAGTGTGTGTGTGAGTGTGTGTACAACAGAGTGAGAGAGAGAGAAAGAAGAAGCAAACCCAGATCATGACAGTACCCTCTCTCAACGAAGCGCCACCAGGCACTCCCGAGACAGGAGCCTGGACGAGAACGGTAGAAGTCCTCGATCAGCGGCGATCCAGGACGCCCCGGGCGGAATCCAACGCCTCTCCTCAGGACCGCATTCTCCCAGTCCACCAAAACTGGTGACCACGCCCACGAGGGCGCACGTCAAGGAGCTTACGGACTCTGTAAATAGAAGCCTCCTTGTCAATAGGAGGAGGTGGAAGGGGGCGGGTCGGAGCCGGAAAACAGGTTTGACGCAGGACACGTGAAAACCGGGTGAACACGGCGCAACTGACGGGACAATCTGAGTTTGATCGCAACCGGACTGAGAACCTTAACAATAGAAAAGGGCCCAACAAAGCGGGCATCAGCTTGCGAGAACCCTCCTGGATGGGGAGATTGCGGTGGAAAGCCACACCTTCTGACCACAAACATACCTGGGGACCGGACCCGGTGACGATTGGCGGCTCGGCGTGTGCGTGTTCTAGTACGACATAACGCAGATCTCACTCTCCTCCAGGTACGCTTACATCTCTGAATAAACCTCTACAGAAGGAACGGAGGACTGGGATTCTTGGGATGCGAATAGAGGCGGTTGGTAACCAAGACAACACTCAAACGGAGATAACCCAGTGGCGGACGAGGGAAGAGAATTATGAGCATACTCGGCCCAGGCCAGTTGATCGCACCACGACGCCGGAGTGCGTGATGTTAAACCACGCAACATGCGACCGAGAATTTGATTGGTCCTTCGGCTTGCCCATTGGTCTGTGGATGGAATCCTGACGACAGAGCAGGGGAGGCCCCTATCTGATGACAGAACTCCTTCCAGAACTGAGAGGCGAATTGAGGCCCTCTGTCAGACACAATGTCCGAAGGAAGACCATGAATCCTAAACACATGATCTACCATGACTTGCGCGGTCTCACGGGCGGACGGTAGCTTAGGAAGAGGGATAAAATGGGCAGCTTTAGAAAAACGATCCACCACGGTGAGGATAACCGTATTACCTGCCGAAAGCGGAAGACCGGTAACAAAATCCAACGCAATGTGAGACCACGGCCGTGATGGAATGGGGAGGGGCCTAAGAAGACCTGCCGGTGGTGAATTACTAGACTTAGTCTGGGCACACACCTGACACGAGGCAACAAAGCGTCGAACGTCGCGTTCTCTGGTGGGCCACCAAAAGCGTTGACTGATCGCGGCTAAAGTACCCCTGATTCCCGGGTGTGCCATCAATTTGGAAGAGTGACCCCAGCGAAGGACAGTGGAACGAACAACCTCAGGGACGAATAAAGTTCCCTCAGGAGCGCGGGCTGGTCTGGTGACATGCAAAAGAGCTCTTCTCACAGCCTGTTCCACTCCCCAGGAGGCAGCCCCGACCACACAACGCTGAGGTAAAATATTCTCAGTGGTCGGGCGACTCTGACGAGCCGAACTGGCGTGAGAGAGGCGCCAGGCTTCAGATTCTTAGAGCCGGTCTAAACGAGATAGTAAAATCAAACGGCCAAGAAAAGAGCCCAACGAGCCTGACGGGCGTTAAGTCTCTTAGCGGAACGGATGTACTCCAAATTTTGATGATCCGTCCAGACAATGAATGGAACGCTGGCTCCCTCGAGCCAGTGTCGCCACTCACCAAGGGCCAGACGGATCGCCAAAAGTTCTCGGTTACCGACATCGTAATTGTGCTCCGCGGACGAAAGGCGATGGGAGTAAAAGGCGCACGGATGTACCTTGTTGTCAAGGGACGAACGCTGCGATAAGATGGCACCCACCCCGACGTCGGAAGCATCAACCTCAACTATAAACTGCTTCTCGGGATCAGGAGTGATGAGGATGGGAGCGGAGGTAAACAACCCCTTAAGCCGTTCGAACGCATCCTGAGCAGCTCCGGACCAAGAAAAGCGAGTCTTAGAAGAGGTGAGAGTAGTAGCGGGCGGCGACACGACTAAAATCCCTGATAAAACGACGGTAAAAATTAGCAAACCCCAGAAACCGCTGAAGCGCGACTCGCGAATCAGGAACAGGCCAATCAATGACAGCACGAACCTTGTCAGGGTCCATGCTGATCCCCTCCGCCGAAACCACCGAACCGAGAAACGTGACAGACCGGGCATGAAACATGCACTTCTCTGCCTTGACAAACAGGCGGTTCTCAAGTGACGCGTTGTAAAACTCGGCGGACGTGTTGCACGTGTACCTGGAGAGTAGGTGAGAAAATGAGAATGTCATCCAAATACACAAACACGAACACATTGAGCATATCTCTCAAGACGTCATTGACTAAAGCCTGAAAAACAGCGGGGCGTTGACCAGCCCGAACGGTAAAACCCGGTACTCAAAGTGACCGATGGGAGTGTTAAACGCGGTCTTCCACTGTCTCCCTCCTTAATACGTACCAAGTGGTAGGCATTGCGTAAGTCAAGCTTTGTGAAAACCTTTGCGCCCTGTAGGATCTCGAGGCCGGCGACATAAGAGGCAAAGGATAGCGATTCTTGACTGTTATGTCGCTCAACCCCGATAATCAATACAGGGACGCAAAGACCCATCCTTCTTCTTCACAAAGAAAACCCGCCCGGCAGGAGAGGAGGAAGGAACAATAATGCCAGCGGCGAGGGACTCTGTGAGGTAATTCTCCAAAGCCCCGCCTCGGGCGCCGAGAGAGAGTAAAGTCGACCGGGGGTGGCATGGTACCCGGAAGAAGCTCAATGCTGCAGTCATAAGGGCGATGAGGAGGCAGAGAGGTGGCCCGAACGGCTGAAGACCGCCCGCAGATCGTGGTACTCCTCCGAACTCCAAACAAATCACCAGGCTCCTCCTGAAACACAGACACAGAAGAAACAGCAGGAACAGCAGAAACTAAACAGTTAACATGACACGACAAATTCCATGAATGAACAGATCCCTTAACCCAGTCAATCTGAGGATTATGCTGGGTAAGCCAGGATGCCCTAGAACAATAGGAGTATAAGGGGACTGGAAAACAAAAAGAAATAGTCTCTGTGATTTCCTGAGACGGTAAGGCTCAACGGGCAGGTGATGCGATGAACGGTAGAAAGTGCCCTGCCATCAAGCGCAAAGACGGTGGTAGTGTCATTGAGGTCCAGCAGGGGGATCCCTTGTTCCATGGCCCATCTCTCATCAATGAAACTCCCCTCAGCCCCTGAATCAATGAGCGCGAGACCGTTGACAGTAATGCCAGCCCATCGGATAACAACAGAGATAGTCGTACGAGACCTGGGTAGAGAGGAAATGACAGTAGCGCTCGCCAGTACTCCTCCGTCTACTGGTGAGCTCTGGCCCTTTAACGGGCATGAAGCGGCAAAATGTCCATTAGCGCCACAGTACAGGCAGAGGCGACTCCGAATTCGCCGTTCTCGTTCCTCCGCAGAGATGTGAACCCCTCCCCGCTGCATGTGTTCGGGGTGTTACGATCCTTAAAAGTCTAGGAGTTTAGGAGGTTCGTAACACTTAGAAAAGAAATAGATTATCGCTGGATAGATGTAACCAGGCAGAGAAATGACCATAACACATGGACAAAGCTTGATCGTGGATAATTTATTACATAAATTATCCAAGTGGTTTGAATGCACTATTTACAATGGCGGAATGAAAATAATAATAATTGTTGGGTACCAGAGTCAACGAAAAATAACCAACACAAAATTACCACTAACATAGGGAAAAGGAACTTAAGTGGCGCCCAATCAAATAAACAAAGAAAACTGAATTCCCATAAATCTCCCCAAATCCCCTAACCTAACTACCAAAAAGAAAATGTAGAAAACAAACCGAGATCTTCAGCACCTCGATGCTCTAAACTTCCTACTCTCACCAATAATAAACAAAGTACAAGAATGGCGCACACTGCTTCCCTAATGTATCTAGACACTCATCATTCCTACGTGCAAAGTGTATATCGCGATATGCTTACCTGTTCTCTTTTCCCTATTCAAGGAGAAAATGAACCGTAACTCTAATACACAGCAAGCTAAGTTTAAAACCCAGCACATCAAAGGATGAGATACAAACAAACTTCATTCCAATACACAAAAGTGTACACAGACACAAAGCACACCAATCAAGCACAAACGAGCCTCCATCTGAAGTTCGGGAGGACCTTTAAACCAGCAGGGCGGAAGCAGATTGGACGAAGAGGATGACATCACAACGATGATCAGCAGGTGACACATCCAATCAGGAACCTGAGAGCAAGCAGCAGAGCAATAACAAAAGAGGGAGGGACGAGAAAGAAAACACACACACACCTATGCGCAAGGCACGTAACACTCCCACCCATAAGAGCAAACTATATTAAACATTTGCTCCCTCAGTTACATGATACTCTCGACAAAGCATCCGCTACAATATTATCCATACCCTTCTTGTGCTTAATAACTAAATTGTAGTCCTGTATAATCAAAGCCCACCGCATTAAGCGTTGATTATACATACGCGATAAGAACACCAAAGGGTTATGATCTGTGAAAACGTTAACAGGAAGACTACTTGATCCGACATAAACATCAAAATACTGCAAAGCCATTAACAGTGCTAATGCTTCCTTTTCAATAGTCGAATAGTTCAATTGATGCTTATTGAACTTGCGTGAGAAATAACAAACAGGATGATCAATGCCATCCTCAGCCTCTTGAAGTAACACTGCGCCCGCACCAACCGCACTTGCATCTACATCCAATTTGTAGGGCAGTGAGTTGTCCGGCACCGCCAAAACAGGTGCGTTACACAGAAGGTTTTTGATAGCCTCAAATGCGTACTGACATTCCTCAGACCATATAAAGGAGCAGGATGGACTAAGCAATGACGTCAAAGGATGTGCAATAGTCGAAAAGTTTCTACAAAAACTACGATAGTAGCCAGCCATACCTAAAAATCTCCGAAGTTCCCGCCGAGTAGTTGGAACTGGAATTTCGGCTATAGCAGCCACCTTTGCTTCGATCGGGCGCACTTGACCTTGACCGACTTCTTTGCCAAGGTACGTAATGGTTGCTTGGCCAAATTCACACTTTGCTAGGTTTAAAGTCAGTGAAGCTTTGGTGAGACGATCAAACACAGTTCGTAGCAAAGAAACATGTCCTGACCAATCGGTCGAATACACTACCAAATCATCCAGATATGCATTACACTGTGGGACTCCTGCAAGAACAATATTGATAAGCCGCTGAAAAGTTGCCGGTGCGTTGCGCATTCCGAATGCCATTACTGAGTACTGCAGGAAGTTATCAGGTGTTACAAAAGCTGAAATATCAGAAGCACGAGGTGTAAGAGGCACTTGCCAGTACCCTTTTAATAAATCTAACTTACTGACATACCGAGCTGAACCAAGATTGTCCACACAGTCTTCCATTCGTGGCAATGGGAAACAGTCTGGCACAGTGACAGCATTAATCTTACGATAGTCAGTGCAAAATCGGGCAGTACCATCGCTTTTTGGAACAAGTAAACATGGTGAACTCCATGGACTACAACTAGGTTTGGCAAATTCATGCTTTAACAAATACTCAACCTCTGCATTCATAACAGCCCTTTTCGCGCTGTTCACACGATATGCGTGTTGCTTGATTGGAGCAGCGTCACCTACATCAATATCATGCTGCAGAACTGTGGTACAGGAAGGCACATCATTAAACAGAGTAGGAAAATCGGTAATTAGTTGTACAATATCACACCTTTGTTGATCAGACAAGTGCGATAGATGAGAATTTATATCACTTAATATCTCAGAATTCTTAAATCTAGCGCACTGTTGAGTATGACGTAACACCACATCATCCTCAATAGGCCTATCAGCAACATCAATGAGATTCGCAGCTCCACAGGCAGCAACCGAAAGCGAGGAAGAGACAGCATTCCCATCTGCCCCTATGGCATTCTGCATTTGTAATGACTCTCGGTCATGAAAAGCCTTTAACATGTTAATGTGACACACACGGGATTTTCGCCTTCTGTCTGGAGTGCGAATTACATAATCAGTTTCACTTAATTTTCTCAGCACTTCATAGGGCCCAGAAAATCGTGCTGACAAAGCAGAACCGGCAATCGGCAACAAAACTAACACCTGATCACCCTCTGAAAAGGAACGCTGTACGGATTTACGATCAAATTGATATTTCATCTTCTTCTGTGCAGCTGCCAACGAATCTTTCGCCATTGAACAGGTTTTATGCAGACGCTCACGGAATTTACTAACGTAATCCAATACATTGACTTCAGAACTGGAATCAAATGCTAGCATATTCTCTTTAAGCATTTTCAGCGGCCCTCTGACAGTGTGGCCGAACACTAAATCAGCGGGACTAAACCCCAGACTTTCCTGCACGGCTTCTCTTACTGCAAACAACATCAACGGTACTTCCTCATCCCAATCCTTACCAGTATCCAGGCAGTACTTTCGGAGCATCGCCTTTAATGTTTGATGAAAACGTTCGAGCGCACCTTGGCTCTCAGGGTGATAAGCGCTCGCAATCCTGTGAGAAATATTCAACGTTGTCAAAACTTGTGTAAAGAGTTTCGAAAGAAAATTTGTGCCTTGATCTGTTTGCACAACTTTCGGCAAGCCGAAAGTAGAAAAAAACTTCACAAGTGCTTTAACGACAACGGGTGCCGTAATTTTTCTCAGAGGAATCGCCTCCGGAAACCGCGTAGCGCTACACATTAATGTCAGCAAAAACTGATTACCACTTCTTGTCTTAGGCAAAGGGCCGACACAATCAACGATCACATGTTCAAACGGTTCGCCTACGGCTGGGATTGGAATGAGCGGAGCACTTGGAATTGTCTGATTCGGTTTACCCGTTAGCTGACAGGTGCGGCAGGTACGGCAGTATTGAACGACATCAGCTTTTAAGCAAGGCCAAAAGAAATGTCTCAAAACCCGGTGATATGTTTTTTTAATTCCTAGATGTCCCGACAGATCGTGGTCATGAGCAAGAGACAAAACTTGTTGTCGGTAACACTCAGGAATTACAACCTGGTACACAGCACTCCATTCAGGATCATCTGCCGTAATAGGAGACCACTTGCGCATCAGCAATCCGTCCTCAAGAAAATAAACTGATTTTCTCTGTTGCGCTCTCTCAACAGAGACAGCAGCAGAGAAACACTTTCGAAGACTCACATCTTCCTTCTGTGCAGAAACGATTTTCTCACGAGTTATGGGTAACATACGGTGACTTAAATTTGAATTGGGTAAAGTTTTCCTTACTTTTTCCTGATCAGTTGGCAACATGTCTTCAATAAATATAGGCGCCATAAAGGAGGTAGACAAATCATCAACATCCATTTGTCGAGCCTGAGCCCGAGTGACAACACAAGCAGGAAAAGTTTCAGGATACATTTCTGACAATTCATCAGTGGGATCTGACAAAACAGGTTTGTCAAACACTTCTAACATTGGAAAAACCTTACCACCAGCCAAATCATTGCCCAAGATAAACTCCACTCCATTGACAGGCAAACAATCACGAACACCTACCTTCACAAACCCTGTACACAACTCTGACTGCAAATGAACCTGGTGCAGCGGGACTTTGACAAGGCCCATCTCTATACCCTGCACCAGAACATTACTTCCACAAGAAGTCTGTTCAGAGAACGGCAATATTCCTGCAACTACAAAGGACTGAGTGGTGCCAGTATCACGGAGAATTTTAACCTTTACTTGATCTGTAGGTTTACCCGAGACAGAAATAAACCCTTCCATTAAAAAAGGTTCGTAACTGCAATCAGGCTTATCTGACTCAAGTTTTTCAGCATCTACAGTTTTCACAAATCCAACACTCTTAGTTAGAGTGCTCTGCTGTTTTCGTTTCAGCACAAGACAGTCAGCAATTAAATGACCAGCCTTGTGGCAATAAAAACATTCCCTATCCTCTTTAGACTTAGGCGAATTCGACTTTGGTCGTGGTTGGTTAGACGAGGTAATGGGAAGAGACATAGTTTTATCAGGGCGAGCAGGAGTAAACACATTCTTATGTGTCAGCGCAAACTCGTCCGCAAGGACAGAGGCTTGAGATAAAGTTGTCACTTTTTGTTCATTTAAATACATGACAACACGCTCTGGTACACAGTTCTTAAATTCTTCCAGAAGGATTAATTCCCGTAGTGTCTGAAAATCACTTATCTTACTAGATGTGCACCATTTGTCAAATAAGACACCCTTTTCTCTTGCAAACTCAACAAACGTTTGGCTAAAAATCTTTTTATGACTCCTAAACCGCTGCCTGTACGCTTCTGGCACTAACTCATATGCACGCAAGATCGAAGCCTTAACAGTATCATACTTTAAACTATCCTCTAAGGATAGTGTTGAGCAGACCTCCTGAGCCTTACCAGTTAATTTGCACTGTAACAACAAAGGCCAGACTTCACGTGACCAATTTAGAGCAGAAGCGATACGTTCAAACACACCAAAATATGAATCTACTTCTGTTTCTCGAAACTGCGGCACAAGAGAGATATTTTTACCCACATCAAAGTTGGTACCCAGCGCCGCGCCCTCAGACGGAGCCTCAGCAGCCAACTGGGACTGGACAACTGGAGCAGGTGCACTTTTAGCCGCCTTTAGGTCTAGTTCCCGCATCTTTATCTGCATTTCTGCCTCAATCTCCAATCTGCGGATTTTCAGACGCAATTCTCTCTCTGCTTGACGATCCTCTGCCCTCTCGCGCGCATCCATCTGGACTCGCGCTAAGCGGACCTTCAATCTCGCATCAACTCCAGATCCAACCGAGGCCGGAGAAAAGGGTTCAAAGGGCGGCAGAACAGCCTTGGCTTCAGAACCCTCCACCTCGGCAGTTCCGCTCTGCTCCTCCTCCCCAAACTCAGAGTGGATGTCAGAGGCAAGAGAACCATCCTCCGTTCCTTCAGGCAAAGCCAAAACACCCAGCTCCACCAGCTTCTGTAACACAATGTTTTAATCTCTCTCTTGAGCTGCTGCTTCAAAACAGGAATTTGGTAATGAGCAATGCTAATTAAATCATCTTTTCGACATTTATCGAACTGCTCTAAAGTAGGTGCACTAATAAATGCCTCTAAATCAAAGCCTGCCATACTCGCATCGACCAGTCAGCCACTAAGACCATCAATAGCCTAACGTACTTCCCATAAACACATGTATGGTCATTCCGCCATCAACACCAGCAATAATTTTTAATGTCCCTGGACATGAGATAATGAGATATATCCTGGACGAGCCCCCATTAAATGTTACGATCCTTAAAAGTCTAGGAGTTTAGGAGGTTCGTAACACTTAGAAAAGAAATAGATTATCGCTGGATAGATGTAACCAGGCAGAGAAATGACCATAACACATGGACAAAGCTTGATCGTGGATAATTTATTACATAAATTATCCAAGTGGTTTGAATGCACTATTTACAATGGCGGAATGAAAATAATAATAATTGTTGGGTACCAGAGTCAACGAAAAATAACCAACACAAAATTACCACTAACATAGGGAAAAGGAACTTAAGTGGCGCCCAATCAAATAAACAAAGAAAACTGAATTCCCATAAATCTCCCCAAATCCCAAACCTAACTACCAAAAGAAAATGTAGAAAACAAACCGAGATCTTCAGCACCTCGATGCTCTAAACTTCCTACTCTCACCAATAATAAACAAAGTACAAGAATGGCGCACACTGCTTCCCTAATGTATCTAGACACTCATCATTCCTACGTGCAAAGTGTATATCGCGATATGCTTACCTGTTCTCTTTTCCCTATTCAAGGAGAAAATGAACCGTAACTCTAATACACAGCAAGCTAAGTTTAAAACCCAGCACATCAAAGGATGAGATACAAACAAACTTCATTCCAATACACAAAAGTGTACACAGACACAAAGCACACCAATCAAGCACAAACGAGCCTCCATCTGAAGTTCGCGGGAGGACCTTTAAACCAGCAGGGCGGAAGCAGATTGGACGAAGAGGATGACATCACAACGATGATCAGCAGGTGACACATCCAATCAGGAACCTGAGAGCAAGCAGCAGAGCAATAACAAAAGAGGGAGGGACGAGAAAGAAAACACACACACACCTATGCGCAAGGCACGTAACAGGGGTCAGAACAGAGAGGAGAAGATACTACGGCTGGTGTCAAGGTCTTCAGTGGTCTTGAAACGGAACCTCGAACCCGCCGCCGTTGCTCGAAGCACCTGTCCAGGCAAATACCCAGCTCGATGAGCTGATCCAATTGAGCCGGCGGACCACGCGCATAGATCTCCTCCTTGAGATCCATGTTGAGCCCCTCCAAAAAACGCGCAACCAGCGCGGGCTCATTCCACTCACACGTAGTAGCCAAAGTACGAAACTCAATGGCAAAATCAGCGACTGACCTTCTGCCCTGATGGAGCATTGTGAGAAGACACGAAGCCTCGCGACCGAAAACAGAACGATCGAAAATCTTGATCATCTCCTCCTTGAAGAGCTCGTAACGGCCACAGCAAGAAGTCCGTGCCTCCCAAGCAGAGGTTCCCCATTCACGCGCTCGCCCCGTGAGAAGTGAGAGTACAAAGCGATCCGAGCGGGGTCTCCCGCATCGTCTGGGGCTGGAGAGAAAAACAACCTCACATTGAGTCAGAAAAGCCCTGCATTCAGTAGGCTCACCAGCATAACAGGGAGGGTTGTTAACACGCTGCTCATGGAGTGGGTAACGCGGGGATCTGCTGATGGATCCTGGTAGAGCATAAGCACGCGATGATAAGTCCGTCACCTGAGCGGTCAAGCCCTCAACAGCGAGACGGGCAGCGGACAGCTCCTCCTCATGTCTGCCGAGCATAACTCCCTGCATCTCCATCGCTGACCGGAGTGGTTCCTCCTTTGCTGGATCCATGAAGGTGGTCGGATTATTCTGTCACAATGAGAATGGAAGGATCCAAACGCAAAAGGATAGTAAACACAGTCTTTAATGAAGGAGCAAAAAACAAGGCAGTCTGTCGTGCGTAGACACAGAACTGAGAAAATACAAAACAAAACTTGAAGACGATGATCCAAGGAAATCAGTCTAGGGAGACTTCGTGGAACCAGACTAACTGGAAGCGGCAGCAGGACACCCAGAAACTCTCAGCATCTCCAGGCGAGACAAGACAAGGTACGAGATCTTAATACTATGAAAAAACAAGAGAACACATACAATGCACGATATACAATAATCCGACAGAGAGCCACGAGCGCAGCCGCTGTAAAATAGAGGGACTGATTAAATGAGTGAGAACAGGTGGCACTGCAAAGTAGCGCGAACGCTGATTGAAATAACAAACAGGTGGGGGAGAGAGAGAGGTGTAAGTGTCAGTATGCAAGTGTGTGTGTGTGTGAGTGTGTGTGTGAGTGTGTGTACAACAGAGTGAGAGAGAGAGAAAGAAGAAGCAAACCCAGATCATGACAGTATAAATACACACATACATAGATGCATATATAAATAAATGTGTCTACTCCATAAAATACATTTCAACAGATAATTGTGTTGGTGCAATTTTTCAGCATGGGTTCATGGGTCCACACAAGCTCCAAAACTCACAAACACTTCATGTTCCATGGAAGAGGATCTCAACTAAATCCTTTTCACTATCATTGGACCAGGAAGGGAAAGAGACAGATGTATTACAGATTAAAGGATTAGCGTCAGACCTGCCTCTAACTCCTAATTTGAAAGCCTTAAGCCTCCATCGGAGCCTAGAAGGGCTCATCCAAGGTGCTGATCTGTCTTATCCATGCTTGTTAAGAGAGCTAGATCCTGACAAAGCCACATCATAAAGCTAGGGAGATTTTGCCAGCAACCATAGTACTGACATTATTTTTCTGAGTACTAAAGATGATACTGCGGCCTTTGCTGCCAGTGACCTCACAAAATTGACCAACATGAGAAAAATTGAATGGATGAAAGGACATGGAAGTGCTGTGGGAACCACCTGTGTCGACACCGACATTGCAACAGGGAACATAAATAACAGCAAGGTCTCTGTTTAATTGTGACCAACTTACTTTTTTTATCCTATTTTGTAAAAATGTAATTAAATTTGAACAGTTTGAAATCACCCTGTTACTGCTTTCTGGTGTAATTTATCCTTGTGGCCACCTGGGCCAGTATCACAGTAGTCCAGTAATTGGTGTTACAGATGGATGCAACTAAACCACAAACTGCACAAGACCAACTTTCACCTGGTAGGTGGGTCCACGTGGCTCTTATTTCTTTGTGGCCTAGAGAAAAATTACAGGTTGGATATACTGTAATTACTCAGCAGCTAACAAAATCTTGACTTCTGAAGTGGAATGTGTGTGAAATATAGTCTGGTAGGAATATGGCTGAGAGCTTCTAACAACTTTTCTTGAAATAATTAGAGTTGTGGACGACATATAAGTTGCCTATTAGAATTGTCTCATGGGCTCTGGCAAGAACTGATTTGACTGAAAAAAAATTTGAAGAAAGAAATGTCAAGTGAGTTGTGCTAAAAGCACACCGTTTTGTCTGAAACAGATGAATATGAACCTGATAATGTTTTATTACACTGGCCGTTGCACATATTGTGGCAACTTGGAAATTAAATGTCTGGTGTGTGGCACAGGTTAACACTTTGTTTTTCAAAATAACATACAGGACCACCTACATTAAACAATAGTGTTAACAACACAAATGCGTGGTAAGAAAGCATTTTCTGAGGCAACCATGCCATTTTTACAAGTCTTCTACCTTTTAACATGATTTGTGTTTCACGGGACTTGTACCCAAGTGCTCTCATAAGTGCAACACTGTATCAGGGGCCTGTACCAGGTAGCCGGTTTAGCTGGATAGCCACATAAGTTTCAGTTTAGTTTGCACCAATCCTGGGTTTGAGGTACCATGAAAGTGGCTTGGCTTTTAGCTGCATTTCTTGCCATAGTAACTTACACTGCACAGCTAACCTGCTCCGAGGCAGGTTATGTTCTGGGTTAGAGATCTCAAACTGAAATTGGACCAATCAGATTTGAGCAAAGTGACACGTTTGAGACACAAATTAGTCACTCCCACAGTTTCTCTTTTAAAGGTCACAATGAAGTACCTTAAATACAAAAACAAAAACAAAAAAAATACAAAAATAGTCTGGCTTTAATGATAATTACAATGTACATATGATTTATATAATTATAATATGATTTATATTAGTATTAATCCACTGCACACAATACATTTTAGTTTAATAATTATTATAAACAATTTATTTTAAATTAATATTAATATACATTTTTTGTTAAGTTTGGGTTTCTAAATCAAATTCAAATGTTTTTCTTCCATATTCTAACCATATTCTTCCATATTCTAAACAAATATTTGTTTCCTTGCATATTCTCATGTTTTTTTTTCTCGAATGGCTCTATAAATGGTTCCTTAAAAAAATTGACTATTATTTAAGATCATATGTAATATAAATAAGTGGTAGAATCAATAGATAACACTTTAAAAATGGCTACATGTGATCTTACATGTTCAAGTCTCTATCATTATATTATTTACTATATATAAACTAAATAAATATAAATATATATAAATTAACTTCACAATTTTCACTGCACTGATAGGGTATGATAATTTCCTTTATTTGTCCTCTTTCATGGACAAGTATTCAGTGGAAATGTGTTTAAATTTCTCATATTCTTTAATCTCTTAACCGTAAACAAACGAGTTTTGAATCTCGCTGGCTCTCTCTTGAGAAGTGAATCATACTTGCTCTGTGTTGTGATTGGCTGTTCGCCGCTGATGTCACACATTCATGTGCATTAACTCAGGATCAAGCCTGAGTTGACAGATTAAGTTGATGTTCAGCTTCATGGTACCAACAAAGCCAGATTGGAGTGGTTTGGTTTTGTCAACTCAAAACGTATCCTATAACTCTGAATTTGTTCATCTACCATCATGGTACAGGTCCCAGGTGAGCCACCAAGCAAGTTTACTATGCTAGAAAAGCCACATATATGGCTGTGATAAATATTTTTCATAAAATTAAAACTAATTATACTATTAAAACAAGCATATTACATATTGATGACAGCTGGCTTTCCCTGCACACTATATAATACCACCCGAACATTCACAAAAGCAATCCCACATTTTAATTATGCTCCCTTTTAGTGGTTTGTACATTTTTGGATACGCTTGCTAAAAAGTCCAGTGAGTCCTTTACTCAGGATTCCTGCCAGGCAGTTTTTGGAGGACATCCTCTGGTCATGAAATGCATGAATTTTAAGCAGATAAAATAATGGAAAACCTTTGCCTCAAGTGTTTAATTAACATATGGATAGGGTCTTTCACCTGCATGCTCGGCCCCACTGGGACATCTGTCCGATTCCTCTATGTCTAGCCCACGGATTATGACTATCTAGTGACTTCTCTTTCCACTGACGTCTGACTCAGGACTCACTCAAGAGCCCCTGAGGACTCGTTAGCAAGGCAGAGCAAGAAGATTTCAACTTTCAGTTTCTTGCCATCTCGGGCAGATGGACAGGCAGCCTAGGCAGAAAGAGCATAAAATACTGATAATCCATGCAGTGTCTTTAAATTCCCTTAATCCTAAACAGCTACTGTCGTGAAGCTGCTCTGGGTGATAATATTGACTACTTATTGGCTCATGATCATTAAGCATTTATCATAAATAATCATCAATGAGTTTATTAGTATGGATTGTAGTATATGAGGTATGAAATTTAAAAAAACTCAAAGACAAACTTCTCAGTGCTAATATTAGAGCAAATTTAAAACAGATGAAGCCAGATCATCACTAATTAATGGGCAACACACTCTACCAAGAACAGCGCAAAGTGTAGGGTCTCATACAAGCAGAATCGATGATAATCAAGTGTGTGTCATCTAAAAACATTTGGGTTAAAACATTTTGGGGGAACTTTAAATAATGACAAAAATACCAGTGAAGAATCAAGATTTGTATTCGTCACATACACAATTATGGCATTATTTGCTAGCATAATCTACCACTCACTTGTCTTTGTCATGGAGCTGGTATAGGCCTGCGCTTCAAGGTTCAAAGTTCAAGGTTTTATTCATCATATACTCAATTATACAGAATATAATCTGCAGTTAAATTTAAGTCAGGTCAGGTCCGCTCAATGGACAGTGCAATTAAATGTAACAACACAAGAGAATATACATAAATATAGGTAGAAATAAAGAAATAAGAATAAAAAATTAAAAAGAATAAAATGTGCAATAAAATAACATGTGCAGGACAGTATACTGTAGACTTAATAAATAATAATATAAGCAGGAATATGCAAGAAGAATGTGCAAACGGGCTGTACAGGGTATATACATAGCAGCTATACGGATGGTGGAGAATAATGAATATCTTACTTATTATTAAATGGTGTCATGTTGATGTTATGAGAATGAGTTTGAGTTTAGGAGCCTGATGGCCTGGGGGAAGAAGCTCCTCCTAAGTCTCTCAGTTTTGCCATCTTGCTACGGAAGCACTTGCCAGATGGCAGTAAAATGAAGAGGCGGTTACCAGGGTGATTTGAGTCCTTGATGATTTTAGCAGCTCTGCTTTTGCAGCGTTTGAGGTAGATGTCCTGCAGAGAGGGGAGAGCAAACCCTGAGATGCGCTTAGCTAAGCGCACAACTGTCTGCAGAGCTTTGCAGTCCTGATTGGAGCCATTCCCATACCACACGGAGATGCCCTGAGTCAGTACACTTTCTATGGCTGCTGAATAGAAAATTTTCAGGATTGCTGGCAAGACCCTAAATTTTCTCAGCTGTCGCAGATGGTAAAGTCTTTGCCTGGCTTTCTAAACCTGTGTGTGAATGTGTGAAGTCCAAGTTTACACCGAGGTACTTGAAGCTGGTCACTCTCTCCTCAGGGGTCCCACTGATCATAAGAGGAGTCCCCAATCAGTCCCCAATCAGCTCTTTAGTTTTGCTCATATTCAGAGAGAGAGACAGGTGTCCTGGCACCATGATGTAGGTCTCTCTACCTCATCCAAGTATATGTAACGGATGTGTATATGTAGAGGCTGTAGCCTTTGGCGTTACTTGTTAGAGCGCCCGCCTCCTACGTGGGAATCCCAGGTTCGAGACCCGCTCGGCACTAGACACGAGTTTGGACTGTGCGGACCTGGGAGGGGGTGTTACATATACGGTCTCATCATTGTTGTAAATGAGGCCCAGGACCACAGTATCATCAGCAAATTTGATAATAGAAGTGGAGCTGTGAGAAGGACACTCAGTCGTGTGTGTAGAGAGAGTAGATCAGGGTGAACTGGCCTACTTTCACCACTTGAGGTCTGCCGGTGAGGAAATCTTGAATCCAGTCACAGAGTGAAGAGTTTAGGCCGAGGTCTGTGAGTTTAAAAGCAAACTTGATGGGGACTATAGTATTGAAAGCCTTACATAGTTCCCTTTTTTGCTGTCAATGTGTGTGAGGGAAGAGTGCAGGACGTGAGAGATGGCATCGTCAGTAGATCTATTTGAGCGATAGGCAAACTGAAGAGGGTCCAACATAACAGGGATGGAGAAGCAAATGTGTTTTTTTACAAGTCTCTCAAAAACCTTCATGACTATTGATGTGAGGGCAACTGGACGATAGTCATTAAGGCAAGAGGGTTTATTGTTCTTTGGCACAGGGATGATGACAGATTTTTTAAAGGAGGTGGGAACCACAGAGGTAGCGAGGGACTCATTAAAGATGGATGTAAACAAACCAGCAAGCTGATCAACACAGGACCTCAGAACACGGACAGTAATCCCATCAGGTCCGGCTGCTTTCCTGACGTTCACTCTCGCGCTGATCGGCATAAATTGTGCATATGAAAGGGAAACATTTGAAAACACAGAGGTCAACTTTAGCCAAAAAAATAGCTGTCCATGCCTTTTCATCCCTATTTTTTTCACTGTGTCTTTAGCGTATCCTGACAATAGTTTTTTTTTTTTTACAGCAAGAATGGATTTGCACTGATACAAGCTGTTAGTAAATACGACTTGTAAAGTTGAATTTCTGAGTATGAATGTTGTTTTCTTTATTTACATAAACAGTAAACGTAACTCAGTGTTACATGGTTAATTTAAAAAACAATATTTACAGTTATTTTGTCTGTTTTTGCACTGCCAATGCTTGTACTTATTTGAACAATGCCTGAGACTTGGTGTTACGAGCACTTCCTCTGTCTGTTTTCCTCTTCAAGATGCATCACTTTATGTATTCCCCAATTGTAAGTCGCTTTGGATAAAAGCGTCTTCAAAATGACTAAATGTAAATGTCACAGAGGTCTAGGGGCTATATAACTACCATATAAGTTTCAAAACAGTCAGTCCACAGTAAAGTGCACGCAGCCTGTATAACGTAGCTGTGTTTTTTCATGAGTCCTTGTGACTTCCGTAAAAATGTGATGTCAGAACTACTCAATCACCGCCTTGTTCAGTCAACATGACGAGCACCGCCCACCGTCCTTTTGCTAAACCCCCAGCATCGCGTCCATGCCATTGCTGAGCAACAACAACACTTCACTTTAATGGATATAACCAGATCGGCCGACCTGTAACGTTACACTCTCACTCAAAGGATGGACAACCGGACAGGACTGTTACTATGAGGTGGAACACGTCTAACATGTATAGTAAAGACAATCTCACCATATCTATCTAACCTTATTCATGATGAAGATTTAAATACATTGCAATTACAGCAGGCAACTATTTTTACAGCTATATTATTATTCCAGCCACAATTAATCACAACAATGTATATACAATTACAAATTATATATAAATTGTCAGTTTGTTGTTTTACACACATGCACACAGACATGATTTCATACACGACATAGTTGAGATGTAAAAAATCTTCAGACGCGCCCATAACAACAAAAGACTATGCTTTATTGAAACTTTTCTGATAAGAAGTGTGTGCTGCAAACGCAATAATTTTTGACGAAGGTTTCTGTCCAGTCCGCTCATTTTATCGCGTTTATCCACAGCTGTTGTCAGTTTTTTGACTGGAAGTGGCAGCAGGTATTTAATCAAATGTATAATTTGAGGCTATATTACATCAATTCTGGCACCCAACATCACAACAAGATAATTTTTGAGCTCCTTGGGCAAATCTGCGCTGTTTGAATGGGCCGCCTCATGTTCTCCCTTTGTTTGAGAGGGTGCTCGCTGCAGAGCCAAATGGAACGCGCTTAAGCTCTAGCCCATCCTTGCTGGAGCTCCACTCCCCATTACTGCATCTAGTGGGTGGGGCTTGAGGCATAATTGGTCCAGATGCACCGCCGCACAGACAGAGTCCATACAAACTAATGTACAACCTGTATAGCACGGTAAGAAAACTGTACTTTAAGGATAACCCATACTTTAATTTAATTTAGAAATATGGATCTTCCTAGACCATCTGACCAAGTTCAAGGCGTAACGACAAGCCAAACAGATGAACATGCAGGCAGGAGGATATGAGATGTTGCCTCCCAGCATAACAGAATTTGGTAATTTATTCATATTTCAATGATTGTCATAAATATTGCTATCTGGATTACTTTTCATATTTGTATGTTTTACTAAGTTACATAGCAATGTTTATTTAATTTTATCAGCTGGCTTATGTCTTGGATAGAGCGAATGATCCAAATGAAGATTTACTTCAGCTGAGCACAATCCAAACATTAAAGAGAAGTGACTTTTGGTCTGTTGACCTTTGATTTAGAGGCAACAGTAAATATCTATTCATAGGCATTATTTTGCTGTTGACATTGGGTTGATATGAATGCAACTTTACTAATATTCTTCCATATTCTTTTTACCATATTGGCAAAAAGTGCTTTCAGCTCATAGCTGCACTTGTAGCTTCACAAATCAGTTTGATAGCTTTTTTTGTGTTTAGTAATTCAGGGGTTATGAAAAATAAAGCAATGCATGCCTAAAAACATTGTAATGTTTGTCACTTCCCACTGTCAAGTCCAACAACTAGTCACCCAGGAACAAGAACTACCAAATCCAGATAACATGGAAGTCACTCCACCTGAGTCAGATATCATGGAGATCACCCCAACACCAGGAATCTATGTATGTAGAGGGAATGTTTATGTATTGCTTGACTTATGTATTTAACTTTCCTGTTTTATAAAGATGTTTATGAGCAGCACTTCATTAATTATATTATTATTATAATTCTTATATTGCACACAGGATTCAGCGGTGATCTTAAACAGCTTAAGTTAAACAGCTTTTAGTTCCCCGGCGTTCACATCACTGAGGATCTCACACAGCTGCAGTGCTGAAGAAGAAACATCAGCGCCTCTTCTTCCTGAGACGGCTGAAGAAGTTTGGAATGAGCCCCAGCATCCTCAGATCCTTCTACACCTGCACTCGGGAGAGCATCCTGACCGGCTGCATCACCGCCTGGTTTGGAAACAGCACCGCTGGCAACCACAAAGCTCTGCAAAGGGTCGTGTGAACTGCCCGCCACATTGTTGGAGGTGAGCTTCCCTCCCTCTAGGACATCTAAACCAGGCGGTGTATAAGGAAAGCCTGGAGGATCATCAATGATCCCAGCCACCCGTCCCACAAACTGCTTTCTCTGTCCTCAGGAAGATGTCTCCGCAGCAGCCGATCCCGCACTAGCCGACTGATAGCTTTTCCCCTCAGGCTATCAGGCTAATGAACAGTCAAAACTAATACACCCTATACAGCACACTCCCACTTTACGGTATGCAGTTCAACTAGATTACACGCACACACTGCACTAATACAACAACCTATCTGCTACCACTGGATACCATTCAATGCACATCCATGACAATGCATATCCGGCTTATGTACAATCTGTTGCACCTTCGCATATCATTGTGTGTATGTGTACATAATGTAGAATGTGTACATACTGTGTATAATGTGTATTGATAACTGTAAGTATGTCTAATAGTGCACTGTATGTACTGAGTATATGTATGTGTATTTTGCACATTGTCATCTGTATAAGTCTGTAAGTATGTTCTGTCTATATGTAAATTGTTTCTGCACTGTCTGGAGCATGCTCTCAAGAATTTCACTAATCAAGGCACATGTGCTGTGGTGATGTGACAGTAAAAGTGATTTGATTTTCATTTGATTTGATGAAAAATATTCAGCTGGCCTGTATGTGGGTGGAGGAGAACCAACACCACTTTGCCAGGAAGATTGAACTGCCAAAGATCTTAAGGATGAATGGAGGATAATGCCTTGTTGGCTATCACGATACGAGACTCGTTCATAAACACCATGTTTTATGAAGGTGAAAGGGATGAAGAACAAATTTGGGCTCCCTTCCTTTTCACTTTTCAGAGAATAGAGGACATGGAATTTTTCTTGCAGGAAATACGAGACAAAAGAGATCCCACACTAGCCGACTGAGGAATAGCTTTGTCCCTCAGAATATCAGGCTAATGGACAGTCAATGGTTGTGAGGGTTGTTTCTTGTTTACACAACCCTCACTTGTGAATCTACCAATGGGGTACTATGAATGTAAATATAGATTTTTGTTTTGTAAAAATAAGTAAATAAGTAATAAGTAAAAGAAGTGTAAGAAAGTATAAGAATTGTTGTTCTTTAAATATAGTTACATTTATTATTGTATAACTTATTATAATATTTTATCTAAATGTGTGATTTATTTTATGTTTAGATGCATATTTAGCTAATTAAGGTAAATAGAAACAAATAAATCCAGCGCAAACTTGTAGGACTGTGGAGTAGTGACTATTAAATGACGTCTCCTCACAAACTTTGTTGGAGTAGATACCTCACTAATCTCGGAGCACATTTGTTATCTTGTTTTTCCTCTAGTGTGAGAAGTTGCATGGCTGCTTTTAGACTACTGGACTCGTTACTTATTTACATAAAAAATAGCATAATGCATAGCCTATCACATGAAGGCTGGGTCTATCTAAAATTACAGTCAATATTCCATTTAAATTTAAAATATAATAAAAAAAATTACAACTGGCGTAGTTGGAGTTTATGCATTCACATTTACATACAAAAATGGGCAGATTACGGTTCCTAGTAGAACTTTATTATTTAGCCTATTATTATAATTACTATTATCGTTATTTATTACATTAATTAATCAGATGATTTAGTTAATAAATAAATTAACTAAATAAATAATAAATAACCCACACGTTAATGCGGTGGCCAGAAATTTAAGAGGGGTGCACAGAGTAAGCTTTCACATTGCCTAACTAACGTTAGTTGCTAATTTACATAATCAGCAGACTCTTTTATTTAAAGCGACTTCAAAGGTGAGGAAACTATTCATCCTAATAAGGAGAAAATAATATGACAATGTGTTAGAAGCACACACATATAGTTTGAGCGTTTATATAAGTATTTACAGTGCTATGTTTAAATACAAATACTAGTAAAACAATGCATTTAACGCTAGAGCTTGTAAAATACACACAGATGTCTATGGAAGCAACAATAACAATACATTCAAATGTAATTTGCTGATGTGTTTTATTCATATTAGATACACAGTGAGTGTATCTAATATGAGTAACTAGAAACTAGAAAGTAGAGTAAACAACTTCGCGTAGCGCGAACAAACATGGCAGCGCCCTTCTCACGTTACAGATCAAGATCAAGATCTTTATAAAGATGTTTAAACAACAAAACATACTTATTTACACACATTTGTGAATCGGAACATCAGATTGTCCAAGACACGGTAAGAAAGTTTGTTAATATATTAAATACAAATTTAAAAACGAAATAAAAGCGACCCATCTGTCATACAGTATCGTGGCCGCGGTGTGTCATGTGACAATCATGACGCGTCGCCATGGAAACAGTAAGGGCAAACGTTCTAAAATAACGGTCGCCTCAAAAAAACTCCGCTAGAATATTTTAAACTCACCACTGACGGGTAAAGGACATCAAAACCTAAAATAAAACTCAAGAAAGGTGTGAAATATTGGAGCTTTAAGGCTTGTCAGTAAATGGCCACAGTTGTAAAATACAAATGTAATTAAATTAAATGTAAGTATTTTGAAAAGATTATAAAGCCATCATTTATAGACAAAACATTATCAAATTGTTTAGTTTTGGCTTGCCACGTAGATGGTCTCATTTGCAAATCAATTTGCAGTCAAATGTTCCAAACAAACACATAATCCTCTGATGTGATTTGGGATGCAGTTAAAAATGAGCACTTCACTTGTTTCTGATGCTGGGATCCTTGTGAAGGTAATACAGATGCTAACATTAGATGTGTCAAAGCAAATGTTTCTTTTTTCTTCCATTTGTCCTGTTGTCAGGAGTAGATTAAACATGTAGAATATGCCAGAAATTGAGTCAGTGATCATAGTATTTAGTTAATGAACTAAATGCTTGCATCCAGTGCAAACAATAGTGTAGCCTAACAATGTAAAACTATTTGTTGATGTCTTGCTCTAGAGGCAGTAAAATGTGAATGCATTTGCCTTTGTGACATCGCAAATCCAACAATATCCAAAATAGCCTTTTGGGAGCTTGGTTAAAGAAATGCTGTTCTTGTACTGAGGTGGTCTGTTTAGGCAATACAACTTGCAGGATGTTATTTAATGCTACAAATTCACCTCTTATTTGCCAAAAGGAAAGATCAAGGAAAAATAATAATATTAATCCTTGGCAAATGAATATGAATGCAAAATTATATTACACTGGATTTTACTCTATACATGCAACTCATTTTGCTTCATTATACAAGTCACTCCCTGATGGCTCATTCTACTTTAGATGGTTATCTTGCCAATAAAATTTTTTTTAAAGCAGGCATGATTTCTGGGAAGTCAGTGTTAGTGTGTGCACCTGCCTATGCTGCATATAGCAAATTAGTCTTAAGTGTAATTATTTTTAATTGACAACATTAAACATAATTCTAGAGGAGTGCTATGGTAAAATCTATATAAAAGATTAGCCCACCATAGAAATCCAGACCACAGAAAATCAGTTGCTCATGAACGTACATCCCTCTTTGGATAAGAAGTCATTTAGATTCAAAGTGATTATGTTCCAGTGTTTATGTAATTCTCAAAAATGTCTTTGTTTGGTGAATTTGTGGTAAATTCATATTATCTTTGAGGTAATTTTGTATGATCACTTTAGGGGTAAATCATTGTCAAATCATGATGTCTACAAACCAATCTGACTATATTTATATCTATTTATTCATCGGTAACTCATGCAGCATGATTTGTTTTACTGTTGGAAGTTAATCTTCAAATTCCTAAGTCAAACAAGGAATTAATGTTAAAATATGATAATAGTATTTCCTATTCAAGATAATTCAGAAGACAATCCCATCAGTGACTGCATTTCTATGTCATATTCCTTTTAGACAACAGTTTTCTAAAATAGCTTTTCTTTGCATGTGTCTCCTCATGGCAAATTGAAATGACCGTCCTTGGTCAAGTTCAACCTCTAATTCTACACACTTTTCACAGTATGATGAATTGCAACTGATTCCTATCATATACAACATAGATTTAGAATTCAGATACTATCAGCTGTAGGACTATCAGATACTATGCAATGTAAAACTGTTTGTATGATAATACATAAGACATTATAACTGTCCCATGGTAGGATTTAGTTTAATAATTAAGAACTGCTGAATTCAGAACATGTGAGCATTGGTCTGAGCTGCTGAATATTAAAATGGTCGATATGACAGATCAGAGGGAACACGCAAACATGTTTTAAAAATGTTGACTTTCAACACATTTTAAGTAAGCTCCTTCTGGTGTCAAAAAAGTGAGAAATTGTTGCCTGAAAGAAAGCTGGTATGTGTTAATGGAGACAGAAATCATTACACTAAATCCAAATCCAACATCACCCCACAAAGATAAAAAAGTGATAATATTCTCTGTATGGCTGAGTATTCTGCAGATCATTGCCAGTTTTGGTGAGTCATAAAGCTGACAGATATGAAATCACTGCCAGAATATCTGCTCTTTCAATATGCGTAGCTCACTGAGAGATCTGTCCTGAGCCCCAACCGGAACACGATGAAGTCAGGGAACTACAAATTACTGAATCAAGACAGCATCAATGTGTCTTTTAGTATACAAGTGAATCTTACAAACGTGTGAAGATTATGTAGCCATATTTTCATTACCTAAGACAGATTAAAGCATTTAGCATTGTGGCATAATTATATCAGGTCTATTTCATGTCTATTAGATGTGCTCATATGCAGTTTAGAACATTTTCCTGCCACATATTTAAAAGACAATTAGTAATCGTCTTTAAAATGTATATGGTTTATGTAAATCCACTCTGGTGACCTACGTGTGCTTAAGGGAGCTTCCTGTCTGCTTAACATAATAACACGTGTTTTTACAGGAAAATCACAAATATACTGTACTGTTTAGCGCTTACACCTTTCAATTCAACAGTTTGCTCTACGGTAGCTCAGCAAACGCAATTTTAACACAAGGAACTGTGTTTTGGTTTGTAATACTCACATTTGTAAACAGCCTCGTCGCTGTTCTCCACCATGTACAGTGATGACGTAACCTCTGCCATTGCCTCCTGGGATAGAATAGTGTCCATCAGATGAACACTTCAGAATCTGGGCTGAAGCAGTAGGACATCCGGGGATTTCTTGCTTACTCTTTTATGAATACTTAAGTTTACTTCATGTACTTCTTTTTCCGTACTATATAGTAGGAGAGTAGGCATATAAGGATGCAACTTAAGTATACATACGTCCGAATCTTGCGAGAATTAGTGCACTCGCCTACTAAATCTTGCCTACTCTTAAATTAATACTTATGATTCAAACATACTTATTCGCTCGGCTACTGCTTTTTGCCTATTATACAGTAAAGAAGTATGCAATTTTGAATGCAGCCACTGTTTCTCGAGTGCTTTCTGTGAGTGCAATTCAAGACGGAGCGAAACACAAACAAATGCATTTCAACCATTCTTTCATCCGAACCCTGCCGGCGACACAGTTTTGCTTAGGGCCCCCATAAGACTATGATTGGCACTGTGTGTGTGTGTGTGTGTGTGTGTGTGTGTGTGTGTGTGTGTGTGTGTGTGTGTGTGTGTGTGTATATATACACTGAACAAAATTAAAAACGCAACATTTTGTTTTTGCCCCCATTTTTCACAAGCTGAACTCAAAGATCTAAGACTTTTTCTATGTACACAAAAGACCTATTTCTCTAAAATATTGTTCACAAATCTGTTAGTGAGCACTTCTTCCTTTGCTGAGATAATCCATCCACCTCACAGGTGTGGCATATCAAGATGCTGATTAGACAGCATGATTATCGCAGAGGTGTGCCTTAGGCTGGCCACAATAAAAGGCCACTCTAAAATGTGCAGTTTTACTGTATTGAGGGGGTCCGAAAACTAGTCAGTATCTGGTGTGACCACAATTTGCCTCATGCAGTGCAACACATCTCCTTCGCATAGAGTTGATCAGGTTGTTGATTGTGACCTGTGGAATGTTGGTCCACTCCTCTTCAATGGCTGTGTGAAGTTGCTGGATATTGGCAGGAACTGGAACATGCTGTCATGTACGTCAATTCAGAGCATCTCAAACATGCTCAATGGATGACATGTCCGGTGAGTATGCTGGCCATGCAAGAACTGGGATGTATTCAGCTTCCAGTAATTGTGTACAGATCCTTGCAACATGGGGCCGTGCATTCATGCTGCAACATGAGGTGATGGTCGTGGATGAATGGCACAACAATGGGCCTCAGGATCTCGTCACGGTATCTCTGTGCATTCAAAATGCCATAAATAAAATGCACCTTTGTACGTTGTCCAAAGCATACGCCTGCCCATACCATAACCTCAGTGCCACCATGAGCCACTTGATCCACAATGTTGACATCAGCAAACCGCTCACCCACACGACGCCATACACACTGTCTGTCATCTACCCTGTACAGTGAAAGCCAGGATTCATCCAGTGCCAGACACTATCGAATGTGAGCATTTGCCCACTCAAGGCGGTTACGATGACGAACTGCAGTCAGGTCGAGACCCCGATGAGGACGATGAGCATACAGATGAGCTTCCCTGAGACAGTTTGTGCAGAAATTCTTTGGTTATGTAAACCGATTGTTGCAGCAGCTGTCCGGGTGGCTGGTCTCAGACGATCTTGGAGGTGAAAATGCTGGATGTGGAGGTCCTGGGCTGGTGTGGTTACACGCGGTCTGTGGTTGTGAGGCCGGTTGGATGTACTGCCAAATTGTCTGAAAGGCCTTTGGAGACGGCTTATGGTAGAGAAATAAACATTAAATTCACGGGCAACAGCTCTGGTGGACATTCCTGCAGTCAACATGCCTATTGCACGCTCCCTCAAAACTTTCGACATCTGTGGCATTGTGCTGTGTGATAAAACTGCACATTTTAGAGTGGCCTTTTATTGTTGCCATCCTAAGCCACACCTGTGCAATAATCATGCTGTCTAATCAGCATCTTGATATGCCACACCTGTAAGGTGGATGGATTATCTCGGCAAAGGATAAATACTCGCTAACACAGATTTAGACAGATTTGTGGATAATATTTGAGAGAAATAGGCCTTTTGTGTACATAGAAAATGTCTTGGATGTTTTAGTTCAGCTCATGAAAAATGGGGGCAAAAACAAAAGTGTTGCGTTTACAATTTAGTTCAGTATATATATTTATATATAGTAGGGGTGTGCCGAGGCTGAATACCTCATTCGGAAAGGCACAGATAATGGCTTTAATAAACTGCGCAGTAACCGGTGAGCCAAAGAAAACCATGTTGTTTTACACAAACCTCTAAAATTACAACCCAGTAACAAGTGTGTGAAGTAAATGAGTGTACTCTATGCAATTCAATTCACTCTATGCAGTGCTTGAAGTGCCGATAGGCTTTGTGAGCATAAAACGTATTTATTAAAAAAATATTTAAAAACACTTACATCAATCTTTTAAATGGTAGTGTATATTCCCACATGTATTAGTTTTTCTTGATTACACAAAAGTGGTTAATTGAATAGCGAACTTATTTTGGCTATCATATGGTCCTTCCAGGGATGCTGGATATCGTGTCAGAATAGTGATAAATAGTTGTCTCATGTAACATGGTCTTGTTATATGATATAAACATTATAGACTGTAGTTCACATTTCCATTTTTCCACAGTCATCCTCACACATTTTCAAGCCTAAATACAGTAGTGTCATGATGCTCCTAAACTGTGAAATGATGTGAAACCCACTAGAGGGACAACAGCTGAGGGTTAGTCAAGGACAAACACTCAAATTCCCTCCTCAACTGCCGTGCTGAGTTAAATTGGTTCTGTCACTTACAAAGCTGTGAATCACTTGGGTGAGACTAGCTTATCATATGAGGATAGGGAAAAACGCAAGCCTGGACTTGATAAAATGAAACATGGAAAAATATAATTGGGTGTCAGGTGAGAGAAAAGATTGTATGAGATGCGTGTGTTCAGAGGAACGATGGTCATACAATAGCTGTTTATTTATAACCAACTACAGAACCGGTGATATTTCTGGGGGATATGAGTGTCATATGAGTCATGTGACTGAAACAGATGAATATATATGACACATATAAGAATAATTCCAATTACAGTCCTATAACATTAGACTTAATTTAAAGGTACAGTTCACCTAAAAATTGTGATAGATTTTTTTTCAGAAGCAAAAACAATACAGAAGAGTTCTAAGAGGGCCAGTGGATTTTATTCTCAGAGGAGAACAGGGAATTAACTTTGTAACTCGAGGAATGTATTTATGGATTGTGGATGCTTTTGGCTAGAAGCAACAATTTAAAGTTAAAATTGCTTAATGGTACATTTGTTTATTGAAACATGCAGCTTTCACTTCACAGACTTAATTGGTGGACTGGACTGGATTTTTGTGGATTATTGTAATATTTTTGTCAGCTGTTTGGACTCTTATTCTGATGGCACCCATTCACTTCAGAGGATCCATTGGTTTCACTTGATGAAATGCTCTTTTCTGATGAAGAAACAAACTCTTGGATGGCCTGAGAGAAAGTACATTTTTCAGAAAATCTTTGTTTTTGGGTGAACTATTCCTTTAATACTCCACAGCCAAATCCTAAAATAAAAGTCAATCAGGCATAAAATCGACAAGTACCCATCCTAGCATTAAATTTGAATTCCTTTTCAACCTGGCATAAACTGTTAGCCAAGCATACTCTATTTCATGCCCTGCTGGCTCATGGGGGTCCTTTATGCTTTGTCGTAAAGTATCTTACACATAAAACCACATCATGACATTCATGTGCAGCTCAGTGGAATAAAATAACACAAATGGAAAGCTTTACCACCAGCATTTTCAGCTTCAGTGATTTAATGTTGTCATTGTTAAATAGCCAACCGTTTTTAAAAAGCAACACTTACTTACTGGGTTCAACCCGCTTACAAATTAATCAAAACTCATATCAGTTTTATACCCATTGATGCAAAGAATTCAAAATGATAGAAATATACATGAGCAATCCATATTTATATCAATGTAATGATCCTTCAACTTAAATGATGATTTTCAATCTATTGCACTTTTGTGAATACATTTTTTCCCCATAATATAGGGCATAGCTGAACCACACACACAGACAGACAGACACACAAACACCTTAGCAACAATATTGCAACACTTAAACAACACTGTTGCATCATGATGTTTAAGATTTGCATGTATAAATGTCAGGAGTGAAATTGCAATTCACTACAAAAAATAGATATTTACAACATTTTCACAGTAATTTACACAGATTAGAATATGTAAAATATGTATAAAATATTAATAAATACAGAAATGTTTTTAGAATGAAGAATAAAGAGTGTTTCAGAGAAGTTAGAGATCAATTATAGCACATGCATACATTAGGAAATAATACAAAACAATTTAAAATATGTGTTGTGTTAGTGGGAACTATTGGTGAAATTATTAAGTGAAACCACCTAGATACTGCCTAGAAAACAATTTGAAGGAGACCTTTGAAAGAAGTCCCAAAGAGGCAGACCACTATAAAGGAGCTGCAGGCTTCAGAGAGTTTAGAAAGTAAAGGTGCACCATATGAGACATTTGAAGAGTTCTGCATATCACAAAGCCATATGAGAGGAAGTTATCTGTGCCACAATATAATACATTTGAATTTTCTTTTTGGACAGAATTGTTTAAGAATCCAAACACTTTTGCACAAAATATTGCACAAGTTACTGTGCAATATTTTCCATGTAACAGTTTGCAGTTCTTGGTTTTATTTATTTACTTATTTATTTATTTGTTGTTTGTTTTGTTATTTGAACACCTTGTCCAGTATCAGAGCAATTAAAAAAATATTTACTCAGGTAGTAATAGTCTTAGCTTTATTCAGTTGACTAATTACAAAGCTCAGAGTAATACAGCACCAAATTAATGGCACTCTCATATTAGAATAATAAGGATCTAGTGTTTATTATTGTTAGTTGATTATCTGTATTACACAAATAAGGACAGACACGATTACGACTGTGAGTCCAAGAGTGGAAACAAGCGGGACATGCAAACAGGTCTGAAAAATGCATTTCTGAAATTAAATGAACAAATTCACTGGTGATATTTTATTTAAATATTGCTGAGATGACACAACTAGTGAGCAGCAGAGGGGTATTGCAAAAAACCAACCAGTGTGACATCTCCTACGATGAAACTCAAACTGTCTTCATATTCAAGACAAGGTATGAGCAGAATTAATGATAGATAATTAATCTATCAGCCATAAACTCCTGCGCTCCTGTTCTCAGCTCACGGTATTCAAATTATATGTTGCCTTTTCTATATAAACACTATAAACACCCGTTTTTAACTCGTCTTGTCTTTCGTACAGTCTGACATTAATGACAACTGAGATCCCATAGTGTGACATGATCATCATGTTCGTACAGTCTGACAAGTACGATTCCTAAAGGACTTTTAAAAAATCGCTCAGTGTGAGCCCGGCTTAAGTCATTGAATAATTCACTTGATTTGATAAATACTGAATCACTTAATGATACACTGCTGTGTGTTGCTCTGAGACATTGCAAATCTCATTACACATATGCAGTTAGGTTTGTATTAAAAATTTATATATATTTGAGAAGTGCATGTATTTTCTACTTGTTGCATCTCTGTAAAACTCTCAATATTCTCTGTAACCTACTGTCTCAGGAAGAGAGTCCCTTGCACGGGTAACATAATATTTGTGGTGTTTCTCTCAAATTATGAGAGACACACCACAACAACGTTTAATTTTAAATGTTACAACCACACCTGGTCTCACCTGTATACTTGTGCTTGCTTACTTATGTGTGTTTTTTCCTACCACAGCTCTGCACATGATCCACATGCACTTGTTTTGTTTTTCAATTGTTTTTTTGTTTTTTGACACTTTGAATAGATATCATTACAGACATTATTCTAAGTATAAAACATGGAGGAAAAAAAAACAATTTCTGCAATGTTTTTGAGCACATAATATTCTAAACATGTATCTATTTGGAGTCACAAAAAAGTGACCATGCCTTTACCTCAGTAAGGCTTGTTGCTTTGGTGAATTAAGACTTAATGAATTAAATGTGTAATTTCCTTAATATGGTGATGTTTACATCATTGCTCTCATAAAGTATATTGAGTCAGGCTGTATTTGCAATTCATCTTGTTTGATGGGGTAGAGAGTGAGTCATTTTCCTCACCATTACTTCACAAGCCTTAAACTATTTATCTTCATCTGTAAAATCATGCCATTTGCGATGGATTTATTATTGTGGTTTGAAGATGTTTCAAAGTGGCCTCTTTGTATTAATATTACTGTCTGATGGAGAAATATTCAGAAGATATTGATAATGCATTATTTCCTGTTATTATATTCTTTCTTTCTTTCTTTATTTCTTCATACCACACACTCTTAAAAAATGCTTCGACTTAAATTAACAATTTTTATTTAAGAAAATATTATTTACAACCCGAATTCCAGAAATGTTGGGACGTTTTGAAACTTGAATAAAATGAAAACTAAAAGACTTTCTTTAAAAAAACTTGCCAACATTTCCGGAATTCGGGTTGTAAATAATATTTTCTTAAATAAAAATAGTTAATTACATGATCCAATTTTTTATTCACAATAGAACATAAAGAGCATAACAAATGTTTAAACGGAGAAATTTTACACTTTTATCCACTAAATGAGCTCATTTCAAATTTGATGCCTGCTACAGGTCTCAAAAAAGTTGGCACGGGGGCAACAAAGGGCTGAAAAAGCAAGACATTTTGAAAAGATTCAGCTGGGAAAACATATAGCAACTAATTAAGTTAATTGATATTGGGTCTGTAACATGATTAGCTATGAAAGGGGTGTATAATGCCAAGTTCACACGGTACGATTTTAGCCCGATTTTTCACTCACCGACAGGTTTTGATAAATCGCCGACAAATGCCCAACATCGGAGGCAAATCGGTGCTCGTTCAATCGCGCAGTGTGAATTATCAAAGACGAGATCTGAGGGAATCGCCAATGCATCGCCGACACCCAGGAAATATTTGCCATGCTAAATATCTTGAGCTGTTAGCAATTCAACTCTTCCACAGCTGGAAACCTATATCAGGCAAGAATGGGACCAAATTCCAACACCAACACTCCAGAAACTCATAACCTCGATGCCCAGACATCTTTAAACTGTTTTGAAAAGAAGAGGAGATGCTACACCATGGTAAACATGCCTCTGTTCCAACAATTTTGAGACCTGTAGCATACATCAAATTTTAAATGAGCTCATTTTGTGCAAAAATTGTAAAATTTTCTCAGTTTAAACATTTATGTTATCTTTGTTCATTGGCTCATGTGTTTTGAAATTATTTTAGTTTTCATTTTATTCAAATGTAAAAATGTCCCAACATTTCCGGAATTTGGGTTGTAGTATGACTGAGCCAACCTGACCTGATGTGATCCAAAGCAGCCAACAATAATGTAATAGTGACCATGTTGTGTGACTTTGGCTTGCTGGCACATTCAAATTATGAATTTTCTTTGTGCCAAACTTGTTGCTATGATACATATCAGGGACTGAGCTGCTTAAGTAGTTTTAACCTATGTTAAGTGACAAACATGTTTGATTGAATTGCTTTAAACAAGTCTAGCAGTTTTGCTAAAGTGGGTCTCTGAAGGTTAAAGCATGCACACGCTCATACTGTATATGCGAAGCAGGGCTGAAGAGGCCAGACCGAGTAAATCTTGATCCCTCTAGACAACTGTTGGATTTTCTGCTCACAGCATTGACATAAGGCTGCTTATGATATTCCCATAATCCAAATCAATGCAGATTATTCCAGTCGGTAGCACACAGATTACATATCAGATTATGCCTCAGGCCAGGGTACAGAATAATAGTTTGATATTATGAAAGTACAAACATTTAAAATATTTGCTTTTCACATGAAAATTGAACAGAAACTGGGAACAGAAAACCAAAGGTCAAAAAATATAATCACACACACATTTATTTCTGTCGCTTTGTGGTCTCAGAATCCATTCCATCACCTGCTGTGTCTCTTACACCTGGATGCTCTGTGAATGCGGATTCATTTTCTGTTCAATGCTCCATATTCTCTCAGCATGCTGAACATTAACCAGCACATTGCATTTTTCTGTTCTTTTTCTTTTTCATTTGTTATAAATACTTTATATTAATGTGAAACTGTAGCTGCCCGTGTCCATTTTATAGCTCACAACGTCTGGTCATTTCAAGCGTTTAGATCTCCAGTGGCTGTTTATTTGTCCTGCAGCATTTTGTTGAAGGGCTCAGTGACAGTGCGGCTCCGTTGTTTTGGGCTTTATTGTTCATTTGCATATAAACAGCATTCTAAGAGCTATTGATGCACTGGGAGACATGCTGTCCATTGTAATTCATGACTGATTTCCTGAACACACTGTTTCTATTCCTATTCCTCAGCTATCGGATTCTCATTGACTTTCATTCAGGCCTTGCAATATAGAAGGTTCAAAACAGTTGATCCCTCACAAAATGATAACTGTGTGTTGGGGAAAAATACGTGTGATTGCATGCTGATATGGAACTGAGTATGAAAAGGTGTGTGTGCAGGTGTTTGTGTGCACCAAAAATGTATTTCAAAAGAATGACTGATTTACTCATTTGACTATAAAATGAACATTACGTTTCAACCATTCGTTCGCATAGGAAGTATTTTTTATTTTATTTTGTTCTGCCTATCAGCCTGAAAGGGATTATTTTGTGACAACAGGCTGACTTTTTATCTTGCTAATGTCACCTAATCAATAATAATAATTACAATTATAATAATAATAATAATAATAAGTCCTTCACTTACGTGCAGCTTGGTATTTACATAATTTTCCTGAGCAACCAGTGAGTGTCGTGAATATATTGAACATGTTTTTTTTATTGCCCTTTCTCTCTTTCATTTTGGATTGATTTTAATAATATGATAAAACAGCTTTACATTTAACCTCACAATATTTTACTTTATTTACAAATATATATATATATTTAGGGAAGTCATGGCCTAATGGTAGTCGGACTCATAATCGAAAGGTTGCAAGTTCGAGTCTCAGCCCGTCAGGGATTGTCGGTGGGGGGGGAGTGAATGTACAGCGCTCTCTCCACCCTCAATACCACGACTGAGGTGCCCTTGAGCAAGGCACCGAACCCCCAACTGCTCCCGGGCACTGCAGCATAAATGGCTTCCCACTGCTCCAGGTGTGTGTTCATGCTGTGTGTGTTCACTGCTGTGTGTGTGTGTGCACTTGAATGGGTAAAATTCAACAGAGCACGAATTCCAAGTATGGGTCACCATACTTGGCTGTATGTCACGTCACTTTCACTTAAAAAAAATAATAATAATAAATAAATAAATAAATATATATATATATATATATATATATATATTTATATATACATTTTTTTCACATTTTAATAATTTTAGCAAAAATGTTACATTATCAAGACAATTACCTTCATGTACTTGCTTCTGTAACACTGATTTTAAGAAGAAAAAAAACAGAAAAACTAATTATAAAAAAAACTGTAGTTATAACTTTATTTTACTACTTTTATATATTCACTCAGTATTATTGTTGAAGTTTTTGTTCTTTATCTTGCATTATTTTGTATTTAATTATTTTCATTTTCATAATTGCCTTTTCTCTGTATTTGACTGTTATTAAATAAATACAATAAAGAAAAAACTGTAGGTGTTGCCATGATGTCTCATCTTTTGTGATATTTTGTTTAGAAAAAAGGGGGAACAACCCTTTTAACTGAATAACTGACATTGTTCAGTAAATCTTCAAATGTGTAAATCCACTGCACTCATTCATTTTACTACTTGCAAGAAGATAGCAAGACTTGAGAATTAAATTAGAATTTAAAATATATAAAATAGATTCTTAAAAATACACATAAATGAAATATGTGTAAAAATAAAAATATGACACATGAAATCAGACTGTATGTCCTTCAGGGACCTTCATGGGACAATGGAATGCTGAAATAGGGAGGCGGTTTTCATTAGCAGCAACTTTATCCCCTATAAACTGAAGAAGCTTTTGTGCCTTTATTAAATCTTTAAAAACAAACCTTTATTTCACACACACATCCATCAGTGGAGGTAGGAAACTGACAATAGATGCCAGCAGTAACGAGCATTTATTACCTTAATGGATGATGTATTACACCAGTAAATTATGTATTGCTTGATAGTAAAACTTGGCCATTCCATCTGAGCGTAAAAATAAAAACCTGAAGATAATGTATTAAAATTTATGAAAAATATAGTATAGAAAGTATTAAAAAAGTAATTCTAATTCCATTCTAATAAGATGACATGTTTACTGTTTGTTGTAAAGATCCTGCCCTGACTGTCTTGTCTGTCTTGACCCTGTTCAATATGTCTTTGTTTGTTTTGTGTCTGAGCACATGGCTCTGTCTCTGTTTGTGTTTGTGTTTGCCATGTGCTCCCCTTGTCCCACCTCTCTGTTTCCCCTGGTCACGCCCCCTTGTTTAATCCTTGTCTAGTCCTCGTTTTCTTGATTGTGTTCACCTGATCCTCGTGTGCTCTGCTGCTTTATATTGTGTTCCTTTCCCTTGTGTCTTTGCTGGTTCGTTTTGATGTTTACCTGTTTATTGGTCTTGGAGTTATCCTTTGATCTTGCGCTAGTTATTTTCGCTAGTTCTTGTTTTTGATTTTGTGCATTTTAATCTAGTTTTGTTTTCTCTTTTTATTTAGATTTTATTTTACCCTTGTTTTTGCAGTTCCAGTTCCTTTTTTGGATCTTGGCGTTTTGATTTAGCTCTTTGATTATTTGTTTTGTTTTATTTAATTTTTTTGTTTTATTTTGTCTGTCTGTGTCTTTGTGTTGTTTTGTTTGTCCCATTTCTTGCAGATCCCTGACAGTTTTTGGTGGAGTCATTGCTGGTCTTTAGGACATAAACATATTTGTTGAATTCAGATGCATGAGGATGTAAACTATCATCAAGCTCGCGGTTGTTGTTTTCATAAAAACAGCATCTGTGTTGACCTAAAAACTGGTGATGGTACATAATACAGTTTTACAGAATTAAAGATAGCATAGTCCTGAAGTGTCCTGTTGTCAAAAGCTGCTTGCAGATAAGTAGAGGTTGTCAGTGTGTTTTCACGCAACAGTGAGATATCTCATCCGCCACCACTGCATTATAAACAGCCCTGCTCATAGGAGAGCATGTGTCACACGAGTAAAAAGCACTTCCAGTGCTGCTGAGTAATTGTCATTTTATGAGAAGCAGATCTTTCAAAGTCTAAAAATGTGCTAAAATATACATTGTCTTGCTTTGGGAATAAAAAAAATGGGTTTGGAAAGGAGGTGTGAGGTGCTGTGTTGACAGTTTGTTTGATATCTCATCATAACCAATTATAAACCAGTGCCATGTATCTAAAAAAAAACATTTCTAAATGGAAGAACAAAATTAGAGTTGTGCAGAAACTTATAAAGTTTTTAAATGAATGTTCAGGGTTCAATTAACTATATAAGACAAGCAAGATGGCTGTTGTTTAGAATATTAGCAGGCTAGATTGTACAGCTGAATCACAGCTGGGCTAATATCATCACAGCAGCATTATTGTGAGCATGATATTCCTTTTATACAGTAATTCAGTTAACTAGAAGTTAATTTACATATTGGCAGTTGTCTGTTTTGCTCCACCATTGCATTTTTTTCCAAAACAACCCAGAATTCAGAGCTCAGGAATATAAAAACAAGAGAGCATGGCCACACAAATGTCCTGTGAACTTTGCATTTATGAATTGGTTAATCGTAATGACATCAGTTCAAGTCACTTTGGGAAGATGGCAATGCAATATTTTTTTAACCCTACTTCTACAAAATGATAAATAATGTACATCAGATGTGTTTTTGCTTTATGTTTTTATTACATTTTTGAAGGTGCATTGAATTGAATAGGTACATATTCTATTGTTATTTTAAAGTGCTCTGTGTATTCAATTTTACAGTAAAACATAATAATAATAAATTAATTTCAACAAATTTACCATCAGTACAGATGTTGCATCCATTGTGTCTGCTGCATTTTCTCGCTGAAATGCCCCCCACCCAGAGATTGTGATGTGTCCCTCCTAAATGAACATGAATTTATGAACAAATCTGTTGGGTGAATCCATCAGTGACTCAATCATGAAAGGCCGTCACTTGTCACCACACACTGGTGTAATGATGCAATCTTCAGTAATTGAAAAATGTCTTAAAACAGACTAATTTGACTATTTAAAGCTAGGAAATTAAACATTAAATCTGGCACTATAAGTGATCATATGCGAACTCTGCAAAGATACAAGAAAGGGACATTTAGTGTTTACATCGAGTAATTGCACATGAATTACACGTGTAACACATGAATTAGAAGTGCATGCCTAAGATCATTTATGCAAATTTACAATTCAAACATTTTTTTACTGAAAAATTGACAAGCAAATTTTTTGTCATGCCTTGCATTAATTTACACATTTGTACTTTCAGAAGAGTGTTGAATTAAATATTTTTTGTAAGTTCATGTAGCACAGATTTAACTGAATGTGTAACGACATTAACAGCAGATCATTAATAATATTTACACTTTGATATTTCCAACATAGCATCTGTGCCTTTCATATTCTCCCTCTTGGATTCCCACACTCGCAGGGATCAAACAGGCCGAGATATCTAAGCGTGGGAGAAACATCTGGTGAGGGCAGAGTCAGAAGGGTTTCCAAGAAAGTCTGGCCTTTTTCCCTATGTGCTCGAAAAGGACACGAGCTCCTCTGATAATAGAGTTAATTTAGGTAACAAGATACCATGCCTGACACCACAAGATCAACAGGACCACAAAAGATGACACTGATAAATGTGTCAGTCAGACCGCATGCCCTTCAGGGACTTTAATGGAGCATTAGACTGTTAAAAAATGCTCTTTTGCTTTTATGAGGCTGAAATATGGAGGAGGTTTTCATTAGCACCAACTTCATTAACTATAAACTATTTAAAAAAATAAAAATAAAAGCTGTGCTGATTAAACCTTTATTTAACAAGCATATCACATCAGCAGAGGTAAAAATAAAAGCCAATAGGCATCAGCAGTGATGAATATGTATTACTTTAATGGAATATTCTGGGTTCAGATCAAGTTCAGCTCAATCAACAGCATTTGTTTGTCCCATTTCTTTGAGGTTACAGTGATAATAATGGAAGTAAACTGAGCCAATTTTTGGTGGATATAAAAAAAGAAATGTGACACTTACAAATGTATAAATGCACTTACATTAATTCTGTACTGTATACGAGCAGTAAAGATGTTCAATTTGAAATAACTGTACACAGAAAAGTGATTATTTCACACTAAAAATATTTTGAGGCTGTACTGTATTATTTAATTTTTTTTTTTTTTTTTTACTTTTTACCTTGTCCGTTTGATTTATTTTACTCTACTTTGATATTTATTTTCTATATTTTCTATATTGTCTGTACCATTAATGCCTAATGCCATGTGGCACATTTGTAAATATTACAAATGATACCAATTAGGCTTAGTTGATTTGACTTTGTTAAAATAAAAAATTAGCCATCATGAGGATGACATTAGCTACAAATATGAAACCAAATGTTCTGTTAGTAATCAGATTTATGGTTACGTCAGGTCGAAAAGCCTTTACATAAAAACCCTTAATCAATCCGATTAAGTCAAGTCAAGTCAAGTCACCTTTATTTATATAGCGCTTTCAACAATACAAATTGTAACAAAGCACTGCACAAAATAGGAAAATTGTGTCAATAATGTAAAATGACAGGATTTAACACTCAATTTTCAGCTGAATGCATTTCATTATTGAATTTAGTAATGGCATTGTCCAGCTCAGTTCAGTTTAAATAATATCTGTGCAATCAAGTCGATGATTTTGCTGGAAATGAAGATTCCCCAACTAAGCAAGCCAGAGGTGACAGCGGCAAGGAACCAAAACTCCATCGGTGACAGAATGGAGAAAAAACCTTGGGAGAAACCAGGCTCAGTCGGGGGGCCAGTTCCCCTCCAGCCAGACGAACCAGTAGTTTGTTCCAACTGCAGCAAAGTCAGAGTTTAAGTGGTCCACTGGTTCCAGGGGTCTTTTCTCGATGTCTGTCTAGGTGACGAGTTCTTCACTGGGCATCTGTCTCTGGGGCTCATCTATGTATCCAAGACTCTGCTGACGTTCAGGGCTGTAGAGGTTGTCTCTAGGTGCTGATCCACCATTTATGGCAAAATTTGGTTAAGTCAGTATAATCGCTGATGGTTGGCTTCCTCTGAGGTCCTCCGAAGGATTGTCATCGTCTCTTCTCAGGTGTTCGGTCATCTCAGATCGTTTAAGGGTTGGATCCAGACTGAAGCTTGAGTAATTCCTAGCTACCACGGGATGTTAAACAGAGAGAGTGTGTCTGAACCCCAAACGTTATCAGGAAGGCTATTCCAGAGTTTAGGAGCCAGATATGAAAAAGTTCTACCTCCTTTAGTGGACTTTGCTATCCTAGGTACTACCAAGAGTCCAGAGTTTTGCGACCTTAGGGAGCAGGTTGGATTGTAGCGTGATAGAAGATTAGTTAGGTACGCAGGAGCTAAATCATTTAGGGCCTTATAGGCAAGTAATAATATTTTGTAACTGATACGAAACTTAATAGGTAGCCAGTGCAGAGACTGTAAAATTGGAGTAATATGATCATATTTTCTTGACCGGGTAAGGACTCTAGCCGCAGCATTTTGTACTATCTGTAGTTGTTTATTGAAGATGCAGGACAACCACCTAGCAGTGCATTACAATATTCCAGTCTAGAGGTCATGAATGCATGAACTAGCTTTTCTGCATCAGAAACACTTAACATGTTCCGTAGCTTGGCAATGTTTCTAAGATGGAAGAATGCTGTTTTTGTAACATTGGAATTAATTGGTGACTGTGTCCAAAATCACATACTGTCTGAACTTTGCAACTGGTAAAAAGTATGTTCTGTATAGTATGAATGAAACCTGGCAATATTACATACGCCATGTTGTCTGTCATGTGACTTATGAGGTAAGTTGTGTCGCTTCACTGCCTTTCACAACTCCTATTAGTTCATTCATGTATATTTAGGCTACTATTTAATGAATACAACAAATTCAGATATATAATTTTGCATGCTGTTTTTCACAAATAGTATGGTAGTAGGCGTATTTGGATGCAGAAACTGTTTAAACAAATTGGTTAAGAGATATGATTTTCAAAAGATAGGTTGCTGTCTAATATAACACCCAGATTTTTGACTGTAGAGGAAGTAAAAGTACATCCGTCTAGTTGCAAATTGTAATCCAAGAGATTCTGTGTACTGTTTTTAGGTACAATAAGTAATATCTCTGTCTTATCAGGAGATAAGACTCTGAATTTAGTAGGAGAAAATTATTGGTCATCCAATCTTTTATATTTTTAACACACTCCGTTAGCTTAGATAGTTTAGAAGTTTCATCTGGTCTTGTTGAGATAAATAGTTGAGTGTTTTCTAATATTTTTGACATAAACGGAAGATTTGAATGGGCCTGTAATTTGCCAGTTCACAAGGATCTAGTTTTGGTTTCTTAATAAGAGGCTTAATAACCGCCAGCTTAAATATTTTTGGGACGTGACCTAAAGATAACGAGGAGCTAATAATATTGAGAAGTGGTTCTTCTGCTACAGGTAACAACTCTTTCAATAATTTAGTGGGTACAGGATCTAATAAACATGTTGTTGGTTTAGATGCAGTTATAAGTTTATTTAGCTCATCCTGTCTTATAGTTGTAAAGCAATGAAGTTTTTCTTTGGGTGCGATGAATGAAGCTGAAGTACTAGACGCTGTAGAATCTACATTTGTTATTGTGTTTCTGATATTATTTTATCAGTAAAAAAATTCATAAAGTCATTACTATTAAACTGTGAGGGAATATTTAGATCGGGTGACATCTGTTTATTTGTTAATCTAGCCACTGTGCTAAATAAAAACCTTGGATTGTTTTGGTGATTATCTATGAGTTTGCGGATATACTTGGTTCTTGCATTTTAGAGCCTGTCTATAGTTGGACATACTGTTTTTCCACGCAATTCTAAAGACTTCCAAGTTAGTTTTCTCCATTTGCGCTCAAGAATACGAGTTTCTTTCTTGAGAGAATGGGTATAACTGTTGTACCATGGCAGCACGTTTTCTCTAACCATTTTTTATTTGATGGGGGCAACAGTTTCTAACGTATTAGAGAAGATAGTTCCCATGTTGCTAGTAATTGTGTCTAGTTCATCTGTATTTATGGGTACACAGAGCAGTTGAGATAAATCATGCAGTTATTGGTGAATCTGTCTTTAGTGGCTGGAACAATAATTCTGCCTGGGCGATAGCTGGAGCCATAAAGTTAATATCAGTAATATGCAGCATGCACGATACAAGGAAATGGTCAGTAACATCATCACTTTAAGGTACGATATCTATATCAGTAAGATCAATTCCATGCAATATTATTAAATCTAGCGTATGCTTAAAACGATGTGTCGTCCCGGTGACATTTAGCTTGACACCAAAAGAGTTTATTAGGTCAGTAAACGCAAGTCCTAACGCATCATTTGGATTATCAACATGAATGTTAAAATCTCCAACAATTAGTGCTTTATCAACATTAACCAATAGGTCTGAGAGGAAATCTGCAAGTTCTTTTAGAAAATCTGTATAAGGCCCTGGCGGTCTGTACACAGTAGCCAGAGCAAGAGATAGGACAGATTTATTTTGCTTATCTGACAGTTTAACAGTGAGCATAAGTATTTCGAATGAGTCAAACCTGTATCCTGTTTTCTGAGTAACATTGAGAATATCACTATATATTGTTGCGACACCGCCACCACGACCATTTTGATGAGATTCATGCTTATAATAGTAGCTTGGTGGAGTAGATTCATTTAGACCAAAATAATCATTTGTTTTAAGCCAGGTTTCAGTCAGACAGAGTACATCAAAACTATTATCTGTGATCATTTCATTTACAATAACTGCTTTCGGTGTGAGTGACCGGATATTTAGGAGCCCAAGTTTTAAAAATTGTTTTTGTTAATTTATTTTGCATTTTTCTGGTTTAATCACGATCAGATTTGTTCTAGATCCTGCATTCAATTTATATTTTGATCTCACTATTCGGGGAACAGACACAGTCTGTATAGATTGGACACTGCAAGTACCTTTATCATTTAAGTGGGTGGAACAAAAGTCATCGCTGTGTTAGCTGTGTTAGCGGCACCCGCGCTGGCTTTGCTAACGGGCTATAAGCTAATAGCGGACTCGGGAAATCAAAATAAAACTGATTATTCTCGTTGCAGAATGCGATCAGGATATTTTCACACGTTATAGAAACAAAAATTATTGTGCATAAAATCGGAATTTAAGATAGAAAATAGACGATAAATAAATTGGCTTGACGGAGATTCAATTCAGAACATGCGTCAGCGACAAACTGGGAACTATCAATCACTGAGTGTTTGTAATAACTTGATTTAAGCTTGATCCGTATTAAATTTAGTTTGGATCGAAAAAGGTAGTGTAGAACTAAAATAACCGATTAATAAAAAAATTAAACCTAAGCATGTAAATGCTTGAATTGGACTGTTTTCTCAATCAGATTTAAATTGGACATGACCAGTGCGTGATGTGGATGCATATAGACTATATGGTTTACATTTATTAATGTACATAGCCTATGTTTATTTAACCGGTCGGTGGAGACTGAATATCTACTAAATGTTGGTTTAAAAAAGCTCTTCTGACATATACTGTATGTCAGCCAGCTTGCCATCAAGGCAAAATACAAATCTCACTCACTGGTGATAAAGTTTCAGATTAATTTGAATTAGAACATACTACCATGTAGAAGTAATAGGCTGTGTTAAATGCATTCACTGTTCAACATTCCCCTTAGAAGGAATTGCACATCATTTTTTGGGTGTAAATCTAGAAATGTATACATCATATTAATACATTAACTCACGAATTCAGGCAACAAAAAACATTGGCCGAGTTTTAATTGGCTCGGCTCTGTTTACATAAGCTGAAACTCTGACCCTGTCCATATGCCCCCCAGCGTTTCTTCAAGCTCAGGGGGAAGTGTGAACAGTGGGTAGCATCCTCATATTTACCTCCCCATTAGATAGGCCGCTAAATAAATTCACTCATCCTTCGTTCATTTTGGTCATCTCTTGCTCTGCATATTATTGTGAATTATGAATCCACAGAGCCGCTGACCCACTCTGCTGTTTTGACGGACAGCTGTGTGTGGGTGGTTGGTTTCTGGAGATGGACCCAAAGCTTGTTGGTTGACTGGCAGCACAGGTTTCACTTTGAATGCTTATACATATTTTATGTAGCTCAGATCCATGGCGTGGGCAAGTCTACAATGGACAGTGAACAGAGGCCTGGCTGCTTTGTATTAGCACAATGCGATTAATAAATAAACGCCAAGCAACTTTCCCCTCTCTCGCTTTTCACATTTTTCTTTACTCCATGAATACGTGGACAGCATAGGATGAGTGCTCAGAGCAAAAGAGAGGGGAAAAAAGTAGCCTACTCTTTACTGATGGGATCTTACATCAGAGCTGGAGAGAAGGTATTACAAACACTTAAGGCATTCCAGTGCAGGCTGAAGAAGATAGAAATATTTATCACAAGAGTATAAATACGGTATATATCATGATTTTTAGAGCCAGATCTCAGGACTAGAAAATCATAGAAACATAAAGATGGGATATTTTGACTAGGTTCTGTAAACAACCACCCTGAATATCCTTTCACACCCTAGCAACCACCCAGGGGTGCGTTTCCTGAAACGACTGCAAGTTCATTACCAACTTAGTCCAACAATTCTGTGTTTAACGAAACCATAGTTCAAACTAATATTTGCAAACAGCATCGCAAACTTAAATGGTTGGAAATACAACTCTTGACCTGTGTATAGATATCAAGAATCCATTTACAGAATTACATCTGTAGAAAATTGGGTAAACATAAGAGGGTGATTTCAAATCATTTGAAAAGTGACACACTTCCTTCTGCCAGTTGGTGGTGCTATAACTTTAACTCAAAATAGTCACATCTATCTAATCGGCCTCATACAACAAACAAACTGCTGAAGTTTGATCAAAATTGATCAATGTATGCTGCAGTTATAACACACTTCTTGTTTCCGTTTCTGCAACTTTATCACCCCGTTACTGCCAAACCGGTCAAATTTCCCTTTGCAATTTAGCATTCTCATTGTCTTTATAAAGATAATTTCTTATTAGTATGACGTGACTTATTATGACCTTGGGCAGTACATCCTATATTGTTCATTCAATTTGAATGTAAGCTATATATATATTAGCATGTCAAAATCATCAGGCATTTTTGAAGAGTGCGCATGTGCATAAATGCATAAGGGAACTGGAGTATGACATAAAAGGGAACCCTTTTAGAAAACATTAAATAAAGCAAATTGACAGAGAACCAAAAGTGGTTAATATGCCTTTTTTGTTACAGCAGCCACTCAGATATCTGTTAATAAATATAATTTTTTTTACAAAGTCTTAATTTTAATTTTTATCCATTTATTTTTTTATTACACATTATACGGTGACCCATTTATATTATCATGACAAATCTCTAAATTGTCACAGTCTGTAAGTGAATATAAGGAGATCTGTATACTTTTGACAGTCTGAAATACTTACACTCTCTCTTAAAGATACACTTTTATACTGTTGTTTATGTAATTAGTCTTACAGTAACACTTTACAATAAGGTCTCATTTGTTAACTTTAGTTAATGCATTCTTCATCTAACATGAACTAATGAGCAATATGTTTATTTATACAGCTCTCTTAATGTTAGATAATAAATGTTTGTGTTAGTTTATACATAACTATTGTTAACAATTACAGATTTTGAACTTTTACATAAAATGTATTAGCAAATGTTAGTAATTAATTAATAATGAATAAATGAAAAACTAAGATTTAAAAAATGCAAATGCTGAAGCATTGTTCATTGTCAATGTCAAACCTAATTGTAAAGGGTTACCAGTGAATATAAATATATGATTTTGTGTTTGATAACATTTTTAATGCAAACAACCATATTCCCTATATAAACTATTGTGACTATAATTAAATAAATGTTTTGTATAACTATTGTGTATAATGAAGCAGATTATAGTTATGTCTTTGTTTAGATGGCAAACATGTAATAATATATATATATATATATAGTAAAGAGTAAAACAACACAGTCTATATAATAAAAGGCATTTAAAAAGTAATAAAAATGCTAAAGACAACATAGATGTGACCTTCATATAACAAAAAAGAAGACACAACATCTGTAGTTGTAATGTCTGTAGAAGAAACATTTTCTGTGAACAAAAACAATAAATGCATTACGTTTTTGTCACTAAATATAAAATAAATTCCTCAAGGATATCAAGCTTGATGAACCAAGGATGATACATTTCAAACACTGTCAAACTCTGAAGACACAGAACATCTAATTTACTAAATTTGCTTTTAAGACAAACACATGTCCTGGACACCCAGATTGTGCCTCATGTCCTTGAAGGCATCTACAACAGTGACATTGCTCCTCATTGTCACGTCAGCTGAACGCATGAGAGATGCGTGTGTGTGTTCCTAGGAGATCAATTGTTTTTGTCTGGTATGCTGACACCAGCATGAATGTTTTTGAGCAAATTTTCAGGACACTGACAAAAACTTTTAAAACAAATTAATCTAATAGTCATTCTACGCGTGCTCCCGAATCTGTCCTAAAAACTGAAAGGCACAGACTGTGAAACGACCAGCTCAACTAGAATTCTGGAAGCTGATTCGTTATCCTGTCCTCTTTCCTGGGAGCCGTTATCCTGACATAGTACGCTCAAACACACTCTTACCCTCAAATATTTATGCCCAAACTGTATGAATTTTAAATAAAGTGTCACTCACCGTGCATTAATCGAACACTCTTTAGCACAAACCCAAAATACTTTTGCTAACACAGAGCTGAGAAGAGCACTTAAAGTTAATGATTTTGAACCACCTTCAGTGGATACTTCTTAGCAAAGATTGTAAATAAGTATTAATATGACATGGACAAACTGTTATTGTTATTTTTTCACAAATGTGTATGATTTGATTCATATGGAAATGTATGATTAATCTAACATGGTTGCAACAATGTTATGAGTTGGTGGTTTTTAATGAATTTGTATGACTTAATGTATATGAAAATGTGTAATATGACGCGGTTCCAACAAGATCTCATAAAAAATTCAGCTATTTTACAAGTTGGTGATTTCATATGAATTTGTAAACCACACACACCACACTAGTTAAAATTGCAATTATGTATTTTAAATGTGCTTTCTTAGCATATCAAACTAACTGTACTTCTTTAAAGCATGACAAATATGATTAAACCTGATGATTTAAAGTGAAACCTTTTTTGAAAGTGACCTTTAATTTCATAAATATGATAATATGCAAGTACAGTTTTTAACACACACACACACACACACACTCTCACACACACGCACGCACGCACACACACACACAGTACAACTAAGCACGCTTGTTTCTCACAAGGAAAGTTTGACTAAACAATCAACAAACTGTTGAAAAGCATAAAGCTGGTGTTATTTAGAACTATGGAAAACACGTATAAAAGTATAATTCACTAACTTGGGAAGTCAAAACTCAGTATGGACTCAACTGTCTCACAATACGTGACAGAATTAGAAGAGCTGAACACGTCCACTACCTGGTTGGGAGAACTCATTGGAGGGAGTTTTTATTGTTTTTGCATAGAAAGGGGTATACACAGTTGTATACAATTACTTCTTCAAAATATACAGAACAAAGTTGACCCTCTGAAACCCACCAGCGATCCCCGAGTCCAGGCCACCTTACAATAAATTTGCAATCAAAAACAAATTGACTGCAAAAATTGGGAGAAAAAAAATACAAACACATTACAATAACTAATAATAACTAAATCCAATATTAAAACAACCATTTAAAAATAACAATATTAAACAAATTAAATAAGTACAAAATACAGAAAAGCAGTTAGAGTTATTCATTCGAATGATTTATTCAAAACGCTGATTTATTTAGGAACGAAACAAGTGACTCAACACACAGAAGATGCAACTCATTAAACAATTAATATTAGAACAATCAATTTGCCCACATAGTCTGTGAGTACTAGGATACAGATTGAAGATCCTAATGATGAGACCCAGCATTTTAAAATACTGCACCAATTCAATGCTTTATTAATAAGCTTCATGGGAGTAAATGCTCTAAGCGTACAGAGGTCGGAGGCAGAGACAAGTGTCTGACGCCTATCAGCAGTGGATTGTGGCTGTATGTGAATGTGTGTGAACGGTGGTGAGTTGTGGGTGGAGCTGCATGAGGTGAGGCCCTTGGCTGCTGTCAAAGACACATCAGAGCACAACATCAATCAAGCCCTTTCATTAGAGGCTGTCTAGGTCTCTCAGCGCCTCCATCAGCAGATGAGTCCTCCATTATTGATCAAACCAAATACATTCAACAGCCCTGCTACCACTATTTCTCCCAGCTTGGAAGTTTACAGCCGGCTCCAGAGGAGCAAGAGTGTTTCTTCCTAAAAATGCAGAACTGATTAACATGGCTGTTATATACTGTACTAAAAATAACATGAATTAATTAGTATAGTAATCAACTCAAATAAGAAAAAGGATATAGGATTAACAAATACCTTAAAATTTACTGTTGAAACAAGTGTCTTGTCCAATAGAATTATTGTAAATATAAGTTCTCATAAACTGAAGCACAAGTCCGAATTATTTAATGTCTAATGAGGTTAAATACAGTTAGAAAACATTTTACTTCTGTAATCTAACATTTTTGAGTAAAAATAAATACTCCAAAGATAAATCTAAGACTGGAACTGATTGTGAAATATGAAATAGTGTGAGATTTTAAGATGTAAAGTCACATGAGATATAAAGTGAGAAATATGAGAAATAGTCACATTGTAAAATATACTGACACATTATGAAATGTAATGTCACAAATATGAGAAATAAAATCATTTTGAGAGACAAAAAGATTACATTGTGAGATATAAAGTTGAAATACAAGAAACAAAGTCACATTGTGAAAAGTAAAGTAACAAGTCACGTTACAAGATATACAGTAATCACAGTAAGATGTAAAATTGCAAATATGAGAAAGTCATGGAAGTTATAATGTTATAATGTGAGATAATTATGTACATTTAAAGTCGCAAATATGTGAAGTAACATCACATTGCGAGATATAAAGTCACACGGTGCAATGTAAAATCGGAAATACTAGGAATTAAGTCACATCACAAGATAAGTCACACATATGACCAATCATATGGGGTTGGGTTATGGTATGGGCAGGCACATGTTATGGACAACGAACACAGGTGCATTTTATTGATGGCATTTTGAATGCACAGAGATATCGTGATGAGATCCTGAGGCTCATTGTTGTGCCATTCATACACGACCATTACCTCATGTTGCAGCATGATAATGCACGGCCCCATGTTGCAAGGATCTGTACACAATTCCTGGAAGCTGAAAACATTCCAGTTCTTGCGTGGCCAGCATAATCACCGGACATGTCACCCATTGAGCATGTTTGCAATGCTCTGCATCAGCGTATACAGAGCCGATCCTAGACTTCTTGGGGCCCTACGCAAAACTATGTTGACCGGGGAGGGAAGGACACACGCATTTGTCCGTGTTTCACTCCGCCCTGAATCACGCTCGCGGAAAGCGCTAAAGAAACAGTGTCTCTTCCGCGGCTCGCTATGCTTTCAACTCGTTTTTCTATCTCGAACAAGAGACTTTACAAAATTCACATTACATGATTTGACTGTTTTTCACGTAGAAAGGGTGACAGCACTGTATTACAATAAATTATCAAACAGTGTCTCTTCCGCGGCTCACTATGCTTTCAACTCTGTTTTTTCGTCTCGAGCAAGAGACTTTACAAAATTCACATTACATGATTTGACTGTTTTTCACATAGAAATGGCGACAGCACCGCAGTACAATAAATTATCATTCATGTTTTCATAGCCGCTGGACAAATTCAAAACGAAAGTAAAATTAAAACATCTTAGAGAGCAAGGGGGCCCCTGGTGTTTCAGGGGCCCTATGCAGCTTGCGTATTCTGCATATAGGGAGGATCGGCTCGGGGCGTATATGACAGCATGTTCCAGTTCCTGCCAATATCCAGCAACTTCGCACAGCCATTGAAGAGCAGTGGACCAACATTCCACAGGCCACAATCAACAACCTGATCAACTCTATGCGAAGGAGATGTGTTGCACTGTGCGAGGCAAATGGTGGTCACACCAGATACTAACTGGTTTTCGGACCCCCCCAATTAGGGATGTGCGGTATACCGGTACTGTAAAATTACCGGTATTTATTATATTTCAAACGGTACAATATCATAATTTTGTATAATTCGGTATTTCATACGCTGCTGTTCCGAAGTTTACCTGTAGGCGGCAGTGCTTCTCAAATCGCTGCGCATCCGGTAAAAGTGACACCAGAACAAGTGAACAACACGATGGATAAAACAAATTAAACTATCAATGCGCCCGAAACAAAGAAATGAAGAAAACAGTAGAAGTGAAATATGGCATTACTTTGCATCCAAAACAGATGATAAAGGTGAACGAACTGACCACAGGAGGCAAGACAGCCAATCTGGCTAAGCATTTGTCACTTGCTCATCCTGATCTTTTCTGAGAATTAGAGATCGAAAAGTTAGTAAGTGCATCATCAATTCATAATTGTACGTTTTATTCACAACTTTTTTTGCGTGTTTTAAAGGTTTCCGCTTAAATGTTTCATTCAACGGTGGTCTGACGCGCGCTTTTTCTAAGCCCGTAACATTACACCTAAAGAGCGCGCATGGAAAAGCCTGTCTAACAGCGCCTGATAACTGAACCAAGTTACCTTTTGAGCCAATACTGTCAAAACACAACAACGTTTATGTATGGACTCAGTTGGTTGTCTAACAGGAAAGTAAACAGCCGAGACAAACGGATGCGTGCCTGCATATTAGATACGCGCAGGTCTTAAAGGGACAGAACTAAACATGCAGCCGACTGTAATTAAAGGGATAGTTCACCCTAAAATTTTATTTCTGTCATTATATTTACTCACTTACATGTTGTCCCAAACCTGTATTAATTTATTTCTTGTGCTGAACACAAAAAGGTATTTTTAAGAAGGTGGAAAACCAAACAGTTGCTGGTCCACGTTGACTTTGATAGAAAGAAAAAAATACTATGTAAGTCACTGAGGACCAGAAACTGTTTGGTTTTCCACGTTCTTTAAAATACCATTTATGTTCAGCAGAAGAAAGAAACTCACTCAGGTTTAAAACTAAACTCGAGTGAGTAAATGATGGTATAATATAAAAGACTATGACAGAATCGACAGAATTATTATTATTTAATGCTAACTCTACAAAACACAAAGAGAAAAATTACTCGATACTTTTGACTGAAAAAAATAATACAGCTGCTTTAATAGGAATCAATCAATGTAGTGTTTTATTTTATATTTGTTCATTCAATTTCTCGAATGCTCCTGCTAAATACACCTATTGTACCTGAAAATAAAGCACTGTTTGATTTATCTGTATATTATGTGTATTTGTAATGTGTATCTTTTGTTCTTATTTTTAATAACAAAGATACAATAATGACAAAGATTTTTATCTTCCCCCACTTTGGTCTAAATATCCACCATACTTTTTTATATTTTGTAACCTTGAAAGGATTTGTCTTTGTAATAGGGAAATTATTTTGGCTGCACTGCTCAAACAAAATAGTAAAATCAACATGACAAAGAATCGTGAAATTGTGATATTTAAAAAAAACATAGTGATATGATATTTTTACCATATACTTTGACTGTTAGAATAACACTTTAAAGAAACATTTGTTATAATTCATTAACAGCATTGACATTATTATAGCACTTATAAATGTAGGTCAATAATTATTTATAAATTATAAATGTTTACTAATATAAGTTTAGTATGTTAACATTATGCATTAAACACATACCTATCATTAACCAAGATTAATAAATACTATATATGATGATCAATCACTTTAAAACATTTTCAGTTCACTTATTTTTTGAGTCTGGTTATTTGTCACCTATGGTATCGATTTAGTATCGATACCGAGGTATTACATTCTGGTACCGTACTGAAGCCAAAATTATGGTATCGAACCATCCCTACCCCCAATAAAGTAAAACTGCCCATTTTAGAGTGGCCTTTTATTGTGGCTAGCCTAAGGCACACCTCTGAAATAATCATGCTGCATCTTGATATGCCACACATGTGAGGTGGATGGATCATCTCGGCAAAGGAGAAGCGCTCACTAACACAGATTTAGACAGATTTGTGAACAATATTTGAGAGAAATAGGCCTTTTGTGTACATAGAAAAAGTATTAGATCTTTGAGTTCAGCTCGTGAAAAATGGGGGCAAAAACAAAAGTGTTGCGTTTATAATTTTGTTCAGTATATATATATATATATATATATATACACACACTGCACAGATAGTAGAATCAAAATTTAGTGTGCTATAATAAACAGCATTCTAGAAGTAAATGGTGAATTTTGTCCTTCTCATTTTTTTTTCTTTCAAAACTGAGTTGTCATTCATTGCAACTCTGAAAATCTTAATACTAGTAAAACATCTAGAGATAGACATACATTTCCTTAAAAATAACTCGGGATAAGACTATAAGGGCTTCTTTCAAACATCTTAATAAATGCATCCTTGTGAGGTAAAGCAAATAGCTTTCTTATGGACTGTAAATGAGGTGTTGTAGCTAAGCAACATGAAAACTTGAATTACAAGAAAGCAAAGGTAAAAAGTGAAAGTTTTATTCATTATCTAATTCCAAGAAGGCATAATGAGGAGCTGCGTTGCACTTCGGGAATAAAGAACATAGGTGCTAAATGAAATTGTGAAAGTTGTTTATAATATTCTGAATAATTGCACGGTTTTTATTTATTCTGCTGATGTGTACTGCAGTTTACAATATAATATGCATTACCTTTATACCTGTAAGCAATGATAATTGTATAGCACATTTGTAATGATGACTGCAAACACTAAAAGCAGAGGTTGATATAACACTTTATTCTACTATTTATTATTATAATATATATATATATATATATATATATATATATATATATATATATATATATATATATATATATATTTTGCTTGTTACAAGTTTGTTTATACTGCATTTAAAACAAATCTTTAATAGTTTGGCAAAGCATTTAGAGCAGGTACTTTGTCAATACAGAGTGCATCTCAACATTATTGTAAAGGGAATTGCTGTCACCTAGTGGTGGCTCATGAACAGTGGTGAAGGAATATACTCCATATAATGTAATGCCCATAGTAACATGTATAATATAATTTTTATCTGAGTGATCCACGTTTGAATCCATGGTTAACATGTTGAGCTCAAAAGTTCAAAATTCAACCTGAAATACTAATTGAAAGACAATGATTATTACTATGTGTTGACAAATGTAAAAATATCCATATGCAATATTAGTGTACTTACATAACATCCAGAAAATGTATTTATTTACTGTGTTCAAAGAACATGAAGTCCTACAAGAGAAGAATAACAGCAGATAATTCACTATGCTGAAACACAGAGCTTATAAAGCAAGATTAAACAGATACAAACTGGTACAGCCAGTAATATGTTGATGTATAATAATAACGTATTGTTGCTTACTGAGAAAACATGCTCCAAAAAGAACAGCTTTGATCTTCACATCCAGATCCATAGGAAAGGAGATTCCAAAATTGTCTGCATCAGTGAAAGCTTCTCTCGCCAGACCTGTCCATTGTTTAGAGATTCTGCCCACGTTTGTTGATTCGTCCAGGGACAGAACCTGTTTAGATGCAAAAAATAACTCGTTATGATTATAAAAATGTTTTGTGGTATGTAAAAGGATCACATGGTTTTATAGTTTTATGACTAAGATTAAAGATCAAGTCAAATGATCAAACTATTATCAATAGTTCTGTCTTGTATGTTTCATACATCAAAGTTCACATCAGCGCAACATCTGCATGAACAGAATGGCCCAACGATCTTCAGAACTGCTTCTTTCTTCTCATTTTGTATGGTATACTTGGGAAGGAAAGGATGCCAATTCTGGATCACATATCCAATCGGGTTGCCCGGTGGAGACTGGATTTCAAGCTAAGAGGAACACAGTAGAGACACAAAAACAGTGAGTTTGGGCATAATTATTCTTGAAATATAGTGGATCTGTATAATTATTCACAGATTATATGTTGCATTTAAGCGGTTCATGAAATCACAAGCATGACCAATGATGGTGGCTTTGCTGAATGCCCACTAACAGTACATTGGTGAAGTTGAATTGAAAGCCTGACATGCATAGGCTGGGTGTTTATTTAGCAAGGGTCTAAAATATGAATAGGGTCAAAGACATCTAAGAGTGTCCATGAGTGCCAAAAATCTTAAGTGGGAATATGTTGAATCATGAATTATTAATATTATCATAAAATCAAGATAATACATTTTACAAGTCGCACCACAATAAACTTGAATTTTCATCATAAGGTCAAATTATTTGATAATTTAGGAGACTTATAGACCTTGACAGTCATTAAAATCAATATTTTAAATACCAAATGATTTAATAAAGTTTTATTTTCAATAACTTCATTATTGTAATGAGGCTTTCTTTCTTCAATTGTATTTTTGAATGCATGCCAAATATTTATTCATTTAAATTTAATTCAGAAAATTTTAAACATACCCATCATAGAATATATGCATTCAATTCAATATACAATCTGGGTTTTGTTCTCTTTCATAGGTAACTCTACGCTGCGTAGCTAGCTTTACGCATCGGGAACGCCTTCCGCGTGACCGAGTCTGAGCCCATATAGAATCACGCCAATTCATTGGCTGATGGCGCGACGCCGTCTCTGGCGCAATGACGTCGTCAGGTCATACTGGCGAGCGCCATCCACTCCTCAGATTTCTCTGCCTTCACGAAGCGGTTACATCGCCTTCGTTGTTGCGATTTCTGACCCAATTATTAACCTGCGATTATCCATTTGCACTTGGCGACTGCTTTAGTGGAACTTTGTTCTCCTCGCGGTGAAGTGCCATGGAATTTCGCCGCTGTATCCACCGTGCGCGTTTCATCGCTCGCGAAGACCCACACAGTAAGTGTATTTTGGGTTTGGGTTTTTCGCATGCACGTGAGGCGGTTTATGGGACCTCTAACTGCAAAATTTGCGGCGATTTCCGTCTCATAACCCTCCGCTCTCGGCTTGAGGATTATGAAGCGTGAATCCTCCAAATTTTCAGCGCATCGAGCACCACGCGCCGCCTCGTGAGATCGCGGCCTCTCGTGAGGCCGCGGCCTCTCGTAGAGCCGCGAGCTGGGGTTCGGATGTCGAGCTCGAGGAGATGGAGAGTGAGCAGACAGGCCTCGCCTTTCTCTCCCTCCCTCCCGATCAGCGAGCGTCTTGGCGATTCACCGGTCGAATTTTTGCCTGATTTTCAGTTTCCTAGCCCAAAAGCACGTGATTTCGTTTCTTTCGGGCTAGATGATATTCTGCACACGGCAGCCTCCGACTCCGAGGATTTCGGGCCTGCTTTAGCAGATGCGCTCCCGCCTAGCGGCCAGGAGGCGCGGCCTTCAGCGGCCTACTCTGAGCTCGTGGACGTGCTTTCGCGCGCCACCGAAAAGCTTGCGCTGGATTGGCCCGATGAGCCCCGCGAGTCTCGAGCTTGACTCGGCGATCGCTTCCTCATCGGCAAGCTTGAAAGGAGGAAGCTGCCATTTTCAGTGATCTGCATCGTGAGATCTCCAGTTCCTGGAAGCAGCCATTTTCCTCCCGCCTTACTAGCGGCGGCCGCTGACTTCACCAACCTTGTGGGTTCTGTGGAGCAGGGTTACACCGCCATGCCGGTGATTGAGGATACTTTGGCCTCACATCTTTCACCTTCTTTGGCTCCTTCTTGAAGTCCGCCCCTCCTTCCTTCCAAGCCGTGTGGGACCACTTCCGCCCTTATCGGAAGTCCTACATCGCGGCGGTCAGGCAGGTATGGCCCTTCACACAATGGCCATCCTTCAGGCCTACCAGGCGGGGCGTCCTGAAGGAAATGGGCGAAGGGACCGCTTAACTCCTGAAGCCGTGAAGGAGCTCTGAAGAGCCATTGACTTGGCTCTGAGAGCCACCAAGCACACACCGCACGTGCCGTGGGGCGCTCTATGGCGGCTTCGGTGGCCAGAACGCCATCTGTGGCTCAACCTGACCGAGATTCGGGAGAAGGAAAAGGCGTTTTTAATGGACGCACCCATCTCACAATCTGGGTTGTTCGGGAGGCTGTTAGCGCTGTAGTGGACAAGTTCCGCTCAGCCAAAACTCAGTCGGCTGCTCTCAATCAGTTCATGCCGAGGAGAGCAAGGATTTTTCAACTCCCTCCTCCTCTGTGCCTAGGGAGCAGCAGCCCCCAGGAGGGAGCCCCTAGCGGCGGAGCCCAGGCCACGCCGCCTTCCCCCACTACGGTTTGGGAGCCCGGCCGGTCTTCTTCCCGCCAACAACCACGCGGGTTAACATGAAGCGGCCCAACAAGCCTGCCGCTTCGGCTAACCCGGGTCGTTCCTGACCTCCGGTCGGAATGAGGAGAGTCGTTTCACCGTTGCGGGCGAGGCCAGACCGCCAGCGTTTCTGCCCGCCCGAGCGCTCTCCTCACTTAAATCCAACCACCCTTGAGGCTTGGTGTGCAGATCCAATTCACCCTCATTTTCACTCGGGCTGGCAGTTGGGGGACGCGTTCGTCTTTCCCCTTTGCAGCCCGTCCATTCGCCGCCGGGCGAGCCGCATGTTAGGAGACACAGCTGTTTCTCCTGCAGTGTCGGAACCCGTGCCGGCCACCCGCAGCACTTCTCTCTCCGTCATCCCGAGCAAGGACGCCGAGGGCTCTCCTTCACGGTGGAGGGTGCCGCTGCTTCAGGCCTTCTCGACACCCCATCTCAGGTATGTCTTCCTTGCACGACACTATGATTCCTCTGTCACACTTCCTTCACGAATGGGAGGCGTTTACCAGGGTATCGCTGTGGGTTCTCCGCACAATTCGAACCGGTTACACTCTTCAGTTTGGGAAAAATCCCCCCGTTCGACGGGTTCACCTGACAGTAGTAAACAGCGCCGCCAAGGCTTCTGTTCTACAACAGGAACTTTCCTCCCTCCTGCAGAAAGGAGCAACAGAGGAAGTACCGCAGTCGGAAGTCGAGCGAGGTTTCTTCAGCCGCTACTTCCTCGTTCCAAGAGGACGGCGGCTTGAGGCCTATCCTGGATCTCTGGTGTTTGAATCTTTCCCTCTACAAAGGGAAGTTCAAAATGCTGACGATGAGAACCATCATGTCTCAGGTCCAGGAGGAGACTGGTTTGTCACCATCGACCTGAAGGATGCGTATTTTCACATCCAGGTCGTTCACAGACACAGGAGATTCCTTGATTCGCCTTTGGAGGAAGGCTTACCAATACAAGGTTCTGCCCTTCGGCCTGGCTTTGGCCCGAGGACATTTACCAAATGCATGGATGCTGCACTGGCCCTTTGAGGCTCCAGGGCATCCGTGTACTGAACTATCTGGACGACTGGCTCATTCTGGCTCACTCCAGGGAGCTAGTGAGTCGTCACAGGGATATCGTTCTCGGCCACATCCATTCTCTTGGCCTCAGGGTGAGCGCCAAGAAGAGTGTGCTCCTCCCATCTCAACGAACTGTATTTCTAGGAGTTCGTTTGGATTCCGTTCAGATGCAGGCCCGTTTGGCTCCTGCCCGGATACCAGTTTTTACAGCATGTTTGGCCCGCTTCAAGCTAGGCCATCATGTCTCTGTAGGTACCTGCCGTAGGCTGTTGGGCCTTATGGCAGCAGCCTCCCCTGTGTTGCTTCACATGAGGCCATTCCTTTGGTGGATGAAGGAGCTGATGTTACACCCCACTGTTTCCGCCAATAAAGCTGATTCCAGCAGTACTATGCAGAGTGAAGGTGAGCGGTGCCCGTCTCCTTCTCATAGCCCCATTCTGGCCCTCCCAGACCTGGTTCTCGGAGCTAACTCCCCTCTTGTATCGGCCTCCTTGGGAGATTCCGATCAGGCGGGACTTACTGTCCCAGCTTCAGGGCAAGATCTGGCATCCTCAGCCGGAGCTCTGGAAGTTGTGGGTATGGCCCATACAGGGCCAAGGGCTGTGATTGATGGTTTGCCTGCCGAAGTTCAGGAAACCATAGCCAGTGCCAGAGCCCCCGCTACCAGGAAGCTATACTCTTCCAAGTGGGGCGTCTTTGAATCGTAGTGTTTGACTCGTGCAATCGACCCAGTTAACTGCCCTGTTGGTCCAGTGCTGGAGTTTTTGCAAAAAAGGCTGACAGCGGGGGCGGCTGCTACCACCCTTAGGGTTTATGTAGCGGCCATTGCAGCTCGGAGAGAGCTGGATGAGATCCCCTTGGGGAGACATCGGTTGGTCTCCGCTTTCATGCGTGGGGCCAGACGCCTTAGGCCTGTTAAGCCCAACGGCAGTTCCTTCTTGGGACTTGTCAGTCGTCCTCGAAGGACTAGTGACGGCCCCTTTTGAGCCCTTAGAGTCAGCTTCGGATCGGATACTGACTCTTAAGGTTGTTCTTTTACTGGCGCTTACGTCACTGAAAAGAGTTGGAGATCTTCAGGCTTTTTCTGTCAGTGAAACGTGTATGGACTTTGCCCCGGGTCTAGTCAAAGTTACCCTGCGGCCTAGGCCGGGTTACATTCCCAAGGTCTTGTCCACGTCGTTTCGTTCTCAAGTGGTCACTCTTCACTCTTTCCATCCCCCTCCCTTTGCTTCAAGTGAGGATGAGAGACTCCACATGCTCTGCCCGGTCAGGGCATTGAAGCTGTATGTGGATCGCTCCAAGGTTTGGAGAAAATCTCCCAGTTATTGATCTGTTTTGGTGCTGGTCGCGCGGGCTTGCCACGTCAAAGCAGAGGATTTCTCACTGGGTGAGAGGACCATTTCGCTGGCTTATGAGGCGCGGAACTCCCTTCACCTCTTAGTCTTGGGCGCATTCTACTAGGCGTAGCCTCCTCTCAAGCTCTTTTAGAGGGTACCCCTGGAGGATATTTGTGTTGCGGCAGGATGGTCCTCTCCGCACACCTTTGTCAGGTTTTACAACCTTGACGTTGATACGGCTCCAGGTTCTCAGGTCCTGTCTGTTTGAACCGACCGTATGTTGTTGGTTCATTATTGGGCCAGATAGGCAGCGTTTTCAGCTTGGCGTGTTTGGTATATCGTTCGATGCGTAAAGCTAGCTACGCAGCGTAGAGTTACCTATGAAGAGAACGTCTCGGGTTACTCGCGTAACCCTTGTTCTCTGAATAGGGAGCGACGCTGCGTTAACGCTCAAGCTCCTCACGCTGCCGACAGGGTTCTTTTCGGCAGAGAAATCTGAGGAGTGGATGGCGCGTTCGCCAGTATGACCTGACGGCGTCATTGCGTCAGAGGCGGCGTCGCGCCATCAGCCAATGAATTGGCGTGATTCTATATGGGCTCAGACTCGGTCACGCGAAGGCGTTCCCGATGCGTAGCTTACGCAGCGTCTCGTTCCCTATTCAGAGAACAAGGGTTACGCGAGTAACCCGAGACATTTTCAATCATTTTTTTTTTTTATTAATTGAATGCAAATGTAAGCTCCAATAGGACAATTTCTTCAAAAACATAAAAAAATCTTATCAATCCCAAACGTTTATACAGCATTTTACATACGATTGTAAAAGGATTTTCATTCAAAGCATTTTTTGTTCTACACATACAGCAAAATGATAATAGTTCATGAATCTACAATCTACATTAATCTAGTTTGAACCCACAATCTTTCACCCACCAAATTATATCTTTAACAATGAAGCCTGAGATTCAAATCAAAGACTTTGAAACCTGAATAAAAGTGAGATTTACTACACAGAATGTAACTTAATTAACCAAAATCTGTATTACCTCTTGCAGGCAACAAGGAAAACAGCAGCTTCCACACTTCAAAGGACGAGTGAGTGTCATCACTTCCTGTCCCATGTTATCCTGAACATGGAGGACGAATGAACGCAGTGGTCCACAGAACTGTCTATTACAGCAGTCATTTTCCTCAGCCACAAAGAACACCTGCTGCCCCATACTGTTCTTCACTGTGTACTTATTATTGGTCTCCCATCCCAATATAGCTGTGATACGACAAAATAAAACAAAAATACAAAAGTAAGATCCATGTTTTTTGTCAAGTATTGTGCACTGCATTAACTGACCCATCAGTAATCCCCACCTTGTTAACTGGTTACAATCCTGCCTGGCAACTGTTGCCAACTACCATATTAACAGACAAGCCCATGTTGTTTTCAAACTCTATGGAAGTGTGTTTGGGTGGTTTAATGCTACAGATTACAGAAGTTACACAAAAACAAGGTAAAATATTGTGGCTGAACAAAAATGATCCAGAGAGAATACATACAGTATTTTCAACCTACCAATAATAATTTAATTAACTCTCTGGTGCTGTTTTGTTATTTTTGACCAATTTATTTTTTTTAACTTTTTACTTCATTGCAATTTTACAAACGTGGTAAAGGTTTTGGCACTTGTTATGAAAATCATGATTCAAAAAGGTTAAATGATCCTGAAAAAAATCATGGTAAAAAATAACCGCATTAGAAATGAGTGGGAATATAATTTCATCTAGTGGAAACAGTTGGTACTGCATCCAAACAAAATCTTCCTGAAAACAATAATTTTTCTAAATATCAGCCTCAAATTTGGAACACAAATTTATATTTACGGCTTTGATTTTCACAGTTTTAGAGTTAAACATGTTTTGTAAAAATACATCACATTTAATGATAGTATTTTGTGCAATTTCATAATTATAAACTATTTTGTTTCCTTTTTTTTGGTTTTGCTTTTGTACATTTTTTCAGCAATAATCTCCGAAGTATTCAAGATTTATAAACAGTTTAATATGGAAATGTCATTTTCAGGTCTATGCTCAAGCAGTGTTAAACAGGTAATAAATGGACCATAACTTAGAGCCCTGCATTTTGCACTTTCTTTACGCCTCTAGGGCCGGGCCTCGGGCCAATTTTCACGTCATAGTTCAAACGCGGGCCGGTGTCCTGACATTTTATCCTACCCGTCAGATTTTCCTACCTCGGCTTACTGCGCATGCGCACGTCAATATTGCATCCTTTTTCTCATGCTGAACAACAATATTTAATGCATCTGCATTACTGTAAGGGGCAGGTTTATGGTTGGGGTAGGTGTAGACGTTAATAAAAACAATCTAATAGGTAGAAAAAAAATTGTATTGTTGGTTTCCGGTAGCTATATCCCTATATCCACAACCGCGAATATAACACGTAATTGCTTTATGTGCATTACTCTAAGGGAAGGTTTAGGGTCGTGGTAGGTGTACACATTAATAAAACAGGTAGAATTCTTCGTTGTTGAATTGTACTACCCACTGTTTTAATGGGAGGTAGCAAGATCTGACAGGGTAGAACAAATCGACAGAACACCTGGCCTCGGGCCTGTTTTACGCTTCTCCTTATTTTTATATTTTAGACATCCAAAAAAATAGCTGCTCTTGTGGAAACAACAGTAGTCCGTGCGGCCACGACTGAAAGCGGTTCAACGGTGTTTAGAGTCAGCGCAGCTGAAGGGTTCTGCGTTCAGACTAAAGCTTGCTGCAACACCCCAGAAAAAGTGAAATACTAAGGAGATATTTTAATTATTTACTAATGCACTAGTGTTTTCTGTGTCAGTGTCGCAAAGATGAAGATGGTGATCCTGACTCGCGTCTCCTCATTAGACGTGCCTATAGAAAAGTGCATCACGGATTATAATTAAAATGAAAAAGTTTTTGTTTTCGATTTGATTTATTTCGTTAAGTAGTCATTGAAAGCTTTCTATATATATATATATATCATGTCTGTGATCAGGCCGGCTCTAGAATCAAACCACTGAGGGTGCTTCTTAAATTAGGAGGGTGCTCTCAAACACACACACACACATATATATATATATATATATATATATATATATATATATATATATATATATATATATATATATATATATATATACACATACATACATACATATATATATATATATATATATATATAAATAATAGGCCTATATACAGTTGGGCAAAAATTATTTAGTCAGCCACCAATTGTGCAAGTTCTCCCACTTAAAAAGATGAGAGAGGCCTGTAATTTTCATCATAGGTATACCTCAACTATGAGAGACAAAATAAGAAAAATAATCCAGAAAATCACATTGTAGGATTTTTTTAAAATGTATTTGCAAATTATGGTGGAAAATAAGTATTTGGTCAATAACAAAATTTCATCTCAATACTTTGTTATATACCCTTTGTTGGCAATGACAGAGGTCAAACGTTTTCTGTAAGTCTTCACAAGGTTTTCACACACTGTTGCTGGTATTTTGGCCCATTCCTCCATGCAGATCTCCTCTAGAGCAGTGATGTTTTGGGGCTGTCGCTGGGCAACACGGACTTTCAACTCCCTCCAAAGATTTTCTATGGGGTTGAGATCTGGAGACTGGATAGGCCACTCCAGGACCTTGAAATGCCTTCACGAAGCCACTCCTTCGTTCGGGCGGTGTGTTTGGGATCATTGTCATGCTGAAAGACCCAGCCACATTTCATCTTCAATGCCCTTGCTGATGGAAGGAGGTTTTCACTCAAAATCTCACGATACATGGCCCCATTCATTCTTTCCTTTACACAGATCAGTCGTCCTGGTCCCTTTGCAGAAAAACAGCCCCAAAGCATGATGTTTCCACCCCCATGCTTCACAGTAGGTATGGTGTTCTTTGGATGCAACTCAGCATTCTTTCTCCTCCAAACACGACAAGTTGAGTTTTTACCAAAAAGTTCTATTTTGGTTTCATCTGACCATATGACATTCTCCCAATCCTCTTCTGGATCATCCAAATGCTCTCTAGCAAACTTCAGACGGGCCTGGACATGTACTGGCTTAAGCAGGGGGACACGTCTGGCACTGCAGGATTTGAGTCCCTGGCGGCGCAGTGTGTTACTGATGGTAGACTATTGGCGCTTTTCCACTGCATGGTACGGTACGGTTCGGCACGGCTCGGTGCACGGGCAGTGCACGGCTCACTTCGGTCGGTTGCATTTCCACCGCAGTTTAGTACCGCTATAGAGTGGGCGGATTATTCACGCGTCGTTATAATTGCGCCGCCTCTACTGCCGTGACATCATCGTAACGCCACAAACAAACTCACAACAAAGAAAGGAGCGGAATAGTGTTCTTCATTCTCGGCATGTGGATGTTTTTAACAGCAATGGAGAGGTCTATGAGAATGCTTGTGATTTACCCCAGCAGCAGAGACTGTGGTGACAGTGACACGGGCTGTAGAGGAGGAGAGCAGGGATGTTCGTGCAGGTGTGCTGCGTTACTTGATTAGTTAACTATTCATGCAGCGTGTTCTGTAAAGTGAATTATCAATAAACTTTTGAATATTTCAAAATGTACAATGTATCCCTTGTTTTTTATTTATGTGATGGTTTTATAATGCGGCATTAATCATTTGTCTTTTTCAAGAGGTTAATTACGTGCTCATACAATGATACATATTTAATATAGTCTGGAGGTACACTTATTCGATCAGATTGTTTTTAATTGAAGCAAAACACAGATACAGAGGTAAAAATATAAACAGAAAACATACTCTGTAACGTTAAATATAGCAAGTTCAAAAGTAACGTTATACATAAGGCTTTTTCCTTCGGCGTCGTGCCATCAAGCTCTCACTGGATCCGCTCCTCGGCTATCAACGAGAAAAACATCTGTACTTCCTCAACAGACAACGACACTGCTATTTTGTGGTTGATGCAAAAATGTGCGTTTGTTTAAACAGAAGTTGCGTCCGATCCTTCGCTAGCTGTGCTGATTTAAATCTAGCGGGTATGACTGTAGAGGAGGGTCTCGTGTGGCAAGTTCAGTGACGCAGTAATGACGATTTTCCCAGGCCAATCAGTGATCAGCAGAGTTTACACGTCACGTTTTGGTAACGGTACGGTTCGCATGGAACCTCGACCGAAGTGGTACTAAAAAAGTATCAGGTACCAGGTACAGTACCCAGTGGAAAACCCCCCAAAAGTGTACCGTACCGTGCCGTACCGTGCCGTACCATGCAGTGGAAAAGCGCCATATGTTACTTTGGTCCCAGCTCTCTGCAGGTCATTCACTAGGTCCCCCCCCTGGGATTTTTGCTCACAGTTCTTGTGATCATTTTGACCCCACGGGGTGAGATCTTGCGTGGAGCCCCAGATCGAGGGAGATTATCAGTGGTCTTGTATGTCTTCCATTTTCTAATAATTGCTCCCACAGTTGATTTCTTCACACCAAGCTGCTTACCTATTGCAGATTCAGTCTTCCCAGCCTGGTGCAGGTCTACAATTTTGTTTCTGGTGTCCTTTGACAGCCCTTTGGTCTTGGCCATAGTGGAGTTTGGAGTGTAACTGTTTGAGGTTGTGGACAGGTGTCTTTTATACTGATAACGAGTTCAAACAGATGCCATTAATACAGGTAACGAGTGGAGGACAGAGGAGCCTCTTAAAGAAGAAGTTACAGGTCTGTGAGAGCCAGCAATCTTGCTTGTTTGTAGGTGACCAAATACTTATTTTCCACCATAATTAGCAAATCAATTCTTTAAAAATCCTACAATGTGATTTTCTGGATTTTCTTTTTCTTATTTTGTCTCTCATAGTTGAGGTATACCTATGATAAAAATGACAGGCCTCTCTCATCTTTTTAAGTGGGAGAACTTGCACAATTGGTGGCTAACTAAATACTTTTTTGCCCCACTGTATGTATATATATATATATATATATATATATATATAGTCCTATTATATATAAACCCGTGCTGGCAAAATGAGTTGAATGTGCACGGTCTCATTTTGAGCTGCAGACAAAAAAAAAAAAAGGATTGTGAAACATTTCTGTTTTGGTCGATTTCGAGGTTTTCACAAACTTGAGTAAATTAAACCACCCTATAGCGATCCCAATGATCCAAATAGTACTTAAACATCTAAAATGAACTTAATTTATATATTTTCTGAGAGGAGTACCTTTTTCTCTGCTCACTTCTGGATGACTGCTGCTGCTCACTACGAGTAGCCTATGTTGCAAAGCACAGCATTCCAGCTTTGTGAATATTTATATCGAATTCTCCATGACATGAGTCCAAACCAGTGAAATGTGATTTTTAAATCCATGCTGATGAAAACAAAAGGATCGCACCGCTGACTGACATTCGCAAAGCACGTGCATAAGACGTGCCTTTCCGAGAGCGCACAATCTCCCTATATTATTGCGAAATATGTCTTGGCAAGATTCACACATGCATAATGTTGTCTTACATGAACATTTAGTTAATGGGTTTGGGAAAGTCTGATATGTAACATATGGTCTTGGTATGAAAGCCTGTTTCCACCACTGATTAAAAATTTAAAAGTTTATTGCTCCTTTTTATCTCACAATTCTGACTTTTTATCTTGCAATTCTGACTTCATAACTAGCAATTGTGAGTTTATATCTCACAATTCTGTGAGAAAAAGTCAGAATTATGAGATAAAAATTTGCAATAACTTTTTTTATTTGATTCAGTGGCGGAAACGGACTGTCTCAATAATCAAATATTAAAAGAAAAGGAATAATTATTTGCTTGATTAAACTACTGTTTATTTACATTCTTATTATTGTTTTTAATAAAAAGATCAAACAAAAAATAGATATATTAACACTTATATAGTAGTTATTTTAAAGAAAAGAATTGGAGGAAACTATGCACCGTTGCTTTATGATTTTAATTGGAAATCTTCAGAAAACTCGATATTTCTCAGAATTAACTCTGCTGATTCTAGCGCCTTCAAACTCATCATTTGCTCGTGTCATTTTTCTTCCAATTCCAACAAATCATATATCATTTTGAAGATATTTTAATGGAGAATGTGAAAATAAAAAATAAATAATTTCGGAAATATTGCTCATTACCGACTCATTTGCCAGCACAGCTCCCTTTCTAATCACTAAAATGCTGTCATTCATCTTAGTTAATCGTGATCTCACAAACTTACATTATAATTAATGAAGTTCTCTACGCTGCACAGTGAATCTCTTATTTACATCACGTCTACACGTAATGAGGTTATTCGTAAGCCTAAACACCTGAACAAAAACTCCAGCAATTTAAGCGGTAAGTGGATCTATCTTAAATGCCTCAAATTTACTGTTAGGCTCAAGAAATCAACAGATATGGCAGAGATTGGATCCTCAACACTGCAAAAACACGTTGAAATAGAAACTGATCTACAGAGCGCAAACCAACACGCTGGATAGTTTGCCAAATCTGCAATCAAATATCATTATTACATCTTTTGATTTCTCAAGCACCCCCGTAGAACCAGGCATGTCTGTGGTCTATATATCTATAGATTTGATTTTAGTCAAGTCGTGATGATTTGAGAAGGCTAAACTGATCAATCATGAGCTATGATCTGCCGGTCGGCCGCTGGCTGCTTGGTTCTTACTTTAAGAAAGAAAAAACTTATTCAACGAACAAAAAATGCTCCAAACGTTTTTCTAAATAATATAATTATTTAAAAAATTATTTATATTTAATAATATAATAAATACTAAAAAAAATTGAATCACTTTACCATTATATACAGAACTGAACAATTTTAATAGCTGAAACATGAGCAGTTAAAAAAATAAACGGGCTCAGGTCGGACTAGGGCCGGTAATTCTGATAAGGTGTCGGACATGGGCTAGGTCTAGGGCCCCCCACAACATGAATGAAACGAGGGGGGACTCCCCCCCACACACACACGGCCCTGATTCCAGCCCATATAAACATTAAATTAATTTAATTTGTACAACTTTATAAGTGTATGCATTTTTACTGAAAATCACATGGAAATCTCGTGTCAATGTCCAATTCATTCCTAATGGATGTCATGTAAAGCTTGTGTGATTAAGCAAAAGTAACCAAGGGGGGTCAGTTGATTTCAGTTATGTTGATATAATAGTCATTTGATCTCAACACATGCAAAATATTCATATAATATCAGTAAAAACAAATATAAATAAAAACCATACAACATTACCTTCTACCATCTCAACTTTTTGCTGAACAAGAAGTTGATCAATCTGTGTTGGAAAAAGGAAATAAATGTTAAAAACCATCTTTAGGACTTTGAATAACATGATATTCGATAATCGTGTGTTTAAAGTTTTCCAAAGTATCACACATTCTTCCAAGATGTGGGCCATTTGTTGTGGCATTTCAAAGCCCAGAAAGCCCAGCCGAGTCACTATTTCCTGAGAAGATACTACTGTATCTCATCTCACACACAAAAAAAAATATTCCATCACTGCCCACACTGGCATACAGTTCATATCCAGCAGTAAAGCTCTACCTGGGTCAGATAATCCAGTCCAGGTGGGCAGCCAGCGGGTCTTTGTGGAACTGGCATCACAAGCACTTGACCTTTCAAAGGGAAGAAAATTACGTGTTAAGCATGAGGATCTAGAAAAGTGAGGATTATGAAAAATGATCAGGTTCCAAATTTCCTTACCTTGGCCTGGTATGGCTGGTCCCTGGTTATAAGGAGGGGAGGGATTGATTGCATTTTTCTGTGGTTGGAGATCAATTGAGTAACCTGGTTTAAAAAGTATCAAAGAACATCAATTGACATTGTTCTCACTGTCATGTGAAAGCCAGGGATCAGGTTGCTGATGATAAGGTTTTGACACACTCACCATTATTTGTTGCCATGGTGGATGGCTGCAAATTACGCTCTGCAAACCAGAAAAGCAAGTTAAGCAAATATTTTCCAGTATGTTTTCCCCATGCTTTGTAGGGAACGGAATTTCACCAGCCCAAGATTTTCATAGCAAGTGAATCCTCAAAACAAACAGGATGGTAATAATACACACTATTCAGGTTGGTAACACCTGGGAATTGACTAGGAAATAACCAGGAAGTTGGACTGCAGGTACAGAAAGCAATTCACAATTAGCCTTCCTAAACACATTTTAGGATAACCCACTCGAATACATGAGGTCTGTAACATTAGTTATTTTGCATGTTTGTAATTGTAATAATTGATATAAACTGCAGCTTTTGTACTTAAAGTAACCAGTACACAATGCATTCATAACAAAAATACACAGAAAAAAAATAATTCATACTTTTATATTAATTTAACATATTTTGAAGACATTTAAGGAGACAAAATCACCTATTACCAAATAAACAATCAGTCAGTTATTTAGATAATTAATAACTGGATTACTCAGTGAGCCACATCATTATATACTTATTCAGTCTTAGTTTTGATGTTACAGGTTAACTGACAAAACTTGTTTACAGTGTATGCTGCATTAATTTAATGTACAAACAACTCACCCGTTACTTGTTCAAAGTGAAGTGCGGTGGATACTGATGCCGAAGATCTTGTGTTATAGTCCTTCACTTAAATTTAATTTACAAAATTCCGCTCGAGAGAGGCCGGTTCTTTTCTTTATATTATTATTATTATGTTAGTGGGCGACAGTAACACAGAGCTGTTTTCTCGAATTCTCTCTTTATCTGCCTCACCACACTGTACACGAGTTTCCTTCCCAGGAAACAATCTGCTTCTGCTCACGAACACACCTCTTACAAAAGAAACGAAAGAGACGTACAGGTGTTGTGTAATATTCAGTTCCCGTGAAAAACTGTTCCAGTGGGTGGAGTTTACGTGAATAGTCATCAGGTCCCCTGTTGTGGGCGTGTCCTTGAAACAACGCGCCTACGTTGCTCTGCTTGTGTTCTCTCTTCACATACTTCACAAACCTGTACTGTTTGAGTAAATTAATAACACCGGGATATTGGTTTATTTCGAGACAGAAGGAGTGTCAGGCATGTTAAAAAAGTGAATAATTTAAGTAATTTGTGGATTAGTGCTTACTGGAGACAAGAACCGTTTCAAACGATTCAGTCCGATTTGGTGAATTGGTTCGACCGGTGTTGTGTAGTATGTGAAGAGAGAACACGAGCAGAGCAACATGTGTACAGCGAGCCGTGTGCCGAACGCACTGCTAGAGCGGTTCTCGTTCTCGAGTCAAGACCGGTTGCAGGGGTTTTCGGATCACAAGTACACTGAACCGAGAACCGTTTCTTTCGTACACGTCCGATTTGAGAACCGATGATCTGATGATACTGCGCATGCTCGTCATTTTTCAAGCGGACGAAAACAGGGGCGGCGCCAGCGAATTTTGAAGGCAGGTGCTGAGGAGGTGCTAGATCACTGACCAGGGTAGCTGCGCAATTATATATATATACATATATATATGTTAATGTCGCAAACTTGGAAATATTTCTGTTTTAAACCGTGAAGGCGAGCCAATGGATATTACATCGGTAACGTGAACATTTTGCGCAAGAGGTATGCCGGTGAACGTCTTAATCTCAGTAAATTAGAGAAAGTGAAAGTAAAAACGGAATAACGGAGTAATGACGAAGCTTTCGGCATTTGATGCCGCATATTCTCTCAGAGACGAATCTACTTCAACATATACTGATAACGGTATACCTAGCTGTTTTAATTTATTCCCTTAATATTTCCCGTGGCCTGTACATAGTGAAAAAAAGAGAAGAAACGCAGCTATTTCGTGTTAAACAGTTTTTTAAGTCGGTGCTTAAAATAGGCTAAAGCTTATTATTTCGTTGATTTTTATTGATGACTGCAGTGTTAATAATAGGTTTATAATTCATTGTATAATTATAGACCTGTTTTAACATTTTATTTGAGGAGTAAAAAGCCATTTTTTAAAAGCCAAAGATTTTATTTTATTAAATTAAACAAGCACAATATTCAGCATTCAATCAAATATTCTTGAAGATTTTGCATATTGACATTCATTGAACAACATTTCAGAATGTCAGTCAAGGGCAATATCAAAATGCACCCATAGCACTGTGGAAATATCAGTATTCAAAAAAGCTTTGACAACGATCACTTACTATTTACAATCTCAAACTAGGACAATGCGACGGTTGTTGTGGTTGACGGCAAAAGCATCAATGATTCGCTGAACTTCCAAAGCCTTCGCTCTTCTTGTATTGATGGCCAAGAGTGCCAAGTCGCTGTTCCGGGCGTCCCCATCCAGACTGGAAGCTTCTTTGCTGGTTTCCAAACATCTGGGCAGGGTATTTACGGATAGGGCATCTTGGTCCTTCGTCTGGTTTCTGGCTTAAATCCATAGGCCCCTTAAAACTTGACCTTGTGTTGCTAATTTGAATGGAACTTGAAGTTGTACTAGCTGCAGTCTCTGCATCCGCGGCAAACGCGTCAGCGGACTCCTCCGTTTCAGAATCAACATCTGAAACGTTCTCAACATCGGGCAAATTTACGTTTATGTTCTCATTTTCACTAGGAACTAAACTACAATTACGAGATCGCTTACTTGGCAGAAGGAACCGCTCCATTTTTTATTTTATAAAAAGCGCGAGCGCGACAGCATAGCTAATTCACGTGACCCATCACGTCACATATATGATACGCAAACGTAATGAGTAAAATATTTTTATTTTATTTGTTGTTTTAAATTATTTATTTATTTATTACAATATAGGCTGTATAAAATAGCTTCCAGAAAAAAATATTTGGGGGTGCTATGGGGGTGCTTTGGTCTTTCTTGGGGGAGCTGAAGCACCTGCTAGCCCCTCCCTAGCGCCGCCACTGGACGAAAAGCATGTTATCCAAGTATGTTGTTAAACATCAGAAAGTGTGATAATATAAAACATATTTTATTTTTTTAAAAGATGAATGTGTCTAATCTGTGTACTTTGTTCAGCTGAAGATTCTGTTAGGTTATAGGCCAAATATGTTTGTCGGGGATGTTGGACCATAATAAGGACTAATAGGTATAAGGGATGATTTATGTGCTGTGCTGTAGTTATAGTTAATGACGACACATTCACAAATTGAGCTGATGATGAGCACGAGCAGAGCAGCTCATACACTGAACGCGGTACAATGTGCCGGTTAGAGGAGTAACTCCAGAGTGCACCTTGGATGATGGGGCAGGGCGACGTGTCGCGTGAGTGTCACTACCGATCCGCACTGCAACACGATTTGTACTGCGCATGCGCGAAATTGCTTCCACTTCCTGTCACCGCCAACGCTTTTACGACAGTCTAGTGAAATGGATTATTTATGCTTTTATATACAGCTTCAAGAATTTCTCTTAAATGAGAAATTCCTGACAATTCTACAAATCGTCGGAAGGTTAGACGGAAGGCCGACAAATTTTATCATCAAAGGTAACTATTAGTACCGAGAGATTTTATAATGAAAAGAGAATTCAATTTCTATTACAACCTGTAACGTTACTTGTTCAGCTCCCATATCTGAATATGGAATTTTATCTTTTTTACATTGAATTGCAGATTCTTCTGACTTGAGTTTTTTTCCTATTAAAATAGATGACAGACTCTTCTATGTCGGCCCCAGTAGGCAGTACATGAGGCTAGTTGTCCTGTCAGAGGAAGAGAAGAGGTCTGTTCTCACAGAGTGCCACAATAACCCTGGGACTGGAAATCACAGTGGCGTCAGAGGCAATCAAAACAGGGTTATTGCTGGATACTATTGGCCTACAATTATCCAGGATGTGAAAGAATGGGTAATGTACTACAGATGTGGTGCTTTACTTTCACTTCTACTTTTGCCAGTTTTTTTTCTATACAAGTATCTATACTTAAGAATGTGTCTAATTTTGCCACCTCTGATTGTTAGATACCTCAAGAACCTATGCAATCTAAGACAGCAGCTGAGGTGTCTGCAATAATAACCACAAAGCTGTACTTGTTCGGCATGGTTAGGAAAATCATTACAGATCAAGGTAAGGAGTTTGTCTGCAAGGTGAAGTTTTGTAAATGTTTAATTGTTTTTTCCCCTTACTCTTGTCTCAACATGTCCACCTTATTCAAGATTCAAGATTTTTATTTGTCACATACATGATTATATAGAGAGTATATAACCAGCAGTGAAATGTGAGTCAGGTCCGCTCCATGGACAGTGCAAATATTATAAAATACAACACAGAGGAAATATAAATAAGTAAAAAAAATAAGATATAAAGAACACAACATAAAATATAAAAGAATGTGCATGACAGTATACTGTAGACTTAAATATTAAGATAAGCAGGAATGTACAAGAGAGGAATCTGCAAACAGGTTGTACATGGTTGTCATGTAGCAGCAATACCAATAAAATGATAATATGTGTATATATTATTACCTTATTTTTCCTGAAAGAGCTGGTGCGGCCATTTGTAAATTTAATGTGTCTGGATTCCGGTCTCATCTGCTTCTAGCAATATTTAGCTGCGCAAAACAGCTCGTTTTGCTGCTTGATATTGCTAACTGGTGTGTCTTACCATATTATTTTAATGTATTTTAATTATGAACACACTGGTTTGTAGTGCAAACAGTTTTACCGTTTACTGCACTGTTATTCTTCTCCTTATCTCCCCACCGTGCTTAATGAAGCGGAAGTCTCATACATTCACAGAAAACGGCTTACTTGTATGTTGAAACTGTAAGCCTGGAGCCAGCATGTCTGGGCCCCCCTCGAGAGGACAAAAGGCCCTCCTAAAAAATCAACAGGAACTATCTCTTGCATATATAACAGCAGCATCCAGGACGCAGCACACTGGGGGGTTCACACCCTGTACTGACGGTCTACACGATGGACCTGGTACAGACACCATTCCCCCCTCCCCTCACCACCTAGAATTCACTGAAAACCCATGATATGTACAAAAAAGTAACCATACATGTTTGATATCATTTGAAATGTCTCAGTGCGCCTGGTAAAATGGTCTCATTCTCCCAATCATAATGAAAAGCTAAAAGAAGTTCTAAAATCTGAGAAGTATAGTGTACAGCTTAGGGATGTGCCCTCCCCCTGATCTCCTATTCAAAACACCTCCTGTATGTAAATAAGCATTCCCTGCCACAGGATATCAGGAGCCATTTGGTTGCAAATTCTAAAGTCTAATTATAATACCACCATTTGGCGGGTTTATTGAATTATCTGGGTATATAAGGAAAGGGGACACAAAGTTCTGGGCGTCTGTAGGTTGATTGCCCACACAACCACTTGTGTGTAGTCTTCATTGCCAGGTATGGTTAACTGATGATTCTATTCTTGTAACATTGGAGTGTTGAATTATTGCTTCGATTACCTGGTCAATAAATTGTAACGTTTGATTCTATTCTAACTGCCTCTAAAGATTGCTTTCTCCCTATTAGAGTAGCGGATCCGTATATTTCCGCAAGCCTGCGTCAGTTTTAGCGACGGCTAATATCCGGCATCTTTTAAGTGTACTTGGATGCAGGGGCGGGTTAATTCCATTTAGGGACGTGCGCCGTCTGGTCAGACTAAACTCGGGTGCGCCCACTTTTGATTTAATGTTACTTTAAACAAGGATTTGACCAGTCCAAAGCTATTACGAATGTAGTACATTTGATCTGCTAACATATCTGATAGTGGCCAAAAACCTTTACTGAAGAAAACTATTGAACTAAAGTTCTGAGGGGGCTCCAAGGGGTTATCCGATGTCTCTGATTGTGTACGTGTGAATTTACGGCAAATCTTAGATACATAACCATAATTTACCTCTGACTGATGACCGGGCCTGACGAGATTGTGTCCGTGAGACCTGTGGAAAACAGGGCCTCTGAGTGATATAGTTTCCCTACATCTGAGCGGGTAAAGTATTAAAAGGAGCTTAAAGGAATAATCAATCATTCGTTCATGATTTAATGATGCACAGATATCATTAAAACCTTTTCATTTATGGAGTCAGATGAAATAACGAGACAAAATATATAATAAGAAGTGTTCCATTTTAATGTTCTTGTTGTGTCGTGAAAAGGAAAGACTGTAATACGCAAATCACTTCACCCGCTGAACGACTGCCGTCATTGGGTCGATCGAGCCGGGCCTTACAAAACATAAGGTGGATATGTTGTTGTCTACAGTTACTCCAGTCTTGCAAATTTTACTTATGATCCCTCTGCAGCTCAACGACAGCATTTTCAGTATGCTGAAAATCCAACATGCCGTCTCCAGTGCTTACCATCCCCAAACCAACGGGCAGGTAACTGTTTGGATACCTGTCTTGTAAGATCTATTGTTGCCTTATGTTTATTTATCAACTTTATAAATGCATTGATATGTACAGGATGAAAGAACTAATCAGAATATCAAGCACGCACTCAGGAAGTACGTGAATGACAACCACAATGACTGGGACCTCCACCTTCCTGCTGTGGTGTATGGAATCAACACTGCAAAGCAGGTTTTGTCTTACTTATTATATTTAGGCTATGATATCTACGGTTAGTTGTCAATGGTAAAACTGAATTGGTGAATTTATTTAATATTTAATGTCATGGGTGGAGTTTTTCAAACTTATAGATAAATACAAACTTATTAGTTAATGGAAAGCTTCTTTATGTGATCAGTACTCCACTAGACACAGTCCCTACTTCCTCCTCTTCCATCGACACCCACGTCTGCCAGAGGTCATGAATGCCTGTCCCATGGGAGATGATTTTGAAGTTGCTGACCCAGAAGATGACATCAACACCAGAGTCAATAAGATGAAACTTCTCAATGAAACGGTATGTATTTGAATAATAAAGGTAAATGAAGTAGTGAATTACTATCAGAATTACACCTAGGCATAGGCTGATCAATGCATTTTTTTTGCTGCGATTCTGCTTTATCTCTCTTTAGTTATAAAAGCAATTGAATCTTCATGTGAAGCCACTCTCCCTCACTCTGTTACATTGTAATGATTAAACCTTGTTCCTTATTGTTCTATCTTGGCCTGACTGAGACTCCATTGATCAAGAGACCAGAGAATTCTGGATTTTTCAATGAGTTTTAATTTTGGGTACTGTTATTTTTTTGTAGGTTCTTCACAACATAGAGAGAGCACAGAGCATGCAACAGAAGTCATTCCAAAATCGCAAGCGCAAGTTTGTGCGAGTATGTTCAGTTCAGACCGGTCATGATGTTCTCCTCTCACGGGACCCAAAGAAACGACGGACAGGAGACACATTTACAAGTTAGCACCAAGAACCATATACTGTGTCCAGCATCTCTTCCAAAGGGGTGGCCACTATCGACAAAGGGTCAGCTTGTCAGAGGGTCAATGTGTCAAGACTGAGGACATACTACAGATTGAAAAGTAAGAGTGTTTGATAAACTCTGTATAAAACAGTTTGAAATTACATGCTAGATTGAGAAATATTGGATATTTGTTTGTTATTCCTGTTGTTACTAATGGACTATATATACTTGTTAGCATTTAAATGTACAATTACGTGCCTAGGTACTCTTCTGGGATTACCAGGATAAGCATATAAAATTATATGTTGTTCAGTGTTATTAAATAACATGAAGCTGTAAGATAATGCTGCTGTCATTATTTACGGTGATTGCAGTTATTTTGTTTCTCAGTTTCTGACAAGAATGAGGCAGGAGAGGTTTCTGTGAGGGTCTCAAGAGTATCTACATATATACCACAACGTCAAATAGGGCTGGGCGATATATCGAACACGATATTCATGTGCATCTAGTCAGTAAAGCCGGTTCCGTGATTACCTTCGATAATGAACACGATATTGTGTAGCTTGTCAGTGATCTACGGCTCTGTGTATTAAATGCCGCCCATTTGAAAGCAGGTGATGGAGATTGACTTCTAATCACAGAACCGGCTTTACTGACGATATGCGTGATCATTGCGCTCGATATATCGCCCAGCCCTAACGCCAAATGACGTGTCACCGGAAGTTTTCGAGCTGGCTTATCTATGTACAGAAGTTCTAAAGAATGCTCCATGCTTATAGTCCATTGTCACGTATTTGTATATCATCAGATGGACCAACTGAGAGGATGTTTCTCCAGGATTCTTCGAATCTCATTCTTAGGCTTCAAGTTCATCAAAGAGCCTCGTTCTCAGGCTACAGAACTGATCATGTAATTACACATTATGTATTTTGTGTTTTCTTTGGAATGCCAGACACATTGCAACCTTCATTGACCCAGGATCCTGGACTGAAAAAACAGGAAGAGACCTTGAGGTATGTAATGATTTAATTGTGTAAAGCTAATGTAAATTTAATTTTCTCCTCCCATAGGCCTTTTCATCTTGTAAAAAACAAACAAAAAATAAAACACACAAAATAGCATTTTAAATGGTTACTGCCTCTAGTGGGGCCTATAGGATCATATAGAGATTCTCAACTGAGCAAAACAAGTGAAACATATAAACTTAGTCCAATTTGAAGCTCTAATTTGCTTCTTCTTTTTTTTTATTCAGTCAGTTAGAATTAAACACAAAAAAATATATATATTTTCCAAAAAAAAAGGTTTTTAATTCAAACTGAATTTTAGTCTTAACATATGTATATTCATGCAATTTCATAAATATGTAATAAATATAAAATATATATTTAAAACTATAAATATGCTATAAACTCATTGTTTCCACCACAAGACTCAAATTTAAACTCAAATTTAACTGTTAAGTAAAAAAAAAAGTCAAAATGACAGTGATTTTCTAGCATTAACATGTTATAATGTGTTTAAGTGTGTGTACCATTTGTGCACGTGTGTGTGTGTTTGTGTGTGTGTGTGTGGGTGGGTGGATGGGTGTGTGAGTTTTTTTATGTATTGGGGATATTCTGTAGTCTCAGCCCTTTCGGTTGGGTATGCGTCTTTTGTGGATTGTGTCAGATTTTGTATATGTGACCTTGAGCACAAAACCAATTCTTTGAATTAAAAATAAATTTTTTGAATTTGTTAGGACAATATTTGACCGAGATACAATTATTTTAAAATCTGTAATCTGAGGTTGCAAAAAAAATTAAAATATTGAGAAAATTGCCTTTAAAGTTGTCCAAATGAAGTTTTTAGTAATGCATATTAGTGATCAAAAAGTTTGTATATATTTACGGTAGGCAATTTTGTAGGGGAATTTACAGTAAAGACCCTCGGACCAGGTGTGTTGAATGAAGACCAGAAGTCAAAGATTTAATCAAAATGAAGAGAAATTATTGAAGATGATAGTTTGCAGTTTCATCAGCAGAAGTAAGCTTCAAGACTCGCAATCGAGTTCGTAGGCTGCTCTGCTTACATTTCACTCTTGCCATAACTTGATTAATAGTCAAGAAATAATGTAATAATTATTATTTTACAAACTTTTTGTTTTGTTTTGTACCACAGAAACTCTGCGTATCCACTCATTTTTTTGTGTGTTCCCAATTCAAGTGTGACAAAAGTCATAAAGTTTCATACCATAATGATCAATGCTTGTTTTAAAAATAAACTAAAATAATTTTCAGGTTGGAATGATCCTAAAAGGATTAGGATATGTATGTATACATGTTTAAACAAGCCAGCAGTTGTTTTTAAAACTAACTGTGGATGCACATTTCCTTTTCCAGTGTCTTCCTCAACAGTGTACAGGGAATTCCTGTGGCATCTACATGCTGATGGTAAGAATGTTTCATTTGTGAAAGCTGTTAAATAATAAAATCAAAGTCTTAGTGTTATTTGTATTTCACAGTATGCTCTCAGCACATGTACATCATGGCCAGTAACGTTCACAGAGGTAAGCTAGATGTTCACAAAAATATACCAAAATACTTCTATGTGGCTTTTTTTATTTTTTTGTGCGTTTTGCACTCTTTTAGGAGGAGGTGCCATTGATTCGCCAGTGGGGGTGCATTCAGTTGATGGAGAGGTTTTGCCTTGAAGGGTATGACAGACTCTATAGATCAAATTTTTGCATCTCGGCTGTATTAAGTCACTGTTGGCGAAGTGATACTACAAAGGTGTTATACAAATAGAGTGCATATACATTTACATATTTGACAAAGGCACGGACAGAGATTTGCACACTGGACAGAAGTAGCATCCCAACTCCTTCAGGGAACCCTTGAGCCTGTCTTTAGGGTGTCAAAATCCACCACCACCAAACAGTCACCCAGCAGAAGAGTTGTGGTTGAAGAGGACACTGATAAGGTAAATTATTCTAGTGGTCATATATCAAGGAGTCGCATGCAAGCTGGATAAATAGTTTATTTTGTTTGTGCCATTATATATTTGTATATTCAGGTGCAACAGCCTACCATTGTGAGAGACCTTCATACAGCTTGGAACTGGACACACAATCACAGAGACTTATTCCGTGGAGAGGTGACAGAGCCTGCTTTTCTACAGATGAACAGTGAAGATAAAAAAAATGCACTCAGGAAGGCCCTGAGGAGTGAATTCTCTGAAGCAAAGGATGACTTTTTGTTTAGATTTCAGTCTCAAGATGACATGGAAACATTTTTGTCATACTGTGTTGATAAACAAAACCTGAAGGTCAATGCCATGTTCCTCAATCAGCAATTGTAGTGAAGGGAGGGAATGAATACATTAATGAATAAATGATTGAAAAAAATAAATATATTTTTGTGTTTCTTAGATGCAGACATTTGTTAAAGTATGCTGAAATATGTAAAACATATCTTTAGAAAATTAAATGTAAATGACTTATATACACATCTGTATTACACAAATAAAGTGTAGCAAATGTACACTTTTTTTTCTTTTAATTTTACTCAATTGATTTAATTTGTGCACATTTAATCGATTATTCAATTTAATCAATATAATTCAATTGATATATTTTATCAAAAAAGTGTATTTATATCAAGAGAATCACTAGTAAATGACTATTTTCGGTACAGATCAGGTAGTGTGTGTCAACAACACATGAAAGCATTACATAATTATTAATATTATAACAGTGTTATAATAGTGTTATAATATTATAACAGTGTTATTATAACTACCCGAAATTGGCGTACATTTAACATTCGAATGTAAAAGAAAAATAGAAAAAGATGAACAACATTAATATAATGAAACAGTGCCAGAGGACAGTAACAAAATATAATACAGCTTGAAATCATTTATAAAATGAGAAAAGTTTGGTTCGGAGCCTGACCACTTCATTTTATGAGTATGAAACTTCCCCATTAAAATTAACAATTGTATGAAATATGCTTTATCTTTGTCAAATCCGTGATCACTGAAGTATATTATTACATCAAATCCACTCAACTGCAAAGAAATGTCCAATATTTTCTTAATGAAATTGCCGTACATTGTTTCGTCATACAGACAAGAAGTGGAAGCAATTTCGCGCATGCGCAGTACAAATCATGTTTCCGGTACGGATTGAGTAGTGACACGTAGGCCTACTCAGTACGTGTCGCTCCGCTCACCCCCAATTTCATTGGTTTATAGAACAGCAAAGTTTATTGGTGTAGACGTTTGCTCATGAGTCATGAGCATTCTTTTATATACGTTTTTATAAATTAACTAAGCTGTTTGGCTGTACTACGGAAATAGTAAGTGCTAACAAGGTTCAATGTTCTTATATTCGTCACATACTCAATTATACAGGATATAATCAGTAGTGAAATGTAAATCAGGACAGGTCCGCTCAGTGGACAGTGCAAATAAAATAAAAATGAAACATAACACAAAAGAATATATTTAAATATAGGTTAAAATAAAATAAGGAGTAAAATTTGCAATGAAATAAAGTGTGCAATACAGTATACTGTGGACTTAATAAATAATAATATAAACAGGGATGTGCAAGAGGAATGTGCAAACAGGTTGTACCGGGTATGTACACATAGCAGCAATGCGGATGATGAGAATAATGAATGTTTTACAGTTTATTATATTGAGTCTTGTAAATGTTATGAGTTTGAGTTTAGGAGCCTGATGGTCTGAGGGAAGAAGCTCCTCCTCAGTCTCTCAGTTTTTGCCATCATGCTCCTGAAGCGCTTGCCAGATGGCAGTAAAGTGAAAATATGGTTACCGGGGTGATTTGAGTCCTTGACAGCGATTCTAGTTAGAATCAATTAGCAACTGCTTGTTTTTTAAACGTATGACGAATTAGTTATAAGTTCCTATCAAACGCTTGGTAGCAGCATCTCCGAGTACTTCGGGCAGAACAGAGCTGTGTAATATGAGCGGGTCACGAATTAAGTCTGGGGAACAAATTTTTAATTTGTGGCCATGATATAGATGGCCTCACCTATGAGAAATATTAATTGTGTTTCTTTGTGATGAACGTAAATAGCATTTTGTGAAAACGTAAAAATGCTATGCTCTCCGACGTGCAGTTAGAGCCGCAAAACTCTGATACAGGGAGAGAATTGAGTCACATTTTCAGCTCATTGACTCTCGACGCATGTGGCAGGGATTGAAGACCATCTGTTCCTCTGGAAATAACTCCTCCGCCGAGGTGAGAGCAGATCCGTTGCTGGCCGAAGAGTTAAACACCTTCTACGGCCGCTTTGAACGTAATGGCGGCAGTGCGACTCTGCCGATCAGCGCGTCAGGAAGCAGCAGACAGAGCAGCTATGATCATGTTATCACCGTGTCGGAGGACGAGGTTCGGAGGGAACTAAAGAGAGTGAATGTCAGGAAAGCAGCCGGACCTGATGGGATTACTGGCCGTGTCCTGAGGTCCTGCGCTGATCAGCTTGCTGGGTTGTATACTTCAATCTTTAATGAGTCCCTTGCTACCTCTGTGGTTCACCTCCTTCTGGGTCATCATCCCTGTGCCTAAGCACACTAAACCCTCTTGCCTGAATGACTATCGTCCAGTTGCCCTCACATCAACAGTCATGGAGGTTTTTGAGAGACTTTGAGAGACCCCACAGGTTCGTGTCCTGAGTCCCCTGCCCCTGCACACACGACTGTGTGTCCTCTCACAGCTCCACTTCTATTGTTAAATTTGCTGATGATACTGTGGTTCTGGGCCTCATTTCCAACAATGATGAGACCGCATACTTGTAAGAGGTAGAGAGACTAACATCATGGTGCCAGGACAACTGTCTCTCTCTGAACGTGAGCAAAACTAAAGAGCTGATTGTGGACTTCAGGAAGAGACAGCAGCGGCCCTACACTCCTCTTATGATGTCATTCAGAATATTTTATCCAGCTCCTGCTGGAAGATCAGGATACGTCACGCTATCATTTGGTCGGAGGAGAAGTTGTAGTCTGTCCAGCAGGGCTGCTGTTTAGCCAGTAGTGGACGACTGGTTTAACAGTGACCATTAGTATGTTAAAACTGCACTGTGGTCCTAGCAGCTCCTAGCCTGACACGTTCACTGCTGGCTGTAGTGGTCTGTGCAGAGGACTTGTCTGTTTCTCGTGGTCTTTGCTGAGGATCTGTGCTGATGTCTGTCCAGTCCGACCTTGTCCGTCCTTGTCGTTGTCTTCGCTGACATTCAGGGTTGCATTGTGGTCATTTCTGGGTGCAGGTCCATCAACTGGTCTGGATACAGACCGCATCCGGCTGAGTATGATAACCTCAGGACATGAGTGAGACAGAAACTTTGAAATAAGTATCGGTGTTGACTTTTTCTCACAGCACCTGTAATCACACAAGCACATTTTCATACAAATTTCATGACATCTCATAGCAAAGATTACTGTTAAATGTAGGATGTAAAACTAGGTTTGTAAATATTGATATGAATCTTTTGACATTGCACAGTTATTACACATTAAAAGCTAAAGTGTGGATCATTGTCAGTATTTGACAAACTAGTTGGTTAAATCAAGTTTAAAACGATTTAATATTACTTTTAAATATGTAGTAGAATATCGAAGAATGATATAGAAACAAACACACATACACACACACACACACACACACACACACACACACACACAGAAAAGCTAACGTAATTCAACGTTCCCCAACGCAATTTCAGAATTAAAAATGACAACAAAGCAATTAACTATTTTATTAACGTTAATGGCAACTGTACAAATAAAGCATATTTAAACAGTTTTCTTACTGTGTTCCATCTTTGTACCACCTGCTGTTCTGATTGTTTTTTTTTTATTATTGCTGAAATCAAGAACATACAAAACAGTACAAAATACAGAATATGTACATACAATTTGAACAGACAACAACAAAATAAAACAGTAAACAAAACACTTCAAAATGAAGAAAGTGAAAATAATAATTTAAAATAAATAAATAATAATAAATGCAATAAAGGGCCATTGTTTCACATAAGATTCCCTACACGAGAACTTTAAATGCAGTGCAAATTCTAACAGTCTTCATAGCTTTCTTATTATTAGATACTGAGATCAGATTAATATAATTCTCCATGTCTCTTAAAAAGACCATAAAGACAGGTTTACAATGTGAGAATTTGCATTTATGGATATAAAATTTGCTTAAAATGAGGATTACATTTATAATAAAACAAATATTTTATTTTGTGGGGTCCGAGTCAAAATACCCAAATATAATATTTCTCATTTGAATAGAAAATTCTGACAAAAGCTTCAACTTAACAAAAGCATCAATATCATACCAAAATCTATGAGTGTATTGACATGACCAAAATAAGTGTTCCACTGTTTCATCAGCATTCAAGCAAAAAGAGCATTTGTACTTTTGTATAAATTTCTTGACAGGATAAAATCTGTGGATCAGTTTAAAAGACCTTCTTTCACATTATTTGTGAGAAATATTTTTTGCTGTAGTGTCCATACTTTTTTCCAGTTGAGATTTTTAAATAAATTATTCCAAAAAAAGATTACACGTGGAGCAGAAATTAAGTTCTGTAGAAATAAAGATCTTATTTTATAGTTCTTGTTTCTTGATTCAGAAAAGCAAATTTGACCAACGGGAGTGTCACAGGGATTAGGAAATGATGCAGTAACTGTTGAAGAGTACCTACAGTTTTTAAGAAGCATACACAAACCAGAAGGAATAGCTCCCATAACCACAGCAAATTCTTTGGAAGTTATGGGTATTTGGTATTTCGAAATAAATTCTGAGTACCTGAGCAAAAGACCTTGATTGTTAAACAACTGTTGCGCCAAAACCAAACCATTACTAAACCAGTTAGCATAATACAGAGATTTGTTCTTAAACAAAATGTTCTTATTGTTCCAAATAAAACACCTCTGTGGCGAAAAGTTGTGTTTATAAATTAAAGCCCATGCTAAAAGAGCTTGTCGATGAAAGATGTTGATGTTGGAAAGTTTCCTGCTGTTCTGAAATATTCGGTGTCTGAGATATTCGGTGACGCTGGGGTGAGCATACAGGAATATTCATGAGTTTCCTGTTTCGCGTTAAAGCGCCACTGAAAATATCCACATAATGACTTTATCTTTTATCATCTCACCATGTTTCTAACCATTTGCAACACTGTGTTAAGAATGATTATATAACTATTTAAATGTATTACAAAAACAGTAACACTAATGTATTACTTAAGTTGGGTTGATGTTGTGTAGGCTACCAACTGAGCAAACAATAAGAAACACAACACAATGATCACAACTTAAATTTTATTGTGTCACCAACACCAAAGATACATTTATATTAGTTATTAACAGTTTTAAAGATTGTCAAAATAAATTATATTCTATAATATATTTCATATATACATTTTGAACGTCCAATAGTACATGTGTGTGTGAGTAATTTATAGGTGTATATGCACGTGTTTTATGTGTGTATTGATAAGCAAAGTTTGATTTAAATCCTACGTGGCGCCTCAGAAGTGTCTCCATGGATATGGACAGTTATGTGTGTGTATGGAAATTGTCAACATTTGGGCCAACGTTTTCAAAATCGACTTCGTTTTTATTTCAGGTGTATATAGTTTCTTCTGCTTTTTCAGAAACCTTTTCAATACATTTCTAAGGTCTTTACTATTTAATGTTTCACTTTCCTTTTTTTCATGTTTAGAAATTAGATGAGCCTTGACATGCCATCTCACAATCCACACATAACCAACAGGAAACAGCTTATTAAACCAACACACAGTGAAATACAAAGTTGAGACAAGGGTTTAACCCATAAAAAGGCAGAACTGAATGGCTTTTGGCCCAGTAAGTATTGCCTTGTATTTACATAAAACTCTTTATTTTAAAAAGGTTTAATCATTTAAAACCATATTTATCTCTAACAGTTATCACACTCACACAATTTACTAAGAAAATCGTGGTTTACCAGAGGCAAAAGGTTCTGGTTCCTCACACCAGGAACGACTGCGCAATCTTTTTCTGTATCTCTGTAAAACCGGTTCTCTAAGAGTTGTGTTACCATAGAAAGTATTACTTCATATCATAACATGGTATCAATCATAAACAAGTACCAAAAAGATCAATATGTGTAGTCTTGAAGTCTTGCTTCTTGTTTCAAGTACCCTCAAAACAAATGTTAGTCAATGAAGTTAACGCATATTAAATTTGTATATTATATTATATATAATATACAGGTGCTGGTCATATAATTAGAATATCATCAAAAAGTTGATTTATTTCACTAATACCATTCAAAAAGTGAAACTTGTATAATGTATACATTCATTCCACACAGACTGATATATTTCAAGTGTTTTTTCTTTTAATTTTGATGATTATAACTGACAACTAATGAAAACCCCAAATTCAATATCTCAGAAAATTAGAATATTACTTAAGACCAATACAAAGAAAGGATTTTTAGAAATCTTGGCCAACTGAAAAATATGAACATGAAAAGTATGTGCATGTACAGCACTCAATACTTAGTTGGGGCTCCTTTTGCCTGAATTACTGCAGGAATGCGGTGTGGCATGGAGTCGATCAGTCTGTGGCACTGCTCAGGTGTTATGTGAGCCCAGGTTTCTCTGATAGTGGCCTTCAGCTCTTCTGCATTGTTGGGTCTGGCATATTGCATCTTCCTCTTCACAATACCCCATATATTTTCTATGGGGTTAAGGTAAGGCGAGTTTGCTGGCCAATTAAGAACAGGGATACCATGGTCCTTAAACCAGGTACTGGTAGCTTTGGCACTGTGTGCAGGTGCCAAGTCCTGTTGGAAAACGAAATCTGCATCTCCATAAAGTTGGTCAGCAGCAGGAAGCATGAAGTGCTCTAAAACTTCCTGGTATACGGCTGTGTTGACCTTGGACCTCAGAAAACACAGTGGACCAACACCAGCAGATGACATGGCACCCAAACCATCACTGACTGTGGAAATATATATATATTGCACAAGTCAGGTGGAGGATCTCGGGCTACACCATTCTGAAATTTAAATTCATAGCCTCAATGGTGAAGTTATTTGTTACACATACACAATCATACAGATGACATAGTGAAATGAAGTAGAATTGAAGAAAAATACAGCATTTACATGAGGAAAGGGAGGAGAAAAAATTATCCTCAGACTATGTTCATGACAAACAGTAATTTATGACAAAAACACAAACTCAGACAACACAAAAACAGACATGGCCACAGTTGAAGAGCCAAAGTGTGCAATTTATCTTGAATTCTTTAATGTATCATCCAGCTTGGTCATTGTGAATACTTAAATCATCTTTTTACTGATTAGTTAAACATTGACATGCACTAGATGGCTGACATGTTATATTTACAGCAGGTTTATGATGATGACACACCTTATTTGAAAAAATGAGAAATAAAGAGGGGTGGAGTGACAAGAAGAAATGTGTATGAAGAAGTTTGTACTTCTGTAATAATACTGGAAGAATTATTAGTTAGGTAAGATGTGGAAGTTTTACACTGTGTTGTATTAATAATAATAAATATATATATATATATATATATATACATATATTACCCAATCTTTAGCTATGATACTTAGTGTAAAGAGAAAATTGTTCAGCATTTGTATAAAAAAAAAATCTAAATCAAATGGGGATTAAATCTCCAGGATGGAGATTGTTTTTGAGTGTGCTCATATCCTGTATATTCAAAATGGAAAAAGACAAAAGTACATTAATGTAATTAGGAGTTATGTAAATGTGTATTCTATTCAGTTAGAGCCTAAAAAAGGTTTGAAGCATAAATGTGTTTGATTGATTGTGTTTGATTGCACCATGATTGATTTACTTAGTTAGATCTATTCTTAAAATTTGATAGGAAAGCTAATACATAATGTAAAAAATATATTAATGAAGAGCACCTATTTATGGTGGCCGAGAGAGCTCAATGCACAGCAACTTCAGAAAACACATGCAAATTGAAAAAGCACCAGCAAATCAAGAAAACATTTTCATCATTTTGACAGCAGATGGTGCAAATGCTCACAACATAAACAAATACATTTTATTTGCAGCGCGTTTCTTTTTTTGGTTGTGTTGTGAGCATTTGCAGCATGTGCGTTGTAAAATTGAGGAAGTTGTTTCCTTAATTTGCAGGTGTTTTTTCTATTTGCAGTGCGTTGAGCTCTCTGCCACCGTACCTATTACTTACAATAAGAAAGCAGGCTCCTAATATAACTGCTTTTATTTTCACATCCAATTCCATTGGAAATCGTAAGCCAAAGTTGTCTGCATCAGTAAACGCTTCTGCTTCAAATCCTGTCCACTGTTTACTAATTCGACCAATCACTGAGGACTCATCCAGTGACATCACCTGGCATCAAATAAGCATGTGACTGTTAGATTGATGATCAGTTAGACACATAAAATGGTGTAGAATTTAATTTATAAAGCCATTGAACTTCATTCTGCAAGCACAAAATATAACATTTGCAGCAAAATAGTTATGTATTTATCTAATAGCATATACATACAATACAATACAATATAGACTACCGTTTAAACATTGAGATCTCTTATCATCACCAAGGCTTCATTTATTTTCATTTTATTTTCAGCATCATTACTCTTCAGTGTCACATGATACTTTAGAAATCATTCTAATATGCTGATTTGGTGCTCAGGAAAAAAATATTGTTATTGTTAGTGTTGAACAGTTGTGCTGCTTAACGTTTTTGTGGAAAATTGTATACCATTTGTCAATGTTATTTGATGCATAACAAGTTCAAAAGAACAGTGTTTATTTGAAAACAACATTGTAAATGTCTTTACTGTCACTTTAGGCCAATTTAAATCTTAATAAAATAATTATTATATATTATTCTCACAGACTTGCAGTTGTTTTGTCTTAGTTTCTGTGTTTATAGACTTCTGGTTTGTTTACATTAGTTCCTCTTTCCCTTTGTTCTACTTTCCTGCCATGTATATGTGTCATGGTTATTCATTTAACTGTTTCAGGTGTTTATCATTAGTTCCCTCATTTGCCCTGTATTTAAGTTGCTCTATTTTACCCTTCAGTTGCCAGTTGTTGTTAGTGGTTAGTTCACACTGTTATGCCTGTTTGTTCCTTGTAAACCATGTTTGTGTTTTAACTGGCTTTGTATTTACGGACCATTTGTATTATATTATTATATTTTGAACATGACAGTTTATTTTTTGGTATAATGTATGCACCATACCTCAAAATTAACATCAGAACAACATTTGCAGTCACAGAACGGCCCCACAATCTTCAGAACAGGTTCTTTTCTCTCATTCTGGATGGTGAACTTTGGCAATGCCAGCTTTGTATAACATAACCAATTGGGCTGCCCGGGGGACTTTGAACCTCCAACTGAAATATATGAGGCAGAACTGACATGCTAAGACATCAATATATATATTTTTCCAATATTTATAATCACGTATCCTTTTTATTAGTTGTGGGTATACAGGAATGCAAAACTTTGGGCTAATATGCATGAAACAGTATAAATGATGAAGTGGTCATGTTGTACAGTACCTCTTGGAGACAGCAAGGAAAGCAACAACTACCACAGTTAAGGGGGCGGGAAAAAGTCATCACTTCCTGTCCCATGTTATGCTGGATATGAAGCAGGAAAGAGCGCACTGGTCCACAGACCATAAAATACCTGCTGTCCTAAACTATTTTTCACCACATATTGATTATTGGTCTCCCATCCGATGAGAACTGTAAGAGAAAGAGAGCATTTGTAGTCATGTGACAGAAGTTTAGAAAAAAAAATCCTAGTGCAATCAATGGCCAAACATTACCTTCCATTAATTCCACTTTCTGATGAACTAGAAGCTGGTCAACCTGTGATAAGCAGCATTGTTGAACTTAATATAGGCATAGAGTGTATTATTTGTCCATCTTATAAGATGTCCATAAGTACACTGATGCCACAAACCACAGTCACCCATGCAGAGAGAAGCAAAGCCAAAGACACAGGCAGTTTTATTGTAGTTTCATTTTAGAGGCCCAAAAGTTACATGCAGTTTAAATTATCTCATCATTTGAAAATAAAATTGCTTTTTTTTAACACACATATAAACATATGTTTGTTTTGCTATTCTTATGTTTATTCTTATCCCACTATATTCCTAACACAGATTCTAGAGAAAGGTTCACTTATAAACAATGATTTTTCTCTATAGTGAATGTAAATGTTTAATTGTGAGAATACAATTCACCTGGGTCAGGTACTCCAAACCTGATGGACAGCCCAGCGGTCTGTCTGGGGCTGGCATGACCTTTGGGACCTGAGGTGGCACAAAGCCTGAAGCAGAGAAGAACATGCTTAGTTACAGTATGTGAACTCTATACACATTATTCATGTTTATGTCTTTACCTGCTGCTGGTGTAGGATAAACTTTATTTCCTGGATGAGGGCCTAAGATGTGCTAAGGGAGAAAGAGAAAATCTGATAAACTTTCAGATATCTGCACCTGTACAGATCATATGATCAGATACACGATACATGAAGTGAGGAGAATACAAACATGAAGAAGTGACTCATATGTTACTGCACTATTTTTTTTTTTAAGAGTATTTGAAGAGTTGTCAATGTGTTTAATAAGGTTGTGAAATATATTGAATTCAGCTCTCACCAGGTGTCATGGGCACATTGGCTGAAGAAACTTTTGCTCCTCCTGTCTGATCTACAAGAAAAATGGAGTTAAAATAGTTTAGATCATTAAGTAAAAAAAATCTGAAAAGTGCTTTGTCATCATGGTAACAATCCACTTCATTGTGTGCATTTCCTCAGGACTGAACCTGTTTCTTGATAATCTCCAGATCATCAACCAAAACTATGCTAAACGCAACATACCAAAACAACCCTTTATTGATCCAAACAGAAAAAGTGTAATATGTGATTTTACCACTAGAGTGCAGTAGAGTAGCACAAACTAGAGGTATTCACGGGGAACCCGAGACCCGAGGGCCCGGGACCTGTATGGGTTCGAGTCTACATTTTAAATGGTCAGTCGGGTCCCAATCTATTACTTCAGGTAACAGGTCTTTTTAACTTTGTGTGTAATACCAGCCTGGTCTCAAGTTTATACATAGGTATCAATACATAACATTTACAAGCACAAAACATACATTTTTATACAATTTGATTGATGCTAAAACTTACAATTTAGTAATATTTAAAACGTACAAATCGATACGTATTTTTAGCTAAACAATGTCAAAAATATGTACATATTTTTCTTATAATTAAGATATTTGTATCACTGCATTTTTATCATTTTATCAATAAGCGATTTCGATTTTTAGACCCCTTAACCTACCCCCAAACCTAAACCTACCCATTTTACAGGGAATATGCATTTTTATCAATTTATTAATTAGAAATTCAATATACATTCATTCTTATTTATTTTAAAAAAGTGATTCGGTCAAGGACAGTGGATGATTTTCTTATTTTTGATTTACATTATTGACACAAACGGCAACAACAGCGATATTAGGCTGATTTAGAAGAATAGTTTACCCAAAAATGTAAGTTCTGTTGTTGTTGTTAACCTGTATGAGTTTCCTTCTGCCGTTGAGTGCAAAAGTATATATTTGGAACAATACTGGTAACCGAACAGTTGCCGGGCCTCCATGACTTCCATATGAAAAAATACACTGGGACCAGTCAATGGGGACCAATGGGGAAACATTCTTCAAAATATTTTATTCTATGTCGAGTAAAACAAAGAAAGAAATACAGGTTTAGAACAACTTGAGGCTAAGTAAATGATGACAGTATTTTCATTTTTGGGTGAACTGTACCTTTAAGATCTCATCACAATGCCAGGATCTCATTTAAGCCTATGCTTTATCTTTAACAATTAACGCTTATTTAAGACATAAATGACTGTGTTGACGAGAAGATAGGTGCTTTGACACATAATTAGGTATGTGTATTTTAATTGAACGTTGAAGCACGAGCCGCGAAAAATAACTCAAGTTTAGGCAGGCGCTGTACGAGCAGGTACGCGCTTGCGCTGGTTTTCAGGCTGAAAGCGTCTTAACGCGCCCATTTGCCAAAATGAATTCTGCCCCGCTGCTTAATGTCCCTGAACAGTTACATTTGTTTTAAACCACAATGCTTAAAATGCGTTTAAATGAAAAGCTTACTTTATGATTCGCAAAACAACTGACATATTTCTACACGGTTTTCTCTCAAACCATAAGCAAATATACTTTGTTCAAACTAGCCTAACATCTGTGGGGATGATGACGCTGTGTTTTTATCTGCTCTATGTCTGGTCCTCGTGTTCCATGATTTTTAATTCACCATCACCTTTAGTAAAAAATAACCTAGCTGAAGATTTTACTGATTTTACTGACTAACTCGTGTTTTCCCCTCTCTCCTGAGTTGTTTATTTTTTTAGAATAGCCCCTCACATATATATAATTAGAATAGTTTACATTTTTACTTATCGAAGACTGTTTTTTGCATGAACATTTCCAGATTACACCAGAACGAAGTAAAGTAAATGCGGCCATTATGCGGAAAAGCTCCACTTATAGCGCTAATAAGAGGGGGGTTTGGCGATTGGTGCTACCGATGACCAGTCAGTCTACTCCACAGCCAACCATGGGACCTCTCCTTGCTCGGGCCCTGGGGCTTCAGCCCCGCCTAGCCCAATGGTTAATGCGGCCCTTCTAATGACAAAACCTGATGGGCTTTTTGTGCTGCTAATTGCCAGAAGCCCGAAGAACTTGCTACCCAGGTGAGTAAACATTTGATAATCTCACATATAATATAATTTTAATAAACCATTCTACACATATAATATCAAAGTAATGTTTAATGAAACTATACTTGTGAGTTTGCTCCAATCAAGCACACCTGATCCAGCAAATCAAGGTCTTCAGGATTACTGGAAACTTCCAAGCAGGTGTGAGTTGGAGCTGGTTAGAGCTGAACTCTCCAGAGCTGCGGTCCTCCAGGAATTTAGTTTGACTCCTATGGTCTTTAGTATTGTGACTGATCTCTCATTTTTTTTCAAGCTGTGCAAAGAAATACAAGTACTGGCAGTACATCAGATGGAGAGATTGAAAAGTTAATCAAAAGATGGCTGCTTCTCACTTTGGACCAAGATGGGGGAAGAAAAGAGCGGGCTTGAATGCTAACAAATTAAATTATCATTAAATGTTACCATTCATGTTGTCATTCTGAGATTGTCTGAATAACCTTAGTTTCATTGTCTGTTCCCCTTTTTTGTTTCTCTTTCTGTCAATTTGTCCCTCTTTTAGGGTACACTTACTCAAGGAAGCTCCTGAAGTTTTTTTTTCAAATAAATTCTAATATCACTCATATTTTCATTGTGTCATTTTTATACTTGGGGGAAAAGGAGCACATATGGATGTTATAGGGTAATTCATGGGGTAGTAGGTGGGGATACCATGAAAAGAAATGGTGTAAGGGCCAAACCATTAATCTTTGTAAAGTTGACATATTTAGTTGACATACATAAGTACATGTAGGCAAGGACACTTATATAAAATATATATACAAATATATATTTTATTTTAGATGCAAGTAGATGCCATTTTAAAGAATTTAAAGGTAACAATGTCATTTGTGGAAAAACTAATTATTCAAAGCTCTGATTTTATATAAAAACTGGAAGGAGTCTTTAATACACATATTTTAGAAGTTGGGATTCTGTATGAGTAAGTGTATATTTATTTTAGTATATATATATATATATTTATATATATATATACATATATTTTTTTTTGCGAACAAGACTAGTATTGGCTAGATGTTGGCATGGTTGTGACCCAGTGGTGGCTCAGTTTCAGGACCTAGTGTCAGGCTAGTACTGGCTAAGTGTTTCATTTCTCGTAGGTGTGATTGTGGACCAATGCCAGTGGTGTTGGCTCAGTTTCAGTACCCAGACTCGGGCCAGTACTGGCTAAGTGTTTCATTTCTCGTCGGTGTAATTGTTGCCCAATGCCGGGGGTGTCGGCTCAGTTTCAGTACCCAGACTCGGGTCAGTACTGGGTAAGTATTTCAATTCTTGTCAGCGCGATTGAGGCCCAATGCCGGCAGTTTTGGCAGCTGGATTCAGGCCAGTATATTTGGGCCTATTCTGGGGCGTCATTCATCCCATGTCCATGCTGAGCCTGGCAACCGCAACCGGACTGAGTTATTTCTTCCAGGTTGACAGATCTGGGCCATTATTGGGCCAAACCTTTTGGCTACCTGGTTATGTGCCAATTGGGACCGGTGCAGTCGGGTCTTCCCAGCCGTGTTCAGGTCCAACTTTCGAATAATAGTCGGGTCCGGGTAGTTCATTTAAGGCATTTCTTGGGTCTGCTTGGGTTTGGGTCCCACTTTCAAATAAAATACGGGTCTGGGTTGGTTCTGTGCAGCATATATATGGGTCTCTTCAGCTTCGGGTACGAATGTTTATACCCGTGAAGACATCTAGCACAAACAGGAAACACTGTCATAGAGCAGTATGTTGTATTACAATTAAATCTGTACAAATATTTACTTAAATTCAACAGTAAAAATGCAGTTACATCTTGACCTGGAAATGTTTTAGCCTATAAAATATAATGTCAATACATAATTTTATGAACACATAATATATAGTCAACAATGAGTGCACATTGTAGGGTTTAAAGATTAGTTAGTGCAACAGCACTGTACATTTCACTGTACAGTATGTTTCCCTCCTGTGTTTGCATCGTACTATAGAGGCCGGCATGTCACCTGTTGGAGAAAAAAACGTCCCAGGTTACGTATTTACCTAGGGATGCAGCGATTAGCCGATTTTAATTATTACACGTGCTTTAAAACGTCACGGTTAAGTAATCATAAAGGCTCCTCTACACCGAGTGTTTCTGTTGCAAAGAATGGAAATCCTCAAGGATCTTAAGCTTGATGAACCAAGGATGATACATTTCAAACACTGTCAAACTCTGAAGACACAGAGTTCAAATATGTATGCCCAAACTGTATGAATAAAGTTTAAATAAAGTGTCATTAAACCGTGCATTAATCGAACACTCTTTAGCACAAACCCAAAATACTTTTGCTAACACAGAGCTGAGAAGAGCAATAAAAGTTAATGATTTTGAACCATCTTCAGATACTTCTTAGCAAAGATTGTATATAAGTATTAATATGACATGGACAAACTGTTATTGTTATTTATTCGCAAATGTGTATGATTTGATTCATATGCAAATGCATGATTAATCTGACATGGTTGCAACAACGTGAGTTGGTGCAGGGGCGTAGATTACGCGGGGGACGTGCCCCTCTCACTTTTTATAAAAAGTAAATTCGTCCCCAGCACTTTTTCATTGGACAGTTCAGTTGTATTCTCGACATATTGAGGTTTTAATGGAGCAATGTATATAAAAGCAAATTTATTTAAATAAAAAAAAGACAAGATAGTCTAAATTTGACGTTTACGTTCCCATGGCAATCAGTCACTCAGTTGTCACGTCACGACACGCCCGCGGTCCCGTGCTGCATCCAACATTCATAGACGTCGCGATGAGTTCAAAACTACGGTGACGTAATACTGCCACCCAGATAATATTTTTTCACTCAATTATGTCGTAATAACGAGATCTTTTATTCGACCTCGCTATGTTGAGGGAACAACATCCATTTCTCGTTTAATGCATAAACAAACCTACTTGACCTTTATGAATTATTAAAGAAATTATTACATAATTAATTATTATATTGACCATAGGCTACCGGACTGTAGGCAATGGCACGCGATGTACACAGCATTCAAGTTTATCACGAATAGGCTAATATTACATAAAGTACATAAAATAAAACTGCATGTGCACACAGTGATTTACATGATCATATCACCCACCTGCAGCACTTCTGCAAGCAGAGAACAACATAATAAAGCTAGGCGTTATATATTATAACGAATAAATAGGCCTATACAAAAAATATATTTTGACTTAAATAATCATTTAAGAAAATAAAATAAATACTGTGCAACAAGCAGCCTACTCTAAAAAAAAAGTCATGGATTATTTTTTTTTAACCCAAATGCTGAGATGAGCCTTTTGGGTCATTTATTTGAGTTATTTTTCCAGTGTTTGGGTAGTTTGTGTACATTTTATTTTATTTATAAAATTGTTTCTGTGCAGAATATCGTTCAAATGTATGCAGAGCAACATAGAGGCGCAGGGTGTGAATCAATAAACAAACGTCGCTCGCGTTGCTTCGGTTTTATTGCTTGATGAAGAATCTGATGCTTTGCATAAAATAAACGATGTATTTATAAAGATACAGAACACAAATACTTTGGATGTTAAAACATGTCCTCAGAGCTGTTTACTGTTTGTTGTTGAGCAGGTAATGAAGGCAATCGCAGTTCATTTCGTCCATGAGTGAAGCGCAGGGCGGCGGTCTGATCCGTGATCAGTTCCGCCAGAACACGACTCCAGCTCGGGCGCGAGTCAGCGCTGTTATGGTGGAAGCACAATTACAGAGTGGTCCATTTACTCGTGAATTACATCGGTTTAATGTTTAATCTTTACTTCTAATGTTTTTAAACGAGATTAAATAGGGCAATGTGTAAAGCTTACATAAAAGCAAGCAAATTAGAAATAAAGGAAGTTATCACGTGAACGCGTCTCGGTTACGTAACCCCCGTTCCCTGAAGGAGGGAACGGAGGCGTAACGTCAGAGTGACTGACTAATGGGATCTCGCCGGAGAGCCCAATCACCTTCAGTGTTAACAAAACAAGCCAATGACAGTTGGCGTGCGTGTTTCGCACGCGCACTCCGCCCGTGGTGCGGGTATAAAGGAGGCGCGTGCAAACGCACATCAGTTTTTCGCTGAGGAGCCGAGACTGTGCCCGGCCGTACAGCGGTGGTACAGCAACTATGGCGGCGGGGACGTTACGTCTCCGTTCCTCCTTCAGGGAACGGGGTTACGCAGTAACCGAGGCGTTCCTATCAGTCAGTCACGTTCGGCGTAACGTCAGAGTGACTGACTAATGGGATCCTTGAAAACGCCACTATTGCTGACCCTCCAGTGCTCTGCAGAAGCCGGCAAGTCCCCCACACCAGTTGGGATGGAAGATAGGACAGGGTTTAGGCAGAGATAACCGCCACTGCTGTTCCGCTCAGTGGGTAGAATAACACTGGGAAAGCGTACCCCAAGTAGGGAAAGCGCTACGGAGCCACATCCGCATAAGGAGGTATCATGTGGAGATTACACATATGGACTGGCCGAGGGCAGTACTACATACTGAGGAGTCTCTGAGGTAGACTCAGCCCGCCTGGGGTGAGGTAGCTACACAGCAGAGTGGGCAGAAGGTTTCTGCCAGGAAGACACGGGCTCACCAAGAGGGGAGCCGTGCATGGAAGAATACACATGTGGGATCACCAAAGGGGAATCACTACACACGGGCACCTAGCCCAGCACAGGGTTGACCTTGGGCAACGTGCAGAGTACTGGACCTGGCGTCTGGTGCTCCGCCACACCTGACTGCCGAGGGTGCGGGAGGAACTTCAACAGGGTTCGCCGTGGGGAACTGAACTGAGAAGCAACAAGGCGCACGTATCCGGTCCGTAGAGGGGAATGGCGCAGCAAGCGTGATTGACACCGGCGGGTTTCCAGTGTTACTGGCCATCCGAGACAAGTACACGGGAGGACACTGGCTCTATACGGAGATTGTAAAACCTCGCAAACGTATTAGGTGTCGCCCAGCCGGCAGCTTTACAAATGTCTGCTATTGAGGCGCCTCGTGCCAGAGCCCAAGAGGAAGCAACGCCTCTCGTAGAGTGTGCTCTCACCCCAAGGGGGCACGGTGAGCGCCGGGCCTGATAGGCCAAGACTATAGCCTCCACTATCCAGTGGGCGAGTCTTTGTTTGGAGACAGCTCTTCCCTTCTGCTGTCCTCCGAAGCAGACAAAGAGCTGATCTGAGGTCCTGAAGCTCTGCGTGCGGTCCACATAGATGCGCAAGGCACGAACGGGACAGAGCAGAGCAATGGCTGGGTCTGCCTCCTCCCGGGCAGCGCTTGCAAGTTCACCACCTGGTCCCTGAAGGGCATGGTGGGAACTTTGAGCACATATCCAGGCCGGGGTCTCAGGACAACGTGAGAGTCAGCCGGCCCGAATTCTAGGCACGAATCGTCGACCGAAAATGCTTGCAGGTCCCCTACCCTCTTGACTGTGGCCAATGCCGAGAGGAGCACTGTCTTCAGAGACAGAAACTTAAGCTCTACTGACTGCAGAGGCTCAAAGGGGCCCCTCAAGGCCGACAGGACCGAGGGAGATCCCAAGAGGGTACCAGGTGAGGGCGCGGAGGATTTAGCCTCCTTGCCCCTCTGAGGAACCTGATGACCAGGTCGTGTTTCCCCAGAGACTTACCGTCTACTGCATCGTGATGTGCGGCAATAGCGGCAACATACACTTTGAGGGTGGAGGAGACAGCCTTCGCTCCAACCCATCCTGCAGGAAAAGCACGACTGCGATCGGGCATCTACGGGGGTCCTCCCGGCGGGGAGAACACCAATCGACGAACAGGTTCCACTTCAGCCTGTAGGCCTGTCTCGTAGACAGGGCCCTGGCAGAAGTGATAGTGTTTACTACCGCTGGAGGTAGCCCACTTAGAACCTCCGCGTCCCGTCCAAGGACCATACGTGGAGATTCCACAAGTCTGGGCGCGGGTGCCAGAGGGTGCCCCCTCTCTGAGAAAGTAGATCCCTCCTCAGAGGAATTTGCCAAGGAGGGGCTGTCGCGAGGAGCATCAGTTCTGGGAACCACGTCCGATTGGGCCAGTAAGGCGCAACCAAGAGGACTTGCTCCTCGTCCTCCCTGACCTTGCACAGGGTCTGTGCGAGAAGGCTCACTGGGGGAAACGCATATTTGCGTAAGCCCGAGGCCAGCTGCATGCCAGTGCATCTGTGCGAGGTCCCCCGGACAGGGAGAAAACAACTGGCAGTGAGGCGTGTCCGGGGAGGCAAACAGGTCTACCTGAGCGTCCCGGCGTCTCCAAATCAGCTGGAGTACCTCGGGGTGGAGTCGCCATTCTCCCGGAAGGGCGTGCTGGACGTGAGAGCTCGTCGGCTGCGATTGAGCTCGCCTGGGACATGAGCGGTAGCGGCGACCTCAGATGCTTCTGACTCCAAAGGAGGAGATGGCGGGCGAGTTGCGACATGCGACGGGGCGTGAACCGCCTTGGTGGTTGATGTGCACGCAGTCGCAGTGTTGTCGAGCGGACCAGTATATGCTTCTCGTGTAGCAGTGTTCTGAAGCGGCGCAGAGCAAGCCATACTGCCAGCAACTCGAGGCAATTGATATGCCACTGCAGCTGGGGCCCTGTCCAGAGCCCTGCGGCTGCGTGCCCGTTGCACATGGCCCCCAGCCCGTGGCAGGCGTCTGTTGAAACAACAACATGCCTGGATACTTGCTCTGGGGAACTCCTGCCCGAAGAAAGCAAGGTCCGACCATGGGCTGAAGGTGCGGCGGCAGGGCGGGGTGAGTGAGACCCGGTATGTGCCGTGGCGCCATGCCCATCTCGGGACTCGGTCGTGGAGCCAACGCTGAAGCGGTCTCATATGAAGCAATCCGAGTGGCGTGATAGCGGCTGAGGATGCCATATGCCCCAGGAGCCTCTGAAAATGTTTCAGTGGAACCGCCCTGTGCTGGAGAGACTCCAGGCATCTCAGCATTGACTGAGCACGCTCCTCTGAGAGGCGTGCTGTGAGGTTGACCGAGTCCAACTCCATGCCGAGAAAGAGATCCTCTGCATAGGGAGAGTTTGCTCTTTTCTCGGTTGACCTGAAGTCCCAACCGGCTGAGGTGACTGAGCACCATATCCTGTGTTCGCACAACAGTACTCGGGACTGGACCAGAATGAGCCAGTCGTCGAGGTAGTTGAGGATACGAATGCCTGCTTCCCTTAACGGTACAAGGGCGGCTTCTCGACCTTGGTGAAGACACGAGGCGACAGGGATAGCCCGAGGGAAGGGCCTTGTACTGGTATGCTCGCCCCTCGACGCATAAGCGGAGAAACGGTCTGTGTCGAGGAGGATCGAGACATGGAAGTAGGCGTCCTTCAGGTCGATTGCTGCAAACCAATCGAGGGACGGACGCATTGAAAGATGCGTCTCTGCGTCAACATCCTGAAGCAGGGAGCTTGTGAAGGGCCCGATTCAGAACGCGCAGGTCCAGGATTGGTCGTAACCCACCGCCTTTCTTGGGTACGATGAAGTAGGGGCTGTAGAACCCTGACTTCATCTCGGCTGGAGGGACCGGCTCTATCGCGTCCTTCGCCAGTAGGACCGCGACTTCTGCACGCAAGACAGGGGCATCCTTGCTCAACACTGAGGTGAACCGAATGCCCCTGAACTTGGGGGGACGCCGGGCGAACTGAATCGCGTAGCCGAGTCTGATAGTCCTCAGGAGCCAGCGAGACGGCCTGGGGAGCTCTAGCCAGGCCCCCAGGGACCGTGCAAGCGGGACCAGGGGAGTCACTGACGTACCCACGGTGGGGCAGCGAAATGGAGCACAGGGGCCCGACTCGAAAGGCAGTGCGTCTCGAAGTGGGGTCTGAGTGTGTGGTGTGACACTGACCTGGCTCCATAGTTGGGCAGGGGATGCGGGAGAAGGCGTCGCGTCCTCGGACCGGACCCTGCTGCCCACTGGCGAAGAGAGAGGGGGACGGGAGTGTGGAGACGAGGTCTCGTACACTGCCATCCTCGCCCTCTTGGGACCCGGAGGAAAAGGAAACTGCTCTTTTATTGAAGTTTTGGGTACCACTGACCCGGGGGTCAGTGGCGGAACAGAACAAAAAGGAAACAAAAGATTCTCCACCCGGCCCTCCTCCGGGGGAAGGAGTGGTGCAGTCACCATCTCCTGAAGAGCAGGATCCAAAGGCTCCGGGTCGCCCGTCTCAGGGACGCCGCCTGCCCTGGCGCTTCACGGGCTTGGCAGGGGCGGAGGCGGGCTGCGCCGGTCTCCTGCGGCCAGCTCCACGCTGCGGCCGTAGTGCAGGCTGCTGTTGTGGCCGAGCTGGAGCGGAGGTGGAGGCAGCAGGAGGGCGCCCTCGGCGACGAGCAGACGGAGGGGCTGCAGCCGGCGGTGGGGTGGAGACAGCAGCGGACCGCCGGGGCAGGATGTGTCGAAACGCCTCCGTCTGCTTCTGTGCGGCGGAGAACTGCTGGGCAAAGTCCTCCACCGCTTCGCCGAATAGGCCGGCCTGGGAGATCGGGAGTCCAAGAAGCGGTGCTTGCCTCCCTCATATCCGCCAAGGTCAGCCAGGTGGCGCTCCTGGACCACTAATGTGGACATCGTCTGACCCAGGGCCCAGCGCCGTGACTTTCGTCGCCCTTAGTGCGAGGTCCGTCACTGTCGCAGTTCCTGCATCACACCTGGGTCAGCATCACCCTCGTGCAGCTGTTTTAATGCCTTGGCCTGGTGGACCTGCAGGAGGGCCATGGCGTGCAGGGCGGAAGCGGCCTGTCCAGCAGCACCGTAAGCCTTGGCCGTTAAAGCGGACGAGAACTTACAGGCCCTGGACGGAAGGCGTGGATTACCCCTCCAGGCGGCAGCGCCTGCGGGCAGCTGCATCGCAATGGCGCTCGACTGGGGGGACCTCCACATACCCTGGGCCGCTCCGCCGTCGAGGGTGGTGAGGACGGAGGAGGCACTAGGCCTGTTTCGGGCAGAAAAAGGTGCCTTCCATGACCTAGTCACCTCCTCATGCACTTCCGGGAAGAAAGGAACCGGAGGCGGTTGCCGACGTTCGGCCTGCGCCCCCAGGAACCAATCATCCAGCCTTGAGCGCTCGGGAGAAGGCGGACGCCTATAGTGCAGCCCGATGCTCTCAGCAGCCCGGGAAAGCATAGCGGTCAGTTCTGGATCTGACTCGGGCAACGCTACTCTTCCTGACGGAGGCAGCAGCCGAATCGTCCTCTCCAGAACCTAGCTCATCCCCGATGCAGTGATCGATAACCTGTCATCTGCTGGGGCACCGAATGAGATGCTGGGCCCGCCCTGTCCGAGGACCCGCATACTCATCCGGGAACCCCAGGCGGTGCGATGTGCTGGAGGTGAGAGGCCAGCGGAGGCGTGCACTCGGCGGGGAAGCTCTCACTGTGATCCTCAAATCACCCTGGCCCTGAGCGAGTAGTCCTCCGGCCGGAGGAACTAGAGCAGGGCAGAGCAAGGGGATACCCCGTCTAGCGAGGAGGTATCTGGGCGCAACATCGCCATGGTCATGTTCCCGCGGTGAGAACATGACTCATCCCTGGCGCTGCCTCAGCGTGCCTTAAAGCCCAAGCACGAGGGGCAGCGATCGTGACCATCAGATGAAGTCAGGAAGCGACCACATCCAGAAAGCGCCTGACGGCGGGAAGCCATCTTTAAAAAGACGCCCGTCACTCGTGGAGCTCTTTTAGATTGCTCTTTTTGTGAAAAAGTCTCCCTTTTAGGAGCGCTGAAGCGCCGAGGGGAGGTAGCAGCGTGACCGTCTTTTTCTTTGAAAGAATCAGCACTGGACAGCGACCTCCGCTGACGCGCCGTAACACCAACGCTTGCTTGTCTTGCAGACACTCTGGAGACTGCAATGGCTCGGCTCCGAAGCGAAAAGCTGATGTGCGTTTGCACGCGCTCTCCTTTTATACCCGCACCGCGGGGCGGAGTGCGCGTGACGAAACACGCACGCCAACTGTCATTGGCTTGTTTTGTTAACACTCGAAGGTGATTGGGCTCTCCGGCGAGATCCCATTAGTCAGTCACTCTGACGTTACGTCGAACGTGACTGACTGATAGGGAACCAGTGGTTCTGGAGTATTTTACAAAAGTTTAGAGGATTTAAATTAATCTGTAAATATTATTTCATGCATAAAGTAAAAAAAAGCTAATATTATAATAGAAACGAATAAACCCATTAGCTGAGTTAAATCAACCATTTATGATGGGTTAAATAAACAACCCGATTTACTGGGTAAAATTAACCCCAAATGTGTTCTGTCCTATATTTATCCAGCCCAAATTGGGTTGTTTTTAACCCAGTGTTTTTTAGAGTATGCAGAGTTTATTTCATTATTGTGCTTCGCGAAATTAAAGCAGACGGCAGAAAGCTGCATTCTATTTTTTGTCTTATTTTACAAAAAATGTTCAGAACTAAATAATAAAATGCGACTTATAGGCGACTTGTTTTTTCTCTCTCTCTCGCTCTCTCTAAAAAACGTGTTTTTATACGCGTATAGCTTATTTTAACCATGCAGCAAACCTTTTAACATATTTTAATAAATTACTAAAAATAAATAAATAAGTGACTTTAAACCGTTTAACTGATTGTATTAATCGGTCAAAATTCTTATCAGTCGGTTAACGGTTAATGAACATCCCTAATTAAAACAATTTCACCCTGAAACATAACTGTTTAATTGAGACATTTATTCAATAATTTCACTATAAACAGGGAAAAATAAATAGGCCTAACGTTACTGGAGACATTTAATGTGAGAGCGTGATCTGAGCGGGATTTGGTTTACCGGTGAGCGTGAGCGGAACATTAGCGGAGCGTTTGATTTGGCCGTGAGCGACTGAGCGGAGCGCACACACACAAAGCAGAATATTGAGCGGAGCTTTCGCTCACATGCTCTGGTACAAAACGTTAATTAGGTAAGCGATACACCAATTTAAATGGGAAAGTAATAAAATATTATATTATATGAAATAGAAATAGGCCTATAGCCCTAACAAGTTAACATAACCTAATAATACTAATAATATACAAATATTAAATTAAATGTTTAATGTTAATAAAACTGTTTTATCCATCTCTGATAGTCCCGGGTTGCTGTGAACCGAGGACGGCCCCTAAAAATCTATGTTTTAACTCAGCTTGTCTTTACTGTCCCATCACGCAGAATAAGAGTTCATCTACCGCTCTGCAAATTAGTCACAATAACGTTTCATACAGTCTGGATGTTGCTTTATCTCATTTAAAGCACACCACTGTTCTTCTCAATTCGGCGACACCGACGTGATCCCTTAAATTGTGATAACCGAGGAAAGCAATTTTATATACTTCCACAATAAGAACAAAATGTTACGAATTGCTTTTGTAAAATAACAGCGTGCGCTTTCTGGCGCGCCTTATGTCTAAAGGTCTACTTAAATAAAACAATCGAAAACAAGTTTGTGTTTATTTAATTCGTATAGCCTAAATCCAGCAAGAGATACTGTACAGTCTTTTCATCTGTACTATTGTCACCCAGGCGCAGCGAAGACTGTTCCTTCAGTAAAGCAAAGCCTGCAATTTAACCCATAAGAAGAACGTGGTGCGATGATTCAGCTAAAGATCATTTAATAATATTAAATCATTAATACATAATTAATATATAATCAGACTAAAGTATATCAAGGCCGCCCACACATGTGAAACAAATATTAAAGCAGCTCATTTGTTTACCCACGAACAAAAATAGGCCTACGAAAAATCTAGCTTAATTTGTTTGCCCGTTTTCAAACAGAGCGAAATAATAATAATAATAATTATTATTATTATTATTAACCTATGAGAAAATCTTTATTCATCTTTGTTCATATTTCGATTTGTTGTTCAATCAAACTTCAGTCATTCAAATAAATAAATATTCCAAACCCAGAGTCAATTATTCAAAATAACTGTTTTGATCTGATCATATATAGCCTAAACAAGTCATGGGTCTGAGTGCTGTTATTGGATAATGTTGTATTGGACATTAATCCTAATAAACATGCTGCTATAATTAAAACCATTACATTAAATACATTTAAAACAGTGTATTTCAATTCAGCAGCGTGCAGATCCTCGTTTATGTCAGACTGAGCAGCGCGGACACTTGCTCACCTCAGCTCTACCATATGTCTATTATAACGACACATAACGAGAAAAATATGTCGTTATAACGAGAAAATATGTCGTTTTAACGAGAAAAATATGTCGTTTTAACGAGAAAAGATCTCATTATTACGAGAAAATATGTCGTTTTAACGAGAAAAGATCTCGTTATAACGAGAAAAGATCTCGTTATTACGAGAAAAGATCTCGTTATAACGAGAAAAGATCTCGTTATTACGAGAAAAGATCTCGTTATAACGAGAAAAGATCTCGTTATTACGAGAAAAGATCTCGTTATAACGAGAAAAGATCTCGTTATTACGAGAAAAGATCTCGTTATAACGAGAAAAGATCTCGTTATTACGACATAATTGAGTGAAAAAATATTATCTGGGTGGCAGTATTACGTCACCGTACAAAACGGCAAAAAACTCTTCACTCCTTTTTTTACGAAAAAGTCAAGCAGCATAAATTGGCATGTGGTATCCGAATAGTGTTGCACAATGTTCAGTGACTGTCTATTGCTCTTGTTGAATAATTTGTAAGTTTTGATGTTAATTATATGGAGAGGAAAAAAGCTGCCTGGACAAACGTGCACTTATTTTTACTGTATTTTTTCGTAACTCTGTTGTAATGTCTTTTATTTTAACACATGTGTGTTATCAGAACCCTTCAAATAAGATAGATAATGTGATAATAATATAGATAATGAACAACTGAGATTTTACAGCGTTGTGACATGTTTAACTCTGCCAATTCTACATAATGTATTTCAATCAAGCATTGACGATCTGATATAGGAACAGTCTTAATTTAGAGGTGCTCTTTCATTATTGCACTAATTTTACGTTTCTATGTTGTCAAGAATGAACAAGAAACAGACATTCTAGGTTTGTCAGGGCAGAATCAGGATGACACCCAAGAAAAAATAAACTTCACAGGTGAGAACAGATAGAGCGGCTTTTGGCTGTTTTTACATTGTATACAATCTATTATTAATACACAAGTGTTTGTAGGATTGTATATCGACCAATCGTAAAAAACACATAATTCGTAAAACATAGAATAAAATATTACCATTGGTACGATAAACACCTTTGTATGGTATTCTTCATGACCATATTTTGCATCCCACAATCCTACCTAATACCTAAACTTAACAACTACAACGTCTGCCTTACAAGCTATTAATAAGCAGTAAATGAAGAGTTTATTGAGGCAAAAGTCATAGTTAATAGTGAATATGTGTTCCACATACTAAAGTGTTAAAAGAAAATTTAGGATACAAATGATTGGTTATTGTCCAGTAGTGTATTAATTTGTTATTTACTTCTGTATGTCACTATTTCCTGTGTTTAAATGTTTCAAACACTACTTTATTTAGACAGAGGCAGACGTGAATTCAGAATTGAGAGTGAATGAGGCAGAACATTTCAATGAGGCTTCAGAGGTAAGGACAGATTATTTACATTATTGTCTATGATAAGATATGTATTATCTTTTAACATAGATTAATCAGACTAATTTTTACTTTTTTATACCTATGTTTTAAGTAGCTTTATATATTGTGATATACTGTATGTTAGCTTTAATACTGTGTCAAAAAGCTACTACTTTTAAACTAACCAGCCAGAAAGCTTAAAGGAAATGTCACTAAATGTGTATTTCATCTCGTTTTTTAATTGATTTAGGGTCTATACCTTGACATGTTTGTCAGTTGAGCTTAATACATAGTTTCTTTGCAATAGTTTGTTTTGAATTACTTTATTTAATTCCTGAAACATGGACTGTAATAGAACAGAACAGAATAAAGTAAAATGTGAATGTGCAAGTATCCATTACTGTGTGCCATGTACTGTACATACAACATACACAAAATACAATTTAAAATATGTAAACAATAGTACCCTTATAAAGACATCTTTGTAACTTAAACTCAAAAAGGTTTAAAGGTCAAAAAAATATGTACCTTAATGTGCCTGTTGTCTTTCTTTCTTTCTTTTTCTTCCTTCTGTTTTATAATCATATATAATAATATAATCAATAAGCAAATTAAGCAAAAAGGTATGATTAAAAATAAAACCTGTCAATTAGACAAAGGTTAACTGAAAAAAACAGGTATAATGCATTCATGCATTCATGACCTCTAGACTGGACTATTGTAATGCACTGATAGGTGGTTGTCCTGCATCTTCAATAAACAAGCTACAGATAGTACAAAATGCTGCGGCTAGAGTCCTTACCAGGTCAAGAAAATATGATCATATTACTCCAATTTTACAGTCTCTGCACTGGCTACCTATTAAGTTCTGTATCAGTTACAAAATATTATTGCCTATAAGGCCCTAAATGATTTAGCTCCTGCGTACCTAACTAATCTTCTATAATGCTACAATCCAACCCGCTCCCTAAGGTCACAAATCTCTGGACTTTTGGTAGTACCTAGGATAACAAAGTCCACTAAAGGCAGTTTAGGCACCACGCAACCCAAGCAATTGCATTAGCCCCCTGCGGAACACGATTTTTACCGATGGGAATTGAGAATGGCATTTTTTTTTGGACGGTGCGTAATTGTGTTGCATCTTGAAGTTTCTTGACAGATGACTTGTAGTCATACAGAGAAACACCTTAAACCTTTTAACTATAAAATCGTTCCATCTTTTCGCGCAGATGACAAAACAGGAAGTGATATACAAAAGGCAAGATGGGAATAAAATGAAACAACCAATACTCCTTTTCAATCTTGCTCTAGTAAACAATAATTCAGTATAGAAATCACAATAAAACATTGCAAAATAACCAAAATATAAAATGATACAACTGAAACTAATGAAAAGTTATACTATGATAAGCAAGTGTCTAAGTACACTAGCGCCATCCAGTGGAAACAGACATAAACTCAGAAAGCTTTGTGATAGCAAATACACACCCACCATCACACTATGTGTGATTCTTAAGAGAAGTTATGAATACTCAAGTATTGTTATAAAGTTAACATTCAGAAGGAATTTTTGTACACGTTAAGCATACACAGTGAAATCCTTCTCATCAAACGTAACCCTTTTATCAGCTTCATGTAATAACACTGTTTTGTGTATGGGTCTTTCTAGATATACTGACTTGCTTATGCGTGCACCCTTGCTATCCAGTTTTGCATCACTAACAAGAAGTTTCAGTCTTCTCACCCTTCCATCAGTCCCTGGGAAGACTTCTACCACTTTGGCTAGCTTCCACTGATTTCGTGGTGCTGAGTCATCTTGGAGCAGAATGATATCATTTATCTTAGCATTTCTCCTGCTCTTATTCCACTTATTTCTCTGCTGCAAACTCAACAGATATTCTTTCCTCCACCTGGTCCAAAACTCTGTAACTTTTCTTTCTTTATTTTTGTTTTTAGAATAGCCACAATTGAGGGTTTTTCACTAAGATCAAACAAAGCATTATATGAACTTCATCAACCAGTATTCTTTTTGTTACATTTATTCACCCAATGAAAAATATGTTCAAGTGTCAAATTAATTATATAGAAAAGAGAAAAAAGAAAATAAACAACAAATCTCGAAACCTAGTCTTTGATTTTATACCAAAGAAATCATCTTAAAGTTCTTATCTGAGAAACGATGATCCATCCTGTGGCAAAAATGAGTTATTCTTTCCAAAGAAAAACATTGAGTGCGTTGAAAATACAGTACTCCGCTTTACAGTTGATCACTCCGACTGATAACTTTTGATGAATGAGTCTCCACAAAGAAACCGAATCAAAAGTTGTTCCACTCCAAACAGTACTCAATTTAAACAGTCCCAATCAGACATGATTAAATGAAATTAGAGGGAAAAGGAAAAAGTCCTTCTGTTGAATTTAAAACCAAAAACAAGCATAAGCATTTCTCTCATATTGTAAACAAAAGAAAACAACAATATTCAAATATACTCACATGTTGAGCTTAAAACCAAAGGTTTCCCAACTAGGACTTTTCAACCTAACAGTTCAAGGTAGCTCTAAAGAAACATGCCTTCCTTCTACCCAAACTGAACTACTTCTTCATACAACTGCTCACCTTTTATACAGTCCAGGTGTGTCTAACGAGCGCCCTCTTGTGCCTCGTAGTATTAACACCTAGAATTCTTAATTGCATTCCTCTAAGGCTATGGGAAAACTGTGACAGACATTTCACTCTGTTACATACCCCCTCCCGTGTTTAAAAATTTGTCACTTCCATGGCAAATTTTCAAGTTCTGCACATGATATGTATCAATGACCGTAGGATCAGAAATAAAAGAAACACGGTAGTTCACAGGTCCTAACTTTTTTACTACCTTTGCAGGCCCTTTCCATCTAGGTGACAATTTGGCCATGAAAGCATCATCGGCCTTGGATAATGGATGAGATCGCACCCATACCACATCTCCTTCACAGAACTCTTGGTTCCTTCTGCGCTGGTTGTAATACCGTCTTTGGTATTGTTGTGCTTTCTCTACGTTAGCTTTAACCAAGTCGATTAGCTGAGAGTGCCGTTCCAATGTACTGTAACTCGGGTGGTCTGGATCAGTTGGATGTTGGAATGCTCGTTCTAATGGTCCTTTCAATTTCCTTCCGAGAGCGATTTCAGCTGGTGTGTATCCAGTGCTTTCTTGCCATGCCGAATTCAGGGCAAAACGAAATTCAGGAATCCACTGATCCCAACTTCTGTGGTTTTCTTGTACATAGGAAGCCAGCATTGTTTTGAGATTTCGATTAATTCGTTCTGTTAAGTTAGTTTGAGGGTGATAAGCCGTGGTTAACTTTTGAATGACTTTCCATTGTTTGCAGATTGTGGTCATGAGATTTGACGTGAACTGCCTTCCACGGTCTGACACAAGGTAAGTGGGTGTTCCCCAACGAGTGAAGATTTCTTCAATGAGAATTCGAGCAATGGTAGGAGCTTTTGCGGCTCTTAGTGGAAACAACTCCACCCATTTTGAGAAATAATCCACTATTACTAACAAATACTCGTGTTGCTTGGAACTTCTAGGGAAAGGACCCATTATGTCGATCCCCATCATGTAACCAGGCTCCACTATTGGTATACTCTGCAGCATACCTGCAGTCTTAGTGGTGGGTGGTTTGTATTGTTGACATACAGTGCATACCTTGCAGTACTGCCAGACATCAGTTCTTATGCTGGGCCAATACACAAAATCAAGCAGTCGCATTAGTGTCTTAAAACTTCCTAAATGGCCACTCAATGGATTGTCATGAGCATAAGATAAAAATGTCTTTCTAAAAACAGCAGGAATCACTATTTGCAGTTTTTGTCCTTTCTTTCCTTCAGGAACACTCCTAAAAACAACTCCATTCTTGCAAACATAGTGAACACGCATTGCATCGTCACTTTTTCTCTGCTGGTTTTTGGATATCAAATCCTGAACCTCCTTGTCCTCATTTTGAGCTTTGCTGATTTGTTCAAGATCAACTGGTAGAGTGTAGTCAGAGGAAAATTTCTCTGGGGCTGTATTTAAAAAGAGAAAGCTGGGTTCTGTGTGGTATTGTCTCGACAGGGCATCAGGAACCACATTACGGTAACCCTTACTGTACCATTACGGTCCCTTACGGTAACGTACAATAAAATGAAACCCCTGGAGCCGTATTGTCCACCTTACTAACCTTGAGGATGGCTTTGGATGTTGGAATGCCCAGACCAATGCAGCATGATCTGTCACCACCTCAAAAAGCTTGCCCTCCAGGTAATGTCGCCATCTTTCCACAGCCCATACGACTGCTAAACACTCTTTTTCTGAGGTAGAGTATGCTTTCTCTGCTCCCCTCAAAAGCCGAGATGCATATGCCACCACTCGTTCTTGTCCTTCTTCTTCTTGAGTTAACACTGCCCCTAAACCATACTCACTGGCATCTGTCTGGACTTTAAAAGCACGGTTAAAATCAGGTGCGATTAAAACCGGAGCACTGATGAGATCTTCTTTGATCGTCTCAAAGGCTCTTTGGCACTCTTCAGACCAGATCCATTTTGCACCTTTTTTCTTTAGAGCGTGAAGTGGAGCAGCTTTTTCTGAAAAATTCTTAATAAACCTGTGATACCAGCCTGAAAGACCCAGAAATCTTTGGACCTCCTTGACTGATGTAGGTACTGGAAATGATTGGACAGCCGATATCTTCTCCGGATCCGTCTTGACTCCATCTGCAGAGATGATGTGCCCTAGAAATGTCAGTGATGTCTTGATGAAATTGCATTTCTTCATATTAAGAGACAAACCAGCTTTTTGAAGACAGGCAAACACTTTCTGTAGATGTAGAATGTGGGTTGAAATAGAAGGAGAGTACACCACAATATCATCAATGTAGACCATGCAGAATTTATTTTTGTGCTCTCTTAGCACGTGTTCCATAAGCCTTTGAAAAGATGCTGCTGAGTTTTTAAGGCCGAAGGGTAGACATAAAAACTCATATAACCCTGAAGCTGTCCAAAACGCTGTCTTTTCAACACTGGACTGTTCCATCTCCATTTGCCAGTACCCACTTTTTAGGTCTAAAGTACTGAAAACCTTGGCTCCTTTCAGTGATTCCAGGATATCTGTAATTTGTGGCATAGGATAGGCATCCAGGTAAGTCTTTGCATTCAGTCCTCTGTAATCTACACATAGTCTCATATTCCCATCCTTCTTGTCTACCACTACTACCGGTGATGCCCACGGAGAAGTAGAAGGCTGGATGATTTTCTTTTCAAGCAATTCTTTCACTTGCCCTTCAATAAAATCATTTCTAAAAACAGAGACTTTGTATGGTTTTTTTCTTACCGGTTGCTGATCAGTTGTAATGATCTGGTGTCGTATAACGTTGGTTCGGCCTATGTTTTGTGTGCATACCGTTGGCCATTCCAACATCAGGTCTTTAAGCCGTGCTTGTATTTCTGGTGTTGTTTCAGCATGCATAGCAGCTTCAACGATGAGGTTATGGTCTGCTTCACTGATGATAGGAGGCTCATCTGTATCCATGACAGCCATGTAAAAATGGTTGTTGGATGGTCCATTTTGTGAATAAAAAGGGAATGTGCATTTCTTTTGTGCAACATCAGGGAGATGAAAGTGCAATGTGTTAAAATCCAAAACCATTTTAGATTTTTGCAAAAAGTCAAGACCCAGGATTACGGATACTGCCAAATCCTTATCTTCCATCACAAAAAATTCCACTTCAAATTTTTCTTCTTTGATCTCACACATCCATCTCACCTTACCGATAGCTTTTTGTGATTGTCCATTTGCTAAAATAAAGCTCTGTTTACTTGTAGTAAACTGATCATCTCCTTTTTTGTTCAGTTTTTTCCAGATCTTATACTGGACGAGTGAAAAAGTACTACCCGTATCAATAATGGCATTGATATTAGTGTGCTTGATGGTCACAGACAGCTGAAGATTTTGGTACCCTTTTTTAGCATTGGGGTGGTCCATCAGCATTAGTTGATTATCTTGAGTTCTTTTTGACACCGCAGGTGATTTCCTGTTTTGCTCTTCAGTGTTAACTAAACTCCAGTGATGTTTTGCTCCCATCCAATCCTTTTCTATCTGTGTTCCCAAACGAACCAATTCATCCACATTTTTAGCAGAGCTTCTCAGCAAACTAGCTAATCTTGGGTTGCAGTTTCTGAGAATTGCATGAACAATCTCTTCTTCAGTCATGTCAGGTTTGTTTCTCATACAAAGGGCTCTGTAATGATATGCAAAATCCCGAATACTTTCTTTATTTTGCTGTCTTCTATTTACAAGTCTCTGTGCAGCTACTTCTTTGAAATCCTCATTTAAAAATGCAAACAAAAACTTCTCCTTAAAGGTTTTCCATGCATCTATGTTCTTCCGCTCTGCCCTCCACCAGTCCTTCGCAGTCCCTTTCAATGCCACAGAAAGTGATGCCATTAATTCTTTGTCAGACAAAGGCCTAAGATTAAAATACTCTTCAACTCTCTCAACAAAAACAACTGGATCATCCAAACTTGCGTTGGTGAAACTGGGGAACTCCAATTTAACCGGTGAATGATATGTTGCTGGCATGGTAGGCAGAGATAGGTATTGTTGACTAGAATGTGTATCTTGCAATTGTTTAATTTCTGTTTGTGCAGTTTTATGATGGCTGACCATTTTTGCAGACATGGGAGTAGATGAAAGTAGGTTAAGAGCTTGAATCCTTTGATCTATTTGTTTATCTCTCCTTTTCAGACAATCAACCATGCTCTGACCTAAATCAGTCAATCTACTATCCATTTGCACCTTAATTCGATCAAATTCCCTTTGCATTCGGTAGGTAATTTTATCTTCAAGTTGTTTCATCATATCCATTACTGTATCTTGGATCACAAAATCACTCACCCGATGCTCAATGTCGCTGAGGTGCTCTTCAATGTTAGTCAAACGTTGTGTTGTTGCCATTCCATTTGAATACACCTGCTCCTCATCAAAATCTAACGGTGGTGGTGGAGGAAGTGGAGTGAAATCATCTGGATCGCCAGGTTGGCCTGGAAACAGCACTTGTACTGCCGATTTCTCTTTTTCTTCTTCTGAGTCGATATAAAGTCCACTAAAAGTGTCAATCATTTCAGTCATCGGATCTCTTATCTGAATAAATGCATCACCGGAGAAATCCGTGATGGGCGTGATCTCATCCCTATCCATTTCAGATTGTTTGATTTGATTTATTTCTCAGATTAAACTTTTTTTAAATTTACTTTTGCTGTTAGTTCCTTTATTTGATCCTTGTTAAAATCATCTAGTGAAACACCCTCTAGGTTCAAGTCTAATTTAGTCATTGTCCCTGTTCGGGCGCCATTTTGTAACTTTTCTTTCTTTATTTTTGTTTTTAGAATAGCCACAATTGAGGGTTTTTCACTAAGATCAAACAAAGCATTATATGAACTTCATCAACCAGTATTCTTTTTGTTACATTTATTCACCCAATGAAAAATATGTTCAAGTGTCAAATTAATTATATAGAAAAGAGAAAAAAGAAAATAAACAACAAATCTCGAAACCTAGTCTTTGATTTTATACCAAAGAAATCATCTTAAAGTTCTTATCTGAGAAACGATGATCCATCCTGTGGCAAAAATGAGTTATTCTTTCCAAAGAAAAACATTGAGTGCGTTGAAAATACAGTACTCCGCTTTACAGTTGATCACTCCGACTGATAACTTTTGATGAATGAGTCTCCACAAAGAAACCGAATCAAAAGTTGTTCCACTCCAAACAGTACTCAATTTAAACAGTCCCAATCAGACATGATTAAATGAAATTAGAGGGAAAAGGAAAAAGTCCTTCTGTTGAATTTAAAACCAAAAACAAGCATAAGCATTTCTCTCATATTGTAAACAAAGAAAACAACAATATTCAAATATACTCACATGTTGAGCTTAAAACCAAAGGTTTCCCAACTAGGACTTTTCAACCTAACAGTTCAAGGTAGCTCTAAAGAAACATGCCTTCCTTCTACCCAAACTGAACTACTTCTTCATACAACTGCTCACCTTTTATACAGTCCAGGTGTGTCTAACGAGCGCCCTCTTGTGCCTCGTAGTATTAACACCTAGAATTCTTAATTGCATTCCTCTAAGGCTATGGGAAAACTGTGACAGACATTTCACTCTGTTACAACTCATTCGCCAGAAACTGAACTCTCTTCCATCTTTTCTGAAGATAGAGATCCTCCCTCACAAACTCTCCAGGAGATGGTGCGATGCAGAGGTGGAAAGTAACGAATTACATTTACTCGCGTTACTGTAATTGAGTGGCTTTTTTGTGTACTTGTACTTTTTTAAGTAATATTTTTAATCTGTAATTTTACTTTTACTTAAGTATATTTTGTGCGAAGTATTGTACTTCGCTACATTTTAAAACTCATTCGTTACTGAGTAAAAAAAATCGCTCCGTGGAAACAACTGCAGCAAATAATGGGCAGAAGAAGAAACTGGCGCTAAAATCACAAGAAAGATGCAGACGAACAAGACAGGCGTTAATGGTGCAGACCCAGCTGAAAACCAGACCCCGTCGTACTCTGCTGAAGTTGAACTCGAAGGAAATGAAGTGAACCCCTGGCCATATATTCATGCTCTATTATGCAGTGTAAGCTGTGTTTGCCTCGGGAGACCGAACTAGCAGCTTATAAATATATCGACATCGCCCTTCGCAAGCATGTGGAGATAAGGTAAATACTTGCATCGTTGCATTGGTGGTTAAAATGAAGCTTTTACGGTTTAGCAAAAGGTTTTGCACAAATGAGCCAAAAAGACAGTGCTGCAGGGTGTGCAATATCGTCTGCGATAATATAGTAATTGTTGTTTTAACGATGTGCGATTTGACATTATCAGTATTTTGCCAAAAACCAAACAAATCACTCTAAACAGTGTGCTGTGAAATCTAGTAACGTTAGATTAGACTAATCCGCGTGCATCTGGAGTGCTTTCTTTCACTGCGTGATTCAGTCTGTTAAAATGCGTTTAGAATGATCACAAAATTGAAGATATAGAAGCAGAAAATGTATATATTTATATAATTTAATATAGTAAGTCAACATCACATGAAGAATGCCGTTTTTCTCAAAAAATCACCATGATTACATAGGCCTGTAGTTTTGCTTTTTACACAGTTAAAAAAACAAGTTAATTAAGAGACTTACGTTTTAGACACATTGCCTGTTTTTGCTCTATTTCGACAACAAAAATAATTCCATACACAGTTTTGCGTCTCTGACTCTGAGCAATGACGTGTTTCATTCCTTGAATTAACCGTTTAAATGATTCTGTTCAATCACAATGACTCACTTATGAGTGACTTGCTGACACCTACTGGTGGTTCTAATTTAACATTTAAAGTATCTTTTGATTTATTTATTTTTAATTTCAAATGACTATTTAACATTTGTGACCCTGGCATGGAGCACAAAACCAGTCTTAAGTCACTGGGGTATATTTGTAGCAATAGCCAACAATATATTGTATGGGTTAAAATTATACATTTTTATTTTATGCCAAAAATCATTAGCATATTAAGTAAAGATCATGTTCCATTAATGTATTTAGTAAATTTCCTACTGTAAATATATCAAAACTAAGAGCTTAATTTGAACAACTTTAAAGGAGATTTTCTCAATATTTGGATTTTTTGCACCCTCAGATTCCATATTTAAAAATATTGTCCGATCATAACAAACAATACATCAATGGAAATATGATTTATTCAGCTTTCAGATGATGTATAAATCGCAATTTAGGAAATTGGTTTTCTGGTTCAGGGTCACATTTTATGTCTTATTTATCAAAACATTATTTCTGCATTTGTAACTGCAGGCTAAATGCATTCATGTCAGTGTGTAATACATCTACGCCACTTCAGATGAAGCTTCTGCGTTTCCTCTGCATTGCAAAGATGCATTTTGTTGATACTGATTTAATTTGCCTGGTAACAGCCCAAATGTCTTATTATTCTAATTAACTGATTAATTTAATTAAAAACACCTAGTTTGAGATTTATAGGCCCATATCCCAGGTGTGTCAAACTCAGTTCCTGGAGGGCCACAGCACTAAAGAGTTTAGTTCCAACCCTGCTCCAACACACACACCATGTAGTTTTCATATAAGCCTAAATGATTAGTTTAGCTGTATCAGATGTGTTTAATTAGGGTAATATCTACACTGTGTAGGGCTATGGCCCTCCAGGTACTGAGTTTGACACCTTTGGTCTATCCCATTTTTCCCTCCCTCTCATTGTTAAAATGTAACTAAGTACTTTTTACTCAGAGTAAATTTTAAATGAGCTACTTTTTACTTTTACTTGAGTAGATTTTTAGACTGGTACTTTTACTTGTACTTAAGTAAAATTTCAGTAATGTAATGGTACTTTTACTTGAGTACAATATTTTTGTACTCTTTCCACCTCTGGTGCGATGATAGTTGACTTCATTGTTAGTATATGATTCGGCGTCAATGGTTCTGGTCCCACAGGATCACTGATGTGTTCTGGACAATGGTCAACTATTGACAATCGCCATTACTTCATACATGAACGTTCTTAAAGAAAAAGTGTCCAGTCTCGCTGCAGACTGGTCTAGGATGGATGTCAGTACACTCTTTACAGTTCAGATCGGTCTCTCCCACAGAGGCGTAGCAATGAGGCAGGCAAGGCAGGCAATTGCCTGGGGCCCCGTATTTTGAGGGGCCCCGCAGCTGACCATTTGAACAATCGGAAATGTCATTATTAATAGTATACACGTAACATGGAGCAATATATCTGAATTCCCCCTAGGGGGATCCCTCTCGCGTTACGCTGGATGTGTTTTCTTTTTCCTCGTGATGCGTCGGCCGCCGTTTCCAAACTGGCACAGCATTTACTCATGCATTTACTAGGCTATTTTAAAAATGAAAAGGACTTATCCATCTGGCAGCCAAAAGCGGAAAAAAGCAAGAAAAGGAGGAAAAGAGGAAACATGACAGTGGTAAGTTAAGTGATGGAGATAAGATTGACAAATGTGTTTGTTGTTAATTCCAGCTTATTTCCGTTAATTATTTGCTAGATGAAATACTAGTCCAATTACTTATAGGGTTACTGTAAAACAGGTTAGCTAGGGTTGCACTTAGCAGCAGCATGTATTATATAGCAATTAGCAGGTATTAATGTAGGTTGGAATAGAATAGGTGGTACCGGGAAAGACGCGCACATCACCACTTGGCAAGTTTCGGTACTGTGTCTTGCTGCCAGTGGGGAGCTCACGAAACAATGTAAATAAATATCGTTATATTTACTTAGTTGACATCAATTTTTTTTAGCTCTTCTACATTAAATTAGTTGAGTTAACACAATTAGTTGTCAACAAACAATGAACTAATAGTTAATAAACTTTAAATTAAAAAGATTAAATTAAAATGATAATCATATATTTCTGCATGCAGGAGCATTACTTAAGTTCCTGTCACTCACCACCAGATTCCCCAGTCCCTTCTCCTGACAGTGAAAATGGTAAGTTCAGTGTCAGATATAGTGTTACTTACTATATCAATAGATTTACTTGCATTATCCAACTCTTCTATTAAATTAGTTAACGTAGCTAGTTGATAAACTAATAATAAATAATAAATTAAGATGCTAACCATATATTTCTATAGGAGTATTGCTTAAATCCCTATCATCACTGCCTCAGACAGAAGATACCCCAGTCCATATGTGTCACGGTCCTGCTGGTGTGCCCAGGCTGGCCACCAGATGTCTCTGTGTGTTGAGCACATGGCTTGTTTGTTGGTGCCATGTGCTCCCATGTCGATTGTCTGTCCCCTCCCATCTTGTTACTTAATCATTGTTTCAGTGGCTCCAGCTGTGTCTCCCTCGTTACCCTCGTTTGTCTCCCTATATAGTCTCCTTGTGTCTGCAGTCCTGGGCTGATCCGTTGTCTTTCGTGTGTCTTACGTCGTGAGTGTTTAATGTTTGACTGTGCTCCAGTCTTCTGCCTGCCTGCTTGTTTTTTCCCCCTCGGGGTGGTTTTTGTTGTTCATTTGTTTAACTTTATTATTAAAAAACCCTAAATCTCTGCATTTGAGTCCTCGACCCCATCTCTCACCTGACAGAACGGATCAGCTAGGAGAGGACTCAGCAGAGAATTAGCCCAAGGATGGGTCTAGAGGGGAGGCTCTTCAATATCCGTCAGGGAGACGGGAAAATTGAGGAGTAAGCCAGGCACTTCTTGGGAGTCGCTCGTCGGTCGGCGATGGAGAATACCTGCCTCATGGTCGTCTTCTGGGGAGGCCTGGCCGAGCCCTTCAAATCCCGGATGCCTTACTGGATCCCAGAAGAGTTGCTGGAGGACTACATCAACCTGGCTCTGAATTTAAGCGGCTCAGCCTTCAGGGTGGAGTTAGCTGCAGAGCCCGCTCCGTTCCGGGAGCCGACAGAGTCCGCTCCAGAGCCCGCTCCAGAGCCCGCTCCGTTCCGGGAGCCGACAGAGTCCGCTCCAGAGCCCGCTCCGTTCCGGGAACCGACAGAGTCCGCTCCAGAGCCCGCTCCGTTCCGGGAGCCGACAGAGTCCGCTCCAGAGCCCGCTCCAGAGCCCGCTCCGTTCCGGGAGCCGACAGAGTCCGCTCCAGAGCCCGCTCCGTTCCGGGAACCGACAGAGTCCGCTCCAGAGCCCGCTCCGTTCCGGGAGCCCACGCAGTCCGCTCCAGAGCCCGCTCCGCCCCATGAGCCGACAGAGTCCGCTCCGTTCCGGGAGACTACAGAGTCCGCTCTAGAGCCCGCTCCGTTCCGGGAGCCATCAGAGTCCGCTCCAGAGCCCGCTCCGTTCCTGGAGCCCATGGAATCCGCTCCCGAGCCCGCTCCGGTCCGGGAGCCCACACATTCCGCTCCGTTCCTGGAGACTACAGAGTCCGCTCTAGAGCCCGCTCCGTTCCGGGAGCCATCAGAGTCCGCTCCAGAGCCCGCTCCAGTCCGGGAGCCAACAGAGTCCGCTCAGAGCCCGCTCCAGAGCCCGCTCCAGTCCGGGAGCACACAGACTCCGCTCCAGTCCGGGAGCCGACGGAGTCCGCTGGGAGTGTCTGGGAGAGAGACACATCTCTTCAGCTCTCTCCTTCCCTCTTTAACATAGAACGGCCCGAAGCAGTCCATGCCACTATAGGTAAAAGGAGGGGTAGTTTCCATCCGTTCTGGTGGCGGATCAGCCATCTTTTGCTCCTGATTACATTTCCGTAACTTCCTAAACTTTACGCATTTATAGATAAGAGATGACACTTCACTACTGCATCCCAAAATCCAAATACCATTGGAGCGAATTTCATTCAAGGTCGTGCCTCGACCTTGATGCTGCACTTTCTCATGGAAGTGTTTAATGAGTAGACGAGATACGTGATGAACTTTAGGAAGAATGGCCGGATGTTTGACATGAGGGTGAAGCTCAGCCTGCGTTAATCTTCCTCCCTCCCATAAGATATCCTGATTGCCAAACTGGTCTTCAAGTATATTCCAGGCAGCTATATAAGCTGCTTCTGTTCCCGCCAAGACTTACATACTTGCGTAGAAAGAAAAGCATTTCTTGGGCTGGTAAGTTCTTGCAATCAATTAACGTCCTGAATGACAGTTTCCAATCAGTATACTTCAGAGGTTCTCCTGAGAAAACAGCAGGTTCTGGAATTGGAATCCTATTAGCTGTAATAGCTTCCGCGAGTGCCTTCACAAGGTCATTAGAGGCTTCACTGGAAGTAGCTAATGCATCTGACTGAGATACATGAGCTTAAGTGACTGGAAACCTTTGAGGAGAATAGGAAGGTTGATTTGGTTGAGAGAAATTCGGTTGAGAGAGAGAGAGATAGGAATGCTTGGTTGAGAGAGATAGTGTTCTTGTTTGTGTTGAAGAGGAGGAACAGAACGCATTTTTCCCTCATCAGCTTCGATGCTTTCAGCATAAACGTGTAGCCTTGCTTGTGCTTCGTTATGTCTTTTAAGTTCTTCCAATCGTTCCACTTCCTTTTTCTTCACTTTTAACCTTATTTTCCTGATAGTACCTTCTGAGATAAATTGAGCTCTTTTTCTTGCATTCTCCACTTCTATTTCCCTTTCTTGCGCTTCTCTCTCGGCCGTTAACCTTTCATCTTCTGCCTAAAGTTTCCTAATTTCCTCTTCATATTGATGCTGTGTCTTCATTATTTTAATCACCTATTGAGTAGCTGCTACTTCAGCTGCTGCTTCTTGTCTTTTCTGCAAAGAATCATGTGAAGACTGACTGGACATCTTAGAAACAGACTTTGACTTACTGGAGGTTGTGGAGATGATGCTGGACACCGTGGCTTCAAACACTGAATCTGAATCAGGCCAGGGTATGTTCTCAGGATCTCCATTGAGAAAGCGTTGAGCCTTTTCATTTGCACTGCTAGTAATGGCAAGACAAGTGCCATTTTTTTCTCAGAATTTCCGGCTCAGGGCTTGTGATGCTTCTTATGTCACCATAAATATGGTCGACCTCAGACTGAATGGCATTAATGGTACTCACAACCTCAAAAATCAAATCTGCATCATCATTGTTCTTCGTGGCTCTTTTCAAACCATTGACATGATACTTCCATCTTCTATACTTCTGTTCAAAGCTACTTTTCAGATTGTTTAGTCTAGTGTCTTGCAACGTTTTACCTTTTTCACTGAGCATGCGCACTCGCTGGCTTCTTCTGATATCGGTCTGTGTATTATCTGCGCCCACCTGAGGTTGTTGTACTTGTGCAGCCACTTCAACACGGTCAGCTAGGTCAGCCTTCTGTGGAGGGAGAGCCTGCTCTGCATCGTCAACTTCTTGTGCTGTAGGATCCGCACAGATAGCCTCTTTACTGGCCAACACTGTATTTTCACTTGTATCTGACATGTCAATTCTGTATTGCACTATAATGTGATATTCAAAAAGAACAGTCTAAACATCTAGAGCAAGTCACTCAGCTAGACATGAATGTTTCTACCATGTAAATTGAGAATTATAGAACTGTGAAGTAGCAGAAGTATGAATACAACTTGTGAAATGCAAACACTCAAAACTATAAAGTATACAAAACTTCAACAGAAAATTTCAACTTCAGTTTTTCTCAATAATAAGACATTTGTTTGTCTCTTTTAATCCTTATAGTTTTTTTCATAAGCAGAGCGATTATTAGAAAATGTCCACTTTCATCTTAGAATTATGATGATGGAAATACCAGCACAATTGAAGCTTCAGCAACAGTTCACAAAACCTTGCACAGCATCCAAGACACTAACTTAAAGGTGCTTGCTTGTTCAGCCTTTACTTGTTCACTGCTGCTTCAGTCACTCAATAGCGGTTGTTTTGAAAGTTGTACTTCCCTTATCCAACACCTTTTGCCTCTTGCTGGCCGACTTCCACGTGCAGCTTTTACCATCTGATGATCTTAGCCTTCACCGACGCAGTGAAGTGTTCTACTGTGCCTCCCTTAGTCACAACGCGAAGGCTGAGGTTCTTTTTTACAGATGTTTAATGCACTTATGGACATGGACATCAACGCCAACACAAACACCGTAGAACTAAATAAACAGGACGAATATAACAAACATCAGTCACACATTCAGCTACACGGAAAAAACATGCATACGACTTTAAACTCTTAAATGAACAAAAATACATCAACATACCACTTTTGCCTGCTTGTAAGCTAAGAAAGGGGGCTGTATCTTGAAGTTTCTTGACAGATGACTTGTAGTCATACAGAGAAACACCTTAAACCTTTCAACTATAAAATCGTTCCATCTTTTCGCGCAGATGACAAAACAGGAAGTGATATACAAAAGGCAAGATGGGAATAAAATGAAACAACCAAAACTCCTTTTCAATCTTGCAATCTTGATCTAGTAAACAATAATGGTCCTGGATGGAACAACTGCTACTCTAATTGCAGGGCTCTAGACTAACTTTTTGCACTGGGTGCACTGGTGCGCCTAACTTTTTTTCTTAGGTGCACCAGCACAAAAGTTAGGTGCACCCAAATTTTCATATAGGCAATATTGACTAGTAAACGATTAACTAACAATCTTCAACATAACGTTATTTATTTGAAGCACAATTCTACAAGAAAGGTAACTTACAGAAAAGGTGTTGGTGCTTAAAGTTAAAACATCTCAAGATAAATTAAATAAAAATAAAATCTAAATTAAGTGTTTGAAGGGTGTCAAACTGAACATCTCATGGCTCAATATCTTATGGACTATCCTCCATTGCAGTCACATGCCCCTCGGATGGCCAACTCCTGTAGTTTAGCTTTCTTGATCTTTGTCCTCGGCTAAACCAGCTGGCCACACTCTCTCTAGCATCAACATCTTCCAGACTTGACCCCCCTCCACTGACTCTTATCAGATCTTCCACTGTGTCTGAATGAAGGGATGCTCTAGTGCAGTGCTTCTCCCCCCCTTAAACCTATAAAACAATCCGGCGCCCCATCCCACCTCAGACTACCAAAAAAGTATTTAAAGAGGAAAGAAAAACACCTGGTCTGTTTGTGCTCATACTGTATTTTAATTAGTGATGGGTATCGTTAAGGTTTTAACGGTATTACTCCTCTTATCGATCCGGTACTTTAACGGTATTCTTATCTGTACTTTTTTTTATTTATACACACACACACACACACACACACACACACACACACACACACACACACACACACACACACACACACACACACACACACACACACACACACACACACACACACACACACACACACACACACACACATATATACACATACATACACACATATATCTATATTTATATGATAGATTAGCAGCTTAATTAACATGGCTTTATATTCTGAAATGTTAAATAAATATTTTTTAAATAAATATAAAACATCAATTTGTAAATGCACCAGTGTGCAGGCATTTTTAGTGTTTTATATACATAAGATAAGATAGAGTAAGAACATGAACAAAGAAACAAAGTTAAATAAACTGACAAATATACCATTTGTCATACCATAAAACAAATGTAAAAAAAAAACAGTGATTTAATTTCTCCATGATTGTCTACTAACATTAATGTTCAGGTAAGTAATAGTTACAAAAGAAATCTGAAAGTGATCAAATGTACATGAACACTGCATAGTTTTCTCTATATGTATTGATAGATTAATGCTTATTAAAGCTATAACTTTATTCAGAATAAGAGCTGTGAGTGATTTTCTCTGTGTTTTGTTCTTTGATTAACATTAATGAAGCACCAGTCTGTCACTAAAACAAAATATTGACACACAATTTTCTCCCAACTGTTCTCGTTCACTTCAAGACATAAACTGTGTTTAAGTGAATACTCTCCAAGCCGGTCGTTTTTACATGCTTTGTGTGTATTTGATCGTTTGGATGCGTCTGAAGCTCAAAGTGTACTTTGCTTGTCAGTTTTAGAGCGTGCCGCGCACACACACACACACACACACACACACACTTCAGCCTGGGAAACAGCGTCTCTCGTGCGGATTGTACTTTCAACATTTTATTATCAAACATGTCCAGCAAATTTAGTAACTGTAAAGACGGCATTTTACAACAATCGACAAACGATTGATCTGATTCTGAAGTTTTGGTCAGGGAGGAACGAATGCGCCGCTGTGAAGGGAAGGAAGTTGTGCTAGAAGAAACACGGCTATAATCCTTAGAAGCCAAAATAAAAACCCATTAAATAAACTTAGTTTAATATAACAGCCACAGGCCTAAAGTGTAAGCATGTTTTAATGGTTAGTTCTCTCTTCTATCATAAACAGGGATTTCATGTTGCGCGTGCTGAAACTCCTCCACGTGAGCGCGATCGCGCTTCTGATTTGGGAATAGCAAAAATGCATCAAAGACAAAAGTTTGGGGTCCGCCCTTCACTATCTCTGATTGGTTTAGACCACGATATGAGCCTAATGTGTGTCTGTTATTGAAGCACATGGAGACTCAGAGTCGCGGATACTTTTTTGTATTTTCTCGAACGGCTGGTCGCACAGGTGCGCCCTCAGATTTTTTTTAGTCGCACCCTTGAGAAATTAGGTCGCACGTGCGACCAAATTGGTCGCACTCTAGAGCCCTGAATTGTCTTTACTTGTTTATCTGTTTCTGCCACGATCCAACCCTTAAATGATCTGAGATGACCGAACACCTGAGAACAGATGATAACAACCTCGGAGGACCTCAGAGGAAGCCAACCATCTGCGATTATACTGTATTAACCAAATTTTGCCATAAGTTAATTATATCCATAAATTAATAATATTGAGTTTCTACAATATAAATCTATTTTAGAAACGTAATTTCCTGTGAAGTTGCTTTGCAATGATTGTATCATAAAAAGCGCTATACAAATAATCTTGAATTGAATTGAAAGTATAACACTAGACATTCCGTCCCCCCCCCACTTTTGAAATTATGGCTATGCCTCTGAGTTGTTGGTTTTTAATGAATTTGTATGATTTAATGTATATGAAAATGTGTAATATGACGCGGTTCCAACAAGATCTCATAAAACCAATGCAGCTATTTTACAAGTTGGTGATTTCATATGAATTTGTAAACCACACACACCACACTAGTTAAAATTGCAATTATGTGTTTTAAATGTGCTTTCTTAGTATATCAATCTAACTGTACTTCTTTAAAGCATGACAAATATGATTAAACCTGATGATTTAAAGTGAATCCTTTTTTGAAAGTGACCTTTAATTTCATAAATATGATGATATATGCAAGGACAGTTTTTAATGCAAACACACACACACACACACATACACATATATATATATATATATATATTTATAAATACACACATATATTTGAAGCACACACACATATATTTAATGTACACTACAATACAAGTGCACATTCAGTACAACTAAGCACGCTTGTTTCTCACAAGGATAGTTTGACTAAACAATCAACAGACTGTCTGAAAAGCATAAAGCTGGTGTTATTTAGAACTATGGAAAACATGTATAAAAGTATAATTCACTATCTTGGGAAGTCAAAACTCAGTATGGGCTTTGGTTTTCTTTGACCACGGGCAATATATTAAATGTATTGTTTGACTAACAGCCATTAGCCTGTAGCTCTTTACTGGTACTAAATGACGCTTAGAAGAGCTGAACATGTCCACTACCTGGTTGGGAGAACTCATTGAGGAGTTTTTATTGTTTTTGCATAGAAAGGGGTATACACAGTTGTATACAATTACTTCTTCAAAATGAACAAAGTTGACCCTCTGAAACCCACCAGCGATCCCCCGAGTCCAGGCCACCTTCCAATAAAATTGCAATCAAAAACAAATTGACTGCAAAAAATTGGGAGAAAAAAAAATACAAACACATTACAATAACTAATAATAACTAAATCCAATATTAAAACAACCATTTAAAAATAACAATATTAAATAAATACAAAATACAAAAAAGCGGTTAGCTATTCATTCGAATTATTTATTCAAAACGCTGATTTATTTAGGAACGAAACAAGTGACAACACACAGAAGATGCAACTCATAAAACAATTAATATTAGAACAATCAATTTGCCCACATAGTCTGTGAGTACTAGGATACAGATTGACGATCCTAATGATGAGACCCAGCATTTTAAAATACTGCACCAATTCAATGCTTTATTAATAAGCTTCATGGGAGTAAATGCTCTAAGCGTACAGAGGTCGGAGGCAGAGACAAGTGTCTGACGCCTATCAGCAGTGGATTGTGGCTGTATGTGAATGTGTGAACGGTGGTGAGTTGTGGGTGGAGCTGCATGAGGTGAGGCCCTTGGCTGCTGTCAAAGACACATCAGAGCACAACATCAATCAAGCCCTTTCATTAGAGGCTGTCTAGGTCTCTCAGCGCCTCCATCAGCAGATGAGTCCTCCATTATTGATCAAACCAAATACATTCAACAGCCCTGCTACCACTATTTCTCCCAGCTTGGAAGTTTACTGCCGGCTCCAGAGGAGCAAGAGTGTTTCTTCCTAAAAATGCAGAACTGATTAACATGGCTGTTGTGTGTCTTGTCCAATAGAATTATTGTAAATGTAAGTTCTCATAAACTGAAGCACAAGTCTGAATTATTTAATGTCTAATGAGGTTAAATACAGTTAGAAAACATTTTACTTCTGTAATCTAACATTTATGAGTAAATGTAATACTCCAAAGATAAATCTAAGACGGTAACTGATTGTGAAATATGAAATAGTGTGAGATTTTAAGATGTAAAGTCACATGAGATATAAAGTGAGAAATATGAGAAATTGTCACATTGTAAAATATACTGACACATTATGAAATGTAATGTCGCAAATGTGAGAAATAAAATCATTTTGAGAGACAAAAAGTTTACATTGTGAGATACAAAGTTGAAATACAAGAAACAAAAAGTCACATTGTGAAAAGTTAAGTAACAAGTCACATTACGAGATACAGTAGTCACATGTAAAATTGCAAATATGAGAAAGTCATGGAAGTTAGAATATTATAATGTGAGATAATTCTGTAAAGGGCAGCCATGGCCTAATGGATAGAGTGTTGGACTTGTAACTCGAGGTTGTGGGTTCGAATCCCGGCTCTGGCAGGAATTGTCCACGACTGAGGTGAGACCCTTGAGCAAGTCACCGAACCCCCAACTGTTCCCCGGGCGCCACAGTGTCGGCTGCCCACTGCTCCAAGTGTGTGTGCACTTGGATGGGTTAAACGCAGAGCACACATTTCACTGCTGGTTATACTCTGTATAATTGTGTATGTGACAAATAAAAAAGTATTATTCTACTTCTAAAGTTAAAGTTGCAAATACGTGAAGTAACATCACATCGCGAGATATAAAGCCACATGGTGCAATGTAAAATCGCAAATACTAGGAATTAAGTCACATCACAAGATAAGTCACACAAATGACCAATCACATAAAGTTGCAAATGCAACAAATGAAGTAACACTGTGACAAATAAAGTTGCAAATATGAGAAATAAAGTCACATGGCAAGAGATATTCACAATGTTATATATAAAGCCACAAATCTGACGAATAAAGTCACCTATGAAGTTGAAAATCTGACAGATAAAGTCAGATTGCAAGATTTACTTCACAGTGACTTTAATAAATACTAAATTAGAGCCTTGTGGTTTAAATGACAAGGGTTTAATATGTAAATATGAATGACAAGAGCCCAAAAATGAAAAGTGTAGTAAATACATTTTATTTGTTTTTACAAAGACAAACTTTATCATTGCTGAACAGTTCTTCAGGTCTAAGTGCATGCACAAGCTTTGACATCCCATTGCTATTCAGATATTCAGAACAGAATAATAGCTTACTGCATACTGCCCAGTATGCACTGCAACTGCGGATATTTTGTAATACTGTAGAGTGGAAAGTTTAGGATGACATGCTTCGGTCTTCAAAATGGTTAGAGTAATGCAGGCAAACAGGAATAATGCATTTAACAGACTATACTGTCAGTGAATTGCATCTCTCTCAGTGTGTCTGCCTTTGATTGTATAATAGTATGCGATACAGTACACAATGGCATACATTTGATCCAGCAGTATGCAATGCTGTTTTCACATGACTTCAGTGCTGTTCATTTATCAAATAAGAAATAAATATCATGGCTGATATTTTTTTCAGATTCATTTGTCACACTGGAAATAAAAAGTCAAAATGTTGTCCCACATTTGGTTGTATAGAGCTCCTGCGATTGACGTCACACAATCTACACTCCGACATTTTGGCAGGCAACCAGGAGAGCGCTAGAGCGGCTGTAGCATTGGTATCGAGAGTTGTGGAACAATAATTTAAAACCAGACTATTTAGAACTTACAACATGTTAAAATGGTGGACAGCTGCTGTGCGCCAGGATACCAGAACATGCAGGGGAAAGCCGTATTAGCCGGGACGTCCCGTATATTGGGCTTAATTTATGTGTCCCGTACGTGACCTCCCTCGGACAGTTTCTCACCCCCTCACGCAGTATTCATTAAGTAAATCAGGAAGTCCTGAACATAATTGTTTAAGGACTTCAATTGGCCGCTCCCGCTCCACAATAAGCAGCGCTTGCGCTAATAATGCCAATCCAGTCTGTGTTTTGACTACAGTAAATTTCTATTTTGGCAAATATAAACAACGTGATTATTTTTCATGGGTCCAACATCCAGCCGCACAAGAAAACATGCAATCTAGCCGAGATGTGATTAATATGGGAAACTGTCTTTCACTACAAAATGGAGAAAAAACATGTTCCATTTAAGTAAGCTTTTTAACCTTGTAGCCTACCTTATTCGTAAAACACACAAAATGACAAATAAAAAAGAGTCCAGCAGCTCATATTAAATCTATAAGTTATCTTTAATTGAAAATATGCATTTTTCTATATACACACTTGTCCCATAAAGCAAAGGGGAAATAATTTTACCGTATTTGATAGACGACTAAAATGGTTCACTGCAATAAAACGTGCCTGTGTCTTTTGAATTAAAGTGCGCAGTGAACTCTGTTGCCTTAAAACTTATGCTGGCGCAATTCATTTCATATTCACTCCCGGCTGTTCTTGCCTGCCAGCATGGTGGTGTAAACAGAATGGGTCACGCGACTGCAGGAGCTCTATACTTCACATTTTGGCACATGTGGGGTAAAAAGCCCCTATAAAGCTGTCACTGGGGCAGTACCTTTTCAAAAGCAACACTTTTTTACCTTTTTACCCCTAGAAACTGTATATCAGATACATATCACTACCAAAAATGTATATTTGTACCCAAACAGTACATATTTATACCTTTTAAAAGGGCACCGATACAGTGACAACTTGTGTGCCTTTTTTTCTGAGAGTGTATGCATGGAGAAAAGTTGCATACATTGCATATTATATATATATATATATATATATATACTGAACAAAATTATAAACGCAACACTTTTGTTTTTGCCCCCATTTTTCATGAGCTGAACTCAAAGTTTCCATGTACACAAAAGGCCTATTTCTCTCAAATATAGTTCACAAATCTGTCTAAATCTGTGTTAGTGAGCACTTTCTCCTTTGCCGAGATAATCCATCCACCTCACATGTGTGGAGTATCAAGATGCTGATTAGACAGCATGATTATTGCACAGGTGTGCCTTAGGCTGGCCACAATAAAAGGTCACTCTAAAATGTGCCGTTTTATCACACAGCACAATGCCACAGATGTCGCAAGTTTTGAGGGAGCGTGCAATTGGCATGCTGACTGCAGGAATGTCAACCAGAGCTGTTGCCCGTGAATTGAATGTTCATTTCTCAACCATAAGCCTTCTCCAAAGGCGTTTCAGAGAATATGAAGTAGTCAATACAATACAATGCAATACAACTGCCAGTTGGCAGTACAGCCAACTGGCCTCACAATCGCAGACCACGTGTAACCACACCAGCCCAGGACCTCCACATCCAGCATCTTCACCTTCAAGTTCATCTGAGACCAGCCATCCGAACAGCTGCTGCAACAATCGGTTTGCATAACCAAAGAATTTCTGCACAAACTGTCAGAAACTGTCTCAGGGAAGCTCATCTGCATGCTCGTCGTCTTCATTGGGGTCTCGACCTGACTGCATTTTTTCGTCGTAACTGGCTTGAGAGGGCAAATGCTCACATTCGATGGTGTCTGGCACTTTGGAGAGGTGTTCTCTTCACGGATGAATCCCGGTTTTCACTGTACAAGCCAGATGGCAGACAGCATGTATGGCGTCGTGTGGGTGAACGGTTTGCTGATGTCTACGTTGTGGATCGAGTGGCCCATTGTGGTGGTGGGGTTATGGTATGGGCAGGTGAATGTTATGGACAACGAACACAGGTGCATTTTATTGATGGCATTTTGAATGCACAGAGATATCGTGACGAGATCCTGAGGCCCATTGTTGTGCCACTCATCCACGACCATCACCTCATGTTGCAGCATGATAATACACGGCCCCATGTTGCAAGGATCTGTACACAATTCCTGGAAGCTGAAAACATCCCAGTTCTTGCATGGCCAGCATACTCACCGGACATGTCACCCATTGAACATGTTTGGAATGCTCTGGATCGGCGTATAAAGAGCCGATCCTAGACTTCTAGGGGCCCTACGCAAAACTGTGTCGACCTGGGGGTTGCGCTGCAAGCGCAATGCTCTAACCACTGAGCCACAGGAACACGCACTTGTCCGTGTTTCACTCCTCCCTGAATCGCGCTCGCGGAAAGCACTCAAGAAACAGTGTCTCTTCCGCGGCTCACTATGCTTTCAACTCGTTTTTGTTTTTCATCTCGAACAAGAGACTTTACAAAATTCATATTACATGAATTTGACTGTTTTTCACGTAGAAAGGGCAACAGCACCGCGGTACAATAAATTATCATTCATGTTTTCATAGCCGCTGGACAAATTCAAAACGAAAGTAAAATTAAAACATCTTTGAGAGCAAGGTGGGTCCCTGGAGTTTCAGGGGCCCTACGCAGCTTGCGTATTCTGTGTATAGGGAGGATCGGCTCTGGGCATATATGACAGCATGTTCCAGTTCCTGCCAATATCCAGCAACTTCGCACAGCCATTGAAGAGGAGTGGACCAACATTCCACAGGCCACAATAAACAAACTGATCAACTCTATGCGAAGGAGATGTGTTGCACTGCGAGGCAAATGGTGGTCACACCAGATACTGACTGGTTTTCGGACCCCCTCAATAAAGTAAAACTGCCCATTTTAGAGTGGCATTTTATTGTGGCTAGCCTAAGGCACACCTCTGAAATAATCATGCTGCATCTTGATATGCCACACATGTGAGGTGGATGGATTATCTCGGCAAAGGAGAAGTGCTCACTAACACAGATTTAGACAGATTTGAGAGAAATAGGCCTTTTGTGTACATAGAAAAAGTATTAGATCTTTGAGTTCAGCTTGTGAAAAATGGGGGTAAAAACAAAAGTGTTGCGTTTATAATTTTGTTTAGTATATATTAGGGGTGGGCATAGATTAATTTTTTTAATCTAGATTAATCTAGATTAATTTTGGAATTAATCTAGATTAATCTAGATTAAAATGGCTCATTTGAATTCTGTCAAGGCATTCAGAATATGTGTGCTACCCAAATAATGGCTAAAAGTAAGTCTTTGAGAACGGGTTTCAAGCCAGGTGGCGATTAGACCAGGGGCTCATCTCCTGTTTCCAAAATGCATCACAAACTGCTTGAGAAAGCTGTTCTACTATGATAATTGGTGATGAAAATAAACTATGTTCAATAAGATGTACTTGTGTTTACTAACTGTTTATTCAGTTAAACATGAATTTTGAACTGTAGGCTCACATAAGAGGTCCAGTTTCCATTGGGAAGCTTCTTAAAATAAATTTTCCTGAAGCAAACCCGCGGCTTCATAGCTGCATCCATGTTAGCACGTCACGTCTGATGTGGTAATTTCACAGTAACGTTAGGCATACACACAGGTTCGAAGCAGAGGGTGACACGGGAGTGAATTCTCAAGTTCACATGAGACCTAAAGCGCATCCTGTTTGCTTAAAAGCGCAACGTTTCGTTGTTATTCTGAGTGCACACAAATAAACGTAAAAGTCTTTACAGATTCGAAAGATGTATTAGGCTACTTTTATCTGTATGACCAAAAATGACGGAGATTTTAAGAGCAAGTGAGCGCACCGGAGCCTGTCCTGCAGCAAACGCGCTTCCACACAAACACTTCAATAGCGCACATTTCTCTAGGTTAACATCATATTGAGCGGCCATGTAAAGTTGCTACTACATACATCTTTCAGATGAAAAGCCATATTTGAGGTTGATGAATGATAGGTGAGCGTTTGGATGTCCTGCCCGATTGTATTACCACATAGACCAGCCGTTAACAATCTGTCCATCACGGACTGCGAGCCTCTAGTTCAAGACCTCGTTCTCGCCCCTACAGTGCAATTCGGCTAGGTATACATCCGGCTAAAATATCAGGGTGAAAGTCATCATAGCTTGCGTAGTATAGACCCAGCTCCCAACCCAACTTTGAGAAAAGATTAACGTATATTTTTATCGCCGATAAGAGTCTCACGTTAACGCGCGTTAACGCCGATAACGCCACCACTAGTATATATATATATATGTATATATATATATATATATATATATATATATATATATATATATATACACACACACACACAGATAGTAGAATAAAAATGTAGTGTGCTATAATAAACAGCATTCTAGAAGTAAATGGTGAATTTTGTCCTTCTCATTTTTTTTTTCAAAACTGAGTTGTCATTCATTGCAACTCTGAAAATCTTAATACTAGTAAAACATCTAGAGATAGACATAAATTTCCTTAGAAATAACTCAGGATAAGACTATAAGGGCTTCTTTCAAACATCTTAATAAATGTTTCCTTGTGAGGTAAAACAAATAGCTTTCTTATGGACTGTAAATGAGATGAAAACTTGAATAACAAGAAAGCAAAGGTAAAAAAAAGTTTAAGTTTTATTCATTATCTAATTCCAAGAAGGCATAATGAGGAACTGCGTTGCACTTCGGGAATAAAGAACATAGGTGCTAATTGAAATTGTAAAAGTTGTTTATAATATTCTGAATAATTGCACGGTTTTTATTTATTCTGCTGATGTGTACTGCAGTTTACAATATAATATGCATTACCTGTATACCTGTAAGCAATGATAACTTTATAGCACATTTGTAATGATGACTGCAAACACTAAAAGCAGAGGTTGATATAACACTTTATTCTACTATTTATTATTATAATATATATATATATATATGGAGCAAAATCAAGCAGTTAACATTTTGCTTGTTACAAGTTTGTTTATACTGCATTTAAAAACAAATCTTTAATAGTTTGGCAAAGCATTTAGAGCAGGTACTTTGTTGATACAGAGAGCATCTCAACATTATTGTAAAGGGAATTGCTGTCACCTAGTGGTGGCTCATGAACAGTGGTGAAGGAATATACTCCATATAATGTAATGCCCATAGTAACATGTATAATATAATTTTTATCTGAGTGATCCACGTTTGAATCCATGGTTAACATGTTGAGCTCAAAAGTTCAAAATTCAACCTGAAATACTAATTGAAAGACAATGATTATTACTATGTGTTGACAAATGTAAAAATATCCATATGCAATATTAGTGTACTTACATAACATCCAGAAAATGTATTTATTTACTGTGTTCAAAGAACATGAAGTCCTACAAGAGAAGAATAACAGCAGATAATTCACTATGCTGAAACACGCAGAGCTTATAAAGCAAGATTAAACAGATACAAACTGGTACAGCCAGTAATATGTTGATGTATAATAATAACGTATTGTTGCTTACTATGAGAAAACATGCTCCAAAAAGAACAGCTTTGATCTTCACATCCAGATCCATAGGAAAGGAGATTCCAAAATTCTCTGCATCAGTGAAAGCTTCTCTCGCCAGACCTGTCCATTGTTTAGAGATTCTGCCCACGTTTGTTGATTCGTCCAGGGACAAAACCTGTTTAGATGCAAAAAATAACTCTTTATGATTATGAAAATGTTTTGTGTTATGTAAAAGGATCACATGGTTTTATAGTTTTATGACTAAGATTAAAGACCAAGTCAAATTATCAAACTATTATCAATAGTTCTGTCTTGTATGTTTCATACATCAAAGTTCACATCAGCGCAACATTTGCATGAACAGAACGGCCCAACGATCTTCAGAACTGCTTCTTTCATCTCATTCTGTATGGTATACTTGGGAAGGAAAGGATGCCAATTCTGGATCACATATCCAATCGGGTTGCCCGGTGGAGACTGGATTTCAAGCTAAGAGGAACACAGTAGAGACACAAAAACAGTGAGTTTGGGCATAATTATTCTTGAAATATAGTTGATCTGTTCATGAAATAACAAGCATGACCAATGATGGTGGCTTTGCTGAATGCCCACTAACAGTACATTGGTGAAGTTGAATTGAAAGCCTGACATGCATAGGCTGGGTGTTTATTTAGCAAGGGTCTAAAATATGAATAGGGTCAAAGACATCTAAGAGTGTCCATGAGTGCCAAAAATCTTAAGTGGGAATATGTTGAATCATGAATTATTAATATTATCATAAAATCAAGATAATACATTTTACAAGTCGCACCACAATAAGCTTGAATTTTCATGATAAGGTCAAATTATTTGATAATTTAGGAGACTTATAGACCTTGACAGTCATTAAAATCAATATTTAAAATACCAAATGATTTAATAAAGTTTTATTTTCAATAACTTCATTATTGTAATGAGGCTTTCTTTCTTCAATTGTATTTTTTAATGCATGCCAAATATTTAATTTAAATTTAATTCAGAAAATTAAAAACATACCCATCATAGAATATATGCATTCAACTAAATATACAGTCTGGGTTTTGTTTTCAAGAAATTGATTATTTAAATAATTGAATGCAAATGTAAGATCCAATAGGACAATTTCTTCAAAAACATTAAAAAATCTTATCAATCCCAAACGTTTATACAGCATTTTACATACGATTGTATAAGGATTTCATTCAAAGCATTTTTTGTTCTACACAAACAGCACAATGATAATAGTTCATGAATCTACAATCTACATTAATCTAGTTTGAACCCACAATCTTTCACCCACCAGCTTATATCTTTAACAATGAAGCCTGAGATTCAAATCAAAGACTTTGAAACCTGAATAAAAGTGAGATTTACTACACAGAATGTAACTTAATTAACCAAAATCTGTATTACCTCTTGCAGGCAACAAGGAAAACAGCAGCTTCCACACTTCAAAGGACGAGTGAGTGTCATCACTTCCTGTCCCATGTTATCCTGAACATGGAGGACGAATGAACGCAGTGGTCCACAGAACTGTCTATTACAGCAGTCATTTTCCTCAGCCACAAAGAACACCTGCTGCCCCATACTGTTCTTCACTGTGTACTTATTATTGGTCTCCCATCCCAATATAGCTGTGATACGACAAAATAAAACAAAAATACAAAAGTAAGATCCATGTTTTTTTTAGAACGTATTACTTCATCTGAATTGTACAAATGTGGTAAAGGTTTTGGCACTTGTTATGAAAATCATGATTCAAAAAGGTTAAATGATCCTGAAAAAAAATCATGGTAAAAAATAACCGCATTAGAAATGAGTGGGAATATAATTTCATCTAGTGGAAACAGTTGGTACTGCATCCAAACAAAATCTTCCTGAATTTTTTTTTCTTCGAAATATCAGCCTCAAATTTTGAACACAACTTCATATTTACGGCTTTGATTTTCACAATTTTAGAGTAAAACATGTTTTGTAAAAATATGTCAAATTTAAAGATAGTATTTTGTGCAATTTCATAATAATAAACTTATTTTTAACCGTTTTTTCATTTTTTTTTTTTTTACTTTTGTAACTTTTTTCAGCAATGATCTGATAATCTGTCTTCTTTAAAAATATACCCTATTTAAGTCCGAAGTATTCAAGATTTACAAACAGTTTAATATGGAAATTTCATTTTCAGGTCTATGCTCAAAAAGGTAATAAATGGACCATAACTATTCTATTCCACATACATGTCATACATATGAAATATATTAAATATTAATCTAATTTTTTTTTTCAAAAACAGATACATTTTCAAAATTAATATTTTTCATTGTGCATTCCAATTAATCTCTGCATTTTTTTTTTTAACCTAATCAAAATAATCCAACAGCAATAATCCAAATACAGCTAAATAAATGGACACAACGCCCCCCACAACATGAATGAACCGAGGGGGACCCCTCCCCACCCCCCACACACACACATTTACTTCACTGATTCCAGTCCATATAAACATTATATTAATTACATTTTTACTACTTTATAAGTGTATGCATTTTTACTGAAAATCACATGTAAATCTTGTGGAAATGTCCAATTCATTCCTACTGGATGTTGTGTAAAGCTTGTGTGATTAAGCAACAGTAACCAAGGGGGGTCAGTTGATTCCTGCTATGTTGAGATAATAGTCATTTAATCTCAACACATGCTAAATATTCATATAATATCAGTAAAAATAAAAAAATTAAAAAAAATAAACCTTACCACATTACCTTCTGCCAGCTCAACTTTTTGCTGTACAAGAAGTTGATCAATCTGTGTTGGAAAAAGCAAATAAATGTTACAATTTATATTTAAAAATGTTAATTATCATGAATAGCATGATATTCGATAACCATTTTTAAATTTTTTCCAAAGTATTACACATTCTTCCAAGAAGTGGGCCATTTGTTGTGGCATTTCAAAGCCCAGAAAGCCCAGCCGAGTCACTATTTCCTGAGAAGATACTACTGTATCTCATCTCACACACAAAAAAAATATTCCATCACTGCACACACTGGCATACAGTTCATATCCAGCAGTAAAGCTCTACCTGGGTCAGATAATCCAGTCCAGGTGGGCAGCCAGCGGGTCTTTGTGGAACTGGCATCACAAGCACTTGACCTTTCAAAGGGAAGAAAATGATGTGTTAAGCATGAGGATCTAGAAAAGTGAGGATTATGAAAATTCCAAATTTCCTTACCTTGGCCTGGTATGGCTGGTCCCTGGTTATAAGGAGGGGAGGGATTGATTGCATTTTTCTGTGGTTGGAGGTCAATTGAGTAACCTGGTTTAAAAAGTATCAAAGAACATCAATTGACATTATTCTCACTGTCATGTGAAAGCCAGGGATCAGGTTGCTGATGATAAGGTTTTGACACACTCACCATTATTTGTTGCCATGGTGGAAGGCTACAAATTACGCTCTGCAAACCAGAAAAGCAAGTTAAGCAAATATTTTAATGTATGTTTTCCCCATGCAGTTTGTAGGGAACGGAATTTCAGCAGCCCAAGATTTTCATAGCAAGTGAATCCTCAAAACAAACAGGATGGCAATAATACACACTATTCAGGTTGGTAACACCTGGGAATTGACTAGGAAATAACCAGGAAGTTGGACTGCAGGTACAGAAAGCAATTCACAATTAGCCTTCCTAAACACATTTTAGGATAATCCACTCGAAATACATGAGGTTTGTAACATTAGTTATTATACCATGTTTATAATTGTAATAGTTGATATAAACTGCCGCTTTTGTACTTAAAGTAACCAGTACACCATAATGCATTCATAACAAAAATAAAGTGAATTCATACTTTTATATTAATTTAACATATTTTGAAGACATTTAAGGAGACAAAATCGCCTATTACCAAATAAACAATTATTTAGATAATTCATAACTGGATTATTCAGTGAGCCACATCATTATATACAACACAAACAATAATATAAATTGTTAATGATGACCAAACGAACAAACAAATTAATATTATTATTTACTACTTTCCAGAACTAGGCCGTCAGGATTTAAGCTAGTTGTAGTTTTTGTGAAGAAATATATGCATAAATGAATAACTATGACATAATCCTACATAACGTGATAATTCTATAAATCCAGAGGGTTAGAAACTATAGGCTACTGTAAACATGGAATTGTTACTTTAAGGATCTATTTCTAGCTAATGTCTATGCTACTTCGTTGATGTATAACTTAGTCCGACTTATTCAGTCTTAGTTTTGACGTTACAAGTTAACTGACAAAACTTGTTTATAGTGTATGCTGCATTAATTTAATGCACAAACAACTCACCCGTTACTACCACACCCGTGAAGTGCGGTGGATACTGATGCCGAAGATCTTGTGTTATAGTCCTTCACTTAAATGTAATTTACAAAATTCCGCTCGGAGAGAGGTCGGTTCTTTTTTTATATTATTATTATTATGTTAGTTAGTGGGCGACAGTAACACAGAGCTGTTTTCTCTTCGCTCTTTATCTGCCTCACCACACTGTACACGAGTTTCCTTCAAGGAAACAGTCTGCTTCCGCTCACGAACACACCCCTTACAAAAGAAACGAAAGAGACTTACGGGGGAGGGGTCTCATTATTATTTGAGATAATTACTTTGCATTTTTCAGTAGGTTACGTACAATGACTTTTGCCTTTTAGACGGAAGTGCCACGTAGGGTTTAAATCAAACTTCGCTTATCAATACATATATAAAACACGTGCATACACCTGTAACCCTTATTTTCTGCCGTCTTTGCTCCAGTCTCTTCCGCGTGGATAACATAAATAAAACACGGGTTACAAGGGTGATAATTCTAGTTTCTTATTTTAATCAGAAGCATCGGCTTAACTGCCAGAACAGCCGAACACACACACACAATCGCTCCTCTCTTCTCCTCTTTTCCCAGCGCGCCCCCCTTAAAGCGGCAGGCGCCTGTAATATCTTTCTAACAAACATGTATAAAACTTTGCATGCCACATATGAAAATACATGGAAATCCTACTAAATAGATTGATTAACTTTTACTTTTTATATAACCCATGAATTGACACAGTGCAACATAAAATAATGAATTCAACATAAGGTTACAGTCTTCCCCTGTTTAACAAAGAAACGCCCTCGTTTCTCAAATAATGCTGACTCATTCACATAGCAACCAACTAACGTGAACCAACTAATAAGTGCAGTATTGCATCAATTTTAGCATAATATTGCAATATACCAAATTGCTCCAAAAACAACCTTAGAACACATTGTGTATATATAGTATCACACTCCTATAACACAAAACCATTTGAAAACATGTGCACTATACAGTACAGTGGAATCATCACATACAGACAACCAATATGTACATAACTCAAACAAAATCTTTAAACTTTTCAGGTTTCTTAATCATGCGGCCACTACGGGTTAGCTGAGTTGCATCTGCTAAAAGCACTACGTCCCTGTCCGGGGCCATAGAAGCAACAGAGGGAAGACCGAGACTTGGTACAATGTCAGGTTCAGCCGTTGGATTTGAACATTCAGTCCTTGCATTAGTAGTTGTCGGTTTTACTGTTTGGTTAGGCACATACGGTGGTGTAGAAGGTCGGAAGGGTAAAGCACCTGATAACGCAGTAAGAGGAATTACCGAAGGAGTTTCAGCATTACTGATCACAGGTAGCTCCGCGCCCGGAGGGAAAGTAGCAGGCAAATCCTTCTGAGGACCCTTGTAAGGTTTTAGGCAATTGTGATGAACTACCCACCTTCTTGACTGTGGATTTCTTGGATCTGTAATCTCATAAGTTACACCCGGACTGTCATCTTTGTCCATTCTCCTCAAAATTTTGTATGGCCCTTTCCATTTAGGAGCCAGTTTATTCTGCTTTTGAGCCGGGTCGTCCAAAAACACAAAGTCACCAGGTTTATGTGGGTGAAAAAATGTATTTTTGTCATACTGCCGTTTCTGATTAAGCTTAGAAGCAGTGGACCGCACAGCAGCATCTTTGAGAGCATAATATAAACGTGTAGTCACATCACGAGCATAGTCTGCAGGGGTGCCTGGTGTACCAGAAGTGACAGCAGGACCACAGTTCAAAAGGATTTCGGCAGGTAGGCGTGGTTCCCTGCCATGTGCAAGAAAGAAAGGAGAAAACCCAGTACTAGAATGAACACTGGAGTTATAGGCCAGTTCCACTTGAGGGAGGTATTTATCCCATTCACCCCCACTTTCCAAAATGTACTTGGCAAGTTGGTCTTTCAGAGTTCGATTCAGTCTTTCGACCATTCCATCACACTGGGCATGGTAGGGAGAGGTACGGGTTTTCTCAATGCCCAGTTGACTGCACAGATGTTTCATCAAATCTTACTCGAACTGTCTACCTTGGTCCGTATGGATTATCTCCGGAACCCCGTGCTGCTTAATGTAATCCTCAAAAATGCACTGAGCCACAGTTGTTGCACGCTGATCTTTCAAAGGGTACAGATTGACAAAACGGGTAAAACAATCCATCACAACTAAAACATACCTATTTCCCAGTGAAGCAACAGGTAGCTCAGTGATGTCAGCAGCAATTCTTTGGAATGGTCTTTCTGCATGAATTGACTGTAACGGGGCCCTTTCCCGATGAGTGGTAGAAGCACATGACTGGCAGGATACACATTCAGCACAGAATTTCTGGATATCCCGGGACATGTAAGGCCAATAGCATACTTTCCTGGCTCTCAACAAAGTACGCTCAGCACTCAAATGACCACTAAACTTATTCCCATGAAAACACTTAAGAGCTGTTAGAATTAGTACCTCAGGCAGGACTACTTGGTAACCAGGTAGGCTATGAGGAGATGATTTCACTCTGCGACACAATATACCCTCTTGGACTGATAATTTGGGGAATTCATGCCAGAGTTTCCTCAGTGTGGTAGGGAATCGTTTCAGTCTGCCTAATGAGGGTCTTTGATTACCATTCTCTTTCCAATCCATAACAGTACTAAGACAAAAGTCAGCCTGTTGCTGAGCTTGTAATTCAGCCAAATCAACTGACAGTGTCGAAGTCATGTCAGAAAGAACCCCACAAACCAGTGGCACTTCAGAAGAAAAGGAGACTCTTTTATCAGTGGTATGACCGGAAATCACACACTGCACTGCTTTTGTTTCCATCACAGGTGAGCTAGGACGAGACAAGGAATCAGCATTACTATGCTGCTTCCCTTCTCTGTACAGAATGGTAAAGTCATACACATCCATTTCAAGTATCCAGCGTGCCCTTCTACCAGTCGGATCATTATCAACTGCTGCTTTTTTTAGATTTAACAATGGTTTGTGGTCGGTTATAATCTTGAATGGGGCCCCCGACAAGAAATGTCTGAAATGTCGCACGGACCACACCACAGCCCAAAGTTCACGGTCATCGTTGACCATTTCTTTTCTGAAGGAGTGAGAGCATGACTGGCGTAAGCAATTACGCTGCGTTCCTTCCCTCCTGCATCTGAGCAAGCACTGATCCTACACAATCATGGGAAGCATCAGTGTATAGTTGAAAAGGCAACGTAAATATAGGGTGAGCTACAATGGGAGGACTAGAGAGGCATGCTTCAGTGACCTAAAAGCCTCCTCACATTCACTCGACCAATTGAAGACAGCACCTTTCTGGGTCAGAGCATGAAGAGGTGCCGCTTCTACAGCAAAATTCCTGACAAACCTCCTATAGTAGGAGCACAAACCCACAAATGCTCTCACCTCTGTGACAATCCTAGGAGTAGGCCAGGACCGGACCTTGACCAGGTTCTTTTCATCTGGGAGCAGACCCTGGCTGGATACAACATGACCCAAGTAGGACACTTCACTGCGAGCAAAATGACATTTGTTAACCTTCAATTTCAGACCTGCTGAGCGAAAACGACTGAAAACCTCCTCAAGACTGATAAGATGCTCACTGAAAGTCTTACTGAACACCAATACATCATCAAGGTAAACAAGACACACCTTCCAATGAAGTCCACGAAGCACCAACTCCATTAGTCGTTGGAAAGTTGGAGGGGCATTCGTAAGACCCATCGGCATAACCTTGAATTGATATAAGGCACTACCTGTATTGAATGCAGTTTTCTCCCTATCATTGGGATCTAGCTCAACTTGCCAGTATCCACTGGACAAATCCATTGTGCTAAACCAAGATGCACCTGCTATCTAAAGCCTCTGAGGCTCGAGGTAAGGGTAAGAGTCTTTACGGTGACTGCATTAAGCTTTCTGAAATCAATGCAGAATCTGTAACTGCCATCTTTCTTCTTCACTAAGACGACAGGAGAAGCCCAGGGACTACAACTTTCCTCAATTACATCATGGGAAAGGAGCTGCTGAACTTGCCTCTCTATCTCAGCTCGAATGTGTGGCGATGTTCTGTAAGCCCTCTGCCTAACTGGATTTACCTCCCCCGTACGGATGGTATGCTTGACTAAATCGGTTTGACCATAGTCATAATCATCTGTACTGAAAACATCGGAGTACTTGGAAATCAGAGACTCTAGCTGAGTCTGCTCTTCTCGGTTTAACACAGACTGCCTGAGGTCTACTTTGGGTTTTGGACAGGGCTCTATCCCAGTCTGTATCTGAGCTACTGTGGATTCCAGCATCGTGAATTCTTCACCTGGCTGAGTGACTAAGGAATGAAACTCACCTAGCCTTGTGCCACAAGGAACATGGCAATCCTCATTTGTCGGATTCATGGCTCGAACACAAGTAACACCTGCTTTTACGAGGTTACGTGCGTGCTACAAAAAGACCCGGTACTGACTGTATTTCAGGGTCTAAAAGTCCAACATAATTGCATGTGAACTCTTTTTCCCCACTATTGGCCTGAATTCGCCAACATGTTTATCTGTGACCTGGCAGGGATCAGAATGGGCTCTAAAGTCACAGCACTACTCCTAAGAGGGACTCTTTCTTGCCAACATAAGAGAGGAACTGTCCGGTTCCACAATTTTAAATGATTCTCTCTGAGGTCAATTGCAGCATGATGTTTGCTAAGAAAATCCCACCCAAGGATAACTGGCTGTATAGCATTTCTAACCACCTGTACATCATGCGAAAACACTTCCTCACCTAGCCTAATAGTAATAGGCAACATACCCAGCGTGTCAAGATAGTCACCAGTCACAGATTTTGCCAAAAGGAAGGATTTCTGAATAGGCTTTTTTGCGAGAGAAGGAGTTGACATTCTCAGTGTTTCGCTGATCAAAGATATTTCTGAACCTGTGTCTATAAATGCTTGTATGGCAATGTTCTCAATAATAGCAAAAACATAAGGTGTGGGACTAACAGGAATGATCAATTCAGTTTGTTTGGGCCCACTCATAGACTCAGTAGATACCTGGCCCATAGTACCTGCTACCAGCCGTTTCCCGGATGAACAACGTCCTCATCAACGAAACTGACATGATGATCACCAGATGAGGGTAGATGGTCAGTAGAAGATTGGATGCCGTATCTCTCACTAGACAACCTGTTGGAGGCCATTCTGTCATTTGACGAGCCTGATGATGAGAAGCCAAGCGATGATCTCGATGATCAGAGCTTGACGGTCATAACGATCACGGTGAGGTGAGGTCAAGCGGACATTTTGGTTACGACGAAGAGAAGTGCCGCTGGCATGTTGAGCAGCATAATGTGGAGACAAGTTGGCATGACGATCTCGATGATGAGGAGATGGGCTCACGTGACGATCTCGATAATGTGAAGATGGGCTAACGTGAGGATCTCAATAATGTGAAGATGGGCTAACGTGACGATCTCGATAATGTGAAGATGGGCTAACGTGACGATCTCGATAATGTGAAGATGGGCTAACGTGACGATCTCCATAGCCCCGACATCTGTCACTGCCGCGGTGGATAAATGAGTAAGGCTCATCTTGATAATGTGGAGAAGATGCAGGTGACAATGGATATCTCCTAGGAGATGAGTGTGGAGAATAACGATACTTGTCTCTACCACGTTCAGGTGAGTAATCTCTCTGTCTGGAGGATGCATGTTGCCTCTTTATTTGACTCATTTCCATCCTGAGAGCCTTCACATCAGTAGTCAATTGCTTTACTGCAGTCATGACTTCAGAAGAAATGTCCCCATGTGCTGTGGTCTGTGTGGACACCATAGCTGCAAGCGATTCACTGGGTAAGGTAGTAGATGAATTCGGTGACAGGCCAGTCTTTTGACTGAGAGGAGGTAGAGGTGCTAGTCTGAGAACTTCTTGTGCCCGTTCCCACTTACAAGCAATGGCTAAGGCTTCCTCTAGGCTAGTAGCCCAATGTTCATGACATTTTGCTTGGATAACAGGGTCAAGACCAGCTACGAACCGTCTAAATCTTTCCATGGCAATAGCAGACTGCCCATAATTTGGAAATGCTTCCAAAACCAGTCTTGTGATCTCAGCTGCAAATACTTCCAAAGGTTCTTTGGGCATACGTGGTCGGGCATTCACAAAAGTTTGAAAATGCAGCAAAAATTGTTTCCTCCCAAAAACATCATTTAATGCAGCAACACACAATTCATAGTTCTGTTGTATGTCAGGAGATAGAGAAAGCCAGTAAGCTAAAGCATCTCCACTCAACCTCGTAGGCAAAATGGCAGCCAAATCTTGCGTTTGTGCATCAGCACAGGCTTTAACCGCAAGCTCTAAACGGGCTTTCCATAAAGAAAAACTGTCTTTATCCCTACCGTCTCCATGAAAACACGGTGGGAGATCGACTTTAAAGTGCAGCAATCTCGTAGTGCGATTTGCAGAAGTCGCGTCCTCTCTTCGTTCAGCTGTAGGTGCAGATTCATCATCATCATCCTCATTAGGGGATGAAGCACGTGCGGGAAGCACGCGAGAAGCAGTAGACATTTCCACTGTGTAGTTGCTGTTCAACTTATAACGAAGCGAGTGGTAACGTCATCCACTTCAATTAAACTGATGACTGGTCACTGTAAACTCACCAGAACGCTTCACGGTGCATTGAGAAATGCGCCGTCTTAGTTGAATGCTGTAGCCGAGAAACTTCCAGAAACTCTCGAACTTTAACACCGCTGCCTCCAGTCTGTAACCCTTATTTTCTGCCGTCTTTGCTCCAGTCTCTTCCGCGTGGATAACATAAATAAAATGTACTCGGTTACTATCGTAACCTCGGTTCCCTGAGATACGGAACGAGTACTGCGTCTTGTAAAGACGCATATGGGAAAATGCCTTTTTCTCCTGAACTGAAGTCTTATTTAATCACGCGGTGAAACTGCACGACTATTGGTTCGTGCAGGTGTAGAAAACGAACCAATGGGTCGGCAGCGGGCTGACGAACCTATGGCGACGATGCGCCAATATTCCCGCCGACGGGCGGGCATCTGGCTATATAAGCGGTCGTTTCGCCATAGGATCCTCAGGTTTACCGACTGAAGCGACGACTGAGTCGTGCAGCTACCTGGCACGGCAAAGTACGCAGTACTGCCGTATCTCAGGGAACCGAGGTTACGATAGTAACCGATCGTTCTCGATACTCCACTCGTACTGCGTCTTGTAAAGACGCATATGGGAACTGAATTTAATCACGCCCGTGCTAGGGTAGATGAGCGACTGTATATACTTCCATAAACATAAATGCCCATAGGGAAGTAAGTAGTATACTTCAGGCTAAAGCGAGCTAAACTCATAGAGGTCGTGCTCGGCCTGGATAATCGTTCCACTTCTGTATACTCAGTTAACCGGAGTATGCAGGGTGCCAATTAGAGAGCCTGAGCGCATTGCGGTCAAGAAATCTCTGACAGGATTGTTCCCACAGCGTATGTGTACAAGCTCATCTAAGCAGAGAGGACTCTGGCCTGTAAGGCCGGTATGTCCAGGTTATAAAACCTAGCAAATGTGGACGGAGTGGCCCAGCCAGCCGCCGTACAAATCTCTGTAATGGATACACCGCTAGACCACGCCCATGACGAGGCGATGCCTCTAGTCGAATGGGCTCGTACTCCAATGGGGCATTGCAGGCCCAAAGAAGAGTATGCCAGCATGACAGCATCCACTATCCACTTAGAGAGTCTCTGCTTCGTGACCGGATGTCCTTTGGTGCGGTTACGAAGCTAACAAAGAGCTGTTCCGTATGCCTAAAAGGGGCGGAACGCTCAAAGTAGATTCTCAGAGCTCTGACAGGGCATAACAAAGATAACTCCCGGTCCTCCTCAGACGGAGGAAGCGCGGAGAGCGTGATGACCTGAGCTCTGAACGGGGTTGAAAGTACCTTAGGTACATAACCATGCCTTGGTTTCAGGACGACCTTGGAGTCGTTAGGCCCGAATTCCAGGCAGGCAGGGCTAGTAGAGAGCGCCTGCAGGTCTCCAACTCGCTTAACCGACGCTAGTGCTAGTAGCAGAGCAGTTTTCAGCGAAAGTGACCGGAGGTCCGAAGACTGTAGCGGCTCAAAAGGAGGGCCTTTCAAGGCCCTCAGTACAGTGGGCAGATCCCATGTAGGGACAGTAAGGGGCCGAGGTGGATTCAACCTCCTGGCTCCCTTCAGAAAACGGACAACTGAGTTGTCTCTGCCTACCGACTGGCCCGCTATAGGGGCATGAAAGGCCGCTATAGCTGCTACGAACACCTTGAGTGTAGAGTGAGAACGTCCTTTATCTAGCAGTTCCTGCAGAAAGGACAGAACCACCGCTAACTCAGAGGTAGAGGGGTTTTCACCACGGTTGAGGCACCAAGTGGAGAAAACAGACCACTTAAGGGCATAGAGGCGTCTCGTAGACGGGGCTCTAGCCTCAGAAATGGTGTTTAACACTCGCTGGGAAGCCAGTAGGCTCCCATTGAGCGGCCAAATGTAGAGAGCCCACAGCTCGGGTCGAGGGTGCCATATTGTTCCGGCCTGAGAGAGGAGATCCCGTCTCAGGGGCACGGGCCAGGGGCTGCTGTCAGTAGCTGAGTCAGCTCTGACAACCAAGGTTGGTTCCTCCACAAGGGGCCACCAATAGCACCTTGTGACCCTGTTCCTGATCGCCTGACGACCTGTGGAAGCAGGGCGATCGGGGAATGCATAAAGGAGGAGGTTGGGCCAATTGTGGGCCAGCATCCCTGTCCTTCGAATAATAAGTTGGGCAGTGAGAGTTGTCTTTGGAGGCGAAAAGGTCTACTTCTGCCTTGCCAAAGGTCTTCCAGATCTTCTGAACCACCTGCGGATGGAGCATCCACTCCTCTGAGGGGACATTGCTCCGAGATAACATATCTGCTCCTTGGTTCAGTCTGCCCGGCAGGTGTGCTGCCCTCAGCGAGCACAGGTTGAGCTGAGCCCATTCCAGAAGGCGCTCTGCCAGAATAAAGAGGCGCTTCGAGGAGACACCTCCCTGGTGATTTATATAGGACACCACGGACATGTTGTCTGAGCGAATCAGCACATGGCGTCCTATTAGGTCCGGCAGGAAAAACTGGCAGGCTCGACAAACTGCTAGCATTTCCAAGCAGTTGATGTGGAAGCCGCTCTCCGTCTTCGACCAATGGCCGAAGGTCGGTTTGCCTTCGCACAGCGCCCCCCAACCTGTGTTGGAGGCGTCTGTCGTGACAACTTTCCTGGTGTGGACCAACCCCATGGCCACGCCCTTCTCCATCCACCGTGGGTTCTTCCAGGGGGTCAGGGCTGTTACACAGGCCTGATTCACCCTGATATGCAAGCGTCCGTGACGCCATGCGTTGTGTGGAACCCGTGGTTTCAACCAGCGTTGAAGGGGGCGCATGCGGAGCAGGCCCAGCTGTAACACTGGCGATGCTGCGGCCATAAGGCCCAGCATTCTCTGAAACACTTTGAGTGGGCGAGCGGTGTCGCTCTTGAAGGTGGCCGCGAGTTTCTGAATGGCCAGAGCGCGTTCTGGCGCTATCACCGCTCTCATGTGAGCTGAGTCCAGAACTGTACCCAGGAACGATATTCGTTGGCTGGGAGACAGTGCGCTTTTGGCGAAATTGACCCTGAGCCCCAGGCGCTCTAAGTGGCTGAGGATGAGGGTTCTGTGTGAAAGTAGTTCCACCTCTGACTGGGCCAGAATGAGCCAGTCGTCGAGGTAGTTGAGAATGCGGATTCCCATCTGTCTCAGAGGGGAAAGAGCCGCGATCCATGCACTTGTAAAGCAGGGGGGCCAGAGACAGCCCAAAGGGTAGGACCGTGTACTGGTAAGCCACTCCCTCGGCGAATCTCAAGAATCGTCTGTGATGGGGGGCTATCTGGATGTGAAAGTATGCATCTTTCAGGTCCAGAGAACAGAACCAGTCCTCTGTGCAAATCTGCGAGAGGATCTGCTTCAGTGTGATCATCCTGAACGGCCGTCTCATGAGGGCGTGATTCAGGCGTCTGAGATCGAGGATGGGCCGGAGGCCGCCATCCTTTGGGGACGAGGAAGTAACGGCTGTAAAAGCCTGACTCGCTCAAAGCTGGAGAAACCATTTCTATGGCTCCTTTTTCCAGCAGCGTCATCACCTCTGAGCGCAGAACGCGGCGTTCTCGCCCTGCACCGAGTGGAGACCACGCCGCTGAAGCGCGGGGGTCTTGAGCGGTTGGAGTGAATAACCTCGTTTTATTATCCCCATAACCCACTCTGACACTCCGGGATGGCCTGCCAGGCCTCGGCCCGCGTGGCAAGGGGTTGGATAAACTCAGTGGCCGGCTGCACGGAGGGCACTCGTGAGGGACGGAAGAAGAAAATTGCTCTCTTTTTGAGAATGTTTGTGTTTTATTTTTTCCGCTATCACAGCGGACAGTTGCATGGTCGCTTGTACGGACCCTGTAGCAACAGACACAATTCCCTCTGCACCCGGAAAAGAACGGGGTGCCAAGAGGTTTCCCATGAGAGGCCTTTTGGTGGGCGGTCCGGCCGTGGCGGGACTCGACCCTCTCCTCTTCCTGTCCTGCAGATCAGGAGGACGCCGGGCGCACAGGGTCCAACGCTATCTTGAGTCGGGGGCCCTGGCGTGTCGGAGGGGGGTGGCGTCTGGCTGAGCGTGAACGCCCTCGCGGCTGCTGAGTTCTAGCAGGCTGAGGGGCGTAAACGGCAGGTGCAGGTTTCGCAGACTGCTGAGTCGGCGCAGTCCTGGGGCGACTCTGAGCAGCTGCTGGGCTGGAGCGCTTGGGCAGGAAGTGTCGCATAGCCTGTGACGCCTTCTGTGCTTCTGTGAAGCGCTCAGCGAATCCTTTCACCGCAGGTCCAAAGAGGCCGCTGGGGGAAATTGGAGCATCAAGGAAGGAGACCCTGTCCGCATCCTTGATCTCCGTGAGCCACAGGTGGCGCTCGAGCACTACCAGGCTGGCCATAGACCTTCCTATGGCTTGGGCGGTAGTCTTGGTGGCTCGCAAAGCTAGGTCTGTTGCGCTTCTCAGCTCCCTGAGAGTCGCAGGATCAGGCTCAGACTCGTCTATGGCAGAGAGGAGCTTGGCCTGATAGACCTGTAAAACCGCCATAGAGTGGAGCGCGAAGCCGCCTGTCCAGCTGAAGCGTGGAGCGTCCAGCGAGCGCTGAAGTGGTCCTGCATGGCTTGGACGGGTGACTGGCTTCGCCTTCCAGCCGATGGCAGTGGGTGGGCAGAGATGTGCAGCCACTGACTCATCCAGTTGAGGCATCCTCTCATATCCCTTTTCTTCAGCGCCATCAACCGTAGTGAGGGCAGATGAAGCGGAAGTCTGGTCGGGCAGAGTAAGGAGGCGCCAAGATCTCGTGAGCTCGTCATGTACTTCAGAGAAGAACGGGCGATGGTCGTTGTTGAGGGCCTGACGGGCAGAAACCACTCATCCAGGCTGCGAGAGGGCTCCTCTGGTGGAGACCACTCCAAACCCAGCTCTTCAACCGCTTTGGAGAGGACACGGAAAAGTTCGGCATCCATCCCGGCTTTGGCGGCGCTGGTAGCGGGCAAACCTGAGGCGGGGTCAGTCACTGAGCCCCACAGCTCCTCAGCATCTGAAGCTACCAGTGACATGCTGTCATCGGCCAGCTCATCGTCACTTCAATGCTGACGAGACCAGATCGCTCACGCTTGGAGGGACGCTGGTCAGGTTGGATAAAAGGACGGAGAAAGCTCTCTGTGTGGTGAAACGAGGCACGCGGGATCTGAGCCGGCGTGAGCTCGCCAACCAGGCGCTGAAAACCTCTGCCCGCTGTTTTTCCTCACAGGTCCCTGAGAGGAAGAAAACGGGAGGGCGCGAGGGGCGGATCGCTCTCTGAAAAGAAAGCGTGCGCGCGGCGCAGAGAGGCGAGACTGATGCTCTCGCAGTGAGAGCAATCAGAACCAGCGAGCGCGGCATCCGCATGGGCTTTCCCCAGGCAGGAAACACACTCGCTGTGACCGTCATCGGCGTGCAGGTCTCCTGCACGAGCCGCAGTAACGGCGCCGGCATTAGAACGCCGATTTGCTCTTTTAGATAAACTTACGTGATCGCGGATAGCGGCAGCGAACGGGACCGGAACTGCTGCGATGCTGGGCGTTGAAGGCGGATCAGCCGAGCAGATCGAGGTCGCTGGGTCCTACTGCGAGGCGTGTCAACGGCGGTAGGCTTCTCTGGATCAGCGAGACGAAGTCGTCGCCGCTGAAGGAGAAAAATCTGAGGATCCTATGGCGAAACGACCGCTTATATAGCCAGATGCCCGCCCGTTTCGGCGGGAATATTGGCGTATTGCGTCGCCATAGGTTCGTGCAGCTCCGCTGCCGACCCATGGTTTCGTTTTTCTACACCTGCACGAACCAATAGTCGTGCAGTTTCACTGCATGATTAAATAAGACTTCAGTTCAGGAGAAAAAAGGCATTTTCCCATATGCGTCTTTACAAGACGCAGTACGAGTGGAGTATCGATAGGGAACACGGGTTACAAGGGTGATAATTCTAGTTTCTTATTTTAATCAGAAGCATCGGCTTAACAGCCAGAACAGCCGAACACACACACACAATCGCTCCTCTCTTCTCCTCTTTTCCCAGCGCGCCCCCCTTAAAGCGGCAGGCGCCTGTAATATCTTTCTAACAAACATGTATAAAACTTTGCATGCCACATATGAAAATACATGGAAATCCTACTAAATAGATTGATTAACTTTTACTTTTTATATAACCCATGAATTGACACAGTGCAACATAAAATAATGAATTCAACATAAGGTTACACACCTATAAACTACTCACACATACATGTATAGGCCTACTATTGGATGTTCAATGTATATATATGAAATACACGTGCACACTAATATGAAATCCATACCAATACATCTTATGCTAGTAATATACACTTGTGAATAACTTGCATATACATATAAACTCGATCCATGCATATACATCCACAACAACACACGCACATACATAAACTCGCTGTATGCCTTTACATACACGCATATAATCTTTATCCATGCATATACACCTATAAACACTCGCACATACATGTAAACTTGATGCGCGCAGACACACCTAACGTTATACATACTCGTATATATACATAAACTGGATCCATGCATTCCTATAAACACTTGCACATAAATATAAACTCGATGCACGCATACACACCCATAAATCACTCGCGCAAACATAAAAAAGAAATTCACAAACGTATACAATTCTGATAAGAAAGACACATGCTTTTGATGTGTATACGTAAGCAAGCGATTTCATATGTGGATGTGCGTTCTAGTGATGTCCGATTCACCAACGAATCGTTCGATTTAACCAGATCTTTTTAGTGAACCGGTCAAACAAGTTCACCAAATCAGACTGAATCGTTTGAAACGGTTCGCGTCTCCAGTAAGCACTAATTACTTAAATGATTCACTTTTTTAACATGCCTGACACTCCTTCTATCTCGAAATAAACCAATATCCCGGAATTAATTTACTCAAACAGTACAGTTTTGTGAAGTATGTGAAGAGAGAACACGAGCAGAGCAGCATGTGTACAGCGAGCCGCGTGCCGAACGCACTGCTAGAGCGGTTCTCGTTCTCGAGTCAAGACCGGTTGCAGGGGTTTTCGGATCACAAGTACACTGAACCGAGAACCGTTTCTTTCGGACACGTCCGATTTGAGAACCGATGATACTGCGCATGCGCGTCATTTTTCAAGCGGACGAAAAGCATGTTATCCAAGTATTTTGTTAAACATCAGAAAGTGTGATAATATAAAACATTTTATTTTTTTTAAAGATGAATGTATCTAATCTGTGTACTTTGTTCAGCTGAAGATTATGTTAGGTTATAGGCCAAAGATTTTTGTCGGGTATGTTGTAGCCTACCATAATAAGGACTAATAGGTATAAGGGGTGATTTATGTGCTGTGCTGTAATTGTATTTAATGATGACACATTCACAAATCGAGCTGATGATGAGCACGAGCAGAGCAGCTGATACGCGTGCAGTGTGCCGATTAGAGGAGTAGCTCCAGGAGATGGGCCAAGATGGCGCCAATGTAGTAGCTCTTACAAATATTATGTGCAACTCTTGACCTATCTTATCCTCATGTGAGTATAAACAGTATCAATCGCTGTCGATTTGACATTCACAAGAACCCTCATCACCTGATTTGTTTTGGAGGATGACACTTTTGTCTCATATGCATTTTTCTGGATATTAGCTTGCCAGCTGCTAACTGAGAAAGAGACCATGCTCGTTCTATCAGTCGTTGTAACAACTCGATTCGTCATCAAATGAGTCATTCTACTAAACGGTGCCATTTCCACTTAGCAATTTTCCAAATTTTTCATTAAAACAAACTTTTTTTTTTACTTACAACTTTAAATATATGTTAATCCTCCAAAAACATATTTTCCCACCTCAGGCACAAAATCCTTAATAATATTATCAATTTTATTCTAGCAAGAGAGTCTTTCTTTTACCACCCCGTCACGGACAATATGTATGCCATTAGAGTAGTAAAACAAGAAATATATTTTTAAAATCTAACGTTTTCCTAATAGTAAAACATCCCTTTTTTGGAAACCATCAATAGAAAGTCTGTAATTTCATTTAAATAATTAGTCCTAGTTTTTTAATCTTGAAATATGAATTTGACATTTCAATGGCCTCATTGTTTGCACTGAAAAAACGAATACACTTAAAAAATACAAATAAAGTTACATTTATTTGATTAGTCCACACAACAAGAACATCATTCAACATTAATTTATGTAAAATGTCTTTTCTTTTACATAAATTTTTTAACAAAATGACCCGTGACGGGTGGTAACTGATGTCACGGAGTTGTTCACTGTGACAGGGTGGTATGGACAAAGTGTGTGTCTATATGGTATGTTTGTTTTAAACTTTATAAAACTGGGGGAGGGGAAACATTAACATTGGATATTTAATGGAGAACTTTGGTAGTTTTTGGTAGTTTTCAGAGAAGTCAATGTGGATCACTGCCTCCTCTTTTGACAGGTTCTTCTTCAACTCTCTGCAGTATGAATATTGTTGATTTATGTTGAATGTGTGTCTTTTGAATTTATGGAGAAGAGTGTGGAATAACTCCACAAGATTGTCTTGTGTGTCCTCCATTGTTTTCTTCACGGTGATCTTGACAGTGGTTGGACCCTCCCTCGCATCTTCCCTTGCTTTCTCTGCTGTGGCCCATTGAGTGAATGCAACTTTTGCTGACCCATCAAATCTGGAGTCTTGTCTTTGCATTCCTCACGTTTTCCTGGAGGTTTCACAGGATATCATTTTAGTCAAACTCTCGAGATCTGAAGTATCTATGAGCCTCAAATTATGCAACTTCTCAATGACAAATCTGAGATTTTCATGGATTTTGCACATACATGTGTTCCGTTCAGTGAGAGTGGGATGTACAACCCAAAATGGGCGAAGCTTACAGAAAAGGGAGTATGATATGTTGTTTGTGTTTTCAGTGAGACATTTTTTGTGAAGATTTTTCATTGTGTCAGACAGAAACCTTTTCTGCTTCTTCACATTTTTCTTAGTAATTGTTTGTTTTCGTCCAGTCGTTATCCGACTGTTGTCATCTCGGGTGAAGAAGGTTTTGACTTTGGACTTGAAAGCAGCAGTGAACCTGTTTGTGAGTTCTCTTTCATAGGTAACTCAACGTCTCATAACCCTCCGCTCTCAGCTTGAGGTGTGTGAAAAGGAGTAATCCATTTTCATCCTCGTCGCGCTCCGGAGGCCTCCGCGGCTTCTCGTGAATCCGCGACCTGGGGTTCGGATGTTTAGCTCGAGGAGACGGAGAGTGAGCAGACAGGCCTCGCCTTTTCTCTCCCTCCCTCACCAGAGCATGTGCGCGCGAATTCACCGGTTGAATTCACGCATGATTATCTGTTTCCTAGCCCGAGGGCACGTTATACTGTTTCCTTCGGGATAGATGATGTTCTGCTAACTGCGGCCAACGACTCCGAGGATTTTGGGCCTAGTTTAGCAGATGCGCTACCGCTTAGCGGTCAGGAGGCACGGCCTTCACCGGCCTATTCTGAGCTCGTGGACGTGCTTTCGCGCGCCGCTGAGAAGCTCTCGCATGGATTGGACGACGAGCCCCGCGACTCTCGCTCTTCGAAACTCGACGAGCGGTTTCTTAGCGGTGTAAATTCCAAAATGAGCGGAGGAAGCTGCCGTTTTTCGGTGATCTGCATCAGGAGATTTTCAGATCCTGAAACAGCCTTTTTCTTCCCCGCCTTACTAACGCCGGGCGGCTGACTTCACCAACCTCGTGGTTTCGTGGAGCAGGGCTATACCGCCATGCCGTGTCTTGTGATTCATCGCTCGCTATGACCCGCACAGATAAGTAAATTATATGTTTGGGGTTTACGATGCGGTTTTGTGATTTGAATGTAATTTTGTGAGAATCTCTGTCTCATAACCCTCCGCTTTCGGCTTGAGGTGTGTGAAAAGGAGTCATCCATTTTCTTTCCCGCCGTGCTCGGAGGCCTCCGCGGCCGCATGAATCCGGCCTCTCGTGATTCAGCGACCTGGGGTTCCGATGTTTAGCTCGAGGAGAAGGAGAGTGAGCAGACAGGCCTCGCCTTTCTCTCCCTCCCTCATCAGAGCATGTCTTGTGTAATTCACGGTTGAATTCACAGGATTATCTGTTTCCTAGCCCTCCATACGATGGCCATCCTTCAGGCCTACCAGGACGGACGTCCTCAAGGAAATCCGAGGGGACTGGTCTGACTCCGGAGGCTGTAAAGGAGCTGCGCAGAGCCACTGACTTAGCTCTCAGAGCCACTAAGCACACCACACGCGCCGTGGGGCACCTTATGGCGGGTTCGGTGGCCGCAGAGCGCCATTTGTGGCTAAACCTCAGAGGAGAGCCGTTTCATCGCTATGGGGCAAGGTCAGACCGCAAAGCATTTCTGCCCGCTTCAAAGCGTGCTCTCCTCACTCAAAACCGTCACAGCCACCCCTAGGGGCTTGGCGTGCGGACAGTTCATCCTCATTTATTCTCGGTCTGGCAGTTGGGGACGCGTTGTCTTTCCCCGTTACAGTCCGTCCTTTCACCGCTGGCGGCCCACGTGTGTGGGGTCACAGTCGATTCTCCCTGCAGCGTTCGAGAAAAGACCTGCAGGGGTTTCACCGCTCTGGGCGAGGTCAGACCGCAAAAGCGTTTCTGCCCGCTTCAAAGCGTGCTCTCCTCACTCAAAACCGTCACAGCCACCCCTAGGGGCTTGGCGTGCGGGACAAGTTCATCCTCATTTATTCTCGGTCTGGCAGTTGGGGGCGCGTTGTCTTTCCCCGCTACAGTCTGTCCCTTCGCCGCCGCGGGCGCGCGTGTGGGGACACAGTCGATTCTCCCCTGCAGCGTTCGGACCCGTGCTGGCCACCTGTCAGTCCAGCACTTCACACTCCATCAACCCGGACAAGGGCGCCAAGGGCTCTCCTTCGTGGCGGAGGTGCCGCTGCTCACGATTCGGTCCGGCTACACATTTCAGTTTGGGGAATATCCCCCGCCTCGGCGGGGTTCAACTGACAGTAGTAAACAAGCGCCTCCAAGGCTTCTGTTCTACAGCTGTAGCTTTCCTCCCTCCTAAAGAAAGGGCGATAGAGGAATAACAGCCGTCGGACATCGAGCGAGGGTTCTTCAGCGAAGGGGCGGCCTGAGACCCATTCTGGATCTCTGGCGTTTTAATTTTCCCTCTACAAAGGGAAGTTCAAGATGCTGATGAGAACCATCATGTCTCCAGGTCCAGGAGGAGGACTGGTTTGTCACCATCGACCTGAAGGATGCGTATTTCACATCCAGGTCGTTCAAAGACACAGGAGATTCCTTGATTCGCCTTTGGAGGAAGGCTTACCAATACAAGGTCCTGCCCTTCGGCCTGGCTTTGGCCCGAGGACATTTACCAAATGCATGGATGCTGCACTGGCCCCTTTGAGGCTCCAGGGCATCCGTGTACTGAACTATCTGGACGACTGGCTCATTCTGGCTCACTCCAGGGAGCTAGTGAGTCGTCACAGGGATATCGTTCTCGGCCACATCCATTCTCTTGGCCTCAGGATGATCGCCAAGAAGAGTGTGCTCCTCCCATCTCAACGAACCGTATTTCTAGGAGTTCGTTTGGATTCCGTTCAGATGCAGGCCCGTTTGGCTCCTGCCCGGATACCAGTTTTTACAGCATGTTTGGCCCGCTTCAGGCTAGGCCATCATGTCTCTGTAGGTACCTGCCGCAGGCTGTTGGGCCTTATGGCAGCAGCCTCCCCTGTGTTGCCCCTAGGGCTGCTTCACATGAGGCCATTCCTTTGGTGGATGAAGGAGCTGAGGTTACACCCCACTGTACCAGCTACTCGCCTTATCAGAGTGTCGCGCGGTTGCTGTCGACACCTGTTAATCTGGCGAGACCCGTCTTTCTCCAGAGCGGGGTGAGAATGGGTGCGATCCACCATCGCCATATGATCGACGGACGCATCAATGACAGGCTGGGGCGCGGTCTTGAAGGAAGGCGGCGAGTGGAGAGTGGAAGGAAGAGTTCCTCTTTTGGCATATAAACTGCCTGGAACTCAGGGCTGTCTTCCTGGCTTTGAAGTATTTTCTCCCCGTCCTCGGGGGGCATCATATTATAGTCAGGACGGACAATATGGCGGTTGTGTCCCACATAAACCACCAAGGAGGTTCAAAGTCACGCACCCTGGACAGGCTTGCGCCATCTTTTCCTTTGGTCCCAAGACAAGTTCCTCTCTTTGAGGGCGGTTCACGTTCCGGGAGTACTGAACCTGGCGGCCGATTTTCTGTTGAGACAGAAGCTCAAGCCCGGGGAATGGATGTTGAACCGTCAGACGGTATCCCAGATCTGGGATCTGTTTGGCAAAGCGGAGGTGGACCTCTTTGCTTCTCAAGAGTCATCCCAGTGCCCGCTCTGGTTCTCCCTGAGTTTCCCGACGACTCTGGGCATAGATGCGTTCGCCCACCCATGGCCGAATGTCAGTCTGTATGCGTTTCCGCCAATAAAGCTGATTCCGGCAGTACTATGCAGAGTGAAGGTGAGCGGTGCCCGTCTCCTTCTCATAGCCCCATTCTGGCCCTCCCAGACCTGGTTCTCGGAGCTAACTCCCCTCTTGTATCGGCCTCCTTGGGAGATTCCGATCAGGCGGGACTTACTGTCCCAGCTTCAGGGCAAGATCTGGCATCCTCAGCCGGAGCTCTGGAAGTTGTGGGTATGGCCCATACAGGGCCAAGGGCTGTGATTGATAGTTTGCCTGCCGGGTTCAGGAAACCATAGCCAGAGCCCCGCTACTAGGAAGCTGTACTCTTCCAAGTGGGCGTCTTTGAATCCTGGTGTTTGACTGGCAATCGACCCAGTTAACTGCCCTGTTGGTCCAGTGCTGGAGTTTTTGCAAGAAAGGCTGACAGCGGGGGTGGCTGCTACCACCCTTAGGGTTTATGTAGCGGCCATTGCAGCTCGGAGAGAGCTGGATGAGATCCCCTTGGGGAGGCATCGGATGGTCTCCGCTTTCATGCGTGGGGCCAGACGCCCTAGGCCGGTTCGCCCCACGGCAATTCCTTCTTGGGACTTGTCAGTCGTCCTCGAAGGACTAGTGACGGCCCTTAGAGCCCTTAGAGTCAGCTTCGGATCGGATACTGACTCTTAAGGTTGTTCTTTTACTGGCGCTTACATCACTGAAAAGAGTTGGAGATCTGCAGGCTTTTTCTGTCAGTGAGACGTGTATGAACTTTGCCCCGGGTCTAGTCAAAGTTACCCTGCGGCCTAGGCCGGGTTACATTCCCAAGGTCTTGTCCACGTCGTTCCGTTCTCAAGTGGTCACTCTTCACTCTTTCCATCCCCCTCCCTTTGCTTCAAGTGAGGATGAAAGACTCCACTTGCTCTGCCCGGTCAGGGCATTGAAGCTGTATGTGGATCGCTCCAAAGTTTGGAGAAAATCTCCCCAGCTATTGATCTGTTTTGGTGCTGGTCGCCGCGGGCTTGCCACGTCGAAGCAGAGAATTTCTCACTGGGTGAGAGATGCCATTTCGCTGGCGTACGAGGTGCGGAACCTTCCTTCACCTCTTAGTCTTGAGGCGCATTCTACTAGGCGTAGCCTCCTCTCAAGCTCTTTTTGAGGGTATCCCTGGAGGATATTTGTGTTGCGGCAGGATGGTCCTCTCCGCACACCTTTGTCAGGTTTTACAACCTTGACGCGTTGATACGCTCCGGGTTCTCAGGTACTGTCTGTTTGAACCGACCGTATGTTGTTGGTTCATTTTGGGCCAGATAGGCAGCCTTTCAGCTTGGCGTGTTTGGTATATCGTTCCCAAAGCGGCAAGCTACGCGGTGTTGAGTTACCTATGAAAGAGAACGTCTCGGGTTACTCGCGCAACCCTTGTTCTCTGAATAGGAACGAGACCGCGTTCGCTGCTTCTCACGCTGCCGACAGGATTCTTTTCGGCAGAGAAATCTGAGGAGTGGATGGCGCGTTCGCCAGTATGACCTGACGACGTCATTGCGTCAGAGACGGCGTCGCGCCATCAGCCAATGAATTGGCGTGATTCTATATGGGTTCAAGACTCGGTCACGCGGAGGCGTTCCCAAAGCGGCAAGCTACGCAGTGTCTCGTTCCCTATTCAGAGAACAAGGGTTACGCGAGTAACCTGAGACGATTTCTGTTGGTGGAACAGAGGTCTTCACTCTGAACACTGCGACGCTTCTTTGAAAATCCAAGGGCATTTTCAGCAAAACCTTGTAGCCTGTACTTCTTCACAATCCTCCCCGCTGTTACCTTTGCTATTAGTTGTTTTTCTTTTTCTTTTCTTGCTTTACAGTACTTATTCTTTATGTCTTCAATCAAGGCTTCATGATAGAGTAGTGTTTTTCTGATTTTGGAGCTTACTCTGCTCGTCTTAGTTAATTCATTTATTTTTGAACGAGGGGAGTCATTCTTATTTAAGCGCTTATATCTTTTTCTGTATTTGTCAGCACGTTTTCTTTCCTTCTCTAACGATTTCTTTAGTTTTTCAATTTCTTTGCGTAGTGTATCCCTGTTCTTCCTGGAAATTCGCTTTCCTTCGTTATGTTGCCTGAAACAAAACAAAAATCTACTGGTAACTTAGGGGTTTAAGTCATGTACAACATATATAAAAACATTTACTCATCAATGATAGGCCTGCTTCTTATTCTCTACATGTGTCCATTTATTTATAATCCTAACTGAGCACAACCCTGACCTTGAAAATCCTAACTGCTGCTTTGGCTGTTGGACAGGATCTGGACTCAGAGGAAAGGTGTCCAGACTGTGCTTCCTAGCCTCTGCTTTCTCTTTTCTCTTCTTGTTTTGCTTCCTCCACTTTTAACGCAGCTGACGCTTGCCTCTCTCACTTAGATCACTAATCTTCTTCTTTTTTCCTTGCTCTACATCCCGTCTCCATCTTTGACGCTCACTCTCTAGATATTTTTGCTTCCTCTCAGTATCAGCATCCCGACGTGCAAGGCATCGCCGTTGTCTATCAGCAGCGCTTAATGGAGCCATGATGGAGACAGATCTATCTGCAAATGTGTGTGTGAGTGAGTGAGTGAGTGAGTGAGTGAGTGACAGTGAGTGAGAGAGATAGTGAGTAAGTGAGTGAAAGAGATAGTGAGTGAGTAAGTGAGTGAAAGAGATAGTGAGTGAAAGAGATAGTGAGTGGTGAGTGAGTGAGTGAGTGAGTGAGAGAGATAGTGAGTGAGTGAGTGAGAGAGATAGTGAGTAAGTGAGTGAGAGAGATAGTGAGTGAGTGAGAGAGATAGTGAGTGAGTGAGTGAGAGAGATGAGTGAGTGAGTGAGTGAGTGAGAGAGAGTGAATGAGATAGTGAGTGAGTGAGTGGGTGACAGTGAGTGAAAGAGATAGTGAGTGAAAGAGATAGTTAATGACATAGTGATTGAGTGACATTGTAAGTGAATGAATAAACAAAACAGGGTTAAGTTAACAGAAAAAAAATGATTAGCCTATATTAGAATCCTTGATTTCACACATCTTCACATTCAACTGGGAAGCAGAACCACCCCATCACATCCCTTACCACCACGTCACAATAAAACATGTGACGGGGTGGTAAATATCATCCCAAAATGGCCGCAGATCTCCCATGTGGTCAAGTTCCTCACCTAGCAAACATGCATTCTATCTGAAATATAATTTTATTTGCATTAATAATGTAAAAAAATATATAAAAATTAGTTTTCCCTCTCTATCTTGCGTGCCGGGGTGGTTGGTTTGAGCTTGACAGAACCTGCCTAACATGAAAAATCAACAAATAAAGAATGTAGAGGAATGTCAGTACTTGCCTGTTTTTGTTCTTGGTGGCAACAAGGCTCCAATGATGTCACTTCCGCTTTGTGATGTCATTTAAAGCAACAGCACATTATTTATAGATAAAACAAGTTAGTGTGACGGGGTGGTAAGTCAAATTGAGGGACGCACACAAATCATAAAATATTTACAAAAAATAAGGTTTATTTTGAATAAAATATATCTTATGTGAAAAGGGACACAAATATATCCTGAAAATAATATATATATATATTTTTAAATACATAACTTATTTGGTGATATTTTAGATGCAAATGTCATGTTGGTCAACACGGACATGTGAAATTGGCTATGTACTAATGCAAAATTATTAAAAATAGTATGTTATTATTTCAAATTGTATTTTTTATCATATATCATGTTAACAATAACACTTGAATGAATAACTTTAAGCTTTGTAAGCACATTTTGGGACATGTTTGTGCCTTATGCATCTCATCAAATGTTGCGGACCCAAATGGCACCCGTTTCGTAGAATGACTCAAATAACTTCCTTCCTTTTTTCTTAAACATTTTGCTACAAATGGAAGACGCTTAAGCAGTGAAACGAGTACATGTTTATGCAGAGAAGGACAAAGATGCCGTAACCTCACTAACGTTAGCTGAAACTCCTACAAAGAGCCCACAACTGAAGATGCGACGTCACACCACTGAACCGTCAAATGCAGTTCTGAAGTCCTTAAACAAAAAAAAAACATTAGAATAACGGAAGACTTAACACAACATGCAAGGGAAGCTCGAAACAAGCTGTGGCCACTCGTCAATCAAGCTAGGCTGGAAGGTAAACATGCAGGGTTTCAGGGTTCAACTGCTGTCATCGATGGGAAGAAAATCACAGTGGACGACAACTAAGTGACTCTTTTCTGGTCATGATATAAAGAGGTTTGTCACCCTTGAGGATTTTGCTATTTGTTAGGGTTCTATTGTATCCGAGAGAAATTGAAAGATCTTTTATTTTACCGTGAGGAGATCTGGACAAGTGTTGCGCTCACTTTCTTTTCTTCATCTTACTTTATAAAGGAAGTTCTAAGTTACTTGTATCACTTTTATGGTTTTGCTATACGTTTTTATTTGTTATTTCATGTCATTTAAGTTGACTTGTTTTTCACTTAATGTTAGGGGAATTCGAGACTTAACCAAATGTAAAGCTTTATTTCTTTTCTGTAAATAAGAAAACAGAGATGTCTAGTTTTTGCAGGAATCACATTTAAATTTAAAAGATTAATCTTTTTGGTCAAATCAATGGGGGAGCAAAATTGTGTATAGTCATGGTTCTAATAACTCTGCTGGGTTTATGACTTTATTTAATCTGCACTTTAAAAACACTGTACTTGAATCACATTGTTCGAGTGAAGGCATGTGGTTAATAACTGTTATTCAGTTTGGAGAAAGCATTGTTACTCTTACAAATGTCTATGGTTTTAATAAATTCAATCTCAATACTTTTCTTTTTTCAGATTTAACTTCTAAATTAACAGCTTTAAAGGTCAAATATCCATCATCATTAATTATGGGTGGGGACTTTAATGAGGCTCCTGACTTTTGTTATGATAGATTTCCTCCTAAATATGACAATATTACCTCTAATAAAATAATCAACGATTTATGTTCCAATCTTTCATTGGTAGATGTTTCCAGATTTCTACATGATGACATTTCCTCTTCCTTTACATGGTTCAAATCCGACTTAACACAAAAGTCACGAATAGATTTTTGGTTAATATCTGATAATTTGCTTTCTTTTGTTAAGTCTTGTAATATCCCTACTGCACCACTAACTGATCACGCAGGTATAGAATTAGACATTTTGAATGTTACTTGTAGTTCCCTAAGAAAACCAGGATATTGGAAATTAAATACTTCTCTGTTACAGAATTCAGATTATTGTTTGGGGATTAGAGGTATAATTGATTCTTAAAAAACAAAACAAATTCTCATACCTTAAATTGGGAATTGTGTAAATTTGAGTGTCATAATTTCTCAATAAAATTTAGTAAAGAATTGTCTAAATCAAAGGGATTACAATATGATTCATTATTAAAAGAAATTAACCATATTACGTGTATTACCTCTCCAACTGATGCAGAGAAAGAACATTTGTATTTATATTTGTTAAGAGAACAACTAAATACTTTTTATGTGGAAAAGGCTAAAGGGGCCTTTGTTCTGTCTAGAGCCAGTGGCTAGAAGCTGGGGGAAAAAACTGCGTAGTTTTTTAATTTAGAAAAAAAAAAGTGACTAAAAAATGTCCTCTCTGTACATTGTTGCCAATGTTGTTACAGATGAGAAAATAATTTCTGATTTTGTTTCAGATTTTTACCAAAAATGATATTCATCAACATTTAACCCAGACTCAAGGACCTATTCTTTAGCAAGAAACAGCCTTTTATTCCTTGTATAAGTATAGATAATAAAAATCTTTGAAAAGGAAATGTCTTTGAAAGAATTGGATGATATCATTAAAAAAAAACTCCTTTTAACAAAAGCCCAGGACCTTATGGTTTGCCTTTTGAGTTTTACTGGGAAAGTGTTTTGGGAAGATATAAGATAAGTTATTTTAAATGTGTTTAATGAATGTGCTATAAATGGAGAACTTACAGAATCAATGAAGCTTCCATCTTCCAAAACCTAATAAAGATATTTTGCACTTAGATAACTGGCGCCCAATCACGCTGCTAAATTCGGATTACAAATTATTAGTATCTTTATATGCCAATAGATTAAAACCATGTTTGGAGGAAATTGTATCTACCACCCAGTCTGGATTTATGAAGGGGAGAAATATTTAAAACAATATCAGACTGGTGTTAGACCTCTTAGATTACTCAGATTTAGTAAATGAGGAAGCACTAATTTTGTTTTTGGACTTTTACAAGACTTTTTGACACCGTTTAGCACAATTTCATGTATCATACCCTTAATTATTTTGGTTTTGGCCCAAACTTTAAAAATATGATGCATACATTTTATAATAATATTTCAAGCAGTGTTTCTTTATCCAGTGGTACATCTTCGTTTTGTTGTCCGAAGAGTGATTAGACAGGGTGTGCCCTATTTCCCCATTTTTATTTTTATTAGTAGCAGAAAGGTTAAATCTTTATACTGTACATTGCTCCCAAATTAAAGGAATCGAGATGGAAGACTTCACTTTAACTATTAGTCAACTTGCCGATGACACTTGTCTATTTCTTAAAAATAAAGATCAAGTCCCTGTTATTTTGGAGGCTCTTAAGCTGTTCTCTGATGCCTCAGGTTTATCAGTCAATCACTCTAAAAGTGAAATCATGGCAGTACACAACTTAGATGACTCGTGTATATCTGGGATACAGGTTAAACGGGTAGTTAGATACTTGGGTATTGTAATTAGTAAATCAGCCTCAGAGAGAATTGCAATACATTTTACACAAAAAATTACAAAAGACAAGTAATATTTTCAATTGTTGGCTTCAGAGAAATGTATCTATTCAAGGTCGAGTGTTGATCTCCAAGGCTGAGGATTTATTAAACCAGTCAGGTGGTCTATATAATCACACTGAATGTATTAGTAACAGCGGATTAAATGTATCTTCCAGTGAATATTGAAAACGAATTAATTGTATTTCCCCAAAATTACTTGACCTTATTAAAACTGAAAAAATGTATACGTCTGTAACTGGTTCTCTTCCAGATCTTAGTGTTGGGGGCCTTTCTATCAAGGATAAAAAATTGAATAACTTTTATTTTAGGAACATTTTAACCAGGGAAAACGTCTCAGGTTACGTTACGTGTAACCATGGTTCCCCGAATGAGCGAGACACTGCGTCCTAGGGTCGCTACGGGAACGCCTCAGCGTGACTCGTGTCTGAAGATACATATGTAAAAACACCACCTGTTGGCCGGCGACAGCCCATGACGTCACTACCGGGCGTGACCACAATATAAGGGGCCGGAGAATACATCATCCGCTTCTTGTCTGAAGCTTGCGTCCAAAGCATGGCCCAAAGCCTAGGGCGCGGTGTCTTGTTCCCCATTCGGGGAACCATGGTTACATCGTAACCTGAGACGCGTTCCCCTCCATGGGAACTTCGAACTACGTCCCCTAGGGGTCGCTACGGGGAACGTTATACCCACTTCACCATGCTGAGGGGAGTGCAAGCCAATTTTGCACAAAAGGCGAGCACTAAGCCAACTCTACCCGGCTAAGGGAGTTGCCCCTGGGACGGTTGATGGCTGTCAGTGATATTATCCCCTTCGGCCAAAGGCCGATCAGAAAGGCCGATCAGAGAAAGATTCCTTTAAGGGGATATGGCCAAGCACCTGGTCACTAGGTCCTGGCCGATCACTCAGGGGCTACCACTTGCTCTGCACAAGCTTACTGAGGGAACTGTCTCAACAGACCTCTTGGTAGCGTACACCCCTTTTTTTAAAAAGTAACCCTACCCTTCAGAGTGAGAGGGAACTCAGACGCCCCGAAGGGAGCGGCATGCTCATAGGTGACCCTCTATGGTGAGGGGAGCAATGCTAGCTCGACCAACAAGGAGAGCAACCTATCACAGAGCTCTGGGGAGCGGCGAACTCATTCCTCAGAATGAGAGGGAACTTAGACGCTCAGAAGGGAGCGGCATGCTCATAGGTGACCCTCTATGTGAGGGGAGCAACGCTAGCTCTACCGACAGCGAGCTCTGAGGAGCGGAGAACTCATCCTTCAGGACTAGAGGGAACTCAGACGCCCCAAAGGGAGCGGCATGCTCATAGGTGACCCTCTATGGTGAGGGGAGCAGTGCTAGCTCTACCAATGAGGAGCTCTGGAGAGCGGGGAACTCATTCCTCCGAGTGAGGGAACTCAGATGCCCAGAAGTGAGCGGCATGCTCATAGGTGACCCTCTATGTTGAGGGGAGCGATGCTAGCTCGACCATACCAGGAGAGCGACCTAACACAGAGCTCTGGGGAGCAGAGAACTCATCCCTCAGAAGGAGAGGAACTCAGACGCTCAGCAGGGAGTGGCATGCTCATAGATGACCCTCTATAGTGAGGGGAGCAATGCTAGCTCGACCAGCAAGGCGAGCGACCTATCACAGATCTCTGAGGAGCGGAGAACTCCTTCCTCAGAATGAGAGGGAACTCAGACGCTCCGAAGGGAGCAGCATGCTCATAGGTGACCCTCTAGTGAGGGGTGCAATGTCCTCTCAGACACTCAGACGCTCAGAAGGGAGTGGCATGCTCATAGGTGACCCTCTAGGTGAGGGGAGCAATGCTAGCTCTACCAACAGCGAGCTCTGGGGAGTGGAGGACTCATCCTTCAGCGCTCAGAAGGGAGCAGCATGCTCATAGGTGACCCTCTAGGTGAGGGGAGCACTGTTAGCTCTACCGACAACGAGCTCTGGAGAGCGGAGAACTTATTCCTCAGAATGAGAGGGAACTCACCTTTCTTTTATTTCTTTTTTTGTCCTGGCTTTGCAGGAAATTTCCACCTAACCTCGGTCAGGTAGAGTTTACGGTGGTTACAGGGGAATTAGAGAGGAATGAGAGGGCTTGCCTCTCTCTGACCTGCCTCTCTCTCACCCTAGCCGCAGGAGGGGGAGGGGCATGAGTCGCGAGACTAGCCTTCTGAGCCCATCTCTGACCCTCAGACCGAGACCAGGACCCCTGGTTGTTCGGGCTCAGACCTGGACTTCATAGAATCTTATCCAGGTCTTTCAGCAGATCAGTCTGGTACGCCTTAGTGTCTTGCAACGAAGCGACGGTGCTGCATATGCTGCTGCATATGCCCTGCCATTTAAGCGAGATTCAGGGGCTTAGATGGCCAGGAGGGAGCCTTGAGAGAGGATGTCTCTCCACAGAGAGATAAGCTGGTTATCATCTCTTGCACAGGGGGCATCCCCTCATAGCCATTTTCACGCATCCCCTCAGTGTCAGCATAACTAGTATGCTGAAACCTATGAATCTGAGAAAAAATTGCTTTTTCCACTCCTTCTCAACCTCCACATCGAGATTTTATGAAGAAAGGAAGGCTCACTCGAGCTGGGAGTTTATGGCCAGAAAGATTTATTTTTATGATCCATAACCTCCAAAAACTCATTCATATGCAGTGCAGGAGGATTGAGAGGGTTCAGTCTCAACTTGCTCGCCCTCAAACATCTCCTGCTCTTCCTGGGCATAACCCAGCAGAGCACTAGCCGCTGAATCTGATGATGTCAGAAAGATCGCATCGTCACAATCCAGCAGCTCACTCTCGTTCTCGGCCGATGTGTGCGAAAAGGGGCGGTCCCTCTCTAACTCATCGGCCACATCCAACTGCTAATTTCATTCGCCTCCGTGCCTCGGCAGCGGTGGGTCCCGAATCGCGGGAAGCAGACGGCTGCCCCTCTTTCCTTGAAAAGAGGGACAGGACGAGCTGAGCTTTTCATAGAAAAAGTTCTCAGTGCACGCAGATTTTCCCCTCAAGGACATCGGCGTGCGTGCTCCCAAACAAAAGGCATAAAATTGTGTGTGTCATCGGGTGTCAAATAACAAGGACGCGGATCCACACACAATCTTAAGCTGCTAGTGCTCGCCATGATAGAGACAAAACTGTACCCTTACCAGAATGCACGCTTCAAACAAAACAGTCAGTGAAGACGAAGAAGAGGACGATGTATTCTCCCGGCGGCCCTTATATTGTGGTCACGCCGGTAGTGACGTCATGGGCTGTCGCCGGCCAACAGGTGGTGTTTTTACATATGTATCTTCAAACACGAGTCACGCTGAGGGCATTCCCCCTAGCGACCCCTAGGGGACGCAGTTAGAAGTTCCCTATGGAGGGGAACAGTATTTTTTTATAAGGCAATAGTGAAGTGGAAACAGATGTATCCATTGCTTTTACTTCAGAATCCGTGGTCAGATATGAATAAATGTCATTCCTAATAAAGTCAAAGAAACTCATTCAAAAATAATTCATAGTTAAACTATAAACTTTTATCCCAGTACTTAGAGAAGCACCGAAATGAACATTCTTGGCCGAAGCAGAAGCCGAACAAAATGAAACACTGGGTTTTCGAGAAAAAAATTCCCCATTTATGCCTATTTTGCAATTTTTCACCATTGCATAAAATAAATAGCCAAAGAGTGTTTTTTACTCTTTTGTCCTGCTTTAAAAAAACAATCAATTTAAAAATATTTACATAACACTGAATTTTTGTAACTTCTATCAGACATTATACCAACCAAGCACAATTGTTGGCCATTTTTGAGACCCCCTTCTTGAATCAGGCATGTATTTTTTTCTGTATAAATAAATGCAGCCTTGCTGAGAAGAGATTTCTTTTAAAACTTTAGAATATATTACAGATCCCAAGTTGAACACTGTGTGAATTTTATAATACATTTATGAATATAGCTGTTGTAGGGTAATTATTATTATTATTATTATCATTATTATTGTCTTTATTGTTTAATTTCACAGAACAACATTACAATTACAATACTAACATTTATGAATGTTGAAGGAGCTTATATTTTGGCAGAAACCATGAGGAACCAGGAAGACCTCAGTGCTTTTTTGTTGACAGAAGATTTATAAATGATTCTGGCGAGTTTGGGAAGATGTTTGTTGCGCGTGTATCGTATTGGCACATGCCTTTAAAAAAACTAATACAAATGTTTCTGAGCAGCTGACGGTAACAGTGTTTTAGCGCAGATTTTTCTCGCTTTGAACTTTGAACCCTGGTGCAGCAAGCTCGTGCAGCGCTGTTTGAATTACATGCAATACGTTGCGTGTTATTAGAAAACATAACATTCTGCAGTTTATTTACTAATCGTTTGAAGCCATTTCGCGATTTCAATCATCATACAGTAGCCAGCATCATCCACCCTTCCTCTTCTTATCTGAGACATGAGATGCAGTGCTAAACGGTCTCGCAGTCGGTGCTTTGTGCTTCAAACACGTTAGCTGCATTAGTGTGCAATAGACATCGCTGAATCGTTGTCATTCAGGAAAAGATCGCATGGGTGTTTGAAGCAAGATTTTTTAACGATTAATAGAATAGAATAAGAAGCAAGATTTTTTTAACGATTAATGGTGCAGCTCTAATGTAAACTGCAAAATGTTTTGCAAGGTTATCGTCACGTTCTCGCGAGACCAGTTGGATCTTGCGAAGCACATCGGATCTCGCAAGATCTCGTGTCACGAGATCTGGTCCCATCCCTATCATATACATAAAGCAAAATGTATGTTAAATATACCAAATGGTAGACTATTTTCGATTGATTTAAGGATTTTAATGAATCTTTAACTTCAATACAGAGCCACCGCAAAGCTATTAAGACAACTCAGCTTATGTTTTTATTTATTTTGTTTATTTTTTTTTTGAAATGGTATTGATTTACAGACTCGTGTAGTTTTATACTGTTGTCATATTGTGCTTTGACTCTGTTCCCTTGTTATTGCAAAAAATAAAAAAATAAAGAGTAGTAGCTCTAGAGTGCACCATGGACGATGGGGCGACATATTAAGGTGCGACGTGACATCTCATAGCAAAGATTACTGTTAAATGTAGGATGTAAGACTGGGTTTGTAAATATCAGTGGTGGACAAAGTACACAGATCAAGTACTTGAGTAAAAGTACAGATACGATAATAAAATATTACTCCAGTAAAAGTAAAAGTACTGCTTTTTCAATTTTACTCGAGTGAAAGTACAAAAGTACTCAATTTTTATGTACTTAAGTAAAAAGTACTGATAGACAGATTTATTTTGCAATTTTATATAGACTACTTTGTTTAATTTTATATTAGCACATATTTTTATAATCATACTGCCCAAAATACCTGGGTTTTTCCCAAAATAACCACTATATAGAGTCAAGATATATATTTTGTTGATATGGACTACGTTGATGAGAGTGATGTAGTAATGTTCACTGTGAAGCTTACACTGCCATGTACCTGAGAGAAATCAGATTTCACCATTGTTGAAAACTCTGTTCTTCTAAAGTGTAGAAACTCAGAAGAGAAGACCAGGAGACTTCAGATTCGATCGTAGGATTCTTTATTGAAAAAAGTGTGATGGTAGGCTGCAGTCATCGAAATCTCATCTTAAGTCATTTTACAGGGTATCTTTATAGTCAGGATTGGAGGAGGGACTTTTTTTAGGTTGAGACAAAACATCAAAGAAAGCAAACATCTGAGGGCAGCGTTAGTTGGTTCCGGGAAACTTCCCGTGGTCCAATAAACCTATCGAATCCACGTCTGGCCAGGACAAAACCTATTTGCAGATCAAAGGTTGAATCTCTCAGTTGTCTGACTCATTGACAAAAGGCACAGCTGTCCCAAGCCCAAATGGTCAGGAAACGATCTCAAGCACCTTTGCCTTGCCCGACACATCTTAGTCAGGACGTGAATTCAAATCAAACATAGAATAACATTTGTGATCCTTCAATTCCCCCTTTGAGAGTTCTAATAACTCTCACAAAATACAAATTTAGACACTTAAAAGTTAATTCTTGTAACTTGTAATCGTTACAGGCACATTGTACATGTTCTGTGTTGCTTATATGTAATTGCATGCTGACACAGAAACAAAACATGCAATTAGGGTCCGTGAAGATTTTACGGGTAATAGTCTCTTCTGGTTGGAACTGTCATTTCCTCGTGAGAGGCGGGCGTCATTGCTGTAAGAAACACTTGATACTGTGGAGGCATAGATAGTACGCAAGTAGGAGAAACAACAGCAGAATTGCTATTTCCTTGATCCACAGCCAGGGTTTACCTAACAAGTTTCCGAACCATGAAGAATTATCTTCAGTCATCTGGTGTAATTTTTCTGAAAGACCAAGAATGTCTTGTTGGATTTTGTTCAAGTTCTCTGTTGGATCCATTAACCCGGTGCAGCATTCAGGACCGATAATGGTACAGGCTCCCCCTTGTGTTGCAAGAATGTAATCCAAGGCCACTCTGTTCTGTAAGATCATCATCTTGTGCGAGGCAAGAGTGTCCTTGATGTTGCCCAGGGCCAAAACCGTATCATTGGCCAATTTCTGTACAGAATCCGACAGGCTTCTGACTTGATCGAGAGCCTGCATGACACCATACGATGGGATTAATGCTCCAAGAGTTCTTGACCACCACGTTTGTACACAAGTGAGTCCTGGAATGCAGCCATCTTTGTTGGTAGAAGCTGAATTTTGTAGATGTGGAGAACTTGAGGTGGAGTGTGTATTTTCTCTGATGGCTGGTAGGACATAAACCAGGGTGCACCTGCCATTGAATTGGCTGGGTAGGATGCTGTAGACAGAAGTCCCACATAACCACAAAGTGCCAGTCGGTGGAGGAATCATACACCACTGATTTATGGCAAAAGTTTCGTAGGGATGGGTTCCCGTGAGACACTCTTTTAATTCATTCTCCTCTTTCGTATCTGATGTAGTAACGTACACATCGAATTCGGTTCTTCTTTCAATCACAAAGCTGCAACGTTCACGAGGAATTTCACCCAGTGTAGTCGATGCTGGAGCATGATTTTCCATGCACCAATAGAACATCCTTGGCATGAGTAGATCTGTCATGATGGGAGTAGCTGAAGTTAGGTTGCAGGATGGTAGTCCAGGAATGCAACACGAAGCTGGAGGAATTGTTACGTTGTGACATGTATCCTTGTTGTGTAATCCACTGGTATGATGATCGAATAAGGTACACGTGTCACATTTGGAGATAGGGTGTGCCACCCATGGGATTCCTGCTCCTACTGAAGGTGCGTGCGGCATGCAAACATTCTTTCCAGCAAACAAGGCATTTCTTGACATATTCATCAGCTCTACGAATATGTTGTTTCTGGGGTCTACACTTTGCGTGATGTCCATGATGGTTAATAGTACGAAAATCTTGATCATGTTGATGGATGACTGAAGTTCCCGTATGTGAGTCTCTGCGTTGTGTATTTTTATTCTTTTTCTTCTTCTTTCTTTTCTCTTTCTTGTGTGATAGTTGGCTCGGCAATGGGTCTAGTTGTTTTCTAGAGGTTGTGGCTTCATCCGCAGGTGAGAAGGGTGGTGCATATGGATCTCAGGACAGCCATCAAATGGTATCTGCACAGAGGAAGAAAGAAACACAAACAAGAGAGAACAACGGCACAGAGCAGTATTTGTAGAGTCTGCAAACATTAGGGTTGTATCCTCTGTTCAAAATATAGTCTGCTATGGTTGTTCCTTCTTTCCCTATTTCTCAATTCCTGCGACACCTAAAGAACAGTGAGGAAAGGATGGACTAATGGAGGGAAAGGCCTATGAGGAAATCTTCACCTCAGGGTTGGCCCCAAGCCTGTTGCTTTCGGTTCTTCCCTGGGCTCCTCACTGGTTCTTGTGTCTGCCCTATCCTATCCCTGCAGGGGGAGGAACAACCTTACAATGTGACACATGAGTCCAAGTTTTCCTTCCCTGACACAATACTGCAGCTGCTGTAATCAACATCACTTGATGTGGTCCGTACCACTTAGGCTCTAATGGCTTGTTTTTGAATGCCTTTATCATGACCCATTGACCTGGGACGATTGTGTGTCCACCTTCTGGTGGAGTCTGCCAACATGACTCAACTCTCTCTTTGGCACTCTGCACTGCCTTTGTGAGGTTTTCACAGTAGCGATCAGGGCATCTGAAGCAATGTGCACATCAGCATTTCTAAGATCAATCACACCTGGCATCTGCATTGGGCGTCCAGTAATAATCTCATGAGGGCTCAGTCCTACTGATCTGTTAGGTGATGCTCTCATACTACACAGTACTGCGGGCAGTGCTTCAACCCATGGTACTCCTTCCTGATGCATTTTGCTTAGCCTGGTTTTGATTGTTCTGTTTGATCGTTCAACCTGTCCTGATGCTTGTGGCCTATAGGGGCAGTGAAGGTTCCACTTAATCTTCAACATTCTAGACACTTCCTTGACTACCTGTCCTGTGAAGTGGGTACCTTGATCTGAGTCAATGCAATCTGGTAATCCCCATCTGGGAATGAAATCAGTGACAAGACATTTAGCAGTGTGTGCAGCTGTAGCGCGCCCTGTTGGATAAGCTTCTACCCATCTTGAGAACTTGTCTATTACTACCAAAACGTCAGTTTTTCCTTTACAAGGGGGCAACGATATGTAATCAACTTGCAGGTGACGAAATGGCCCTGGTGGAGCTGGGGTATGTGCTGCTGGTGTAATGGCTGCTGGTACATCATTATTTTTCTGACATGTAACACATCTCTTGACTGTTTCAGTGGCTGCGTTTCTGAATTTTGGATTCCACCATTGATTTGAGAACCTGTGATTCATCGTTGCTGGACCACTATGACCCAAACTGTGTATTTGTTGAGCCAAATATGGCAACAGTGATTCGGGAGCAACATACTTTCCCTTTGGTCCAGCAGCCGGATGAATCCACAGTGGCTCCTTTGTCTAACCATGTCCATGCTTCATATAGAGGAACGTCTTTATACAGATCAACGATTGATTCAGGAGGTAGAATTATCTTCTGTGCTGTACTACCTGAACACACTTGTACAGTTGCATAGAAACAAGCCTGTTTAGCCGCTACATCAGCAAGAGCATTACCTTTAGCTTCCGTAGTATTAGTTGTGAGATGTGCTTTCACTTTGATCACTGCTAATTTCTTTGGGAGTTTCATGGCAAACATTAAATCTTTCACTAATCCAGCATGCTTAATGGGGGATCCAGCAGAAGTTAGAAATTTTCTGGTTTGCCAAATGACACCAAAATCATGAATTACCCCAAAAGCATACCTAGAATCTGTGTAGATATTTGCAACCGATCCTGAAGCTAGCGTGCATGCTCTAGTTAAGGCTACTAGTTCTGCAGCTTGAGCTGAAAAATGATCTGGAAGACGACCTGAAGCAACTACTTCAGTGGTGGAAGTTACTGCATATCCTGCTCGTCTGTTACCTTCAATAACTTGAGCTGAACCATCAACAAACAACTCCAATTCTGTTCTCTATGGGAGTTTCTGCTATTTCACTTGTCGCTGCATATGGGCGTAACACAATCATGAGTCATTTCGCCTTCATCCTCTAACACAAATTCAGTCATTGCAGACATCATACATGAGGATGGGTTCGTGACTGGTGCACGCTGTATAACAATATTCGGGGCTGTGAGAGTTGCTAACCAATTTCCCCAACGGGAGGAGGTGACAGAAGTGACTTTGCTTGATTCATTAGTGCGGACACTGTGTGAGGGCATTTCGTTTACAGTCTGACCTAACACCATTCCTGATGAAGCCTGAAGCGCTAGATGAACTGCCTGTACTGCTCTGAGGCATGGGCCCATACCTTGAGCGACTATGTCAAGTTTACCGGAATAGTAATGAATTGGGCGTAAGCTGCCCCCATGATCTTGCATTAGACATGCAGTCATAAAGCCTAAGTGTTCATGGACATAAAGCACAAAGGGTCTATCAGATTGGGCAATTCCTAATGCTGGTGCTTGACATAGTGCTCTCTTCAAATTATTAAAAGCTTTGAGATGAAGTTCTTCCATACAAACAGTATCTGAATCTTTACCATGGCCTTTCAACAAATCATAGAGAGGCTGAGCAATCGAGGCATAGTCTTCAATCCAAGGTCTACAATAACCTGTTGTTCCTAAAAATGAGCGGAGTGTTTTAATGGTATTAGGCGGAGGTATGGCTTTGACTGAAGCCGCTCGATCCTGTGTAATGGATCTATTTCCTGTACCAATTGTTTGACCCAGAAATGTGACTTGCTTTTAGTGATTTGAGCTTTGTGAAAGCTGCATTTGTGTCCTTTTTTATGCAAATAGTCCAACAATGACGCCAATTCAGTTTGATGTACCTCATGATCTGTTGAGGCAATCAAAATATCATCGACATATTGGATCATAGTGGACTGTTTTACCGGACATTCTGGGTCACACAAATCACGCCTGACAGCCTGATGATATATGGTTGGGGAGTTTTGAAATCCCTGTGGCAATCGTGTCCACTGGTATTGTTCATAGTCAACTGTGAAAGCTAACCATGGCTGGCTGTCAGAGTGCAACGGTACAGAAAAGAATCCATTAGACATATCAATTACTGAAAAAATCTTACAATCTAATGGTAAGCCATTACAAATTGTAGATGGATCTGCCACTAGGGGTGATTTTTCAATATGTTTATTGGCTACTCTGTAGTCTATTGTAAGTCTCCATGTCCCATTAGATTTCTTGATGGGCCATATGGGTGAATTACATGGACTGTTGGTTTTAACTAGCACTCCTTGCGTCAGCAAATTTTCTACAATAAGTTTGATTCCTGTATAGCTTCTTTATTAATCGGATATTGTTTGGTGACCGGAGGTGGAGTTCCTGTCAATTTAACTGGTTCTACACCTGTCAACAACCCACAATCATCCTTGTCTTTAGCCCAAATTGGATGATTCTGTAAGAAAGCATACTCGGGAGGGTAGCATTATTGGTAGAAATCTGTGCTGAGGAAATTTTTATGCTAGTAGATTCTGAGGACATGTCTAAAGTTAGATTTATTTGTCTCAGAAGATCCATGCCTAAAATTGCACCTGTATTTAATGGAGCGCATAGCAATTTTGTAGTCAGAGTTTTTGGGCCAAATTGTACCTCTATGGGCGGAGTTTCATACAAAACAGAATCTTCACCTATTACACCAGTTAAACAAAGTTTGGTTTTCTTGTATGGGATGTTTAAACCTTGTGCCAATTTTGTAGGAATTACTGTAATTTCTGCACCTGTATCAAGCAAAAAATCAATCTCTTTCTCTTTTATGCTACCTTTCACAAAAATTCTTTGGTCATTGTGTTGGATTACAGGGGAAAGGTAGCTACTCACAGCCCCAATAATTAGTTTTTTTCCTGGTCTTGTTGTGCTCTCAGAAGAGCCTGAACTAACTGTCCTATAATTTCAGTGGTCACTGGCGGAACTACTTCAGGGTTGTGTGCAGGCTGAGAAGGAGCAGAATTATGCATAGCATTTCTTTTACTATCTTGTAACTTCTTCCTACACTCTTTCTCCCAGTGTCCTAATTTTTCACAGTATTTGCATTTGCTTTCTCTTTTAGACCATCTATTGTCTTGTTTCGTTGTGTTAAACGTAGCTGCTGCTACTCTTACTTTTGCCTTGACATCAGCATCTCTTTCCCATGTAGTTAACCTGTCTAGGTTACTTCTGAGAGTTCTGTTAGACCAAGTTAGATCTAAGAATGGTAAAGCTTTTCTGTATTCGGCTACAAGGCCATCTGACCAGATACGAACCAAGGGTCCCTTGTCATCCAGAACACCTTCAGGGTCATCAACAATTCCACTGTAGATTACAGCTGACTGACAAAATCTCTCAGTATATTCACTCACAGTTTCTTCTTTCCTTTGCACACAGGTAGTAATTCTAGACCAATCTATTTTGGGTCCTAAGATATTCTTTAGGATTTTCAAAATACCTTCTCTTAAATCACCCTTACTGGCATTTCGCAGTTCAGAAGTAACAGCAGATTCAAAACTGTTGAATTCAGATTCAGTTAGTATTTGTGACATCAGCTGCGTGACTTCTGCCAACGACATGTCATAAAGACGCATTTACTGATCAATGTTCTTCTAAATTCAGAAAAATGTGCGTGCTGATGGTAAACTCTGAGATAGTCTCTCTATATCTTTAGGACATAAAGCTTTGGCAGCAGTTTGTATTTGCACAACAGAAGAATTGAGAGGAACACCATCAGTGTCCTCAATCCCCTGAGATCTTCTTCTAGCCCCACACACATGGACGGAATTTACAGGCACATCAGTTACTGATTGGAGAGCTACATCTGTTTCAAAGAACGCTTGTAAATCAGGGTAAATGTTATCAGGCTGACTTACTTCCAAATCAGTTTTTGCTTCAATTTTCTTGAGGTTCAATTTCTTAGTCAAAGTGGATACTCTCGCACGGAGTTCATTGTTCTGTTTCTCTAGCTCTGCGTTACGCTGAGACTGTTGTGTCGCTAGCGTTACACTGAATTCCTGTGACAACAGATAATGCCTTTCACATTGTTCTTACGAATGCTTGCTCCTAGTACCTTTTACACTCATCTACTGACCAAGTCTTGTCTGGATGAATCTCATATTTCAGCGTTAGTTCTTGTCTAACTTTTTCAGTGACTATTAGGTCCATTTGTTCCCCTAACAGTGTTTTGAATTCACTATCTGACCACAGAGGAGTCGCAAGACCACTCTTTTCTGTGGTTGGAATCAGCCTAGCATTCCTTCTGACCATTTTGTAAGTTTCTTCGGTACTACACAAACAAAACAAACACTTCTCTGATCAACAGAGGGTACACTTGTTTTTAACACGTAATGCCAAAATCTTCCTGCCTGAAAGAACAGAGGATAAACCAAAAATTAGCACGTAATGCTAACCTTCCCTGCCTGAAAGAACAGAGGATAAACCAAAAATTAGCACGTAATGCTAACCTTCCCTGCCTGAAAGAACAGAGGATAAACCAAAAATTAGCACGTAATGCCAACCTTCCCTGCCTGAAAGAACAGAGGATAAACCAAAAATTAGCACGTAATGCCAACCTTCCCTGCCTGAAAACAGAGGATAAACTTCCCTGCCTACAAGAACAGAGGATAAACTCTTCCCTGTCTGAAAACAGAGGATAAACTTTAGTTAAACAAACCCTACAGATGTATGTTAACTCTTCTCTGACGGCACAGAGGATACAAAAATTTGTACTGGTCTTAGGTTCTTTTTGGATTAGAGACAGCACTCACCAGAGAGAAAAATTCAGTCTGGGAATCCTTGAATCCTTGAAGTTTCGCTGGATTCCAAAAGATGCAGATCTTTGTTTGAGCTTGAAGTTTTTTTTTCAGGTGAGGAAGCTGGAACTCTATCCGGTCTCGCAGCATCTGTTGAAAACTCTGTTCTTCTAAAGTGTAGAAACTCAGAAGAGAAGACCAGGAGACTTGGATTCGATCGTGATTCTTTATTGAAAAAAACCCCAGTGTGATGGTAGGCTGCAGTCATCGAAATCTCATCTTAAGTCATTTTTACAGGGTATCTTTATAGTCAGGATTGGAGGAGGGACTTTTTGAGGTTGAGACAAAACATCAAAGAAAGCAAACATCTGAGGGCAGCGTTAGTTGGTTCCGGGAAACTTCCCGTGGTCCAATAAACCTATCGAATCCACGTCTGGCCAGGACAAAACCTATTTGCAGATCAAAGGTTGAATCTCTCAGTTGTCTGACTCATTGACAAAAGGCACAGCTGTCCCAAGCCCAAATGGTCAGGAAACGATCTCAAGCACCTTTGCCTTGCCCGACACCTCTTAGTCAGGACGTGAATTCAAATCAAACATAGAATAACATTTGTGATCCTTCACCATCTAATCTTCACCAGTAAGAAAAAAGTGTTTTAGAACTTGTTGTTTTGCAGAACGACAGTTATATATGACATGAGAATTAGGCCTGTAACTAGGAAGAACATTTTAAGGAAAATCTAATTATATTTTCATAATGATTTTTCTTCTCAAACTTTGTCTGTGGTGTAAAAACACCCTGGCCAAACGCCCCAGAGGGCATCACTTCCCACTCTGATAATTACTGTAGTTACTATGTTCTGAACATCACATCCTTTCTTTTTCCTCAGATGGAATCTATCAAGGTGGCTGAATAAAGATATTTGGATTTTATATTTCCTCAACTTAACACCAGCAAGCTTGTTAGCTAGACAGTTAGCATCAGCTAACAATATTTACTTATTTTCAGTATGGTTATGAATAAACATTCATATCTGTCTACTCGGCTAGTTGATCTAAACAATATAAAAATGTATACTGTTGATAAAACAATATAAAACAGGCGTCACATAGGTCTAAATGCATAGCATTTTAATAAAACTGCTAACGTTACAGCAGCGGGGAATATGAACGTGCATGAGTTATTTTATTTAATCGGTGTTATTTTAATGTTTTGTTTTTGACCTAAAACATAACGTTAGAGACACTGATGTTGATCTGTCTGCATTCAAGCATTTCAGTGGGCTTAAATAGATCACCCTTTACAGCAGATTTAGTTCACAAACAACTGACAGTTTTGACCTAAATATTATTTTCAGTTACAATAATTAATCCTAAAATTCGACATTAGTAACGTACTTTTCACAGCATCAGTAGCGCTCACAAGATCTCCCGGTTCTTTACTTGTGAGTTCAGTTCACTGAAGAAGACTCGCTCTAAACAGATCATTTGAATCAGTGAGTTTTCGACTCGAGAACAGCTGCGTTTGTTGCGATTTCGCGAACCGATTGAACAGGTTCATTGAAAAGAGTCAGTTTGTTCATGATTCAGACACCGTTCTCGTCTTGGAGCACGTGATGTATTATAAGGAGTAACGATATGTTTTATGAAATGTAGTGAAGTAAAAAGTACGATCTTATGCTTTGGAATGTAGTGAAGTAAAAGTAAAAGTTACTCAAGATAAAACTACTCCAGTAAAGTACAGATACTTGAAAAATGTACTTAAGTACAGTAAGTAGTTTTACTTCGTTACTGACCACCACTGATAAATATTGATATGAATCTTTTGACATTGCACAGTTTTACACATTAAAAGCTGAAGTGTGTATCATTGTCAGTATTTGACAAACTAGTTGGTTAAATCAAGTTTAAAACTATTTAATCTTACTTTTAAAGATGAAGTAGAATATTGAAGAATGATGTAGAAACAAACACACTACACACATGTAGAAACAAACGCACACATTAATTAACTTCAAATTAATACAAGTTATCTGAAACAACATTACAAGAGGTGGGGAATATATTTGTTAAGAAAAATATACAAACTTACCACAACCAAAGGTTACTGTTAAATGAAGGCTGTAAAAATAGGTCTGTAAACATTTAACCTTAAATATAGTTAATGGGAATCTACGTCACGCCACGTTGCATTCTGTCATGTTTTAGAACACGCTCTGGAGCACACAGTGTAAAAAAAAGCAAATCACCACAGAAAAAGCTGACGTTTTACATTAATATATTTTGAAAACATCTTACTGCTTAGAATAAAGCAGACTATGCAAATGTAGTTCTAATCTAGTCTAAATGTGAATGTGCATTAATTCATCCCACTCGCAAAAAAACAGATTCAGTATTCATCAAAATGAATTAAAACAGTGAAATGCAAACTCAGAATATGATGCAAACCTGCAATAATTGAATATGTTAAACAACACAAATATATCTAATCTCATTTTATTAACCAATGTGTTTGCTGCTGACCTTTGATGATCCAGTTCAACCAAACTAATAAGCAAAAATTACTTTAGATAAACTAACAATTGTGCTTCCTTGTTTTTTATTGCTGAAGAGTGTTGAACCTTCTTCTCCTGCCGTCTACTTTACGGACATGAATTTACTCTTCCTTCAGCCTGAGGTTTATTCATTACACTTTTTGGTGTTAAAGGACTTTTACATTTGCTATAAATATAACTTCTTGTATTAAAAACAAACAATCAAGCCCTGCTCATAATTAAAATGTAACGCGAAAGTAACGCAATGGTAATGTAATGCATTACTTTCCATAAAAAGTAACTTTAGTAATGTAATTAGTTACTTTTTTAGGGAGTAACACAATATTTATAATGCACTACTTTTAAAAGTAACTTTCCCCAACACGGGTCAGGAGCACTTGAATGAGCTGTAAAGCTACAGAACATACACACGCACAGTATCTTAGTTTTTTTTTTTTCATATTAATTATTTGAAACCACATTACAAGAGGTGGGAATTATATTTATCAAAATATATATAAACAAAAATAAACTTGAGCTAATATTCCAGAACTAAATTTAAATGAAAAATATAGTATAATATCACCTGCAGTTATTCCTGAAGAGGGGTGAAAAATTACCCTGTCTCACAAAAAGGAGATCCTGTCTAAACAGGCCTGATATTATTACTCAAAATCTATGATAATCCACATGTGCTGAAGAGCTAACGTAATTCGACGTTCCCCAACGCAATTTCAGAATTAAAAATGACAACAAAGCAATTAACTATTTTATTAACGTTAATGGCAACTGTACAAATAAAGAATATTTAAACAGTTTTCTTACTGTGTTCCATCTTTGTACCACCTGCTGTTCTGAAATATTCGGTGTCTGAGATATTCGGTGACGCTGGGGTGAGCATACATGAATATTCATGAGTTTCCTGTTTCGTGTTAAAGCGCCACTGAAAATATCAGTGCACTCTAGGATCATCACCGCACAGAAAGTTTACATAACTTAAATATGTTTCAGCGATTTAGCCTTTTTTTGTTTGTGTTGTACAATAGCACAATAGTTTGTAGATTGTATTATCCTAGGCTATATGTTATGTTTGATTTAATGATTACAGCCATTGATTTCCCTGCCTATCATTTGGATATGCTCCTGGTAAATGATCCAACAGCCATTAAGTATGTTATACATGTGTTTTAAACCCTTTCCAGGGTCTTTTAAACTTGCGTTTGATAACTTGTATACAAACTTCTGAGGTGGCATAAAGATCTGATATAATATTTTTATTTTTGCTTGTTCAGCTGGTAAATAACAGATTTTAGTACTTAGTTAGCGAAAATTATTTCACATGATTTAAGTAGCAAAAGTAACATACCTCATATTAATTTGCACAGTTACTACTGTAAAGAAATGAAGTTATAATGCTGAATACATTAAATACAGCAAATTATTTGGTGTTAAGTTTTATTTACAAATGTGTATGTGGACAAGACATATTGGGGGGGGGGGGGGTTGGGGTAAACACTTTAAATAGGGCCTTGACATCCTGGACAAATAAAACGTGCCTCCAATCTTGGCCAGCTTATTCAGTCAGTGGTACCAGCCATTGCAAGCGTCACATGCAATCTAAACAAAATCAGATTTACAACATGAATGAATAAGGTAGTGCAATTTTAAAATACACTGTATATAATATAAATAATAATAATCTAAAACATACCCAAATGTCTAGCTGGTCAGGTGTGTGGGAATATTGTTCTCCACAAGCCAGCACAGGTTATCCAGAGGTTCTGTGGAAGGTAATCATTATATTCTTAATGCTTAATACATCATCCCTTTTTAATATAATGAAGATAAACCTGATTCATTCAGAAGGCATAAACCCAGGTTTTCACGTATCTGTGCAATGTTTGTGTCTGGGCATGAGAAGGTCAAGTCTCCCCCCAGAAGAAGTGCTACTGCAAACTAGAAAATTGCCATTGAACCATTTACACTGATTGGCCTGTGATTTTATTACCTATAATTATAGTAACCATTGTATTAGATTTTGTTTTGCAATCCGAATTAAATTTAATTTACCTTATTATCACTGTTAATTCATGTTGAATGAAAGTTTTGAGTTGTATGCTATATACTAGGGATGCACCGATACCGGGGCCCGATACTGAGCTCATGTACTCATACTCGTAAAAACACTCCGATACCAAAGACTGATACCCCGTGACGTCATCGACAGAACTTTCAGTGCACAGAGACTCCGGCAGCAGCGACAGAATGTCAGGCTCAGCAGTGTGGAAATATTTCAACATTAATGATGACAACCCACACATGGCAGACTGCAAACTTTGCTCCGCAAAAATATCAAGAGGAGGTACAAAAAGCAGTACTTATAATACGAGTAATATGATAAAACATCTGAAATTGAAACACAAAAGTGAGCACGGAGAATTTGCCGCTAGCAGTAACGTTAGCACTCAACAACCAACCCTGCAGCAAACCTTTGCAAGACGAGAGAAAATGACAAGAGATAACCCGAGAGCCAAACAAATAACAGAGGTGCTTACCCAATTCATTGTTCTTGACGATCAACCGCTTTCAGTCGTTGATAACGTGGGATTTCATCGCTTTGTTAATGTTTTGGAGCCGAAGTACGAGATTCCCAGTCGCTGCCATGTCACAGATATTGTTTTGCCACAAATACACGATGCAGTGAAAAAGCATGTCGTGTGCATGTTGCATGACATAAAAGCAATTAGCTTTACCACTGACATTTGGAGTTGTAGTGTAAATCATTGTCTCTCATCAGCTTAACGGCGCAATGGATAGATGGCGATTTCACTCTACAGCAAATCATGCTTCATGCAAAGCAATTTCGAGGCTCACATTCGGGTCTAGCGATAGCAAGCGTATTTGAGGAAATGCTTGTAACTTGGGCAATTCCCAAAAGTTCTATTCTTATTGTGTTGCTCACAGTGGTGGTCAGTAACGAAGTAAAACTACTTCGTTACTGTACTTAAGTAAATTTTTCAAGTATCTGTACTTTACTGGAGTAGTTTTATTTTGAGTAACTTTTACTTTTACTTCGCTACATTCCAAAGCATAAGATCGTACTTTTTACTTCACTACATTTCATAAAACATATCGTTACTCCTTATAATACATCACGTGCTCCGAGGCATGAAAGCGGTGTCTGATTCATGAACAAACTGATTCTTTTCAATGAACCTGTTCAATCGGTTCGCAAATCGCAACAAAGCGATTAATTCACGAATTGCAATGATCTGATTGCATCTGTTCTCGAGTCGAAAACTCACTGATTCAAATGATCCGTTTAGAGCGAGTCTTCTTCAGTGAACTGAACTCACAAGTAAAGAACCGGGAGATCTTGTGGCGCTACTGATGCTGTGAAAAGTAAGTTACTAATGTCGAATTTTAGGATTAATTATTGTAACTGAAAATAATATTTAGGTCAAAACTGTCAGTTGTTTGTGAACTAAATCTGCTGTAAAGGGTGATCTATTTAAGCCCACTGAAATGCTTGAATGCAGACAGATCAACATCAGTGTCTCTAACATTGTTTTTGACTTCAAACAAAACCATTAAAATAACAGATTAAATAATACCGAACTCATTTCATTTCAACATGACCAATTGGGTTTCATAGTAAAAGAATTTAATCTGTTTTTATATTGTAATTAACAGTATACATTTTTATATTGTTTAGATCAACTAGCCGAGTAGACAGATATGAATGTTTATTCATAACCATACTGAAAATAAGTAAATATTGTTAGCTGATGCTAACTGTCTAGCTAACAAGCTTGCTGGTGCTAAGTTGAGGAAATGTTTAGATATAAAGTCCAAATATTTTTATTCAGCCACCTAGATAGATTCCATCTGAGGGAAAAAGAAAGGATGTGATGTTCAGAACATAGTAACATAGTGTTTTTACACCACAGACAAGGTTTGAGAAGAAAAAAAAATCCTTATGATAATATCATTAGATTTTCCTTAAAATGTTCTTCCTAATTTCAGGCCTAATTCTCATGTCATATATAACTGACGTTCTGCAAAACAACAAGTTCTAAAACACTTTTTATTACTGGTGTAAATGAGATGGTGAAATCTGTTTTCTCTCAGGTACATGACAGTGTAAGCTTCACAGTGAACATTACTACATCACTCTCATCAATGTAGTCCATATCAACAAAATATATATCTTGACTCTATATAGTGGTTATTTTGGGAAAAACCCAGGTATTTTGGGCAGTATGATTATAAAAATATGTGCTAATATAAAATTAAATAAAGTAGTCTAAATAAAATTGCAAAATAAATCTGTCTATCAGTACTTTTGTACTTAAGTACATAAAAAATGTAGTACTTTTGTACTTTCACTCGAGTAAAATTGAAAAAGCAGTACTTTTACTTTAGTAATATTTTATTATACGTATCTGTACTTTTACTCAAGTACTTGATCTGTGTACTTTGTCCACCACTGGGCTCACAATGGTTAGACAGTTCACTGTTATATTTCACTGTGCACTTTTGATTGTTACACAACAGTGAACATTGCTACACAGTGTTATGTTATAAACATTTGTTCAGCGAAATTAGTTTGTAGATTTTTGATAACTTTGTGACAGGTTGATAAATGTTTTTTTTTCATATATTATTGTTATTATTATTATTATTAATAATATTATTTTATTATGACCTTGGTTTGGTTATGGAAGTTATTAGATACTGTGAAAATAGTTTGTACTTTCACAACCTTGTGACAAGCAGAATATTTTTTTTTTTGAGTTACAGTTGTTTATAATTAGAGAAGCTGTCCTAAAATTATTAGTCTCACTGTGTCATTACCTGCCACATCCCAAAAAACTGGTATCGGTATCGGTGAGTACCAGGAAATAAATATTGGTACTCGTACTCTGTCTTTAAAAAATGGTATCGGTGCATCCCTACTATATACATTTTCATGAAGGTCAACAAAATGATCAAAAAAGTTATTAACTTATATTTGAATTAAAGACTGTGTTAAGAATGATTATATAACTATTTAAATGTATTACAAAAACAGTAACAATAATTTATTACTTAAGTTGGGTTGATGTTGTGTAGGCTACCAACTGAGCAAACAATAAGAAACACAACACAATGATCACAACTGAAACTTTATTGCGTCACCAACACCAAAGATACATTTATATCAGTTATTAACAGTTTTAAAGATTGTCAAAATAAATTATATTATATATTTCATATATACATATTGAACATCCAATAGTACATGTGTGTGTGAGTAATTTATAGGTGTATATGCACATGTTTTATGTGTGTATTGATAAGCAAAGTTTGATTTAAATCCTACTTGGCGCCTCATAGAAGTGAAAATTGTTCACCATTTGTATTGAAAAAAAAATCAAATGGGGATTAAATCTCCAGGATGGTTTCACTCTTGTTTTTGAGTGTGCTCAAAATACATGAAATCCTGTATATTCAAAAATGAAAAAAGACAAAAGTACATTAATGTAATTAGGAATTATATAAATGTGTATAATATTCAGTTAGAGCCTAAAAAAGGTTTGAAGCATAAATGTGTTTGATTGATTGTGTTTGATTGCACCATGATTTATTTACTATTAGATCTATTCTTAAAATTTGATAGGAAAGCTAATACATCATGTAAAAAATGTATTAATGAAGAGCACCTATTACTTACAATAAGAAAGCAGGCTCCTAATATAACTGCTTTTATTTTCACATCCAAATCCATTGGAAATCGTAAGCCAAAGTTGTCTGCATCAGTAAACGCTTCTGCTTCAAATCCTGTCCACTGTTTACTAATTCGACCAATCACTGAGGACTCATCCAGTGACATCACCTGGCATCAAATAAGCATGTGACTGTTAGATTGATGATCAGTTAGACACATAAAATGGTGTAGAATTTAATTTATAAAGCCATTGAACTTCATTCTGCAAGCACAAAATATAACATTTGCAGCAAAATAGTTATGTATTTATCTAATAGCATATACATACAATACAATACAATATAGACTACCGTTTAAACATTGAGATCTCTTATCATCACCAAGGCTTCATTTATTTTCATTTTATTTTCAGCATCATTACTCTTCAGTGTCACATTATACTTTAGAAATCATTCTAATATGCTGATTTGGTGCTCAGAAAAAAATATTATTATTGTTAGCATTGAACAGTTGTGCTGCTTAACATTTTTGTGAAAAATTGTATACTATTTTTCAATGTTATTTGATGCATAACAAGTTCAAAAGAACAGTGTTTATTTGAAAACAACATTTTAAATGTCTTTACTGTCGCTTTAGGCCAATTAAAATCTTAATAAAATAATTATTATATATTATTATCTCACAGACTTGCAGTTGTTTTGTCTTAGTTTCTGTGTTTATAGACTTCTGGTTTGTTTACATTAGTTCCTCTTTCCCTTTGTTCTACTTTCCTGCCATGTATATGTGTCATGGTTATTCATGTAACTGTTTCAGGTGTTTATCATTAGTTCCCTCATTTGCCCTGTATTTAAGTTGCTCTATTTTACCCTTCAGTTGCCAGGTTTTTGTTAATGGTTAGTTCACACTGTTATGCCTGTTTGTTCCTTGTAAACCATGTTTGTGTTTTAACTGGCTTTGTATTTACGGACTATTTGTATTATATTATTATATTTTGAACATGACAGTTTATTTTATGGTATAATGTATGCACCATACCTCAAAATTAACATCAGAACAACATTTGCAGTCACAGAACGGCCCCACAATCTTCAGAACAGGTTCTTTTCTCTCATTCTGGATGGTGAACTTTGGCAAGAAAGGATGCCAGCTTTGTATTACATAACCAATTGGGCTGCCCGGGGGACTTTGAACCTCCAACTGAAATATATGAGGCAGAACTGACATGCTAAAACAGCAATATATATATTTTTCAAATAGTTATAATCACGTATCCTTTTTATTTGTTGCGGGTATACATGAATGCAAAGCACGATGCAAAACGTTGGGCTAATATGCATGAAACAGTATAAATGGTGAAGTGGACATGTTGTACAGTACCTCTTGGAGACAGCAAGGAAAGCAACAACTACCACAGTTAAGGGGGCGAGAAAAAGTCATCACTTCCTGTCCCATGTTATCCTGGATATGAAGCAGGAAAGAGCGCACTGGTCCACAGACCATGCGGGTACAAAAATTGCTCTCCTCAGCAGCAAAAAATACCTGCTGTCCTAAACTATTTTTCACCACATATTGATTATTGGTCTCCCATCCGATGAGAACTGTAAGAGAAAGAGAGCATTTGTAGTCATGTGACAGAAGTTTAGAAAAAAAATCCTAGTGCAATCAATGGCCAAACATTACCTTCCATTAATTCCACTTTCTGATGAACTAGAAGCTGGTCAACCTGTGATAAGCAGCATTGTTGAACTTAATATAGGCATAGAGTGTATTATTTGTCCATCTTATAAGATGTCCATAAGTACACTGATGCCACAAACCACAGTCACCCATGCAGAGAGAAGCAAAGCCAAAGACACAGGCAGTTTTATTGTAGTTTTATTTTAGAGGCCCAAAAGTTACATGCAGTTTAAATTATCTCATCATTTGGAAATAAAATTGCTTTTTTTTTCTACACACATATAAACATACGTTTGGTTTGCTATTCTTATGTTTATTCTTATCCCACTATATTCCTAACACAGATTCTAGAGAAAAACAATGATTTTTCTCTATAGTGAATGTAAATGTTTAATTGTGAGAATACAATTCACCTGGGTCAGGTACTCCAAACCTGATGGACAGCCCAACGGTCTGTCTGGGGCTGGCATGACCTTTGGGACCTGAGGTGGCACAAAGCCTGAAGCAGAGAAGAACATGTTTACTTACAGTATGTGAACTCTATACACATTATTCATGTTTATGTCTTTACCTGCTGCTGGTGTAGGATAAACTTTATTTCCTGGATGAGGGCCAATGGTATATGCTAAGGGAGAAAGAGAAAATCTGATAAACTATCAGATATCTATCTGCACCTGTACAGATCATACGATCAGATACACGATACATGAAATGAGGAGATTACAAACATGTTGATCTAGGTAGAAGTGACTCATATGTTGCTGCACTATTTTTTATTTAAATTTTTGATGATTAAGAGTATTTGAAGATTTGTCAATATGTTTAATAAGGTTGTGAAATATATTGAATTCAACTCTCACCAGGTGTCACGGGCACATTGGCTGAAGATACATTTGCTCCTCCTGTCTGGTCTACAAGAAAAAAGCAGTTAAAATAGTTTAGATCATTAAGTTCATCAAAAAAAAATCTGAAAAGTGCTTTGTCACCATGGTAACAATCCACTTCATTGTGTGCATTTCCTTAGGACTGAACCTGTTTCTTGATAATCTCCAGATCATCAACCAAAACTATGCTAAACGCAACATACCAAAACAACCCTTTATTGATCCAAACAGAAAAAAAGTGTAATATTTGATTTTACCACTAGAGTGCAGTAGAGTAGCACAAACTAGAGGTATTCACGGGGGACCCGAGGGCCCGGGACCTGTACGGGTTGGGGTCTATATTTTAAATGGTCAGTCGGGTCCCAATCTATTACTTCAGGTAAAGGGTCTTTTTAACTTTGTGTGTAATACCAGCCTGGTCTCATGTTTATACATAGGTATCAATACGTAACATTTACAAGCACAAAACATACATTTTTATACAATTTTATTGATGTTAAAACTTACAATTTAGACATATTTCAACATTTAAAATGTCAAATCGATACGTATTTTTAGCTTAAAAAACGTAAACAATATTTACGTATATTTTCTATCATTAAGATATTCGTATCAATGCATTTTTATAATTTTATCAATAAGCAATTTAGATTTTTTTACCCCTTAACCCACCCCCAAACCTACCGATTTTACACCTATATATGCCTTTTTATCATTTTATTTATTAGAAATTCAATATAAATTCATTCTTATTTATTTTACAAAAGTGATTCGGTCAAGGACAGTGGGTGATTTTCTTATGTTTGATTTACATTATTGACACAAATGGCAACAACAGCGATATTGGGCTGATTTAGAAGAATAGTTTACCCAAAAATTTAAGTTCTGTTGTTGTTGTTAACCTGTATGAGTTAACTTCTGCTGTTGAATGCAAAAGTATATATTTGGAACAATACTGGTAACCGAACAGTTGCCGGGCCTCCATGACTTCCATATGAAAAAATACACTGGGACCAGTCAATGGGGACCAATGGGGAAACATTCTTCAAAATATTTTATTCTATGTCGAGTAAATCAAAGAAAGGAATACAGGTTTAGAACAACTTGAGGCTGAGTAAATGATGACAGTATTTTCATTTTTGGGTGAACTGTACCTTTAAGATCTCATCATAATGCCAGTATCTCATTTAAGCCTATGCTTTATCTTTAACAATTAACGCTTATTTAAGACACAAATGACTGTGTTGACGAGGAGATAGGTGCTTTGACACATAACTATATGTATTTTAATTGAACGTTGAAGCACGAGGCGTGAGAAATAACTCAAGTTAAGGCAGACGCTGTACGAGCAGGTGTTCACTGCACTGCTTTTCAGGCTGAAAACGTCTTAACGTGCACATTTGCCAAAATGAATTCTGCCCCGCTGCTTAATGTCCCTGAACAGTTATATTTGTTTTAAAACCACAATGCTTAAAATGCGTTTAAATCAAAAGCTTACATTATGATGTGCAAAACAACTTTTTTCTCGGTTTTCTCTCAACCCATAAGCGAATATACTTTGTTCAAACTAACCTAACATCTGTTGGGACGATGACGCTGTGTTTTTATCTGCTCTATGTGTCTAGTCCTCTTACTGTTCCACGATTTTTACTCCACCATCACCTTTAGTAAAAAATAACCTAGCTGGAGATTTTACTGACTAACTCGTGTTTTCCCCTCTCTCCTGAGTTTTTTTTTTTTTTTAGAATAGCCCCTCACATATATATATTTAGAATAGTTTACATTTTTACTTATCGAAGACTGTTCTTTGCATGAACATTTCCAGATTACACCAGAACGAAGTAAAGTGAATGTGGCCATTATGCGGAAAAGCTCCACTTATAGCGCTAATAAGAGGGGGGGTGGGGGGGGTAGGGGTTTGGTGATTGGCGCTACCGATGACCAGTCAGTCTACTCCACAGCCAACCATGGACCCCCTCCTTGCTCGGGCCCTGGGGCTTCAGCCCCGCCTAGCCCAATGGTTAATGCGGCCCTTCTAATGACAAAACCTGATGGGCTTTTTGTGCTGCTAATAGCCAGAAGCCAGAAGAACTTGCTACCCAGGTGAGTAAACATTTGATAATATCACATATAATATAATTTTAATAAACCGTTCTACACATATAATATCAAAGTAATGTTTAATGAAACTATACTTGTGAGTTTGCTGATATAGTGTTAGAGTTTAGCTCCTATCAAGCACACCTGATCCAGCAAATCAAGGTCTTCAGGATTACTGGAAACTTCCAAGCAGGTGTGAGTTGGAGCTGATTAGAGCTAAACTCTGCATAGCTGCGGCCCTCCAGGAATTTAGTTTGACACCTATGGTCTTTAGTATTGTGACTGATCTCAAATTTTTTTCAAGCTGTGCAAAGAAATACAAGTACTGGCAGTACATCAGATGGAAAGATTGAAAAGTTAATCAAAAGATGGCTGCTGCTAACTTTGGACCGAGATGGGGGAAGAAAAGAGCGGGCTTGAATGCTAACAAATTCTTCCAAAGGTATGTTCTAAATGTTAACATTTACCAGCGTTACCATTCATGTTGTCATTCTGAGATTGTCTGAATAACCTTACGTTTCATTGTCTGTTCCCCTTTTTGTTTCTCTTTCTGTCAATCTGTCCCTCTTTCAGGGTACACTTACTTGAGGAAGCTACTGAAAGTTTTTTTTCAAATAAATTCTAATATCACTCATATTTTAATTGTGTCATTTTTATACTTGGGGGGAAAAGGAGCACATATGGATGTTATAGGGTAATGAATGGGGTAGTAGGTGGGGATGCCATGCAAATAAATGGTGTAAGGGCCAAACCATTAATCTTTGTAAAGTTGACATATTTTATTGACATACATAAGTACATGTAGGCAAGGACACTTTAAAATATAAATTTTATTTTAGATGCAAGTAGATGCCATCTTAAGGATTTTAAGGTAACAATGTAATTTGTGGAAAAACTAATTATTCAAAGCTCTGGTTTTATATAAAAACTGGAATGAGTCTTTAATACACATATTTTAGAAGTTGGGATTCTGTATGAGTAAGTGTATATATATATACTGTGTGTGTATATATATATATATATATATATATATATATATATATATTTAGCGAACAAAACTAGTATTGGCTAGATGTCGGCAGGATTGCGGCCAGTACTGGCTAAGTGTTTCATTTCTCGTTGGTGTAATTGTGGCCCAATGCCAGTGGTGTTGGCTCAGTTTCAGTACCCAAACTCGGGCCAGTACTGGCTAAGTGTTTCAATTCTCGTCGGTGTGATTGTGGCCCAATGCCAGGGGTGTCGGCTCAGTTTCAGTACCCAGACTCGGGCCAGTACTGGATAAGTGTTTAAATTCTTGTCAGTGCGATTGAGGCCCAATGCCGGCAGTTTTGGCAGCTGGATTCAGGCCAGTATATTTGGGCCTATTCTGGGGCGTCATTCATTCCATGTCCATGCCAAGCTTGGCAACCGCAACCAGACCGAGTTATTTCTTCCGGGCTGACGGATCTGGGCCATTATTGGGCCAGACCGTTTTGGATACCTGGGTATGTGCCAATCGGGACAGGTGCAGTCGGGTCTGTGTCTTCCCAGCCCAAATTTTGAATAAAGGTCGGGTCCGGGTAGTTCATTTGAGGCATTTCTCGGGTCTGCTCGGGTTTGGGTCCCACTTTCAAATAAAATACGGGTCCGGGTTGGTTTCGTGCAGCATATTTATGGGTCTCTTCGGCTTCGGGTACGAATTTTTGTACCCGTGAAGACATCTAGCACAAACAGCAAACACTGTCATAGAGCAGTATGTTGTATTACAATTAAATCAGAACAAATATTTACTTAAATTCAACAGTAAAAATGCAGATACATCTTGACCTGGAAATGTTTTAGCCTATAAAATATAATGTCATTACATAATTTTATGAACACATAATATATAGTCAACAATGAGTGCACATTATAGTGTTTAAAGATTAGTTAGTGCAACAGCACTGTACATTTCACTGTACAATATATTTCTGTACCAATACAGGCAGTGGTAGAGAGCATCACTCTAGGCTAGAGCTCCTTCAACAAGGCAAGCCTATGCACTGAAAATGGAGTCTGTTTGCGAACGGGTGTTCTTCTCGCCAAAAAGACCCCGAGACGCATGATTGGAGTAGTGCTTTCTTTCCTGCAAGAAAGATTGGAGCGTAGGCTGCCACCTTCCACCTTGAAAGTGTATGTGGCCGCTATCGCGGCCCATCACAATGCAGTGGACGGCTGGTCCCTGGGAAAGCATGATCTCACCGTGAGGTTCCTGAGGGGTCCCTGGCTGGACTTCAGAGGGTCCATTTGAGCCGCTGGACTCAGTCGAGCTGAAATTCCTGTCGGCTAAGACAGCGCTCCTGACCGCACTCACTACCATCAAAAGGGTCTGGGACCTCCAAGCATTTTCGGTAAGCAAAGGGTGTCTTGTGTTTGGGCCGGCCTACTCTCACGTTGTCTTGAGACCTCGGCCTGGATACATGCCCAAGGTTCCCACCATGCCCTTCCGCGACCAGGTGGTGAATCTGCAAGCACTGCCCTCGGAGGAGGCAGATCCAGCCTTATAATAATAATTTGTTACATTTATATAGCGCTTTTCTGGGTACTCAAAGCGCTTTACATAGAAGGGGGGAATCTCCCCAACCACCACCAATGTGCAGCATCCACCTGGATGATGCGACGGCAGCCATATTGCGCCAGAACGCCCACCACTCACCAGCTTATTGGTGGAGAGTGATGAAGCCAATCGGTGTATGGGGATTATTAGGGGGCCAATGGGGAAATTTGGCCAGGATGCCGGGGTTAAACCCCTACTCTTTTTTCAAAGGACATTCTGGGATTTTTAATGGCCACAGAGAGTCAAGACCTTGGTTTAACATCTCATCCAAAGGATGGTGCTTTTTACATTATAATGTCCCCGTCACTAAACTGGGGCGTTAGAACCCACACAGGCTGCAGGGTGAGCACCCCCTGCTGGCCTCACTAAAACCTCTTCCAGCAGCAACCTAGTTTTTCCCAGGAGGTCGCCCATCCAGGTACTAACCAGGCTCAGTCCTGCTTAGCTTCAGTGGTCAACCGGTCTTGGGCTGCAGGGTGATATGGCTGCTGGTTGCTTACAAAAACGTTGCTTACACTAGCCTTAGTGTTGCTGTGTGCCGTAAGATCATTGCGCATTTACGTGGACCGCACCCAGAGCTTCAGAAGCTCTGAGCAACTCTTTGTCTGCCACGGAGGTCAACAGAAAGAGAAGGCTGTCTCCAAGCAGATGTTGGCCCACTGGATAGTGGATGCCATCGCCTTGGCATACCAATCTCAGGGCGAGCCATGCCCCCTGGGAGTGAGGGCTCTCTCCACGCGGAGTGTTGCCTCCTCCTATGCGTTGGTGCACAGCACCTCTCTGGCGGACATCTGCAGAGCTGCGGGCTGGGCGAAACCGAACACCTTCGCAAGATTCTACAGTCTCCACATTGAGCCAGTTTCTTCCCGTGTGTTGGGTAACAGGCCATGGGCGGGTAGAGCTGGCCGGTGTCATGCTTGCTGCGCCACTCCCCCTTATCTGGGGATGCAAGCGTCTTTTTCCTCCTACAGTTCAGTTCCCCGGATGTCGAACCCTGGTGGAGTTCCTCCAGCACCCCCGGCAGTCAGACTGGGCGGAGCAGTCTGACGCCAGGCCAAGTACTAGTGTTAGCTCACTCGGGTCCCCGGTCAGCCCCTGTACTGAGCTAGGTGTCCGTATGGCCTGATTCCCCTTCGGGTAATCCCATATGTGTATTCTTCCATGGTAAGGTTTCCCTCACGGTAAACCCGTGTCTTCCCTTTGACAGAGCTCTCTGTCAGGCTCTGCTGGCAGCTCTGCTCCCTACACCTAGGTAGGTTCAAGGTTCAAGGTTTGTTTATTCGTCACATACTAAATTGTACAGGGTATAATCAGAAGTGAAATGTAAATCAAGTCAGGTCCGCTCAATGGACAGTGCAAAAAAATAAAAAAATAAAAAATGAAAGTAACACAACACAAGAGCATATACAGGTGGTGGTCATATAATTAGAATATCATCAAAAAGTTTATTTATTTCACTAATTCCATTCAAAAAGTGAAACTTGTATAATGTATACATTCATTCCACACAGACTCATATATTTCAAGAGTTTATTTATTTTAATTTTGATGATTAAAACTGACAACTAATGAAAACCCCAAATTCAGTATCTCAGAAAATTTGAATATTATTTAAGACCAATACAAAGAAAGGATTTTTAGAAATCTTGGCCGTATGAACATGAAAAGTATGAGCATGTACAGCACTCAATACTTAGTTGGGGCTCCTTTTGCCTGAATTACTGCAGCAATGCGGCGTGGCATGGAGTCGATCAGTCTGTGGCACTGCTCAGGTGTTATGTGAGCCCAGGTTGCTCTGATACTGGCCTTCAGCTCTTCTGCATTGTTGGGTCTGGCATATTGCATCTTACTCTTCACAATACCCCGTAGATTTTCTATGGGGTTAAGGTCAGGTGAGTTTTCTGGCCAATTAAGAACAGGGATACCATGTTCCTTAAACCAGATACTGGTAGCTTTGGCACTGTGTGCAGGTGCCAAGTCCTGTTGGAAAATGAAATCTGCATCTCCATAAAGTTGGTCAGCAGCAGGAAGCATGAAGTGCTCTAAAACTTCCTGGTATACGGCTATGTTGACCTTGGACCTCAGAAAACACAGTGGACCAACACCAGCAGATGACATGGCAACCCGAACCATCACTGACTGTGGAAACTTTACACTGGACCTAAGCAACGTGGATTATGTGCCTCTCCTCTCTTCCTCCAGACTCTGGGACCCTGATTTCCAAAGGAAATGCAAAATGTACTTTGATCAGAGAACATAACTTTGGACCACTCAGCAGCAGTCCAGTCCTTTTTGTCTTTAGCCCAGGCGAGACACTTCTGACGCTGTCTGTTGTTCAAGTGGCTTGACACAAGGAATGCGACAGCTGAAACCCATGTCTTGCATACGTCTGTGCGTAGTGGTTCTTGAAGCACTGACTCCAGCTGCAGTCCACTCTTTGTGAATCTCCCCCACATTTTTGAATGGGTTTTGTTTCACAATCCTCTCCAGGGTGCGGTTATCCCTATTGCTTGTACACTTTTTTCTACCACATCTTTTCCTTCCCTTCGCCTCTCTATTAATGTGCTTGGACACAGAGCTCTGTGAACAGCCAGCCTCTTTTGCAATGAACTTTTGTGTCTTGCCCTCCTTGTGCAAGGTGTCAATGGTCGTCTTTTGGACAACTGTCAAGTCAGCAGTCTTCCCCATGATTGTGTAGCCTACAGAACTAGACTGAGAGACCATTTAAAGGCCTTTACAGGTGTTTTGAGCTGATTAGAGTGTGGTACCAGGTGTCTTCAATATTTAACTTTTTCACAATATTCTAATTTTCTGAGATACTGAATTTGGGGTTTTCATTAGTTGTCAGTTATAATCATCAAAATTAAAATAAATAAACACTTGAAATATATCAGTCTGTGTGGAATGAATGTATACATTATACAAGTTTCACTTTTTGAATGGAATTAGTGAAATAAATCAACTTTTTGATGATATTCTAATTATATGTCCAGCACCTGTATATAAATATAGCTAAAAAAACAAAACAAAGAGAAATAAAGAGTAAAATGTGCAATAGAATACAAAGTGCAAAACAAATAAAATGTGCAAAACAGTACACTGGGACTTAATAAATAGTAATATGAACAGGGATGTGCAAGAGGGATGTGCAAACGGGTTGTACCGGGTATGTACACATAGCAGCAATACGGATGATGAGAATATGAATGTTTTGCAGTTAATAAATTGAGTCTTGTAAATGTTTATGAAACTGAGTTTGCGTTAAGGAGCCTGATGGCCTGAGGGAAGAAGCTCCTCCTCAGTCTCTCGGTTTTTGCCATCATGCTCCTGAAGCGCTTGCCAGATGGCAGTAAGCAGAAAAGATGGTGATTTGAGTCTTTGAGGATTTTTGCAGCTCTGCTTTTGCAGCCTTTGAGGTAGATGTCCTGCAGAGAGGGGAGAGCAGATCCTGAGATGCGCTCAGCTAAGCGCACGACTCTCTGTAGAGCTTTGCAGTCCTGATTTAATGAGTTATCATACCACACTGAGACGCACTGAGTCAGTACACTTTCTATGGCCCCTGAATAGAAAGTTTTCAGGATTGCTGGTGAGACCCTGAATTTCCTCAGCTGTCGCAGATGGTACAGTCTTTGCCTGGCTTTCTTAACCTGAGTCTGAATGTGTGTAGTCTATGTCAGGTCCTCAGAGATGTTTACACCGAGGTACTTGAAGCTACTCACCCTCTCCACAGGGGTCCCACTGATCCTAAGAGGAGTGTAGGGCCGCTGCTGTCTCTTCCTGAAGTTCACGATCAGCTCTTTAGTTTTGCTCATGTTCAGAGATAGACAGTTGTCCTGGCACCAAGATAGGATCTTCCACAGAGTCCAGTCATATGTAGTACTCCCAGCACCACGCCCTGAGACACATGTATAAGGCACGTAGGCATCGCTGCGTGACCTTGATTATGTTAAGTGGGTTTCCCCTCGGGGAGAACCCCTTGGTCTTGAGCCACCACTGTAGGAGTCTCATGTACAGCAGGCCAAAAGACATCACATTGGACGCAGCTGACATCAGAACCAGCAGTTTTTGAAACTGCTTGACAGTGAGTGACTGGCCTTCTCTTACTCTCTTGACTGACATGAGGATTGACTCGATCTGAGCAAGGGGCATACGTGCCTGCATTGTGGTCGGTTCCCAAACCACGCCCAGATAAGTGGTTCTCTGTACTGGAGAAACACACTTTTCTGGCGTTAAGTCTTAACCCCAACTCTTTAATGTGAGCGAGAACGACTTCTCGATGCCGAACCGCCATCCGCTCTGATGAGCTACTATCAACCACCATAGAGGTGGTTGAGTATGCGGATGCCCTGGAGTCACAAAGGAGCCCGCACAGTATACACACATTGTGAAAGTGCGGGGTGAGAGTGCAAAGCCGGAGGGAAGAACCTGATATTGATACGCTTTGCCCCCAAAGCACACCTCAGGAACTTCCTGTGATGGGGAAGGATGGATATGAGAAGTATGCGTCTTCTAGATCGCTCGTGACAACCAGTCCTCGGAGGACCGGCAGGGGACGGCTGCTCTAGCTGCTCTAGAGACCCCCAAAGAGGCGACGACCCTCTCAGCTCCGCTACGTTTCAGGGTGGAAGAAACTGATAGAAGTGCTTGCTGGAGACCGCTGTGCCCTGGAAGACTGGCACAGCGAATGCGGTGAATGTGGAGCTGGAACATGATTGGGGCAGCTGGGTGGAGCAGCTGACCCCCTCAACCTCCTCGGAGGAAGAGAGGTAAACATTTAGCTCTCACTCGAAAAAATATCATCAGAGGATCCTGTTTACCATATATAATATATAATTGTAGATGTGGGGAATGCAGGTGGAGGTAGGGCGAGCCCGTCTCCAACCTGTCTGCCAGATCCATGTGCGATTCCCGTGATCTCAATCACCACAGTGCCTCAGCAGTAGTAGGACCGGACCGCGAGATCACAGGCACGGACACACTCCTCGGAGCGTGCCCGGTGGGAGCACAATGAATTGCAGCGGGGAAAAACATGATCAGCCCCTCCTTTTTTTTAGAGAGAGCTGAGTGTGCGAGCTCTGCTCCCCAGACATGTTTTTCTTAATAAATGTATTTTGTTTTATATTAATTCACAATATGCTTGTGCAAACAATAAGCTTTGCGAAAGCTCATCAATGTCCTCCCTGCCCACCTCCTCGGAGGAAGACAGGTGGAGCGTTGAGCCCTTTCTCCGGAGGGAAGAACCACAGGGCGGGCTTCTGATTCCAGAGTGCGGGCACTGGATCTGATGGGAAAGGAAGAAGATAGGGGCTCGTCCGTCTTCATTCCCTCCATCTGATCCATCTGCGATTCCCACGAACACAGCCACCGTTCCGCCTCAGCGGAAGTGGGGCTGGCACCGCGAGGAACGCTGGTGAAAACTCCCTCCTCAAAGAGAGTTTTCCGGGATCAAAGCGTACGCAGTGGAAACTACTCACAATGTGGGCAATCGGCCTCTTCGAGAGCCGACTCTGCATGCTTCACTCCCAATCAGACCATGCACAAACTGTGTGTATTCCCGCTCATTTGATCTAGTGTGGGCAGGGAGGAACACACAATCTGTAACGTGATCTGCTTTCGCCCTTATGCTCCTTTGTCTTTGTCTCGGCTTAGACATACGGAAGCTTTCTATGTTGCTGGAATTGTAACTTGACAAACAACAGTAAATAAGACTCACAGAACATAGATCGCGACTGACACACACACACAGAACTTTGCTGAATGACAAAAAGATAACGCTGGTTGCCCCTCATGTACTTTTAAGCCTCTTGGTCACTATGTCACCTGCCCATGACTTCTTGCCCATCGTTTGGACTGATTACACATATGATTCAGAGCATGGTATCGCTGAAGGCGTTCCCCTAGCGTTTCGATGCAGCTCGAGTTTCCAGAGGGTACCAAAACAATCCGTGGCGACGGTTTTGCAATCCGTTCCCTCAGTTTATAAACCGTACTCACGAATTCTTAAACTGTTCCCTAGGTTTAACAAATTGTGCTCACGGATTAATAAATCTGTACCACAAATTTATAATCCATGTGCATGATTTCACAGTCCATTCCCGTGGGTTCGTAAGCGGATTCATTTTAGAAGAACAGCAAGCTAGGTAGCCTACGTGTTAACAAATCATATTGTAGCCTATTATTGTTTTATTGCATATTATTATGTGGAATAGGCCTACAGCAAACTGTCTTAAGTGATTCTCTATCTATTGTAATTGGAACGAGGTGGAATGCAACGATTTAATAAGAAAGATGTCAAAATCTTGTTTGTGATAATCTTAGCACTTGATTATTATTGTATAATAAACCTGGCATTGTGACTGACTTGAGTAGGTTTTTTGGAGTCGTTTTGGATAAAAGATTCTTATAAATGCAAAATTAACCTAAATGTATAATAATGATAATAATTATTATTATTATTTATAGGCTAAATAAATGAGTGCACTTAAGACAGTAAATAATTAAAGAATGCTTTATTTTTAAATAACCTTTTACAGTTTTGAAAATGTGTCTGTGTACTATTGACTCTTAACATGAAGACTTATTTTGGTGATTTTAGTATACTAAGCCCCCCCCCATAGTTAGATGCATGTTTCACTGTTATGTTATTATTAAATAACTAGACCTAATAACTAACTATACAATAATATTATATTGCATTCAGTTAGAGAGCACATTGTTTGTTTTGGTATTGCTTATATTTTGGTAAGTTACAGTAAGTTACACACAATATGAACTTCTTGCTAAATCATTGCAAAAAAATAATAATCACTTACCTTGCAAAAACATGATAAGGGAATAATGCTCCTATACTGAAATGCAATAGCAAGAAATAAAAACATAATTTAACTGGGAGTCTGCATCAGTAAAACTGTGGCTGTGAAAAACAGTATGTGACAAAAGAAGTATGCTTGAATTCGCAGTACTCATAAAAGAGCACACAATAAGTACCCTACTAATTCAGGCAAGATTCTAAGGTGCGTGTATACGATGGACACTTTACTATCCAGTCACAAGAGAGGATTTGTGAATGGCAGTGAAGCGACACAACTGACACTGGTAAGTCATACGGTAATGATAACATGGCAAATATATTATATCCAGAATACATTCATACTAAATACATTAGTACTACAATTAAAATACTTTGTTAGGGGTTATGAAATAATTTCATATTCAAAATAAGTACCTACTCAAGAGAGTATGCGATTTCGTACACAGCCAATTGTGATTAAGGGCAGCAAGCCACCAGCTTGCTCTGAGGTCGCAATCTGAGGCAGAGCACAATACAAGTAAGTATAAGCTCCTTTGGGCTTCAGGTATGCGCTTTAACTGACAAACACACACACAAAATGCCTGTCTTGATGAGTTTTCAGTTAAAAGCAGCAAGTTTTGTCTTAAGTGAACATAAACAGGTGGAAAAGTAATAAAAAGCTTTATATATATCAGGGGCGTAGCCATCATTTCAGAAGAGAGTGGGACAGAAATGTTATATATATATATATATATATATATGTGTATGTATGTATGTATGTATGTATGTATATGTATGTATGTATATATATATATGTATACATACATATATATATATATATATATATATATATATACACACACACACTCACCGGCCACTTTATTAGGTACACCTGTTCAATTGCTTGGTAACACAAATTGCCAATCAGCCAATCACATGGCAGCAACTCGATACATTTCGGCATCTATATGTGGTGAAGATGACTTGCTGAAGTTCAAACCAAGCATCAGAATGGGGAAGAAAGGGGATTTAAGTGACTTTGAATGTGGAATGGTTGTTGGTGCCAAGCGGGCTGATATGAGTATTTCAAAAACTGCTGATGTACTGGGATTTTCTCGCACAACCATCTCTAGGGTTTACAGAGAAAGGTCTGAAAAAGAGAAAATATGTGGTGGAACGGGAGATTCACATCATGGATGTGCAGCTGACAAATCTGCATGAACTGTGTGACGCTATCATGTTAATATCGACCAAAATCTATGAGTAATGTTTCCAACACCTTGTTGAATCTATGCCATGATGAATTAAGGCAGTTCTGAAGGCAAAAGGGGGTCCTACACGGTACTAGTAAGGTGTACCTAATAAAGTTGCCAGTGAGTGTATATATATTAGTGTATATATATTAGTTTTATGTATATATTAGTGCCGTTAAAATTAATTTGCGCTAACGCATTATTAACTACTTTGACAGCACTAATATATATACAGTATATTAGTGCTGTCAAAGTTAACGTTAATAACTTTAATAATATTAAATATTTAAATCGATTGACAGCCCTAATATATATATATATATATATATATATATATATATATATATATATATATATATATATATATATATATATATATATATATATATATATATATATATATATATATATATATATATATATATATATTAGTGCTGTCAAAGTAGTTAATAACGCATTAACCCAAATTCATTTTAACGGCACTAATTGTATTAACGCTCGATTAACGCAGCGCATATTTTCAGTTTGACCCGTGGCCCAACCTGTAGTTGGAGAAATGGAGATGCACAGTGTTGCCAACTTAGCAACATTGCAGACTCCTTTAGTGACTTTTTCCCTTCAGAAAAGTGCCCACACCTTATTTAGTTTCTGAGAATCACCGGTACTGCCGGATCTTGATATTATGCTGCTTGCTTCTCTGATCTTACATGCAAGTATAGCCGAAATCACAGCACAGCTATTGTCATTATCCTATGTGAATTTGATTTCATAAGACGACGGCTCGATTATCAGGATGTTTGTACAAATTAACATCTTGGAAGGGAGAGCTGGTTATGTAGTCTTAATGGGTTACGTTTCAGTCACTATTTCATATTCATCCCGTTGTCTGACAATGGAAACGGTAAAATATATCAATGAAAACCGTTTTATTGAGAATGTAGCTGCATTAAAATACAGTATGTGGTCACAGAGAGGGAAACAAATGCAATAATAAATAATCTAGGCTATTGTACATTTTGCATGTTCAGAAGAAGTGAGCTGCCCTGTCCTGCAGAAATGTAAACAGGGTTGTGTCAGTAAATTGCTCAGTGCAAAGAAAAATAAGTAATGGAAACCTAGAATTTCATTTTCATGTGTCTAATAGACATGAACAAGTTATTGTCTTCATGCTCCATGTTGACTATGGTTTCAATAATAATAAACATACATTTGCATAAAGCTTCCCTATTTATTCATGCCCATGTTGATTAGAATATTAAAAACTTGAAAAGTATTTATTTAAGGTATATTTAGAACAAATACAAATGTTTATCAGTGAGTTAACTCATGACAATCATGTGATTAATCGTGATTAAATATTTTAAACGATGACAGCCCTAATATATATATATATATATATATATATATATATATATATATATATATATATATATATATATATATATATATATATATATATATATATATATACGCATATATTATATACAGGTGCATCTCAATAAATTAGAATGTCGTGGAAAAGTTCCTTTATTTCAGTATTCCAACTCAAATTGTGAAAATCGTGTATTAAATACATTTAATGCACACAGACTGAAGTAGTTTAAGTCTTTGTTTCTTTTAACTGTGATGATTTTGGCTCACATTTAACAAAAACCCACCAATTCACCATCTCAACAAATTGGAATATGGTGACATGCCAATCAGCTAATTAACTCAAAACACCTGCAAAGGTTTCCAGAGCCTTCAAAATGGTCTCTCAGTTTGGTTCACTAGGCTACACAATCATGAGGAAGACTTCTGTTCTGACAGTTGCCCAGAAGACAATCGTTGACACCCTTCACAAGGAGTGTAAGCCACAAACATTCATTGCCAAAGAAGCTGGCTGTTCACAGAGTGCTGTATCCAAGCATGTTAACAGAGAGTTGAGTGGAAGGAAAAAGTGTAGAAGAAAAAGATGCACAACCAACCGAGTGAACCGCAGCCTTATGAGGATTGTCAAGCAAAATCGATTCAAGAATTTAGGTGAACTTCACAAGGAATGGACTGAGGCTGGGTTCAAGGCATCGAGACCCACCACTTTGGCTACAGTTGTCGTCAGAGGCGTCTTACCTGGGCTAAGGAGAAGAAGAACTGGACTGTTGCCCAGTGGTCCAAAGTCCTCTTTTCAGATGAGAGCAAGTTATGTATTTCATTTGGAAACCAAGGTCCTAGAGTCTGGAGGAAGGGTGGAGAAGCTCATAGCCCAAGTTTCTTGAAGTCCAGTGTTAAGTTTCCACATAATGTTCATGATCAGGGGCAAAACACAGACACATTTGACCTTCTATCAATTGCATATTTATTCTCTAACTGCTAGCTTTTCTAGTTAAATTAACACTAAGTTTCTTTTTCTATATACTCGTTTTCTTAAAAAAAAAAAACTTCCTACGTGGTTAGGCTAACCAGGACTTGTAATAGCACTTGCATGTTGTTGCTCTTTTGTGGTTTTGATTGCTTCTATAATGTCCTCATCTGTAAGTCGCTTTGGATAAAAGCATCTGCTAAATGACTAAATAAATAAATAAAATACATTTTATTTAATTTGTATCTTTTATTCAGATGTGTAGGACAGGCACTGGCTGCACGTACCAAAGAAATGCAGTCGTGAATAAATTATGCACTAAATGTCAAAAGTATCCTAATGTGTTGACTCTTTGGCCTATACTAAAAAAAAAAATCTATATATTCCTTTCCTTTTTTCTAAATCTTCTTTCTGTTTCTCTCCTTCTCTTGCTAGCTTGTACTTATTTGAACAATACCTGAGACTTGGTGTTATGAGCATTTCCTCTGTCTGTTTGCCTCTTCAAGATTAATTGCTTTATGTATTCCCCAATTATAAGTCTCTTTGGATAAAAGCGTCTGCAAAATGACTAAATGTAAATGTGCTAGTTTAAACTATTTGCTAAGGTTTTACAAACAATTAAACAGTGATCAAAAATGTGAGTAACAAATTATTCATGAATTCTTTTGACTAAAGTTGCTGAGGGTGTCAATGTACTTGGCTAAAGGTGTGAACGTATTCGGTTTCATGAAGAGCCACAACCATTTACATTTTTTCAAGAAAACAAAGAAAAGGAAAGAAATGTACTGTAAGTCATACTGCAACCTTTGTTATAAATGGTAACAACAGTTTGCTAGATGCATATGGACATTTCACACCACACGCAATGTTACAACTTGGTTTCAACTGTCAACGCATTTGGTAGGCTATAGTATTAATTTGTGGTATGAATTTACTGTCTTGTGAGCCGGCTCAAGATTAAATTGTTGTGGCATGCATGCTGCTCGAGCTTCAGATAAAAACTGGCATTCAAATTGATTTGGTAATGAATAGCATGGTCATGTGTCAGACTATGTGCAGTTTGCTTAATAAGCAGTGAGACAGAGGCTATTAGGCTACAAACTGGTCAAATTCAAGACGACTTGACCAAGCGAACATTAGCATTTAGTGTGAAACAGAAGCAGCATTTTTTTTTTTACATGCACTATGTGTTGTATATATCAGCCTATGTATGAATGATCAGCAAATCACAAGTACTTAACTGGTAAGTAAATCTATTGCAATTATGCCAAAAGTATCACTGTCTGGATGTTTACTTACCAGATTAAATGCTGACAGCACTTAAGTGCATCGAAGGTTCCATTGTTTCAAGGATATGTAGGCTTTGTATGATTTTTAAATCTGTAATTATTTCACTCATGCTATTGTCTGTCAGATTTGTTCATTGGAATTGCATCTCCGGACATTAAAAAGGAAACGACTTTGCTAGCTCCTTTGTCTGACATATTGTGAAGTATCAAGACACCAGTGATACTCTACACCCCTGGGGAACACCATACTTGGGGAGGTTGCCAGGCTACTAGCTAACATCGATATACCCTCACGTGAAAACATGGCTCTCTGTTGGTGCTTCAAGCACTACATATTGATTTTTGATTTTATGGGCAAAATGCATTATGTACATAGTAGATTGTAGCTATAACAGTCTTTATAATGTCTTACATCTTTTAGGTAAACATTTCATTTAAAAATAATGTAGGAAATGTGCATAAGCTACTTTAAAATCGACACCTGCCATGGTATTTCCCTCTTTGAGTGTGTCCTAAAAGTTGATGGGGAGTGTGTTTCTGTGTGTGGGTGGGGCGTCTTAATCTTATCAATCAACATACCGGTTAAAAAAAGTCACTACTCGTCACAGACAGACAGACAGACAGAGTACACACACACACACACACAGATAAGCTTTAATATATTTGACTTATAAATTACTAAACGTATGTTTTCCTTTTGAGCTCTGTGTGAAAATATGTATAAATAATTAAATTCAATCGATTCCTTTGCATAGTCATATATTTTCTTTCTGCCTTGTAAATGCATTTAAATGTATTACATATTTAATAATGATATATCTTAATCTTCAGCAGAAAAGTGAATTGCTCTGACTCTGGTATGAAGTGAACATCAAAAAATGATGCTAAAGGGGTACCCTGTGCGTCAAAAAGTGACGCCAAGGGTCCTGACCAAGCATCAGTATGTGACAAGTTGGGAGAGAAAATGTGTTGACATACAGTAAGAACATAAGAGGTATGTGTTCCCCAGAAAAACAAAAGAGATACATTGTGACTTTTGACTTTTTTTCTCAAATAGATAAACAATACAAAAAGTTTTAGACTAAGACAAGTAACAAGACTAAGTTTTATATAACATCTGTTTAACTTATAACATGAAAGTAAGGTTAATAATATAACTTAGATAACTACATTTTCAGTTTTACTCAAATTAGGGTGATGCAAAAATGAGTACACCCCACTGAAAGTCTCTGGAGCAAAGCTAAATTTTAGACTAGGAATGTCTAATTTAACAAGAATTCAACCACTAATTATTCATTACACAGGTGTTCAGCAGACAGTTGACTATAAAAGGGTGTTACTTAAAGAAAACCCATTCCCATTTCATGCTGTCAGCAATGGCACCACATGGAAGAGAAATGTCACAAGACCCGAGAAAGAAAATAATTTATTTACACAAGAAAGGTGAAGGCTACAAGAAGATCAGCAAAGCTTTACTTATCAGTCAGAATACTGTAGCAAAAGTGGTACAAACATTTAAAAAAGATGGAACTGCAACCATCTCACAGAGACGTCCAGGTCGTCCACGGAAGTTAACACCTCGACAGGAGCGTCTTCTGATGAGAAGGGTTGAAGAAAATCGACATGCAAGTTCACTGCAGTTATCTAAAGAAGTAGAAAGCCAAACTGGGGTGACTATTTCCCGTGACACAATATGGCGTACACTGCAGAGGAATGGCATGCATGGGTGCCGTCCACGAAAGAAGCCTCTCCTAAAGCCCAGGCACAAAAAAAAGCCCGCCTAGAGTTTGCCAGGACCCATGCTGACAAAGATGAACCAAGATAAATGTTTTTGGAACTGATGGCTTCAAAACTGTATGGCATCGCAAAGGTGAGGAATACAAAGAAAAATACATGGTGCCTACAGTGAAACATGGTGGTGGCAGTGTCCTTATGTGGGGCTGCATGAGTGCTGCTGGTGTCGGGGAGCTGCATTTCATTGATGGCATCATGAATTCACAAATATACTGCTCTATACTGAAAGAGAAGATGCTACCATCACTCCGTGCCCTTGGTCGTTGTGCACTTTTCCAACATGACAATGATCCTAAACACACATCTAAGGCCACTGTTGGATTTCTGAAGAAGAACAGGGTGAAAGTGATTCAGTGGCCAAGTATGTCTCCTGATCTGAACCCAATCGAACACCTATGGGGAATTCTGAAGAGACAAGTTGAGCATCACTCTCCATCCAGCATCCAATCTCTAAAAGAGATCATTCTTGAAGAATGGAAAAAGAAAAATCTGGCAAAATGTCGCCAACTTGTTCATTCCATGCCTAGAAGACATGGTGCTGTCATTAAAAATCATGGAGGCCATACAAAGTACTAGATTTAGTAGTTTTTGTTGTGGGGTGTACTCATTTTTGCATCACCCTAATTTGAGTAAAACTGAAAAATGTGTAATCTAAGTTATATTATTAACCTTACTTTCATGTTATAAGTTAAACAGATGTTATATAAAACTTAGTCTTGTCAACATTTTGGAAATGGTTTTTGTTCATTGAGATATTGTTTAAAATGTTACTTTTCAAAGGGGGTGTACTCATTTACGCTGAGCACTGTATACAGATCATATGTAATATAAATAAGTGGTAGAATCAATAGATAACATTTTTAAAAATGGCTACATGTGACCTTACGTGTTCTATTCTCTATTACTATATATTATCAACTATATAAAGTAACTTCACACGTTTCACTTGTGACTGCGGCGATAGAGCAAGATAATTTCCTCTATTTGTCCTCTTTCATGGACAAGTACTTCAGTAGAAATGCGTTTAAATTCCTCGTATTCTTTAATCTCTTTACCTTTAACAAACAAGTTTTGAATCTCGCTGGCTCTCTCGCGAGAAGTGAATCACACTAGCTCTGTGTTGTGATTGGCTGTTCGCCGTTGATGTCACACATTCATGTTGGTACTAATGATAGGGTACTTTCCAAAAATGCAATACAAAATACCTCTAGTTTTGCTTTCCTCCAGCTGCACTCCATTTTCCAGGGCACGAGTGTGCTCATTATACCATGGTGTCAGTTGTTCTTGAACTGTATGTTCAGGTATGATCAGCTTCAAGATGCCTGTTGGGAGAGAAAAAAAAAAAATCCCCAAAATGTTATATCATTGTTATCAGTATTTGTTTTTGCTACAGTAAATGTCTTTTTAGAGGATGATAGAGCTGGAAGCTGATGAAAACCATATTTTTGAATGAGGCAGGCCAAGAGATGGAGGAGAGTTTGAGAGCCCAGCGGTTGAGACGGACCCAGAACAATGTTCTCTGGGGAGCCTGACCAGCCCCCACTGAATGTAATTTTGAGGGGACCCCATAGCAAAATAAGTGCAATGGGCCCAGAAGCGACATTACTGAGCAATCACGGTTTCAGGCCCATCCACTGTTTATCACCTTGTATTTACCCCATACTCCCCCTGTCCTTACTGTAACCCGACTGAAGAGTTTTTCTCCACATGGAGATGAAAGGTTTTCAATAGGCTCCTCACAAACAACTCCCTCTTCTCCAGGCCATAGATGATGCCTGCAATGTCCAATGTCAGACCTGTATTTGCCATACAAGAAGAATTTTTCCAAGATATTTAGCTAATGAAAACATCCAATATCCATTATGATGTGGAACAGAACCTGTGACCAAATCCACAAGACAGGGTTGATAAAAACAGAAGTGCAGTTAGGGACCCTCTAGTTGACATTTTATTGTTGGCCTACTGTAGTTTTATCTTTTTTTCTTATCTAAAGTTTGTATTTTTTTGAAAAGCCTGTTTGCGAGTTGATTATCATGTCATCAATAACATCAATATTTTTAAAATGTTGTTTAATTATTCCAGCGTCTGTTCTTTTCTCTCTAGTCTATTACAATGATGTATGAATGTGTAGAACCATAATGAAAGCTGCATCATATGTTTTGAACAACTATATTTAATGATTGTACTAACAACTAAACTGTGTGGGTGATCTAAAGTAATTTTCCTATGATATATGATATAATAAATTAGTATTTTGAGCCAATGCTTCTGCAAATGCAAGGCTTCTTTAAAGATATGAATGCAATATGCAAAGTTTTGAACATCGGAAAGCCTGCGTTACAAATAATGACTGTTTTGTGTTTTGGGTCTAGAGTTTTGACAAATTACATGAAGGTTCTGTTATTAGTGCAAAAGTGATCATAAAAAACTAATAATGTATGCACGAATAGAAGCCGTGCAGGGCGGGGCTCCACACTACAGGGACAATTTGATTGGACAGTCATCGTGGGAGGAACCAAAAATCATCCGGTTAAAACGTCTCGGGTTACTCGCGTAACCCTTGTTCTCTGAATAGGGAATGAGACGCTGCGTTGAACGCTTCGGGAACGCCCACTGCGTGACCGAGTCTGAAACCCATATAGAATCACGCCAATTCATTGGCTGATGGCGCGACGCCATCTCTGACGCAATGACGTCGTCAGGTCATTCTGGCGAACGCGCCATCCACTCCTCAGATTTCTCTGCCGAAAAAAACCCTGTCGGCAGCGTGAGGAGCTTGGCAGCAAACGCAATGTCTCGTTCCCTATTCAGAGAACAAGGGTTACGCGAGTAACCCGAGGCGTTCTCTTTCATAGGTAACTCTACGCTGCGTTGAACGCTTCGGGAACGATATACCAAACACGCCAAGCTGGAAGCGCTGCCTATCTGGTCCAATACTGAACCAACAATGTACGGTTGGTTCAAACAGACAGGACCTGAGAACCTGGAGCCGTATCAACGTCAAGGATGTAAAACCTGACAAAGGTGTGCGGAGAGGACCATCCTGCCGCAACACAAATATCCTCCAGGGGTACCCCTCTAAAAAGAGCTTGAGGAGGCTACGCCCCTAGTAGAATGCGCCCGAAGACTAAGAGGTGAAGGGAGTTTCCGCGCCTCGTAAGCCAGCAAAATGGCGTCTCTCACCCAGTGAGAAATCCTCTGCTTTGACGTGGCCTGCGGCGACCAGCACCAAAACAGATCAATAACTGGGGAGATTTTCTCCAAACCTTGGAGCGATCCACATACAACTTCAATGCCCTGACCGGGCAGAGCATGTGGAGTCTCTCATCCTCACTTGAAGCAAAGGGAGGGGGATGGAAAGAGTGAAGCGTGACCACCTGAGATCGAAATGACGTGGACAAGACCTTGGGAATGTAACCCGGCCTAGGCCGCAGGGTTACTTTGACCCGGGGCGAAGTCCATACACGTCTCACTAAGAGAGAAAGCCTGCAGATCTCAAGGTTCAAGGTTCTTTATTATTTGTCACATACACAATCATACAGGGTATAATCAGTAGTGAAATGTAAGTCAGGACAGGTCCGCTCAATGGAAAGTGCAAAAAAAAATAAAAAAATAAAAAGCAATAAAACAATGACACATAACACAAGAGAATATATATATATATATATATATATATATATATATATATATATATATATATATATATATATATATATAGGTGAGAATGAAAAGGGAACAAATAATAAAATAAAATGAGTAAGATGTGCAATGAGATAAAATGTGCAATACAGTATACTGTGGATTAATAAATATTAATATAAACACGGATGTGCAAGAGAATGTGCAAATAGGTTGTACCGGGTATGAACACATAGCAGCAGTGTGGATGATGGAGAATAATGGATATGTTTACAGTTTATTAAATTGAGTCCTGTGGATGTTATGATGTTATGAGACTGAGTTTAGGAGCCTGATGGCCTGGGGGAAGAAACTCCTCCTCAGTCTTTCAGTTTTTGCCATCATGCTCCTGAAGCGCTTGCCAGATGGCAGTGAAATGAAAAAATGGTTACCAGGGTGATTCGAGTCCTTGATGATTTTAGCAGCTCTGCTTTTACAGCGTTTAAGGTAGATGTCCTGCAGAGAGGGGAGAGCAGACCCTGAGATGCGCTCGGCTAAGCGCACGACTCTCTGTAGAGCTTTGCAGTCCTGGTTTGTGGCATTATTATACCACACTGAGATGCACTGAGTCAGAACACTTTCTATGGCCCATGAATAGAAAGTTTTCAGGATAGCTGGTGAGACACTGAATTTCCTCAGCTGTCGCAGGTGGTACAGTCTTTGCCTGGCTTTCTTGACCTGTGTTTGGATGTGTGCAGTCCATGTCAGGTCCTCGGAGATGTTTACACCGAGGTACTTGAAGCTACTCACCCTCTCCACAGGGGTCCCACTGATCATAAGAGGAGTGTAGGGCTGCTGCTGTCTCTTCCTGAAGTCTACAATCAGCTCTTTGGTTTTGCTCACATTCAGAGAGAGACAGTTGTCCTGGCACCATGATGTGAGTCTCTCCACCTCATGCAAGTATGCGGCCTCATCATTGTTGGAAACGAGGCCCAGAACCACAGTATCGTCAGCAAATTTAACAATAGAAGTGGAGCTGTGTGAGGACACGCAGTCGTGTGTGTAGAGAGAGTAGAAAAGGGGGCTCAGGACACAGCCCTGTGGGGCTCCTATGTTCAGGGTGATGGAGTTGGAGGTGAACTGGCCGACTTTCACCATTTGTGGTCTGGCGGTGAGGAAATCTTGAATCCAGTCACAGAGTGAAGTGCCAAGGCCGAGGTCTGAGAGTTTGACAGCTAGCTTGGTGGGCACTATAGTGTTGAAAGCTGAGCTATAGTCTATGAATAGCAGCCTGACATAGTTGCCATTTTTGCTGTCAATGTGAGTGAGGGAAGAGTGCAGTACCTGGGAGATGGCATTATCAGTAGACCTATTTGGCCGATAGGCAAACTGAAGAGGGTCCAGAGTAGCAGGGATGGAGGAGCAAATGTGTTTCTTTAAAAGTCTCTCAAAAACCTTCATGACTGTCGATGTGAGGGCAACTGGTCGATAGTCATTCAGGCAAGAGGGTTTACTGTTCTTAGGCACAGGGATTATGACAGATTTTTTAAATGAGATGGGAACCACAGAGGTAGCAAGGGACTCATTAAAGATGGAAGTAAACAAACCAGCAAGCTGATCAGCACAGGACCTCAGAACGCGGCCAGTAATCCCATCAGGTCCTGCTGCTTTCCTGACGTTCACTCTCTTTAGTTCCCTCCGAACGTCGTCCTCTGAAAAGGTGATAGCATAAACATCGCTGCTCTGTCTGCTGCTTGCTGACGCGCTGATCGGCGGAGTATCCGATCCGAAGCTGACTCTAAGGGCTCAAAAGGGGCCGTCACTAGTCCTTCGAGGATGACTGACAAGTCCCAAGAAGGGACTGCCGTGGGGCGAACAGGCCTAAGGCGTCTGACCCCACTCATGAAGGCGGAGACCATCCAATGCCTCCCCAAGGGGATCTCATCTAGCTCTCTCCGAGCTGCAATGGCCGCTACATAAACACTAAGGGTGGTAGCAGCCGCCCCCGCTGTCAGCCTTTCTTGCAAAAACTCCAGCACTGGACCAACAGAGCAGTTAACTGGGTCAATTGCACGAGTCAAACACCAGGATTCAAAGATGCCCCACTTGGAAGAGTACAGCTTCCTAGTAGCGGGGGCTCTGGCACTGGCTATGGTTTCCTGAACTTCGGCAGGCAAACCATCAATCACAGCCCTTGGCCCTGTATGGGCCATACCCACAACATCCAGAGCTCCGGCTGAGGATGCTAGATCTTGCCCTGAAGCTGGGACAGTAAGTCCCGCCTGATCGGAATCTCCCAAGGAGGCCGATACAAGAGGGGAGTTAGCTCCGAGAACCAGGTCTGGGAGGGCCAGAATGGGGCTATGAGAAGGAGACGGGCACCGCTCACCTTCACTCTGCATAGTACTGCCGGAATCAGCTTTATTGGCAGAAACGGGTACAGACTGACATTCGGCCATGGGTGGGCGAACGCATCTATGCCCAGAGTCGTCGGGAAACTCAGGGAGAACCAGAGCGGGCACTGGGATGACTCTTGAGAAGCAAAGAGGTCCACCTACACTTTGCCAAACAGATCCCAGATCTGGGATACCGTCTGACGGTTCAACATCCATTCCCCCGGCTTGAGCTTCTGTCTCAACAGAAAATCGGCCGCCAGGTTCAGTACTCCCGGAACGTGAACCGCCCTCAAAGAGAGGAACTTGTCTTGGGACCAAAGGAGAAGATGGCGCGCAAGCCTGTCCAGGGTGCGCGACCTTGAACCTCCTTGGCGGTTTATGTGGGACACAACCGCCATATTGTCCGTCCTGACTATGATATGATACCCCCCGAGAACGGGGAGAAAATACTTCAAAGCCAGGAAGACAGCCCTGAGTTCCAGGCAGTTTATATGCCAAAAGAGGAACTCTTCCTTCCACTCCCCGCTCGCCGGTCTGCCTTCGAAGACCGCGCCCCAGCCTGTCATTGATGTGTCCGTCGTGATCATATGGCGACGGTGGATCGCACCCATTCTCACCCCACTCTGGAGAAAGACGGGGTCTCGCCACATTAAAAGGTGTCGACAGCAACTGCGCGACACCCTGATAAGGCGAGTAGCTGGTACAGTGGGGTGTAACCTCAGCTCCTTCATCCACCAAAGGAATGGCCTCATGTGAAGCAGCCCTAGGGGCAACACAGGGGAGGCTGCTGCCATGAGGCCCAACAGCCTGCGGCAGGTACCTACAGAGACATGATGGCCTAGCTTGAAGCGGGCCAGACATGCTGTAAGAACTGGTATCCGGGCAGGAGCCAAATGGGCCTGCATCTGAACGGAATCCAAACGAACTCCTAGAAACACAGTTCGCTGAGATGGGAGGAGCACACTCTTCTTGGCGTTCATCCTGAGGCCAAGAGAATGGATGTGGCCTAGAACGATATCCCTGTGACGACTCACTAGCTCACTAGCTGGAGTGAGCCAGTCGTCCAGATAGTTCAGTACACAAATGCCCTGGAGCCTCAAAGGGGCCAGTGCAGCATCCATGCATTTGTTAAATGTCCTCGGAGCCAAAGCCAGGCCGAAGGGCAGGACCTTGTATTGGTAAGCCTTCCCTCCAAAGGCGAACCGAAGGAATCTCCTGTGTCTTTGAACGACCTGGATGTGAAAATACTGTTTTCCGTACACTGTGTTCCTGTGGCTCAGTGGTTAGAGCATTGCATTAGAAGCGCAAAGGTTGTGGGTTCGATTCCCAGGGAACACATATACTGACAAAAAATGTATAGCCTGAATGCACTGTAAGTCGCTTTGGATAAAAGCGTCTGCTAAACGCATAAGTTGAAATTGAAAATTGAAATACGCATCCTTCAGGTCGATGGTGACAAACCAGTCTCCCTCCTGGACCTGAGACATGATGGTTCTCATCGTCAGCATCTTGAACTTCCCTTTGTAGAGGGAAAAATTCAAACGTCGTAGATCCAGAATAGGCCTCAAGCCGCCGTCCCTCTTTGGAACGAGGAAGTAGCGGCTGAAGCACCCTCGTTCGACTTCCGACGGCGGTACTTCCTCTATTGCTCCTTTCTGTAAGAGGGAGGAAAGTTCCTGTTGACAGAAGCCTTGGAGGCGCTGTTTACTACTGTCAGGTGAACCCCGTGAAACGGGGGATTTCAAACTGAAGAGTGTAACGGTTCGACCAGCGGAGAACCCACAGCGATACTCCCATTCATGAAGGAAGTGCGACAGAGGAATCAGAGTGTCGTGTAAGGGAAGACATACCTGAGATGGGGTGTCGAGAAGGCCTGGAAGCAGCGGCACCCTCCACCGTGAAGGAGAGCCCTCGGCGTCCTTGCTCGGGATGATGGAGAGAGAAGTGCTGGGCTGACGGGTGGCCGGCACGGGTTCCGTACACTGCAGGAGAGAAACAGCTGTGTCTCCTAACATGCGGCTTGCCGGAGGCGAATGGATGAGCTGCAAAGGGGGAAAGATGAACACGTCCCCCAACTGCCAGCCCGAGTAAAAATGAGGGTGAATTAGATCTGCACACCAAGCCTCGAAGGGTGGCTGTGACAGATTTATGTGAGGAGAGCGCGTTCGGGGCGGGCAGAAACGCTTCCGCGGTCTGGCTTCGCCCCGTAACGGTGAAACGTCTCTCCTCATTCCAACCTGGAGGTCAGGAACGACCCGGATTAGCCGAAGCGGCAGGCTTGTTGGGCCGCTTCAGGTTAACCCGCTTGCGTGGTTGTTGGCGGGAAGAAGACCGGCCACAGGCTCCCCAAACCGTAGTGGGGGAAGGGCGCGTGGCCTGGGCTCCGCCGCTAGGGGGCTCCCTTCTGGGGAGCGGCTGCTCCCTAGACACAGAGGAGGAGGGAGTTGAATAGTCCCTTGCTCTCCTCGGCATGAATTGCTTGAGAGCAGCCAACTGAGTTTTGGCTGAGCAGAATTTATCCACTACAACGCTAACAGCCTCCCCGAATAACCCAGATTGTGAGATGGGTGCGTCCATCAAAAACACCTTTTCCTTCTCACGAATCTCAGTCAGGTTGAGCCACAGATGGCGTTCTGCGGCCACCGAAGCCGCCATAGTGCGCCCCACGGCATGTGCGGTGTGCTTAGTGGCTCTCAGAGCCAAGTCAGTGGCTCTTCGTAGCTCCTTCATGGCTTCAGGAGTCAAGCCGGTCCCTTCGTCCATCTCCTTCAGGACGTCCGCCTGGTAGGCCTGAAGTATGGCCATTGTGTTGTAAGAAAGGACCCGGCTGGAACGATCCAATGACGGCAGTCGTTCCGCGGGTGAAGGGCTTTGCGTGTTACGATCTTTCCTTTTCACGACACAACAAGAACATTAAAATGGAACACTTCTTCTTATATATTTTATCTCGTTATTTCATCTGACTCCATAAAATGAAAAGGGTTTTAATGATGTCTGTGCATCATTAAAACAGGAACGAATGATTGATTATTCTTATCAGCTCTTTTTCAATACTTTACCCGTCCAGACATAGGAAGCTATATCGCTCAGAGGTCCTGTTTTCCACAGATCTCACGGACACAATCTCGTCAGGCCCGGTCATCAGTCAGAGGTAAATTATGGTTACGTATCTGAGATTTGCCGTAAATTCACACGTACACAATCAGAGATATCAATAACCCTCATGGGGCACCCTCAGAACTCGAACTCAATCGTTTACTTCAGTAAAGGGTTTTGGCCACTATCAGATATGTTAGCAGATCAATATACTACACTCGTAATAGCTTTGGATTGGCCAAATCTTTGTTTAAAGTAACATTAAATCAAAGTCAGAGGTGTGGACGTGCCAATTCAGTCTGATCAGGCGGCGTTCACCGTCACTGAACGGAATTAACCCGTCCCTACACCCAAGCACACTTAAAAGATGCGGATATTAGGTCGCTAAAACTGACGCAGGCTTGCGGAAATATCTGAATCCACTAATCTAGTAGGGAGAAAGCACTCTTCAGAGGCAGTTAGAATAGAATCAAAGCGTTACAATTTATTGACCAGGTAATCAAAACAATAATTCAAAGCTCCAATGTTACAAGAATAGAATCAACGGTTAACCATAACATAACAATAATTCAGGAATTGAAGAACTTGTAGAAATTACTACCTGGCAATGAAAACTACACACACAAGTGACATGTGCGGGCAATCAGTTTACTGACTCCTAACCATAGCTGGAACTGAAATCTACACACAGTGGTTGTGCGGGCAATCCTCCTACAGACGCCCAGAACTTTCTGTCCCTTCTCCTTATATACCCAGATAATCTAATAAACCTACCACATGGTGGTATCTTGTCATTATAATTAGTCTTCAGAATTGGCAACCAAAAAGGCTTCTGGAGATCCTGTGGCCGGGATTACTTATTTACATACAGGAGGTGTTTTGAGTAGGAAATCAGGGGGAGGGCACACCTTTAAGTTGTGCACTATATTTCCTCATACTTTAGAACTTCTTTTAGCTTTTCGTTATGATTGGGAGAATGAGACCATTTTACCAGGCACACTGAGACATTTCAAAAGATATCAAACATGTATGGTTACTTATTTGTACATATTACATTGCATGGATTTTTCAGTGAATTCTCAGTGGTGAGGGGAGGGGGAAATGATGAGACCGTCAGTACAGGGTGTGGATCCCCCAGTGTGCTGCACCCCTGGATGTTACTGTTACATATGCAAGAGACAGCTTTGTGGATTCCCCCAGTGTGCTGCGTCCTGGATGACATATGCAAGAGACAGCTTTGTGGATTCCCAGGGGGCCTTTTGTCCTCTAGAGGGGCCCAGACACATTGGCACAGACACATTGGCACCAGTCTTACAGTTTCCTCCCTTTGGCACTGTTTGGGCCACTCACAGGCTTCCTGCAGTGTCACTTCAGTCGTTGTAAGGTGGTACTCTGCTTGGAGGATGACGTTCTGTACCAGGTCCATCGTGTCGATCAAGGCTTGTGTTCCGTGTTCATAAAAGGTGTCGTCCCACCATGGGAGACCTCTGCGTCCTTTGGCATCCATCCGAGGATGTCGATCTGGCCCATAGAAAAATCCTCTGTCACTTCCAAGCAAAATGAGTGATCAGCAGGACAGGTCAGTCCTCCATATGTGAACGAATTCATCTCACTGATGACACACCACTGTGTATGAGACACCTGAATAGCATTTGAATGGCCATGCAAAGATTCAACACTTATGAGTTTGCTATCATTGGGAGAGAAAGGTTGTAATGTGTTACATGTACAGACAATATAATTGTGAGTTTCATGACAAGTGCGACTGGTAAATAAGGTCTCAGTACCCTTCAACGTAGGTGATCCCATTTAATTACCTGATCTTTAACTACCGTGCCAATGGATCGAATATTAGTGGAATTTGGATAAACTTGATCTGGGTGGATTAAAGGAAAAGTGGCAATACAATCAATACATTCGTTTCCAGTATACATCACAATTGTGGATATTAATTCTGAATACTTTACATTTTTCCTGAAGAGAACCATCTATGTAAATCTAAAACCTCAATTAAATCGTTCAAAACATGTCTCGGGGTCTTGTGACGAAGCTAAAATTTCCTGTCTTGTTGCAGTGAATAAATCTTGTGCATATGATCTGCAGGCTAAGTCACGTTCGATGGTACGGGTCTGATTGAACAATGTGTGGCTGATCGTTAGAAGCGCCTGCGCCTCGGAACGAACCGCTTTGATAATATTATCATTGCTATTGGTGATGTGTTGGAAACCAGTGGCCATCTGATCTGTCAACCATGTGGAGAATTGAGATTGTTTGGTTATTTTATAAGTGTTGGCTGCTGAATTAATTGATCCGAACAGGCCGGCTATACTGCTGAGCAGGTCTCGTTTTGAGCGAGCAGGTGGAATTTGGACGGCAAGTCTGTCTTTGTAATCAGAAATTAAATCATCGATTCGTGACTGTAGCCATGCATATGACTCATCATAAGTACTACAATGTTTTGTATAAGCAGAAATGTTATAAGTTACATGTGTCATTACCAAATTTACATCATGTAATAAAGTAACAGTTGTGTGGATTGGTGAAATTGTCTATACAATGCAAACATTCCCGACACAATACATTCCTTCCTTTCGGTTGGTCCAGACAAGTACATTAGCTTGGTGAATCTCATATGTGTGTTTATTATGCGTTTCTGTATGTGTGCACCTATATGTTGCAGGTTTCAAATTTTTAATATAGTGGTACAATTTTGGGTCTATGCCATTGTTTTAGATTTTCGTGTAGTGTATGCATGTTACCTAATTGTGTCACCTGGATCTATTTTAAGTCGATACCAGGCAGTGAGGTTGTACATGAATTTGGTGCTCGAGTGTGTCCTGAAATGTTTCTTTGTAGGTGGGTGGGTGTTACCTGAACTACAACAAATTTGTGGTGTGCAATTTGGATCCGGTACTAATCCGGGAGGCCATATAACTGTCTCTTTTGGTGCAACTGTGATTTTTGTGTGGATGGCCCTTGGAGTGTTCGCAACACCCACCTCCCACATTTCAGGTTGTGTGTGAGTGATTGGTGCTCCCAGAGTGGGAGGATTTGATTCGCTACTACTCGTGCCACTTTGTTTGCACTGTTAAATTGGAAAATTTGTCAGTTATCACAAGGCAATAACGATATCCCCTTTGGCACTAGGTAGTGGGCTTATGAAATCAATTGGAGTAACTCCCAAGGTCCCTTGGGTGGCTCTGGTCTACACAGTTTTATGCGGCCAGGCTTGCCTTGGTTAATGGTGACACATACGATGCATGTCACACCATCTTTGAATGTCTGATGCCATCTTGATTGTATGGTGTCACTGTCACTTCTCCAACACAACACTAGGGGAGCACTATCTACTCTCAGGCCTAAGTAAAGAGGACTTTACATTTATGCATTTATTTAATTTTAACTTAATAAAATTACTTTAATTAATTATTATATATTTTTCTTTTTTGAGTTAACCAGATCACCTAGGGAAATGAAGTATGGCCTACAGGTAGTGCCAGACTTGTGTTAAGTCTGAAAATTAGAATTTGTGGTTTCTAATTAAAATTTATGATGTTATAGTTAAAATTAATAGGATCACTTAGGATTATAATTTACACGTGTAATCTGCAATTGAGTTGATAAATCAATATTGTTGCAAAATGTAAACAGGAAGTGTAATTAATTATTAAATGTAATTAGAATTTTCAATTCATAATTAATCATTACATTAATTCTGACTTCTAAATCACTAGTTTTGGATTCCCATAATAATAATTAAAATAGTTTCCAAACTTAGTCATTCCCCATGGTGTCATTAACATCATCATCAAAACAATAATAATAATCTGTTATCCTAATTACTTGTAAACGAAATTCAAATTTCTGGCCCTCTTGATAATAATAAAGGTTTTACTGTGATTGTCAAATTATAAGTTCGCTGATTAATTCAGTGGATAATGTTGAAATCATTTTATCAATGAAATTAATTTAAAATTAATTTGTAATCAATTGACATTTAATTAACAATTAAAATTTCCTAACAATAGCAACTCATCCACTGAAGTGTTTAAAATCAGAAAAGCGGTTATAATTGAATGAAATCAAAATCACCATATTATCAAGATGATGAGGTAATACTAAATTATCTTCTAATAACCCACCAGTTATTAAGCTGGTACCCACAAAATTTAAAAGACTTTAATCAAATGTTAATTCAACCGACCTGTGAAATTTGTGTCTAGGGCATTCTTCGCATGTTACCGGGCGGCTGATTGTTGATTTCATCATCCGCATTTTTCATGGTTTTTAATACTGCGATTTTAACTGCTTTCTTTGGCGAGTCGTTTGATTTTGTTCGGGTCTTTATCGGGCTTCGCAGGCTCGGCTTTTTCTGGTCACAGACTCACAAGAGCTCGGTTACGAGTTTCTCTGTGTGGCCTGATGTTACACGCTAACGTAGGTTTTCATTCTTCGCTTTTAGTTTGAGTCTCTAACTCTGTTTCATCCAGTGCTGCTGTGCTTTCCCTGAAAAGACATGTTTCTCGTCTAATTCTTATCACCACCGGGTTTTTCGGTTCCGGTCTCAAAATGGGTATACCGACCCCATTACTACAAATGTGTCTATATGGTGTAAACAACATTTCCTCAACTTCTAAAGGCAACAAAGAATATACTTACCACAGCAGTTGGATATTGATGAGAAGGATATCAAACCTCACGTCCAAGGAGAGTTCAAGTTGAATGTCGCGGCTGGAATGACGTGCTGCGTCTCTGCGAGAATCGCGTTCTCGTCTTTCGAGATCACGTCGGCGGGTCACCACTGTGAAAGGACCCGGCTGGAGCGATCCAATGACGGCAGTCGTTCCGGGTGAAGGGCTTTTGCGTTTTTACGATCTTTCCTTTTCACGACACAACAAGAACATTAAAATGGAACACTTCTTCTTATATATTTTATCTCGTTATTTCATCTGACTCCATAAAATGAAAAGGGTTTTAATGATGTCTGTGCATCATTAAAACAGGAACGAATGATTGATTATTCTTATCAGCTCTTTTTCAATACTTTACCCGTCCAGACATAGGAAGCTATATCGCTCAGAGGTCCTGTTTTCCACAGATCTCACGGACACAATCTCGTCAGGCCGGTCATCAGTCAGAGGTAAATTATGGTTACGTATCTAGATTTGCCGTAATTCACACGTACACAATCAGAGATATCAATAACCCTCATGGGGCACCCTCAGAACTCGAACTCAATCGTTTACTTCAGTAAAGGGTTTTGGCCACTATCAGATATGTTAGCAGATCAAATACTACACTCGTAATAGCTTTGGATTGGCCAAATCTTTGTTTAAAGTAACATTAAATCAAAGTCAGAGGTGTGGGCGTGCCAATTCAGTCTGATCAGACGGCGTTCACCGTCACTGAACGGAATTAGCCCGTCCCTACACCCAAGCACACTTAAAAGATGCCGGATATTAGCCGTCGCTAAAACTGACGCAGGCTTGCGGAAATATACGAATCCACTAATCTAGTAGGGAGAAAGCACTCTTCAGAGGCAGTTAGAATAGAATCAAACGTTACAATTTATTGACCAGGTAATCAAAACAATAATTCAAAGCTCCAATGTTACAAGAATAGAATCAACGGTTAACCATAACATAACAATAATTCAGGAATTGAAGAACTTGTAGAAATTACTACCTGGCAATGAAAAACTACACACAAGTGACATGTGCGGGCAATCAGTTTACTGACTCCTAACCATAGCTGGAACTGAAATCTACACACAGTGGTTGTGCGGGCAATCCTCCTACAGACGCCCAGAACTTTCTGTCCCTTCTCCTTATATACCCAGATAATCTAATAAACCTACCACATGGTGGTATCTTGTCATTATAATTAGTCTTCAGAATTGGCAACCAAAAAGGCTTCTGGAGATCCTGTGGCGGGATTACTTATTTACATACAGGAGGTGTTTTGAGTAGGAAATCAGGGAGGGCACACCTTAAGTTGTGCCTCATACTTTAGAACTTCTTTTAGCTTTTCGTTATGATTGGGAGAATGAGACCATTTTACCAGGCACACTGAGACATTTCAAAAGATATCAAACATGTATGGTTACTTATTTGTACATATTACATTGCATGGATTTTTCAGTGAATTCTCAGTGGTGAGGGAGGAAATGATGAGACCGTCAGTACAGGGTGTGGATCCCCAGTGTGCTGCACCCTGGATGTTACTGTTACATATGCAAGAGACAGCTTTGTGGATTCCCCAGTGTGCTGCGTCCTGGATGACATATGCAAGAGACAGCTTTGTGGATTCCCAGGGGCCTTTTGTCCTCTAGAGGGGGGGGCCCAGACACATTGGCACAGACACATTGGCACCAGTCTTACAGTGTGAAGGGCCATACCTGCCTGCCTGACCGGCCGCGATGTAGGACTTCCCGATAAGGCGGAAGTGGTCCTACGGCTTGGAAGGAAGGAGGCGGGACTTCAGAAGGAGCAAAGAGGGTGAAAGATGTGTGGCTAAAGTATCCTCAATCACCGGCATGGCGGTGTAACCCTGCTCCACAGAACCCACAAGGTTGGTGAAGTCAGCGGCCGCCCGCGTTAGTAAGGCGGCAGGAAAATGGCTGCTTCAGGAACTGGAGATCTCGATGCAGATCGCTGAAAATGGCAGCTTCCTCCTTTCAAGCTTGGAATGTGCACCGATGAGGAAGCGCCCGTCGAGCTTGACTCGAGACTCGGGCCAATCCAGCGCGAGCTTTTCAGTGGCGCGCGAAAGCACGTCCACGAGCTCAGAGTAGGCCGCTGAAGGCCGCGCCTCCTGGCCGCTAGGCGGGAGCGCATCTGCTAAAGCAGGCCCGAAATCCTCGGAGTCGGAGGCTGCCGTGTGCAGAACATCATCTAGCCCGAAGGAAACGAAATCACGTGCCTTCGGGCTAGGAAATCATGCAAAAATCGAAATTACGCGCGCGCCGGGAGAGGGAGGGAGAGAAAAGGCGAGGCCTGTCTGCTCACTCTCCATCTCCTCGAGCTCGACATCCGAACCCCAGCTCGCGGCTCTACGAGAGGCCGCGATCTCACGAGGAGCCGCGGAGGTGCTCGATGCGCGCCGGGGAAAAATGGAGGATTCCCGTTCATAATCCTCAAGCCGAGAGCGGAGGGTTATGAGACGGAAATCGTCGTAAATTTTGCATTTTGAGGTCCCATAAACCGCTTCACGTGCATGCGAAAACCCCAAGCACTTAATGCACTTACTGTGTGGGTCTTTGCGAGCGATGAAACGCGCGCACGGCAGTTGACAGCGGCGAAACTCCATGGCACTTCACCGCGAGGAGAACAAAGTTCCACTGAGGCAGTCGACGAAGTGCAAATGGATAAATCGCAAAAGGTAGTTGGGTCAGAAATCGCAACAACGAAGGGCAATGTGACCGCTTCGTGAAGGCAGAGAAATCTGAGTAGTGGATGGCGCGTTCGCCAGTATGACCTGACGACGTCATTGCGTCAGAGATGGCGTCGCGCCATCAGCCAATGAATTGGCGTGATTCTATATGGGTTTCAGACTCGGTCACGCAGTGGCGTTCCCGAAGCGTTCAACGCAGCGTAGAGTTACCTATGAAAGAGAACAGACACCCAGCTCTGCTCCTAGTTGCTTTGCTTGCTTGTTTGCATGTGCTGCTTACACAGACTTGAACTGTTCGCACTGTGAAACGCTCACCGCCTTTACCATTAGGCTGACCATCTAAAAATCGCAAAAACTATGTCAAACTTCTCACTGAAGAAACTGTTAGAGCCTGAAACAACTCGAAACTCCGAGAAGAACTTCAAGTGAACGAGTCACTCTCACGTGTCTGTTTGTGGTATTACGGTACGGCGAAACGGAGCAGCCAAAAAAGCAGACGAAGACCTATATTTCAGCCATTATGAATCAAATGTGCCCCAAACCACAAAAGATAAAAGATAGTTATATTATGTTCAAATATATCAATCTATATCAAAGTCTGCTAAAATACATTATAGGAGTGATTATTTCCTACTATTTTCAACATGCATTATTAAAATTCCTTCAGAGTTAACATGGAAAATTCAATTTATTCTTCTTCGGGACAGCCTAGACTCTGTCCATGTCAACTTTCACTGGGTTTTACTGTAGAATTTGGGAGAAAATGAAATGCAAAATCTGAAAAAATGCATTATAACTGACCATGTCTTGATATTGCTACAGCCATTATTAAAATTCCTTCAGAATTAACATGAAAATTTCAATTCATTCTTCTTCAGGAGAGCCTCGACTTGGTCCATGTCAACTTTTACAGGGTTTTACTGTAGAATTAGGGTAAAAATTAAAGGCAAAGTCTGACAAAAGGCATTATAACTGGTCATTTCTTTATATTTCTACAGCCATTATTAAAATTCCTTCAGAGTTAACATGTCAATTTCAATTAATTCTTCTTCAGAACAGCCAAGGCTCTGTCCATGTCAACTGTCACTGGATTTTACTGTAGACATTGGGAGAAAATTAAGGCAAAATCTGACAAAATGCATTATAACTAGTGGTGGGCCATTATCGGCGTTAACGTGCTGCATTAACGTGAGACTCTTATCGGGCGATAAAAATATCGCCGTTAATCTATTCTCAAAGTTGGGTTGGGAGCTGGGTCTATACTACGCAAGCTATGATGACTTTCACCCTGATATTTTTAGCGGATGTATACCTAGCGAATTGCACTGTAGGGGCGAGAACGAGTCTTGAACTAGAGGCTGTCATTTTTTGAATCAGCGGGATGGGAAACAAAATCGCTACTGAATCACGTGAATGGCGCAGTCCGTGATGGACAGATTGTTAACGGCTTGTCTATGTGGTAATACACTCGGGCAGGACATCCAAACGCTCACCTATCATTCATCAACCTCAAATATGGCTTTTCATCTGAAAGATGTATGTAGTAGCAACTTTACATGGCCGCTCAATATGATGTTAACCTAGAGAAATGTGCGCTATTGAAGTGTTTGTGTGGAGCTGAAGCGCGTTTGCTGCAGGACAGGCTCCGGAGCGCTCACTTGCTCTTAAAATCTCCGTCATTTTTGGTCATACAGATAAAAGTAGCCGAATACATCTTTCGAATCTGTAAAGACTCTACGTTTATTTGTGTGCACTCAGAATAACAACGAAACGTTGCGCTTTTAAGCAAACAGGATGCGCTTTAGGTCTCATGTGAACTTGAGCGAGAAACTCTGTCTTTGAAAAATATATCTATAGAGAGTGAAATGTCTAAAAAAAACAACATAGAAGACGTGTGTGTTAGCATGGATGATTTACATGAAATTTAATCAGTGCAACACAGTGCATAAGATGGCTTTCAGTTCAATATAATAACAAAAAACGACATTTTGGGTTTTTATTCCACTAATAAGGTGGGCACGCTGTGATCTGTACTATATTTTTACTGTAATTGACAGTTATCTGCAAAAAAAACAAAAAAAAAACCAACACGGGAGGGGGAGGGAATGGGAGTCATTCTTCCGGGAGTGGAACGGGACGGGATTTTCCCTCAGTTTTTTCGTGGGATTGGGACGGGAAGAGATTAAAATTTGTGATGCATTTTGGAAACAGGAGATGAGCCCCTGGTCTAATGCGCCACCTGGCTTGAGAAACCCGTTCTCAAAGACTTACTTTTAGTCATTATTTGGGTAGCACACATATTCTGAATGCCTTCGGCAGAATTCAAATGAGCCATTTTAATCTAGATTAATTCCAAGATTACAGTGAGATTAATCTAGATTAAAAAAATTAATCTATGCCCACCACTAATTATAACTGACCATTTCTTGATATTTCTACAGCCATTATCAGCGTTTCTCAACCCGCAGCCCGTGGGCCGCATGCAGCCCATCACAAATCCGAATGCGTTCTGTAAAATTGAGCATAAGAATGGACACATTTGTTAAGGGAGAAAACGAAAGGTGGAAAATGCCAGCGAAGAAACGTATTCAAACAAGAATAGTTTCTGCATCAACAGTAAAGAGAGTGCTGGACTTACTTTCGGTTTGCCCCGCCACTCACTTGAATATGTTCAGGCAAAAAAAGAAACACCCCTAAACTACTACGCAGCAATCATCCTTATTACAGAAATGTGGCAAAACATTTCTGGAAACAACCTCAGATTATTCAATTCGAAAATGATTTCCATATTTGGATCAACATAGGCTACATTTGTGAACGCACACTTTCTGCAACACTTTCACCTGACAGTATCAGGTGTTTTATTATTGGGGAGTAGAATTATCTATTTAAACAAATGCAATCGTTCAGATATCATAATATTTAAGCTATAAATAATATTATAAATCTGGTTGGTTTGTATTGGTGATGTAATATGATATGTGTGCGGCCTGTGAGACTTGCACTTGGACCAAAGTCCGGCCCGGTGGAAAAAAAAGTTGAGAACCACTGTATTAGAGTATTCTGTTAAGTTGCGCATGTGTGTTATAGACATACCATACGTCACTTTGAGCATGCGCGATAAACACATACGTGACGTAGATACGTGACGCCACCGCGCTACAGTCTGCAGCGAGGAGTACTTGGCCGCTTCTCAATACCAAGTACGCAAAGTTCAGACTTGCGTCCACGGTAGTTCGGACTTTGCAAGTTTGACTCAGGAGAGCGAATGTCCGGTAATTCTGCAAATGGAACAGCATTGTACTTGATAACGTCAGTCAGCTCGCCTCCGGTTATCTACACTGTATTACATACAACGAAATATCAGAAACACTGCCTCTTTTTGTTTTCATTTAAACATATTAATAGCCGCAAAAATTGAGTTCAGGGAATGTAACGTTATAACAGTGAAATTAAATATATCAAACACCAATGCGTTTTCGTTTTTTTCAAAATATAAAACAACTCTCTTTTCGTTTTCATTAAAAAAAATATAAAACATTAATATGTGGTTTAGGTAATATGTGCAGATATGCACTGATTATCTTTACTGTATGCATAACATGAAATATGACAAGCACAAGTGTGCCTTTTTTTGTTAAATGTCAGTTTTAATGAACAATGATCATAAAAGTAGAAGTATAATAAGAGACTTATGTAATAGGAAATAAAGACAAAAGGCAAACAATTCAGTTAAATGCATGAAAAAAAGTAAGCGCTGTGTTACGATTAATAAATAATTTATGAAACATAACTTTGTGCTCAGTCAAAACAATATGACCTTGAAGAAATAATAGATTCATGAGACCAAAGATTGCCTGTTAGATTTACCCAAAACCAATTTTACCTCATGTTTAACCAGAATCGTCAGAGCCAGCGGCAGATGTCAGAAGGACTAGCCGCGGTGATAATGCTCTCGGCGGATACATGAGCATTGAGCGCCCGGTGATCGCGTGGAGCTCAAGTCTCTGAAATCAGCAAAGCACATTTTCAAATAGGGGCTATATTTATAAATAAACCGCAGATTTGACTTTTAAACAACTACATTATTGCCTGAAATGCTCTTAGGACGGCCTTTCATGACACAATAACAGTAATATTTTAAAAATGAGCGGGTTTTCCCCACCGCCATAAACACTTGCTGATTGGTGCGAAATGCATTCTGGGATACCTGGCTGCCTCAAGTTCGCACAAGTCACCTCTTGATGCATCCTCGATAAATGGGGTGGAGCAAGAACACATCCGGGGATTTTAACTGTACTTGGCTAGATGTGAACTTTGAATTGGACTTGGGCGGTGACTGATGACGTTTCACAAGTCCACAAGTACAGAAAAGAACGCATATTGAGAAACGGCCCTTGACTTTAAGCGGCGCTGTACAGAATGGTCAGTACTCTGATTAGCATGCTCAGGTGTGCTTGGGTTAGAGCTAAACTCTGCAGGTATGGGCCAGATTTGGATTTGAGGATCCCTGCTCTAGAGAATGAGAAGTAACCATGGGAACGGATAGCGTATCCTGCCAAGATGGCGGCGCCTTCCCGAAATGCAAGGCGGAGTGAAAAGATTGTGACGTAATGCCTCATTTTTTTATTTTTTTATTTTTTATTTTTTATTTTTTTATTGCTGAAATCAAAAACATACAAAACAGTACAAAATACAGAATATGTACATACAATTTGAACAGATAACAAAATAAAACAGTAAACAAAACACATTAAAATGAAGAAAGTGAAAATAATAATTTAAAATAAATAAATAAATTTAATAATAATAAATGCAATAAAGGGCCATTGTTTCCACATAAGATTCCCTACACGAGAACTTTAAATGCAGTGCAAATTCTAACAGTCTTTATAGCTTTCTTATTATTAGATACTGAGATCAGATTAATATAATTCTCAATGTCTCTTAAAAATGACCATAAAGACAGGTTTACAATTTGAGAATTTGCATTTATGGATATAAAATTTGCTTAAAATGAGGATTAAATTTATAATAAAACTAATATTTTCTTTTGTGGGGTCCGAGTCAAAATACCCAAATATAATATTTCTTATTTGTATAGAAAATTCTGGCAAAAGCTTCAACTTAACAAAAGCATCAATATCATACCAAAATCTCTGAGTGTATTGACATGACCAAAATAAGTGTTCCACTGTTTCATCAGCATTCAAGCAAAAAGAGCATGTTAGCTCTACATCAGCTCTAAACTTTTGTATAAATTTCTTGACAGGATAAAATCTGTGGATCAATTTAAAAGACACTTCTTTCACCTTATTTGTGAAATAATTTTTGCTCTAGTGACCATACTTTTTCCAGTTGAGATTATCAAATAAATTATTCCAAAAATGTTTTACATGTGGAGCAGAAATTAGGTTCTCAAGAAATAAAGATCTTATTCTATAGTTCTTGTTTCTTGATTCAGAAAAGCAAATTTGACCAACGGGAGTGTCACAGGGATTAGGAAATGATGCAGTAACTGTCGAAGAGTACCTACAGTTTTTAAGAAGCATACACAAACCAGAAGGAATAGCTCCCATAACCACAGCAAATTCTTTGGAAGTTATGGGTATTTGGTATTTCGAAAGAAATTCAGAGTACCTGAGCAAAAGACCTTGATTATTAAACAACTGTTGCACCAAAACCAAACCATTACTAAACCAGTTAGCATAATACAGAGATTTGTTCTTAAACAAAATGTTCTTATTGTTCCAAATAAAACACCTCTGTGGCGAAAAGTTGTGTTTATAAATTAAAGTCCATGCTAAAAGAGCTTGTCGATGAAAGTTGGAAAGTTTGATTGGGAGTTTCGATATATCATAGTTACACATTAAAAGAAAAGGAAGACCACCAAACCGTGAAAAAATAAGTTGAGGAAAAGTATTCCAAATAGAGGTTGGCTTAGATAAGTATTGCTTCAGCCAATTAATTTTAAATGTATTGTTAAGGGAATCGAAATTAATGAAATTAAGACCACCCTTATTATAAGAGTTTAATATGACTGATTTTCTTATATAATGAGTTTTGTTTTTCCATACAAATTTTATTAGGACATCATTAATTGTTTTACAAGTGGACTTATCCACAAAGAGAGATTGGGCTGCGTACGCCAAACGAGACAGACCTTCTGCCTTGGTAAGCAGTGTTCTGCCTTTTAAAGACAGATCTCTTTGTAACCAGCAGTTGCATCTTCTTTGTGTTTTTGCAATAATCGGTTTAAAATTGGCTGAGCACCTATACTCATCTTTAGTTATTTGTATCCCAAGGTATGTTAAACTATTTTTGACAGCAATACCCTCAATTGAGGCAACAGAGCATTTTTTAATTGACAGCAGTTCACATTTATTAATATTTAAATGTAATCCTGAAGCCTCAGAAAAGGGTCGAAGGATACTCAATGCTACAGGGATTTGTGCGGAATCATACAAAAATAAAGCAGTGTCGTCTGCTAATTGGCTTATTAGAATTGTATTGTTTCCAATTGTGATACCCTTTAAATGGCTACTATTAATACGCATGCTGAGGAACTGTGTTGCAATTAGGAATAAATAGGGGGAAACCGGACATCCTTGTCTGACTCCTCGATTTAAAAAGAATCTAGGTGACGTACCATTACTCAGTTTAATTGAGCTGTTTCCGTTTACGTATAGCATTTTTATCATTCTACAGAATGAATCGCCAAAGCCTATTTTTCAAGAGCCTGAAATAAAAATGCGTGTTCCAATGTATCAAAAGCTTTGTAATAATCTAAAAATAAAACCATCACTATTAATATAATCTGAGTAATCCATCATATCTAATACTAGCCGTATGTTATTCGAAATATGTCTTTTCTGCATGAACCCTGACTGTGTTTCATCAATGATAGAGTTCAAAACATGTTTCAATCTTTTTGCCAGAACTAAAGCTAATATTTTATAATCATTGTTCAGCAGTGTGATTGGACGCCAATTATCTATGAAGAGGGGATCTTTATTCGATTTTGGAATAAGAGTAATTAGGCCTTGGCATAATGTGTAATGCCTCATTCTCAACAGAGTGAGGGAACTATATGACGTCACTCTGTATTCGGATAAAAAAACTGATGTCCAGAATGTCCTATTCTAAGTCGAGTAAAAAACGATGTCGTCTTTTCGATTGTTAAAACCTATTCTCCCTTTGCCAACTTGTTTTTGGATATTGTATAAGTGCCTGCCCTTTAAATCATTCTTTAATTCTTCCTTTTACTTCATCCTCAATGTTCATATGTTTCATTGCTTGTTTGCTTCGTGCTCGGTGTGAAACACTGATCGGTGTGGAAGCAACATTCGTGGGCGATTCGCTTCGCTTTTTCGCATCGCGCTCAGTGTTCTAAAGGTTCTTAGATACGTTATTAATAAATATAACAATCCATAGATAGATAGATAGATAGATAAATAATTGAGTAGAATAGAATATAAAATAATTGCCATAAACAATCACAGTACGTTTCGAAAAGAATGACTTTTATCATATTTCCGCGGTAGAGCGCCGACCGGAAGTCAGATCTGGATCGAAGCGGCTGCAGTCGGTTCTCTTCATCACTCTCGCGCGTACGGCCATCTTCCTTCAGCTCGTGAAGACAGTTCCTGCAGACATGGCCGACTACTCTAACGTGGCTCCACCGTCCTCAAACGCTGGTGGAGGGATGAACGATGCTTTTAAAGACGCTCTTCAGAGAGCCAGACAAGTGAGTACTTTGAAAGCGTCCGAAAGTAATTAGTATTTTCAAGCTTTCCATTTAAAATTAACACGAAACGTTACCAGCTCGTTAGCTAACGTGCTAACTTGAGGCCTCGATGCGTTACAACAAAGAGGTTTAAGTTGTGTGCATTTTTCGTCTATTTTATTTGTTTTACTGTTTAATTCGAAAGCTTAATTAAAACAGAATGTGTTTTGTAAAAGATACGCATGTTTCGCTCACGTTCCAATAAGCGAAAGAGCAAATTAACGTTAGTAGTTTAAACTAGTTAACGTTACGCATATTATTACACATTTCCGTGAACTGTAATTTACGTAACCAAAACATTTACTTATAGTTGGAATTAGGTCCCTAGATGTAGGATGATATTAAAAAATATATTTTTGTTAGTGTTTCCTTTCATCCAAGTATACAAATAACGTTAAGCCGCGTGCAACTGCCTTCGTTTTTGCTGCTAATAGTAATAAGCCTAACCTAGTTTTCAGGTCAACAGTAGAGACTCCGTGCAGGCCACACACTGTTACCGTGTTGTTCTAATCATACACGGTTATCTAAACTTTATTTATCCTGACTTTAAATGTATTTAAGTTTTTTATTATTTGACCGTGTATTTCACTATATTATTTTAGATAGCTGCGAAAATAGGAGGTGATGGTGTACCCCCCTCTCCAGCATCCAATGAGTTTGCTTATGGAGGACAGAAGAGACCTCTTGAAGATGGAGGTAAGCTCATATGCTCCTTTTGGTGGCTTTGCTATTGTCCATAATGGTCCACATAAATCACATTATTATGTGCTTGTCAAATCCTCTGGTAATATTAACTTTTGGTCCTGGCAGACAAAACCGACCAAAGACAATACGTCCAATTAGTATTATTATTTTTTTGTTATTAAAATGTGTGCTATATTTTATAAAAAATATATTTTAGTCATTATTTTCAGTGGATTTCATGGTATTTAACAATATACACCATTTATTTCTGTATAAAAATATATTATGTGAGTTTGTTTTTGTGTGTTGGTCTTTTTTTGCCTAAAAAGACCAGAGGTTACCAGTGTTAAACGTTTTTGTTAGTCTGATATGTAGTACTTCTATAGTTTGCAGTACTACTAGATGTTTTAGATGCATTGTTTTGGTATTTCTCTCTCTTTCAGATCAACCTGAAACCAAGAAGGTTCCACCAAGTGATCGTAAGCATTGCTGTTGTCTTCGGGGAGGAACTAATTAGCTATTAAATGTAGGGCTGCAACTAACGATTGTTTTGGTAATTGATTAATTGGCATATTATTTTTCCGATTAATCAAATTTAAAATTCAAAAAACACTATTTCAATATTCTGCCCAATGTCTTTCAAACAAATTTGCCAACTGAATGCTATGAAAACATATAGTGCATAACAATTTATTAGGCCATCTGCCATAATAAAGAGAGAACACAAATATTTTAGGAATCTGTCGAACAATTGTTTAAATCTAAACATGTTATTGTCATTTATTAGGCAAATGGCAAACTGAAGTGAATAAATAGTATTTATTCTCATAATAACACACATGGCCTCCTATGCCTTTCATAGCTTGCATTCTTGCTGGCATTGTTTAGGTACTTTTTGACTAATTGGGCATCTGAAAAAATAAAATAAACACTTATTAGCTTGATGACTAATTCACTTTTTTCATAGACAACAGCAATAATTATAGCATTAGAAATAGCCTACTACTGTTACTAAAGAGCTTACAGAAATTGGAGGCCTAACCAATACACAATACAGGAAGCTTAAACATGATTTTGGTAATCACCAATACTGTTAGTACATTTATTAAAACATTACATAAATACATTTATTAAGCATGTTATATAGTGAATATAGTTTAAATCTACATTAAACATTTTTAATAATAATAATGAGGAATCAAATCACAAACTCCGTGTTAACTAGAGATGCACGATATTAAAATTTTTAATTGATACCGATAACCAATAAATTTGTATTTTATATTATAATTTTCATATAATCTGCAGTTTGTGAATCTAGGAGAATACACAATCTAAGATGCACTGATAAAACTGACATTTAGTAGCTCTGGCCTAACTATAATAGCAAACATCAGTCCTGACTCTTCAAATGTTTATTTTTTGTGTAAGGCACCACAATACTTAGTGACAGAACTATGGTTTATCTGAAATTAACAACAAATTCATATTCACGTATTTCATGCATAAAGAAATGCATCTTTTCAACCTTTTTAGTGCATGAGGATGAGGAAGTAATATCTAGGGACTTTAAGCAACAGCTGCGAATGGAACGGCTACGTTGACCGGAAGGAAGTAAGCTGTTACACCGCCTTAGCCGAGAACATAAAACACATTACGCAACCGTAAACGAGGGTGCAGCGTGGGATTCAGTCATTTATTTAAATACAACTGATGGATTATGAGGAGGATGTTTAGGCAATTATTAAATTGTTCTCTTCACATATGTTTAGTCTCAGTGCTTCCTGAGGTGCTGTTGCTAAAAGCAGACACATCTTTGTATAAACGAAAACAATTGTTAAAATTAGCTTAAGTTTAAATCAACACAGATTAAATGAAAGACTAATGGTAGAATCGTATACTGATGGAATTAAATGGATATAACATGAAACGCAACATTTTAACCACATAAGCTGTTACTTTGTAACGACTACGGCAAAGCAGCTGTTCTCCCGTAGAAGACGGTTACAGAACGCCAGAAGTAGCAGCTGTAGTCGCCAATGTGTAATATGACGTTGGAATGTCGTTACCTCCAACAGTGGAGGCTGCTTAAAGTCCCTTATTACAGCTTCGTCGCGATGATGACCTTTCAAGTGAGATATAAGATTTGTTGTTAAAACTTGACACCGTTTTTCCTCTCCTCGGAATTCTTGCTGAACATGCGTTGCAAATAGCAATGGCATTGTCCTCCTCTGCCACCGAGAAAAACTTCCAGACGGCGAAGACATGTTCACAAACGATGACGTAATGAGCATGAAACAAGCTGAGAGTCACTGCAATTTAAAGCAGGTCACTTGCCGTCGGAAAGCCGATGAATCTCAGATAAATCCGACTAAATGGTTGATTTACCAGCAAGCGTACTTTATCGGATCTAGATATCTGATTTCATTTATTTATCGGAGCAATAAAAATTATGTAATTTTCACCCATATCGGTCAATCATTTATCTGTCCGATAAATATCATGCATCCCTAGTGTTAACCAACAGATAAGAGTAATGTTCTGTAGGAACACGCGTTCACTTAGATCAGTCATGTCTACTGACATTTCTTATGAAGAGTTTTTATATTCAGACAATTACATGGTTATTCCTTTACAGTTCCTACTCTCATACAATATGGGTTGACTTTAAAACCTTAATTTAACTTTCAAAAACAGATACTTCAGCACAAAGAATGTTTTTGCGCTGAATATTAATGGTCTCCCTCTACTGTGTTCTGTCTGTCCGTTGTGCCGGTGCCCTTCAGTAAAGATTTAAACTTAACACAGACTGTCAGGAAATGCTCACCTGAATTTATGACATTTACAGATAAGGATGTGACTGTTAACTGAAAGTTTTGGGCAGCTTGGATCACATTTTTCTCCCGCAGCATATCATTCTGTATCCTCCACTGTTTAGATGCATTTTGTATATAGAAATGCATAGTTTAGATGCTATAATTTGACGTGACCGGCTGAAGTTGGACGTGCACTGTGTGCAGACCCGACTAATCGATAATGAGAATCGTTGTCGATGATTTTCATTATTTATAATTGATTTTATTGATTAGTTGTTGCAGCCCTAATGAAATGTTATGTATTTAAAAAATTAAGATGTGTCTGTTGCTCATCTCATAAGTTCATGCTTTCATTTGCACCAGCTTTTTCTTCTGTAATGGGAGGCATGGGTGGCTCATCAAGGTAACTATTTACATATATATATATATATATTTTTTTTACAGAATATTTAATTCAACACAATTTTTTTTTTTTTTTTTAAATTTTTAATTTCCTTTTTCTAATGTTATCACATCTCTGTGCAGGTCTATGTCAGAGGAGTTCAAGGTTCCAGATGGCATGGTTGGCTTCAGTAAGTTGACTTATGAATTCAGAAAAACAAATCCATTGCTAAGTGCTTTGGAGGACATTTAAATCTCATAAAAAGTACAATGTTAATTAAACCCTTGTTTTCAGTTATTGGCAGGGGAGGAGAACAGATTTCAAGAATACAACAGGACTCCGGTTGCAAAATACAAATTTCTCCCGGTGAGTCTAATTGCAGGGTCTTGAGTGCGTGTATCTCAGTCTGATTGTCTGCTTTTTGGAGAAAAAAATGACAATGCTTATTCTGCACTCTACCCAACAGACAGTGGTGGCATGCCTGATAGGTCAGTGACATTAACAGGCTCACCTGATTCACTCCAGTGAGTATCTCCCACATGTATAACTTTCTCATTGTGGAATGAGTTATATTCAAAAATATACATTTCCATAATAGGGCTGCAAAAAGGATGCTCACAGACATTGTAGACAAAGGTAGACCTTCTCCAGCATTCCACCACAATGATGGAGCAGGGACATCTGTTCAGGAGGTCATGATCCCTGCCACCAAAGCTGGTCTGGTCATCGGAAAGGGAGGAGAAACCATCAAACAGTTACAGGTAAGGTGCACAAATGTGGTTAAAACAGAAATGATCAGTTATTTGGTTGGAAGTCTGCTTTTTCCTATCTTATTTTTACAGACGTTTACTTATTTTATTGTTACCCACTTGTGTAATAGGAACGTGCAGGGGTCAAAATGGTCATGATTCAAGATGGACCCCAAAACACAGGGGCCGATAAACCGCTCCGAATCTCTGGCGATCCTTTTAAAGTTCAGGTGAGTACATTTAAACCTTTGCATTGCTACATGGAAGTTATTCCAAATTATGGACTCTACATCTAATTATTTTAAATTGCTTGGTCTGTACAGCAAGCCAAAGATATGGTGATGGATCTGATCAGAGATCAGGGTTACCGGGAACAGAGAGGAGAGTATGGTTCTAGAGTAGGGGGTGGAGACAGTCTTGATGTAAGTACAGTTTAATGAGAATAATCTTTCGTTTTTTTGTGATTTTTATATTTAAATAGAATTTTGAAAGGCGGTTGACTTCGTTTTTTGCTGTTGCTTTAGGTCCCTGTGCCAAGGTTTGCAGTGGGAATTGTGATTGGCAGGAGTGGTGAAATGATAAAAAAGATTCAGAATGACACTGGTGTGAGGATTCAGTTCAAACCAGGTATGTTAATAATGTTTATATGCTCTAAAAATAAAAGCAAAATCTGAATAGTTTTCTGACCTTTTATGTTTGACTTGTTCTTTTGCTTCAGATGATGGCTCCACTCCAGAGAGGATTGCTCAGATTCTGGGGCCTCAGCAGCACGCAGATATCATAACTGACCTGCTGAGGAGTGTGCAGGATGGAGCCCTCCTGAGGCAGAGGGAGGGGCCGTGGACAGGGAACTGGAACATGGGCCCTCCTGGAGGCCTGCAGGAATTCACTTTTACTGTGCCTACCATGAAGACCGGCCTCATTATTGGCAAAGGTTAGTAGTTGATATTTGCTTTCCCTTTAAAGGGATTTTTAAGTTTTATGATATAAATTGATAATGAATGAACATTGTGATTAATTTATTTTCTCTCTAGGGGGTGAAACCATTAAGAGCATCAGCCAGCAGTCAGGAGCCAGGATAGAGTTGCAAAGAAACCCTCCACCTAATTCAGACCCTAATTTAAAGATCTTCACAGTCCGTGGATCACCCCAACAGATTGATTACGCCAGACAGCTGGTCGAGGAGAAGATTGGAGGTACCGTGATTTCCACTTGGGGGTTCCCAAACATATTCCTGGAGCCTTCCCAGCACTGCACATTTGCATGTCTCCTTTTGACACACCCATTTCAGGTCTTGGGAGTTTCTACTAAAGAGTTGAATCCGGTGGTTGATAAAGGAGACATGCAAAATGTGCAGCTATAATTTTGCTTATTTTTAGGGTGAACGTGGAACATTAAAAGTGTCTTTCTGGAATGTTGCGTTGAGACAATTTTGTCTATGTAAACATTATTTTTGCCTGGTTTTCACTTAAAAATATTTTGTTTTGTCATAGGGTCCAGTTAGCCCTATGGGTGGTCCTCCTGGGCCCCATGGAGGTCCTTCTCACGGCCCTCCCGGTCCAACAGGACCACCTGCTCCCATGGGCCCATACAACCCTGGACCCTATGGCCAGGGCCCTCCTGGACCTCAGTAAGGGCTTTCTCCTTCTCAATGTTTAGCATGTGTCAGTGTTTTCACTTGGTCTTAAGGTGCCAGTTTATCTTGAGCTGAACTTAGTGCATCTTATTTTTGTCCTCAGTGGTCCCCAAGCACCATATCAGCCTCAAGGCTGGGGCAACGGATACCCTCATTGGCAGCAAGGACAGCCAGATCCCAGTAAGTACTTGTCCCTTAGCCATGCTAACTAGGTTTAATTCAGAATGATATTTAGATTCTCCACAATGCTAGATAAAACTACAGGGTTCCCATGGGTCATGACATTCCTGAAATATCATGGAATTTTAAAAGGTCTATTCCAGACATTGAAAGTCATGAAATTTTATATATTTTTTTGTCCAAGTCATGGAATATCAGGTAGGGCTGTGCGATTAATCCATTCGAAATAAAATCGCGATTTGAGATTCTGTTCTAAACATAGCTCGATTTTTTTTCTCGCCTGCCCCAACCTCATGCAGTATGCTATCCGAACCAATCAGAATGCAGCAGAACAGAACAGTGCATACAGACAGATAGTATGCTAAAGAAACAGGGAAGATGAATTCAGAACAGGATAAGGACTTGGTGGCTGCATGCATGTTGAGCACACAGCGGGAGTAGCGATCATATTTCCTTGCGTCTTTCTGAAGATCGCTCGCTCGCTCAGCCCAAAATGCCCTTTGGTAATTTGTTAATTCCAGAATCTGTGGAATAGGCTAAGCAATGTTTGTCTAATCTAATGTTTCTAAAAGCAAATTCTAAAATCCTGTGAAGATTGTGCTTTAATGGACCATTTCCCACAGTTTTGGTCTATTTTGTTTAGAAAGTGTTTATTTTATAATTATTTATCAAGTGCATTTCATCTTGTGTGCTTTCATGGGCCTGATAAGTAGGCTATATTGTGAAATTCTATATCTGCTTTTCATCTTGTGTGCATGTTTTGAATATGAGCGTTGTTTTAATGGTTATACTTTTTCAGTTATTTAATTTTTTACGCAAATGTTCCAAGTGGCTTCAAAACAAGACACGTTTTTAAATTAAGATTTTAAATGTTATACATTTAATTAGGGATGTTCATTTGTAATTTTTTCCGTTTGACAAATATGAATTAAATTAAAAGAATAAGTGTCTGTGTGTTAAAATACTAGCATCTGTTTTGGGTATTGATTTCACATGTGCAAAAAGCAAACAACAGAAGGAGGATTCACCTGATTACATCACGCACCAGCAAGCGGAGAAAAACTTAATTCACCTAGATGCTGGGTTCAGCCTTTTGGGTCATTTTTGGGGTTATTTGTTCAGTGTTTGGGTAGTTTGTGTACATTTATTTTATTTATAAAATTGTTTCTGTCAGTATACTGTTTAAATCTATGCAGAGCAACATTGGCTGAATCAATAAGCAACGTCCCTCGTGTGTCGGTCTTATTGCTTGATAAAGAGTCTGATGCTTTGCATAAAATAAACGATTATATTTATAAAGATACAGAACACAAATACTTTGGATGTTAAAACATGTCCTCAGAGCTGTTGACTGCTTGTTGTTGAGCAGGTTATGAAGGCAATCGCAGTACATTTTGTCCATGAGTGAACGCGGTGCAGCGGTCTGATCCGTGATCAGTCCCCGAACACGACTCCAGCTCGGGAGAGCCAGCGTTACGGTGGAAACACAGTTACAGAGCGGTCGATTTACTTGAATTACATCGGTTTAATGTTTAATCTTTACTTCTAATGTTTGTTAAACGAGTTAAATAGGCAATGTGTAGGCTTATAGCTTATAAAACAAGCAAATGAGAAATAAAGGAAGTTATCGCGAGTATTTTACAGAAGTTTAGAATTTAAGTTAATCTGTAAATATTATTTTATTATGAAAGCGAATAAAGCCATTAGCTGAGTTAAATCATCCATTAATGATGGGTTAAATAAACAATCAAATTTACTGGGTAAATTAACCCCAAATGTACTCTTTACCCAGCCCTAATTGGGTTGTTTTGAACCCAGTGTTTTCTAGAGTATGCAGAGTTTGTTCATTATTGTGTGAAATTAAAGCAGCGGCAGAAAGATGCATTCTATTTTTTCTTATTTTACAAAAAGCAAAGATAATTTTTTGTTGTTTATGTACACAAATAAAAGCAGACCTTTACAATTCCGATTATCTTCATGACCAAGAGGAGTTGCTTCCACTGTTGGAAGAGGAATAAATCCAGTGATTGCTCCAGCCACATGCGCTCATTTAAGCATTCTACCTTCACAATGCAGCCTGTTCATTATCATTATATAAAACAACCGGTCAAACATATGGAAAACACACTGCTCAGTTTAAATATGTAGTCAAATCTGAGCTGTTTAGCGTTATCACCCAATGAAGTTATAAAACATTTTGTTTTATGTGGATATTGTAAGGTAAATAAATAAAAGGTAAATAATATTTTGGCATTTAAATACAGAATATCAGAGCGTTTGATTTTGTGTTGAAGGAGAGACATTGGTTTCAGTTTTGTTTTAGCCTAAAATAATTAGTTTTGGTTTGTCATTATAGCTTCTTATTTTTAATTCTTGTTATTTTCTAGCCTACTGTTAATTGAAAGTTTGTTATGGAGTGAGGAACTAAAATTGCCTAGCTATGTTTACAGTGTTTATTATAATGTTTGTAATTGTATACTATTTCTGAATGAAATAATAAAATGACTTATAGGCTACTTTGTTTTTCCTCTCTGCTCTCTCTAAAAACGTGTTTTTATACTTGTAGCTTATTTTAATCATGCAGCAAACCTTTTAAAATATTTTGATAAATTACTAAAATAAATAAATAAGTGAATTTAAACGTTTAACTGATTGTATGGGTCAAAATTATTATCGGTTGGTTAAAGGTTAATTAACATCCCTAATTTAAATGAACAATTTCACTCTGAAACATAACCTTTTCTTATCGGACTACTGCTTTAATTGAGACATTTATTCAATAATGTCACTATAAACAGGAAAAAATAAATATGCCTAATCTTACTGGAGACATTTAATGTGAGCGTGATTTGAGCGGATTCGGTTTACCGGTGGCGGAACATTAGCGGAGCGTTTATTTTGGCCGTGTGACGACTGAGCGCGCACACAAAGCGGAATATTGAACCGCTCCGCTTTCATGCTCTGGTTGCAACTTGTTTTGTTGGATTTGATTACTCTACATATAATATATGTATTTTGCCATTTGTCTGTTCTAGAGACATGTTACAACTTTTGGGAAAGGTCTAATTGGTTTCCTTTGGAAATATGTTTCAAATTCACACAGAATGCATTTATAACTGTAAAGGTCAAGGTTTCTTTATTTGTCACATGATAAATTATACAGGGTATAATCAAAAGTGAAATGTAGATCAAATCAGGTCTCAGTGGACAGTGCAAAGAATAAAATTATATAAAATTAACACCACACAAGAGCATATATAGGTAAAAAAAATAAAGAGTAAAATGTGTAATAGAATAAAGAAAAGTGCAAAACAAGATGTGCAAGACAAGTAAGATGTGCAAAACAAGTAAGATGTGCAAAACAAGATGTGTAAGATAAAAGCATGTCTGTTTGTGTCAAAATCGTGATTAAAATCGAAATCGAAAAAATCAAAAATCGTGATATATATTTTTGTCCATATCACAGCCCTAATATCAGAATTTGTTCTGAACTCTATTCAGTACTCAGCGCTGTGTTCTGTGTAAACAGAATGCACAGACAGCATAAGCCCTGAATTGAGTTTCTCTCCATCTTTCTTGCGCCTGAATACCTCTCTCATGAAAAGTGTTACTACAGTAAAACTATGGTAAATGTGGGTGATTGATTTGTAGATTGAAAGGTCTTCTAACTGGATGGTTGTTGCACTGTTTCTGCATCAGTGTTGATGAGAATAACAGCTCTGATTTATTTGGCTTTAAACTAGTTTAAATGAAAGATGTGATTTGTACTGGAGAACTGTGCTGAACTTGAGTGCTTAATGGATTTCGCAGCATTGTTTAGTGCGTGATTGCGACTAATAAACACATACGTTCTAAGCTCGCGCTGCGCTGTTTTCTTTTGAGGCGCAAGCTGATAAAATGTCAGTGTGGCACGCAGTTCAAATGAGTACTGCTATTTTGTTCTGTTTTTGACACTTTTGCCGTTAAACATACCTATCATGCACAACAGAGTGACAACGACTATCAGTTAGACAATGTCTTTTATCCAGTGTTTTTGAGTTTGTTAAACCCTGCGCTGTGAACACCTTAAGCTCACAGAATAATGTAAGTGGGCATTTTTTATTTATTTTTGTAATTGTGGCTTTGAGCGATTATGTAATCGCGATTTAGAAATTTGATTAATATTGCAGCCCTACTCCAGTGTGTGAAACTTTTAACTTGGCGTTAAAGATGTATTTTTTTTACAGAAAAAAATTATAAGTTGGGCACTGTAAATCTGGCAATTATGTTTTAATGAAAATGATCACAAGCTTGATTTTTACTGCTATGTTGTACTCCGTTTTAGCACTGTTTGCAAAAAGTCAGCTGTCATACCAAGGCAAATGGCAGTAACTTCCACATTATATAGGGTAATGATCACCATTTACAGAATCATTATAGTAACATCTGTATAAAGTCTAGTGATCATTGGCTAGGCTATAACATCTAGTAATGGGATAAAAAAAACAATTCTGACAGTAACGACCAGACAAAAGTAAAATGTGATTGGATACTGTTTTTCAACAATTTTCCAGATTGTAAATTATGCTTTTTGACAGTCATTTTACGGTTTAATATTGCCTTACCCCATTCATATGGTATTCATCTTATTTTCTTATTTTTTAATTGTATGTTTTTAAAAGTCTAAAATTGTAGCTTAAAAATCCTGCAGAAACCCTGAACCAATTTATTTGCAATGATCTTTAACATTAAAGGATGCAAGACATATTTAGCCTATTATTTTACATCAAACTGAGTTTCTAACCTCATGACTTGTATGCAGTGAGGATCTAATTTTTTTTATAAAAGTCCTTTACGATTGTTGCTTGTCAGACTGTACGAACATGATGATCATTTCACACTATGGGATCTCAGTTGTCATAATGTCAGACTGTACGAAAGTCAAGACGAGTTAAAAACGGGTGCGCACAAGAAAACAAACATGTCTGAGTTTTACGTTATCAACATATACATGTCCAGTGACTGCGAACTGCATTGCACGTGGGACCGAAATGTTGGCATGAAAAGTATATGAATGGGGCAATAGCATATTTAAGACTAATGTATGCAGCTCTACACATGAAAACAGTGGCGCAACCAGTGTTTATATAGGCAACATATCAGATGAATTCTGTGAGGAGGACGGGGCGTTTATGGCTGATAGAATAATTATCTATTCATTCTGCTCCTAGCTTGTCTTGGAGACGTTTGACATTGTCACACTGAGACTATCATGTCGCTTCAAGACAGTGCCAAGGTGACAGTGCAGATTCGTGATGAAAAAACAGCAGAATTATAATCAGGCTCATTATGAAAAAAGCACATGTAAGATTTCCAAAACATGAAAATAACTGTTATATGTGTTCTGCCTTGGCTTTTCTCATGGGCAGTTATAATAATGGAAAGAAGTTATAATTGTTATTGTCTTTGACAGTGATACTATGTGTGCATTTTGTTAATGGACGCTGTGAAGGTATAAAATGCTCTTTAAAATTTGATGTAGCACTGTATTATGTTTTATGCATAAAAATAAAAAAAGTATAAATTTTGGTAATGTTTATTTAAGTGATAACTCTATATGCTTACAGTGTTTAATGGTGATTTTATTATTTATGAATCTTCTGTTTGTCTTTCAAAACTGCATAAGATTTTAAAGCATTTTAAACTCGTGTTTTTTAAATGTCATACGCCATTAACAGTCAATGCACTATAAAATTAATCCTGCATGAACAAACAAAATGAATATAGAACAAAAGTATAAATGATTTCTACTGGTTTTTAAGTTTATCTTTTCTTTTATCTTTTCTGTTAAGCATTTATGGTGTTTGTGTGCTGTGTCTATTAGAAATGTATTTTCCATGCCCTTTGTGTAACGCTCTTTTACCTGTCTGCTATACAAATGACACAAAACTAATACATTTAGTACAGATTTACAAAATATAAAAATATTATTGAATGTAAAATATACACAAATTTCTAAAAATTGTTTATGTTTCTTTTTAAACATTTCTTCTTGCTCAACTGCACAATAATGATTACCATGCCTTGTGGGAAATGTATTAGAACTTTCTTGCCTTCTTCAGAGATTATGTATCAAAATAAAGTCACATATTCATTTTTGAACATAAATTACTTTTATATTTGAATTTGTGAATTAAAACTATGCAACTGTTGTTTTAGAAAAACATGAATTTGTTTGTTCTCAATTTCTTTTTTCACACCATTATTCTCAGTACTTCCTCAAGCGCAAATCAAACTAAATGGCAATGGACAAAGCCTTTTTTATATATGCTTGAATTCAAACAACTTCTGTTTTTTGCAGTAGTATCAGAATTTTTTTGTTCACTGCATACATTTGCTTTTCAGTGCGTTGCAACACAAATAAATCATTGCGTGTTGAAATATTTTTGTTCATGTGAACTTTCACAATATTAATGATAACTGCAAGCTAGTTTGTATTTATTTTTTTGTTAAAATATATACTTTGTCCAAAATTTTTAATCACTTTTCATTTCTTTTGGTTTTGCCTTGTAAATTTCCTTTCAAAGAATGGTTTTTTTCTTGTACCATTTTAACATGACTCAACTTCCATCAAATGCAGGCAATTCTCCAGGCCTAAATATGATGCAAAATTACATTTGGAAAACTGATCTACTGATGTAAAATCCTTTATCAAAACCATTGAACTTTATTTGCCATCAAATATAATAGGAACATAGGTTTATTTTGTTGTACATTTGTTGCTAATATGAAAGCTCAGCAAATATTCACTGTACCTCTCATTGTAACAAATTTAGAAAAGAAACTGTAGTGTTTAATGTGTTTGTGCTTTTGTTGTGCAATAACACAATATTAACTTTAATTTGGTTTGTCTGCAGGATAAGAAAAGGCTGCAGCATAGTCCTGAATATTGGATCACATGAAACTGTCAATTGTGCACTGGATGTTTTTATATATATGTTTGCACTTAATTTAGCTTCACCGATTTGATTGCACAGATACTATTTAAAACAAGTAACATTCTTTTGTCATGTATAGAGATGCACAGTTACGTGTGCTTCAGTATTGCTGAAGTGTCTGCCATTCATACATACCAACACAAAACATGCTTGTATTTGTCTTGCTTTTGTTTAATATTCACATGCACTGGTACATTTACTGGTTCCAATTGTGACATACCTTCATGAAAATTGACTAATTCATGTATTCCACGATATGTAAATTCGTTTTTTGTAAAATGAATGTACTGTGTTTCTGGAAACATATTCTAGAAATTTTAACACACTTCAGAAATTACTTTTGTTTACCTGTGTTGTGTTTTAAATTGCATACATCATGTCTGCTCTCTCTGTGCTAATGTGTTCATTAAAAGATGTTTTAATGTTCTCATTGTACATTTTATGATGCCTCAAGTTTGAGGTTTGTTCATGACCTGATTATTTCACTTCAATCTGGATGTACCTCTTGACAAAGTAAAACTTTTATGCCTCAGTTGTGTATATGTATATAATAGGAATTTGAAAAACATATTTTTGTTTCAATGCCAGTTGTACTTGTAAATATTAGGTTTAATGCTGAAAATTTAACATTTTAATGAACTAAATCTTCAGTTAGTTTCAATTGAACAGTTATTCTGATGGTTTTTTAATTATTAATTTGGTGCTAGACTTGCATATAGTATAGTTGCATGTTTTACCAGAATTATCAGTAAGTAATTCAGTTAAGTTTAATTGTTCTAATTTTTAAGCTCATGATTAACGTTGATTTAATCTAATCTCTTCAGGTCAAGGACAGCCTCAGCAGGACTACACCAAGGCATGGGAAGAATACTATAAGAAACAAGGTAAGATGATTTCTAATAGACTTGGGCAGCTGCAGCTCTTTCACAGTCCTCTGCAGTAGAGCTGCTGTTGTCTCAACCCTAAACTAGCGGGTTTCTGTCCGCCACTGAGTAGCGTGGCGGGGTCGTTCCCGCTTATAAACTTTACCATGGTGTATCCTTAAATCAATCTTGTTGAAGTGGTGGTTTAACAACACTGCCAGATATTTTCTGCTTCATCTTCCATCTTTAAAGCTCTGGGTTTTATTTTGTTTCAGGTCAGCTGCACCTCAGGCACCAGTGGCGTCTCAGCCAGGAGGTCAGCCAGGCGGTCAGCCAGATTACAGTGCAGCGTGGGAATACTACCGCCAGCAGGCGTACATAGGCGCCTCAGGCGATGGGAGCTGCACCCAGGCTCAGCAGGTACACTCCACTAAAACACTCTTTGCCTTTTGCGCTCTTCACTTGGTAGATGTGCAAGTGTAGTTTTGTCCACCCCTTTTTCTAACATTTACTTCCACAGGTTCAGCAGGTTTCAGATGAGTCATCGAACAACACATAACCAAACTCTTTCCTCCTCAAACAGGCTTTTTATCTTTTTTTTTTCTTTTTTTTTGGGAGGTTGATGGTTAAATGTTTCTGCTCTTAACATGTTGTGTATTTCTTATGTATTTCTTCTGCACAGGGCCAGTAATGTGAAGTGGACATAAAGTAAATGCTACATTGTCAGAAAAAACCTTTGTTAAATGTTTGGATGCAGACGCCATGATGAAGATCTTTATTTCATTGGTTTGAGTGTTTAAGCTAGATCGCAGACCAGCTCCAAAGTCAAGTATATATATATTTTTCCTTTTTGTTTTGCCACTTGTAAATTAACAATTTGTTTTTAGTCTGGTAATTTTGGTCATTCCAGCTCCTGTAATCTCCTGTATCTCATGTCGTTTTGAGACTAAACTAGTCATTTACTTGTAAATCATCTCAGTTTTAAAATGATATGCCTGTTGTGTTTTGCAATAAAACAAATGAAACCTCCTGTGTTGGTAAGTGGGGTGCAAAAGTGTGGAGAATGTTTTGTGAATTTGATTTCCTGTTTCGGGACCGGGTGGGGGTGGTATGCAAATTTACAGAACAAAAATGTTGCTTGTCTGTTTTTTTTTTTCTTTCAATTGTCTATTACCCTTGATTTTTAGTTTGTTTCCTGGTCTATTTTAAAGTCACAAGTAAGATCATTTGACATGGACAGCTGTTTTATGCTGCATTCTTTTTACTGGTCATTGCTGTGGATGTAGGTGTAGGCAGGTTATCTAAGGCAAAGTGGCTTGGTATGTGACTCATGCAATAACTTCAGTGCTGTAGTGTTGCTCATTCTTGTACTGCATTTTACCTGGTTTGTTGAGGTAGTGTGTACTGTTAATGAGAGACATTTCCTCCCTCACAGGCAAGATTAGGAAGGCGGTAAGCAAGTATGCGTCTTTACATTAACTGTTCCATTTTATATTGAGTGCAATCATGTTGCAAGTATTTTAGTTTGTTCTCCAAGTTTGCTGCTTTTTTACAGGGCAGGTCAAGTGTTCTGATCAACAGTTATGTTTTTGCGAAATTACTTGTCCCCATCCTATATTTTACATGTCTAAAATCCTCAAATTGTGTATATATTTCTATCAATATTGCTGGCATTTAAAAAAAAACGTTTTGATACAATTAAAAAAGCTCGAATGCGAACATGGACTACTTTTTTGTCTGCCCATTGTCTGTTAGCATTCCTCCAATATAGGCCTATAGGTTTTTGGAGACTCTGGCTTCCTACACCAGTGAAATGAGCTCTCCACTGTAAGTACAAAATGTACATGATTTTGCGGCCCTATTTGTTGTTTTGCTGTCAATGCATTGTCTTTGACTGAATGAAACGCAATGTATATAAATCTCTAAATGTTGCCCTTTTTGGGGTAAGTATGTCAGGGCTGTAATTTTGATTTGACATGTTCAAGATAATAATGACCTGACCCTTTTCACATTGGACTGTTATTTTTTGCCATAACAGCATTGTGCGATATTATCAAATTGAATCATTGCCATGTTGACACTGCTTGAGTCATTTAGGACTTGTCTCGCAGACTTAAATGAAACTGAACCGAACCACTGTTCAAGTCAATCCGTCTGTAGAAAAAGCAACTTTTCCATCTGCGAATGTGTGATTTAACATTGACTAGACATGTAAATTGTCTTTTTGTGATTTAATGTGTTATATACTGAATAGCCCATAAAAACGTTAGCAAATGGCCTCTTTCAAATGTTAATTTGTATCAATGTCCTATTTCTAATCTGTGCCTGACCCGTTTGTGACTAAGGTCATTGAGGCTGTCGATTTGATACAAGTTTTTAATATATATATATATACATTATTTTGACTGTTCAGTAGTGAGCAGTGCAATGTCTAATCTTGCAGTGTCATCCCTGACCTTGCACCTTAGGTTCTGCAGCAATAACACAGGTAAGAGTATACTAAGAAATCAAAACGATTGAACCTGTGATCTATTGTATTTTCACCTTTGAAACCGAGGTCAATTTGTGCCGCTGTTTTAATGAAGGATGTCTCGTAGTAGATAGACTGACGTACGTCACAAATGTCAGAATTAAGATCTCTTGGAAGTATGTTTTTTGTCCATATAAATTGCATGGCCTTGACTTGTAGTTCACAAATGTTTTTCCTCTGAAATCTAACTAGAATTGTATTTTTTTTCTAATTGAAACCATTTGAATTGGTTCATTTGTTAGCTTCCTGGTAAGTGTTTAGTGTGGTTCTGTTCTTCTCTTACGCAATGCATGCAGATGCGAAATGATCCATAGTTAGCCCTTTGAATGCACTCACTGATAACTGACGTACAATGTATGTATGCTCATGTTTCATTGGTTTGCAAGCTTTCTTGTTGCGCCTCTGTAGTGCTAATGTTTATCCCACATTGCTGCCTTCATTCTCACTCACAGTGTTGAAGATGCTGCAGGCGTAGTTCGTAGAATCAGGTCCTGAGCTAGTTTGTCCGTAAGGAGGAGTCCTTTGAGTGTGTCCCTCCGCTGAACGTAGACTGTTCAAGGGCTCCAATTATAAGGTAAAAATATCACGAGGAATCTGTCATTGCAAAGTCAATGTTACTGTTAGGGTGATGCCAGTTAGTTTTGATTATAGAAATGTTGCCACATGTCTCTTTATTATTGGTTGACTAATGGTTCTATGAAATGCTTTGAGTACATTCTTTGCCTTTTGTTGATAAGTGTAGGGATTTTATGTGCATCAATGCTGTACAGGTGGACCATGACCAGGAACTTTTTTTTTTTGTAGACATTTGCCAGGCTGGTTTTTGTTTGTCAGTTAAATTTTTTTTTTTTTAAACTTAGTCTTTATCCATTGCTGCATATCATTTTGTATGCATGCAAGATGTTTCCTTTTGAGCAAATTATTCACAACAGAATTCGTGGGGGTCTAAAAACGAAGAGAAAATCGGAGGCTAGCTGAGAAATTTGGAGCATGCCTTTGAGGTAAAACTATCATGAACTGTTAAAGTTGTTGAATGTACTTTTGATTTTTGCTGAGAATAGTTGGTCTGAAATGTTAAAGATTTTTGCCATTGTCATCAATAAAATTGTAATCATTAAAATTGGCTTTGAGGTTTTTATTCATCTAGTGATTTCAGTGTTCAAATAATACATACTTGTATACTGGCTTAACATGTTATGAACAAAATACAGTTTCAACTCCACATATTACAGAATATACTAGATGGTTGAGTTTCAAGTCACAATACATGTAATGACTTAAATTCATAACAGCCAGCTGTTACAATTCTCATGGCATCATTAAGAGTCGGGAAGTCTAAACTAAATTCATAGCCAGTGTTGGACACTCATGTGACCTAATATCTTTTGAGTAACATCTTTTTTCCAAACTATGAGTGGAAGCGTTCAAGTCTCAAACATCAAGGACCCAAAAACTCTAATCATTCCTTGTAAAAATAAAATAAAAAATCTACTGGAAAACCACATCAAATACACCTCTGTCCCTTACCCGCTTTATTTTAATCACTACACAAACTTTATACTGCATTAACATGGCTCTAATAATGACTTGGAAGACGTGATGTGCAGTCAACTTAGCAGCTGTAGGCAACAAGTTAAACATGAATGAAACGTGGAGGATGAGAGACAGATGTAGCTCACTGAACCTGTGCTTCCAGCAAAGGTGTGCCACTACAGCCATTTAGGTGACTGATCATGTTGGTGCCCAGATAGGCAAGAATCAGTTCAGAACGTCTGTGAAGCAGGTGCAAGATGTCCTCAGCCAGAGTGTCCAGACTAGAGTAACACACTTTATCCAGATCAAAAATGTCATTCACGAAGAACAGCACCTGTTCCTGTGGACAAAATATAAACCATTTTATAAACAAAAGCTAAAGCTGGCGATTATGTTAAGGGTGTTATGACTTGTGCTTGTGGTGTTCGGCCAATCACAATGCACTGTGCCAGTCGGAAGGAGGGACTTTGTAGAAAACGATGCGTTTGAGAGAGGCGGGGAATAGAGGACCTACAATAATGTACAGTATTTTAAAAATTTGTTTTTTTAACATTAAAGCATGTCAACATTCTGATACACAAAATAATTATCTTTAAAAAAGCATCATATGACCCCTTTAAATGCAAATACACTTGGCAAATCCATCAACAATTCTTGTATGGAAGTGTGCAGTGCAGTAGAAGGCCAGCCAAACAAATTAGATATGGTGATTTTCACCAGTCCTTCCCAATTTAGTGTATAATATTTGAGACTGTATTACAGGGGCTCTTCAAATCTGGCCATAGAAGGCCACTGTCCTGCAGAGGTAAACTCTCAGCTTACCAATTGTCAGTTTTATCATAAGTCGTAAAGCTTTTAAATGTGGTGACCGGTCGCTGTAGCTGTCTCAGTTCAGCCTGCAACACTTGAATGCCATGCAGGACCCAATAATTTCTTCCTCTTTACTAGTCATAGCACATATGCATGTGACTATCAGTATCTGTAGGCATGCCATCTGAAGCTGACACTCTTCAAGAGAGACAGGTCATCAAAGTACAGCTTACCTTGAAGAAGCAGCAGAAATCGTGCAGGGAACTTTTAGGGCCTAGAAACCCCCAGGCCAAGACATGACTTATTTGTTCACACACTGCATAGAAATGTGCAATGAAGCCATCTTGAACCTGTACACACAAAATGAAATATTAACAAACAATATTTTCTTTAAATCTTTTTAACTGCTTTACTCTGGCACAAAAACCAAAACATTTACAAAAATACCTTCATATGTTGCCTCTTCTGCTTCAGAACAGACCAACAACTTGATGCAATGGCCTATGATGGCAAAATACAGTTTTATTAAATATTAATTTGCAACTAAATGTTAAGTTTGCTGAAATAAGATCTAATGCTAGAGATTCTGTACGCACCGTCTCTTTGAAAGAGTTGTTGAGCCAACGATTGTTGACCACATTTTGAATAGAGATAGGTGGATTCTCAAGATCCTCAAATGAGTCCATAAGGATGAAGTCAATAACAATGTCATAGAAGTTCAGATGTTTAACCTGAAGAGTAGAAAAGGTAAAACATTAAACAAATTTAGCTGTTTAAAATTTGAAAACTGTTTAATATCCAGGACAGGTCTTGTATCTGTATAACAAGACATGTCTCACCCCTCTTGCAGAAAGCTCCATTTCTGTGTTCTCCCAATGGTCTGTTTGCTCCAGAAAGCAGATCATTTCTTCAAACACCTCCTCAAATCTCTTTGGGCTCTGCAAACCACACATGTCAGTTGGGATGGGGACTGTTCATATAGGACCACATGAAAGAAAGGACACTTACCTTCCTTGCTTTAACAATTATTGAAGACAATATCCTCTTTCCTGTGTCAGCCAGAAATGCTCTAGTTGCTCTTTCACATAAGATGACCTGAATCAAAATACAATGTAGAGTTTAAAAGTTTTCCCACACAGGCCCCATTCCAAATGCACACTTGTGGTCTTAACAATGGACACCACATACGCATGTCCATGAAGTTCATAAAACCGTAGGATGTCCTATGTCATTTTAGGTACTCACAAGTGCCCATATTATACTTTCACCTGTGATGTGCAGTTCTGCAGAGCACGTGCACTGAGGTGAGCTCCACAGATGACTTCAACCCAACAGTCAAAGTGGCATTGAGTAACCAAAGCGTGGACTAGGGGCGAAGACCAGTGTTGGCAAGTTTTTCCACGGATGTGGGCTACTTATGCTGTTGCAGTATTTTTTGAGTACCAATTGGGCTGGTTTTGTTATACAAACCTGGCAACCCTGAGGAGGACTGAGGAAGAGGTCTGCGGGACTATTTTGTTTAGTCCCGCTCCCACAAGGTTATGTTCTGCACCCACCCGCACCTGCCATGTATTCACTCTTTGTTCACCCGCTTTCCACTTAGAATAATTTTCTTCCTGACCCGACCATTCCCACTAAATTTAGATCTCAATTACAGAATCTCACATTCAAATTTCCGCTACTGAAAAAGAGATGAGGTAACAAATAAAAGTAGTCTGTGTAAAATTGCATTTATTTTATTCGTCTAGTGTCTTAAGAGACAAATTTTGCTGCCAACACAGCATGAAAAAAGTGTCACAAAGATTTTTTTTTTTTTTTACAAATGTTATTTCTTATTTTTATTCGTGTTGTCTAGATACATTTTGTTTAACATTTACAACACAATAGGAAAGGAAGTGTAACAGAGAAAAAAGTAAAAATGCAGGTTAATGGCCTATTAGCTATTTTTATTTGTCTTGTCAAAATACTAAATTAGTTTAACATTTTGCTGTACACAGTAGAAAATGTTGTAGAGAAGAAGTAATAAATAGGCTACAACATCGGTCATTTAAAATGATAGGCTAAGCAAAATATAAACAAAACTGAGTTGAACGACCTTCAAGGACAGCGCATCCACACTTAGGTCTATCCTTATTCTGCTCTGTCACTCATCGACAACCTGCCTGTTCTGAGGGCCGTATATTTACCACCGGTAGGTTACAGCCTGCTCTGAGCATCGTTATACAGATGCTGCGCACAGACCTCGCAAAAAAAAAAAAAAAAAAAAAGCGGGATGCAGAAAGCACTGGTTCATGCATGCAACGCGCACAACAGTCCTGAGTGCACCTGTACCAGTGGTCAAGAAGAACAAAGCACAGATAAGCTCTCCTGAAAGACCTCCCGTTCAAATTACACCAGAGTTACTGACCGCTACAGCATTTTATTCGGAAATGTAATCCCGCTCCGCAAGAAATCTGGTCGGTTCCCACGAATGCAGACCTCTACTGTGAGGGCTTATGGTGCCATTTGGGACAGGACCACATACTGCAACTTAATCTGCCTAACGCTAGACCATTAACATGAACTGTAAATTTAACTTGGCAAGTTGAAACAATGCAATAACCACCCCCACTTAATCAAAATTGCAATATATTTTGAACATTGCAACACCACAATAACAACTACTGGTACAGGTATATACAAAACAAAAGGGTTCACTCTACACAAGGGCGCCTACTCCTGGAAAAAGTTTGAGAACCACTGCTTTATGCAACTGGGCCCTGATCCTGAGTGGCGACGTGCACTCTATCAGCATGGTTCTCTAACCGTGCCAAGAATTGTGGTCCGAGAACGGTTTGCAATCGTGCCGCGCCTTACCAGGCTCACGTGGAAATACAACTGGAACCATACCTGACAGTTCTTAGAAGCGTTTGGCCCGATAGTGGAACAGCGGCTAAAGTAACATTAAAACCAGTCGAGTACTATAATATAGTAACAGTATAATTAGATAGCAATCATTGGTCTTAAAGGGATAGTTCACCCGAAAATGCAAATGCTGTCATCATTTACTCACCCTCAAGTAGTTCCAAACCTGTATGAATTTCTTTGTTTTGCTGAACCCAAAGGAAGATATTTTGAAGAAAGTTTGTAACCAGGCTGTTTTGGGGCACCGTTGACTTCCATAGTAGAATAAAACTAATACTATGGAAGTCGATGTTACCCAGAACTGCTCTGTTTCCCACATTCTTCAGAATATCTTCCTTTGTGTTCAGCAGAACAAAGATATTCATGCAGGTTTGGAACTACTTAAGGGTGAGTAAATGACAGAATTTTCATTTGTGGGTGAACTGTCCATTTAAACCCACTAAACTCATTATAATTTTTTTTTTTACTTTCAGGACATGCAAAAGAAATCCTTTACCTGACACGCCTGCCGTATACAGTGCAGCTTTGCCAGGAAGTCAGTGTCTCCAAGACATTCAAGCATTTCAGTTCTGTTAAAAAAACGGCCAGTGAACAACAGTCAACATAAAACAAACATATCAACTTAAAATAGAACTCGGCTCTGCACAATATTTTCAGAAATGTATGCAAACAAACAAATTTGTTCATGCTTTTAAATCAGTTTGAAAGTACATACATTCAAATATCCAATGCACACGCACCTATGAACATGATTGAAGTCAACAATACTATCTATAGTTAATTTAATTAACTATATGAATTGAAGAACTGATTACTGTGGGTGCGTCTCAATCAGCTCCCTAGTTCAGTAGTTAGGGCACTTATCAGGGAGTTGGCCATTTTAAGGGCTGACTCAATTGCAAATTCCATCCAGTGCACTGGAACATTTGCTCCCACAAAAAACAAGGGAGAATTGGTGCTCACTATGCTCCCTTACCGGAAATTACATCACATTTCTGAAGTGCGAATCAAACCACATGAGCCAGCTCGATAAATATAACACGCGATAGAATATTTGAAAAGACAAACCTTTTTTTTTATATATATATATATATTTCAACAATCACACATCGCTAGACAGGTTAACGTTTATAATTAATATTCGGCTGAAATGATGTAATAACATGTAACAGAACAATGTGTTTAAAGAGAATAAAAAATTATATCAAAAAGAGATTGATTCTGTATATTGATTATTAATTCCAGCATTGTCTGTTGTCGTTGTACATAATCATGTCACCGGAAATGAAGTATTCATTGTCCCAAAGTGCAGTGAGCCAAGGAACAAGTGACTGAATTTGTGTAAACGATATACCGATTCACGAGCTAGCGAGCTGTTTGAGACACACCCTGTGATTATTATCAACACATTTATTTATTACACAACTATATGGAAAAGTAGATTCTGATTGGCCAATCAGATATTCTGTGGTCCCCCATACCTGACATACTCGACTCACCGTAGTACTCGACAGGAGATCTGTCCTTCTTCAGCCATTTGCAGGGCGTCTTCATAGAAGGGGTGATGACACAGTGACCCCAGCGCATGGGCACTCATCTCTCTGTGCTCATATAACTGAATTAAATCACAAGATTTAAGACTTTTCTGCATAATTCTTTAAAATGTTGTATATTTCTTATACATAGTCTGGTGCTCGTTTCCACAAATAACAAAGTTATTGTCTCACAAAGTGATTAAATAATGAAATGGGGGACAGATTTAAATTACACAGGATTACCCTTAAAGTACTCTCACAGTACCATGGTAAAGATGGTAAAATCAAGGATTACTTAAACTGTATTTAACATGATAAATTAAGAAAAGCATAATGCATGTCCAATACCATGGTGCTTTTTATTATTGTAGACTTCACATGATGGGAGGCAAAAGTGATCCGAAAGCCTGTGCTGGCAACAGTGAGTGTCGAATATCCCAAAATAAAACATGTATGTTGAATCCCATATGGAACGGAGGTCTGTGAAATGTGACTAATGTACAGCAACCTGTTAGTAAGGTTCAAACTGTCCAGCACATGCCACACCAGCTGACAGGCACAAAGATTTCCCTCTCACCTCTGCCGCAGACGAAGGAATCTGTTGAGGCGATGCTGATTGAATCTCTCAGACAGGTGTCCTCCAAGTCCTCCCGCACAGAGAGATCCATGCCCTTATCTGCCACAGGAAATGAGGGAAGATTAGATTGAAGTGCTCTTATCTCACATGGGTGAGTGAACTGGTCTAATTCTAAAACAGCAGACTGCATAAACCGATTTAACTGCATTGAAGGACAAATGTGTTTATAGGGTTTGCATGTGGAGTATTGAGTGTGCTTTGCCATGTGCTCTGGGGAGTGGGTAAGAGGTAGACCTGTAAACAGTTGTAAGGAACTTTGGACCATGACCAGCTTTATTTAGATACAGAGCATGAGGTGAGCCTCAGTAAACGCAGCAGGCACAGCTGAATAAAGCAGAATGTGCAAATTTGCACAGCCACTGTGTCCATTTCTTTATTTGAAGAACTTGAAGGACATTTCTGTAATTGTATTCACCTCATGTTGTTCCAAACCTACAACCCGAATTCTGGAAATGTTGGAACTTTGAATAAAATTAAAACTAAAAGAATTTCGATTCACGTGAGCCAATCTTTTATTATTGTTATGCACAAAATGAGCTTTTACAGGTCTCAAAATAGTTGGGATGGGGGCATGTTTACCATGGTGTAGCATCTCCTCTTTTCAAAACAGTTTGAAGACATCTGGGCATCGAGGTTATACGTTTCTGGAGTTTTGCTGTTGAACTTTGGTCCCATTCTTGCCTGATATAGGTTTCCAGCTGCTGAAGAGTTCATGGTTGTCTTTGACGTATTTTTTGTTTAATGATACTCCAAATGTTTTCTATAGGTGAAAGATCTGAACTGCAAGCAGGCCAATTCAGCACCCAGACACTTGTCCCTTATGCACAGAGATTTCTCTGAATCTTTTGATGATGTTATGCACTGTAGATGATGAGATTTGCAAAGCCTTTGCAATTTTATGTTGAGGAACGCTGTTTTTAAAGTATTCCACAATCTTTTTAAGCACTTTCACAGATTGGAGAGCCCTCTGCCCATCTTTACTTCTGAGAGACGCCTCGCCAAGAAATCCCTTTAATGTTATAGACTTGATGTCAATTAACTTAATTGCTAGATGTTCTCCCAGCTGAAACTTTTCAAAATGTCTTTCTTTGTTGACCCCGTGTCAACTTTTTTGAGACCTGTAGCAGGCATCAAATTTGAAGATTATATTAAACCGGTACGCCCAGATTTTTCAAGGTATCTTTTGGTATGAGTTGTAAGCAATAGCTCCCCATATTCTTTTGTTTATAGTTGTTGTTCTTATGAGGAAGAAAATATGTGTATGTAACTTTTGAGAAATTTGTTTTCAAGATTGAGGGCATACATACTCTGTTCATGGTAACATTAATATGTATGTTTTTCCATTCAATTTTTTTTTTCTTTCTAAGAAATTACCACCTTGCAACCTTTCTTTTCCCTCCTTTAAAATGACAGAGATAATCGCCTCTCTCCATGAAGGTAGGATTTCCCTTTTTTGTACCACCCAGTTGTAAGCCTTTAATAAAGTTGGGGCTAAATGATCGACCATGGATTTGTACCATTCCGCAGGGTAGTCTTTAGTCTTGCCACGGCTACTTTTAACTCCTCCATTGTAATTTCAGCTAATAAAGATTTATGTTGTTGACAACTCCTGGTAACTCTAATGAGGCTAAGAATAAGTATATCTGCACATCATTATTCATTTTAGGTTGTGGATACAAAACTTTATAAAAATTCAAAACTCTATTGTATTTGCTCAAGCTAACATTGTATCTCCCCTGTTTGAGTATTCCTGATTTTATTGATAGCTCAATCTGCTCGTTGTTTCCTTAATCTGTAGGACAATAATTTGAATGATTCCCTCATTTCATAGTATCTCTGTTTTAAGAACAGAAGTTTCTTTTGTAATTCTTCTGAATATATTTCATCTATTTCTTTAACATCTTGCTTCACCTTATGATTCATTGTATCCGTGTTCATTCTGTTTCTTTAAATTAGTGTGATGTGATGGATATAATTTTACCTTTTACTACTGCCTTTAGTGCATCCCAGACTGTTCCCAGATGGTGTCACCTCTTCGTTATCGTTCATCTCCACATAAGATTTTATCTAATTTTCTAAAGTCTGCTTGATTTGGGAGTTGTTTAAGATATCTGAATTCATTCTCCAAACTGTAGAATTAGGTTTCCTATTCAGACCCACAGACATATAAATAGGACTGTGATCAGACATATCCATCGTGCCCACTTCACAATGTTCATCCAGATGCAGATCCTTATTAAAAATAAATAAATAATCTATTCTAGAATACTTTGTATAGGGATGAGAATAGTGGGTGTAATCGTGAACCCTGGGATTTAATTATCTCCATACATATATGATACCTATCTCTTTCAACAAGCTATTCACCTTTTTAATCAGTGTCTTTAATTCCATAGTGCTCCTAGAACAGTCCAACTTAGGGTTTTTAGTCGTATGTTAAAACCACCTCCGCATATTACAATTTTTTGGACTTTAGTAACTATTAAATCAAATATTTCACGGTAGAAATCCCACTCAGATCCTGGGGGAGCATAGACATTTTAAAAACTTGTTAAAGTTCCCTCTATTCTTCCTGTTATCAATACAAATCTTCCTTCCTTGTCTTTTATTTCTGACATATGTTTATAATTTAATTGTTTGGATATAAGTATGTCCACTCCTCTTTTACGTACAGATTTATAGGATGCAAAGTGTACCTCCTTAAAACCCATTTTGAATGTTCTGCATCATTTAGATGGGTTTCCTGTAGGAACACAAACTCTGCTCTAGCCTTCTTTAATTTGGACAGAATCTTTCCTCTCTTAACTGGATTAAGTACGCCATAGATATTAAAAGAAGCAATCTTCATACTTTAGTAAATTTATAAAATACTAACAAAGGTGTTTTAACATATAGCATCCCCTTCAACGGAACAAACTGAAACAAATCAATAATCAACAAATTTGAAATGTTAATGTACATTTACAACATGTACAACGTAAAGTGAACTTCCATAACTTAAGTCATTACCACGACTGTAATTGTGCTGACACTTATAGGCTCCAAGGGAAAACCCCTCTTTATGAGTTTAAAGAAGGGGCTCTTGTGGATAGCAGTTAAACAAGAACCCTTTGAGCTATCCATACAACATGTCCCGATTATTCAATAATACACTCTGACAACTAGGTTGTTCAAACAAAATGTATAAATACGTTGCATCTCTCTCTTTTTTCCCTTTTCATTCAAATACCTTTGCCAGTTCCGAATGCGTCAGTCCGAAATGGCATAATCCTTCTCATCTCCATATTCACCGCTTTATCGTTAAGGTAGGGTTGGGACCGTGCATAAATTATTAAGATTGCCAACTCCCGTCCTTTCTACGGAAAGATTGCAGCTTCTCCTTGAAAGTTGGCCCTCTTCTCTGTTGGGGATCGCGTCTGCCCAATGCTCCGGCCACATCTCTACCACGACATTCGCTGAATCTGCTCCATGAGGGTGTTCGGGTGGCTGATGGGCTGCACCGGGAATCCTCTCTTTGACATGTCTTGCGATGCCTCTTCGACCGTGTTGTATATCTTCACTTTATCTTCACAGAGCACCTTCAAACAAGCAGGGTACAATGTTTTACATTTCTCTTCTCTGTCTTTCAAAACCTTGCGTACTCCCTTCTCATCTGTAGCACTTGAGGAGTTTAATGATTATCAAAGTTGATCTGCTTTCCTTGCCAGGAGAATCCTCTCATCTGCCAGGCCTGTTGAAGTATCTGTTCATGGATTGTGAAACTTAGAAATTTAACCACAATCGATCGCGGTTATGCGTCCGCCGGTGGCTCTCTGCCAAGCGCTTTATGAGAACTTTCAATTAGAAGTGATATGTCCTCCGGTAGGCTTAGATTTTCTCTCAGAAATAGGGCCATTATCGGAAAGTCCTTCTCAGCACCTTCGGGAACTCCGTATATTCTAACATTGTTCCCTCTACGTCCGTGAGTTTCTCTTCCATTTTGGTGTGTAACTTCAACAAGCCTGCGAGTACCTCTTCTGCGTTTTGAATCCTCTCTTCTGCTGTCACGACTCGGCCCTCCACCTCCTCCAGTCTAGCATTGGTATTCAAAATTTCTGCTTTAATGTCCTTGAGTTGAGTTTTGTTATCCCGACGAAAGTCCCTTAACTCCCTAAGAATAAGGCTCAAGTTGACGGTCTCGCTGTCGGAAACACTGATTCTCCCTCGTGGCCACTTGTTTGTGAGCCAGGGAGAGAGTGTGCAGAGTCATCGTCTTGTTTCTCTGCAGGTTGCGTGATTTTCTTAGTTTTGTACCTAGTTTTCATCTTACTCCCCTTTTATTTTTAAGATGTAGATAACTTAGATTGCAAATTTAATGAGCTTAGGGAGTTTTCAAAACTACTCTAACCGGGAGTGCTAGCTCTATGCTGCCATCTTGTCGATGTCCAACCCGGAAGTCTTGTTCCACACTATACTTTTAATTTTAATTGACTTCATTCATACCCATGCAAATGCTGTAGACAGGAAGCAAGGCATAGAGCAAATATAACAGACCAAACGTTACCTTTAGTATAATAAAGAGGTATGAACATACAAAAATAAAGGTTTTTAGCAAAAACTCAATATCTTGAGACAAACTGAAAGGTCAATATTTATAATTACATTTTAATGACAAAATTCTCTTAAATGGATCTCTTCATTGCTTGAATATACAAACATGTTAAATTCCAGATTAAATAAATGCAAGGACTGGTAATGCAGTACATTATACTAAGTTTATTCAGAATCAGAATGAGCTTTGTTGGCCAGGTATGTTTACACATACGAGGAATTTGTTATAGTTATAGAAGCTCCACAGTGCAACAGAATGACAGTGACAGCTGAAGTCTACAAACAGGATTCTCACATAAGTCCCTGGTCTGTCCAGATTCTGCAGGATGAAGTGCAGTCCCATGCTGACTGCATTATCCACAGACCTGTTTGCTCTGTAGGCAAACTGCAGGGGGGGTCCAGTGGAGGCCTTCAGATAAGCCAAAACCAGTCTTTCAAATTATTTCATGACCACAGACATTAGAGCCACAGGTCTGTAGTCATTAAGTCCAGTAATTTTGGGTTTCTTTGGGACGGGGATGATGTTGGAGCATTTGAAGCATGGGGGGACATCACACAGCTCCAGTGGATCTGTTGAAGATCTTTGTGAAGATGGGGGCCAGCTGGTCAGCACAGGTTTTAAGGCAGGCTGGTGACACACTGTCTGGTCCTGGTGCTTTCCTTTTATTCTCTCTGAAGACCTGGCGCATGCCATCTTTTTTTCAGTGCAGGTGTGGGGGATAGGAGCTTCCTGGAGGTGTTAATTGTTGTGTGGAGAGGTGTTCAGGGTGGGTGCGGGGTGTTTTCCAAATCTACAGTAAAAGTCATTAAAACCATCTGCCAGTTGTTGATTCTACAGAGTGCTGGGGGATGGTGCCAATTCGTAATATCACTGGAAGATAATTTGTTCCTTAGCTTGCCAAGAATAATTCCTCTTTGCCACTCTGATCTCCTTTTCCAGTGTGTATTTGGCCTGCTTATACAAGAAGACAATATCCCTCTTTCTGTAAGCATCTTCTTTGGCCTGATGGAGCTGTCTGAGTTTTGCAGTGAACCATGGTTTGTCATTGTTGTAGGTTAAACGAGTTCTGGTAGGAATGCACATATCTTCACAGAAACTGATATAAGATGTTACAGTCTCTGTGAGCTCGTCCAGATTATTTGCAGCAGCCTCAAAAACACTCCAATCAGTGAGGTCAAAACAAGCTTTTAAATCTTGCTCTGCTTCATTAGTCCATCTTTTAACAGTTATTAGTACAGGTTTAGCAGATTTAAATTTCTGCCTGTAGGTTGGTATAAGATGAACCAAACAGTGATCAGATAGTCCTAAAGCTGCTTGTGGGACAGAGTGACATGCATCCTTTATCGCTGTATAACAGTGATCCAATATGTTACTGTCTCTGATGGGACATGTGATGTCTGTCTGTATTTTGGCAGTTCGTGGGAGAGATTTGCTTTGTTAAAGTCCCCGAGAATAATTAAAACGGAGTCTGTGTGTTGTTGTTCTGTGTCTGTGATCAGATCAGCAAGTTTTTGTAAAGCTGAGCTCACATGCGCTTGCGGAGGAATGTAAACACTCATGAGAATGAAGGAACAAATCTCGCGGCTTGCAGTTAATGAAGAGCATTTCTAGATCTGAAAAGCACATCTTTCTTTAACACAGTTACATCTGTACACCACCTATCATTGGTGTAAAAGCACATCCCGCCGCCGCACGATTTCCCCTTTGATTCTGCATTGCAATCTTCTCTGATCAGCTGGAAATGTCTGGTATTGCGTCATTCAACCAGGTTTCTGTGAAACGCAGAGTTGGAAGAATCCTTATTAGCCTGGGAGAGCAGAAGAAGTTTGTCCGTTTTGTTGGGTAGAGAGCAGAGATTTGCCTGATGGATGCTAGGCAATGGCATTCTTAATCCGCACTGACGAAGCTTCACGAGCGCACCAGCCAGTTTCCCCTTCTGCGTGTCCTGTAGTGTCTAAACATCACTGCAGCTCCACCAACTACAATGTCCACCAAAACGTTCGAATAATCAAAATCCGGTAAAATTTTGTGGTGTGTTCTACCGAATGTTCAGCAGTTCATCCCTAGTAAAACTGATCGTGTTTGAGAAACAAAAAAAAAACAGTAACAAAAACATTACTATCACTGAAGAGCAAAGCACTGTAAGCTGCCATGAGCGGCGCCATCTTGCCAATAAGATCTTCAAAATTCAGTGCACTTACAGCTTTGTTTCCTTACACAAGCAGGCTTTTTAATGTAGTTGTGGTCTCCAGTGGTCTGTTCCATTTCATCTGTTTATTTTTTGAAAAATGCATTTTCAGGTGCCTTTGCCAGTTGATTGAACATAGTAAATGCGGTTGGAAAAATTTGCCTGTACATGTACAGTACATGTGTAGTATGCGGACAATGGCATTTGCTTCATGCATACTGATGGCTAGATATAGATGGCTAATTTAATGCCACAATCAGACAGTTGGTGTTGTATGTGCTATTTGTTAAAATAAACCTTTGGGACACTTCAGGTTCTTATGTTTTTTTTTTTGGGCAGGTATAAAATCTGCCTACAAAGTTTAAGCAGAAATGTTTTGGTTTTTATTTTATTGTTATTTTTACACTGAGATGTATAATTTCATTAGAAGTTATGGTTTAAATAATACAACACAACACAAGTTGGATTATTTATGCCATACATCAATAAAAAAGTACATTTGTAGAGTACAGTTATAGTTCACAGAGCCGAACCCAGTAATTAATGTTACATCATTAATTCACTTCCACACAGTCATCTATTGACACAATTGTCTTTAGTGTAATGCTCACCGTTACTAGGACGTGTTGAAGGGTCTGTCATTCCCAGTGCTCCCCCAAACTCCTCCTGGAGCCGATAGGCTCTCTGTAGCAGGGACTCCAGCTTCCGAATGAATTCTACACTGATGATGTCCTAACAAATTAGAATACTGTTTTATGAGCATGGAGACTCAGCTTAGGAAACATGGCTAAGTAAACTGGGCCCACACATTAACATTCTGTTTACACTTAACAGTATCATTAAAATATGAGTGTTTATAAATATATAGGTATGAGGGCAAATAATGGTATTATTTGGTATTAATGGTATTATTAATAATGGTATTATATATATAGGTATGAGGGCAAATAATGCTCCATATGTGTTTTTCCCCTTCTATTTATATCATGGTTTATTACCATTTACTGGACTTTGCTATTCTTCCAGTTATTTACCTATAGAAGCTAATGAATCAGAAGCACATTCACTGAAAATAGCGTATTTCAGAGTTGCAAACTGAGTTAGATATCATCCATCCCTACTGAAAACTACAGTGGTTGGCGAGTAATACCTCCATGCTTTCTTCTGCAATGGCATCTCCAGCTCCCAGCTTCACGGACGCACAGTTTTCATCATCTTCCGCTTGCCTGCTGTGGGACGTTAGCGCCTGTTCCCAGCGGCGCAGGGCCTCCTCGAACAACTCCATTCCTGTGGGAAAGACATCTATTCAACATGTGGAACTTTTTCCAGATGAAAACACATTAGATTAAGATTGACATTTATGATTGTGAACATTCATGATCAACCTCTTATTAAAACTGTTTACATTAATGATGCTTAAAACTGAACACAGTGCTTTCCAGATGACAAGCGACTTTGGACATGAGAATTAGGACAGAAGATGTTTTTACCCATCAGGTAGAGGTTCTCTGGAGTTGTGACAGGGATGTTTAGCAGGTTACAGACATCACCACCATCTCCTGTTCCATCCCAGCAACTGGAGCCGTTAGCACAAGTAGAGCTACTGGAGGAGTGCCTGCTCCTCACCTGAGAAAAGAAGTGACATTTCAACATCTCAATGGTGCAGTAATACCAAAAAGCACACATTTGACAAGACTTCTGAAGTCACAAATATTATTATACAACTGTTCAAAATTGATGTTAATAAATCATGTTGCTTACGGAGGCCAGGCTCAGCAGGGAGCCGGAAAGCTTGCTGTACAGGCTACTATTGGACACCACATTACACGAGTAACAGTTCTTTGAGTTCAGAGGCAGATTATGACACTCAGACTCTGGGGGAAAAAAGAGCATAAAACAGCCACTGTTCTATTAACACTATATGAATTTATTAATGTTAAATATATACAGTATATCATTTTCTACACATTTTAAAATAAACAATATACAGTCCATTAAAAAGTCTGAGGTCAGTAAAACTGCTGTACTGCTGCTAATATCTTTTTGGAAACTTTGTAAAAATACTTTCATAAATGGCAAATTCAAAAAATAGCACTTTTTAAAAATATACATTTTTGTAACATTATAAAAGTCTCAACTGTCCTGGATGAATAAAATTCATTTATTTTAAAATAATGTTTCTGACCCCAAATGTTTGAATGCAGTAGAAGTACACTATATATTTCCGCATTAAATAATTTTAACTGTAATACTCATTGTTGATTAAAGGTGATTTGCAATCTGCATTTACCTTTTTTCAGGGGGACAGTGGTGAGGAGCTCAAATGTTTCCTGCTCTACAGAAGAACTGGCTTTTTTCTTGCCCTTCCTTCTCCTGAAGCGCCGGGCGAGATAGATGAGGGAGACCGCCCCGAAGGCAGTGGCGGCAAAGAGCTTCTTGGTGCCGGTGCTCAGACTCACCTGCTCAGTGAGGGAATGGAGAAACATAAGCAAAGGTTTAACTTTGGATCAACCGCTCAGCTCAAAGGCACAGAGATCACAGTGAGAAATGCAGATAGGGAGAGGTTGAGACAGTCAAACAGTGTGACAGCAGGGATTACATGACTGGAATTGACTGCCTGGCATTTGGCTGGGCGTACGGTGATTGGCTTGAGTGGTCTGATATACTAAACAAGTTTAAGCTAATCACAGGCGCACGATTTATCAGAAGACACCTAATACTGTATGAATGACCTAAACATTGTTAAAGAGCAAAAACTATTTCCACAATTCATGTCCTTCATAAAAACCAAGAGGAACTCTCAAAATGACACCATGTAACACTGCCAATTATTAGCAAACAACATTGTCTTATCTATCCTGATTGCTACATGAAGCACCACTACTCATGCCATAGCTTTTCCTACTTTGGCACTTAAAGGGTTACTCCACCTCAAAATTTAAATTATGTCATTAATCACCCCCATGTCATTCCAAATCTGTAAAAGCTTTGTTCGCCTTCGGAAAACAAATTAAGATATTTTGGATGAAAACCGTGAGGCTTGTGACTGTCCCATTGACTGGTTTGTGAGTTTCAATAATATATATTAAAATATATATATTTTTAATTACATTAAAAAAAAAACTTAATAAAAAAACATGAAATATTAAACTTGTGTATCCATGTTGTGACCATGTGGATAATGTGTAATCAATTAAAAAGTAACTGTAGTCTGATGACGAGTATTTTAAAATGTAATATAGTCAAATTTCAGTTACTTAATTTTGGGGTAACACTTTATTTTACGGTGTTTGTTACACGTTACATGTACTTGTAAGTACATGTAGTTAATTCATATTGTTCAGTATTTAAATGTATAATTACACTGTAACAAGGACACCTTAAAATAAAGTGTGACCATTTATTGGAACCGGATTACATGATCTAGATTACATGTAATCAGTTTCTACACAGCACTGTTTATAAAACCTTTAATAATATGAATGTTTTAAATGATCATTTATATACATGAACTCAGGCAGACAACTCTAGATATAAAAGCAATTTTTGGATGGCAATGCGATAAGCTTGTACTCAGTAAGCTTAGAAAAGAACAGCCCTGCTGCTCGTCACTTTACCTGTGGAAGGGAGTAATAGACTGACAGTGGCAAGTCCACAAAGTGCAAAGCGGCCACCTTCATGGACACCTGTGTGTTTCTGAATAGCTCCTCAGTCATGATGCTATAATCCCTCTGGATCTCAACTTCACCAATTCAACCTAAAAGAAACACAAACTACATCTTTTATAACATATACACCCATCTTTCAGTAGAGGAATCACCAGCTGACCTGTTAAACCTCAACTGACACAGATTAAGTGGGCTCTCACACACACAAATTGTTTATTTCATACAATTTCTCTCTATTGCTCACTCCTGTGACTTCGTATTCGTAGCAGTCCAATACAAGCAATCTCTACTCTAATCTTCGGAATTAAGGACACAGGCTTTCATTGTGCCATATACGACATGTGAACCGACTTAAAGAGGTTAAATAACGGTCGTTAATGGCGTGATTCAATGTTTGTTAAGAACACCCAACGATCGTTAGCCAATAAAAAAATGAGACCTAATGTTTATGAAAAACGACCCACATTTAATTTATCCAATTACGATTGCCGCTCGATTGTTAACTCGAAAAGTAATAACACGCATCATCATAAATACGAGCAGTAATGGCACTGACTGTGGGTTATAAACTAAGGACAAAATAATAAATGTACTATAACGCTTACATATACGCTTTATCTCGGAGACACACCGTCTGTCCTCTATCATCATTGCAATAACTGCGCCAGCCCAGTGCGACTGCGCCTGCGAGCTCACGTGGACGCGAACAGACTCCGCGAGTCTGGAACTTTTATTTTGAAACCTCACTGCGGTTTCAAAATAAAAGTTCGTGAAACTGGTTTAAATTTATGTGACGAGTCGGCTAGCTCGTGCAAAAAGGAGAATTCTTTCATCTTTTACTCACTTTTTGTTTCAAACGAGTACATTTTCTTAGATATTAAATTAAATTAATTTAAAACAATAAAGAAAAAAGTATATTATTAATAAAGCTAAATTAAATTCTGTTTTTATTTCGTTTTAATTACAGAACACATAATAACATAAAAAGGTTACAAACACACTAGTAACAAAACAACAAAAACAAAATGAACAAGACACGATCAAAATATTCAATTTAAAAAAGAAAAGAAAGGATTTTATATTTTTTTAGATGCTATGAGTTTTTTCCATAGCAATGTGTTATTGCAGAATGAACAAGAGGTTTATTAAGAGTTTTGGCTATTTTTATTTCAACAAAATACAGAATACAGATCAGATTCATGTTTTAAGATAAAATGCATTTTACAATGTTAAATTACGTTAAAATAAATTCATAAGTGTTGTAATTAATTTTTTTTTAATTTAAATATTTAAATGTAAACTTTTCAAGTAAATTGTTTAAAGAAACATATTACTTAAATATATTAAACAAAAAGCAAGTAAACTGTGTATTCTTGTTACACTAATACTAATAGTGAATACCTTATTGTATAGTAGACTACTTACATATAATGCATATAAGTATCAGTTGTCACTCTCTATATCGCATGACTATGTCTTAGTAAGATTTATTTAAAATATTTTGTTTTATTATCAAAGTTAAGTAGTTTTATTGTTGAGAGAAAAACATAATGCAATACAATTACGATCGATGATTTTACAAATAATGTTCCTTAAATGCCTAATGTATTATATTTAATGTGTACATTTTAAAATTATTTATTTATTTTAAATATTGACAATCAGATAAAACATCAATCAAGTAAGACTTCTTCTTTAAATACTAACAATCGTGCTTATGTTTACTTATATATATATATATATATATATATATATATATATAAAGAATCTGTAGAGATTTCACAGCAAAAATACACCTGAATGTTGACATTCTTAGGATGACACTAAAGGGTCTTTTACATACTAAAACAAATTCCAGAAGGCATGCAGTAAATAGTGTGCAACAGGTTTATCAGCAAGGTTTTGATCCTGTTGATAATTCAGAGGCCTTGAAAACGTGTGTCAGATACAGTACACTTGATTGGGTAACATTTACCACAAGAGCGTATTTTTTTGTATTTTGTATATAAAAAAAAATATTGATATATTGTTCACATATTTATTTAATGTATTAATAATACTCTTGTTTTTACTGTATTTTTATTTTCCAACATGCCTGATATTCAGTGCCTTGGTTAGCCCTCATGTTGTTAGGCTTATGTGCGCTATATAAATAAAAACCCTCTTTACTGTATTTTACATCAATTTTACACCATCTTTAAATTTTAAACCAAGTCCAACCTGCTCATCTCCTACCGTAATGTAATTGACTCTTCAGCCACAAGAGGGCGTCTGGGCTGGGAGCGACCCCGCTCTGTCTTTAGGGATCAATGCGCATCTGTGGGTCGTTCCGCGCGTCCACACTAGGAGGCACAGCCGCTGCTTGCTTCCCCCATTAACTCTCTGCACCGCCGCACAGCAACCGGAAGAAGCTGTTTGAATGTGTCATACCATGTAGCACCAGTCTGAAGTTAAAGTGTCCGACGCCAGGCGTTTGAAAACCCGCTGTCTGCAAACCGAAGAATACTTCAGTTATGTAGCTGACAAGCCGAAAGACGTCTCTTCAGAAGCGAAAATAGATTCATATTGAAACCATCGTTGATTTCCCTAGAGGTGAGTTAATTATTTTATCGCTGGCTTGTGTGCGAAATGAAACATGGCGTGTGCAAAGCTTTGCGCTATTGTTCCAGCAGGGTTGATATTAAAGCGTGTATTGATTCTGTGCGGTTGTAAGTTTTGTGTTGTGATATGAACTGGAGCAGAGGCAGAGCTGTCAGATGATGAGCGGCGCACTGACTTTAGCTTTAGCCCGCGGCATTCAAACGCCTTCTGTCTGCTCTTAATTCACAGTAAACACCGCATTCAGTGACGGTCTGCGGGGATTTTAGCTGTTCTTGTGGCTGTAATGACTGAAAGGTTTATTGTCGTGGGGAAACTGCGGGAAGTATGTGCGTGACAGGCTGAAGCTAGTTGCTAAGTAGCCTAGCGAAGATTCTGGCTAATGCTGACGCGTTGCTGGAGTGACGTCACACAGCTGTAGAGGCCCTTAGCTGTCGTTTACTGTTTAATGACTTACATTTCTGCACAATACCATGAGCGTACTTTACATACAAATATTAATAAGAAGAATAGCTCCTCTGTTCATCAATTTGCACTGGCTACCAATAGCTGCTCGCATTAAATTCAAGGCATTAATGTTTGCCTACAGAACCACCTCTGGCTCTGCATCCCTTTACCTAAATTCATTACTTCAGACTTATATGCCCTCTAGAAGCTTGCGTTGAACGACGCATTACTGTACCATCCCAAAGAGGCACAAAATCACTTTCACTGACTTTTTCATTAACTGTTCCCATCTGGTGGAATGACCTGCCTAACTCAATCCCAGCAGCTGAATCCTTACCCATCTTCAAGAAACGGCTAAAAACACATCTCTTCCATCTTTATTTGACCCTCTAACTCTAGCACTCTCTATTCTAATTTTATTTGATCTAATCTGTCTTCTTTATTATTTAAAAAAACAGACACATTTGACCCTCTATCATTTGCATATTTATTCTCTAACTGCCAGCTATTCTTGTAAAACTAACACTAGTTTTTTTTTTTATATTCTACATACCCGTTTTCTAAAAAAAATACAAAAATAAAACCTTCTTACATGTACTGCGTTAGGCTAAACAGGACTTGTAATAGCACTTGCATGTTGTTCCTCATTTGTAAGTCGCTTTGGATTAAAGCGTCTGCTAAATGACTAAATAAATACAAATAATAGCAACAAAACACCAGCAACAACGAAAATAAAAATAATTATCCAGAATAAGTATTACTTCTAATAATTACTCTCGAGTTCCCAAACTATTTTAAATACTCTTTTGCGTGATTACGGTTCTCTGATGTGGGATAATATCATGACATGCTAAACAAATACAATATTTACTAATGTTGAATAAAATTGATTTGTGCTTAATATGTTTTGTGGAAACCATATAAAAAACATGTTTCCAAGATTCTATGATGAATAGATAATATAGATATTTATAAGAACAGTTTATTTTTTAAATGTTTTTGTAACATTATATAAATGTTTTATTATCACTTTTGAACAATGTGATACAAAATTATTATTTGAGTACAAAAAAATTATAATTACAAATCTTTCAGTGAACCCAAATTTGAAACATGTTGTACATGGCACATAGACTTGATAATACAATTAAGTATAAATGTGTTTGTTTTCATCAGTGTCCAGGACTGTAAAGTCAGGGACCAAACCTTTACTTGTCTAGAGGTAAAGATGGCTATATCTTTAGGTAATGTTTCCACGAGGTTGGACGTAAATAGGGTATTAACAAATTATTTCAAGATTAATACCGATAACCGATAAATGCCGGATATTAAAAATTATATACAATTTTTTGTACAAAAAAAAAAAATCAATTAAACGACTTTCTATCTTTGAATATGAATTTGACATGTAAAATTCTTGATTATTGAAGGCTAGTTCATAATGAATATAGATTTCATCATGTGTATCTTTCATTCAGAATGGCTGTTCGTGACATGTTGGCTGTAATCGCATTAAGGACCACAGCACTATCATTTCAGGTTAGTCATCTTATTCTTTGTGTTTCTACTGTAATAATAATTCATATTAATGCGCTTTGTATTTTATTTACAGTGTTTTAAGAATTTGTATTGTTTAAATTAGTTTTCTGATTATACTTACAGCTTAAGATGTTTTCACCCACAGTATGTAGCATTACAGCTTGTAGTTGATTTAGAGGTCAGTCTGATCTGATCACATGTCAGTGTTGATTTACGTCTGTTATTCAGATTGTGACTGAAGACTTAAATGAAGCAATGAATCGTAGAAGTGTGATTTGAATTCCAGGCTGGCCTGTGGGTGAACTCATCCATTATTAACCAGTGCTCCAGTGATCTCACTTCATAAAGCCTATGTATTGCTAAAACCCCATAATGCTCTCAAAAACATTGTGTCTGTGTGAAACGAGACTGAGATGAGACAGAGCCATCAGATTACTTCTATTACAATAACCTGCATTGCTGCAGATTCAGCCCATGTTTTTTCTTTCACTAAAAACTGGTTTCTTCTAGCAGGTGCTTGTGTGTATAGAGCTCTTGCAGTGAAGATGTGTTTTTTAGGTGAACATCCAGACAAAGTTCCACCGACAAAAACCTAATGCGATTTTTACATTGGCTTTTTGGATTTTCTATGAAAATAAGCTTTGTGACCAATGAAAGCATAAGATTTAGTTCATATGATAATTGTTTCACAAGTTAACACAATGTTTGTGAATGTTGAATCCTAAATGCAATCTGCAGAAGTAAAAAGCTAAAATAGACTATAAATGAACTATACCACGGTTGCATGACCCTAAACACAACAAGGCTAGTGAGTAGATGATTTGCAAAAAGGCCTAATACCAATTTGATAATGCTCAGTTCAAAAATATCAATTAACACTTTTTTATCACATTTGTTTTCAAGATTTTTTAAATAAGATGTTTCCATCCAGAAGTCTCATGTGAGTCCCTACCAAGACCCATTTGCATCTTCATCATATCATTGCTTCCTTCCACCCATTTCTCATAAGTCAAATGTAGTGTGCATTATTGACAATGTAATGACCCCTATTCCAGAGTTTGTCCATATGCTCTAATAATGCCTCACATATAAGAGCTTAGGCTATAAACAGTGCATGCTGTAGAAAAAAAGTGTTGAAATCAGTGTGCAATTTTGTGCATGCATTTTACATTATTGGAGTTTAAAAGCATTTAAGGGTTGCAGTATAAGTGCTTGCCAGATTGTAACTTTAATAGAATACAGGTTTTCAGAAGAGTTTTGTGTTAGTGGGCTCCGTTGCATATATACTCAACCTTTCAAACGATTGGGTCAGTAATGTTTTTTATGTTTTTGAAATAAGTATCTTATAAGGCTGGATTTACTTGATCAACAATACAGCAAAAACAGTCATATTTCATACAATTTCAAATAATTGTTATCTGTTTTAATGTAATTCCTTTGATGGCAAACAGAATTTTCAGCATCATTACTCCAGTCTTCAGTGTCACATGATCCTTCAGAAATCATTACCAATGTTGAAAATTGATTTGCTGGCTTAATATTTTTGTGGAAACCATATAAAAATTTTTTTATCCAAGATTCTATGATGAATAGATAATATAGATAGTTATAAGAACAGTTTATTTTAAATCGTTTGTAACATTATAAATGCTTTACTATCACTTTTTGAACAATGTGAACAAAATTATTATTTGAAAAAATATATAATTTAAAATCTTTCTGAACCCAAACTTTGAAACGGTGTTGTACATGGCACATAGACTTGATAATACAATTAAGTATAAATGTGTTTGTTTTCAGGGTCAGTGTCAGGACTGTAAAGTCAGGGGACCAAACCTTTGGGCTTGTCTAGAGGTAAGTTATATCTTTAGGTAATGTTCCTCCACGAGGTTGGAACCGATAAATGGTGGATATTAAAATGATATACTATTTTGTGTAAACAAAAATCAAGCTTAAATGACTTTCTATCTTTGAATATGAATTTGACATGTACAATTCTTGATGATTGAAGGCTAGTTCATAATGAAGCCTGTAGATTTCATCATGTGTATCTTTCATTCAGAATGGCTGTTCGTATGTTGGCTGTGGGGAATCGCATTCGGACCACAGCACTGTCCATTCTCAGGTTAGTCATCTTATTCTTTGTGTTTCTACTGTAATAATAATTCATATTAATGCGCTTTGTATTTTATTTACAGTGTTTTAAGAATTTGTATTGTTTAAATTAGTTTTGCGTGATTATACTTACAGCTTAAGATGTTTTCACCCACAGTGAGTGTAGCATTACAGCTTGTAGGTTGATTTAGACCGGTCAGTCTGATCCCTGATCACATGTCACCCCGTGTTGATTTCACGTCTGTTGTTCAGATTGTGACTGAAGACTTAAATGAAGCAATGAATCGCTGAAGTGTGATTTGAATTCCAGGCTGGCCTGTGGGTGAACTCATCCATTATTAACCAGTGCTCCAGTGGGGATCTCACTTCCCACTAAAGCCTATGTATTGCTAAAACCCCATAATGCTCTCAAAACACCCTTGTGTCTGTGTGAACGAGACTGAGATGAGACAGAGCCATCAGCCATACTTCTGCCACAATAACCTGCATTTGCTGCAGTAAAAAAAAAATTCAGTCCATGTTTTTTCTTTCACTAAGCTGTTTTCTTCTAGCAGGGTGCTTGTGTGTATAGAGCTCTGCAGTGAAGATGTGTTTTTGTAGGTGAACACCGACAAAGTTCCACCGACAAAAACCTAATGCGATTTTTACATTGGCTTTTGGATTTTTGCGGAAAATAAGCTTTGTGACCAATGAAAGCATAAGATTTAGTTCATAGTGATAATTGTTTCACAAGTTAACACAATGTTTGTGAATGTTGAATCCTAAATGCAATCTGCAGAAGTAAAAAGCTAAAAATAGACTATAAATGAACTATACCACGGTTGCATGACCTAAACACAACAAGGCTAGTGAGTAGATGATTTGCAAAAAAGGCCTAATACCAATTTGATAATGCTCAGTTCAAAAATATCAATTAACACTTTTTATCACATTTGTTTTCAAGATTTTTTAAATAAGATGTTTCCGTTTAAATTAACTTAATCAAAACAACAAAAGCAGTCAAATGACAAAAAAAATAAGTGTTGAAGAAGTCGACTCGTATAACTTATAAACTGCAAAAAAAAATAATTTTCCGTTGCTGTTTTGATGTAGTAAACATCAGAAAACATCTGGGTCACGTTTAATTAATTAAATTAATGTGTGTATTTTCTTCTGTTACTGGCCATAATTCTAACCATGGAATCAGGATTTGGCATTAAACTATTTCTTTAGAATCATCCATACATGTAAAAATCAGCTGAGAATTCAACAAATAGTTTTAACCCAGCTCAGAGGAAGATAGAAATCATGCGTTTGTTTGTGTTTGATTAAGCCAAGGGATGGTACAAGACGTATTACTTTACAAATGGCTGTTGAAAGCAAAAATGCTACAAAATGCACACCATATTTTGTAAGGAAGTGTGCTGTGCTTGTGCAAAAAGGCAGTATTTTTGGAATCAGCACCTCAAAAGTAGTAAGAAACGAGTATTCAGTGTCATTCAGCAAATTCTATGTAGGGAGATGTTGTTTTATTTTTAATTTTATGGTCTAAATTGGCAGGATCTTGAGTGTATTGGGCGTACCACAATTTATAATGTATATGAGTTTTCTATTGTGCTACCCTTGCTGTGCTCTGAATTCAAATGAATATGGGCATGTACGACATCCTATCCATCACTGAAATGGTCAGAGTGGCAGATTTTGGCAGGGTTTATATTTTGGCGCAGCTCTCATAAATGTTTTAACTTCCCTTGTCTGGCTGCAGTTGCACCAGTTCTAGTGCCGCAGTGAAAGCCAATCCAGACACATGAATAATGTAGAGACCCCTTAGCCCCCGCTGTGTCCATTCCCAGGCTTCACATCGTCACATCCCATTTCCCCTGGTACATTTTCGCTCTTGTTGCAGCACACTTGTGTTTTGTCCTAACTTTTGAAGAGTCTTTCTGTTGCAGTGTAGGGTTCATATATAGAGAAAGAGCTCAGGACTCAGACTGCCTTTATTTAGGAAGAAAAAAGGCACTGATATAGAAATTTTGGCTTAACTAATAGCAGCAGATATTTTAAATCTATACCGTTTTGTGAGATGTTAATAAAAAACGGGTTCACAATAAAGCTTCGGTGTAGAATTTGACATGTTGTATATCAATCAAAACTATTCAAGCCATTTAAACAGAACTAATAATTTTTTTCCAAACAAAACAACTGTTGGGCAATTTACTGGTTGATTTTATTTGTAATATTCATTTACAAAATGCATAACAGGATTTGAACCCAGACCCCATGCAAGTTCTAAAATTACACCACTAGACTCACGACTCAGTCTTCAAATGAAATCACTCAGCAAATAGGTAATTGACATAAAAAATAGTTCTGGATAAATTGGGGATCTTGCTTTTCTAATTTTCCAATTCAGATGAATGCTAATGCTTCTGTTACTACTACTACTACTACTACTATTACTAATTATTATCAAAGAAGCTGATATTGATATGCTCACCAATGTATTGTGCAGCTCTAGTTATTGCATTTTTTTAATATATGGATATAAACATTTGTTTCCATGTAAATGTCCATCTAAGCACTGTGGCTTTTTCTTTTTTCTTCCAGGAGACACGGCACAACCTGACGGTGAATCTGACCACTTTGAGAGTGTGGTGCTACGCCTGTACTAAGGAGGTTTTCCTGGAAAGAAAACTGGGTCCACACGCACAGTTGTCCAGCGCTGCCAAGCCCTATCTCCCCAGTACAGACTCCCAGCCCGGTCAGAACTCTAGCGCAACTTTCTGTGAATGCATAGCAAAGTTTAGAAGTTTGGTTGTGCTTAGATAAAATCCTATTTTATATTTAAAACATTGCCTTTGCTATTTAAACATGACTATAAATTTCCAATCACAGTCTCAATATGCAAATATATGTAAGACCAAACACCAATCACAATTCAGTATCAGTATGCAAATTTGATGTCATAATTTGTGTCAGTTATATAAGTGGTGATGGAAATTTGTTCTAATAAAATTTAATTAAAATCTCTAATAAGTGATTTTGAGATTGCACTGTTTAGGGGCACACAACTACACTTATTTGCTTTTTTGAAAAAAGGCGTGCTGTTGCTGATCTTCTTCCATTTGTCTTTCTGGTTCTCAGGACCCCAAAGCTCCTGGGAGCCCCACCTCGCTGAGAGTTCCTCTAGCAGGAGCTTGTGATGACCTGGATATGGAGACTGAGGAGGAGGATGAACTGAGGGCCAGAGGTCCTTCATCTCTCATGTGTTCTGTGCAATTCCTCTGCATTCCGCACTGTCAGTCTGAACCTTGTCGTCTGTTCCTCCTCACAGGTCTGACTGGACTGAAGAACATTGGCAATACCTGCTACATGAACGCAGCTCTCCAGGCGCTTTCCAACTGGTAAGAACCCCAATAATGAGTTCTCTTTCTGTCTAGTTTTGCTCTGGTTTAATCAATCTCTCTTTCTGGTTTATCGTCTAGTCCTCCACTGACACAGTTTTTCCTGGACTGTGGTGGTCTGGTGAAAACAGACAAGAAGCCCGCGCTATGCAAGAGCTATCAGAAACTCATCACAGACCTTTGGCACAAAAACGGGTACATTCCTCTCTTGCCATTTCCTATTTAAGTGTATTTTTGAGGTATTTTTTCCTCAAGAAACAAGCTTCATTATAACTTTCTTTGCTCTTTTGTGTGGTTGTAGGAACTCCTATGTTGTTCCTACAAATCTATTCCAGGGCATTAAGGGTGTAAACCCAATGTTTCGTGGTTATTCCCAACAGGTATGTTTTCTTAAATTAATTTGTGTAAAAGCATTAGGGATGCACAGATATTCAAATGATGGCTTACATTATTGTTCAAATGTTTGCAGTCAGTCATATTTATATTTTATTACAGAGAACAAACAAAAAACTTACTGACCACAAACATTTGAACATTAATGTATTTTAAAATATATTTTGTCTAAATAAATCTAAAAATATAAATACACTAATATAAAACACTAAAACAAAAAATGCTTTAAATGCCACAAGCATCTCAGCATTATAATGTACAATATAAAAATACATTCATTTCGAGTTTTGCGGAAGATTACATTTACCAGTGTTATTAAATTATTAATGATTTTATCGATTAGATGATGGCTAGGACAATCTAAATGTTTTAATGTTCATTCACTTGTATCTTGTAATATTGTCAGATAAATATACAGTATTGACTATGATGATAATATGATTGGCTGTTAAATTGCCTGTTAATGATATGATACCAACTTATTGTGAAATGTATTTTAGGTAGTTTTATTTCATAGGTCATATTATTGTTAAAAAATGTAAATAATTAAATTGTTGAATTTGTACGAATTTAGTTGAGTAAACATGCTTTTTGATGATTCTGATTTAATGAAACTCTTACACTGTTTTTCAAAATAAATAAAACATAAAACACAGAATTTGGGGAAAAATATAATTGATTTCATAGGGCCCTAGAATTCTTATTAAAATACATTTTCATATTGGCTCATCCTGACCAGCCCAACATAGTCAGCCAATGGTGTGAGTTTGAGGCGGGACTTTGTTCAGTTCACCCAGTGGCAGATGAGGTCAAGCTCAAAATATCTTGCTTGCTGTGGGAATGTCATCTGAGAGAGCCTCGTTCTCACTTCGCTATTTCTCCTTTCTACCCTTCCTCTCATCATACTTTGTCCTCTAGCTGCATTTAAGAAGACCCATTTCTATTCTGGATGATATATTATATTCTCTTATATGGGGCACAATATGATTCAGAGTTTCTCTAGATGTTTGATCACCTCCAACCACTGGAAAACATCCATTGTCATGCCTGGCTGGAGAGGAAGGCCGGTTGGAGAATTAGTGTTGACATGAATGGGCAATCATAGGCTGTTCAGAGACTGTAGGAAACATTAATCTCATTTTCAGGCTCACTTTCAAGAAGCCCAGATATACTGTGGACTCCTGTAGAGGGGACATTCAGTCAAAGTCAATGAATGAGTTATTTTAATAAAGTCATTCCCTCTAGAAATTAAAAAGGGAAATGAGCATTAATACCACCAACTGAACACAGCAGGAAATCTTTTGTCCTTGTACTGCATTGACATAATACAGCGATGCCCTTATATGCTGTGTCCAGTTGTTGGCAACTCGTTTGCCTACCAGAATTCTTAATACCAGGATATTAGAATGCCAGCTGGCCAAGTTGCCATGTGGATGAGCCAGTAATGACTAATGTTCTCATAAGCTTCAACTGTTCCTATGGCGATGGGGTCAATGGCTAATCTGCGGTATACACCGTGAGCCTCCATGCGTGTTGCGTTCTTTTTATAATGCCTGGAAACATTTGGTCAAAGAGTGTGTGATTGTTAGTGCACATGCTAGAATCTCACCGCCAAGTTTAATGGACTAGTTAACAAGACAAATCTAACTAAATGGGAAGTTCACCTGAATAATTAAAATACTGTCATCATTTACTGGCCGATATATCAGTACTTTAATCTTGGAAACCCCTATTAATGGAAAGCTACATTTACAGAATAATTTATGGTCAACTGTTAATAATACAGATACCTGCACATGACAGGAATAAGATATTGTGGCCGTAAATTAAGAATTTGCTCCCAAAACGTACAACGTTTTCCATAATTTTAATTAAATTGTAGTTCTGAAAAAAGAACAAGGGAACAAATTAATAAAATGGCACCACAAATAAATAAATCAAGGGAAAGTATTCTTAATTTGTGGCCACTATATCTCTGTCAATTGCGGGGCATCATAAAATAAGGTTTTCCAGGGCCAGGCACTAGAAATATTAGATTTTGTGTGATGTTACATCCACACCACTAGGTGGCAGTGTGAGTCCAAGATACTGCAATATTGACCAGTGCAACATAAACATTACAATGGCCGTTTCTCAAACGGACGGCTGCATCCTCCGGAGGTTGCATATGTAGGTTGCATACGTCATCTAGCCTGGTTTATTTCAGTTAACTGAGCATTACATTCGCGAATCAAAAGCATATTAAAATAATTTGCACTTAACTAAGAATAATGGTCAAATTTATAACTGTTAATATTAGAGATCGACCAATATATCGGTTTACCGATATTTAAGCATTTTACCATAATCGGATATCGGTTTTGAAAGAAACGTGTTACTTTAAAGGCCCTTTCACACCAAGAATGATACTAAAAACATAACTGTGATAATACCTGTAACATTTGTCTGCCGCTTTAAATTCTAAAGCTCTTTAAAGTCACGTGGATTCTGATTTGCTACCAATCTTTTTATAAAGCATTAGATGAAAAAAGTAATGTTGTTTCTCTGTTTTTTTCACTATAGCTGTGGTGTGAGCTTCCCCATTTTTATAGAGAGAGAGCAATTAATACAACTTTATAGTTATAGTTTTGGTCCTTGTGAGTTTATTAGTTTACTAGTTTGCACTAATAAGCACTAGTTTGTGCTTATTTTGCAAAACAATAATCAAAATCTGTCTCTGTCCTAAGGACTCTCAAGAGTTCCTGCGTTGTCTGATGGACCAACTCCACGAGGAGCTCAAGGAGCTCATCCCTGACCCTGAGGACCCAAACCAGACTGTGGCCATGGATGACAGTCCCGACGAGGACAACCACAGCCAATCAGATGACTTCCAGTCCTGCGAGTCTTGTGGCAGCAGTGATCGTGCTGATAACGAAGGCCCCAGAGTCCCAGAAGACATCAATGAAGCTGAGATGCTGATTTCAGAGCAGAACCAAAACAACCGAGATTGGCAGAAAGAGAAGAATCTTATCAACAACCTGTACCGTGCCGGTTCCCATGGCGACCTGGATAAAGACGTGGACACGTCCAATGAGCCGAGGCCAATAATCAGCAGCCAACGAGCCATTAAAGCCCAGGGCCGAAATTCTGGTAAATGCTAGGCCGTTACTTCTATGCAGTTGTTTTTTACAAGTTTTTTTTTTGTTCTTTGCTCTGAGGTAAAAAGTATACCATGTGAATATTCTGAATGCATTTGATCTCATGGGTATTAGTGTGCTCCGATTAATCAACTACTGAACTTTCACTACCACTATCGGCCGATAATTGTTTTGGGATGTTTTATCAGCAGTCAGGCTGATCTCATAAACCAATCTAAAGCTGATGACGTGCCGGCTGTGAGAGGTTTCGCATGACATGCCACGGCTCTAGAGTGTGACCAATTTGATTGCATGTGCAACCTAATTTCTCAATGGTGCGACAAAAAAAAATCTGAGGTCGAGAAAAAACAAGTCTCTGCAACTCTGGAAGTCTCCCTTTGGTTCAGCAACAGACACACATTAGGCCCATATCTTGGTCTAAACCAATCAGAGATAGTGACGGGCGGACCGCCCCCTCTGATTTGCCGTGGTCCAGATATTCCTGTACATGTGTATAAGTTTGAAAATGCGTGTGCTGCTGCAGTCAGACAGAGAGAGAGGTGAGTAGTAGAGATGCACGCATTGTTGCCAACTTAGCGACTTTGTCACTAGATTTAGCGACTTTTCAGACCCCCTAGGGAATTTTTTTTCTCCAAAAAAGCGACTAGTGACAAATCTAGCGACAAACTTTAGCGAGTTTCTGATCGTTGGTACTGCAGCAACGGCGCGAGATCAGCGCGCACGCAGCTCTTTCTCTGCATCTGCTCTGTTCACTGAGCGTCAGGAGCAGCCCAACCCATTCAGTCAAACCAATATTATTGCTTCTCTAAGTTTACATGCAAATATATCCGAAGTCACAGTACATGAATTGTCTTTGTCTTGTCTTATATTGTGTATTATCTGATTTCATCAGACATCGGCTCAATAAAATTATAAATTAGGATTTTTGTGCAGACAAGCTTCTGGGAAGGGAGAGCTGGTTATGTATTCTTAAAGGGACGTGTTTCAGTCACTATTATATATTTATCCTGTTGACTGACAAAAGAAACAGTACAATATATAAAGCAAAACAGTTTTATTGAGAATTTGGCTTTGAGAATTAATTAATTCTAAAGTAATTAAAAAAACTTTCTGTGAGACATAGTCACAAACAGCGTGAATGAATCACCACGCTCTCTCTCTTTCTCTCTCAAAATGCGCAAATGGCTTCAAATCACCACACGTCTGCACTACAAGCGAACTGCATGCTGCACAATTGACACAGGAATTGTCACTTGCACAATCGAGGCAGTGTTGCATCGTCACTAAAGTATAAATTGCATTTCTTTTTAATTCTTGCTCAGTGCAATCGCAATTGCGTGATCAACTGGAGAATGCGCTTATGCACACTCTAAGCGCACCCACATAACGCCAGTTCACACATACTTCTTTGCAGTGCGTATTTTTCTGCACTCATGTAAATGAATTAAAGTGTTCACACTGCACACGGTTGCGGTCCGGCAGTGTGTTTTATGAGTGTTGTGTCTGCAGCAGTTTCCACACTGAGTTTCTTGTCCTGCACGCACTGAAGTAAAGTGACAGCGCATTGTTTGCGGTAAATAAGAACATGGATTGACATGAAAATGTAGTAATTATACCATAAATGCATATTATTAAAGTCTACTGTGTTTCACGGTCAACACATATAGCTTTTTAAAGAGCACTTTTAGATAAACAAGGCAATAATAGATGGCACTCGTGGAGGTAGGAAAACAAAGTTCTTTATGAACCACAGGATTGCTTGTAAGAAAAATGTAAATGCAAAAGAAAAGGCACTAGAGCTGACTCTTTCTGTCAACGGTAAGTTCTAATTTAGATTGTTTGTGATAAAATGAGAAAAGGAGTTTAAATGTTTTGCTACTTGCTTGAGCAACTTAGTATATAAATCTAGAAGTAAATGCAAAAGGAAAAAGCATTGAATGTGTTGCTTATATTTATTGTGTTTAAACATGTCTATATAAGATTGTATTACTGTACTGTGTAAAAAAGAATCTCTATGCTGAAAAAGCATTTTCAGTAACAATGTTTGGATTTGAAATCAAAATAATGGATAAATGTTGTGTTTGGGGTATAAAGCCATGGATCAGTAGCAGACTCCTGTGTGGAAGCACATTGAGTCTGTGCTGCTTCTGCACTGCTTATGTACCGCACATAGACTGCATACACACTGCAAACGGAGTATATGTGTGAACCTGGTGTAAAACGCTGCCACACATACAGCTCACAAAATAAGGCTAGAGTTGTGTGTAAGCTATTGTGCACCAATTGCACAATTGAAAAAACTAAAAATAATTGCATGATCAAACATTTAGGTAAGATAAATAAATCGAATTAAAAAAATCCCCCCTCACAAGAGTCACCTAAGAAGGCAATTCCCTCCATTTAAAAAAATGAAATTCAGGCCCTGGATAAATGTCTAAAAATACTGATTGGAGTACCACTATAAATAATTCTACATAATAAAAAGAAGGCTTTAAAAAGATTGGTATCGGTGATCATATCGGCAGATACTGCTTTCTGTGATCGGCCTCAAAAATCCTGATCGAAGCACCACTAATGGATATAGTTATGTTTGCACCAGCTCTGTAATTCGGCATTCCAGTGTTTTCATGTTTTACTCATGTCAAAACCTTGACAGAACAAGTGCAATTGCAAGCTGTTTCGAACCACTGAAATCAACTACAAAATACCTTCATTTTGTCCAGATTTTTGAAGTAGTTGAAATACATTGTGGCCAGTGGTCATTTTGCTTGCTTTTATTGACTGACTTCTTTGTTTCCACCTTGTTCAGATTCAAACCCTGAAATCCAGGTCAGCAGTTCCATCAGACCACACAGTCCCAGTAGAAATGAGGGTGTCACATCTAGACTGTCCGGCAGTCCCCCCAAATCCTCAATGTGGCCAAGCCTGAGCTCTACTCACAAGAAAGGTACCAGAATTTGAGTAGGAAGCACTCCGGGACAGTTTAGGAGTTATGTACTAGTTTAATTAAATGTATTAATTAGTAATGCACTGAAATAAAAACTTTGGACTGTAACCTAAATTTAAGGATGTACTTTGCCAAAAACCAAAAATAAATGTTATTTAGTGGTCAATTAACAAATCACTTTTAAATTGCACACAAGGCAGTTTTATGTCAACGTTTTAATAACAAAATAGTTTCTTCTTCAATTTGTTGTTAAAATATTGACATTTAAAATATTAAATGGTGGCTATAATAAAGACTTTTTTTTCATGACAGCTTTATTAAAACATACATTAAATAATGCAACAAGACAACAGGATAAGTACAAACATAATGAATATGTAATAGTGCATATATTTAGCAAAATGCTAAATAATTTTTACTAGTTGACTGTCGAGTTTATAGACATTGATTGCCTTATGAGGTAAATGGAACGTGACATTGTTTACAAGCTGTTGACGTCTTTCTGCAGTGATGAAACATGAAACACGATACATTTAAAGTGTCATGAAACCCTAAAACACAGTTTTTGAGATGTTAACATATGAACAGGTTGCACATCAGTGAAAACAACTTTAGCACTCATTATGTCTATTATTAAGGTAAAAGTGGTTATTTTATCATCTTTTGAAGCAATTTCGTTCTTTCGGTTCAAAAAGAGCTAACCTCAAGAAGAGTGACGTATATGCGTTAATTTGCAGTGGTGATTGGCTGCCGTGGCTGGAGAGTACACGTCTACGTCATCAGTTTTCCGAACTTTTCTCAGCATTATTCATGATGAATAATAATATTTACAATGAACTCTTATGAACCAATCACTGCGCTGTGGAGTTTTTATTTATGCGGAAACAGGCAGGAAGACCTCAGTGCTCCTTTTTGTTGACAACAGCATGCAGATATTTCTCGGATATATCTCATTACAAATTTGGGAAGATGTTTGACACACGTATCACATTGTCACACGCTTTTAAAAAAAATTATAAAAATGAGCAAATGATGAGTAACAGTGTATTAGCGCAGAATTTCTTTGCGCTTTGAACTTTGAACCCTGGTGCCGCGAGCTCGTACAGCGTTGTTTGAATACATGCAGTTCGTGCATGTTTTAGAAAACATAACATTCTGTAGTTTATTTACTATTCGTTTGAGGCCATTTCAATCATCACAGTAACCAGCAACAACCACCCCTTCCTCTTCTCATCAGAGACATGAGATGCAGCGTTAAACAGTCTCTCGCTGTCGGTGTTTTGTGCTTGTAATGATTTTTACATCTCTCTCGCTCTGACAGTTTTATGGCGCTTTTCCACTGCATGGTACGGTACGGTACGGTACGGTTCGGCACGGCTCGGTACGGTACGGTACGGCTCAGTTCGGGTCGGTTGCATTTCCACCGCAGTTGTATTTGTTGCATTTGTGCCGCAGTTTAGTACAGTTTAGTACCGCTATAGAGTGGGCGGGATTATTCACGCGTCGTTATAATTGCGCCGCCTCTACTGCCGTGACATCATCGTAAACGCGCCACAAACAAACTCACAACAAAGAAAGGAGACTGAATAGTGTTCTTCACTCTCGGCATGTGGATGTTTTTTAACAGCAATGGAGAGGTCTATGAATGCTTGTGATTTACCCCCAGCAGCAGAGACTGTGGCAGTGCCACGGGCTGTAGATGAGGAGAGCAGGGATGTTCGTGCAGGTGTGCTGCGTTAACGTTACTTGATTAGTTAACTATTCATGCAGCGTGTTCTGTAAAGTGAATTATCAATAAACTTTTGAATATTTCAAAATGTACAATGTATCCCTTGTTTTTTATTTATTTATGTGATGGTTTTTATAATCGCGGCATTAATCATTTGTCTTTTTCAAGAGGTTCATTACGTCATATAATGATACATATTTAATATAGTCTGGAGGTACACTTATTCGATCAGATTGTTTTTAATTGAAGCAAAACACAGATACAGAGGTAAAAATATAAACAGAAAACATACTCTGTAAATATAGCAAGTTCAAAAGTAACGTTATATACATAGGCTTTTCCTTGGCCGCACCATCAAGCTCTCGCTGGATCCGCTCCTCGGCTATCAACGAGAGGAACGTCTGAACTTCCTCAACAGACAACGACACTGCTATTTTGTGGTTGATGCAAAAATGTGCGTTTGTTTAAACAGAAGTTGCGTCCGATCCTTCGCTGGCTGTGCTGATTTAAATCTAGCGGGTCGGGCTGTAGAGGAGGGTCTCGTGTCGCAAGTTCAGTGACGCAGTAATGACGATTTTCTTTGGCCAATCAGTGATCAGCAGAGTTTACACGTCACGTTTTGGTAACGGTACGGCTCGCATGGAACCTCGACCGAAGTGGTACTAAAAAAGTATCAGGTACCAGGTACAGTACCCAGTGGAAAACCCCCCAAAAGTGAACCGTACCGTGCCGTACCATGCAGTGGAAAAGCGCCATTAAATGCTTCCACACTGCAGACGTGTTTGCTGCATTAGTGCACGCCTCTATTTGATCGCGCAACATCATTGTTCGGTACAATTTATTTTATTTTTTTTCCGCTTATTCGGCCGAACACCAAAATACGTTTATTTCCTATTTTCGGCTGAACATTTTCGCTTGCCGAGCATTCGGTGCATCCGGAGCTCGCATGAGAGAGCCGGGGTGAGTTTAACGACACTCGCTGTGCAGATCATAGTTCATATCTGGACCTGAGCAAGCATGTTTCAGGTTTATGTGAACATTTCATATTCTCTTGTGCTCCAAACATGAACCAGCACGTGTATGCATGCATATCATGTCTTCAAATGAAATACGCGCAAATAAGGGTGCTGATAAAGCGGTACGTCTGATCATGAACGCGATGACATGATGGATTATTGTGATACATAGCAAACGATACAGACCGAAAATTAAAAGAAGAGTAAACAGACTTAGACTTACTTAGACTGACTTTATTTATCATTGTCAGAATACAACGGAATTTAGAGTGGCGGCTCTCATAACAGTAAACATTAAACACATGATTAAAACATACTCCTTAAGTAACATAAAAACATTGCAGACCCATCCTTAATAACTATTAAGGTTGTCCATAATTATTGTGGAGGAATAGAAGTAGTAATAGGTGTTAGTACAGATACAGCTTTTGCAAAGAAGCTGTTCTTTAACCTATTTGTCCTGGATTTTAAAACCCTGTACCTCTTCCCAGACGGTAAAGTGACAAACATTCTGTATCCTGGGTGGGTGTACAGTGTCCAGGCTCGGGAGCTCAGTGCCTATTATCCGTTGTGCAGTTTTAACCACACGACACAGTTCCCTACGATTTTCCCCAGTGCTGCTTGCATACCAAACAATAATCCCATAGGCCAGTACACTCTCTATGATACAATGATAGAAATTCACCAGGAGCTGTGTGGACAGCCTGCTACAGTCTTTGTTGTGCTTTCTTTGCCAGATGTGAGGTGTTAATGGACCAAGTGAGATCTTTTGTTATGTAGACTCTCAGGAACTTGATGTCATTTACCCTCTCCACTTCCTCTCCATTAATGTGCAGAGGAAAGTGGGTAGTCTTCTTAGACCTTCTGAAGTCTACAATGATATATTTTGTTTTTTTTGTATTCAGTACCAAATTATGTTCCTCACACCACTGGACAATATGTTGCACCTCCTCTCTGTAGGCCGTTTCTGAGATAAGGCCCACAATGGTGGTATCATCAGCAAACTTTACTATAGCATTAGAAGGATGAATTACAGCGCAATTGCTTTTAACTAAGTTTAAGTAACTGCTTTTATTCTTTCTGTTTTAAAGATATTTTGATATTAATTTGCCTGTATAATTAGTGTTGCAGTGTGTTTTATCGGTTGTCTTCTCCCCTCTTCCCATCCTCTACACTCCCACTTTTCCACAGTTTTACACGCCCAATTCTGGAGTCTTTTTCAGATCTAAGCTGTCAAAGACCAGTGCTGAAACGGGGGTTTCATGACACTTTAAATAAGCTGTACTGTTTCTTTCAACTCCTGATGTTCATTCAGGTTTATTTCATGGTGTAACTTCTAATGAGAAAGATAATTGGTTCATGTGCTCGTTGAATTGAGGCTACAGTGATCGGTCATGCCACATTAATGAGCATCAGAATCACATTTATTGTTTGTATTTTGTGATTGAGATTGAGATTTGAGAATTTAAAATCTGATACTTTTTCATATTAAAGTTAACAAAGCTCATTGTGATTCTTGGATGGCAACTGTACCTCCAATAATGTTTAGTGAAGTTCGTGCATCAACAGAAAACAGACTAAAAGATTGATCTTTAGATTTTGAGTATTTAACTCTATAGTGTTAATCCAGTTCTAGCATCCACACAGCTGACATGTTTACCTGTTGTAATTTATCCACTTTGTGTGGACAAAATAGACTATTGACAGTAAAAATATAGCGTCCGAGAAACCGTTATTTAAACGTTACTGTTTCGGTTTGGAAAATTTGGACATTTTGCTGCATCACTGGTATTAAAGGATTTTTGGTCATTATTTTAAAATATTCCTTGAGGTTTACTTATGTTAATACAGTTTATATCTGTACAAAGACACAAATGAGCTGTTTAAACCAAACGGGTAAAAGTGAATGTGCGACTCAAGTGAATGGAATGTGTCAGAAGTGAACATGCATCTGTACACCGTATTCAGTGTAGACTATATAGCGGCAGTGATTTGTAATTTCTATATGCTTTTGACACGACGTGACAGTCACATTTATCATGATCAAGTGTCAGCCATTTGCGGCTGAACGCCAGTGGGCAGGGCTTATGTCAATGTGTTTCTCTGGAGGCGGTTTTAATGCAAACGACTGCCTAGCTAACATCACCTTGTCACTATGCATCCAAAACTAGTTGTTTTCTGAGGCATATGCTTTTTATTGATGATGAGGACATTTTCAGTTATGAAACTTGCAAGCATACAAAGACCTCTTCTGTATCAAAAGACCAAGGGACATTTGGTTTCTCACGTCATGACCCCTTAATATAATAGTTGTGAGCATCACCTGAACTGAAACAGATTTGACATTGATTCTAAATGTTTGTGATGTGTGATGTTGACAGTACCCTCGTTCACCCCAACAAAGAGCAAGCGACAGAGGAAATATCGCAGCATCATCTCTGAAGTGTTCGACGGCACCATTGTCAGCTCAGTTCAGTGCCTGACCTGTGACAGGGTGAGTGATCGGTGTGTTTTTCAACCTAAAATGCCCCCAAATAAACAAAGAGAAAACAAGCATTTGATTCTTCAGTTGGCAGAGAAAGGTACTTGATTTTAAAACTGACAGAGGTCTGAGTGTGGATATGCTAATATTAAAGCATTTTATTCTTGAAGTGAGCTTTTGTGAGTATTGAGAGCAAATTTATATTGATTTGACTTATACAGTGTTATTGTTTTAGCAGGATTTTGTCATAATTTTACACTTGACTAAAATAGCTTATACATGTTGTTTTTTTCTTTATTAATACTTCTATTCAGCAAAGGGGAAAATACATTGATCAGAAGTGAAAGTAAAGACTTGTATTTCAAATAAATGCATTTTTAAAAACTTTCTCATCAAAGAATACTGAAAAATAATTATCATGGTTTCCACAAAACACTTGTGCACCGGTTTTGTTTTGTTTAGTTTTTTCTTCCTTGAGCACCAAATCACCATATTACAATTATTTCTGAAGAACCATGTGACACTGAAAACTGGACACCGAATGCTGAAGATTCATTACAGGAATACATTCTAAATTAAATGTATAAAAACAGAAAGCAGTTATTTTAAATTGTAAAAATATTTCAAATTATTACTGCTTTTAGTGTAGTTTAGATCTAATAAATGCAGCCTTGGTGAGCAAGAGTGGCTTTTGTAGAAACCTTCAAAAACACAGACGGAGTTAAACACAAGTGTATTTCATATATTTGATATCATTTTGGATGATCATGTGCAAAATGATTTGAAATGATTTGATAATCGTGTGAAAAAATAATCACACCTTTACTATTCACTTCATTGTAGTTGTCCACTTATGTAGTTCAATCATGAACATAAGTCATTTTGTTAATAATATCAGCATTGTTTGCATATGAAAAATTGGTTACACTTTATTTTAAGGCGTCCTTGTTACATTGTAATTATTTAAATATTTTTTTAAAATTATTAAAAAAATTAATTAACTACATGTACTTACTAGATTGTTAGAGTTATGGTTAGGGTTTGGCTTCGGGTTACTTGAGTGTAATTATACATAATTAATTGTTATTATAATAGTAAATATATGTAAAGTGTAACATAACACCTTAAAATAAAGTGTTTCCGAAAAATATCATCTATAATGGGCATTTGAGCTAGTTTGCAGTTGTTTGAATCACTTTGTTATTTTTTCTGACAGTAGTTGCAGTTACAGATTAGCATTATAAATTATGCTCCTCTGTTACTTGTCCTTCCTTTCTCAGGTTTCGGTGACTTTGGAGAACTTCCAGGACATCTCTCTGCCCATCCCAGGGAAAGAGGACCTTGCCAAGCTGCACTCTTCCTCCCACCAGACAGCTCTAGTCAAGGCTGGTTCGTGTGGAGAAGCCTACGCCTCAAGGCTGGATTTTTCTGTCATGGAATATATCAAGAGGTATTATCATGCTGACATTTCTTTAATGTGAGACTGTACACTTGTGAAAAGCTACACTGAAGCAAACTTTTAAAAAGAGTTCTTATTATTGAAATAAGCGTGAGCTGCGGGTAAATTAAAATGTATTATAGTTTACATTAAGATTAAATGCAGTTAGTTGAACTTAAGAATGTGTTTTGATGAACTTCAGTAGGATTTCAGTACTTTACTATAATTTCATAATTTATTCTAGGGCTGGGCAATAATTCGATATCAATATATATATCGCAATATAATTTTATTAAATAACGGTGATACAATTTTTAAACCCATTTCCGATATTTCGATATAAATTAGCATTTGTCACTGAAAGATGTTCAAGGCGCAGCCGTCAGAACGAGCAGAACAGAATTAGGTACTTGCGTGATGACGTACATCACAGACACATAGCCAGCGCTCAGCAGTAGTTGGTTAAGCTCCGGCGCGGCAAGTTTTAGCTACAAAATGATTACCGCCCACAATACAGATGTGACTGAACGAGCTTCCACAAGTAAGGAGAAAGCAGAAGAAATAGTTGATAAGAGAGGAAAGACTAATTCAGTGGTGTGGAAGTGGTTTGGCTTTTTAAGATCGGATAAACATCAGGTTTCGGTGCTCTGCAAAATGTGCTGGAGAGTGGTGCCGACTAGCAGCGGGAACAGGGGCGAGATGCGCCTTAAGCGCAGACACGCGAACGGTTGCTGTTTACGGAGTTTATTAGCCTACCACGACAACTGTCTGCATGTCTGAGTTGAACATGCTTCTTGTGTATCCTGCGTGTAGCAAATGAAAATATTATGCATCTGAAGCGGACTGCCGCACAAGCGCGAGTTCTCTCTTTCCCAGCACACACACACCTCTCTCTCTGCTTCTGCTCTGTTCCGCGAGCGGCTGAAACGAGCTTGTTAAAACACAGATATGTTGCTTCTCTAATTTTACATGCAAGTATAGCCGAAATCGCAGCACTATTGTCTTTATCTAATGTCTTTATCTTATTTGATTTTATCAGACAACGGCACGATTATAAATCTGGATTTTTGTGCAGATTAACATCTTGGAAGGGAGAGCTGTTTATCGTAATGGGTCACGTTTCAGTCACTATATCATATTCATGATATATATTCAACTGAAGCAGTTTGTTTGTTGTTTCAATCTATAAGAATAAAAAAACTGTTATAGTTTAAATGAAAATATTATTTTTAATAAGGTTAGTCTGAGTTTTATTTATTTGATAGTTTGTTTATTTCACATTTCTTGTTTGTGAAGGCTAAATACAAATAAAAAGTGAACATTAATTTATTTGTACCATTTTTATTTCAAAAATTGTATTTAGTTTTATAGGAGGAGGTATTATAAACTTGGCAAATTCATTTTTCAGACGTTTGTAGGTACAGACATCCATTGTGGGCGTTCTTGGCAGTTGTTCTGAGGCTTTTTTAATATTCATATCGATATCGGAATTATATCGTATCGACCGAAATTAAGAAATATATTGTGATATAAATGATAAATGAAATTGGCCATATCATCCAGTCCTAATTTATACTATAGGTTGTTTGCAATCACGTGATTCTGGTGACGCGTGAAATGCAGCCGGAGGGCAGGAAGCAGTGGCGGTTCTACATTGAATTACTCTCCGGGCGAGACCCCCTCTGAGCGCAAAATCCTTTTGCCTTAATGCAAAATCATCAATAATGTCATCATACGAACTATGTTCCTCTATTGAGTGACTGATATTGATGATATCAAGGCCAGTGAGCCATTCCTGAGACATGGTTGACCTGATCAACTTAAGTTTTGAAAAGCTCCTCTCTGCTTGAGCCACAGTGACTGGCAGAGTAAGTGCAATCCTGAGAGCAGTCCAAAAGTTGGGGTAGATCTCCGATAGATCCTTATCCTGCATAAAAGTGATAAGCTCAAGGAGGCGCCTGGTTTTTGATGGCAGGTGAGGGAAGTTCTTGATTTCCTGCACAAGCTCTCTACTGTCCAAATCAGAGTGCCCTTCAAAGTGCAGTGTGGTGCCTAGTGCATTGCATTGCTCTGCCAGCTCCTCATCTGCAAGACTTGGGAAATTTGTCAAAACTTCGAATTTGTTTCCCACATTTTCCAATGTGGAAAACCTCTCTGTGATGGCTGACGTGGCTGCATCAACAACAACATTGAAGAATCCAACTTCCTAAGTGCATCACTGAAAGGCTGATCATGTGATTCATATGAGAAGTGGCGCTTTGTGGACCTCAGCCTTTTTTGTTTCAAAACAGCCTCCACATGAATTTATTCACAAATGTCTTTGGCTGCCATCTTTGCAGTCACAAAGCCACTTGCCCTGTAGCTCTGGAGACCTCGCTCAGTCTTATTCAAAAGACTCACAGCTAGGTCCAGTTGTCTTGTAGCCTAGGCATACCCCCTCTACACACACACACACACACACACACACACACAGAGACAGAGAGACATACAAAAACCGACCTGAAGGCTCATGCTGGGTAGAAGTAGAAACAAAGAGGTCTTCATCCTCAATATCAGATATTTGTGAAGACATACGAGTAGCTGAGGACATAGATGGTAGCTCATCCTGAAGGGTAGAGACCATTCCAGCAGAGTCCTGTGTAGTGGGGGAGGTGGGTGGCTCATCCTGACCAGTGGCAGAGGATGCTCCAAAATATTTTAGAAGTGCCCCTGAAATTACAATTGAATTGCAATTAAAATTGACATCAAAAGACCATAGGCTACAATATAACTCTTATGAATTGCAAATTTAAATGACTCATTAGACGCTATATTAACCTAATCTAAGGGAGGAACAATTATCTCCTCGGTTACTGCCTCGAATTATATGCTTTGTCATGAAACAAGAGTTATAGCAAATGGCAAATGTTCGTCTTTGAAACTACCTACACATATGTAAATTCCGTTTGGCTAATTACAGGGCCCAACATTAACCCAAATGATGTAAATAAATAATAACTGTACTTGTAACAGTTTTTCTGCAAAGCACAATCTTATGGTGAAATTAGATCTTGTGTTTGTTGAGTTAAGACCGAATTATTGTTGTATAAGCATAGCAAGCATCATAGCAAGAAGGTTAACAAACGTAAGAGTTAACGTTATACCACCAATTAACATTAGCCCTTCATTGATGACATGGATACCGTTATCATGCAGAGAGAACATAGTTGCATACCTTTATATTTTGCTCTTTTCTCCTCTTCTTCTTTTCTTATTTTCCTCAAGCACCTGATGGCTTTGACCTTTTTCTCTCCTTCGCTGTGTTTATTTGGCACTCGAAAATCAACAGATCTCCTATCCATCCCCCAACACTGTCACTCACGACCAGAAGTCAAGACTAAACCAATTCACTTCCACATAATCGTTTCGTATTACTTATTTTTCTTAGCCATTTCACACAATTCAGAAAAAAACAAAAACATGCTAATTATAGGCCTGTGTTTTAATATTATGATTGAAATGTGCATTATTTGGAAGAAAGTCAAGTGTGACTGACTTTAGCTCACTAAGTGGATCCCCCCCTCCTCGTTGTCCGCTCCATTTGGGAGAGGTGAACTGGCCGCGGCCGTGCCCCCTTCCCTTTCCACTTCTTCCACACAGCTTCTGTGCACGGCACCTTCTCAGCAAGCAGGGACGCCCATTTGCCAATTCCCCACACAGTTATATGATAGATAATAGAAAACCGCTTAGCGGTGCAGATTATGTTTTTCTTTTTTCAAGTGCTTGCGCCAGCTCCTCATCTGCAAGACTTGGGAAATTTGTCAAAACTTCGAATTTGTACATATCATACTTGTGCAACCGGCCAGACCCAGGTGGCTGCCCGGTTCGCCCATGCCAAAAACCGCCACTGGCAGGAAGTGATTTTTCTCTATAGGAATCAGTAGCAGAAACTCAAAATGCCTGTATTTTTGCATTGTTTATGTAGGCTCAAACGGAGAAAACACATGGAGCTTTTATCGTTTACGAAAATGTGTTGTTCAAAATGGGGGGAAAGTCAAGGTGAAAAGGAAAGAAAAGGTGGCTTATAAACCGCGTCTGCGGTCGGGAGGTGCCGAGTCGGATAATGCTTGTGTGAGCAAATGGTTAATATAAGATATAATAATATATTAATACAGATAAAAATAGATAATCCAGGGCTGCCAACTCTCAAGCATTCAGTGTGAGACAGTCAGAATTCACTACTAAATGCCACACATAGACACAATGTAAATAATATATTATTTGCAGTTCAGAGAGCTTCATTGATTATAACGGAACATTATGAGATTGCAATAAATTGAAGTGAGTGACAGCTTTTCAGTTATTTATAAAATATATTACATTTTATTGTAATGTTAAATGGTTACTCCACCCCAAAATGAAAATATTGTCATTATTCACTTACCCGCATGTCATTCCAACTTCATAAAAGCTTTGTTAACAAAAATACATGTTTGCTAGAAGTTTTGATAGACCTGGTATTGCGTGACTCCTAGTTGAGGCTTCCAAGTCGTCTTTTATTTCCTGAAGCAAATCAAAAAATACTCTACAACTGCACATTCAAAACAATTATGTGCTTAAGTGCTGCCCTGAATCAAAATCCCTCTGGACCCCTCACATCCAGCACACACTCCTCTTTGAACTGTTATCGCCTGGTCGACGCACGGAGCTCTGAGCACCAGAATGACCAGACACAGAAACAGTTTCTTTCCCCAAGCAATCCATCTCATGAACACTTGACATTAAATGTGGAACACACAACATTATTATACATTACTTATTCGTCACACATACTTATTTTTCATTTTAAATTCGCACATACCTGTAAATACATAATTGTCTATTAATATATATTGTTTTTGTTTTGTTTTTTTGTACATTGCCTATTTTGTGTATTTGTATATTATTATTTTTATTATCTGTGTCCTGTTGCTATCTTTCTGTTGCACTGTGGCGCTTCTGTCACTATAACCAATTACTTGTATGTGTAAACATACCTGGCAGTACAGCTCGTTCTCACTCTCATTATGTCCATAACATATAATTCAGTCATTTACAAGTATGTAAGCATGTATATAAGATTGTATCCCAAGAAAAGAGACTTGAAGGGATACTCCACCCCAAGATGAAAATTTACGTTTTTTCCATGTCCATGTCGTTCCAAACCCATAAAATCTTTGTTAGTCTAACTCATTTTGTTAGAGTTTATTTCCATACAAAAAGTATTCACGTCGCATCATAAAATTCAGATTGAACCACTGATGGCAGATGGAGTATTCTGGCGATGCTTTTCATAATTTTCTGGACCTTGACAGTGTAATTTATTTGGCAGTCAATGGGACAGTCAAAAGCCTCCAGGTTTTCATTCAAGATATCTTACATTGTGTTCTGAAGACTAACTAAGCTTTTACGGGTTTTTAACGACATGAGGGTAAGTGAAAAATGACACAGTTTTCATTTTGGGGTGAAGTATCACTTTAACATGTTTCTTTTAAATGATTTACCCTCACTGTTTATTTCTGCTCATTGATTTATAGTTGGTTCTGGGGGCCTGTGGTCACGCTGCAGGACTGTCTGGCTGCGTTTTTTGCAAGGGATGAACTAAAAGGTTTGAATTCTTTTTTTCTCTCTTAAAGCAAAAATTTAGCTTGAAACCTAAATTAATTAATAGGACCTATTGAATAGGTGATTGTGCTGTTTTGAGTCTCCGATCTAGAAATTATGAATATGGATATCTTCATGGAATTCGGTGTTAATATTTAACACAACAGTGGTGTAATTCTTACAGGTTGTGTGTTGTTGTTTTTCAGGAGACAACATGTACAGCTGTGAAAAATGCAAGAAGTGAGTATGAACTTGTTGGAGAACTTGTTGAAGATGATGGCTGCAGAAATGTAATGTTTTAATGTTGATTCTTTGATCGTTTCAGGTTACGAAATGGGGTCAAATTTTGCAAAGTTCAGAGTTTGCCAGAGGTAGGTACACAGATGAGCTATTGTGGTTAATATGCAGGGTTAGGCACCACATTATTATTTCTCAGAGATTGAAACGACATTGTTTACATAGGAAGTACACAAAATTATAAAAGTACTACAAATAAAGTCAACAATGTCTTGGCCTTGTACCAAGTCTGTCTGAAAGGAAAACAAAACCTGGACCATTGAGCAATAATAGTAATATAATAGGTAATACGGTCTGGTAAATCATCTGTTTCCTACATCCAGTGGATTTATGTTTGGAGAGAGACTAAGAATGCCTTTAAAATATAACATTGGCTTCCATCTGGTAAATATGCTCGGGGACCTGTAATGGCAAGAGCAGCCATCTTATGGGAGCCGTTAGATCTAATGATTCTTCAGTACATCTGGCCACCATGATAAAAAACCTCAACTGGTAGTACCACACAGCCATGCTGTACAAATTGCCCAAGTAGTTATATTTTTATATGAACAGGCATGGCAGGTTATTGCTGTTTTATTGTTGGAAACTGACAGCAAAATATAATTTTTGCTTTGTTGAAATTCTTTCTGCTCAACAGATTCTGTGCATTCACCTCAAGCGCTTCAGACATGAACTTATGTTCTCCACCAAAATCACCACTCATGTGTCCTTCCCTTTGGAAGGCCTCGAAATGCAGCCCTTCCTGGCCAAGGACTGCTCCGCCCACACCACCACCTATGACCTGCTGTCAGTCATCTGTCATCACGGCACTGCCAGCAGTAAGTCTTTTAGACCAGGGAGATGGCCATAAATGTATTCTTCTTATAAATTCATATATCATTCACAGCAGTTACACTAAGTAATGTAAATTATTATTTATAATTTTATAAAGAATATTATATATTATTGTGATTTATTTTACATTACTGTAAGATATGTGTAAATGGTTTCAGGTAGTAGAAGTTGCTTTATATTAATTCAATAATAGGGGTGTGGGAACAGGAAATGATCAATTCTGATTCGAACTCACATTGCATACATGAGCACCACAGCTCAGTGTGTGTGATATTTATAATGTGATTTTTGCTTTAAGGTGGGCACTATATTGCCTATTGTCGGAATGAGCTGAACCAGCTGTGGTACGAGTTTGATGACCAGAGCGTTACTGAGGTGTCTGAGTCCTGTGTTCAAAACGCTGAGGCATATGTGCTCTTTTACAAGTAAGAACATTTACAAACCAAGATTGATTTATTGCTCCTAACCATAATTCTCTTAATGTCCCTCATATAACCTTACAAACATAACCTATAAAATATTATAACATTAATATATATTATATAATAAATAACAGTAAATGTTGGTAAAGTCTCTTAATTGTGTTTGTATGTATGTATATGTATGCGTGTGTCCTCTTTAAAAAAAAAAAAAGATTTTGTCTTATATTCAAAATGTTTTGTACTTTTCTTTTCTTTGAAATTAAAATAAACAAACAAATACAAATTATAAATAAATTGATTGATTTAAATAAATACAATTTTGAATTAAAATAAGTAAATGAATTAAAAAACTTGAGTCTGACTGTAAATGCCAGTGCTGTGCTGAAGAGTTTGTGTTGACCGTTGCATAAATGGCGCTGATGTCACTTGTGTGTGTGTGTGTGTGTAACAGGAAGAGTAACGACGAGACTCTGAAGGAGAGGCGGAAGGTGACCAGTCTGCTCAACATGATGGAGCCAAGCCTCCTGCAGTTCTACATCTCCCGCCAATGGCTGAACAAGTTCAAAACCTTCGCTGAGCCAGGACCCATCTCCAACCATGACTTCCTATGTGCCCACGGAGGTGAGGACCACTCTTATGAAGCTCTAGGCATTTACCACTTGACCCCTACAAAGTATTTTATACACCACCGATATGACTCCACACCAGATATAATTTCAGATTCTTAGTATTACAGAAGTCAAGTGCTGCCACATCCATTTCACTGATTATGTTTGTTTTTACTCTCTTCCTCTCCTTTTCACTTAAAAAGTGCATTATGAGGTCAGCGAACAAATGCGAATCTTTTCAGAAAGCATTTCAAGGCGTTTTCATCCCCTTGATCTGATTTGTTTGAAAGGAGTAAAATGAATTTGAAGGCAAAGATGTGACAGAGGAACAAAGATATAAGAAGTTCCCTATAAATTATTTATAAATCTTCTTGCATGCTGTTTCGTGTTGACTTTCAGGGGACAGATGCCCATTTTTTGTCATACGAGTAGGAAACTAATTATCTGGTGGTTAAAACCTCTGTTTTTTTTTCTTCTTCAACAGGAATTCCACCAAATAAATCCTCATCTATTGACGATCTTGTTATGATGCTTCCCCAGAATGTCTGGGACCGTCTGTATAGCAGGTAAAAATTGTTAACTACTCTTTTCATAACTTCCAGTGGAAGTTCATTTTCTTGTTAAATGCTAATTGGTGGCTCGTTGTGGAATAGGTATGGAGGCGGCCCGCTGTCAATCACTTGTATGTCTGCCACACCTGCCAGAATGAGATCGAGAAGCTGGAAAAACGGCGTAAGAATGAGCTGGACATGTTTGTTCGGGTAGGAGCCGCAGTCACATTCTATATTAAGAGGATATGTAGAGTGAAAAACATCAGTTCTTTTTGGATTGATCTAACGCCTGCACTGTTATCTGGGCTCTTAATTTGTGCACAGACACACAACCACCACCAGCACCCTCTTAGACCGAGAACAGAAGTGTGAACCCTACACCTCCCCCCAAATTTGTGCTCATTATTAATGCATGAGAACAAAAGTACTTGATTTCAGCCTGATATGCTTTGCTTCGTTTCAGTAAAGGCCAAATAAAGGAGGCTAAATCACTGATAATGTAGACTTTCATCTAGTTATGTGCCTATATTAAAATGATATCTGATGCCAGCTGATAACCAGACATTTATGGCTGCAAGTAATGATTAATGTCACCATTGATTAAATTGTGATCATTACTAAAAAGATCTTAATATAAAGCATTCTCATTCTTCATAGAAATGCATTAATCCCCACTTTAAATAGCCAAGACTGTTGAATGTCTTCACTTATACTCCGACACGATTAATCAATAATGAAATATACTATTTCCATTATAGATTATAGATTCCATTATAGGCCCTGAAGCCAAAAATAATTTTATTGTTATGCTCAATAATGTCGAAGTGGCTGATATAACATTTCTGTAACTTTTGTTTAAAGAAATTGCAACTAAAAGATCAAATCAATTGTTTTATCTACAGTAACAATTCTTTCCATTTTCTATTTCAACAAGTACATAATTCTGGTACTTACTGGATTGTTGCTATGGATGCACAATATTTTGGCACCATATTTGTTATCGCCTCCATAAAAGCATGGATGGGAAGGGAAAAATCTGCGGGTGATTTACTGACAAGGCTTTCATTACAGGACACAGATGCAAAATATAATTTCCATAATGATCAGCGTAATCTACCAAGAGTAGCGTAAATTACTGCCTGCTTTAAGACATGCTTTTTTGGGTGTTAAAGGGGTCATCGGATGCCCATTTTACACAAGTTAATATGATACTTTTGGGTCTTATTGAAAAGTCTATAACATAATTTGGTTAAAATATTTGAAAGGTGTAGCGTAAAAACAAAATTTTTACCCTGTCAAAAACAGCTCTGTTCATAGCGACCTGTTTGGTGCATGTCCCTATGAATGCTAATGAGCTCTGCTTGTCATTCTATGAAAGACTAAACTTAAGCCACATTCGCCGTGGAACTTGCTAACTAGCACATTATTAGGAAAGGCGATTTTCAAAGATTCATAAAACACCTTAAACTCACCTCTTCATGAGGTGAAGCGGATCAAGAATGATTCGTGTGAACATAGATACATTTAGGTAGATTTGGGGGGTGCATTCCCTTCAAAACAAACGTAAACCTCTGCGTCTTCAGCAGCTCAGATGTCGGAATTAAATGATGACTGCTATGTTCATCATTACATCCAACAAGAGAGCACCTTAATCACTTGGGAGACATTCTTGTCTTCTCCTGCTCCTGCTTCGGCGTAGAAACAATGGCGGACTGTTTACAGCTCACTCAGGGTGGGTCTGTGATAAAATGCAAGTGTCAATGAACAATTGTGGGAGCAGCCTGGGTCCATGTGATGTCACACCGCCAACAATCTCTGAACGGCTTGTTCAGTAGTTTTTTAATACCAAATGAGGGTTTGTGCTGCAGCAAGCTGATCGTAAATCTGGCCCTAGATGTCTTTTCTCAAAATGAATATAACATTTGAATCCTGTACGTTACAATGTAATACAGCTTGTAGCATTTGAAACTGTTAATTGATTGGTTTTATTTTTATGTAGTTAGTGTAATAGAGATTTGGAATATCAGACACTTATCAGTTATTGGCCATAACATGAAATGACCTGAACCAGAAATGTTTCCAGTGAACCCACCACTCCCACTACTTGTACTGTAATATGACTAAATGTATATTAAGTGTTACAGTATAAAAGACTGAAAAGATGCAGGTGCAACAATGAAAGGTCTCTGACTAATGCATGTTCACCTAGAAATATTATAGAAAAGCAGCACAGTACAATGCGAAAACGTCTCGGGTTACTCGCGTAACCCTTGTTCTCTGAATAGGGAACGAGACACTGCGTAGCTTAGCTTTACGCATCGGGCATACGGCGTGACCGAGTCTGAAACCCATATAGAATCACGCCAATTCATTGGCTGATGGCGCGACGCCGTCTCTGACGCAATGACGTCGTCAGGTCATACTGGCGAACGCGCCATCCACTCCTCAGATTTCTCTGCCGAAAAGAACCCTGTCGGCAGCGTGAGGAGCTTGCGTGACGCAGTGTCTCGTTCCTATTCAGAGAACAAGGGTTACGCGAGTAACCCGAGACGTTCTCTTTCATAGGTAACTCAACACTGCGTAGCTTAGCTTTACGCATCGGGAACGATATACCAAACACGCCAAGCTGAAAATGCTGCCTATCTGGCCCAATAATGAACCAACAACATACGGTCGGTTCAAACAGACAGGACCTGAGAACCTGGAGCCAGTATCAACATCAAGGTTGTAAAACCTGACAAAGGTGTGTGGAGAGGACCATCCTGCCGCAACACAAATATCCTCCAGGGTACCCTCTAAAAGAGCTTGAGAGGAGGCTACGCCCCTAGTAGAATGCGCCCGAAGACTAAGAGGTGAAGGAAGGTTCCGCCTCGTAAGCCAGCGAAATGGCATCTCTCACCCAGTGAGAAATCCTCTGCTTTGACGTGGCAAGCCCGCGGCGACCAGCACCAAAACAGATCAATAACTGGGGAGATTTTCTCCAAACCTTGGAGCGATCCACATACAGCTTCAATGCCCTGACCGGGCAGAGCAAGTGGAGTCTCTCATCCTCACTTGAAGCAAAGGGAGGGGGATGGAAAGAGTGAAGCGTGACCACTTGAGATCGGAACGATGTGGACAAGACCTTGGGAATGTAACCCGGCCTAGGGCCGCAGGGTAACTTTGACTAGACCCGGGCAAAGTCCATACACGCCTCACTGACAGAGAAAGCCTGCATATCTCCAACTATTTTTAGTGACGTGTAAGCGCCAGCAAAAATAACCTTAAGAGTCAGTATCCGATCCGAAGCTGACTCTAAGGGCTCAAAAGGGCCGTCACTAGTCCTTCAAGGACGACTGACAAGTCCCAAGAAGGAACTGCCGTGGGCGAAACAGGCTGGCGTCTGGCCCCACGCATGAAAGCGGAGACCATCCGATGTCTCCCCAAGGGGATCTCATCCAGCTCTCTCCGAGCTGCAATGGCCGCTACATAAACCCTAAGGGTGGTAGCAGCCGCCCCGCTGTCAGCCTTTCTTGCAAAAACTCCAGCACTGGACCAACAGGGCAGTTAACTGGGTCGATTGCACGAGTCAAACACCAGGATTCAAAGACGCCCACTTGGAAGAGTACAGCTTCCTAGTAGCGGGGCTCTGGCACTGGCTATGGTTTCCTGAACCCGGCAGGCAAACTATCAATCACAGCCCTTGGCCCTGTATGGGCCATACCCACAACTTCCAGAGCTCCGGCTGAGGATGCCAGATCTTGCCCTGAAGCTGGGACAGTAAGTCCCGCCTGATCGGAATCTCCCAAGGAGGCCGATACAAGAGGGAGTTAGCTCCGAGAACCAGGTCTGGGAGGGCCAGAATGGGGCTATGAGAAGGAGACGGCACCGCTCACCTTCACTCTGCATAGTACTGCCGGAATCAGCTTTATTGGTGGAAACGCTGACAGACTGACATTCGGCCATGGGTGGGCGAACGCATCTATGCCCAGAGTCGCCGGAAATTCAGGAGAACCAGAGCGGGCACTGGGATGACTCTTGAGAAACAAAGAGGTCCACCTCCGCTTTGCCAAACAGATCCCAGATCTGGGATACCGTCTGACGGTTCAACATCCATTCTCCCGGTTTGAGCTTCTGTCTCGACAGAAAATCGGCCGCCAGGTTCAGTACTCCCGGAACGTGAACCGCCCTCAAATAGAGGAACTTGTCTTGGGACCAAAGGAGAAGATGGCGCGCAAGCCTGTCCAGGGTGCGCGACCTTGAACCTCCTTGGCGGTTTATGTGGGACACAACCGCCATATTGTCCGTCCTGAATATGATATGATACCCCCCGAGAACGGGGAGAAAATACTTCATAGCCAGGAAGACAGCTCTGAGTTCCAGGCAGTTTAAATGCCAAAAGAGGAACTCTTCCTTCCACTCTCCACTCGCCGGCCTTCCTTCGAAGACCGCGCCCCAGCCTGTCATTGATGCGTCCGTCGTGATCATATGGCGACGGTGGATCGCACCCATTCTCACCCCGCTCTGGAGAAAGACTGGGTCTCGCCACATTAACAGGTGTCGACAGCAACTGCACGACACCCTGATAAGGCGAGTAGCTGGTACAGTGGGGTGTAACCTCAGCTCCTTCATCCACCAAAGGAATGGCCTCGTGTGAAGCAGCCCTAGAGGCAACACAGGGGAGGCTGCTGCCATAAGGCCCAACAGCCTGCGGCAGGTACCTACAGAAACATGATGGCCTAGCTTGAAGCGGGCCAGACATGCTGTAAGAACTGGTATCCGGGCAGGAGCCAAACGGGCCTGCATCTGAACGGAATCCAAACGAACTCCTAGAAACACAGTTCGTTGAGATGGGAGGAGCACACTCTTCTTGGCGTTCATCCTGAGGCCAAGAGAATGGATGTGGCCAAGAACGATATCTCTGTGACGACTCACTAGCTCCCTGGAGTGAGCCAGAATGAGCCAGTCGTCCAGATAGTTCAGTACACGAATGCCCTGGAGCCTCAAAGGGGCCAGTGCAGCATCCATGCATTTGGTAAATGTCCTCGGAGCCAAAGCCAGGCCGAAGGGCAGGACCTTGTATTGGTAAGCCTTCCCTCCAAAGGCAAACTGAAGGAACCTCCTATGTCTTTGAACGACCTGGATGTGAAATACACATCCTTCAGGTCGATGGTGAGAAACCAGTCCTCCTCCTGGACCTGAGACATGATGGTTTTTATCATCAGCATCTTGAACTTCCCTTTGTAGAGGGAAAATTAAAACGCCGCAGATCCAGAATGGGTCTCAGGCCGCCGTCCCCCTTCGGCTGAAGAACCCTCGTTCGATGTCCGACGGCTGTTATTCCTCTATCGCTCCTTTCTTTAGGAGGGAGGAAAGCTACAGCTGTAGAACAGAAGCCTTGGAGGCGCTGTTTACTACCGTCAGCACGTCTGAAGCGGGCAGAAACGCTTTTGCGGTCTGACCTCGCCCCGTAGCGGTGAAACCCCTGCAGGTCTTTTCTCGAACGCTGCAGGGGAGAATCGACTGTGACCCCACACACGCGGCCCACCAGCGGCGAAAGGACGGACTGTAGCGGGGGAAAGACAACGCGTCCCCCAACTGCCAGACCGAGAATAAATGAGGATGAACTCGTCCCGCACGCCAAGCCCCTAGGGGTGGCTGTGACGGTTTTGAGTGAGGAGAGCACGTTTGAAGCAGGCAGAAACGCTTTTGCGGTCTGACCTCGCCCCATAGCGGTGAAACGGCTCTCCTCTGAGGTTTAGCCACAAATGGCGCTCTGCGGCCACCGAATCCGCCATAAGGCGCCCGGCGCGGCGTGTGGTGTGCTTAGTGGCTCTGAGAGCTAAGTCAGTGGCTCTGCGCAGCTCCTTTACAGCCTCCGAGTCAGACCAGTCCCCTCGGATTTCCTTGAGGACGTCCGTCTGATAGGCCTGAAGGATGGCCATGGAGGGCTAGGAAACAGATAATCCTGCGTGAATTCAACTGGTGAATTCACACATGCTCTGGTGAGGGAGGGAGAGAAAGGCGAGGCCTGTCTGCTCACTCTCCTTCTCCGAGCTAAACATCTGAACCCCAGGTCGCGGAATCACGAGAGGCTGCGGATTCATGCGAAGCCGCGGAGGCCTCCGGAGCGCGGCGGGGAAAGAAAATGGATGACTCCTTTTCACACACCTCAAGCCAAAAGCGGAGGGTTATGAGACAGAGATTCTCACAAAATTACATTCAAATCACAAAAACCGCATCGTAAACCCCAAACATATAATTTACTTATCTGTGCGGGTCATAGCGAGCGATGAATCGCGCACACGGCATGGCGGTATAGCCCTGCTCCACCGAAACCACGAGGTTGGTGAAGTCAGCGGCCACGGCGTTAGTAAGGCGGGAAGAAAAAGGCTGTTTCAGGATCTGAAAATCTCCTGATGCAGATCACCGAAAACAGCAGCTTCCTCTGCTCATTTTGGAATTTACACCGCTAAGAAACCGCCGCCGAAGCCAAGAGCGAGAGTCGCGGGGCTCGTCGTCCAATCCATGCGATAGCTTCTCAGCGGCGCGAAAGCACGCCCACGAGCTCAGAATAGGCGGTGAAGGCCGGCCTCCTGACCGCTAAGCGGTGGCGCATCTGCAAACTAGGCCCGAAATCCTCGGAGTCGTTGGCGCAGTTAGCAGAACATCATCTATCCGAAGGAAACAGTATAACGTGCCCTCAGGCTAGGAAACAGATAATCCTGCGTGAATTCAACCGGTGAATTCACAAGACATGCTCTGGTGAGGGAGGGAGAGAAAGGCGAGGCCTGTCTGCTCACTCTCCGCCTCCTCGAGCTAAACATCCGAACCCCAGGTCGCGGATTCACGAGAGGCCGCAGATTCACGAGAAGCCGGAGGCCTCCGGAGCGCGACGGGGAAGAAAATGGATGACTCCTTTTCACACACCTCAAGCTGAGAGCGGAGGGTTATGAGACGGAGATTCTCACAAATTACATTCAAATCCCATAAACCGCATACGTGAACCCGAAACATATAATTTTACTTATCTGTGCGGGTCATAGCGAGCGATGAATCGCGCGCACGGCGGTTGACAGCGGCGAAAGTCCATGGCACTTCACCGCGAGGAGAACAAAGTTCCACTGAGGCAGTGCAGATGGATGATCGCAAAAGTTAAGTTGGGTCAGAATCGCAACAACGAAGGGTAAAGTGACCGCCTGTGAAGGCAGAGAAATCTGAGGAGTGGATGGCGTGTTCGCCAGTATGACCTGACGACGTGGGTTTCAGACTCGGTCACGCGGTGCGTTGCCCGATGCGTAAAGCTAAGCTACGCAGTGTTGAGTTACCTATGAAAGAGAACACGTTCTGTGTGAACGGCCCTATAGGAAGCAGTAACTTATGTAAGCCATAGACCGCAATATAGCTCACTAGGATTTGAACAGAGCTTCTGTCTCAGTTTATGGTGTTATTGTTTGGCTGCAGTGAGTAGGATGATATTTTATGAAGAAACACTCTGGAAACAAATGGTATCGGTCTCTTCATGTTTTTTTGTGTCCTTCATGTAGCTCAATAAGGCGTTTCAGGAGGAGGAGTCTCCTGTGGTGATATACTGTATCAGCATGCAGTGGTTCCGGGAATGGGAAGGCTTTGTCAAAGGCAAGGACATTGGTAAGTCATTTCTCATCCCTGCTACGGATACTTCTAAAGTATCTGACAGTTTGAAACTAAATATTAGCATTATGTTTTGCAGTTTTTACTGACCAAGGAGTTCTTGAAAAATGTCATTATAGATTTGATTTGCTTTTCTCTTTTGTTTTGGGTATTTGGTGTGTTTCTGATTATGGATGATCTTGTAACTTTCAGACCCACCAGGACCAATTGATAACTCCAAGATTGCAGTAAATAAAAATGGACACATCACATTAAAGCCAGGTAATGTTTACCATCAGGATGTTTTTTTTGTGTGTGTTTTATTTACATTTGTCAGGTCTTTTAAAGTCACCATAAAACAGAAGTTGTAACCCATTTTGCCACCTCAATATGGTGTATTTCCAAGCTAAACTGAATAACCAAGTCGATCATGTCACACTAAACCTCTATGATTTTCTTTCTTCTGTGAAACGTACAATAGTGTTTAATGTTGTTTGATCCTGAAAGTTCCTCAAAATATTTTTAAAGTTGAATAACACGAAGACAAGTCATTTTTTATTGAACTGTCTTTTTAGTAAAGTAAATCAGGTAAATATTATGTTTGTTTTTTTTTCAATTATAGCTTAACAATAATGAAATTAAACTAATTAATTTTGCTCAAAAATTATAATTGTGATAATTAGTCACAATTGATTTGATCAGATTTATTGCACTTTCGCATTAGCACAAACCAAGGGCATGTTAACTCATAAGCAGGGTGTATTTGACTTCCTCTAGTTTCCTCTTGTTTTGTATATTGTGTGAAAGTACCAAAAGCCATTCGCCTTTTTAGATGTCATCAGAATGATTTTTAAACTAATATTTATTTTAAGGTAAAAAAACTTTCATATGGTTGCTTAAACACAATTTCTACAAAACCTTGAGAAACTTCTCTCAAAAATTACAACCGTAAAATTCCTTTTATTAAAATAATTTCAAATCCTGTTAAAGGGATAGTGCACCTAAAAATTTAAATAATTAATTTACCCTCAAATTTTCCTAACCTGTATGAGTTTATTTCTCCTTTTGAATACAAAAGAAAGGTTTTAAAAATGCTGGTAACCAAACAGCTGACAGTAGCCGTTGACCTAAAGTATTTTTACTTACTGTGGAAGTCAATGGCTACCGTCAGTTGTTTACCAGCATTTTTTATAATCCATGTTGTGCCAATGTCGCAGTTGATTATGCTTAAAGTGCCCCTATTATGGATTTTTGAAAATACCTTTCATGCAGTGTGTAACACAGTAAATGAAATCATCCTGTTTTAAATCTGAAAGTGCACCGTGTATAAAGTTATTGTCTCTCAAAAGAAAGAGTCGACTCTGAATCATTGAAACGAGTCGTTTTTAAAACGAATCCCAAGCCATTTCAAGTTTACGTCAACATGCATTCAGTATTGTACCTACTTGTTTCAAGTACTTATCATTAACATGCGTTTTGCTTCTTTTCTGCTTAACAGGTGCCGATTCTGGTCAGATATCTGAAGAGACCTGGAACTTCCTCCATTTCATTCACGGAGGAGGGCCGGTGGTGACCGTGCGGCCCAGTGTCAGCCATCAGGAGGCGGAAACTTCCCAGGCAGAGGAGAAGATCGAAGTGGAGACGCGCTCGGTGTAGTTGTGCTGCGATGCTGCTGGAACCGAGAAACACTTATTATTTTGTACTCCACTCTTGTTTTCAAGCATTCGAGCAAAGGACCTTACAGCTTCACACTTCTGCCACACACTCTATACCCTTTATGACTGTTCTTTAAAGCAGATGGATGGATTAAACATCCTCCAGTGGGCTGTATATATCATGCATATCCATTTCCTCTTAACTCTAGAAGCCAATTAGACTTCAGACAGTTTCACAGTCCATTAATGCATTCGATTTCTATGTGCAGCTGCGTTCATGACAGATTTTGCTTCGCCTAAACCAAATGGCCTATGGTTTGTGTACACCGAAAATGAATTCTGCATCCTTAGATATTTTTGAGGCACTGCCTCAATTAAGAAAACGAAAGAATATGTTGTCATAGTGGATGAAAACGTCATGTTTTGTGTTTGAAGGGATACTAAATGCTACGTAGTCTCAGGAAAGAACATTTTTGTTTTGCACTGTACTGTAGATTCAAAAGCGTGCATGCTTCAGCTCTGATGTTCGATATGTATTTGAATGTACTAGTACTTAAAGAACACATGTTCCTGCACTAAATGTTATTTATTCCAGAAGGGTATGATTATTCTTCATTCATGGACGTTTTCTTTGTTCGGAAATGATTCGACGAGCTAAATCTAAGCAGAATGCACGCTAATAGGCACATTATGCTGGCAAGAAAATTAATTCCTCATTTTTATTTGTTGCATAGCTGTGTCGCATGGAGATGCAAACAATAAGGCGCACATTTGAACACATCGATGGCTGTCTTGTTTAAAAATGCTATGTGAAAAGAAATCAGATCCTGCTGCCTCACGTGTACATTTAAGGCATTATTTAATGTATAGAAGGATGTGATGTCGTTTTTCAATATTAATTGTCCGCAGAGATGAAAGCTGTATCTGAGTGGCTACTATTAAATCGGAAACGTATGCTCTTGATATCTGTCATCATTCTTATATTCTGAAATCTATGAAATTGATATTTGTTAAATTGCTCTGTGAATGGATACATTTCACAAAAACACATCCAGGTAGTATTTCTCCTCAAAATCAATAACAAAATTAATACATCAATAATTTGAAAATAGAAAAGGAAGTTTATTTCTATTTTTCCATTACAGGAAAATTAGACACATTTCCACCCAAATTCTCATTACCGTAAAGTGTCCAGACGTGTGTGTAGTTTTCTGTTAATCATGATTTTCTTTACTGCAAAAACAGTAAGAATCCTTGTGCAAGGGACTCCCATCCTAAAATGTAAAAGCCATTTATATAATTATTGTGTATAAAAAAAATGATATTATGAACATGTCAAAATATTAGCAGTTAAATGTATACTGTTAGGCATGTCATTTATTTTTATTTTATATAAAAAATATTTGTTTATTTAAAGATTTTTGTTATTGTAATAATCTTATTTTTTGATTATTCTTTTGTTTGGTTAAAGTTTTTCGTCTAACATTTAAATGGACCCCTTAGCAATCCCTGGGGGTCCCCGGATTCCAGTTTGAAAACCGCTTCATAGAAAACGCTTGGATGTAGTAACAGTGATGAATGACACTGTCTTACAAGTCGAGCCATTCTTTTGATTGTGAACTTAATTCATTGACCTCAGCCTGACATCAAATTAAAATAGTTTACTGAGCCCTAAATACAGCACTGGTGCAATCTAGCCGTTATTTCCACTCGTAGACAGATCAAGAGCACATAATCGTGCATTCTTCAGTACAATATGCTGCTCATCATCGGGCTGAAATGCTCGGTCAGATCAGTGCTGTCAGCAGAGCTCTTGAGAGCCGGTCATTATGAAAGCAGCGAGCGTGTGGGCCGCGGCTGCTGTCCTGTACAGTATCGCAGTGAGCGGGATTGTGGGATTCACATTCACAGCAGCACCGAGAGAGAAAAAAACATGGCGGCTGCCGAATGTGCAGCAAACGATTTGCGGAAGTGAGGTAAGTGTAATTCTGTAGCTTCATAAACCCTTTTACATGGAATTATCCGTCACTCAAGTCCAATTCCCCAACTTTATCTCGAAGTTGAAGCAGACTCCGCTTCAGGAGCCGCTCTGATTGTGGCGGTTCGAGCGGATTTGATGGGCAAAGTTGTTGCGGCTGATCAGTTGTGTATGTTCACCCTGCCCCCGCTCCGCTGCACTGTTCCACGCTAGCCTGTTAGCTTCCACATTTAGGCCCTTTTATCTTCAAAAGTCATTTACTCAGTTGCTCTCCTGTTGGCGTTTATTTGACACCGGGTTATAGCATTTTTTTCAGTTCGTTAACAAGTGTTATGAATGTGCTTTAAATAGGGTGCGCCAAATTAGTTAGCATTAGCATGCTAAAGTGATTCTGTATCATCTTTATTAGCGCTCTTAGCCAAAATGCTAATTAGTGACTGAGTTGTTAAAAAAAGAAACCGAGTTGTTTGTTTCTCATTGTTGCGTGGCTATGTACACGGTGAATATGTTTTGTTATTTGGTGCGCGAAATGAGTGGAATTGCGCACTCTGTGAATGCAGTAGTTAGCAGGTGAGCTAATAAAACCCTGCGGACACATTTGTTTTGTTCAGTTAAACGGTTAGTTGTGTCTTTAAAGCATCTTTTTTTAATAAAAGATTTTATGAGGTGCGTGAAGCAAACGTGTTGCAGTAGAGACTAATTCAGAAGTTGAGCTCCGCTCGGAAGTCACCGGAGCTGGAGAAACTTTCACCGGGCTGTTTGGGAGGCAGCCCCAGCCGGGCTGCACATCATGCCGAGCCGCGGATGCGGTGTTGCCGGAGAGGCCCGTTAAATGCAATTGAAGAAGAAAAATATTTCTTCCCACGACTGTTCTAACGTTAGATACATAACGGTGAGTTAATAATCTGCAGTGGTGCTTAAAACACTGTTAGTTTGTTAGTGTGTCAGGTTTATTAGCGCAAACTCATTTCTGAGGAAAACATCACATTTTGAGAACATGTTTTAAATGAGGGTTTATCATTTCTCAATCACGGAGCCAAACTGGGTTCTCTGAAATTTCGAAAACGTGCTGAGCTGCACAGAGGGCGAGTGCTTTCCTCCGCGTTGTCATTTGGACTGGGCTGGAGGGTTTTGCATTGAGTTCATTGGCGAGCACGTGTCAATTTAAAGTTCTTCGCCACGCGCGCGAGCTGTACGATTATTCAGGAAGTATTATTACATTCTTAACGCGTGCGACGCAAGGCGCGAGCTGTAGAATGACAACGTCATATTTTACGTCTATAAAAACAGTTCGAGTGAGTTGTAGGGCAGTTGCCGGTTATCTCGCCATGGATGAGCTTGTGAGCTTGGCACCTGCCAGCGGCTGAGGTAGTAGTGTCTCTTCTTGTTTAGCCAAAATTGTGTCGATTATAATCTGTATATTGTTTCTTTGATTCATTGGATGAAAAAAAAAATCCCAAAACAGTCATTTAAAAAAAACACTTTAATATATTTCTTCCAATTTTCAACATCCACTCCAGTGTTGTTCCCAAAACGATATACAATTTAAAGGCACAGTGAATATAGGTTGTGTAAACATTATGTACAAAGAGGGTAAAATTGAAACTGAAACTTGAGTTAAAAATCACTAAATTAAAGATAAATAAAAACAAAAGCACAGACTTTAACTTGTACACAGTAGGAGGAGGGAATGCACATTCACTTATAGCAGAATATTACATGTATACTCAATTACAGTAGACCCTTTACTGTCACTGGTCTCAAAAAGAATACAGTTACTAACTTGTTAAATGTATTTTTAATTTAATTTGATCATTATGCTAAATATCTAACAAGAAATAGTTTAGAAAAATTACAATTATGCTAACAAATTACACCCATAAAATGTAAGTGCTGAGGAAAATGTCTCAAATGCATTAAACAACTAAAAATTTTGCCAGAGCGCCTGACAGGGCAAACGTCTTTAAACTAAATGCTTTTATTGAAACGCTTAATATGACACATTCTGTCATTTGGGACAACTTAGGCTGTGCACTTTTCCCGCAACAGGTCACTCTGTTCTTCTTTTTTTCCCAGATGCTTTTTGTCCATAGAAATGTGTTACTTGATTAATAAAAATCCTTAAATGCATATTTGAATGATTGGTAAATTGTAGGGATGCACCGAAATGAAAATTTCTTGGCTGAAGCCGAACAAAATGAAACACTGGGCCGAAGGCTGAAGGCCAAACACGGTATTTCGCATTTTTTTCTCCCCCGTGTAGGCCTATTTTGCCATTTTTTTTCACTATTGCATAAATGAAATTTACTGCTTTTTACTGTTTCGAAAACATTAGAAAATATTACAGATCCCAATTTGAACACTATTGGTGAATGTTATAATAAATGTATTAATACATCTGTTGTAGGGTAATTATTATTGTCTTTATTTTGTATTTTATTTTACAGAACAACAGTACAATTTCAATACTAACAGTTATGAATGTTCATGGAGCTTTTATTTATGCGGAAACAGGCAGGAAGACCCCAGTGCTGCTTTTTGTTGACAACAGCATGCCGATATTTCTCAGATATATCTCATTACGAATTTGGGAAGATGTATCATTGTCACACTTAAAAAATATATATAAATGATATAAAAACAAATGATGAGTGACAGTGTATTAGCGCAGAATTTCCTTGCGTTCTGAACTTTGAACCCTGGCGCTGCGAGCTCGTGCTGTTTGAAGAAAACATAACATTCTATAGTTTATTTACTAATCGTTTGAGGCCATTTCGCGATTTCAATCATCACAGTAACCAACAACAACCACCGCTTCCTCTTCTCATCAGAGACATGAGATGCAGCGCTAAGCAATCTCTCGCTGTCGGTGTTTCATGCTTGTAATGATTTTTGCGTCTCTCTCTCTCTCTCGGACAGTTTTAAATGCTTCCACACTGCAGATGTGTTTGCTGCATTAGTGCGAGCCTCTATTTGATCGTGTAATGTCATTGTTCGGTACGAATTATTCTGTCTTTTCGCTTATTCGTCTGAACACCGAAATACATTTTTTTTCCTATTTTCGGCCAAACAATTTCGGTTGCCGAACATTTGGTGCATCCCTAGTAAATTGAATTGCAGTGTGGTTCCATGTCAAGTTTATTGAAGAGTTTCTCTTTATAACAATATTAAAACAATTGTTCATTCCAAAATAAAAATATTGTCAATAATTAGACTAGAAATTCTCTAAAGACCTCCGCTTAACTCTTATTTACCTTCATGTTTACATAAAAAAATGGTGCATTTATCTTCTGTGCTAGCATTGACGTCATTAATGTGCCGTAAACAAACAAGACGGGCCATTGCCCATTGTATACTGACTTAAATTTCAGTGCAATTCAGGAAGACTTGAAATATAGTGCACAAGTCATATACTTCGCTGATGCTTTTGTAGTATCCCCTCCAAAAAATTGAACAGCACACTGGTTTGGAACAATATGGGAATAAGTCCATAAAGTGTGAATTACTCTTTCTACTTTTAGCTGTCCAGCTTTGTCTTGGGACAATGCCAGGCGTCACGAAGAGTCTCCATTGGCTGTCATAAGAACAATGAGAGCCATTGCACAGATGGGCTGCTGGGGTCTCAGTGATTCCTCTAGTGTGTGTTTAGTGTTAACTAATGCAGGCTGGGTGTAAGCAGATAAACATCAAATTTTCATTTTTGGGTGAACTATCCCTTTAACAAAAGTTTTTCCCTTTTCATTTTACAATCATGATGACTGTAATCGTTTTTTTTTTTTCAGATCAGTAAATTGCAATAAATGATAAGACAGGTTTCCTTTATATTTGAGTTGTATTGAGTTGTTCCAGTTCAAACCACATGTCTGGATTTGCTGTATGTAAAAACAGGTCTTTTTTAGAGAGGAAAATAGAATCTAGTAGTTAATCTGACATGGGTAGTAACGGAAAATTGTGTTTTCTAACCCTTTTAGTGCTTTTAGTATTCAGGCCTGACACCACCCCTTCTGTCTGTTTTCCATCTTGTTTTTTTATATGCATGGTCAAATCACATTAGACACTCACCAGGAGGCTTCAGTGGAGTGTGAATAAGGGATGTGTGTAAGACTGTCCTCAGGTGCCTCTCATTTCTCAAGCAAAACTAATGTCAGCAGTGCGAAGTCTTATTCTAAGCATCTCGTCATTCAGATCACACTAATGGTACATGGCAGTGATTGTGCAGACTGAAGAATGTGGTGTGGTGTAATAAAACCTAAAATTATCTCTATTTTCCTACTGCATATGTCCTGGATGTATCCTCTTGCACGGCCTTAGCAGAATGGAGGCAATTGAGAAATTTGATATGGTGAAATCTAATTTGTCTCACTTCAAGCTTCTGTTTGATTTTAGTACCAGACTAATTTTTGAGTAACTCAGACAACAGGACCAGCCCAGTGCTCCCTTCAGTCTCCTGGGAAGCCCCCAGATGAAATGTGGTGTGTTTTGCTGCTTTTGCATATTCTTTGCGCTTTCACCGTTCCCTTATCAATATATCATATTCTGTAAGCACTGGTCTTTGGACTGACTGCTTCATTTGTCATACTCCAGGTCCAAAATTAACTTTTTGCACGTGTGCCGATGGCTGGTGAATTGAGAAAATATACCATGAAATGTTGTTATTTTGAGTTGTGTATATTTTTCTTTCTTTCTTTCTTTCTTTCTTTCACAGTTCTTTCTTTCTTTCTTTCTTTCTTTCTTTCTTTCTTTCTTTCTTTCTTTCTTTCATAATGGAACGTTTTAAAACATTTAAAGGAATACTTCACCCAAAAACGAAAAGTCTGTCTGCACTCACCCTCATGTCATTCCAAACCAAATTTGTTCACCTTTGAAACACCAATGAAGATATTTTTAATGAAATCTTAGACATTTCTGTCCCTCAATTGAAAGTCCATTTCACCCAAATGTGATGTGTTGTAAAGACATTTGAAAGAAATCCATATGAATTGAGTGGTTAAAGTTGTTAAGTCATGATTTCTACATATGAAGTAACCAATTTAATTGTGGGTATATTCACATATAAACATTGACCAGTGCACATACATAAAGAACATCAATATGGTAAACAGAAGCTTAAACATGGTTACTTGATCCTCAATAGGTCTGTCTTTATTTTTTTAGTTATAAAATAATATTTGTGACAAATATCGCAGGTCATTGCAGCATGCAAAATAAACTAATCCAACTTTACCCATGAAATGGCTTTAACAAAAATTTGAAAACTTCTCATATACTTCTCATGCATATATATTTTTTTGGTGGTTTGGAATATTGGCAGGAATATTCTACCTATGTTTCATTTTGAGTTCGGGGAAAATCCCGAACTCAAATCTTGCACAGTTGAGTGGTTCAAGCCTTTCAAAGTGTACTCTGTTGACCATGAGTGTGTTCTATGGCCGTGTTTGGCACTTGGACCTCTTTTCCAAACGTAAAAATCACTCCCACAAGTCCGCTTGGACATGCATGTGCTGAAATCACTGGATGGTTCTGATAACAAAAGTCCCTGTCCTTAAAGCCACAACGGAACATGGATGTATACTTTGACTTGAAGACACACAAAATATACTTTGGCTTTACATCAGTAACAATTTACATTATTATAATTCAGTTTACATCATGCAAATGCGCATCCCTAGTGTTACCAACCAACTTGCATTTTTGCCGCTTAATAATTGTTAGTTTTGGACTCTGCTCACAGGGTTCTGTGGAGCACTGACTGCTTCATTAGAGACACCCATGATCAGTCTTTCAAGACTGAAGGTTTGTGTTGTATTGGCCCTTGTTGAAAAGCACTTTTATAGCTCAGATAAGAAGCAGCTTAAATACAGACCATCCCCCGTCACATCTGCAGCTCCAGCAATGCACCAGGGAAAGCCTAGCGAGCACATATGTGATAAGTAGACTGATAGCTTGTGGGAAACTCTGATAACCTCTGAAAACCAAACGTATTTATAGAATATTAGATAATAGTAGATCATAGCTTGTCCGTAGGTAATTATTCCTCCAGTGGTGTATGTTTGACACCGTTTTACCAAAGTAAACCCAAAGACTGTGAGAGAAGAACTTGCAGTAAAAAATGTCCTCTGAATTTGTGCACATTAAGATCAATTGTGAGAATCTCATTAGTGATATTTGCCTCATGCATTATCACTATTACTATTGCACCCCCGTAAGTAGTACATTTGAGATTGTAATTGTGCAGCTTTCTAGGGAGGGTTGTTCTGTTAGGATTTTCAAGTTAGCAAAGAATCTTTGGCTGGCTCTTCTGTCTTGAACCAGTAAATAATTGCATAGCAGCTCTTTGACATTGTGGTGGCAGCTTTTGCACAGGCTGACATCACTCATGTTTTCTCCATACATCTAGTTGATATTTTTCCCTAGCATAAAAAGCTATCTTTAAAGACATCTGTCTCTCCTTTTCCCGTGGAACTTCTGCTTAGAAACATTCCAGATATTCCATGTATGCACTCTCATTCTTGACACAACATTTATTCTCTTCCTGCTCTCTCAATCCATTGACCCTCTGGGGAACATCCAGCAAACAGATTAGCTCACATCTTTAAACCTCAGCTAAAATCATTATCTTGCCTAATTTTTCCACATTTGGCTCTTTGCTCCATCATATTTATCTTTTTTGATCAGTTATCTTCATGTTTCTTTTTAAATATGGCACCGAGATGAAGTTATCTAGCTGGCTAACAAATACAAGCTTTTACCGAAATAGCAAGAATGATTTGTGTCCCAGAAGCTTTGGACAGAATTAGTTGATAATTATAAACCAATCACTGTATGTTACTGTGTGCAGAAAAATGTGTTTATGGATTTATAGCTGTCTGATTTATAGCCGGTTTTCTAGCAATTTTTTTACCCCAGAAAATTATTATTATTTTTTTTATTATAAGCTGTAGGAATAGTCTCAAACCCTTATAACTTGGAATCTGAATGATATGTAATTATTCTCTCGTCATGTCCCTCAGGCGCCCACATTCTGCTGCTGAGGAGAGAGCACCACGATGAGGAGACAATAGGCACCCACCATAGTATGGCCGCATCCCGCTCTTCGCGCGTCACAAGATCATCAGTGGGGATAAATGGATTGGATGAGAACTTTTGTGGTCGAACCCTCAGGAACCGCAGCATCGCCCAGCCAGAAGAGAGCTCTCCGCCTCCTGTGCCCAGAGCCCGCCCAAGAAGAAGCAGGACTGTCAGCAGCACCAGCAGATCGGAGCACAGGTCGGAAAGGTAGCCGAGAGCAAGGCGGAGGGTGAGCCCTTGCCATCCTACGGAAAGCGAGGCTTGCCGAGCTCTGAGAAGAACGAGTCGGACAAATCGGACAGCTGCGAGCGTCCTAGGGCCGGAGGTGGGCCGGAAGCCTCCCCCGCCCTGAAGAGGGCCAAACGGTGCCCTCGCTCAGGTGAATCGCATGGGGTTGAGGAGGAAACTTCTCTCAAACCGGAGAGCCCTGATACTGCTGCACCGAAGGAAAATGACGAGGGCGCCAAATCGAAATCAGACCCTCCGCTCAGCCTCGACAAAGAGGCAGAGAAGAAAGAGGACGGGTTGGCGGAGGAGATCGCTCCTCCGCCGCAGTCCGGTGAGAACATCAAGGCCACCAACGGCCTCACTGAACTCCATAAGGAGGACTCAGAAGTTGCAGCCTTACCCCTGGAGACCTGTGCCTCCCCTGCCACGCTTAACAACAGTCCTTCACTGTTAAACGGCAGCCAGGCTGCGCCCTCATCCCCCGACCCTATCGTGCCTTGTAGATCCCCTCATCCCAAGCAAGCCAATGAGCCCGACAGCCCTCAGATTGACTGTGAGAGAAACTGCATGCCCAAGGAAGCTGCCGAGGCCGTGCTGTCCCGGGAACCCGAGATGGAGGTAGAAGTGGACGTCGTAGGGGATGCCGGCCAGGCTCAGGACGAGCTCGCAAGAGAGGAGAGCACCAACGGCGGCTTTCAGGCTGAGCCGCAGGACCCTTCTGACAACTGCTCGAATATCTCAGGAGAAACGGTGGTGCTGACTGCCTCCCAGCTGCCTGCGGAGCCCCCTCCTTCACAGAGCTTCAAGAACACCGATACACCCTGAGGACTTCACCGCGCCGCGCTGCCTTTGGTAGTGGGCTCAAAGCCAGCTCCCCCAAACCCAGTTCCCCGCACATAGACAATGGTTTGCTGAAGGAGGAGTCCACACCAGTTCCTCTTTCCTCTGAAGACACCAGCCATAAAGACCTTCCCCACCATGCATTGGGGTTTTCTAGCGAGGCAGACAGTGAATTCTCAGAGAAAGCAGGGCTCAGTGGAGAGGTCAGAGTTTTGGATAGTAGAGTGTCGAGATCCACCAAAGAGCTGCTGGCCAATCAGGCTGAGGAAGATGAGGAGGAGGAAGAAGAGGAGGATCCGGATGTCTACTATTTTGAGTCTGATCACTTGGCTCTTAAACACAACAAAGAGTATGTTCAGGTTTATGCTATCCTGTCTGAAGTCATCAATTCTGGTAAACCAATGTGTGCTTTGTCCTTTACTCTTTTTTTGTTTGTGAATGTACCCTCTTGTGTTTATTAATTCGAGTTGTTTGCTGTGGCAACCACCATTGGTTAGTATTCCTCATATTGAGGGTTAATGATTTGAACAAAACCCAAAGTATGAAACTTTTAAAGGCATTGAAATACATCAGGAGGTGCCCAATTCCCGGAGATCTACATACCTGCAGACTTCAGTCCCAACACTGCTCCAACACATTTGTCTGTATTTATCAAGTGCTACTGAAGAAATTAACTTTGTGTTTGATCAGGGTTGGAGCTGAACTTTTCAGGACAGTAGATCTCCTGGAACAGGATTAGGCACCCCTGAATGGACCCGAGCCACATCTAAAAAACAGATTATCATACATCTTTAGCTGGTGGGATTTTTTTTTTTTACTTTTGCCAGTAACAAACTTCCTAGTACGCCCTATTAGCAACCAAATAACTAATTCTTAGTAGGGCCAAGGACTGGTACTTTTCAGGTCTTATTTCAGTTTCTATATAGAGGGAATTTTCTAGATTCATAAATCAAATGTCCTATTATATTATAGAGGTTTGCTTTAAAAGTAGTCACAAACTGCATTGCTTTAACTTATGTGGTTGTCAGGTCAGGTTTTGATTTGTCTAGCCTGTTCTTGTTTTTAGTTTTGTGTCTTTTTTTAGTTTTTCTTTTATGTTTGTGCCTTGTAATTTGAAGAGGTTGGCCCAGATAAACATCTTGGTGTTTTCCTGCTTAACTCTGCATACTTGTTTTCTGTAGCATAATAGTCGACTGCGCTAGCAGAAAATGAGCAACAGCTGCTGTAATCTCCAGGACGGTGGTAGATAATAAGCGATGGAAGGCCAGCTGTTGGTGGACAGGTTGTCCTGGGTCGTGCTCATTCAGCGTGTGCCCATCTCTCAGTGTGAGTGCAGGGATAAGGAGCGGCCAACTGGATTGGCTTGTCAGTCAATAGAAATGAAAAGTGATTGCGATCTGAATTATTTGTCTTTTGTTGTTATATTAAATCGTTTTAATTTTTTATCTGGGACAGTTTTTCTCCTGCGTTTTAATTTGGATTGATTGTGTGCTTGACATACATTTAAATTATAGATATATTAATGCAAATGACTTTTTCTTGAAGAAGCAAATTAGGAGTTCTTGTCTGTGCAAAACTAGTCACCACAATGCCAAGGGGTTTTAGTTGATTGGGTCTTTCTAGTTCTTTAAAGCATTGCTGGTTGGTTCATAAGATTTTGTTCTTGGTGATCATTTAGATGAGTAGCATTCTACAACAAGCCTCAGATTTGAGGTCTCCAGTGATTGTTGGAGGTTTGTTGATATCCCAAAACAGAAGTATGGAAATAGTGATAGTGATGATAGCCTTAACAAGGTAGGCACCATACAATAAACATGTTCACATTGGCTACTAACTTGAAAAGTTAGGCTAAAATGGCCCAAAGCCCATAATCACTATATGTTTGTTTAATTCTTGTCTGTAATAACTAAGATCTGGGCTGCTTTTCAGATGGTTGACCTATAGGTGGCAGTGCATTGCCAGCCATATGTCGGTTTTGGGCTCATTGCCATCGTTGGCTGCTTTCCAGCCTGCAGTGCTACATGCCTATCTTCATTGTGCATCTACATCGAGAGGCTGTTAACAGCTCCTCTGCAGTCGAAGTTATTTAATGGCTAGGAAATTGAAGAAAAACTAGTCAGTTGCCCTCAAATAAGATGAATCAAATGGAGCAAGTCCTCTAAATGAATTCTTGTAGAGATTGCATGCTGTCATCAATTGGTTTTCATTCATGACATGCTAGGCTAGATTGATTATACAAGGTCTGTTGAGCTTCTAAATAAGATTACTTCTAAGCAGTAGGCTGTATCTCCTGCTTAGAAGAGCATATTTGTCTAATTCACCCATTTTTCTTATCTGCCTCTCTTTTTTCGTGTTCCTATTTGTGGATCCTATTTTCCTGAGGGTGTGCTGGGAAAAGGTCAAAGCTCTGTAGCACTCAGCCAATGCCATATCTTCATAACTAACAATATGAATCTAGAAAAGCTTTTTCAAATGTGAGCTTCTGAATCCCATGTAGTATATTAGAGGCATAAAATATTGTTTGTTTGTTTGTTTTTTCTTTTCTTTTTTTGTGAGAATTGAGAACGAGTTATTTAAATTGTTACGTAACATGAACCTAATAGAGAAAAATAGTGTTTGGTTACACTTTATTTTAGTGCACTTGTTATAGTGTAATTCTACAATTAAAGTGATAGTTCACCCAAAAAATGAACATTTTCATTAATTACTCACCCTCATGTCGTTCCAAACCCGTAAGACCTTCGTTCATCTTCGGAACACAAATTAAGATATTTTGCATGGAATCTGAGAGCTCTCTTATCCTTCATAGAAGGCAAGGATGTTACCATGATCAACGCACAGAAACATAGCAAGAACATCGATAAAATATTTCATATGACATCAGGGGTTCAACCATAATTAATTTAAATTTAACGAAGTTATGAGAATACTTTTTGTGTGCAAAAAAAACAATAATAAAAATGTATTCAGCAATTCTTTTCCCCGAGTTACCGTCTTCCGTCATTTTGGAGAGTACCCAGAACATAATCAACATAATGAGTGTAGTTTCCGTTCAGCATGCGCACGCTGTCTACTGAACGTAAACAGCGCTGATAATGACATGAGGGTGAGTAATTAATGACAGAATTTTCATTTTTGGGTGAACTATCCCTTTAAGTACTGGATAAGAATTAACAGCTTGTACTTACTGAAGGGTTAGAGTTAAGATTAGGGTTGTTACATGTAAATATGCCGAATTTTCTGTTATCACACATGTGTAACAATTATATCTAGAAATTGCAATATAGCATTTTAACTTTGATTTTAGGCTGAATATCAGTATTTGAACTTGACAAACCTTTCCCTAAAAATGTTAAACAATTAAAAAATTAGTCCAACTATCTCTGGGTACAAGCAGGAAACTGGAGTTCCTGCATGAAGCTGTCAGTCCCGCCCACCCTTTGACCAACAGGAAATATTTCTATTTATAGAATAGAATATGTTAATGTTTACAGGGACTTTCTTTATTAAAGTGCGTGGTTGTGCTGCACTAAATTAAAATAAAGAATATCTGCTGAAAGTGTGATGGTTAAATGCATAGCATCAGCTGTTAATAATGTACAAAGCATCTCTGCCCTTCCCTCTCCTCTGTCCTTTACATTAGTTATCAGAGGTTGCTCCAGACCATCAGTGTACTGGAGGCCCAGCGAACCCAAGCCATCTTAGACCTGGAGACACTGGCACGGCATCAGAAGGAAGCCCTGTCTGACCCCATCGTCTTTGTGGACCAGCTACAGAAACAGGTACAGAAGCTTCCATTGGTATTTTCTGAAATATCTAACTATTAGTCCTGCATTCTGGTTTAAGTGTGTTTTTGATCGTCTGCTTTCATCACAGATGGAGATGGGTCTGCCTCGGCCCCAGAGAGTAGTCCAGCTCCCGGACATTGCATGGGACCAATACACCTCAGGCCGTGGCGACTTTGAAAGGGAGTTCTGTGACAAGAAGCGCAAAACACGACAGTTGCAGTTAATCTTTGACAAAGGTGTGTACCTTTTTATGTGTGTGTATTTCTGCATATTTCCCTCAGGTCCAATTGACTAGGATATAGATCCAAAAATACCTTTATAATGCATTTGCTATTAATCTGAAATCTAAATATGGCTTTGTGCATTTATCAAAAAAGGAGGCTGCGATTGGAAAAACTAAAGTTTGATGTTTTAATGTTTGAAGATGAAAAAAAATAGTATTATAATTATAAAAATACAATTATTGTTATATTTATATAATAAATGTCATTTATTTTATACAATACATTTAATCTTGTTATTTTTATTTTACAGGGAATATTACAATATTTCTTATTTGTTTTTGTAAATATAATCATCATAAAAAATGTTAATAATAAATAGTTTAGTCATATTGAAAATCACAAATGTTTGGCTAAATTGTGCAGCCCTACAAACAAGCAAAAAAAAATACAAATAGAGCATGAGGTCAAATACCAGGGCGATGCAAACATATTTTAATAAAACTGCTTTAATTTTTATAATTGCATTAATATTATAAAAATGTTTACCTTAAATAAAAGTTCTGTATTGTGATCATCAAGTATGAACATGCAGAAGAATGAAAAATAGAATAAATAATCAGATAATTTGATGTTTAGGTTGTAGATCATGTGGTGCAAGTTAGCAGCATATTTATGATTTTGTTTTATTGAACCATATGATATCGACATGAATACCATAATACATTACTCTACTGTTCAGATGTTTCAGGGTGGCTAGTTTTTAAATGATTTTCAAAGAAGTCGCTTGTGTTCACCAAGGCTGCATTTATTTAATAATAAATACATGGTTCAAATTTTTTATGATGCCAACATGAATACAAAGAGTACATTTCTAAGAACTTGGCAATAGATATTTAAAAGATTTGTCCTTTTCTTTATCATGGACTGGACTCTCCTTCAATGCTTATAATGTATTTATTTTTAATTTTTTGATTACTTTAAAGTTTTAGTGGACTCTTTGGATATGTCTGTTCAATGGCAATGCTTTTGTCTTTCTGTAGTGGGGTTGCCTGCTCGACCAAAAAGTCCTGTGGATTCCAAGAAGGAGGTTGACTGCTCCTCCGTCTACTCCTCCTCGCTGCCGTCAAGTGACGGTCCAGAACACTGCATGTCCAGTAGCAGAACTCCGGTAAACTCAGATTAAGTCTTTGTACTTCTCGTCATTTGTATTCTGTCACCATTTACAGCTGTCTTGGTTATTAACCTGCATGTTGTTGTGTTTTTTGGAAAACAAGGGGTTACATATTCTCCTTTTATGCTTTGTTCATTTTTTACCCATGGCCTACGATTTCACTGTGTTTCATCACACACCACTGCATCCGATACATAATAAGATCAAGACCTAACATTTAGCTTGATGTTGTTTCTTGTTATATATATGCTTGAGCCTTAGGACATGAACTCAAATGTGCTCTGCATGCTCAACATCTTTCTCGAGAGCACAAGATCTCCATCCATATTCGTTCCTCTGTAACATTTCAACAAAAATGCACTGCAAGCCTGCTGATCACAAATAGTTATTTTCTCCTGGCCCGTTTTATAGAAGTACTGTGTTCAGACAAACTAGCTTTCTACCTGCAGTTTCACACCAGTCAGTTCAGCCCTTCTCTTTTGTTCAGGATGTTCATGCATAAAGCACATGTAGCAAAAGATGGTATCTATGGAAACCAGTGGGAGAAACCTTGTCCTCCTTTTGATATAGAGTGTGTACTGTATGTGTTAAATCAATTAATGAAGGAATAACGCATTTCCATTGGTCTCTTGGTAGATCAGGAAACCTGAGCAGACCCACTATCTCATAAATAATTATTAAAAAGTCAGTAGAGTTCATTATTGCCCACCCACATTTTCAGGTGTGTTGGTTCCAGAAGTGTTTAAAGCGTTATAAGCCATGAATCAAACCATCTAGGTAAGAGGTGAATTAAAAAATTACAAATATTTATTTGAAGCAAATACGTTCTTGAAAATCAGACAAAAAGACAGACACAAGACTGTACTTAAAATCTAAACCTGAAATATATAATTAAATGAATAGCTTTGCATACACACACACACACACACACACACACATATATTAGTGCTGTCAAACAATTAATCACATTCAAAATAAGTTTGTTTACAAAATATATGTGCCTATACTGTGTATATTTATTATGTGTATATATAAATACAAAAACATGCCTGTGTTTATAATTTTAAGAAAAAAATTTTTTTTTATATATTAAATATATTTATAATATTAGAATATGAATATATAAATATATAAACAAGTATTTTCAAAATATATACTGTATGTGTGCGTATTTACATATGTGATAAATATACAGAGTACACGTACATATACAATGTAAACAATTATTTTAATGCAATTAATTGCGATTAATCCTTCATCAGCGCGCGTGTGTGTGTGTGTATGTGTAATTAATAGTGATCAACCGATATTTACTTTTTATAACCGATACAGATATGCAGAACCGATATTTATTTACTGTTATAAAGTAAATAAATAACTGAGTGTAGTAAGTCCTTTCTTCGCTTTGGTTTTTCCTCCTTTCAGTCATCTTAACGACAAAAAAACTGTTGAAAATTAACATTCTTTCATGTTACAGTTAATCTTCAAATTATAATTTTATTTATAAAAGCATCATCAGCAACACTGATATTAACAATAAGCAAAAGAATGTCTAATGTTTTCAAATGGAGAAAATAAAGGACAGAAGTCATAACTTTATTTTAAACTACAGTTTTAAGTTTATAAGCTGTTTAATTGACTATAAAATAAGCTATAACAAACAAATTGTGCATGTGACAAAAATGTGTTGTTTTTTTTTTACAAAACCGATATCCGATTATGGTAAAATGCTCAAATATCAGGAAAAAATCGGTAAACCGATATATCGGTCGATCTCTAATAATTAATAAAAATTATATATATATAAATATATGTCTATATATATATATATATATATATATGTATATTTGTCTATATATATGTATATGTGTGTGTGTGTATATATATATATATATATATATATATATATATATATGTATATGTGTATATATATATATATGTATATGTATATATATATATATATATATATATATGTATATATATATATATATATATATATATATATATATATATATATATATATATATGTATGTATTTAAAAAAACACCCACCAAAGAAATAGTGAAATACCTTAAAGCAGGTTGACCAGTTACATCTTCTGAATGTTCTTTTTTTAACCTAAAATTTTAAGTTAATATCCATGTATAGCTTTGAACTGTGTGCTATTGCTAACGTTTTTTTGATTTATCGTGTTTGGACAGATGATTAGAGGAAGGTTGTGTAACCAGAACAAACCTGACACCTTCAACCAGCTGTGGACTGTTGAAGAGCAGGTATGAAGTTACTCAAGAGCTGTTGGTATCCATGAACTCAGAGCCTTTCATGAACAAACATCTGAGAACATTTGAATGTTGTACCGTTCTTAAAAAGCTACTTCTCCATTCAAATTATTGGACAGAAACTAACTGTTGACATAAGCTAATTTATGATAGAATGTGCATTTTAGTATTTTGTGTAGCTCTTGAGCTGTAAGGTTTGACTGTTTGCTCATCACATCTCGTATGTGAAATTTGTAGAAAAAGTTGGAGCAGCTGCTTTTGAAGTTTCCACCGGAGGAAGTAGAGTCTAAACGCTGGCAGAAGATCGCAGATGAACTTGGCAACAGGACTGCCAAACAGGTGCATCTTCAGGCCCAGCTCTACACAGTCACCCTCATCTTTTGGCCTTGATGGACATTCAAATCTCTAGAATCCTTTTTCAGTGCTCTCTAAAGCAGTCAGGCAATTAACATCCTTACAGCCTCATTTAATGGAGACTCTTTATTATTAAAAATGTTTTTCACTAATTGGACAGAAGTCTTAACCTCTAAAAGATGTACTAGGAAAGCTTAACCACTGGATACAAGCCAGCTCTTTTTGTATACTAAGTTTTTGTTCCTCTTCTTCACAGGTTGCAAGCAGGGTACAGAAATATTTCATAAAACTGACTAAAGCTGGTATTCCAGTACCAGGCAGAACACCCAACGTGTGCATGTACAGTAAAAAGGTAAATTGGTTTTCTAAAATGCATAATATATAATGTTATTTATTTTTTTATTTATTTGAAAAGTCTGGGGTTGGTAAGAAGTCAGTCTCTAATGCTTACCAAGTCTTTTTGTCATCAGAAATACAGTACAAATAGTAATATTGTGAAATTGTATTACATTTAAAACATCTGTTTTCGGTTTTAATATATTTTAAAATGTAATTTACTCCTGTGATGGAAAAGCTGAATTTTCAGCAGCATTACTCCAATCTTCAGTGTCACATGATCTTTCAGAAATCATTCTAATAAAGCTGCTAAGTAACATTTTTTGTTATTGTAATTATTGATAAGGGTTATGCAGTGTTTTTGTGTAAACCATGATGCAGTTTATTTCAGGATCTGTACAAAGTTTAAAAACAGCATTTATTTACTTTTTTTCTTACAATATAAATGTCTATACTGTATTTTTTTTTATCAATTCAATGCATTTTTGCTGAATAAACATAAATGTTTGTTTTTTCTCAATTCTTACTGACCCAAAACTTTTGAACCCTAGTGTGTGTGTGTGTGTGTATACATACAGTGGGGAAAATGTATTTGATCCCCTGCTGATTTTGTACGTTTGCTCACTGACAAAAATTATCAGTCTATAATTTTAATGGTAGGTTTATTTGAACAGTGAGAGACAGAATAACAAAAAATTCCAGAAAAATGCATTTAACAAAAGTTATACATTGATTTGCAATTTAATGAGAGAAGTAAATATTTGACCCCTTCACAAAACATGACTTGTTACTTGGTGGCAAACCCTTGTTGGCAATCACAGAGGTCAGACATTTCTTGTAGTTGGCCACCAGGTTTGCACACATCTCAGGAGGGATTTTGTCCCACTTTGCAGATCCTTTCCAAGTCATTAAGGTTTCGAGGCTGATGTTTGGCAACTAGAAACTTCAGCTCCCTCCACAGATTTTCTATGGGATTGAGGTATGGAGACTGGCTAGGCCACTTCAGGACCTTAATGTGCTTCTTCTTGAGCCACTCCTTTGTTGCCTTGGCCATGTGCTTTGGGTCATTGTCATGCTGGAATACCCATCCACGACCCATTTTCAATGCCCTGGCTGGCTTCAATACCCTGGCCCTGACAGTACATGCTCCTGTCCATCGTCCCTTTTGATGCGGTGCAATTGTCCTGTCCCCTTAGCAGAAAAACACCCCCAAAGCATAATGTTATCACCTCCATGTTTAACGGTGGGGATGGTGTTTTTGGGGTCATAGGCAGCATTCCTCCTCCAAACATGGCGAGTTGATGCCAAAGAGCTGGATTTTGGTCTCATCTGACCACAACACTTTCACCCAGTTCTCCTCTGAATCATTGGCAAACTTCAGAAGGGCCTGTACATTTGCTTTCTTGAGCAAGGGGACCTTGCGGGTGCTGCAGGATTTCAGTCCTTCATGGCGTAGTGTTACCAATTGTTTTTTTGGTGACTATGGTCCCAGCTGCCTTGAGATCATTGACAAGATCCTCCTGTGTAGTTCCGGGCTGATTACTCACCATTCTCATGATCATTGAAACTCCACGAGGTGAGATCTCGCATTGAGCCCCAGACCAAGGGAGATTGACAGTTATTTTGTTTCTTCCATTTGCAAATAATCACACCAACTGTTGTCACTTTCTCACCAAGCTGCTTGGTGATGGTCTTGTATTAATTAATATTTGTCATAATTTTTTCCCTGTGTGTGTGTGTGTGTGTGTGTGTGTGTGTGTATTTAATAATGATGTGATTTAGTTATTTAAAATGCTTTACAGTACATGTTTATTAACAGGACATGTTGTTTATAATTGCAGGCCTCCAATAAGCGACAGCACCACCTCAATAAGCACCTTTACAGGACCCTCTACGTTCCTCACCTCATACGAGCCACCCGTCTACATGGATGACGAGGATGAACGTTCTCACTTCTTCAACAGCCTCCAGGATAATGGAGAGGATGATTCGGTTAGTCCTGGTTAAAATCTTACAGTTCAAGTCCAACTAGATCTGAGAGCTCCCACTTCAGGGTGGGCTGTTATTGATCGGGTCACTAATCATCAGAAATGCATGTATGATTAAACCAGTGAGAGCCACATTTTATCAGATCATATTGAAGAAAATTGATTTAGAAGCTGAAAACAGAAAAATAAATACCTGAAATCGATTGATGAAAAATTCTTACTGCTTTTTGAAAGCCGTTTTGTTTCATCTTAGCGACTTCCTCTCTTCCCCTCTGGCAAATATTTGATGGCCTTTCTCAAACAGGAAATCCTTTAAAGACCGCAAACTGGCATTTTCACAGTTGGGATTTGCTTGATGTTTGATCATTTGATAATGATGAGCTGCCTTTTGACAGACACGAATCATTAGAGATGACTCGATGTTTGCGTCTCCTCAGCTGAACTGTGTAAAGAGGAGTGTGTGTTGAGTGACTGTGAACTAACTGCAGTGGCTTGACATTTTCTCTGTCTCTAATATGTAACCTTTACGCGACACCGGTCAGTGGGCCCTGCAGATAATATAACCAGTCGCGCATTGCCAAGCATCAGCGAATCTTATATGCACCAAATATAGACTTACTACAAATTAATGACATCACAAGCCATACATAAAGTCTGCATGGAAATATTGGAAATGGAGCTTTTCCTGTCAACAAATTAAACCCATTTAAATTGTCATTATCACACTGCAATGTTGATTTGTATTGCACTGACCAAAATTATAAATGCAACACTTTGTCATGAGCTGAACTCAAAGATCTAAGACTTTTTCTATGTACACAAAAGGCCCATTTCTCTCAAATATTGTTCACAAATCTGTCTAAATCTGTGTTAGTGAGCACTTCTCGTATGCCGAGATGATCCATCCGCCTCACAGGTGTGGCATATCAAGATGCTGATTAGACAGCATGATTATTGCACAGGTGTGCCTTAGGCTGGCCACAATAGAAGACCACTCTAAAATGTGCACAATAAAATGTGAAAATTCAGCTTTCCCATCACAGGAAAAAGTTACATTTTAAAATATAAACATAGAAAACAGTTACTTTAAATTGTAACAATATTTCTCAATATTACTTTTTACTATATTTTTTATTAAATAAATGCACCCTTTGTGAGCATAACAAAAATAATACTATGGACCCCAAACGTTTATTTATATAATACCGGTTATTTATGCAATTTGAATATTATTTTCACACCATCAGTTAATTTCTGTTTAATTTTACAACATCTGTGTTTTTACTACCTGACAATAACATTAATAACAATTTTTAGGGTTTATTTTAATTATTTGGGAAAAAAATACCTGATACTATAAATGAAAAAATAATAATGATATTTATTTTTACGACAACATTTGTTGTTGTTGTTGTTGTTGTGACAATAAAATAAAGAACAGGGTCAGCAGATGTAGCCCCAAACTACCCTAATAAAAAAAAAAAAAACATTGCATCATTGAAGTATTACATTCCAGACTTAAAAAGTTGTTTGTAAAGAATATATTTTGTAGTGCAGCAGTGACAGCTGATGTGGTAAAGAATGTTGTACTGTTCTGATCCTGCTGTGACGTTTCAGGATGAGGAAGGGGTTCCAGTGGAGCTGAGGCACCTGCCGGAGTACAAGGAGCTACTGGAGCTGAAGAAACTTAAGAAACAGAAACTACAGGAGATCCAGGCTGAGAGCGCGCTCATGCAGCACGCTGGCTATAAGGTACACGTTTACATGCCTATTTATATTGTGATGTCTGTCTGATTCTCAAAAATATAAATCAGGTCATCTTTTAATCCCCCTCTGTTGTTCCAAACCTGTATGACTGACTTGTGTGGAACACAAAAGAAGATATTTTGAAGAATGCTTTTGTTCATACAGCCCCTCTGGCATTCGTTGTATGGACAAAAAACACAAACATTTTTCAAAATATCATGTTCCACAGAAGAAAGTCCTGCAGCTTTGGAAACAACACGAGTGTGAGTAAATGATGACAGACATTTCTTGTTTGAGTGAACTATCCATTTAACTTTATATTGTAGCTTAACCAGACTCAATGCAACAAAGTGACAAGTAATAAAGGCCATCTCTTAGACAGCTGTATAATAATTAGTGCTGGGCAACGATTAATCGCATCCAAAATAAGTTTCTGTTTATGTAATATATATATGTGTGTACGTTGTATATTTATTATGTATATATAAATACACACATACAGTATATATTTTGAAAATATTTACATGTATTAACATGCATATATTTATATTCATATAATTTATACTATATATAAACATATTTAGTATATAAACCTAAAATATTTTTCTTAAATGTATACATGCATATGTGTGTATTTATATATACATAATAAATATACACGGTACACACACATACATTATGTACACAAACACTTTTATTTTGGATGCGATTAATCGTTGCCCAGCACTAATAATAATATAATGTGGCTCTTTTTCCATGATCAGCACTTTTTTTTCTTTCTTTGTTAATGTTTGCATGTAATTCTCACTCAGTGTGACTTGTGTGGCATGGAGCCCATTCAGGGTGTTCGGTGGCACTGTCAGGACTGTCCACCTGACAACGCTGTGGACTTCTGCAGTTCCTGCTCTGACTGGTGAGTGGAGCTGGGCTTTTCCCACTTGTTGCAACATTGTGGTGTTAATGTACAGACAGTTAGCTCCTCGTGCACTAGGGCTGTGCATTTAATCACATGCTATTCTCATGCGTCAGTAAATCCTGCTCCGTGATTGGCGGCAAATCTCAATCAACTGCTTTCAAATGAGTGGCAGTAATACACAGAGCCGTAGTTCACTGACAAGCTAGGTAGTATCGCGTTCATAATCGCAGAGGAATCGCATTCGATAATTAACGCGATATTACCTAGCTAGTCAGTGAACTACAGCTCTGTGTATTAACTGCCGCTTCATCTGAAAGCAGGTGATGGAGATTTACCGGTTTACCTCACAGATGAGAATCGCATGTGATTAATTGCACAGCCCTACCATGCACCATTTGAAACATGTCCTTTGAGGTTTAATAATCACATTAGGCTATCACAATTCATGTTTTACAAATTCCAAATAACAAGATGTTTGTTATACCGCTGAATATATTTAAGACAATTTTATGACCTTAAATATCATAAAAACTGAATTTTTTAAGACCTGCTGGGAATTTATTCACTCATGCACCTAAGTGCATTTTACAGTTCTCGCACATCTATTTTTAGTTGCAAATGTGAGTGAAATACTCACACAGTTGAACTTTGCTTAAATGAAATCTGATGCGCATGTGAAGTCATTTAATAAACTGAATTATTAACAATTATTTTTGTATTCTGACCATGATCTTTTAAAGCCTTATCGAAAATGTTGTGAACTGATATAGAAGCATTAGTGAGAGAACGAAACTTGTGATATTGGTCCTTCATCTTTTTAATGGCTTTTCAAAGAATGTTTTATTTGAAATTCTTGACAAAGGAAATCTCCTCAATCTTACTTTTAAGGCATAATTATTTCTGTTTATCTACAAAATATCCACGTGTTTCTGTTTAACTTGAAATGTTGTTCAGTTGTCTCATCCTAATCAGTCACCTTTCTGTTTGCCCCTTTAGTTTGTTTAAAACGGAGACCCACAAGCCCACACACAGACTGGAGCCAGTCTGCCAGGCCGAAACCTTCCTGGACAAAGACTACTGCTTACCGCAGAACACAGGCTACAACTACCTGGACCCCAACTACTTCCCTGCCAACAGATGACAGGAACGAGCTCCAGCGCTAGCATCCAGGGCTGGGCCGCAGCCCCCAGGGCATTCTGTGCATGGCTCCATCATCCAAGTCAAAGAAATGCTTACGTTTGGGCGAGAGGGTACCACAGATGGGCCACACCTCGTCCCGACCCGCTGCCGGAGGGGGATGGGGTGGGGAGGGTTCATGGGAGGGAGGGGGCAGCACCCTGCTGTGGTTGTCAAACCTTACCAGGTCTCGTCAAGTAACACTATCTCAAATCAAAAGAAATGAGAGGAAAGAACGAACAAAAGAAAAGGCGCACCGACATTCCCAGGACATTTAGAAGGCAACCCGAAGCCTACCTTTGTTCCGCCGTTTGAGTGACGGGCGTCAGTGGATTCGTCTCTGAATTCATTGGCGGGAGCGGGGTTGCGCTCGCGTTAAAGTGCAAAATGTCGTCTGTAGTTGAAATATTTATAAGTGAAGCTTTGTGTGTGAGCTCTTTTCGTGAGGAGGGAGTACAAGGAAAGGGACTTGGTGCTGAGACTGTCGTCTATGATTCATACCAGGTTTTTAACCAATCGAGGAGGTTCACTGACAACTCCGACATTCTAAACAGGGGTTAAAAAAACAACAATAACAAAAAATACCGGCTGACAGACCCCATACGTGTCTCTTGCCATGGGCTACCATTTTCACTAGAAGCTGCTCGACCTTTCCATGATGTTGTCACTTTATTCACGGTCATTTTTTTATTTTTATTATTACACCGAATTAAAAAAAAACCACCCCTCTTAACCCAATAGATTCCCACACCTCGAAGCACTACAGCACGGAGAAGACCAGCTGACATCTGGAAGGCGTTATAGCGCTCGTGGAGAGCTTTCTTTTCTTTTCTCAATGTGTACTGTTGTTGATCATGTGGAGTATTCAAATATATGGTGAAAAGTAGCCAGTGGTAGTTGCCGTGTGCCATTTTAATTTATTTTTTTCTTCCCTGTCCAGTCGATTGAAACCTGCCCACTTGTTTTAGAATAAGAAAATAAAGAACTCGTGGCATGTTTACCCTCTGTGAAAAACTGCCCAACCATCTCCATAGATCCCTCGAATTTTCGCAGTTTCCTCACGGTCCATGAAAAGATTGTATTTTTATTAATCTATTTAAAAGACGAAGAATAACGAAATCGAGTTTGTGGTAGTCGTCGCACGTGCGCCGCACTCCCACGTTATTTTATACACATGCATTTTGTTGTGCTTTGAGTAGACCATTTTGTATTGGGTTTTGTTCTGTTCACCTCCCTCCCTTGACCCGCTTCAATATCTGTGTATAACAGTCTGTTCTTAAATAATGTAAAAAAATGTTAGAGGAGAACTGTGGAAATAAAAGTATGTGAAAAGTCTTTCTACACTACATGACTCGGGTGTGATTTGTCTTTCTGATTTATTTCAGTACTTAAGCTCTGAATTTGATATAAGGACAGATTAATAAGGTTTGTTAGTGACGTGTTTATTTTTAATTTTGAGAGTCTGTCACACTTCAGCCACCAGAGGGTAGTAGGTTATTGTGAAACGGTGTTACAGTCCATTCTTTTCTGAAATGAAGCGACATTGTCATTGTTACAGTTATTAATCTGTATGTAAAGAATGAATATCAGAATATTTGCTTCCGTCATAGGAAACCACTGATGCAGATGACAACAGATATCACACCATTTAATATAAAGCTGCATTCAATATTTTGCTGCTAATTTCAAAGGTTTTACACATGAATAAATTGACATGAGATGAAGAGTGCTCCGTTTTCTATAAAAAGTTTGAATTATATATGGTTGCAGTTCACCAGTGTATTTTGTCATACTGAAATTATGTTTCTCTAAACATAGGAGTATTTTATTACACTAATTGGCTGGCATCTGTCGATATTCTAGTAAATGGCTTTTCGAATGAGACAATGTAGAACGGGACTTGATTTTTCTATTGGGAATTGATTGGATAGTTGGATCTCATGTGAGTTACAGGCTGCTGGAAGGAAGACAAAAAATGTACTCTAGTAAAGTAATAGTAAGAAAAAATACTGTCTAGTATGGATGGTTTCATATGACTGGCTTTACCGCTTTGGCTAATTTTGGTGCTGCTAGAAAAAAACTGCTTACAACACTTCCAGTGTTTTTTCATCAATGATTTGTACACTGACCTTCATACCAGCACATACTGTTAAAAGAGCAGTTCACACAAAATGTTAAGTTTCCTGAGAATGTAGTCACCCCAGACCATCCAAGATGCAGAGTTTTTTTCTTCAGAAGAGATTTGAAGAAATGTAGCATTACATCTCTTGTTTACCAATGGATCCTCTGCAGAGAATGGGTATCCGTCAGAATGACAGTCCACACAGATCGTAAAAACGTCACAATCCACAGCATGAAGGAGGAAAACATGAAAAGCTATATACAGGTGCATCTCAATAAATTAGAATGTCGTGGAAAAGTTCATTTATTTCAGTAATTCAACTCAAATTGTGAAACTAGTGTATTAAATACAGACTTAAGTAGTTTATATCTGTGGTTCTTTTAATTGTGATGATTTTGGCTCACATTTAACAAAAACCCATCTCAACAAATTAGAATATGGTGACATGCCAGCTAATCAACTCAAAACAACTGCAAAGGTTTCCTGAGCCTTCAAAATGGTCTCTCAGTTTGGTTCACTAGGCTACACAATCATGGGGAAGACTGCTGATCTGACAGTTGTCCAGAAGACAATCATTGACACCCTTCACAAGGAGGTAAGCCACAAACATTCATTGCCAAAGCTGGCTGTTCACAGAGTGCTGTATCCAAGCATGTTAACAGGAAGTTGAGTGGAAGGAAAAAGTGTGAAGAAAAAGATGCACAACCAACCGAGAGAACTGCAGCCTTATGAGGATTGTCAAGAAAAATCGATTCAAGAATTTGGGTGAACTTCACAAGGAATGGACTGAGACTGGGGTCAAGGCATCAAGAACCACCACACACAGACATGTCAAGAAATCTGGCTACAGTTGTCATCAGAGGCGTCTTACCTGGGCTAAGCAGAAGAAGAACTGGACTGTTGCCCAGTGGACCAAAGTCCTCTTTTCAGATGAGAGCAAGTTTTGTATTTCATTTGGAAACCAAGGTCCTAGAGTCTGGAGGAAGGGTGGAGAAGCTCATAGCCCAAGTTGCTTGAAGTCCAGTGTTAAGTTTCCACAGTCTGTGATGATTTGGGGTGTAATATCATCTGCTGGTGTTGGTCCATTGTGTTTTTGAAAACCAACGTCACTGTACCCGTTTACCAAGACATTTTGGAGCACTTCATGCTTCCTTCTGCTGACCAGCTTTTTAAGATGCTGATTTCATTTTCCAGCAAGATTTGGCACCTATGAGAATCTATGGGGTATTGTCAAGAGGAAAATGCAGATGAGCTGAAGGCCACTATCAAAGAAACCTGGGCTTCCATACCACCTCAGCAGTGTCACAAACTGATCACCTTCATGCCACGCTGAATTGAGGCAGTAATTAAAGCAAAAGGAGCTCCTACCAAGTATTGATACATATACAGTAAATTAACATACTTTCTAGAAGGCCAACAAATCACAATTTTTTTTTTATTGGTCTTATGAAGTATTCAATTTGTTGAGATAATGAATTGGTGGGTTTTTGTTAAATGTGAGCCAAAATCATCACAATTAAAATAACCAAAGACTTAAACTACTACAGTCTGTGTGCATTGAATTTATTTAATACACGAGTGTCACAATTTGAGTTGAATTACTGAAATAAATGAACTTTTCCACAACATTCTAATTTATTTAGATGTACCTGTATTTGTTTGTAATGAACAAATTCACCAAGGCATTTTAACTTTAAAGCATTACTCCTTGTCAAAATACGAGTCCATAATAATGTTTCCTCCAGTAAAAGTTCCTGTTGTCCTCTCAAATCAAAATCTGCTGACAAGTTCATAACTGTTTTGGATTGTTTTTGCTTATAAACGATTCAGATGAGACAATACACATTTATCACTAAAGAAAAGAATATTATTGACAGAGGACTCTTATTTTTGCAGTAAACAGCAGTTTTCAAACACGCAGCTTTTTCACTTCACTAATTTATGAAATAGAGTTGTGTGGATTGCTTGTGGATTATTGTGGTTTTTATCAGCTGTTTGGACTCTCATTCTGACGGCACCCATTCACTGCAGAGGATCCATTGGTGAGCAAGTGATGTAATGTAAAATTTCTCCAAATCTGGCCAGAGGGTTAGTACATATTCAACACATTTTCTTTTTCAGGTGAACTATTCCTTTAACTGCAACAAAAACATTATTATTTATCATATCTACTGCTTTTAAAGAACAAAATAAAACCATTAAACATATGAAGTCTTTATTTCACTCTGGTTGATAAGGAAGAATACAGTTATCAGTCCTCATTGTGAATTCATCCATTCATTGCACCCGTGAAAGCCAGACTGTGAAATTCAAAACATTTCCCTCTCCAGCTGATTAATTTCTGCTTCACCTATACAATAAATCACTATTCTTAGCACTATATAAAGCATGAAGTTAAAATATAAAAAGGCTCTCCAGCGGTCATGCTTATCAATTTTGCTGATTTCAGTGCTCAAGGATACTGACTGAACGACAGTCCAAAAGCACCAGACCAGTGTTGCCAATTTGGGGATTTTGTCACCAAATTTAGCTACTTTCACCAGTGGTGGTCAGTAACGAAGTACAACTACTTTGTTACTGTACTTAAGTACATTTTTTCAAGTATCTGTACTTTACTTGAATAAAAAGTGATTTTTGAGTAACTTTTCTTTTTACTTCACTACATTCCAAAGCATAAGATCGTTGATTCATACAGTTTTCATCATATCGCTCTCAATAATACCAATCACGTCTGCGCAGTGAAGCACAATTCATGAACAAACTGATTCTTTTCAATGAACCTGTTCACCATTTCATTATAAGCATCGCAACATGGCGATTTTTTTATTACATCAGGGCACCAATTGCACTCAGTGCATGAACATCTTGTTTAAACTCACAGATTCAAATGATCCGCAATTAATGCACTTCTTCAGTGAACTGATACTGAAAGACATCATGTCATGTAATGTGCATCATCGTGTCATGATGTGCTGGGATGCGTATTTTGCACTTACTTTGTAGTAAAAGAGTTGTAACTGAAAATAATATTTAGGTCAAAACTGTCAGTTGTTTGTGAACTAAATCTGCTGTAAAGGGTGATCTATTTAAGCACTGAAATGCTTGAATGCAGACAAATCAACATCAGTGTCTTTACATCATTTCCATCATGTTTTATGGTCAAAACAAAACATTGAATGTTATACTGTCATCATTTGATGCTCGTGTATATATATATATATATAAGGGCTATGTATACACACTTTCCTCACCTTCACCAAAAGAGGCGCTTAGCTTTCTTTTCATATTAGCCTTTGGCGTTCCTTGTTGTGAAAGATTTAGACTTTTGAGGGTGGTTCTAGAGATATTCTGAAGGAGGGGTTTGGCAACACTGCACCAGACTGTCGTAATCTGTCTGTGTTTTATGGAGCAGAAAACGAGCTTAAGCATAAGCATAGAGATTCAATACCAAGAGATAAACACAGTTGATTATATTGTTTATCAACAGTTTTACATTTTTATATGGTGTTTAGATCAACAGGCACCGAGTAACGTTGCAGTTGGTATGTTTATTCATAACCATGCCATACAGAATAAGTAAATATTGTTAGCTGAGCTTGCTGGTGTGTTGAGAGAAATTTGTGATATAAAATGAAATAGGCTGCTTTATTCAGCCACCTAGATAGATTCCTTCTGAGGGAAAAAGAAATGGATGTGATGTTCAGAACATAGTCCAAGTAATTATCAGAGGCAGATCTGCTCAAAGACATCTTCTGGGGGCTGCTCGGCATCAATCTACATTACACCAGCACACATAACAACGGTTTAGAAAAGAAGCTGAAAATATAATTAGATTTTCCTTAAAATGTTCTTCTAATTTCAGGCCTAATTCTCATGTCATATATAACTCCTGCAAAACAACAAGTTCTAAAACACTTTTCTTACTGGTGAAGATCAGATGGTGAAATCTGTTTTCTCTCAGGTACATGGCAGTGTAAGCTTCACAGTGAACATCAGCATCACTCGATCATCAGATATCCATATCAACAAAATATATATCTTGACTCTATATAGTGGTTATTTTCACCAGGATAGGATTATCAAAAATATGTGCTACATATCAAATGCTCTAGTAGTCTATATAAAATGCAAAATACAAAGCTCTTATTTTGTATGACTTAAGTATATAAAAATTGAGCTATAATTATTTTTGTAGATATTGTTGGGGTGGATTTACATCTGTGTGTCTGTTACTTATTCATTTGAATAAATATGGTTAAATGATTATTATCTTTACTTGATTTAGTGGGTGAACTGCTCATACTGACTATCTACTAAATGAAATAAGCACAACTGGAAAAATATATAGATTTAATACCTGAAATCTTGTATGGCTATAATATTTCCACAAGTGATTTTCAGAGTTTTCTTTTTATTACATGCTAAATTGTACCATTGATAAAACAATGTTTTGACATGTACCAATGTATTCTCTTGAAGTCATACCAATGGTAATGCAGTGGAAAATCCAAATTTGTCATTTATCCACCATCAGATATGATGACACACATCACCATATTCATTATAAGCATCAACATGGCGGAGAAGAAAATTGGTGAATGTTGGTAACCAAACTTTTAGTGCATGACATCTTGTTTAAACCAAAAATGAAAAGTTATCTTTTAATGTTCCACACAATCAGTCATTTGGAACAACATGAAAGATGTAAATGACATGATTAGCATTTTTGGTTGCAACTATCCCTTTGAAAAACCTCTTACTTTGTCCCCAGAAATCAGAGGATGTTGCTTGAAATCAGATCCAATTTAGCTACTTTCATTGATCAAAATATATCTCTCCTGACATGACAAACCCCAATCTGGTTAATATGGATGCACTCCATGTTTACTCAAAATAACTCATTTATTGTGTCTTTACATCATGTTTTAAGGATGTTGCAGATAACAGGGATTAATAAACTACTCTGTTCTAATCCATCTTTCTTTTTATACTGTCATCATTTGTAAAGTTATATATTAGTGGTGGTCACACAGTGGCCAAATTACAAAGAAACATCACTGCTATGACTAATTGTAAAGCATTTCCATACCCACCTTCTCAAAACTTCTCGGTGTTGTAGTGACTGACCACAGGATTGACCAGGCTGCAGAATCCGTCCACTCTGACTGTCTCGGTCTCGGATGCTTCTTTAGTGTGCAGGGGTGCAGGTGGCCCTCTGCTGCACTAGAGGCTCGAATCCATGATGATGGACACATTGGAACAGAACTATGTGTGGTGGCCCCATCGAGCAGGACACAAACCAAAATATTTGAGGGTGAGTGGATATCGAGGCCAGCCCTTTGAGATCCAAGATCTGACTTCTATCATGATGATTGGCCAGTTTATATGAAGTTTATTATCAAGTGTATATGTCAGTCAGAATCTTGAGCTTGGTTTAAAGGGTTTAGTTTGCCAAAAAATTGTAAACCTCACCCTGTCATCTAGACCCATGAAAACCTCAGTGATGATGATACAAAAATATATCTTTTCTGAATAACATCAAGATATGTTTAGCCCCTTAAACCTAGAGATTTCTGTCCCTCCATTATAAGTACATTCCACCACAACTTTGGCTTTCATCAAAAGTTCATAAAGGCAGTTCAATCCGTCAATAGGCAGCTTAACCTAGAGAAATGCAGCTAATTAACAAACTGTTTGTTTTGCTGCAACATTGTTAGCGATATAATATCTTAAAATCTAACAAGAGTCATACAGATAAAGTAGCCTAATGGATCCTGTTTTCTGTAGATACTTTATGTGTGCTTGCACTCAGAATAACAACAGGACAAATGGATTTGGGAAATTTGCTTTTGTGTCTGTGTTAGACTGTTGCTAACCATATTCTTTGACAAATTATCTATAGAGTGAAAATATAGTTTAATATGATCAATTTACAGGTAAATCTAAAGAAAAAATTAGAATATCATGAAAAAGGTCCAAATTATTTGTCACTCATTTCAGAGAGTGAAATGTTTCAAGCCTTTATTTCATTAGAAATTAGAATTTTGGGTTTTAAGATCAACTAAAAAGGATATTTTAAAAGAAATGTCAGGCTTTTGAAAAGTATGTTAATTTCAATGCACTCAATACTTGGTTGGGCCTTTTGCAAAAACTGCAACAACACGGAGTGGAGTCAATCAGCCTGTGGCACTGCTCATGTGTAATAGAAGCCCAGTTTGATTTGTCCTCCAGTTTTTCTGCATTGGGATGGGGAAGAGATTAAAGTTTGTGATGCATTCTATAGGAAACAGGAGATGAGCCCCTGGTCACAATAACACCACCTGGTCATTGAACCAGCTTTTGGTACCTTTTGGTAGTTATTTGGGCAGCACACAGTCCTGCTGAAAATGAAATGCCATCTCCATGAATTCAAATGAGCATGAATCTAGATTAAAAGATTAATTCCAAAATTAATCTAGATTAATCTAGATTAAAACACAGTGGACCAACACCAGCAGATATATATATATATATATATATATACACACTTTACCTTCACCAAATGTATTCTGTTACTTTCTTTTCATATTTGGCGACTCTGGAAAGATTTGACTTTTGAGGGTGGTTCTAGAAACATTTACTTTCATCTGAAGGAGGGTTTGGACCACTGCACCAGACTGTCGTAACAGTCCAGTTCTGTGTTTTTCTCCAGAGCCCAGGAAAACGAGCTTCTGGCATGTTTCTGTTTCAATACCAAGAGATAAACACAGTTGAAGATGTGCTGAGGTAGTGACTCTTGATGCACTGACTCCAGCTTCAGTTCACTCCTGGTGAAGCTCTCCTAAGTGTTTGAATCAGCTTTGCTTGGACAGTAGTTTTCTCAAGCTTGTGTGTAATCCCTGCTGCTTGTGCACATTTTCTACCCAATTTCTTCCTTCCAGTCAACTTTGCATTTAATATGCTTTGATAAACTCATTGAATGAGACTCATTCAGTAATTACCTTCTGTGACTTACCCTCATTGTGGAGGGTGTCAATGATTGTCTTCTGGACCATTGCCAAGACAGCAGATCTGCTCAAAGCCCATTATTGTGGTTTCAAGAACAAGAGATACCCAGAATTTATACTGTATGGATGGACATTTATTGAAACTCAAAATATACATATTTTGAGATATTGATTTTTTGACTCATTAGCTGTAAGCTCTAATCATCTAAATAATAACTTTTAACATGTTTTACTTTACATAAAAGTAATGAATCTAAAACATATGAAAGTTTCACTTTTTATTAAATGCATGAATACAAAGCTCTTATTTTGTATGACAAAAACAGTTTTCCATCTTTTGAGCTATAATTATTTTTTGGTAGATATTGTTGGGGTGGATTTACATCTGTGTGTCTGTTATTATTCATTTGAATAAATATAGTTAAATGATTATTATCTTTAAATGATTTAGTGGGTGAACTGCTCATAGAGCAATATCTACTAAATGAAATAAGCACAACTGGAAAAATATATATTTAATACCTGAAATCTTGTATGGCTGTAATATTTCCACAAGTTTTTCAGGTTTGCAAATTGCTAAAGAAATTCACATGCTAAATTGTACCATTGTAAAACAATGTTTTTTAGACATGTACCAATGTATTCTTTGAAGTTAACCATGGTAATGCTTTACTGAAAATCCAAATTCTGTCATTTATCCACCATCCCGTCATTCCAAACCTGAAATATTCTCTTTTTTCTGCAGCACAAGAAGATATTTTGGTGAATGTTGGTAACCAAATATTTTTAGTGAGCATTGACCGCTTGTATGGATGGACAAAAAATGAAAAGTATCTTTTATGTTCCACAGACGTCAGTCATTTGGAACAACATGAAAGTGAGTAAATGACATAATTAGCATTTTTGGTTGAACTATCCCTTTGAAAAACCTCTTCCCTTCCCCAGAAATCAGAGGATGCTTTTGCTTTTAAATCAGATCCAATTTAGCTACTTCCATTGATCTGACCTATAGTGAAAACATCCTGACATGACAAACCCGATCTGGTTAATATGGATGCCCTTTGTTTACTCAAAATAACTCATTTATTTGAAGGATTTATTTTAAGGATGTTGTTAACAGTGGATTAATAAGATACTCTGTGCTAATCCTAAAATGTTCTTTTTAGCTTGAGGTCAATGTAACCAGTTAAAATGTACCACACAGTGGCCAAATTACAAAGAAACATCACTGCTATGACTAATTGTAGCTTGGCATTTCCATACCCACCTTGTGCAGAACTTCTCGGTGTTTGTAGTGACTGACCACAGGATTGACCAGGCTGCAGAATCCGTCCACTCTACGGCGAGTGTCTCGGTCTCGGGCTTCTTTAGTGTGCAGGGTGCAGGTGGCCCTCTGCTGCAGCCGTAGACTCATGATGTCTGCGGAACATTCCAGGAACAGAACTATGTCGGGCTGCCCCATCTGAAACACAAACAAAATATTTGAAGTAAGAAAGGCAACAAGCACTGAGTGCCAGCCATTTCTTTGAGATGCAGATAGTGACATCTATCATGAGCACTGCCAAATATGCTGTGCTGGTGTTTCGAGTATATTTAGTGCTTTAATTACATCATTACATGTTGGTAGATGAATCATTTCATTGTGTTTTCTTGATGTTTCATTGTCTTCTTGTTGGTTTAAAGGGTTAGTTTGCCAAAAAAATTACATATCCTCACCCTGTCGATCTAGACCCATGAGACCTTTATACAAAAAAATATATCTAAAATATAAATAAATCAAGATATTTTTACTTAAACCTGAGAGATTTCTGTCCCTCCATTATAAGTACATTCCACCACAACTTTAACGCTTCAAAAAGTTCATAAAGGCAGTTCAATCCATCAATAGGCAGCTTATCACAAACTGCAGCTAATTAACAAACAAGAAGCATTCTTATAATTCCAACATTGTTAGCGATATAATATTCGCTAACAAGAGTCGCAAACAATAAATACAAGTAAATGGATCCCCTGTTTTATTTCTGACATACTTTATGTATGCTTCTTCTGAAACAGTACAAATGGATTTGGGAAATTTGCTTTCTATGTGTACTGTGTTAGACTGTTGCTAAACATATTCTTTTACAAGTTACGCCCCAAATGAGAAAATATAGTTTAATATGATCAATTTACAGGTAAATCTAAAAAATTAGAATATCATGAAAAAGGTCAAAATTATTTGTCACTCATTTCAGAGAGTGAAATATTTCAAGCCTTTATTTCTTATTAGAAATTAGAATATTACATAAGATCAATTAAAAAATGATATTTTAAACAGAAATGTCAGGCTTCTGAAAAGTATGTTCATTTCTATGCACTCAATACTTGGTTGGGCCTCTTTGCATGAATTACTGCATCAATGCAGCGTGGCATGGAGGCAATCAGCCTGTGGCACTGCTCGTGTGTAATATAAGCCCAGGTTGCTTTAATAGCAGCCTTCAGGTCATCTGCATTGTTTGGTCTGGTGTCTCTCATCATCGGTTCAGGTCAGGCGAATTTTCTGTCCAATAAAGCACAGTAACACCACGGTCATTGAACCAGCTTTTGGTACCTTTGGTAGTGTGGGCAGGAGCCCAGTCCTGCTGGAAAATGAAATCAGCATCTCCATAAAGCTTGTCAGCAGAAGGAAGCATGAAGTGCTCTAACATGGTCTTGGTAGATGGCTCGTTGACTGTGGACTTCAGAAAACACAGTGGACCAACACCAGCAGATGACATGGCAGCCCAAATCATCACTGACTGTGGAAACTTCACACTGTACTTCAAGCAACATGGATTCTGTGCCTCTCCACTCTTCATCCAGACTCTGGGACCTTGATTTCCAAAGGAAATGCAAAATTTACTTTCATCTGAAAAGAGGACTTTGGACCACTGAGCAACAGTCCAGTTCTTTTTCTCTTTAGCCCAGGTAAGATGCTTCTGACGATGTTTCTGTTTCAGAAGTGGCTTGGTAGCCCTTTTCCTGAAGATGTCTGAGGGTAGTGACTCTTGATGCACTGACTCCAGCTTCAGTTCACTCCTTGTGAAGTTCTCCCAAGTGTTTGAATCAGCTTTGCTTGACAGTATTCTCAAGCTTGTGGTAATCCCTGCTGCTTGTGCACATTTTTCTACCCAATTTCTTCCTTCCAGTCAACTTTGCATTTAATATGCTTTGATACAGCACTCATTGAATAGCCAACCCATTCAGTAATTACCTTCTGTGACTTACCCTCATTGTGGAGGGTGTCAATGATTGTCTTCTGGACCATTGCCAAGTCAGCAGTAAGCCCCATTATTGTGGTTTCAAAGAACAAGAGATACCCAGAATTTATACTGTATGCATGGACATTTATTGAAACTCAAATATACATATTTTGAGATATTGATTTTTGACTCATTAGCTGTAAGCTCTAATCATCTAAATAATAAAAAAAAACTTTTAACATGTTTTACTTTACATAAAAGTAATGAATCTAAAACATATGAAAGTTTCACTTTTTGAAAAAAGCTACAATATATATATTTTTGATGGAATCAGAGCTCTCTGACTCTCAAAATCCATCAAAAATACCTTCATTTGTGTTACAAAGATGAACAAAGGTCTTGCGGGTTTGGAACAACATGAGGGTGATGGTGAGGAGTTAATGACAATTTACATTTTGGGGTGAACTAACCCTTTAAGCTCAGGAGCTTTTAAGCTTTTATTCCTGAAAACTATTCTTCATGCTCATAGAACTATTATTTCACAAATTAAGCTTGGTGAATCTTGTTATCGTCACCCTAGAATTTATACATGGGTACATCTTCCAACATGGTTGTTTAAGAAAGGAAAAGTTACACATTGCATCACTTAGGGTTAAAAGAATATGGCAGTAACAGGTTAATCGCTGCAATAATTATCCGATACTAAAATCTTAAGCATTTGCTTATTTGAATCTAGTGAAAAAGAGTTGAATAAAAGCACTACATTTAAATACACCCACATGCAAATGACATTTGAGAGCTGCAGTGGAGGGAACATATTTTCCACCTGTATCTCAAAGAATGCCATCACATGGCAAAATGTGTCCTGTTGTGTTTTTCACAAAATAAAGATTCATATGGCTTTGAAACAACACGAGGGTGAGTAAACAATGTCAGTTTTCAGAGACCTTATTCCCTATACTTATATCCATAATGTTCCAACATATTTCAGCAACTGTGTTACTGTGTTTGTCAGAGGGGACTGCAGTCTCACTCCCTATGATTTCATCTATTCCTGAAAATCACTGACCTTGGCTTCATACACTTGTGCCTGCTTCACATTCTTTGGGAAGCCAGTGACCAGAAGCCCTTCCCCTGACGCACAGTGGACGCCATGGCCTCACACAATAGATCCAACAACGCGTCCTTAAACACACACACACACACACACAGAGAAAACCAGATTAACACTCACATACAGATTCACAATCCATGAGAACGGCTGGATGCATTAGAACACAGATACAAACACACACATTAGATTAGAAGTGAGAAGTCTAATGTCTGGGACAACTAAAAGTAGCTCACAGCAAATGTTAATGACAGTCATGTTTCCAGGCAACACCACTGTAACATAAATCATCTGATTAAGTCTGAATCGCTCTGAGCCACATGCCAAACCTCAGCAAATACACACAACAACAACAGCCTAAGTTTGTGGCTGGAGGGCCTGTCTGCCTATTTTAGCTCATTCCTTATCAAACACACCTGCTTGAAATTATTACAGAAAACCTGAATATTTCAGTTTTTTTATGGGTTTAATTGTATTTGATCATTATCCCACCCCTTATTTTTTTACTTTATCACTTATTGTCTGTTGTTAAATACTTTCAGTCATGAAACTCTTCTGAGTAGCTGATGCCAGTTTGATTCTTCTAAAGTGGCAGCATAGCCAATTGATCTCTCTTTCCTATTTATTTCAGTCCTGACCTGACCTCGGTCCTGACTTTCTTAAGCCCTCCTCTTGCCCAGCACCACCAATCTAGATCTGTTCTCCTTACTTTGCCTTGCGGCAGCAGCACTGACACTGTCTACAGCACTGGATGTTCACTTTCTGGCATACTCGACATTTGAGTCTGCTGACAACAGGACAAATGGAAGAGTGAAACTTTGATGCATCTGGTTTAAACAGCTTGTTTGTGTCGCTGACTTCAGAAAGATCCCTACGTCAGGAACAAGTGGATTTATTTTTAATGGTGTCCCGGATCATGTTGGAGAATTCTATGTTTTTTCAGAGCATTTTACAGCAGATTTCTTTGTAAATGAGACACAGTGTAATGGAGACTTAGCAAAGAATCTTTTGTTGAAAAATGAAGCAGTCTGCTGCATCACAAAGCATAAGTAAACAGTTTCACAAATCTTTGTCTGTAAATTACGGTTATATATGGATAATGTTGTCAAAACACTTACTTTACTGACAAGCCTTAAAGGACCCGCTTCTTAAAATTGTTATAATTTCAGAAAGAGGGTCAGAATGAAGGTTGAAAATAATAATTATTTTATGCATATTTAGTTTTTTTTGTAGGGAAATAAAAAGTTATTATAATTTGTAAATTTAAAATAACACTTAATAAAATAATCCATGTCATGACTCCTTTAACTGAAATAATGTATACAATATATACAAATTGTTTGTGAACTTCATGGTAAAAACTGTCATGTAGTTTTGCTAAATTACTTTTTTTTAAAGGAAGATCTTAGATGTCCCAGCACAACTTCCTGTTTCAACAGGAAATGTGTCAATCCAGGAAATAAAACTAAGAGCAAATGCATTTACATAGCCTATATAATAATCCACACAGCCTTTTTGGTTCACAACTAGCCCTTTAAAGGTTAAACACTTCTCAGCAAAATGTTACGGAGAAGTGTTACGAAATAGTGTGTCTTCCTGTGTTTGTTTCACAAGCGTTAAATCCAGTGAAGGGGAAGCTGATCGTTGTAATTTTCTGTAATGGACTTTAACAAGATTGTGCACCTCGGGAAGCTGCTCTCCTCTTTCCAAAAGGTCTCGGAGAAATCGTCCTCTCTCACTGTAAGACTGCAACTCTCTGCACAGGATGTCTCCAGGACACAGGTGCTTGAAACTGTACCGCTCCTCTATCTTCTCCGATTGGAGAGCTTTCCCGGATCCCGGTCCACCTAGTCAGAATGAGAAAGTTGAGAATAAATCTATAATGAAAAACTGTAAATAAAATGGATGAAAAATATTGTTCTAAATAGTGAGGAACAGGGGCCAGATCCTCAGTAATTGCCTGACTTGGGAGATGTGGGATGGATTATCAGCATATCTTATGGTCTGTAACTCACACTATGCGCTGGCCCACCCCGACCTCGCCATCTGACTGAATTCCCACGGGCTTTCATTAAGATTCTGCACACAGCTCAGGCCAGCCCTTATCTATCCAAACAGTCCACAGGCGAACTTCCTCAGGGTTAACGTCTCCTACATAGCCAACAGCTGTTGTCTATAACACTGATGACGTGGATGTGGTATTTCAAACTTGTATGAATGCTTCTGAAAAATCAAAGCATCATAGCAAAAAGCAAAGGGGGTTTTGTCCTAACCAAAACAATGAGTGGAAGGACACTTTGATGATTGCTTGGACTCTATTTACTAGATAGACCCACCCAGCGATAAATCTTATTGGTTCAAAATCAATGTTTTATAATGATATTGCTATCTGATTGAATGTTACAGTTGTTGTTATTTTCACTTTTAGTGTGGGGTGACAAATGACTTCAAAAGCCAATACTGCTGTTTTTTTCTCTCCATTGTCTAGGGATAAAATAAATATATTTAGCCATTCATCGTTATATTTAAAAGCAATTTTGTAAATAATTTAATGTTATCTTTGAATTTATTTAATGTTTCCATTCAAATTATTTAGGGTCAGTATTTTTTTTAATCATTTTAAAAGAAGCCTCTTATGCTCACCAAGACTGCATTTATTTGATCATACATACAGTAAAACACTAATATTGTGAAATATTATCCAAATTATATATATATTTTTATATATATACATACAAGTTTGAAAGTCATCGTCAAAATAGTCCATCTGCCATCAGTGGTTCAATCTGAATCTTATGAAGCGACAAAAATACTTTTTGTTCGCAAACAAAACAAAAATAGCGACTTTATTCAACAATTCGTCTCCTCCGCATCACTGTAGCGCCATTTTGGAGAATATCCACTTATGGCAGATGGACTATTTTGACGATGCTTTTCATACTTTTCTGGGCTTTGACAGTATTATTTACTTGGCAGTCAATGGGACAGTCACAAGTCTGCCGGTTTTCATCCAAAATATCTTAAATTGTGTTCCGAAGAAGAACAAAGCTTTTACGGGTTTGGAACGACATGGGGGTAAGTGATTAATGACAAGAATTTTAATTTTGGGGTGGAGTAACCCTTTAAATTAAAGAAATTTACAAAAAATTCCCATATTGTTTTACCATATTGTTTTTCTAAACAGCACTGAGATACAATGGAGAACAAATAGAGACATTTGTTCAGGCGTTCTGCCTCTCAGATTTGAAAATGAATGGTAAAATTAATTTTGATCATTACAGATCTCAATGCATTCTTTAAAACAGTCATGCAGCAACCCTACCTAGTCGCTGTTTGTTTCTCAATCCTTCACATGTGAACATTCTTGAATTTATCTTATTCTTCATGCCACTCCATTGTGGACACATTGTTTTATTTACCAGTGAGCTCTAAAACCAGAAAATACTTTTACCCTTTTAAGCTACTCTGAATCTCTCTGTTTTATTCTAGACATCTGGTTAAAAGAACCACAAAAAATTAAAACTTTCAAAGGCATCCCTAGTCTGTCTATTAAGTCTAATCTAATAATTGTTCTTGACATGTAATACAGTGCAGATACAGCACTGTTAAATCTTTCAGCAAGTCTTTAACGTGTCAGTAAGGGTGGTCAAGTGCACTCAAGAGTGTAATTCACTCAAGCTATCAATCTCAGATCTGTCCATCTGACTATCAACAGCCATATCCAAACCAAAATGACAAGCCTAACTGTTGTACCAAACTGCTGAAGCGACAGAGGACAGGACCGTATCCGTCAGGTTCCTTTCCACACAGGTATCTATCTACACAGACTGTATCCACCAGGTTCCTTTCAAAGGACCGTCAAATTGATTTATTCACATCTTTTTTCACCACAAAGAGATGTAAAGCTTGGCTTTTAGTTCACTTCACTACATCCCAGTTGGCTAGAGCTTTTGAACAAGCATGAGGGGAGGAAAGCCCCAGGCTAGCACACAAAGACTCATACCATCTTGACCGTCTGCTTTCCATTTATCCAGAACATGAGTCATTTTCAGATGAAGACTGACAACATTTTCAATTAAAAATCTTATTAGGAGACTTCAGAAGCTTTCACAGTTCATTATTCTGCTTATGCGTCTGTTTAGCAATTAGTGCATGTTATTATGTCTGATATAGTTTCAATGTTGCAATGTATGTACTTTGCATCACAACACTACTTCCTGACCTGTTCTTCTGGGAGAAATCTAGGCACAATAAAATATTGGATATTTGTCTATAATGAAAACAATGTGCAATGAAATTATAATATAATGTGATAATGCCGTTTTGTCAGCTAACATACCAATCACAAAGATGACCTTTGATTTCTTGGTCTCCACAGGAAAACCTGGTGGCAGATTGAAAAAGAAATTACAATCAGATAATCAACTTTAGCATGTTAAAATATAGCTTTGTAATGCCATACTGTACAATTAATGGTGGATAATAGTGACAATAATGGAACAAATAAAATGCAGCTTTACCAATAACAAATAAATGAAAATAAAATATGACCGTTGTTAGTTTTTATCAGTATCAAGATACATTTTCATGTGTGGTTATGCATCATAATGGTTACACACAGCTTTGAGTTTGATACTTTTTAATCGTTTATGGTGTTGACTTTTGACCAAAAGATTTAGTGTAACGTGGTAGTCAAAAATCTTAAAAGTCTTAAAAATTGCTCTAATTTTGTGCAAACTATCCTATATTTTGACATTTGGAATTACATTTTTTTGTGGTAAAATCAAACTCTTTCTTGACGTGTTTTGTTCTTAAGCTCATTTTCCAGCCTGAATTTTGCCACCTAAACACTAAGACCAAAATGTACTCGAATTAACTCAAATTCCACAAATGAACATTAAGATTGAATTCCAAAGGTCATTTCACACAAAATACTTACTAATATGTAAGTTTCATTGCTAAAATCTTCAGTAACATCTTTTTTTGTTTTTCTAAAGACCAAGAATTTAAATCTGATGAGACTATTTATATTTCCTTAATTGTGTATTCAGCAATTTCTTCAGAACTGAATTATTAAACTGCATCAACAAGCATATATTTATTCTTCTATCAACAGTATAATAATAAATACTTCCACACACAAATACAGTACACAAAGATCAGCTGAGTGATACTGCGCTCACTTTCTCCAGTCGCCTCTGCATATCCAGCCACCTCTTCATCAGTCTGCCATAGAGAAAAAGACACATAAGAAAATAAATTAAATACTTTTTAAAAGCTCACAGATCTGGCCGGAAGGGTGAACGTGATTTCACCAAGTGCAACATGTTCTTGGATCAACGTCCATGTTGATCCTGGAGTAACATTCCAATCAACTAATCAAAACTCAGCGATAAGTTTACAAGACATTTTAATTTTAGCCTTACAACAAGAGTTAGGTGCTTCTACATCCTTGTTATTAAACTATAACTTCCCTCTGATTTGAGGGATACATCACAGGTAGAGTTAGGTTTAGGGTTAGGTCTATATTTTTGGACAATAATGTTGATTCAGGAACATGACTTAAGTTCATTTAAGTCCATCTGTTCACTTGGGAAGTTCACTTGGGATCATTTCTTCCAAGCAAGCAAGGGAGGCAGTGTCTCTTCAAAACATTTAGAAAATAATCAAATTACAAAAATAAAAAGCAAATATGATTAAATATGGCATTAAAAGTATAAAAGTCACTCGTTTTTATAAAGTAACACTGTCGAACAGCAACACCTACAGGTAAAGTTACAGCGGCGGTTTTCTTCCCCTCAGCCCATAGACTTTCAACAGAGACCCATAGCATGCCGTGGGTTTAGAGGGGGGTAATTCAAAATGAACAGGGGAAAGTCACGTGAGAAAAGGCAATGCCTCCATCGCGCTATAACTGGATATGATCGGTTATGATTGGATGTCCTGCATTAAACCCCACCTCTTGTATTCATGCAAACTATCGGCCTGAATGAAGAAAATTATAGCATCATTGACTAATTATGAAGTATACAACTCACCCGCTTAAACATCACTGCTCTGTGTCACGTCAAAATAAAACTAGAAATGGTCTTAAGACATGATGACTGTCAGTTTTTAGTGAGCATTCATCTTGATGAAATTAAAGATTTATCTTTTGTGTTTACAAAGCTTTTACGATGACCCGAAAATAAGTTGACTTAAAAAGAACAGCTGAACATCAGTTTACAAATAAAAATAATGGCAACACTTTACAATAAGGTGTAATTTGTTACACGAAAAAACAATGAACATTTATTACAGTATCTATTCATCTTTGTTGGTGCAAAAATAAAAAATGCAATAGGTGATTGTCTTCAGAAACATTTTTGTTATGCTGGTTAACAGTCTCTTCACATCCCGATAGCAATCATTAAGTCAAGTGGTCTAAATGTACTTATATGTATTTATATGTCCTGTGGAAGGCGTAGGACCAAGACATTTTTTATTAAGAGCAAGAAATGTTTTATTAAGGATTTTTTCTTGAAACCCTCCCGGACAACTTGTAGGTGCTGTTTGATTTTTATTTTATTTTTGGAGATTTTCTGACCCTTAATACTTCTATTTTCTGCAATTCTGCAAATTTCTATCTCTAATTGCTAATCAGTCAATCACATGGCAGCAACTCAATGCATTTAGGCATCTAGATGTGGTGAAGAAGACTTGCTGAAGTTCAAACCGAGCATCAGAATGGGGAAGAAAGGGGATTTAAGTGACTTTGAAAGTGGAATGGTTGTTGGTGCCAGACGGGCTGGTCTGAGTATTTCAAAAACTGCTGATCTACTGGGATTTTCACATACAACCATCTCTAGGGTTTACAGAGAATGGTCCGAAAAGATAAAATATCCAGTGAGACAGTTGTGTGGACGAAAATGCCTTGTTGATGTCAGAGGTCAGAGGAGAATGGGCAGACTGGTTAGAGATGATAGAAAGGCAACAGTAACTCAAATAACCACTCGTTACAACCAAGGTATGCAGAATACCATCTCTGAACACACAACACGTCGAACCCTGAAGCAGATGGGCTACAGCAGCAGAAGACCACACCGGGTGCCGCTCCTGTCAGATAAGAACAGGACATGGAGGATACAATTCACACAGACTCACCAAAATGGGACAATAGAAGATTGGAAAAACCTTGCTTGGTTCTGATGAGTCTCGATTTCTGCTGCGACATTCAGATGGTAGGGTCAGAATTTGGCGTAAAGAACATGAAAGCATGGATCCATCCTGCCTTGTCTCAACGGTTCAGGCTGGTGGTGGTGGTGGTGTAATGGTGGGGGGGGTATTTTCGTGGCACACTTTGGGCCCCTTAGTACCAATTGAGCATCGTTTAAACACAGCCTTCCTGAGTATTGTTGCTGACCATATCCATCCCTTTATGACTACAGTGTACCATCTTCTGATGCTACTTCCAGCAGGATAATGCACCATGTCACAAAGCTCAAATCATCTCAGACTGGTTTCTTGAACATGACAATGAGTTCACTTTACTCAAATGGCCTCCACAGTCACCAGATCTCAATCCAATAGAGCACCTTTGTGATGTGGTGGAACAGGAGATTCACATCATGGATGTGCAGCCGACAAATCTGCAGCAACTGTGTGATGCTATCATGTCAATATGGACCAAAATCTCTGAGGAATGCTCCAACACCTTGTTGAATATGCCATGAAGAATTAAGGCAGTTCTGAAGGCAAAAGGGGGTCCAACCCGGTACTAACAATGTGTACCTAATAAAGTGGCAAGTGAGTGTGTACCTGTATACATGAGAGAGCTGTCAGCACTTTGGAAGAAAATGAACCCTATGTTTTATAATTTTTAACATTGTTTTGCATTGTGTCATTTTCTAAATGAAGCACCTCCCCAACCAAATTCTCATTACTGTAAAGCAATGCATTTTTTATTATTGAATTAAGCACAAAGTAAAAAAATATGTATATGATCGTGCATAACAAATATACTTAATTTAAATATGATACTTTAATGTTTCTTTCTGATTTTAATTAAATAATTAATTGTGAGTAGGCTGCTGAGATATGAAGGGTCATTAAATGCACAAACTTTTAATGGTCCTGAAAATAGACTTTTTCTTAGACACTTCTCCACAGTCATCTTATGAGTTTCACTGAGCTAATTAAAACAAAAGCTGTGAGGTTCCTCGTGTTTGAACATAAACACACCACAGAACTGGGAACTTGACAGTTTGTGATTACTGTGATTAAAAGAGTTCTGGGCTGTTTAACAGAAAAATCTTAGGCGGTAACTTGCCACTTTTTGCAGCATTAGAGGAGATGAGATGAAAAAGAGAGTGTGTGGGAGGAGTGCAGGGTGCTGCTGATGAGCGTGTTTGTGATGTGGGCAGGCCAGCCGGTCCGATGACTCACTGGCAGAAAGAGAGAGAAGCGATACACAGATCTACAAGCCTGCAAACAAGCTCTAACTTGGACCACTTAGGCCCTCAAAGCCAAGCCATAGACACTGGGGACACGACCACCCCAATATTACCAGTAGTGTTTGATCAATATGGATGTTTTCAATGATTCCTAATTTTTTTATAATTGGACCCCTCATTCTTAAATATTTGAATACATCCATGGCCTACATGCAAATCACATCAAAAGATAGTTTTTTTATGTTGGTTTCTTTTCAGGACCCATTTTTATATTGCTTAAAGCACGACTCTAATAATATTTATGAAGATTGAGCTTAAAACAAGAAAGACCAAAAGAGAGGATCAAAGAGTTGTACTCTTATATAATAGCCAGGTTTAAAAAAATTATCTTAGGAGTTTTAGATATGTTTTATATCTGTTTTTTTATGCATACTGATTATTTTGCAGTGAAGACCCTTGAGTGCAATCTCTTCCGTCACATGTTCTTGCTCGTTTTCTCTCTCTGACAGTGGAGGATGTTTTCTCATGAATATCAGTCTGCCTCTCATTCATTAGCTGTGCAGACTGAACAGCCGCGAAGGTCGGCCTGATGCGCTGTGGACGTTTGCCTTGTTTTTGTGTAGAGGAGCTGTGGGCGCTGCAGGAAGTGCTGGATACATGATTTCAGCAGACACTCCTGTCTCATAACACAGCACAGGCTGCTGGATGAGACGATTGTCCTCTTGTGCTGCATCTCATCTATATTGCCTTCTGTAACTGATGGTAAAATAATATCATAGATTTAAATGAGTAAAAAAAAAACATAAAATATATATATACAAAAAAATACTGAGGGAACTATGGTAAAATTATTGTAACGGATACCATGTGCCTTAATATGTAGTAAGCTGCTGAATGAATACCGTATATTGAATATAATACCATAAACCAGCTCCCCAACCGAGGTGCAGTGGCTGTCGAGAGCAGGGGTGCATTGTAAAAAAAAAAAATTATTGCTGACCATGGACCACAAAACCAGTCTTAAGTGTCAAGTGTTCAAAATTGAGATTTATACATCATCTGAAAGTTGAATAAATAAGCTTTCCATTGATGTATGGTTTTTTAGGATCAGACAATATTTGGCCGAGATACAACTTGGATCTGTAATCGGAGGGTGCAAAAATCTAAATATTGAGAAAATCGCCTTCTAAGTTGTCCAAATTAATTTCTTAGCAATATTACTAATCAAAAATTAAGTTTTGAAATATTTACGGTAAGAAATTTACAAAAATCCTCATGGAACATGATCTTTAATTAATACTCTAATGATTTTTGGCATAAATATTTTATAATTTTGGCCCATATAATGTATTTTTAGTTATTGCTACAAATACCCCATCGACTTAAGACTGGTTTTGTGGTCCAGGGTCACATATTATATAATATCCATTTCTGATGTCGCCAATTAATTAGAGATGCACCGAAATTCTGGCAGCTTAAATTAGTTCACCGCTCAGGTTTCACTTTCACGTGGTGTGACGCTCTGCATATTATCCCGCTCTACGCATGTGCTCATATAGCGTTCATGCTCATCGGAACAGCAAAGTCCACTCAGAAATCGAGCCGACAGGAAACATCTATGTAGTACAGTATTGTTTCTGTTTGCAATAGCCCTACTGTGCTGTAATATGGTGTGGTATATGGGCAGGGCTGGGAAGGTTACTTTTAAAATCTATTTCACTACAGATTACAAAATCCTTGCTTTAAAAAGTAATCAGTAATATATTTCATTAGATTACTCAGGCTTAGTAACGTAATCTAAATACTTTAGAATACTTTGAAATACTTAAGCTTTGTAATACAAGGGAACATATACATTACTTGATGTCTTATTTTTATGTTTTCCAACTCTAAATAAAAGTGACATCTAAAAGTCATAAAATTTGTTTTCTTTGCATTTTTTTGTACAACATCAGTTTTCCACCACATTTCTATGAATAACAAATATAGCGATCTGTATATGGGTAATGCTGCCCTCTCAATCATTGATCTGCTAACCGCTATGTTATGCTCATGTGTTCTGATTATAATAGCTTTCTAGAACTAAACATTATTCGGATAATTGGTAAAAATAGCCCTACTGTTGGACCGACCTGAAAACTAAAAAGCTATTTATTTAATTTGTATCGTTATTTATTGTATTTATTTATATGTGCTATCATTAGTAATTTGTTTATTTGTTCTTATTTTATTACTGACTGCATGTTTACTTGTCATTTTTCATTCAATTCAAAGTTTGAAATCAAGATATCTTGCTGCTACTGTAACAAAATTACCCCACTGTAAAATCAAAAATACACAGACTGGGCAAATATTTGAGAGATAGCTAGTTATAATGGTAATTAAACAATGTTTACATATGAATATACGCCTACATTAAAATCGGTCAAATAAATTGGTTTCTTCATTAGAATTTAGCCTACTGATTGCCACCATTGATGGGCATTTTTTTAATAATATTAAAAATATCTGTACTACAGTATATTGTGTAGTTATTCCATGTAGTACTGAATATCTATACTTTTCAATTTATCATATCAAAGTTAGAAATTAAATTATTGTGACAAAATAAATGTTGTAGGCTGCCACAAATTTGTACAAATTTCCAAAGGGTGCCGCGACTTAAAAAAGGTTGGGAAACACTACCATATAGGCTACTATAGTATTTTCATGGTACTCAAATGCACTTCAAAGAATACCATGGTGCAGGCAAAACAAATAAAACAAAACAAAATTGCACTACTATTGCACATGTTCAAAAACATGATACGATCACTGTGACGGTCAAGAACGTCCAAAAAATGGCATTAACTTGTATAAATAATCATAGTAATAATATTACCATGGATCATGACCAACTGTGGAAATACCTCTAAAAAGCAAACTTGGTACATGTCCAAAAAACATGCTATGTGTCTAAAAACACAACTCCAACACGCCCATTGAATTAGCAGGCCACATGTCCACAAATATGGAATTAGAATGCTGTATGTCCAAAAACATGGAACTAGCATGCTACATGTTCAATATACGACTCCACCATGCTACATGTCCAAAAACATGGAACTAACAGGTTACACAGTTACTAATTGACAACAAATGTAAACAGTGCAAACAATCCACAACACAAACCTCTACAGTTATTATGTAAATAAGTCTAAACACTGATATAACATGGGAGTAGATTAAAGGGAAATCCGGTGGCCCTTGAGGCTTTTTGCTGGCATAGTTCCCTTCTCATCCCTTTTTTGAGGAAAGAGTCCCTGCAAATTAATACTAAGCTGTTCTGACTGATCGCCTTTATCCTTCGATGAAACTTTCTATCCTGACGAAAGTTCCCATATGAAAAAGAAGTTCTTGTATTTAATGTGCACTTGTAGTGTACTTCAAATGTTTAACTGTACTTTAGGATGATATTTTAATGAAATAAAAGGCCACTTAAGTGAGTACACTTAAAGAGAGTACACTTTCGTGATTTAAATACTTTTAGGTTCACTTTTAAAATGTGTAATTTGCAATGATGTTATTTTCAAAGTATGTGTAATTAACAATATTTTTTTAAAACCTGATGTATTTGTCAGAATATTCTGAACTTCAGCGTAATTTAAAAGGAAATAGGATTGTGAAATTACATAAAAAAATGATTTAAGTCCTACTGAAGTGGATCAATGGGTTAGACTTTGGCAAAAAGTGTCCCCAGAAATACTTATCTCCTTAATGCATTTGTTCCGTACAAACTGTATTATCAGCTTAACAACGAGTAAATGTGTAAAAGGTAGAGGATGCTGCCATCATTCTAGAACAATGTGCATTTATGTAAAAATTGTAACAAATTATCATGTTTATTCTAATTTATGTACCGTAAAACGCTAAAACTGGCACCGTTTTGGAGAAAAAATTGAGAAAAACTGAAAAATTGATGTTTGTATTCCTTGCATTGTTCTTGATTTTTAAGTCTATTTTTTCTAACTTTATGATTTAAATGGTGATGTTTGTACAGAGAATAACTTTCATCTTTTCATCACTTTAAGAGTTTTTCTGTGTTGTTTTGTAAAGTATAATGTGAATTACAGTATGTACAATGTTTTCTAAATGGCAGTGTTCAGCGTTTATTATGATGGGGTAGAAGTCACAGCTCAGTATTCACTACTAAATACTCATGAGTACTTTTAAAGAAGCTACTCTTTTACTCTTACTCAAGCAGTGGACAAGTACTTTTTACTCTATGCACACTACATTGTTTAGAAGGTTATGGTATTTTTACTTGAGTATATTTTTTCAGTATTCTTTCCACCACTGCGCAAAAGTAACAATGCATTATTTTTAATAAAGTGTAACTAAGTGACACAATAAGTAGATTTTTTATAGAGTAATGCAATATTGTAATGCATTGCTTTTAAAAGTAGTTTTCCCAGACATATTGGGCATATTGCTGTCCATCACCATCATCTAAATCATCCCTGTACAATTCCAGAGACGTGTAGAATTAATGGGCATATGGTGACCTAAGAACTCACTTGCCAAGATGCTTTATTTTCCTTTAATTTATCATCCAATATATCAAATATTTTGATTTGTAATTAAGCTTTTCTTCACTGTAGATGTACGTCTTAATCCAAGTGACTGGCAAACAGTCACAGTACAGAACCAAGCCAGCATGGCTGAAGCCCAGAACCTGCTGAACACATCGCACACTGAGCTGAAGACTGCTCTGAGATCTACAGAAGTGTTTTTCCCTGTGTGATGCCAACGGCACGGAGAGTTTGCTGTCAGCAGCGCCGCTGATGGACACAGATGAAAGGGTCACGGTGGGAATGTGGGTTGATCCACATCCATAAACACTCTTCACACCATCCTCCACTTAGGAGCCTTAACGACTGCTTTTGTCTCACGCAGACACAATTTTAACCAAATATAATGGAGAAAGCACGACTCCTTCTCCATGGAAATCCACAGAGAAGCAACAGTTTCAGGAATTTAGTTTGACAGACATGTAGCAACAGGGAGGGTGTAATTGGTTGACCGTTTTTATGTAGCCCTACCATATCAGTTGGTAGATAGTGAGAACCCTCTGAATAGAAGATAACATGTCTCTATGTGTGTGAGACGATTTGTGTGTGTGTTCGTGTGTGTATGTGTATGTGTGCGTGCATGTGTATGTGGTGTGTGTGTGTGTGTGTGGTTGGAGACGAGGTGAAAGGAAAAAGCAAGTGAAGAGAAAAAGATGCACCCAAAATGATAGCAAAAGCAATGGTCTGGCTACGCGAGACTATCATCTAGATGTGATGAAGAAGACTTGCTGAAGTTTAAACTGAGCATCAGAATGGGGAAGAAAGAGGATTTAAGTGACTTTGAACGTGTAATGGTTGTTGGTGCCAGACAGGCTGATCTGAGTATTTCAAAAACTGCTTATCTACTGGGATTTTCACGCACAATTATCTTTAGGGTTTACAGAGAATGGTCCAAAAAAAGAGAAAATATCCAGTGATCGGCAGTAATAATGTGTTTTAGAGAAAAATATTTATTTCATAATGATATTTCCCCCCATTTTAAATTATTATTATCCAATGAAAGGTTAGCTTTTAGTCATTTAAAAAAAGGATTAACAATACAGATTACATTTCAAAGCCTTCTTTGATCCATATTTACCAAGTGTGCCTTTTTTTGTGTGGAATTTACAATTTCAACTCAGAAATGTCTTGTAAATGTCATAAATACAAGAAATGTATTATTATTATTCATTATATCATACACACTCAATGACTCAGAAACATTGATTACATTTCCATAGTGAAGGTCAGCGACTATGCACCAGTTATTAATGTGATAATTAGTATGAGCTATTGAAATAGATAACAAATATACAGGCTATTCTACTGTGGCTTTTCTTTAAAAGAATATTCTGAAAATAGTTCAAATAGCATGCTAATGAAAGTCAAGGACTTTGGCTTAAGCTTCATTCAGACAGAAGCTAATCCAGGAGATAGAGTCATTCATAATGGCTATCCGCTAATGCAGGACTGTCACTCAGCAAGCATTTCCATTAACTACAGCATTTTGCACTCACTCAGTCTACCTATAATAGCCCTTCAACATTTTCAGCTGAGCCTAATCTGAGATTCCAATAACTTCATAATGAAATAAAGAGATGAGACAGATGGGACATTTTCTGACATGCTAATGATGCTTTAAATTATATTGTGATTTGATTTCTCAATAACATCCGTATCAGATGGCCGAGATCCTATCAATTTATTGTGTTTTACTGGATCAAGAATTTGTAGGACATTGTAAAAAAAGATTTCTGTTTTCTATTTCAAGTTTAATTCAATGTGCTACAATGCCAATTGTTTGTATTTATGACATTTACAAGACATTTCTGAGTTGAAATTGTAAATTACACACAAAAAAGGAGCATAAACAATTTTGGTAAAACTTTAAAATGCATTAAAGTCTAAAATTCGTCAAAACATTTTTATTACTCCATTATTTACTCATCCTCAAGTCATCTTAGGTGCATATGGTTTTATTATTTCTTCTTTCAATACAATCGGAGTTATATAAAAAATGTCCTTGCTCTTCCATGCATTATAGTTCTCGCGTTCATGAGAAAGTGATGTTCCAGCAGATGATGTAGAAAGTAGTGATGTGCAACAGCGATCGATAACTCGAGTACTCGGCCGTGACAGTGATGATCGATCATGGAAACGATGATCGTGGATCGTGATCGATTGGTTATAGCAGCACTTTGAGCAGCACCCTGAGCTCTGATTGTTTAGCTTGCCACAGCATGCAGTCCAAAATATAGACGAGAGAAGAGAGAAGCATGGCTTCGAAGTCACGCAGCGATGTCTGGGTTAGCTACATACATTCATTTCTGATTAATCTAATATTGGATGCATTGGGATATTAACATTTATTAACATGCTGAATGCACTGCATATTACCAGTGTCGTCATTTACTCCCGACATCTGAGCCGCTGAAGATGCAGTGGATTACTTTTGTTTGTGAAGGGAATGCGCCTCCCAATCTGCCTAAATGCATTTATGTTCGTGCAAATTATTCGTGATCCAGCTTCACTTACAGCAGAAGTGAGTATAAGGGTTTTTATGAATCTTTGCAATCGCTATTCCTAATAACGTGCTAGTTGGCAAGTTTCGCAGCTAAATGCGGCTAAAGTAAACAGTCTTTCAGAGCACTGCATGTCAACCCACAGAAGAGAGAGGTGGGAGCAGAGCTCATTAGCATTTAAAGCAACATGCAAAAAAAACGAGTTCATTTCTGCAGAGCTGACTCTGACAAGGTATAAAGGGTGTTGTTTTACACTACCATTGAGAAATTGGATCCACGTGGATGCTGCACACTGGTGGTGGTTGAGAAGAGACCCCCCACATGATTGTAAAGCACTTTGGGTGTACAGCAATGCACAATAAAGCGCTATATAAATGCATCATTCATTCATTCATTCAAATTTGAACCAAACCAATTGTTAGTCAATTTTAACTACTGCAGTTAACTAATGTTAAACTTATTCCTCACTTTTCACTCAGAAATTGCTAGCAAGTTCACAATTAATAGTGACATTAAATGGTACATTTTCAAGTAGAAGGATCCATTTTTATTGTATTTTCTTGTAAAATATACTCCAATAACTGCAATAAATGCAGCCAATAATGAAAAGGAAAGAAGTGCTCAACCAAAGGCCATTATTGTGTTGATTTAGAAAACAAAATGGAAACAATTTCATACCTGTTCATCAAATTTGGTGGAAACATCTGCCAGGCTGCTGCTGTCTTCTAGCAGACTAAGGTCGAGCTCACTGGGTCCTACAGAGAGAAGCAACAGATAAAATCAAGCTGTAAGAAAATACATTGGGGAAAAAGAACATATTGAGGTCAAAGAGGGATTCAAAGAGGAAAAATACAGCAATTACAGCAAAGCCTTGTGAAAATAAAGACACTCTAGTTCCTCCAAACTACTGTCCATCATTCAAATGAAGTACTTCTGTACACTGACGGTTCTTTATTGTCCTGTACCAGTAATTGCAGAAGGAACCCTGGAGTCTTTCAGTAGCGTAGGCAACAATCACAAAGGTTTCTGTGTCACAAAGGTTTTCCATGTGTTCATTAGACATTCATCTGTGGCACAAGTATATGTTTCACCAGAGCAAAGCAATAGATATTGAAACTGCTATGAACTGGCTGATGGATGTCTATACAGTTTCTTAGATATTTCCAAAGTCGAAACGGTCGTACAGGTGCATCTCAATAAATTAGAATGTCGTGGAAATGTTCATTTATTTCAGTAATTCAACTCAAATTGTGAAAGTCGTGTATTAAATAAATTAAATGCACACAGACTGAAGTAGTTTAAGTCTTTGGTTCTTTTAATTGTGATGACTTTGGCTCACATTTAACAAAAATCCACCAATTCACCATCAACAAATTAGAATATGGTGACATGCCAATCAGCTAATCAACTCAAAACACCTGCAAAGGTTTCCTGAGCCTTCAAAATGGTCTCTCAGTTTGGTTCACTATGCTACACAATCATGGGGAAGACTGCTGATATGACAGTTGTCCAGAAGACAATCACTGACACCCTTCACAAGGAGGGTAAGCCACAAACATTCATTGCCAAATAAGTTGGATGTTCACAGAGTGCTGTATCCAAGCATGTTAACAGAAAGTTGAGTGGAAGGAAAAAGTGTGGAAGAAAAAGATGCACAACCAACCGAGAGAACTGCAGCCTTATGAGGATTGTCAAGCAAAACCGATTCAAGAATTTGGGTGAACTTCACAAGAAATGGACTGAGGCTGGGGCATCAAGAGCCACCACACACAGACGTGTCAAGGAATCTGGCTACAGTTGTCGTCAGAGGCGTCTTACCTGGGCTAAGGAGGAGAAGAACTGGACTGTTGCCCAGTGGACCAAAGTCCTCTTTTCAGATGAGAGCAAGTTTTGTATTTTATTTGGAAACCAAGGTCCTAGAGTCTGGAGGAAGGGTGGAGAAGCTCATAGCCCAAGTTGCTTGAAGTCCAGTGTTAAGTTTCCACAGTCTGTGATGATTTGGGATTGCAATGTCATCTGCTGGTGTTGGTCCATTTTGTTTTTTGAAAATCAACGTCACTGCACCCGTTTACCAAGAAATGTTAGAGCACTTCATGCTTCCTCTTCTGCTGACCAGCTTTTTAAAGATGCCGATTTCATTTTCCAGCAGGATTTGGCACCTGCCCACACTGCCAAAAGCACCAAAAGTTGGTTAAATGACCATGGTGTTGGTGTTCTTGACTGGCCAGCAAACTCACCAGACCTGAACCCATAGAGAATGTATGGGGTATTTTCAAGAGGAAAACGAGAAACAAGAGACCAAAAAATGCAGATGAGCTGAAGGCCATTATCAAAGAAACCTGGGCTTCCATACCACCTCAGCAGTGCCACAAACTGATCACCTCCATGCCACTCCGAATTGAGGCAGTAATTAAAGCAAAAGGAGCCCCTACCAAGTATTGAGTACATACACAGTAAATTAAAATAATTTCCAGAAGGCCAACAATTTGCCAATTTTTTTTTTTGGTCTTATGAAGTATTCTAATTTGTTTAGATTTGTTGTGAATTGGTGGGTTTTTGTTAAATGTGAGCCACAATCATCACAATTCAAATAACCAAAGACTTAAACTACTTCAGTCTGTGTGCATTTAATTTATTTAACACACAAGCTTCACAATTTGAGTTGAATTACTGAAATAAATGAACTTTTCCACGACATTCTAATTTATTGAGATGCACCTGTACTTGCAATGATTCTCTTGGCATTATGTTTATATTTTGATTCATTGGCAAACTTTTTTAGTTGCAGCACTTAGTAAAGAAAAGCCTATCTTAGAAAATCACACTATAACATGTGTAGCTTTACATGGCAGTATTTGGACACAAAATGTACAGTAAAACTGTTTTTTTATGTTTTTTTCAGTTTCAGTTAAACTGTCTACTTCAAAATTTCACATTTAAATAAATGTTGAACTTGTTCTTTCTCTCTTTATAATTATGGGTGGGTGGGTGGTGTTCCCCTCTGTAGAAATTGCGTTCCGTCTGTCTAGACCAAGCCTTAGTGGATCATGCTCATTAAGTGATTGGGTAGCTACTCTTGTAGAAAACCTATGTGAAAATCAAGAAATCTGACTTTAAACATCCACTAAAAATCACATTGAAAACAACTGGTTAAAATAATTGGAAAAATGGCTCAGAAAAGTGAAGTTCTGAGAAAAACTCCATAAACGTTCAAAGAAAAATCCCTATAATGCACAGCCTTCAGTGACTTGCTGGTTTTACACAACAGAACTGAGAGAATTGGGATCAAACACACCAAGGTTCAGTAGTTTTATATATATCAAATGATCCTTACACATTTTTTCCTCCATGTGATATAGCTCATTAGCTGAACTGTAGGCTGTATGCAGTTGCCAAGCAATATACAGTGATTCCTAAAGATTTGGGATCAGTTAACATAACATCTGAATTGGAATGAACAACTGGGAGACTATAAATTGAAGGGAAAAAAAGCATCAGATACTAAAAACATCAACTTTCAACAATCATTGATCATTTTAAATAAAACAACATGTTCCACGATAAAAGTTTTTTGGTATATTGTAATTAGACCTGTTTCTTGGAAATATAGCCTGTAATGTATTTTGAAAATATCTTAAAATACAAATACATTAAAGGGATACTCCACCCCAAAATGAAAATTGTGTCATTAATCACTTACCCCCGTGTCGTTCCAAAACCGTAAAAGCTTTGTTTGTCTTCGGAACACAATTTAATATATTTTTGATGAAAACCGGGAGGCTTGTGACTGTCCCATTGACTGCCAAGTAAATTACACTGTCAAGGTCCAGAAAAGTATGAAAAACATCATCAAAATAGTCCATCTATCGTCAGTGGTCCAGCCATAATGTTATGAAGCGACGAGAATAATTTTTCTAAAAAAACAAAAAAAAAAACTTTATTCAACAATTCGGCACCCACTATGTCTCCTCTGTGTCAGCGTAGCACCATTTTGGAGAGTATCGCTGCACGCAAAATGCGTATTCTCTTCCGTGTCAGCCACGACATAGGGATACGCTATTTGCATTCAAATCAAAGCGTGAATCCACATAGAAAACATATCTGTGTGTCGCGGCTGATGTGGAAAAGCGTACACATTTTGCGTACTTTGACAGTGTAATTTACTTGGCAGTCAATAGGACAGTCACAAGTCTCCTGGTTTTCATCAAAAATATATTAATGTGTGTTCCAAAGACAAACAAAACTTTTACGGGTTTGGAACGACATGGGGTAAGTGATTAATGACAACATTTTCATTTTGGGGTGGAGTATCCCTTAAAATACATCATAATATCTTAAAATATATATACTTGAAAAGATGCTTTTACTGATGATGGTGATAAATCACAAAATGATGATTATTTATTCAAGAGCATAAAATAGGTTTTTAGAAAGGTTAAAAATGGAAATAGAATTTGTTATACCTGTTGGCTTCATTTATTTCTAAAACTGATTCTGTCCAAGTGTTTTAATTCGTTTTTTGTTTTCATAACAATCTATAGTTGTTTGTCCATCTTTGAATAACGTAGCACATCTTGACAACAACATTTCTGAAGTTCTCTGAAATAGCAGCTGTCCAGAGGAAAATAGGTCTCAAGTGCAATAAATATTTCATAGAAATTATGACAGATCAGTGATTTTGATATGAAGCCTTCGTCACAGGGGTCTGGCCTCTGTGGTACAAAATTTCCCATGAAAGCATCTGTTGTGAGTTGTGATTCAGCTCAGTGCTGCACTACCACAGGCTGGAAGAGGCTGATGCCTTTTGACACCGGTCGCCTCTGTAATAGACGCTGCACTGTAGCATCCCCTGACACCTCCATTCCCTGTCCTCCAGTGTTAAACCAAAAGTGACAGCATCCTCTCTTACAGAAAGAACAGGCTGTTTCAGCCGATCCTTTTTCATACTGTTTTGCTCCCCGTGAATTCATCTCAATTAATCTTATGGGAAGAGCAGCTGTCTGACGAACCGCTCCTCTCACTATAAAGGAGATGTGGTGGGATTATGTATTAAGGCAGAGACTTTGCACCTGAGATCGCAGGAAGTAATGGAACATTTCTTGCCCCAGTAGGTTTGTGAGTCACAGAAATCTATTTGTTGATGCAGCCGTGGCGTTATTGAGGGAGCCTTTGAGGGGTCGTGCAAGTGGGCGGCAGGGTCAGTCCTGTGATGCAGTACCTTTTGAACTCTGCCACTGCTAATAAACGAACATGCATGAAGTATTCCTATAAAAGGGCAACAGAACAGAAATATGCAATGGTTCAGCTCAGCCACCATTATGGCAATAATCAAACTTGATGACAAGAAAAACATCTCAGTGAGGGACTGGGAGTTAGTTTACATGCGAGGGTGAACTATATGATAACTAATGATTAAGGATAATGACTTATTTTGCAAGAAATGTTGCTGATGTCATTTCCTGCAGAATTATGGCTCAACAGAACTGTTTGTTTTTGTTGGTTATAGAGGTCTGTTAAAAAAGATTGACATAATGGGAAGGGATATTGATGACATGGGAGGAAAATAATATTTTATTAATATCGAAAACATTAGAAATATTTGGATTATATAAAGGTAAAGTCCTTCAATATTTCTTATATGTTAGTATCTATCTATCCATTCATCCATCCATCCATCCATCTCTTACCGTAAACAATTTTCACTAGTTTTAATCTAAGATAATGATAGCAATGCTGTTTTTTTTTTACAGAAATAGATACTTCAATACAGCTTTTTATTCAAAATGTCAGTAAAGACATTTGTAAATTTGCAAAATAAATGTTTTTATTCAAATAAATGCTGTTCAGACCTTCTGTTCTCTTCACACTTCATTAAGTGGCAAAATTATTTAATAAGCCTCGGTAAAGGAACATGAAGACTATTTTTTCAAAACAAAATATCAACTTTCAAATGGAAGTGCATATATGTTTATATCCAATCCTGTATATTAAGTGAACACAATTCTAGACCAGAAAGCATAAGTTATAGAGCAATAACGGCCAAATGCACACTGAGACATATCTGAGAGACGGTTTGAATTGAAGCATTCAAATGGATTACCAGAGGACTTCTTTTATTAATATCACAGTTCGATGACAATCCATAGAACAGTGGGTTTTCAAATCACTGTCCAGTGACTTTTAAAAAAGAGGCCTCAGATCAGTCAGCATGAAATGGATAATGACACTAGAATCATTAGCAGCAGGGTAAACATGGCAGGGGGTGGAGACGTAATTAACCTCCGCTCGATTTGATTTGCAAACACCGCAGACCTGGTCCATAAAGCCAACGGCTAAAGCTTGACCAAGCCTCATCAGCCTCTGATGCGATAAAATTAGAAGTTTCCCTGGTTTCTTACTGAATCCCACAAGTGCGATGGCATGTAATTAACACTGCCACTGTAATTATGCACTGTCATTGTAATGTGTTAAATGCATTGCAAATTATTGTCTTCGCCAAAATGAACAGTATTCAGAATGGAACAAAAATCGTCTTTTTGATGTGTATCAAAAATATTGGACATTCAGTACTGTTCAAAATATTTTTAAAGAAATTAATATTTTTATTCAGTAAGAATGCATTAAATTGATCAAAAGTTAAATTAAAGTCATACATTTATTTAGTTAAGTCAAATTTAAAATAAATGCTGTTTGTTTGTTTGTTTCTTTATTTAAAAAAGGGGGGAAAAATCTGCATATTATTCTATGTCCACGTTAACACATCTATTTCTCTACATTTTGGGCTTTCATCCACACTGAGACGCCATTTTTGTCTTGTCAAAACTAAGCTTTTTGAAGTGTATACATCTGAAAACATGTTTTGTGCTGTAGTGTGGACTGTGAAAACTGATGCCAAGTTCACACAACATTATTTTTACCGGATATTTTATGATTAAATAAATATAGCCTTAGAGGCAATAAAGGCATTTTATCAAAGTTAAATTTCTTCAAAGTGCACATTTTTACATAAATCATATTCTTTGTATAAAGGGTTTCAGCATGTTCATCCTGCAAGTGTCCAGAAACTGCTTCTACTCAACATCTCACAGCTCATCTAACACAGACCTTCACTGTTGGCAACCACACGCTGTTACACATACTGTTGTTGATAGAACAGTTAATCTCCCAGAAGGTGGTAGGACAGGTAAGATCATGACTGGTTCAGAGGTGTTCAGGCGGTGTTATCTTTGGCTGTGCTGTCAGATGCTTTGACTCAGGTTTGTCAAGCTTTGCATGTGTTTGATCAGCTGGGTTGTGTAAGCAATGCACTTCTAAGTAGAGAGTATACGTATCTGATCAAATTTGATTGGGACGATAACACATTGCAGGTTTTTGCATCCCATCTGTGCCATTATTTTTTGTTGTTCTACAGCCCGAATTCCAGAAATGTTGGGACTTTTTATTAAATTTGAAATGAAAACTAAAGACTTTCAAATCACATGAGCCAATAGTTTATTCACAATAAAACATAGAGAACATAACAAATGTTTAAATGGAGGAATTTTACACTAATTGAGCTTATTTCAAATTTGATGCATGCTTCAGGTCTCAAAAAAGTTGGCACGGGGCAACAGAGGGTCGAAAAAGCCAGAAATTGTGAAAAGATTCAGCTGGGAGAACATCTAGCAACTAAGTTAACTAAATTAAGTTAATTGACATCCAGTCTGCATGATTAGCTATAAAAGGGATGTCTTAGAGAGGTAGAGTCTCACAGAAGTAAAGATGGGCAGAGGCTCTCCAATCTGTGAAACGGTGCGTAAGAAGATTGTGGAATACTTTAAAACAACGTTACTCAACGTCAAATTGCAAAGGCTTTGCAACTCTCATCATCTACAGTGCATAACAACATCAAAAGATGTTTTGTGTACTGAGATCAAAAGTGTACTGACTCAGTGTATCTCAGTGTGGTATGGTAACGCCTCAAATCAGGACTGCAAAGCTCTGCAGAGAGTCGCGCATCTCAGGGTCTGCTCTCCCCTCTCTGCAGGATATCTATACTGCAAAAGCAGAACTGCAAAAATCCTCAAAGACTCAAATCACCCCGGTAACCATCTTTTCTGTTTACTGCCATCTGGCAAGTGCTTCAGGAGCATGATGGCAAAAACTGAGAGACTTAGGAGGAGCTTCTTCCCTCAGGCCATCAGGCTCCTAAACTCAAACTCGGTCAAATAACCTTTACAAGACTCAATTTAATAAACTGTAAAACATTCACTTTTCTCATCATCCGCATTGCTGCTATGTATATATACCTGGTACAACCTGTTTGCACATTCCTCTTGCACATCCCTGTGTATAGTATTATTTATTAAGTCCACAGTATACTATATTTGTCACGGTTCATGGATCTGTGTGCTCATTTTGTGTTCGTCTTTGGGGTGGGTCCGTCGTTGTGCTTGTCAGCGTTGCCTAGCACCTGACGAGGTAATCAGGATGGTTACAGCTGTAGCTCGTCTGCACTGCCTTTAACTGGCTGGCGTTTCTGTGATGCATTGTCAGATCGTTGTTTCTCTAGTGGTTTGTTAATTCTCTGTGTCAGTCTTCCAGGTCCGGAGGCTGTTCTCGCCTGGTCACGTTTCTATAGATTCTCTGACGGATCAGGACTGTATTCTCTGCCGGGCTGGAAACTCTGTCCTACCGGTTTACTGCACCTGCACGGCCGCGAGATCTTCACCTGCACGGCCGATAGATCTACACCTGCACGGCGGTGTTTTCTTCACATCCACTGTATTTTGGAGTGTTCCAAATAAAGATTTCTGTTTTCACTCGCTATTGGATCCCGAGCTTTCTGTACCGTGACAGAGCGATCTGACCAAGATGGATCCAGCGAGTGCGTCAGAATTAAGAGACTTTTTAGCTACGCAGTAACTCACGCATGGATCACCAGGATGAACAGAGGGCAGTCTCTAATCGCGCTATCAAGCCCTGGTCACTCAGGTCTCGGGCTGACCACCCAGTTACAGCGTCTCCAGTCCGAGCCGGAACAGCGACCCGCATCGAATCCACCTCGCCCACTATCCCAGATCAGGTCGGGTCATCGAACCTCGCCTTCCACCTCCTGCCTTTTATTCTGGTGAGCCCCAGCAATGCCGCTCCTTTCTTGCCAAATGCTCACTTTATATCTCTCTCCAACCATCGTCGTTTCCCACCGAGGAATCCAAGATAGCATCGTCATCACACTACTCTCTGGACGGGCAGCTCTCTGGGGAACTACCGTTTGGGAGCAGAAACTTCCCTGCTGCGCTTCGTTTCAGTTGTTTTCGGAGGAGATCAGAAAGGTGTTTGATCGGGCGGCTTCGGGCAGAGAGGCGGCGGCTCGTCTTCTGGCGAGTTACGGCAGGAGATCGGAGCGTCACTGATTTCTCCATTGAATTCGCACTTTGGCGGCAGAGTGCCGGTGGAATTCAGAAGCGCAGTGGGATATGTTCTTTCATGGACTCGCTGATTATGTCAAGGACGAAATCTACGCACTGGAATTACCCACGTCACTGGATGGGTTAGTTAGTCTGGCTATTCGGGTGGATGCCAGATTACAGCAGAGAGGTCCGCGAGCACGCCGAGCTTCGGCAGTCAATAGGCTGGACCACCCGCCTATCTCCTACCGTGACGCAGATGTCGGTTTCGCCGAACCAGAGCCCATGCAGATGGGCAGATCCAGTCTGTCCCAGGAGGAGAAGCGGAGGCGGCGCAACGAGGGTCTTTGCCTGTATTGCGGAGCTGCTGGGCACATTGCAGCACAGTGCCCCGTAAAGCCAGAGTGACAGCCAGAGGTAAGAGGTTACTGACGGGTGGGATCACATTGGCTAAATCCTCTCTGCAGCGACACTTCTCACTGTCAAGTTGCAGTGGTCCTCAGTCACCCATGACTGTCAGGCTTTAATTGACTCTGGTGCCGAGGGCAATTTTTTAGACTCTGATCTCGCTGACAGACTTAGACTTCCGGTGATTGCCCTCTCACAGCCCATTGCTGTTCATGCTCTTAATGGTCTGTCTCTTCCTCCATCACTCACTCTACGGGTCCTCTTAGACTCGTCACTTCGGGGAATCACATTGAGACTATTCAGTTTCTTTTAACTGACACACCCGTTACTCCAGTAGTCCTTGGCCATCCCTGGCTTGTGCTTCATAACCCTCAATTTAATTGGAGTCAGAGTTCCATTCTCTCTTGGAGTGAGGGTTGTCATGCCACTTGTTTGTTGTCTGCTTGTCCTTCTGTGTCTTCTGTGTTTCAGGATGAGCATGTGGATCTGTCTAACGTGCCCGGCGAGTACCGCGACCTGAAGGGAGTGTTCAGTAAGTCTCGGCTGCTTCTCTACCTCCGCATCGTCCCTATGACTGTGCTATAGATTTATTACCAGGTACGTCTCCGCCCAAGGGCAAACTTTATTCGCTTTCCGCCCCGGAGAGGGAGGCCATGGAGAAATATATTTCTGATTCTCTAGCAGCCAAGATCATTCGCCCTTCTTCTTCGCCGGCGGAGCGGGGTTTTTTTCGTGAAAAAGAAGGATGGGTCTCTTCGTCCCTGCATCGACTATCGAGGGCTGAATAACATCACGGTGAAGAATACATATCCTTTGCTTGATGTCTTCTGCTTGAGCGTCTGCAGGGGCGGGCTTTTTCACGAAATTAGACCTTCCAAACGCATATCATTTGGTTCGCATAAGGAGGGGGGATGAATGGAAGACTGCTTTTAATACCCCCAGGGGCACTTTGAATATCGCGTTCTTCCTTTTGGGCTTTCCAACGCCTCGCAGTCTTCCAGGCACTCGTTAATGACGTGTTGAGAGATATGCTAAATCAGTTCATTTATGTTTACCTGGATGACATACTGATATTTTCTCATTCTCTCCAGGAACATGTTCAGCACGTCAGGCGAGTGCTTCAGAGGCTGTTAGAGAATGGGCTTTATGTCAAGGCGGAGAAATGCGTTTTCCATGCACAGTCTGTCCCCTTTTGGGTTTCATTGTGTCAGTCGAGGGATGCGGATCCGGACAGGGTTCAGGCTGTGGTTGATTGGCCAACTCCAGATTCCCGCAAGGCCCTGCAGAGGTTTCTGGGCTTTGCCAATTTTTACCGGCGCTTTTATTCGCAGTTTCAGCCAGCTAGCCGCCTTTGACCGCCTTAACCTCCATCAAGACTCCGTTCAGGTGGTCCAGCGCAGCGGAGGCTGCGTTACCAAACTGAAAGGCTGCTTTGTTTCAGCTCCCATACTCATCGCCTCCTGATCCCTCCCGGCAGTTTGTGGTGGAGGTTGACGTCGGAGGTGGGGTTGGTGCCGTCCTATCCCAGCGTTCTTCATCGGATGACAAGGTGCACCCGTGCGCGTATTTTTCTCACCGTTTGTCTCCCGCTGAACGCAACTATGATATTGGTAATAGAGAGCTGCTGGCAGTCAAGCTTGCCTTGGAAGAATGGCGTCATTGGTTAGAAGGTTCGGGGGTTCCTTTTATCGTCTGGACTGATCATAAGAATCTTGAGTACATCAAGTCCGCCAAACGTTTGAACTCTAGGCAGGCCCGGTGGGCTTTATTTTTCGGTCGTTTCGATTTTTCTATTTCTTATCGGCCAGGTTCCAAGAACATCAAGCCCGATGCACTGTCCCGTATTTTCGACCATTCTGATCGCCCGTCTTTTCCGAGCCCATTGTGCCACAGAAAATTTTTGTTTCTGCGGTCACTTGGGAGATTGAGTCGAAGGTCCGCACGGCCTCGCAAGGGGTAACGCCTCGTCCGGATGCCCACCGGTCGCTTTGTTTGTGCCAGAGACTTTACGGTCCGATGTCATTCGATGGAGTCATTGTTCCAAGGTGGCTTGTCATCCGGGGTGAGTCGTACCATGTTTCTTATTAAACAACGGTTCTGGTGGCGTCTATGGCTCGCGACATACGATGTTTTGTTTTGGCTTGCTCTGTTTGTGCCTTTCTAAGACTTCTAATCGACCCTCTGCTGGACTCCTTCAGCCGCTGTCGGTTCCGTCGAGACCCTGGTCCCACATTTCGCTAGATTTCGTCACAGGTCTCCCAGCCTCAAGTGGGAACACGGTGGTTTTGACCGTGGTGGACCGGTTCTCGAAGGCTGCCCATTTCATCCTCTCTGCCTAAATTACCGTCTGCCAGAGAGACAGCGGTTGCTGTCATTGACCACGATTCATGGTCTCCCGACAGACGTGGTCTCTGACAGGGGGCCTCAGTTTATCTCTAAATTTTGGAGTGAGTTTTGCCGTTTGCTAGGGGCGACTGTTAGTCTTTCTTCTGGGTATCATCCCCAGAGTAATGGTCAGACAGAGAGAGCCAACCAGGACTTAGAACGTATGTTGCGATGTGTGGCCTCTCAGAATCCGTCCTCTTGGAGTCAGCAGCTCTCATGGGTTGAGTACGCACATAACTCTTACCAGTATCTGGTACGGGCCTGTCTCCGTTTGAGGTAGCTTAGGGTACCAGCCACCAATTTTTCCAGTCTGGAATCCAAGTCGCGGTCCCTCGGCCCACGCATTTGTCCAGAGGTGTCGACGCACCTGGAGCAGGGCCAGACAGACCCTCCTCCAGGTGGGGGCACGACCAAGGCCAAGGCTGATCGCCACCGGTCAAGGCCTCCCGCCTATGTCGCCGGTCAAGAAGTGTGGCTTTCATCTAAGAACATTCCTCTCCGCATCTTTGTAACAAGCTTGCTCCTAAATTCATTGGCCCGTTTACCGTCACCAAGATCATTAGTCCGGTGGCGGTCCGCCTCAAACTTCCTCCAGCGTACAAGAGGATTCATCCGTTTTTCATGTTTCCAAATTAAAACCTGTTTTTCTGCCCCATTAATCATAAACCCGGTTCCTCCACCGCGCGACTCGTAGATGGGGAACCGGTTTATTCGGTCAAGCGTATTCTGGACTCTAGGCGGAGGGGACGCGGATTCCAGTACTTGGTGGACTGGGAGGGTTACGGTCCTGAGGAGAGGAGTTGGGTGCCTGCTAGAGACATACTGGATCACTCTCTTATCGATGATTACAATCGTCAGGTAACTTCATCTGGGAACGCCAGGAGGCGTCCTTAGGGGAAGGGGTACTGTCACGGTTCATGGATCTGTGTGCTCATTCTGTGTTCGTCTATGGGGTGGGTCCGCTCGTTGTGCTTGTCAGCGTTGCCTAGCACCTGACGAGGTAATCAGGACGGTTACAGCTGTAGCTCGTCTGCACTGCCTTTAACTGGCTGGCGTTTCTGTGATGCATTGTCAGATCGTTGTTTCTCTAGTGGTTCGTTAATTCTCTGTGTCAGTCTTCCAGGTCCGGAGGCTGTTCTCGCCTGGTCACGTTTCTATAGATTCTCTGACGGATCAGGACTGTATTCTCTGCCGGGCTGGAAACTCTGTCCTACCGGTTTACTGCACCTGCACGCCGAGATCTTCACCTGCACGGCCGATAGATCTACACCTGCACGGCCGGTGTTTTCTTCACATCCACTGTATTTTGGAGTGTTCCAAATAAAGATTTCTGTTTTTCACTCGCTATTGGATCCCGAGCTTTCTGTACCGTGACAATATTGCACTTCTTTTTTTTTACCTATATTTATTCTCTTGTGTTGTTACATATTTTGCACTGTCCATTGACCTGACTTACATTTCACTACTGATTATATTCTGTATAATTGAGTATGTGATGAATAAAAAAACCTATACTCAAAAAATTCCAATTCGTCACATACTCAACATTTCCCATTCTTACAGTACAAGTGAAATATCGAAAGGGAACCATGATTTTGGTTTTGGGTTAGCTTGTAAGGGGGATACCGTAATGCTGTAGCCCAGCGTTCTCTGGTTATCTTAAAACACCCCTGGTACAGTCCAAAAATATTCCTAACTTGTACCTTTTTTAAAGATAGTAATTCATTTGAAAGACTACATCTGAGTTTTGACTCTATTATTTTTTGTTTTAGATTTCAAAATGGTATTACTGTAGAAATGTAGCAAATTGCTGTCTTATTCCGTTTTGTATTGTTTTTTTCAGTTTTATATTAGGGTTTGAACTTAACAGGTTAACAGTTTTTAAAAAGTTATGTAATCGTGCAAATTGGCCTAGAGTTTTGGTGGTGGCTCTGTTTAAGTGAGAAAAGACTGTAGTCATTTAATGTATTTTGTGCCAAAAGCAAAGAAAATGATCCACAGTTTCACCCACATAGACTGCTGTTGTGCTCCTTGTGTGAAGAGTTTTGAAAAAGTGCCCTTTGTATTGAGAAATCAGTCCTAGCAACTGTTAAAAAATGTGACATAACATTTGACAGTTTTTAAAATCCTTCAATCTCAATTCTGAAAAAACTGAAAGCTCCTTAAAATGCTCTCCAACTTGACATTTGTATTCATTAATAATCCCTAAAATATCAATAAATCAAATAATAAATGACTGTTTCTATAGCAAGTGTGTCCTTTAGACCCAATTTAGTAATCATTTATAAGGCGTGTTTACAGCTTGTTAATAAATGATAATTTATTTAATATTTTCTATGTCGTTCAAAGTATACTGTTAGGAAACAGATTTACAAAAATGTTTCATTATTGTTTTAATTGTGTAATAAATGTGTAAAAAATAAAAATTTTATGTGTTATTACTGTATGAATTCAAATCGACTGTGATGTCTAAGCTCCAGTAGATACATAATGTATAATATCAACTGCTGTTTCCAGTGTGAGACTGCAGGGCCCTGACACTCACATGAATAAATCAGTAGCAAGTGAAGGACAAAAGTTTAATAAAACACTCACAAACTGGCTCTCTCTAATACCCCAACTCCATTCGGGCCAGTTCATCCAAGCCCTCCGTGTCCTTTGGGGTGATTTCAGCCACACCAGGCAGCACCAGGGAACACTTCACCTCGATGTGGCAGTCGGCCACTTCCTCAAGGTTACAGAGCCCAGAGAGACTGACACCAGCATTAACGCCTGCACTATCACGCAGACCTTTCTCATCCACCGACCTTCTTATTCATCCTCTAATCTCTCGCTCTGCAGCGCAACCAGCACTTGTAAATAATCGACAGGGGTAACCGACACATGGAGACACACGGATGTCTACTTTCAGCTCATATGGGAAACTTTATTGTAGTGACTTTGCAAAATCATTTGTATGAAGTTTAAATTCACACTGGATGCTTTGGAGTTGCTCGATGGCACAATACTAAGAGTTCTGTGATGTGTGCTTCCTGTCAGGCTGAAGAAATCTTGACAGGATGATTAATTAAATCCAGGGTCGGGAAAACTTGAATTTGGCTTAATCTCCAAAATTTGCACAAAACACATTTTGTATTTTATTTTTTTCCAATAAATTGGTAGCACTTATTTTACAGTCTTGTTTTTTCAGTCCAGAAATGATTTTTATTATAGTAATTACAATAACTGTATAATAATTAGGTACTAACCCTGAGCCTACCTCTAAATCTAACCTTAACATATGCTATTATATAATAATATACGTAACTGCACTGTAAGAGCAAATACTGTTTTATTTATACAAATAAAATACAACCATGATATAATTTATAGCATTTTAAGTAAGTAAAACCTATCACATGTTTTTTTTCCCAGTATTATACATTTCCATGCAAAGGCTGGGGATATTTGATACAAAAACAGATATAAAATAAAAGCCATAACATGCCTCCATAGGGCATTCAGATCTTCAAGCGTGCAAGAGGCAAAATGATTTAGCCCTGTCTTATAATAAAGGTTTTTGTACTTTGCTTGCTATGTGAGTGCCTAGATGTGGATTTGTTGTTTTGCAATGGAATGACAATGCAATGCAATGACATTTTGTTCCCGCTCTGGAGCATCCATGCTTGTGATCACCTGATGCGCCCCTGGTCTAGATTTGTCTCTTTGACTATCAGGTCAAATTAATGTTGATTTCATGATGGCTCTTTTAAAAGAAAAGTAGTAATTCTATACCGTTACCTGCCACAGGTTCTTTGGTGGGGTACAGTTTGTTGTCAACTGTCAGGCTGATGTCATAGAAGACTTCTTCTTCATCTCGCTCTGCATCAAGCTGTATAAACAAGAAAGCACTTTTATCAGGCATTGAGGGTTCATGGAAAAAAACTGTTTGGCCCTAAATACATTTTACTATCAAATATTTTTCTGCTCTGATTCATTTTAAATGTGCTTTTGATTTCACTAAGTAATAATAAGGCTGTTTTAACATATATGTTATGTTCAGCAAGGTCCTTTCAATCATGCTCGATTGAGTATTTGATCAAGGAATAGGGCTTTGTGAGGACTGTTGGTAATGAATTAGAGTTGCAGTTGTATTTGCATGTCTGTTTAGTGTTATCTATTCTGTTATGTTCCTTCTAACTAAGCATTGCACATACTCAATATTTCTCCAATACTGAACAATCGGGAAAGGAATTCAATAAAGGATCAATAAAGGTGCAACTACTCATCGTAACTTTTTTTTTGGTGCTTTTACAAAAAAAAATATATAATGAGATTGTTTTGTTTCAGTAAAATGTTTAGGTGGCCCAACACAGTCAGGTAGACAAGATTATAGACAGAAGGAGCAAATCGACTTAAGGCTTGGGCAGAAGCTCATTCATTTGGAACCATGGTGTGATTCATCAACGAAAGCAGGCTTCGTCAGTCTCATTATTCCTTTACCCTTCACTTCCTAAACATTGCAAAAGGATAAAAATAAAACATATCCTTACACACCCCAGAACCTCAGAACCTCTACTGAAATGCAGAGAACCAAAACACCTTTATATGACACTTCACAGGAACCTTGCCTAAGTAATGTGCGGTGACAAAAAGAAATACAAAATCTTGAGAAATGGGAAGGCAAAGTGACAACCCCCTCCAACCTGTCTGAATGTTTCCATGACAACAGACTATAACAGGCCACGGTAGTGCGTGGGAGTGTCCCTCGAGCTTCAGAAGACTGTGTACCTGTCATATTATTATTGGATACATAGAAAGGTGTTGATTATTAGAACTGGGTTTAGTGTTTTATTGATTGTTTTGCTTCATAGACTTCTATATTTAGATTAATGGAGTTTTAGCGCACCATTTAGATTTTTTGACATAAAAAGTACTGTGGCTGTACTACCATGTTATTAATTATTACCATATTCATATACCATGGCATTTATCTGGTTTTTCAAGATAACAAATAGTATTTGGCCATGGTTCATGTTAAGAAAACATGGCATGGTTCTTTTTCATACGCAAGCATTAGATCAAGCATAGCACTTTTTTCTTTATTCCTATGCATGCACTGGAGAACAATCGATTTGAACAATTAAACTTTATTTTATTCCAATTACACATCATGAAATCTAAAATCTGATATGATTTATAATTATTTTAAAAAATATGCTTAAGACATAAATCTAACTAGAGGCAATTTGTCTACTCAGGCTCATTTGAAATACGAGCAATCTACCTTTTTTTTAAATATTGAAAACAATGATAGTAATATAATATATATATATATATGAGAGAGAGAGAGAGAGAGAGAGAGAGAGAGAGAGAGAGAGAGAGAGAGAGAGAGAGAGAGAGGTTATGCAATCAGTTCCATGTATAACCAGAGACAGCCTCTGTAGCACATTGGCCGTTACTAAAGTCATTAGAATTGATTATTACATTCTATAATTAATGCATTGAATTTTCATTATCATTTGTGCATTTTATATATTGCAACATTGTCAGAATAAACTCTCATTGAAGCTGTGCTTAGGTTTCTGCCACACTCCCCAGGTATTCACTATTCTTCTTTGAATGGGTTTTGTATTCAGCCCTGCCAGTGTGCAGCTCACCAATACGGTCTTTGATATAGGTCAGCCGTATGGTAATTGTGGCCATTCTCTTGTTTGGTTTCTTAGTAGAAAAAGTCATAAATAGCAAAATGCAACTGAAAGACATGTGTCAACACCGCTTAGTGAGAGAGAAATCCCATTTCAGCGTTCTAAAGCAGTGCCCTGAATTCATTTTCTAAGATCTGCCTTATAAAATATGTATAGGTTTCCTTGCAACAGTGTCAAATACATCTCTGAGGTCTGAGCTTAACACTTAAGACGAAATAAGATTAAATAATACTTAACAAAATATACACTGCACTCTTTGCAAACATTACTGTTTCCCAAAGTAGATCTGCAATATCAGTCGTATTTGTGTAAGTTCGTATAGACTTTATGCTGGGTTTGAAGCCGTTATGCACTATTTTGTTGCCACCAGTTAAAATACTATGCAAAATCAACCATACTGTAAATGTGACTCTGCCTACATTTCTGTAAAACCTAAAAATTGGTCTTAAAGGGTATATTTCGCTGCAATTTTCAGAACTTTTTAAACTTAACCGAAACAAAAGCAAACACGAATGCATTTGTAAAAAAATGCATTTGCTGAAGCAAGCATGCCTTGCCGTGCAATAATAATCTATTTATAGTTTAATAATTTTATATAACTTATGTGTAATAATTTACATACAATGTATTATATATTCAAAACAGAAGCCATGGAGCATGACATCCTGTTGTCCATTTTCATTGCAGAAGTACTTTAAGATGTAATGTGTCCCTTTAGAAAAATTTGTCTGAAAATAGCTGTTTACATAACAAAAGTTATGATGCTCATAAATTCAGAAAATAAAACATCCCTCTGGAGACTTTCTAGGGCAAATGTTATTCTCCACCATTAATCTCGCAAACACTCAAGTATCAACATATGTAGGTAAATCATATTATATTTGCCTTACAATTATAACATGATGAAAACACAATTCAGTGTATTAAAATAATTATAAATTAACCTCGGAGACCTTAACGTCAGCACACACAGCTTTCATTCAGTGGTTATTGCAGAGCAGGGTTAAAAGGCTCTGACTTTTAAGCAATGACATCCAAACCCCATGTGGCGACACCAAAGAGACTCGCCACCAAAGCATTATAGATGGCTAATTAAATTAGTCTATTTTTTACTATGAAGGGATGAACTTCAGTCAAAATTCCACAACCAATTATCGCTCTCTTGCTTTACAGTTACACTTAAAAAGGTTAGAGCAGAGCCCGTCATCAAAGCGTTCTGCTGGAATTGCTCATATATGAGATTCAAGGCGAAGGAAACAAATTATATTATGGCAGTTTGATTCTAAATTTGTGTGTGATACTTATTTTTATCTCTAATTCATGTACGTCAGAGCTGTATAATTATTGACCTCAAATGACATCAATCAAAATTTGTTGAAGCACAAAGGCCAGACTCTGAGCAAGATATTGAGGTTTGTTTGTCAGGTGCCGTTATTGATTTTTGGCAGAAAAGAAATGAAACTGGCTATAATATAAAAATATATATATTTTATGACTCATTTGAGATACTTCATGAGTTGCTCCATTTTACATTGTGTAAACATTTAAAATACATTTGATGTAACTGACACTTTGTCTTAGTCGACTCTAGACGGAACTGCTATTCAACAGTTTAGTAAGAGATATTTAAATTGATCAAAAGTCTCAGTAAATATATTTATAATGTCATATTTATTTAATATTTCAAATGCTTTCATTTCTATTCATACTAAAATAAGAAAAAAAGTATTTAAAATTAAAAGAATATTGCACAATATTATGAATTTCTGATCAAATAAATTATCAGTAATCGCCTTGGGGAGCATTGGGACTTATTTTCAAAAACATAAAATCTATAGATATAATGGTAGCACTTTATAATAAGGTTCATTAATTAACTACATTAGTTAACATGAACTAAGAATGAACAATACCTCTACAGCATTTATTAATCTTAGTTAATGTTAAGTTCAGCATTTACCAATGCATTATTAAAATCACAAGTTGTGTTTGTTTACATTAGTTAATGCATGAACTAATATTAACAAACAATGAAAAACCGATATTATCAATATAGTGCATACATACACTACTACTTGATATCAACTTTAGAACCCTTAGAATTAAACAAGTCTTTTTTTGGCAGTTGTGCCTTTAAGAAGTAAGATACAAAAGTCCCAATTATGACATAAAAAGTTATACTTATTTCAGAATTGTGAGAGTAAAAATTTAAATAAATCATAATTATCAGATAAAAAGCCACAATTACAACCCGAATTCCGAAAATGTTGAGATGTTTTTTTTATATATAAAATAAAAACAAAGAATTTAGATTCACACGAGCCAATATTTTATGCACAATAGAAAATAGATAACATAAATATTTAAACTGATACATTTTAAAGTTGTATGCATAAAATGAGCTCATTTTAAATGTGATGCCTGCTACAGGTCTCAAAATAGTTGGGGCGGGGGCATGTTTACCATGGTGTAGCATCTCCTCTTCTTTTCAAAACAGTTTTAAGACATCTGGGCATAAAGATTATGAGTTTCAGTGTTGGAATTTGGTCCCATTCTTCCCTGATTTCAAGCTTCTGAAGAGTTTGTGGTTGTCTTTGACATATATTTTGTTTAATGATGCGCCAAATGTTCTCTATAGGTGAAAGATCTGGACTGCAGGCTGGCAAATTCATCACCCGGACTCTTCTATTACAAAGCCATGCTGTTGTTATAGCGGCAGTATATGGTTTTGCATTGTCCTGCTGAAACATACAAGGCCTTCCCTGAAATAGACGTCATCTGGAGGGGAGCATATGTTGCTCTAAAACCTTTATATATCTTTCAGCATTCATAGTGCCTTCCAAAACATGTAAGGTGCCCATACCGTATGCACCCCCATACCATCAGAGATTCTGGCTTTAGAACTGAATGCTGATAACATGCTGGAAGGTCTCCCTTCTCTTAAGCCCGGAGGATACGCGGCCGTGATTTCCAACAAGAATGTCAAATTTGGACTCGTCTGACCACAGAACACTTTTCCACTTTGAAACGGCAGATTGTGTTTACCAGCAGTGGTTTCTGGAAGTATTCCTGGACCAATTTAGTAATGTCAATAACATAATCATGCCGATGAGTGATGATGCGGTGTTGTCTGAGGGCCCAAAGACCATGGGCATCCAACAAAGGTCTTTGGCCTTGTCCCTTACACATCCCTTACGAGATTTCTCTAGTTTCTCTGAATCTTTTGATGATTTTATGCACTGTAGAAGATGAGATTTGCAGAGCCTTTGCAATTTGACATTGAGGAATGTTGTTTTTAAAGTATTCCACAATCTTTTTACGCACTCTTTCACAGACTGGAGAGCCTCTGCCCATCTTTACTTCTGAGAGACTCTGCCTCTTTAAGACATGCCTTTTAAGCCCCGGTACACACCAAGCCGACTTCAAACAACTATCGGCGACGAAAGCTGACTGTGTTGTCGCCTCGCATCGGCAGGGTCGGACAAAAAAGCTACACGCGAACACACCGCACAGCTGACTGCAATCTGAATTTGTGCGTTCTCCGCTTGCGTGAGAGTTAGCTGTCTATTTCAGCAGCTATCAATAGTAAATATTCATAATTCTAACAGAGAAACTGAAACAAAGATATAAGAGATAAACGCAGATATATGAAATGTAAACGAAGCAGTGCTTGCTTACCATTTTGAATATCAGTAGCTTTGATAACTTTCATTATTTTGAGCAATTCATGTTGATATGAAAACATTCGCATATTGGAATGCTTGGGCAAGCTTGTCACATCAAAAAACAGCCTTTTGTCTGTGCCGGCTTCATTTACTTGCCTGCTTTCTTCACTTTTGCTTTAATTCTCCTGCACGGACTCGTTCGCTAAACTGAACATCCAATCAGAGTTCTCTCTCTCACCAATGGTTCGCGACGGCCCGACGCCAATTCAAAATATTGAATCATGCAAACTACCGCTGACGTGAGCCCGATGAGAGCCGACGAGTGGAACACACCAAACAAACTAGCCTGACCATTGCTCGCCGCGTCCTTATATTGGCCAACGGTCGACCATCGGCTTGGTGTGTACCGGGCTTTATCACTAATCATGTGATAGACCTGATGTCAATTAATGTAATTAGTTTCTAGATGTTCTCCCAGCTGAATCTTTTCAAAATGTTTTGCTTTTTCAGCCCTTTGTTCACCCCGTGCCAACTTTTTTGAGACCTATAGCAGACATCAAATTTGAGCTCATTTAGTGGATACAAGTGTATCATTTCTCCATTTGAACATATGTTCCCTATCAGTCGGTCACTCTCGACGTCACGTCGGAGGACCGACGAATTGGGATATCGCTTAGAGAGACCAATCCACTTCGAGTGTAAACTAAACGAGCCAATGCACATTGGCATGCGATTATTGCATCCAGCTGCCGCTGATCACAGCGTGAGCATAAATAGGCAGCAGGTACAGCGCATATTCAGCTTTTCGCTTCGGAGCCGAGCGGTTACATCGTTCTGCTCCTGACTTCTGCTGAACGAGTGAATTCAACGAGTTGAGCACGCCGGAAGACTCTCGTGCTGGTGGTACGGCCCTACAGCGGTGGTGGTTCTTCCCATGTCGAGTGGACTGCACACATCAGGCTGCACTACCCCTGTTTGTGTTGCAAATGACCATCTCCCTGTTTGCTTCAGCATGCTAAAAGAGTTTTTCCCTAAAAGAGCATTCACGGGTGCGCCTTTTTTAAAGACGATGTTGCATCTGGCAAACTTGACGCGTCTTTATAAAGACGAGTTGGGTTTTGCTTCAGACAACGTGTCACCCGTGCGTTTCTGGATGCGGTCGCTGCCTGGCGCTGGGTGAATGGTCACGTTCACTGCCTCACGTGCCTGGGGCAGCACGCTGAGGTGGCGTCGTGGATGAGTCATCTTCTCACTGTGAATGCTCATCTCGGAGTTGCGGCCAGGCTCCGTTACCTCGACAAAGGGGCGGAGCTGTTGCCTCCGTCTCGATCTAGTTCTCGTCCTGGCTGCAGACAGGCGAGGTCTACTCAGGCGGTAGCACGGCTGGTCTGAGGACTACAGTGGTGGCAAACCCTCAGGGGACCATCGCTCCTCTTGCGCTCCGCAACCAGTTGAGCTGCCAATGGAACGTGCTGGGCCCTCTAAAAGGAGCGTACCAGCAGTATCCTTGGTGCTCCTCCCGGCGACCAGATGTCGCTCGCTGCATCGGAGGGTGAGCCGGAGCTTCTGGAGAGGAAGATTCGGCTGCGTTGCCGCCCGGCGGTAGCAATGCCTGAGTCGGATCTGGAAGTGACGGCTATGCTTTCCGGCCACGGAAGGGTAGGGCTCAGTGGAGAAAGCCACCGTGTCCCGAACCCTCGAGGTTGGACGACTGGTTTCTCGGGTAGCGTGTGCTGGTTCTCAGCGCCCTGCCCCGGTGCCTCTCCCGGACGTGCATGAGGGGCTTACAGGTCGTGGACGGCACCTTTACTGCCAGAAACCGACCTGCTAACTCCTCCTCCCTCACCACCCTCGGTGGTGCAGCTAGGGTTACGGGGTCCCCGCGGTGGAGCGGTCAGTTGCGATGCAAGTGTGTCCCTATACTGTCTCCACCGGCAGGGCAAACCGTGCCTCCTCTTCCGGGCCTGTAGTTACTCGTCTGGTCTCATCCGGCGAGGCTTATGTGGCCTGTGGAGGCTGCCTCCACCTAATGCTACGGCGTTACTGCAGGTTCTTTTCAGGCTAAAAGCACTGAGGGACATGCACGGGGGTGGTTACGATCCGGAAGTTCTGAGAAGAGCTCCGTACCGCACCTGACCTCGCGCCACGAGCGACGAAGGTTATGGCACGGTCTCTGGGTCGTGCGATGTCCACACTTGTGGTCCAGGAGCGCCACCTCTGGCTGTGTCTGGTTGACATAGGGACGCCGACAAAGTCGGTTCCTCAAGGTTCCTGTATCCCAGACTGGCCTCTTCGGCGACGCAGCCGGTAACCTGGCCCAGCAGTTCCCGGCTGCACGGGAGCAGACTGAGGCGATCTAACACTTCCTGCCTCGGCGGGCAGCTGCTGCCTCCACCCGTCCGCCGGTTGCAGCGCCCAGCCTGCTCGTCGCCGAGGCGGCCCCTGCATCCACCCCTGCTCCCGCACCGCATCCGCAGCAGCCTCCAAAAGCGGTGCCGAGAGCTAGGTGTAGGCAGGCCGCCCGCCCGTCCTGGCCCCGTCTACTGGCGGTAAGCAGAGGAGCAAGAGGCCTCGGACGGGCGACCCAGAGAGAGAGGGAACTGCTTCGGGAGAGGGTAAGTGCATCTCTCCCTCCCCCGGAGGAGGGCCGGGTGGATAATTGTTTTTTTTTTTCAAAAATCTTGACAGGAAGAGGTTGTTTCTGTCTCTGGGTCCCAAGAGGGCTTGGAGAGTCATGGACGAATCAACTTCGAACCACACTCATCCTCCCTCTCGCCAGCAGGCAGCAGTGGGCGGTTCGAGAGCGTCATCAAAGGCTACTCACGCACCCTCAGCCAAATTATGGAAGCAGGTAAACGTGCACCGCACACTCAGACCCCTCCACGGTCCGCCACGGGCCAGGTCCCTGCATTCCACCTCGCTGCCCTACTGCGGGTACGCGTCGGTGGTCCCGATGGTCCCGCTTATGTACGGTGTCTGGGTGCGGGAGCTGCCCAGCCGTCTCGCTGGCTCCTGAGGACCATCTGACTCGGCTATGCGATTCAGTTCGCCCGGTGTCCTCCCAAGTTCAGGGCATCCACCTCACAGCAGTGAAGGCAGCCGATGCCCATGACTTGTGAGAGAATCTCTGTCCTACTGGCGTGATGGTACCGGTCCCTCCAGCCGATATGAAGGCAGGGTTTTTCAGCCCTTACTTCATTGTGCCCAAGAAAAGCGGTGGGTTACGACCAATCTTGGGTCTGCGCATCTTGATGCTCAAGATGCTCAGGCAGAACCGCATCTTCGGATGCATCCGTCCCCAAGTTCGGTCTGCAGCATTGACCTGAAGACCCGTACTTCCATGTGTCGATCCTTCCGTGCCACAGGCGTTCGCGGCGTTGACGAGCATATCAGTATAGGTACTGCCCTTCGGGCTGTCCCTATCGCCCGTGTCTTCACGAAAGTAGCGGAGGCAGCCCTTGTTCCCTTGAGAGATCAGGGCGTGCGCATTCTCAACTACCTCGACGACTGGCTCATACTGGCTCAGTCTCAGGATCAGTTATGCGAACACAGGGATTGGTGCTCGCACCTCAGCCAGTTGGGCCTTCGGGTCAACTGGGAAAAGAGCAAACTCTTGCCGATGCAGAGGATCTCTTTTCGGTATGGAGTTTGGATTCAGTCAATCAGACAGCGCTCCACGCAGGAACGCGCTCAGTCGGTGTTGAACTGCTTGAATACATTCAAGAACAGGACGGCGGCACCACTGAAACAGTTTCAGAGGCTCCTGGGGCATATGGCGGCTGCGGGCGGCGGTCACGCCCGCTGGGGCTGCTCCATATGAGACCGCTTCAACACTGGCTCCATGGCCGAGTCCCGAGGTGGGCGTGGCAGAGCGGCACGCTGAGGGTCCAAGTCACTCCAGCCTGCCGCCAAACCTTCACCCGTGGTCAGACCTTTCATTCCTTCGGGCGGAGTGCCCCTGGAACAGGTCTCCAGGCACGCTGTGGTTTACAGACGCCTCCGCCAAGGGCTGGGGGCCACGTTCAACGGGCATGCAGTGTCAGGGGTTTGGACGGGTCCCCAACTGCACTGGCACATCAACTGCCTAGAGTTGCTGGCAGTACACCTGGCCTTGAACCGTCTCAAGAGACGCTTACGAGGCGAAACATGTACTAGTCCGCACGGACAACACGGCGACCGTTGCGTACATCAACCGACAAGGTGGTCTACGCCCCGTCGCGCATGTCACAACTCGCCCGCCACCTCCTCCTCTGGAGTCGGAAGCATCTGAGGTCGCCGCGCCATTCATATCCGGGCTTGCTCAACCGGACAGCCGACGAGCTGTCACGAGCTGCGCTCCCGGAGAATGGAGACTCCATCCCCAGACGGTCCAGCTGATTTGGCGGCGTTTTGGACTCGCACAGGTAGACCTGTTCGGCGTCCCTAGAGACGTCGCATTGCCAGTTGTTCTACTCCTGACCGATGGAACACTCGCACGGACGCACTGGCACACAGCTGGTCAGCGGGGCCGTCGCAAATATGCATTTCCCCAGTGAGCCTTCTCGCACAGACTCTGTGCAAGGTCAGAGAGGAAGAGGAGCAGATCCTGCTCGTGGCACCATACTGGCCTACAGGACTTGGTTCCCAGAGCTGATGCTCCTCGTGACAGCCCCTCCCTGGCAGATTCCTCTGAGGAAGGATCTACTGACTCAGAGACGGGGCACCTTATGGCACCCGCGTCCAGACCTCTGGAAACTTCATGTCTGGTCCCTAGACGGGACGCGGAGGTTCTAGGTGACCTACCCCAAGAGGTAGTTGACACCATCACTTCGGCGAGAGCACCGTCTACGAGACACGCTTACGCCTTGAAGTGGAGACACGCTTACGCCTTCGACCTGTTCGTCGAATGGTGCTCTTCTCACAGAGAAGACCCCCGGAGATGCCCGATCAGAGTCGTGCTATCCTTCTTGCAGCAAGGGTTGGAGCGAAGGCTGTCTCCCTCCACCCTCAAGGTCTATGTGGCCGCGATTGCTGCCAACCACCGTCAGGTTCCTTAGGGGGCTAGAAGGCTGAATCCTCCACGCCCCCCCTCTATACCCTTGGGACCTGTCCTTAGTGCTTAGAGCACTACAACAGGGCCCGTTTGAGCCCTTGCAGACAGTCGAGCCCAAGTTTCTTTCAATGAAAACTCTGCTCCTGCTTGCACTGGCCTCCATCAAGAGGGTTGGGGACCTGCACGCATTTTCGGTCGACGATTCGTGCCTACAGTTTGGACCGGCGGATTCCCAGATAATCCTGAGGCCCCGGCCCGGCTATGTGCCCAAGGTTCCCACTACTCCATTTAGAGACCAAGTGGTGAGCCTGCAAGCGCTGCCCCCGGAGGAGGCAGACCCAGCCCTGGCTTTGCTTTGTCCCGTCCGAGCATTGAGAGACTACGTTGACAGGACGCAAAGCTTCAGGACCTCAGACCAGCTCTTTGTCTGTCACGGAGCGGCAGAAAGGGAATGCCGTCTCCAAGCAGAGGATGGCCCACTGGATAGTGGATGCCATCACCCTGGCTTATCAGGCACAGGGTGTGCCTTGCCCGTTCAGGTTGAGAGCTCACTCTACGAGAAGTGTAGCGTCCTCCTGGGCGGTCCTCCTGTGTTCTCACCTCAAACGGGTAGAAGCACTGAGGGGCCCCGGTTTCGGGTCGGCTTGCTAAAAACTGCTCCAGAGAGTCCACTGTAGACCCTGTCGAGCTCCTCCATCCCCTCGGCAGCTGGACGTGGCGGAGCGTCCGGCGCCAGGCCCTCACTCGATGAATCCTTGAGAACCGGTAGAGGGCTGGGTTCCATATGTAGAGACCGTTCGGATCCCATATGTGTATTTCCACGGTTAGCCTTAGAGCCCGTGTTTCCGGCAGACTTCCTGCTACTCCAAGAGGTTACAATCACCTCCAATCTTCCATATGCATCTGACTATTGTCCATATGTGTAACTGCCTCTGAACCTCCCTCGGGAAGGTAAGGGCTTCCAGCGTTCCTGTTCTGAGCTGAGCAACGTTTCCCAGTGTTATCCAGTCCTACTGAGTGGGTAGTGCCATAGCAACAGTAATGGATCTTCCTATGGGGCCCTAACCTGCCAAAAGTAATGGCACAGGAGGCCTCCACGGGACACTGGAAGGGCAGTATCCGTGGCCTTTTGGTAGGGATCCCAATTCGTCGGTCCTCCGACGTGACGCCGAGAGTGACCGACTGATAGGGAACGCGTCTCGGTTACGATAACCCTCGTTCCCTGAAGGAGGAACGGAGGCGTCACGCCCCGCCGCCACGGCTCCTGTACCACCGCTGAGCGGCGGTCCCGGCTCGGCTCCTCAGCGAAAACCTGAATATGCGCTGTACCTGCTGCCTATTTATGCTCACGCTGTGATCAGCGGCAGCTGGATGCAATAATCGCATGCCAATGTGCATTGGCTCGTTTAGTTTACACTCGAAGTGGATTGGTCTCTCTAAGCGATATCCCAATTCGTCGGCCCTCCGACGTGACGTCTCCGTTCCCTCCTTCAGGGAACGAGGGTTACATACGTAACCGAGACGTTATGTTCTCTATGTTCTATTGTAAATAAAATATAGGTGATTTGAAAGTCTTCTAATTTTCATTTTATTCAAATTTAAAAACATCCCAACATTTTCAATGTTTTGTGAAAATAGGAAATGGGCTTCCATAGATATGCATTTAAAAGTGGGCAGAGATATTCAAATTAGTAAGGATGTAGGGAGAAGCCGATTAGTCACCAGAAGAAACAGCAGCTTGTAAGTGTTCGTAATACTTGTTCATAGATCTGTTGTTTAAATTATATACTTGCTGCTAGGAAGGAATACTTCGTTTCCTACCTATTTTTAGTCTGAATTTTCGTTGAGGTTTATATTTTTGATTGCACTTACTGGTAATTATAATCATTTGCGCCTCCATTGCTCCTTGGGCAAGTGTTAGTTTCGTCTCGAGCTATTAGCACTCTGTTAGTTTATTGGCTGGGCAAATCAGAAGCTGGTCACAGCTGTTTTTCACTCTAGCCTATTAGACAGTGTATTTATTTGATGTCCGAGGGCTGACGCGGAACACACAGATGGCAACGTAATCCTGCTAACCTACGCCCTATCTCTACATCTTCGACTATACCTCTTTCTTTCTCCATGGCTCTCTGGAACTGTCAGTCAGCTGTCAACAAAGCAGACTTCATTTCTGCTTTTTCTTTACAATACACACTCAGCATCTTGGGCTTGACTGAGACCTGGATTCGTCCAGAAGACTCAGCAACCCCAGCTGCTCTCTCTAACAATTTCTCTTTCTCTCACACCCCCCGTCAGGTTGGCCGGGGTGGGGGCACTGGTCTGCACATTTCAAATAATTGGAAATACTCAACCTACTCTCCCCTATGCAATTACAACTTATTTGAATCTCATGCAATTACTGTAAAAAAAACACAAAAAAAAAAAAATATTTGAACTTTCACTTTTTCAAAATCTTCATCTTCCGGCTTGGTGTGTACCGGGATTTATAGCTAATCATGTGATAGACCTGATGTCAATTCATGTAATTAGTTGCTAGATGTTCTCCCAGCTGAATCTTTTCAAAATGTCTTGCTTTTTCAGCCCTTTGTTCACCCCGTGCCAACTTTTTTGAGACTTGTAGCAGGCATCAAATTTGAAATGAGCTCATTTAGTGGATACAAGTGTATCATTTCTCCATTTGAACATTTGTTATATTCTCTATGTTCTATTGTAAATAAAATATAGGTGATTTGAAAGTCTTCTAATTTTCATTTTATTCAAATTTAAAAACATCTCAAAATGTTTTATGTTTTGTGAAAATAGGAAATGGGCTTCATAGATATGCATTTAAAAGAGGGCAGAGATATTCAAATTAGTAAGGATGTAAGGTAAAAGGTATTTTGAAAGCAGGAATGCCAGTTCCAAATGCTTGAATGTTGACGTGAAATCAAACACTTCACCTTCCCCTCGATCTGACCGAAGGCTACAGATATGATGTATCATGTTCTTGTGAAGCTTATATCTTCCTGTCACAGGGTAATTAGCTATTTAACAGCACTAATAATAACATTCTGTATTCATCAGAGATGCTACTTTCTTCTCTCTTCAAACAGCCTAATAAAGGTCGCTTCACCATAGCAACAAGTGGAAGAAATCATTGAAGATACAAGAGGATCGCACACAGCATTTCCTGAGTCATTCTTCACACTGCTGTCATTTCTTGCACCTTTAAAATGAACTTCTCTGAGGGTTACCCACAGTCAGAGCTTACATTAAACTCCAAAAACCAAGTAATTACAAGCTTCCAGCAGAAATTTATCCATATGACATTTGTACCTGCAACTTCCTTCTTTCCCTACCACAGTGCTTTAGTGTTTAACACATCTCTAAAAAATTCTGAATTTCCAGCCAACCTAACAGGTTGGGCTCAGTCAGACTGACATTGAGTCGTACTCTGCCACATACACATCCACTATCAGCGAAAATGTCGCCCTGCTGTTCAGCACAAAACTCAAAGTGCTAAACTGCTCTTCTCACTTGGGAGGCAAATTTACCTTTAGAAAGAAAGAAAGAAAGAAAGAAAGAAAGAAAGAAAGAAAGAAAGAAAGAAAGAAAGAAAGAGTAACATATTTACAGAGTGTATTAAGACTTGGAAACACAATGTCAGATTAAATGCTGACAGAGTGAGTCACATCAAAATTATTTACACATTTGTACCATCAATAATACAAGTAGTGCTATTATTCATCATATAAATACACCTAAAGAACATAATACATTCAAGCCCAACAAAGTAAGTTTGGAATTCATAATTTCAATAAGAAACTATTCTGGTAAATGATGGTATACTTCAGTGTATCTGTAATAAATCAAACAATATTAACTAATAATTGAAGTAATAATATTAAAGTTAATTTGTAATAGCATTTACATTTCCTCTTTACATTTTTTTGTGAAATGTCTATTTCCATATTGCATTCATACTAAATAAACTAAATATTGTATTCAATTATTTATAACAATTGAAATTCAGCAAACATCTAATGTAATACTATCTGATCCAATATATATAATATATATGATAATTTTAACCTCTTATATTAATACATCAGAATCCTGAATACAGATCTATTTTGAATATAATATATTTATGAGATTATAAACATTTAAAGTCAGTAAGAATAAGAATTATCAAAAGTAACAGTAAAGACATTTATATTGTTAGAAAATATGACATTTTTATAAAAAAAAAAAAAACATTTTTTACTGTTTCCTAAATATTTGGCAGCAAAACTGTTATCAATAGGAAATGTTAATAAGGAGCAAATCAGCATATTAGAATGATTTCTGAAGGATCATGTGACACTGATTACTGGAATAATGATGTTGAAAATTCAGATTTCCCATCATAAATTACACTTTAAAATATATTACAATAACAAACAGTTACATCAAATTGTAATAATACGTCACATTAATACTGTATTTTTAGATTGAATAAATGCATCATTGGTAATAATAATAAGGTTTAAAAACAATAACAAATTGTACAGACCTCAGACTTTTTAAATGATAGAGTAAAATGTAATGAAACCTAAAAGTTCAGTTATTTCTATTAGTAGTAATTCCTGTGGATATAAATAGTATTCAAATGGCGTTATTTTCTGAAAATGACCAATATAGCAGACACAAAACACTGTGCGTATATTATAATTATATACTTATAATACACTGTTATTATAATTATTTATTATAATTTATAATATAAACAAAAAGTATCATATTTGATTGACAGATACACACCATTTCCATAAGTACAGAAATAAACCGAGGCAACATGCAAAATAATAATTACATGAAAAAATTATAATTTGGTTCTTCCTGACAGCTTGAAGACCATTATCACAATCTAACTGATGAAGAAGTAAAGTCATTTATGCTTAATTATCAGTTCATGAGTCACTAACACCAAACGTAACTAAAATGTACCGTTCAAATCCTAGGAATCATTCGGAGCAAATGAAATTAAGAGACATTATTAGGAACATCATTATAAAATCACTCAGAGGTGAAAGCATCAGTAGGCAAATGTTCAATTCTTGTAGAGGAAATGCAAGGCATATCGAAACCATTCAGTTTAATTCTCACAATACTGTTGAACAATTTAGTTCAGCGCTGGCTGTAATGATCTATAATAACAACTCCTCGTCTTGCTTCCTGCTATCATCTTCATGCAGAAAAACCTTATTATTTAGGAAAACACACAGGCTGATTATTTGAGAATATAACCAATGCTCTCTGCTCTCAGAGTTGTGTATTTGAGAAGAGAAGTTTATGAAAGCTTCAGACACCATACACTTCAAATAAAGTTTATTTATTGGCTTCAATAGCTGCTTTTCCACCATCAGGCCAAACTATTCTCGTTGCTTAACTGTTCCACTCCACGTGTATCCAGCCCAGTCAGTATATACAGAATTGGTTTGGTTATCAACTGTGGGGCATTTACATATGGTGTGAGATGGAAATAGATGGAAAGAGTAGTGTAGTTCTGCATTACTGAAAAAAGTTGACATAAATAACTGTCATTATTTACTCCTCATGTTTATCAGTGGAGCACACATTTTATTCACTGATAATGTTCCCTGAAGTGATTCAGATTCAGAGTCATATTCAGAGTCATAAAATAAAAAAAAGGCTACATCATAATCACATGGAGTGTCACTGACTTAAATTTCAGTCCATCTGACTTCAGAACAATTACAATATAGCACATAAGGCATGTGTACTACTCTTCTGGTATTCATGTTGCTGTTCTGTTATTTTTGGAATAGCCTTGGCAGACTTTTCTTAACAATAGTCATTTCCATCCAAATATTGTGCTTATATTTCACCTTTTATTTATAGAGGGTCTCAAAACCTACAGGTTAATGAGCTGGTGCCATAACCATAATCAGACATTCTAATCAATGCAATTAATGTGAGTTTCCCTACAAGACAAACACAGTCTTTGCCAGTATAAACTTGGTTTTGCTTTTTATGAAAATATAGCCTGTCCTGAATCAACAAGGATTTCTGAAGACCGGAAATAACTGACTATGCTGACGAAGCAAGTAAACATCCCAGCTTTTAACATTTTGGACTTCTCAAATCCATGACATGGCAGGTATTATGGAAATGGAAAAATTTTACTCCTGTTAACGGAAAACTTAAATTATTAATTTAAACAATTTTTTTTTGAACAACATGAGGGACAGTAAAACATGACAGAATGTCTTTTTTTGCGTGAACTATCCCTGTAAAAGAAGAAGGTCCAATATTTCAGTCAGTTTTATATTAAAAAGTGGCAGTAAAAGACAAGGATGGTCAATCGTTGGACAAACACTCAGAAAAGTGCTTTCACTTTCTTGTTCAAATCAGTTTTATCAACATGACTCAGGCTCTCAGTTCAGACTAAATAAATGTGGCTTTGTATAGTTCCATTCTAGGGTCGTTTTAGGTATAACAAAGTTTTGCAGTTAGCAATTTCAGCCCTGAAGTTGCTTATACAATGCCTGCAGGCAGAATGAAATGTACAGCAACAAACTAGCAAACTAAAGTTTCGAGCAGCGCTGACAAACTGCAGATGACAATCTGACAGCCAGCGCACACACTCTACTGCATGCGGTTGACATTAAGCAGTTATATGGCACACTTCATTCACTGAATCTCTAAAAATGTTACATCACCAGTATTTGCAACATCCAGTGTCAAGAAGATGGTTGCTAATCCAATTCATTGCAAACTAATTCAGCAGATGGAGGTCTTCCATACTTGCTGAGCCAGCAGAATGTTTCAGTTTCATGCATATATTACAATTTGGTTCAAATTTCACATTTTTAATGAATAATGAGTCAGATGTATGTTTCTAAACCTGTTGCATACATAGGAATCACAAAAGAATCTAAAAGAGGCCACATTATTTATATCAGTTTCACCTGGAACCCACAGAGACCCCGTCACCATGGGAACTGTGGAGGTGATTGGGAAAAGATTTCACATCTTAGGCTTATCCAACCTGAAACACAGGCAGTTGTGTTCCATGAGATGCCAGCCTCAGCCCAGTATCACTGAAATGCAAACATATCTTCTCAGAAGAGAGCATGGCATGAATTCCCTTTGCGCCACATCAGCAGCAGTCAACAACGCCAGCTGATAGGATTCCCCTCCCACACCGTACAAGAGAAGAAGAAACCTCACCCATCTGTTTCTTTCTTACTCAGGGGTTGTGTTTAGGTTAACCAGTAAACTTTTTTAGGCTAATACAAAGAGATATATATATATTTAATCATTTTCTTGTTGCTTAAAAAAAACAAACAACAACAACAACAACAACAAAAACTGTTATTTGTTGCAGCAGATATACAGGCCTTCACAATAAAGGTGTTTTGTTTGTTGGTGATGTTTCAGATATGCCGACATTTGATGTCAGCTAAATTTGAATTTGTATTAATATTAGCTGTTATAAAGATGTTTACCTGCCATTTGCTGAAATGTAATTAAAATCAAAAGGTGAAAATACTTTTTTGGTGTCCGAAATTATGAAATAACCTATTGCTATTTATGCCATTATAAATCAGATTTTCTTAGAGAAAAACTCAGCTAGTTCTTTCTTTCTTTCTTTCTTTAAAATAAGATATCATAGAGAATGTTTATGAGAATAAATGTGAATAATCTACAGTGACATTAACTTGTCAGAGTCTGAAGGCAAAGAAAGCTGAACATTTTCATTTAAAGGGGTCATCGGATGCCCATTTTACACAAGTTGATATGATTCTTTAGGGTCTTAATGAAAAGTCTAAAACATACTTTGGTTAAAATTTCTCAATGATAGTGTAAAAAACACCTTTACCCTGTATAAATCAGCTCTGTTTTTATCAAGGCATTATATTCCATGTTGCTTTAAATGCAAATGAGCTCTGCTCGTCCAGCCCCTCTCTTCCATGAGGTGATTAGCAGTACTGTTTACTTTAGCTTCAAAACTGGCTGACTAGCAAATATTATATTTGTGCGAACATAGATGCATTTAGGCAGATCGGGAATCGACGCATTCCCTTCAAAACGAAAGTAACGTTAAACCTCTGTGTCTTCAGTGGCTCAGATGTCGAGTCAATGATGACTGCTACATCCATTATTACATCCAACAACTAAACACTTCAGTCGCTTAATCTGAGACATTCTTGTCTTCCCCTGCACCGGATTCGACACAATGGCGGACAGTTTTCAGCTCACTCAGCTAAGTTAAGACGGCCCTGTCAATCAATTATCATGGGAGCGGTCTGTGCAGAACTTTGTCATTCTGACTGGAATCTCAGAATAGCCTGATTTGAGAAAGGGGATTTTAAAATAGGAATAAAATACAAAAAACACTAGGTGGGTTTTTTATCTTTATAGGATGAACGTGTACACACACTTCCAACACACATTTATGTTCAAACAACTTAAGTGAATTTCGTATCCGATGAAACCTGTAAATGACAATAGTTATTTTAATTTAATGAAGAGTTTAATAAAAAGTGATGTCATCATTTACTCGCATCTTTCCAAACCAGTACGAAATACCAGTGAAAAACAAAAGATATTCTGGATATTGTTTTCATTTTCAACTGTTTTGTCCTTATAATGGAAAAAACAAACAAACACTGAGACATTATTAAAAATATATACTGAACAAAATTATAAACGCAACACTTTTGTTTTTGCCCCCATTTTTCATGAGCTGAACTCATAGTATAAGACTTTTTCTATGTACACGAAATGACTATTTCTCTCAGAAATTGTTCACAAATCTGTCTAAATCTGTGTTAGTGAACACTTCTCCTTTGCAGAGATAATCCATCCACCTCACATGTGTGGCATATCAAGTTGCTGATTAGACAGCACGATTATTGCACAGGTGTGCCTTAGGCTGGCCACAATAAAAGGCCACTCTAAAATGTGCAGTTTTACTGTATTGGGGGGGGGGGTTGAAATGTGGAGCTTCTGGGCTGGTGTGGTTATATGTGGTCTGCGGTTGTGATGCCGGTTGTATGTACTTTAAAATTCTCTGAAATGCCTTTGGAGATGGCTTATGGTAGAGAAATGAACATTCAAATCACGGGCAACAGCTCTGGTGGACATTCCTGCAGTCAGCATGCCAATTGCATGCTCCCTTAAAACTTGCGACATCTGTGGCATTGTGCTGTGTGATAAAACGGCACATTTTAGAGTGGCCTTTTATTGTGGCCAGCCTAAGGCACACCTGTGCAATAATCATGCTGTTGAATCAGCATCTTGATATGCCACACCTGTGAGGTGGATGGATTATCTCGGCAAAGGAGAAGTGCTCACTAACACAGATTTAGACAGATTTGTAAACAATATTTGAGAGAAATAGGCCTTTTGTGTACATGGAAAAAGTCTTAAATCTTTGAGTTCAGTTTGATGAAAAATGGGCGTTTATAAAAGTGTTGCGTTTATAATTTTGTTCAGTGTACATTCTTGTTTTGCCCCCCAATAGGCCAATACGGGTTTGGAACAACATGAGGGTGAATATTTCGTTTTTGGGTAAACTGTGTTATTTCTCATCTCAGCCTCTACACAGATATTTGAATTGCCTGCACTTGGAGTTGAGAATGACAGTCTAACACACTCCGTTAGACTCAGGAGAACCCACATTTTCTTTATAGTCTTTATCTTCCTCTTCCCTGTGTTCCTGCCCTAGTGTGATTTTTCTTGTCCTCTGCTGCCATGTAATTTGTCTAAGCTTTGAGAGTACAGTTCTCTGACAGCTGTGATTGACGTGAGGTTAATGGTCTGACCACCAGTGACCTGGAAAGTCGTATTCTTACTTTTCACTTTCTTTAAATGTGATTTACTATCTCATGAAATGCAAAAATAGCTCCCTATGGCACATTCACACAGAGGGAAGAATGTCACCATGAATATCAAGATTGTGCTTAGCTTTTATATTCCAGTCTTTATGTGGCATCCAGTATTTAAAAAGGTTCGAAGCTTTTTCACTAAACAATTCATTTTCATCCATACAAATTCACTTGCTAAAAGGAAGAAAAATCACAAAGCACAAGTACAATCTGTACTTTTAGATAATATCATATTAGTGAAATAATAGTCCACTTCAAGGGTTAGTTCACCTAAAAATGAAAATTATGTAATTGACTACTCATACCCCGTAAGACCTTCGTTTGTCTTTGGAAAACAAATTAAGATGTTTTTAATGAAATCTGATAGTTTTCTGACCATCCATAGAAAGCAATGCAACTACCATAAACAAGGCCCAGAAAGGTAGTAAGGACTTCGTTAAAATAGTCAATGTCTATTTGAATCAGTGATTCAACTGAAATGTTTTGAAACTATGAGAATACATTTTGTGCATAAAGAAAACAAAAATGGCGACTTTATTCAACAAGTCTTCTCCTCTGTGTCATTCTGCGCGCTCACGGGAGTGTCACAATGCAGTAGAGACTTACCCATAATAGAATAAATCTACATTTCAGTTGCATTGCTGTCGATGTATGGTCAGAAAGCTCTTGGATTTCATTAAAATATCTTAATTTGTGTTCCGAAGATGAACGAAGGTCTTACTTAATGACAGAACTTAATTATTTTTGCGTAAACTGTCCCGTTAAGAGTACAGTGAACAGAGAATACATTTTTAGTAGTTATAGGGACTACTGAACAGACATTTAGAAGTTTATTTTAAAATGGTATTTAAAATAAAATAAAGTTACGTAAACACTATAAGTTCCATCAGGTAATGGAAACTTTTACACACACTTATGGTCTTCATCCTCAACTTGAACACTTGGGTGAAATACAGGAAATACGTCACACAAGTAGTCAAGTGGTCAAGTGCAAGTGTGGGTCTCTGGACAAGGCATTTGTTTCTTAAAACACTTATAAAAGCACTTATAAGTACACTTGTAAAACACCTTGCAATAATCTCAAAACGTTTGATAAAGTACAATTCAAAATGTGTTTTAACAAACACTTGTGCTTTGAAGAAGTACACTTGTTTTGGTGCGTTGACTGAAGTACATGTAATAGCTATAATAATTAATCATTCGTTAAATTTATATAGCGCTTTTCTGGGTACTCAAAGAGCTTCACATGGAAGTGGGGAATCTCCTCAACCACCATCAATGTTGCAGCATCCACCTGGATGATGCGACGGCAGCCATATTGCGCCAGAATGCCCACAACACACTAGCTTATTGGTGAAAAGGAGATAAGATAATGAAGCCAATCAGTATATGGGGATGACTAAGAGAACAGGGAGGATGGACTGAGGTCAATGGGCGAATTTAGCCAGGATGCCGGGTTAACAACCCTACTCTTTTTCGAATGACATTCTGGGATTTGTAATGACCACAGAGAGTAAGGACCTCGGTTTACCGTCTCATCCGAAAGACGGTGCTTATTGACAGTATAGTGTCCCCATCACTATGGGGCATTAGGACCCACACAGACCACAGGGTGAGCACCCTCTGCTGGCCTAACTAACACCTCTCCAACAGCAACCTAGTTTTCCCAGGAGGTCTCCCATCCAGGTACTGACTAGGCTCAACCCTGCTTAGCTTCAGTGGGCAACCAGTCTTGGGCTACAGGGTGTTATGGCTGCTGGCCATAAAGCACTTTATTATCATTTTAACTGTAGAAACACAAAATATATCTTGAAAAGTACGTTTTTTTCTTCCACATAGTGAAAGTGAATTGGGCCGGTGTTGTTTTGAACAAATGTTTAAACATTTTTCAAAATACCTTCTTTTATGCTGCACAGAGAAAAAGGAAGATCTGGAATGATATGAGGCTGAGTAAATGATGACTTTTTATGAAAGAGCATCCTCTGAGTAATCAAATATTCTTCTAGGATGGAATGGCATTCTCTCTGCTCTCTGATTGGCTTTTGGCTGTAGGAGGAAATTAAACCCATTCAGTGCAGTAGAAATCAACACATTTACACTCATGCATAAACAGATGAGAAGACCATTCCTCATCTTATAAAAAAAGGCTATACACATCATACCACAGAAACAATGTCACTGCAAATGTACATATTTGCAATTGAAACATTAACAAATTTAAATGTCATATGCAAGTAAATTAGGAAGCCGTATTTTATATTTGCGGTTTATATGTTGCTTGTAGAAATAGATTTTGTCAGAATAAAAGCTTATCACTGAACATCAATGAAGCCCCATACTGGTGTAGTAATGGCAAAGTGTCAGTGCCCGTTCATATTCAAAACTTGGGTTTCAATAAAGCCTCATGGGGGTTTAATAAAAAAGCCAAACAAACCAAACTGTTAGAATATTAACTATTAGGCTTTCCTTGGATGATGAGTAAATTAATTCATATTAATAAGAAATGGCGTGCAGCTTATTCCACCTGATTACTGCATTACACAGATGGGAGAGATTAATTAAATCATCTCACCTGAGCCATGTCTGAATCACATCCAGCCATCTGAAATGTCAGCAGATTTAACACAAGCCTCTTCACTTTATACCAGATCAACACATTTTATTAAAAAAGCACCCCATGACAGCCTCCACATACAGTATTATGAAATGTATACGCTAATTAAAAGGTACAATAAAGTTACTCAGCTTAGAGTCAACGAAATGCTTTAAACTTATCAAAGATTATCACATATGTTTTTAGATAAGCCTCAATTTGTAACCTATACATATTTAAAATACATATTTAAATATTTAAGGATTTAAATTTTCATGATTTTCATGACTGGCCATAAAGCAGCAATCTGCAACACCGGTTTTAAATCAAAATTTGATTTGGTTTTCAAAAGAGGTTGTTCTTGAAGGATAAGGCAGTTAAAAGGTAAATTGGACTCAACAGCAATCCCACAAATTGGTAGTAAAAATGTTGCAATGTTACTCCAAGAAAGAAGTCATACTATAAGTGCCAAGCAGCAAAAACTAAAGTGACCAATTTCATTCTCAGAGTCAGAGAAAGAGTGCAGTGAAAATATTATTACAATTACTACAACTGCTTTCTATTTGACTATATTTTAAAATGTAATTTATTTATAGGTAATTTGTCTTACTGTCATGTTTGAAAAATGGAATGCCTCCTTGTTTAAAAAAAAGGTTATAATAAATCCAATGGCTCCAGTCAGTGTTTGTTCAGCTCATGTTGCCTGAAATGTTTTGACTAATCTGATGGTATACAGTACACAAGTTTCTCTGCATCCGCACCAGCCACTAGTGAAGGTAGTGCAGCTGTCAGCCACACTGTCTCTTCATTTATCCTCAGCTGAAATGGCCTTGCAAAGCGGGAGTCCACACAACACTAGAGCTGTCAATCAATCATCAGTTAATTAAATCTACTCCCCATGGCTGTAGACAGGAAGTGAATGTACAATTGATGTGAAGGAAAAAAATATTTATCTTCCCAAGGCTAGATTGATTTTGAAGAGTAATATTTGTGTCATCTCCCACGTAAACGCTTCATTTGAGAGTGAAGCGGATCAATGCAGGCTGCACGCTGTGAATGAGAAACGTGCTCCGGTCTGAGCGGTGAGAAGTGTGCGAGTGTGATCACACACCTGCATCCCCAAACACCTGCTCATACTGGCATATCATCTCGCATGAATATGAAGAGCCTCAACTCTGTTTAAATGAGTATGGATGCTTTGCTCTCTTGTTTTCACTATTTCAAGATAAAACATCATTTTTTATCCAGTTGCTGCTGTGGCCTGCCAGTCTCTGCTGGCACACGAGCAGCTGAAATGTGGGCTAGTGGAGGTGCTGAAGAATGCATTGGCAGAGAGATTCAGATTATCACAAGCTCATAAGCTTGGATATTCTTTAGCTACAGCTGGGTATTTTACTCTTAAAGCGATAGTTCACTCAAAAATGAAAACTCGGTCATCATTTCCTCACCCTCATTTTGTGACAAACCTCTTTTTATTTTTATGTTTTTATTTTTAAAGGGTTTACATGACACCATTTTCAACTAAAAATATATATTTTTCTTTCTGAAAATGCATACATTTGAGTACATATTATTAAAGTGCACATTTATTATACTGTTATTATCTCCATGTAAACTATAAATCACAAATTTGTGAAAACATGTGTCATGCACAATTTCTTTACAAAGTGATATTGCCAACTACCGGCCTGGCAAACATAATATAGCATTTTAAGTCCTTTTTGTGGATCTATGTGAACTGGATCGTTTTGACCATCTGTATACAAATCTTTAAAAAAATGGAAGGAAAACTTTTGCATTTTGTAGTACATTGTTGTTACATAAACGTATCCTCAGATCTGAGTTGCGCTTGTGTTTAATTCAAACATGGAACATTTAGATACCTCCCAACAGGTTTGATTGTGAGGTTTGGCGTCTATTACTCACAAAGTTATTGTATTATTTTAGAAGATTTGAAATAAATTAACATAAACCACATGTATGGTACACTTCTGTGTGCTTTTCGTAGGGTTGTGTATTGACACAGATTTCACTAATCTATTTGATTTTGATTCACAATATTCGATTCCATTCTAATCTCGATTCAATATTGATTTGTTTTGATATACTGTCTGTATATCAGATACAGTACATGTCAATTTTTCTTCAGGAAATCTCTCTCAACTAATGATGTAAAATATGCAGGGAGCCTTGTCTGTAGGTACATTACTATTAAAGCTTAAAATTGACAACAGTCTACATTTAATTATAATTATTTCTACTTAAATTGATTGTTAAAACAGAAATATTTAAATCACTCCAAAAAACTGCTTTCATAAAAACAAGTTTTTATGAAAGAGATGATCAGTTCAATGTGCCACTTAAACGGAGGCAACTACAGCTGTTACGCCACATTAAAGGGACTCTATTATGGGTAATGAAAGGTTCATAATTTGGTTTTGGGAGTCCCCAACAATAGGTTGACATGCATGCAAGGTCAAAAAACACTTTCATTGTCTTATAATATTAATTTATTTTGACCTTGTTTGCTCAACGACTCCCAAACAATTTGTTTAAAGATACATTTTTCCAAACCCCTCCTTTGTGTGATGCTAATCTGCGATGATTGGTCCCATTTACATTTCATCGTGCCTGCCTGATAAAGCAGCGTTTGTGAGCACAGTGCTGCTTTGTGTACAGTGTTAACGGGGAAACCACTATTTTACCGCTCCTAGTGGCAAAGAATGAATTTGCATTTTCATTCAGACAAACGTGAAAAGACCAACAAGTGGCAGGGCAATATGCTAATGTTTCATTTTGACCTCAACATGAAACGGCTTGGGATTCGTTTTAAAAACGACTTGATTCAATGATTCAGAGTAGACTCTTTCTTTTGAGAGTCAACATCTTTATTCACCGTGCACTTTCAGATTTAAAACGTTGCAGGATGTTTTCATTCACTTAGAGCCGTGTTACACACTGCATGAAAGGTCATTTTCAAAAAGCCATAATAGGGGCACTTTAAAGATTGTCTTTTATTGTTTGAATTTAATGATAAAATTGACTGAATCTGAAAAATGAGATTACTACAACTACGTTTTGTGCATCAACAGAAAATACCATAGACTAAAAGTTTGATCTTGGAATTTAGGATCAATATTGGTTCATGATCATCAAAATGAAGATTGACTGAAATTGATCAGTTGAAATTGTGAATCCAGCCCTACTTTTTTGTAATTTTTGGTCCTTGGAGGCCCACGTCCCTATCCACTTACATTTTAGAGAAAAATGCAGTGCGAAACCTTTCTTCTTTTGGAACCACACGAAGACGAGAAAATTATGACAATATTTCAAGTGAATTACCACTTTAAACACAAGGAAAGTCATTCTGCTTTCAATATTTCTTAAAAAACGTTATGTGCCTTTCAAAATGTATGAATGGATGCATTTATATAGTGTTTTATTGTGTACTGCTGTACACCCAAAGCGCTTCACAATCATGTGTGGGGGTGGGGGGTCTCTCCTCCCAAAATGGCAAACTTCTAAATATCTGTTAAAGATAAAAACAATTCCATCTAGTGTCGGTATTTTGGTTGTTTTTTTTACCCTGCAGCCATTTTAAGGAAGAAAAGAACAAAGCATGAAGTGCCATTCTTAGTATTTCCCAAAAGAACATTTGGATCAGAAACTTTGATTTGACATTTATTGCTTTTTTCTTTCCAATTTCCTTTGCACCTTGTATTTCTATAGATGTCTCCTAAATCTTATATGTTTCCTGTCATTTCCAGACTCAACTTATTTCTAATAACACATCCCCTTTGCCTTTGTTTAGTAACTGATTGCATCCCATTGCTTATTAAACAAGTGGCTCCACTGGGACCCTGACACATGCTGGATCTAACTGCTTTTAATTTCCAGCCTGTCCCAGATCACCCTATACGTCTGTATTAATTACTCAGAGTGATAAACAGCATGTCTTAATGAAACTGACAGCGTTGGGACTATGTGGTGGATGTGCACCTGGTCAGTGCACAGTCCAATACTCAGTGTATTTGCTGCTGGGATTTACAGAAATTAATCTTGAAATGAGCGCAGGTGTATTATACAGCCACTTACCGTTTAATCACAAATGTGTCAAAATGATACCAGTTCAATATGCAAGATAAAAGCACATGATCTACAAAATGCATGCCATTTTCTACACATATGCAAGATAAATGCATATGATCCACATGATGCAAGCCATTACCTACACCATAGCCTGATATAATGCACTTTTAATGAACATGTTTATAAGGTGACCATTTATGAGTGATAATGTATGGCTCTATTTACTACTGCTTTATTCACCCTTCACTGACAAATTTGCTAAATGGTATGATTAAAGTTAAAAATGTTTTTCAGATCCAATCTAAACCTGTTAAAAGTGAATTAAAGCTTGACGTAAATCTGTTCATCAGATGTGACCATCTCTCTTCAGAAGACTTGCATTGAACCCCTCAATTCATGTGGATAATTTTTATGAATTGTAATAATAATCTTATCATTTTTATTTTAAGAAACATCATCTTTTGAGCTTTGATATTATTTTTAGACAAATGTATATATTACATTTATAAAATATATATATTTTTTAATTTGCCCCTCCTGTATTTCATACTTTTGGTCATTTTCATTTTAAATACCGTAAAATCCTGTAGATTATCTTCCATAAGAGATTGTGTTGTACATTGCATTAAATGTACAAATTTGTTTATCATTGTACATGTTCCCTTCCAAATAAAGAAAGAATTCTATCAATTGCTTAATTAAAGAGTGTTGTCCAGTTTTCCATTTGACATGTCCATTTGAAGTGTCTCTGACTTATGAACAATATACTCAAAAATGTTCCTTACTGTGACGATGAGGCCTTTTTCTTGGAAGTATTTGACCAGGGGGATGGTGTTCTGTTTGAAATTAGTCAAGCGACGATCGATAGCTTTAGGGTTGTCATCTGGGCGACCCTGCTGCTCTGCACGATTCTCCAAACGCTCCTTCAGACGCTGATTAGAGCAGGCCAGAAACACCACCAGGTCTGGAGTACAAATCTACAGAGGAAAAAAAGGAGGTGAGTGTCTCTTAACAAGTATTGTCTCATTTCAAGTTGATATTGTTGGATATAGTCACCTTCTGACAATCAAAATCAAAGCAACTTGTGGCTCAGTGATCTGTGAAGATGTAGCTATTATGAACCACTCAAAGGGCACACGTCTGACTCATCTTCAGCTAAGATTGCCTGGCCTCTCATATGATAATGAATGATATTGGATGTGAACCACAGGCAAAGAAACACACGTCAGGTGTCTTACATTCAGTGAACATTCACACGTGAAACCACAGGAAATTCACAGCATTTTGTAATATTGAGGATTTAGAGAAATGTCTTATTTGATCTATTATTTTAGTTTGTAGGCTTTATTGTGTGCAACAATATTGTTCAGTTGCAAAGAAATCTGTTAGAGAAAGTAAATAATAGAGTTGGTTGCTATGGTTACGGACCTAGTTAAACAATTATCAAAGACTAACAAAGAAATCTAAGATGTGTGATTACACAGCTCGTTGTGTTTGCGTTCAATGTACACATATTGGCTGTTTCAACAATGCTAATGATTTGTTTTTATATAAAGCTTTTTTATATTTCATTTACAGCCTCCTTATCAAGTTTAACATGTCAAAGGTCTTAATTGTATCTGCTCGAATAGCATGTCAGCTGTGCTGTTACTTCTTTGCTTGTTGTTCAACTGAAAACCAGGACAATTCAAATACAATATGCAGAATGTGGATCTTTTGTATATTTGCCAAACTGGCAGCCCGCCTACATTGACATACGTGCATTAAGTGTTAACAAAATGATGACCTCAAATAACAGGTATTTGATCTGAAATGCACTGTCATCCTCTTAACCAGTTGCCTGTTGGAAAGCCTTTTGGGAATGTGCACTTAATTAGTCACTGGAGAGGAAAACAAGACTACAAATGTCAGTTCATAAAAGCCTGAAAGCCTGTCACAAAACAGAAAAGCAGGCTGATTATCTCAGAGGCATGGCAGGCAAAATGTCAGTGAAAGCTAAAACACTGAAATAATTTTTTTGCTATTTAAACTAAATTCTGTTCCTGCCATTCAATCCAAACTTATCTGTAAAAGGGATCTGGATTTACCGGAGGTCACGTAATTAGTACATTTCAATAACTAAGGTGGAGAAACTGGCCAATAGTTTTTTAAATCAATAATAGGAACGAAAACTTTCGACTCAATCTAATATATATAGTTTCCACTAAAATATAATACAGCACAACTGTTTTCATTATTTATATTGATACAAAACATTACTACCAAAGTAGAATATTACACATCTGATATTAATAATTGGAGTCATGGCTGTAGAAATTTCAGCTTTGATATCATAAGAATAAAAATACATTTAAAAAAATATATTTATTTAGAAAACATTTCATTTAAATTGTAATTATTTATTATTTATACAATTTACTATTGTAATTTTATAAAACAAATTAAGCTTTGGTGAACTAATGGACTTCTTATAAAAATAAAAAATAACCTTCTTAATAAACGTCACCATCGGCAACCGAGCTCCATGAGCTCCACCAGTGTGCACTCCATCCCTGACTTTTACCATTCACCCAGGACTTCATTTCCCATAATCCTTTGCCTGGACTTATTTGCACTCATCAGCAATTGCTATCACCTGTCTCTCATTACTTTACCTCAAATTAGTCTCATTAGTCTGTTGATTGTTCGCCTCTAACGTTTCCTGGTCTTCCGTGTTTCCTTGCTGTGCCTTCCCTTTGTGTTATGATCTTGGCCTGTTCCTTGTTTCATGATAATTTGCTGCCCGCCCAGACCTTTGCCTGCTCTGTGGACAACTGTTTTGGATCACCTTGGATTACACTGTTTGCTGATACAGCCTGTCTGACTACGTTTTATTAAATAACGCTGCATTTGGTTACACATCTCCGTTGTCATAGCCCTAACGTTACAATACCAGTTTTGTGAACAAATCAATCTCAGAGTCAAATAGTTTTGTAATTTTCAAATAGAATAAATTATAATAAATAAATAAAAATACTATTCTCTATCAAAGCTATAGGTTAAATTTTCAGGTAACTGTGTTTAGGTTCATGCAACCTGGTAGCAGAATATCTAAGTGTGCTTTCACACCTGTCTTGTTAGTCAATGAATCGCACAGAGTTCGTTGTCTGATTCGTTTGGGCATGTGAATGCAATGTACTCAGCGCACTACAACCAAACAAGCGTACTGAGACCTAGAAGAGGTGGTCTCGGTTCGATTGCAAACGTACTCTGGAGCGTTTCGCTTGTGGTGAGAAAGCAATCCAACGAACCAAGCGGTTTCATAATGGGAAATATGTTATATAAAACACAGCATTTGTGAGAAACTGATTTTGTTAGTGCGAATATATGTTATTGCAGTTAATAAAACACCTCTGCATATTAAAATGTTGTGTAATTATTTGCTCTTCTCTGCACATTACAAGAATGCTGTCTGGACGAAGCCTTGATTCCCACTGGCTGTATAGATAACATTTTGCGTTTTCTAGGACAGCTATAAAGCCACAATAAGCCTGTGGAGCGAACTTGTCAATCCATAGGAACGCATAGGAACGTAAACAGGTGAACTCTGACCAATAAGAGGACAGCTTTACTCACAGTTTGGTACGTTTTGCAATGTTGTCGTGAGAAAGAGAACCGAACCAAGAAGAAAATGCAACAATGTAGTAAAATCTGAAAATTAACAAAAATTGTGAATAAGTATTTAGTTCAAGTGTTAAAATGAATGGGACATATTTAACAGTTATTTCAAGGTTATTTTTCAAAAAGAAAAATTGTGGCATTGACCATGTGATTTTGTTCTAAAAACATATTTTTAAGAACTTTATGCGAAAGGTGATTTGTTCTGGATTCCATAAATCATGCATGTTTAACCTAACGAATTTCATAAAGCTAAAGCACAAGCTAAATAGAAAAATGCTGGATATGTTCCTCTGGGACGGCATTAATTGAAGATGCTGTTGGGCCTCTGAGGGTTGTCAGAATATGTCTGGCGTCTTTTTTTAAAGGGTATTACACTTAAAAACTCAGAGCCCCTCCATTTATACCTCCCATGTGTAATGCACATGACAGACTGCCAATCTACCTAACCGTGATCGTAACCCTCTGAGAAATGCTTCTGTCCCGCTCTTTTCACTTATCTCTCTGTGGAATTAGTCTTTTGCTAATCTTGAAATTCTATTAATAGAGTTCTGTTTTTATCTTCTAGTTTCCACTTGTTAGCTCATTCATTCCAGTCAGTCATTATCATGCTGCTGTAAATTCCCTTCCTTTTTAAAATTTTGTGTTACATACACCTATTGATTACTGCCTAGTAAAATACATTTTGGGGTGAATTAGTCCTTTAAGTAAGCAGGGCTGAAGCCTTGCTAACTCATGTCATTGCAGTTGAGAGCATTAATATTTTGTCCTCAGTCAAAGCACTGTGCTACATGCCAACTGTATTTAGAAAACAGCTTGATGAAACAACCTCAGGTTTGAAACACCACATTAGCAAATGCCCTTTAGTACAGGAAAAAAAAACTCATGAGCACAGTATTTTATTAAATTTGACAGTAAAGGCCACTAAAACAATAGCAAAGACAACAAAAAAACTGTTGTCTAAAAGAATAAGTCTCTATGATAAAGCTTGTGTTCCACCATAGTTGACCAAATTGAAATTATTCGGTTGGTTGCAGGAAAAAAAAACTCAACACGAAGAATGTAGCCTACAGTAGGGTTGAGCTGGTCAACTTGACAACCTCCCTTGGGCGAGTACCAAATACAGTAGAATAACACATGCTATTTTAGGTGAATATTACAACACAAATTTACTACAAAATATTTTTTTACAAAATAAATAACAGGTTAGCAATGTGCACCTAATGAGAGACGTATGTCACCCCAAACATTTGATCCATACTATATGACTACTTTGTATTCTGTTTTGTGATCTGGTAACCCTATTTTCCACAAAATTAACTATTCCATAGGTTATTTCCCTGGACGTGGAATATTCTGTTTCATTTCCCAAATCTTCACTCACGTCTCACCCATTTTCCCAGTACATAAAAATTGATTCTTCCTTTCGTTCTTTACAATGCAAGTCAGTGGATCCAAAAACAATGCCATTTGTTTTAAACTTGTAGACTTACATTAAGAGTGGCAGGGCTGGCGACAAAATATTTCCTATAGTTTGCAAAAAACAAACAAAAAGCAGTATGCGTAGTATGTTAGAATTCACAGTATTCATAAAATAGCAAACGCAAAGTTCCTCGGATGCCCTACTTCTGAAGTGTGCATCCAACATGCACTTTTATATCTCCTGAGGCCACAGGAGAGGATTTGTGAATGGCAGTGAAGCGCCACAACTGATGCTGATAGGTCATGTAACAATGACAACATGGCAAATATAGTACGTCTCGATTAAATTCACACTACACGTTCATAATATACAAATCATTTAAGTTTTAACTGTCACAAAGTTATTACTTATTTAAAAGAAGTACCCAGTAAACCCATTGATTATGCAATTTAAGATGTATACATAACTATATTGAAGTTTGGTGTTTTGATAATAATATTTCTGCTACAAATCCATATGTTTCTGTCCATTAAACTTATTGACTAATTTTGGTTGATAATCCACATTATTTCCTAATAATGTACAACTGAGCAAAGCACTGGGACCCTTTCAAGTATTTAGGTACCAATATGTATACTTTAGGTACTAATATGCACCTTTAAGATACTAAAATGCACCCCTTAGGGATTAATGCAATACAAAAGCTGCTGTTCCACTGAAATTACCTGGAACAATTTGTACCAGGAACTTTTATCCCCTAGATCTGTTGCTGTCTGCGTTTCCATCGCAGTTTAAAGTACCGTGAAAATGTGTCAAATAGTCTGGTGATGTAGGACTGCACGCGACTGCTCCTCCCAGTCTAAGGCCGTTTCTCAATACCAAAGTATGCAAATTTCGGACTTGCATTCCCGGTAGTTTGACATCGCAAGTTAGACTTGAGAGTGTGAACTACCAGGGACAGGATGACGCAAGTCTGGTAATTCTGCAAATGGAACAGCACCGTACTTGATTATGTCAGTCAGCTCGCCTTGACTACTGCCATTTTCCTCACTGTATTTGCAATAAAATGAAATATGATATCAAACACCACTCCCTCTTTTCGTTTTCATTTAAACATAGGCTATTATTAATAGCAATATAAATGTGGTTCAGGGAACGTACATACATTACAATGTAACAACATATTATATCAAACAGCATTTCCTCTTTTCTATATAAAGTTATGAAACATTTTGTGCTCAGCCAAACGATATGGCCTGGAACAAATAATCAATTCTTGAGACCAAAGACTGCCCGTTAGATTTAGCCAAAATTAATTATATCCATGTTTAACTACTACAGAGACATCAGAGCCAGCGGCAAATGTCAGAAGGACTAGCTGAGTTGAAGCTGCTCTTGGTGGGATAAACTAATAAGTACCGGCCTAGGGTGCCTTGTTCCTGGGGAAAGTGGAAACGGGCTTAAAGGTGTACCTTTTTGAAAATGTACTGCCCCAGTGACAGATTCTGAATCTTTTTCTTGGCACATGACGAAGTAAATCAAATTTAAAAATATATAAGCATGGTACGTTGAACAACACTTTTTACTTAAAAAAAAATTACAATAAATCAATAAATAAAAATAATGAAAATGAGTACTTTATCTGGAGTAATATGTTATTAGGATATCTGTACTTTTACTCAAGTACTTGAATCTATACTTTGTCTCCCATTGAGGGTGAGTAAATAATGATGACAGAATAGTATGTATATGACTTAATTCTACTGTACTGCACTACACATATGTGACCACAAAACCAGTCCCAAGGGGACATTGAGATGTATACATAATCTGAAAGCTGCATAAATAAGCTTTCTATTTGATGTATGTTTAGGATAGGACAATATTTGGCTGAGATACAACTATTTGAAAATCTGGAATCTGAGGGTGCAAAAAAAATATACAAATAGTGAGAAAATCAGTAGTAAATTTTCTGCAAATTAATCAACAATATATCAAAATTTATTAAAATCTAATGATCTTTATTAATATCCTAATAATTTCTGGATAATTTTAATTTGACAAGTATTTGACTATAGAAAATATATGCTATTTAAGATACTAATCCATCCTATATAATTCTTGAGTCAGCTGGCCATAGGACTAAAAATTTTATTATTGGAACCTAGATCTGTTTGCTTTGCTCATCAGGTAAATAATGATTACTGTTAAAGCTGTGTCTGATTGTTCTGAGTCATAATTTTAAAATTTCATTGCTGCTGCTCATTTATTCGGTTTTCAGTTACTGGGTGACATTGTTGCGGTACATGTCACAAAACACAGTCTTGAGTCTGTCCTCCTTTGCCCATCCTCACAGACAAAAAGATATGATTCATACATCTCCTGCATTGGTAAATGTGTTGTTGTCTTCTCTGATCTGGCTTCATTGTACTGTTTTCAAAATCATATCAAATGTATATATTCTCAAAATTTTTTTTATATTTATTTTATACTTTTTTTTTCTTTTTAATTCTTCAGAGGATGCATGCAAATGGTTTTTTTAATATGAAGTTATTTTGTGATGCATGCTTGGCAGGGGTAGTTCTGTCATCATTTACCCACCCTCATGTCATGCCTGACCTGGACCCGCATTAACAAAACATCTTTAGGCTAAAAGTAGCTCATAACTTAACGATGTAGGAGAAAATCTTAAAAATAATGGCCCTACATTTTTGCTCTAAGAGTATTTCACAAAGCGTTTTAGCGTTAAAACTAGCTCCTAAATCTGTGAAACGTTAGGAGTAGTGAAGCGGACTCCTAAGTCACTAAGACCAAGCCACAAACTATCCTAAAATGGCTGTTGCCGGTGTTCTGTCGATTTGTGCCACCCTGTCACTGTCAGATTTCGCTACCTCCCATTAAAACAGATGGTAAAATAATTTGATAGCGAAAAATGCTACCTATCAGATTTTGTGAAGATGATAGGCTTTATTAACATGGACACCTACCCCAACCCTAAACCTACTCTTACAGTATTAAAATACAGTGTTGGTAGCATAATCTGTTAGGTAGCATTATTTGTTAGAACACCGGCAATCTGCCTCAGAGCGTAAACATTTTAGAAACATTTGATGATAATGAGCTTTTAAAAGGGCATCACCTTTGGTTTTGGAGGTTATCCCAACTTCAGATTTTCCTTTGATTATATCCTTGTTTTCATTAACCAGTTGAGCAAAAAAATTTTTTTGCATATCCTACTATCAGCCATGATTGTTCCACTATTTTAATTAAAAGGCTGTTTTCATGCATATTCACTAATTGTATATGCACACATTTAAGAGGCTGAAACTTAGCTGAACATATACTTGTTTAATTAGTGACACTTAGCCTGCATTTTTAAATCTTTATTTGAATGTGGTAACAGTTTTATCTTTTAAACCTTTATTTGACTATGTATAGCTAATATCGCTGTCAATCAGCCAATCACTGTGTGGATAGTTAGCAAGCATGCTGACATCATCCATGGCAACGAGGGTCAACCCTGCCCTTTCTTTTAGCTTAAAGCAACATCATATTTTGAAATTGGCTCATTTACAACCCTTAGAGTTAAACAGTTGAATTTTACAGTAGCCGATCTCGGGCCTGTGGTAGCACTTTTATCTTAGATTAGCATAGATCATTGAAAGGGATTAGACAAGCGGTTCTCAATTCCAGTCGTCTTCCCCCCACCCCTGCTCTGCATATGCTGCATGTCCCTCTTAGTTAACACACCTGATTCAGATAATCTGCTCGTTAGAAGCGCTGTGCAAAACTCTGTACCGATTGACATTGTTCCTACACAGTGTCCGTTTTCCTACTCTGAGCAGGAAATGTTGAAGTCACTTCAGAACATTCATTCATGGTTTTGTGCTAAGGTCTCACACATGGACGATGTGACAATATATCTCTGTAAATATATACAATTTAAATTCACGTCACACACTTCAATGCACTTTGCTTAACATATACATTTGCTTGAAAATATGGCGGAATATCCTGTGATGTACGCACTTACGTCAATAGAACAAACATCTGAAGCAATGTTAGCCGGGACTACTTTCAGATGCTGTGTCATAACATTAGCACCCGGCACGGCAGCAAAGTTCCTTGATTATTACGCCAAAATGAGATATAGTTCCTAGCCATATCAGCCTAGAAAATCGCAACTTTTCATTTTGTGGTCTTAGTACACGATGTAACTACATAGCCTTGTTTTTAACAAAGAAAAATATCGAAACTCTTTGGTCATTTGAGAGATGCTAATGGTCTAATCCGAATCAATTATCTGTGCTAAGCTTGTGTGCTACTGCCAGACCCAGAGATCAATGGATTCAAAACATTTAACTCTAGGGGAGTTGTAAAATGAGCCTATTTAAAAAAAAAAAAGTGGAGTGTTCCTTTAAGTCTTCTTAGAAAAGTTTGTCTCAGCAGCTTTGTGAATAGGTTTTAAGCGAGAAGTCTTAGCTAAAACTTTTACTGCTATTTAGGAGAACTCTTAGTGGTGAGATAAAACATTTTGCGAATAAGGGCCCAGATTTTTTCTGGGGAACACAAAAAAATATATACCTCGATATTCTGAATTTTCCATACACTGAAAGTTCAGAGTTGTTGGAATTAATTTTCAAACGATCTTCATCTGTTCACTGAACAAAATCACTCAGGTTTGAAAGAACATGAATATGTCAATAATGACAGAAATTAATTATTCATTTTAGTTAATATAGTTAAAATTAACTAACCATCAAACTCATATTACTTAAACTGAGTTAATCATTATAGTTTATATTTTATTTTGTCATCCTCTGGGTTACAGTCAAATAAGCACTCTTCTTCTTGACCACGTGCATTTTGATTTAACAAAGTAAATGAATTAATGCATGCATACAGACATACATTTGATGCTGCCAGAGTTGCCATATGGAAACATGAATATTTTCTCAATTTACTGTATAATATTTTAAATATCTATGAATCTTAAACTTATCAAATATGCATAATAAAGGTATAAAATGTGTATATGATTCTATGCTATGTTCTTCCTCTGCTTAAGCCCTTGTTTAGTTTTTTGTAGTCTGTTGTGTTCCTGTTTCCATGGTTCTAGTTTGATGCAATTCTTTTGAGAACATTTTTGGTTTAGCCTAACCTGTGATAGTTTATCAATTTTTTTGCTTGTGTATTTATAACTTTTTATCTCTTCATTAGTCTTTTACAAATGTGTCTTAAGTCGCTGGGGTATATTTGCACCAATAGAAAAATATGGAAACTCAAATCATCAATTTTTTTATGGCAAACATCATTAGTATATTAAGTAAAGATCATGTTCCATGAAGGTATTTCGTAAATTTCTTACCGTAAATATATCAAAACTTCATTTTTAATTAGTAATATGCATTGCTAAGGACTTAATTTGAACAACTTTAAAGGCGATTTTCTCAATATTTCGATTTTTTTGCACCCTCAGATTCCAGATCCAAGTTGTATCTCGGCCAAATATTGTCCAATCCTAACAAACCATACATCAATGGAAAGCTATTTATTTAGCTTTTAGATGATGTAAATCTCAATTTATAAAAATGTGCACTTAAGACTGGTTTTGTGGTCCAGGGTCACAAATGGTCTTGTCTTGTTACAGTATTCCTACATTTGGGGATGGACTGTCTCGTGTGTGCTTTCCCTTGTTTGTAGTATTGATGTTTTGGTTTTATTTGTTGTTTTTGCTTTACTTTCTTAATAAACTACAGCTTGCATATAGACCTTCCTTTTTGTGTGTGCATGTGCCTCTCATGCAGTGTTGCCAAGTTCGTGGGTTGTTTTTCATGTCCGCGGGTTTAAGCGACCCCAGTAACATGATATTTAGTCCCTAAAATGCACACTTTACCAGTGGAACCCTGCCAAAACGTGTATTTTAGCACCCGGAATGCAATTTTTATAAAAATTACTGTGAATTACTGAGAAACGCGATTGGGCTAGTTTTGAGCTAGCTTTGAATAGCAATTGGTGTTTTTTTTGTGTGAAAACCCTGCTTTCACGTTAGGGAAAAGCCTTGGAGAAGAAAACAGATATAACTTTGCTTAGAAACATAACATTATTTTCTAATTTGTATAATGCAATATGTTTTCTTTTAGTCCAAAATAATGTGAAAGTCAAGGAAAATGACACTGCAATTTGGCAAAACTATACCATAGAGGGTTACATAACTTTTCGGTCTGATTTGACTATTAAAAACGATATTCAGTGGTGTAACACACTGTAATGTAAGAAGTGGACTCTTTCATATTCAGGTGGCTTTGAATAAAAAGTTATATTTTTTGTTATTATTATTATAATGTGAAGTACATGTTTAGCCTAATAAAACATGAGTGATGAGAAAAGCTGAAAGGGTGTGCTGAATGCCGGGTGCTGTGCTGGCCGACTGTCTTCGCAGAAGGTCCGCAAGCTGCAGGCTGGGATTTTTTTTCCTGGCACGACTTCACTCATAAATCCTCGCAGTGACTGTGCTGGCACCTCCGGAAAAGGCGGATGTAGAGTGAATAAGGATGCATAGAGGGGAATCTGGGTCCCTATTAACCTGTGATAGCCAGCAGACAGAACATAAACTAATGAATGCAGATAAACCAGCCATCATTGAACATTTACTTTATTTCTATACAGGAACTTAATATAAAATACATTTTTCCATTAAGGGGTGACATTTTCCATGAGTATTTTATTCTAATCTTCAAATGGATATTGCACAAGCACGCGTTTGCACTAGGGCTGCCACTAATGACTATTTTTATTTCGATTAATCTATCGACTATCTAAACGATTAATTTCCCATAAAAATCAACAATTTTACTTAAGAATATTTTATTAAACCACATATTTTATTAATCCACATTTCTATGAAATCCTTTTTAAAGCAAAAGTAAAGTGCAACATAGAGTGCAAGAAGCAAGTGTCCAAATCACTGAAACATATCCACGTGTTCTAGTCTAATAATACAAACAATTATAATCAAAATACACTTTTTAAAGGAGTATTTAGCAGAAATTTTATTTACCAGAATTTTAGGTGAAAAATTGAAATGTAAATTAAAAAAGAATCAAAGAAAAAACACTTAAATATATATATATATATATATATATAATAAATGAATTGGAGATGCTTTTGATTATTAACATTTAATGGAACCATTCAAATGGAATTCAGAAAATAATGGAAAACAGAATTTGGTACAGATCAAACTCTAAAATTCAATTAATTAGACAGGGTTTTTGATTTAATACAATTGTATTTAACCATTAAAACAGAGTATAGAAACATTTTTTATAAAAAAAACGAGTTTGGAAATAAAACGGATTTCATAGGGCCCTATAATTATAATACTTTTTTGTGCTAATAAAAATAGAAGTAAGTGAACAATAGCTTTTAAAATGACTTAAAATACACATATAATAGCATTGATGCATTAATAATTAGTATCAAACTAAGTATCAAAAGCAAGAAATCATATGGTTTTATTGAACAACACTGTTAAAATACATAATGTATAATAAACAATAGAGCTAATGTAGATTACACATTACAACAAATGCCTTTACACATTACTGCGTGATCTAATCCTTGTTTAATATTGATCGAGCACCATTTAATTAAAATGTCCACTTAACCTTTAATATTTGGCCATTTCTTTAGGACAGAAATGCTATAGCCACTGTAATTAAATGAATATGTGGAGGACATCAAAACGTGTAAACTCAGAGTGAGGGTTTGAGCTTTTATTTTGAAATCGTGACCCTGATAGCACACATACATCTCGGAGACGTCTATATGATGTCTGCATTTACATTTGCAAGACTACGTTTGCTCATCTGCAGTACGTCTATAGTTCATTTCCTTTTAGATGTCAAATAGACGTCTATTAGATGTCTTTAAGATGTTTATGATTTAGAACGTATGTCTGTCAGACATCTGTACACAACAGATGCTTTCAGATCAAGATCTCTTTAACAGACATCTTGAAGACATGCGTGTGCTGTCTGGGGATGTATTCTCCTGTGTTTGCTTGGATTTATAAATGATTTACCTCACAAATCTGATGAAATGGAGCACGTTGCATTTCCAGATGATCGTTATAATAAACCCAAACTCACAACAGCATTCAGAGATGGAGTTTGAGATGCTCCACATGTTAATGATAAAAGTTTCTTTGGAACTACTGTGAACGGAGCAGCAGTGAGACGCACGTACTTAACCAACACGCACGTAAATAATTAAAGCGCTTATAACGTATTAGAACTGCATCGCATATAATTATGTAATTAAATCGTAGCATTTGTGAATTCACAATTATGCTTAATTATTATTCGAAATGGGTTGAATATATCATGCAGCATTGGAAAATACTCTAATAATGTGTTTTATGGATTGTCCATGAAATGAGCCACTTCCAGTATTTTGCCGGTTAGTCGACGCGAGCAAAATTAAGTCGACGATTTAAAAAAAATCGACTAGTTGACTAAAATCGACGAATCGTGACAGCCCTAGTTTGCACCATGGTTTGCACTCGTGCAAACTAAATGCAAGATTTATGCTGGTGAACATCTTAATCTCAGTCATTTCACTATAAACAGAAAGTGAAAGGAGTGACGGAATAACAGAGTAATGACGGAGCTTTCGGCATCTGATGCCACTTGTTCTCTCAGAGACAAATAGAGATAAATCTACTTCAACATATGCTGATAACGGTTTAGCCTATAGCTGTTTTATTTATTTGCTTTATATTTATCTTGTGGCCCATACATAGGCTACTGAAAAATAAATAAGAAACGTATTTGTATGTTGTTTTTGAAATTCGGTGCTTGAAATAAAAGCTTTTATGTCATTGATTTTATTGATGACTGCAGTGTTAATATTTTAATTATAGGACTATAATTCATTCCAGGTAGCCTATACACTAATATACCCATTTTAAAAGACCTTTAAAAAAAAAATTGAATTGGAGTAAATAGCCTAATCTTATCCTCGCAGCGCATCAGTTATGCGTTAATTATTGCGGGGCAAATTAATTATACTTTTAATTTAATAATAAAAGTAACTTCATAATAATAATAGGCCTAATAAAAATAAGAATGTAACAGGTCTACATTCATTGAAATGAATGAAAAACAAAGAAAAGCTAATCTAAACTGGCTGTCGGTGACCGTGCTTGCATTTTTTTCCACAAGAATACCAACATGCTCACCTTCAGGTTTAAAAAAAACTGACTTTTACATTACGTTAGCGTGAAAACCAAAGCCTCCATCCACTATCATTTCCTCAATATTAAGAATACGTGTATCGTTACACCCCTATAAAACTGAAAAAATAATATTAAATGAAAATCAGTGGTGTAGCCTGGTTTAATCAATTTGATTCCGTGATAATAAATATTTCTGATTTAGCATGTCCACTTCTTCCCAACTGTACCATCCATTTGCGTAATTACCCTCTTGACTGTGAGAACCAAGTCCATTAGCTATGCCAATTCTGATATGTCACAGTATATTGCGTCTTCGGTGCTTTCTTGCTTTTGAATACAGACAGATGAAAGCGTTGTGACAAGCCCTTGAATGTGATCAGAGAAAAGCTAACTTGCTTTAGTAATGACAGAAATGCAGCTGACCTTATTGCATATGCATTTGTAGGAGTTTCCGTTTAAGATGCAAAATTTATGCCAGGAGAGAACATTTAAATGAATCACGCAACGTGATTTACTAAGGTTTGCGGGAGTCAATTTACTGGTATTTGTGCCATTATTTACAGCCCAAAAAAAGCTTGCTTAACTCATTTTGCATTTGACATGGCTGTAATTGTTGCTGCCAGAAGGAGGCATGGAATTGCACTCTCAAAGTAATTTGCCTTGTTTACTAATATATAATATATATACTTGCAGCAGATAATATAATAGTACATAAATAGTAAATAAATGGTCAATTAAAGAGAGTAAACTCGTTTCTTAGCACTGTCACGGTTCATGGGTTCCCGGTCCCATCCTCACCGTGTCTTGTCTGTGTGCGTGTGCGTATGTGTGAGCAGGTGTCTGTGGGTGTGTGTGATTGAGGCTGATTCGCGCCAGCTGAGAGTCATCACCGTTGGGCTATATCTGTCCCTATCACGCTCTCTCCTTTGTCAGATCCTTGCAGTGTTTGCGGTCGACGTTTACGGTCCGTTCTGGTTCCGCGATTCCTGAGCCCTGCTGCTTCCTGGACTCCGATCGCCGGACCTTGGCTGCCCATTGCTTCCCTGCGCTACCCGCCTCAGCCATACGGAAAGCTCCGCATCTGCCTACGGAAAGCTCCGCTTCTGCCTACGGAAGCTCTGCCTCCGCCCTACGGAAAGCTCCGCTTCTGCCTACGGAAGCTCCGCCTCTGCCCTACGGAAAGCTCCGTTTAGTTTCTCGCTGTGTATTACTTCCTGTAATAAACTCTCTTTCCGCAACTGAATCCTCCCGTCTTCATTGTGACAGAAGGATCTGACCAATCTTCATGGATTCAGCGGAGACTCGTGGTTTGCAGGCTGTTAGCCGGTAACAACGTTCGTATGGATCTCCAGGAGGAGAATATGCTGAACACCGGACGAGCTGTGCAGGCGTTAGTAGCGCAGGTGTCCGAGCTCACTACCCAGGTACAGTTATTAAGATCACCCGCTGCGCCACCCACACCGCCTAGCTTTTCCATCCCTGGGGAACCACAGCCCTCAGCACGAACCGAGACTCCCGGCGCCGGAGATGTATGCCGGAGATCCTAACCTCTGTAGAGCGTTTCTGACGAAATGTTCTCTGTTTTTTCGCTCCAGCCACTGACGTTTGCCACAGAAGTTTCCAGAGTGGCACTAGTGCTTACGTTGCTGTCAGGAAGGGCAGCATTGTGGGGAACGGCGGTGTGGGAGAATCGCCATCCCTGTTGTTCCTCGTTCCACTTACTCTCTCAGGAGATGAGGAGGGTGTTCGATCGCTGCTGGTCGGGCGCGAGGCAGCGCGCATGCTGGCCGACCTCCGCCAGGAGCAGTCCGTTTCTGATTATTCCATCCAGTTCAGGACCCTGGCGGCAGAGTGTGAGTGGAACGAAGGCGCAGTGGGACATGTTCCTGCATGGGCTGGCCGACCATATCCAACAAGAGATCGACGTGGTGGAGTTACCTCTCGGGTTGGACGAACTTGTGGATCTGGCCTTACGCGTGATGATGCACGGCTTCAGCAACGCGATCTTCGCGGTCGGCGCAAGTTAACACCGAGATATCCTTTCTTCGACACCGGCGACACGGTCACCGTCGGTTGACGAACCCATGCAGGTGGTAGGCTCGGCTCTCCGGGAGAGAGAGATCGTCGGAGGACGAGGGGCTATGTTTGTACTGTGCGCGGCTGGCCATTTCCTGGTGAAGTGCCCCATAAAAGACCAGGCCCGACAGTAGGTCTGAGGCTACTGTCGGGTGGGGTATCTCTCAACAAAGCCTCATCCACCACCCTCCTCCCGGTGAACGCAACACTTTTGTTTTTGCCCCCATTTTTCATGAGCTGAACTCAAAGATCTAAGACTTTTTCTATGTACACAAAAGGCCTATTTCTTTCAAATATTATTCACAAATCTGTCTAAATCTGTGTTAGTGAGCACTTCTCCTTTGCCGAGATAATCCATCCACCTCACAGGTGTAGCATATCAAGATGCTGATTAGACAGCATGATTATTGCACAGGTGTGCCTTAGGGTGGACACAATAAAAAGCCACTCTAAAATGTCCAGTTTTACTGTATTGGGGGGGCGGGGGTCCGAAAACCAGTCAGTATCTGGTGTGACCACCATTTGCCTCAAGCAGTGCAACACATCTCCTTCGCATAGAGTTGATCAGGTTGTTGATTGTGGCCTGTGGGATGTTGTTCCACTCCTCTTCAATGGCTTTGCGAAGTTGCTGTATATTGTCAGGAACTGGAACATGCTGTCGTATACGCTGATCCAGAACATCTCAAACATGCTCAATGGGTGACATGTCAGGTGAGTATGCTGGCCATGAAAGAAATGGGATGCATTCAGCTTCCAAGAATTGTGTACAGATCCTTGCAACATGGGGCCGTGCATTATCATGCTGCAACATGAGGTGATGGTCGTGGATTAATGACATGATGGGCCTCAGGATCTCGTCACGGTATCTCTGTGCATTCAAAATGCCATCAATAAAATTCACCTGTGTTCGTTGTCCATAACATTCACCTGCCCATACCATAACCCCACCACCACCATGGGCCACTCGATCCACAACGTAGACATCAGCAAACCGCTCACCCACACGACGCCATACATGCTGTCTGCCATCTGGCTTGTACAGTGAAAACCGGGATTCATTCGTGAAGAGAACACCTCTCCAAAGTGCCAGACGCCATCGAATGTGAGCATTTGCCCACTCAAGTCGGTTACGGTTACGAACTGCAGTCAGGTCGAGACCCCGATGAAGACGATGAGCATACAGATGAGCTTCCCTGAGACAGTTTCTGACAGTTTGTGCAGAACTTCTTTGGTGATCCAAACCGATTGTTGCAGCAGCTGTTCGGATGGCTGGTCTCAGACAATCTTTGAGGTGAAGATGCTGGATGTGGAGGTTCTGGGCTGGTGTGGTTATACGCGGCCTGTTGTTGTGAGGCCGGTCGGATGTACTGCCAAATTCTCTGAAATGCCTTTTGAGACGGCTTATGGTAGAGAAATTAACATTAAAATTCACGGGCTACAGCTCTGGTGGACATTCCTGCAGTCAGCATGCCTATTGCACGCTCCCTCAAAACTTGCGACATCTGTGGCATTGTGCTGTGTAATAAAACACTGTGGCATTGTGCTGTGTGATAAAACACTGTGGCATTGTGCACATTTTAGAGTGGCCTTTTATTGTGACCAGCCTAAGGCACACCTGTGCAATAATCATGCTGTCTAATCAGGTTCTTGATATGCCACACCTGTGAGGTGGATGGATTCTCTCGGCAAAGGAGAAAGTGCTCACTAACACAGATTTAGACAGATTTATGAACAATATTTGAGAGAAATATGCCTTTTGTGTACATAGGAAAAGTCTTAGATCTTTGATTTCAGCTCATTAAAAATGGAGGCAAACCAAAAGTGTTGCGTTTATAATTTTGGTCAGTGTATATATATATATATACACTGTATATACATGTGTGTTTTTGTTATATCTTGATTTATACCCCTAAAAGGGTGACATATCCCCTGAGATACAAACATTTAGAGATAGATAAAAATATATAAGCATTTAATTAATAAAATATCAATGGCATGGATATCAGTAATCTAATTATTTACCTTAATCTGAATAAGACAATATTATGATTAAGGTAAATAATTAGATTAATCTGAATAAGACAATAATATGATTAAGGTGTTTCCATGAGTTGGTTTTAGAATAATCCTTTCATGTTCCTGTTTTACATGTTATAGTACATGGATCGATTAATGGCATGCGTCATTACGTCCCCTCGTTATGCCATCCGACGACCCCTCCAGAATTTCACGAATAAACATATAGTTTATCTTCGTGATAATGCTATATACAGTTTTAGGAGTTTCATTTTTTATTTTATGAAAGCTTCAAGTGCAGTTAATTATTTCTATGTGCATACAGACTGCAGCGGTTTTTAAGCTCTTTTATTTGTTGTCAAACTGTTGACCACTGCTGTGTGTGTATCCTGTCGCAAAATGAGGCGAAAAGTCCTACAATACGGTAATAGTTTGATTAAGGTGTATACATGTCTGTACTGCACTTCAATAATGGGACTAAAAGAGGAATACTCTACATGTCTTAATTCGATTTGTGTTTACTTCGATTATGACTTTAGCTAGATTAAGGTAATCAAAAATCTCTGTTTACATAGGTAGACTCTTAATCAGAGTATTGTCTTAATCGAATTAAAGTATTGATGTCCATGTAAACGTAGTCAATGTTAACATAATAAGCTAATGCTGAACAACAGCTTTTTAAACAGGTAAGTCCCCTCAAACGTGTAAATTAGATCAACTTTTATCAGAGGGTGAGTTGATTTCCCATTACAGGTGGCCATGCAGATTTAAATGCTGCCCGCGAGCTAATCAAAGAATGTATGAACAAAGTCAATATATCTAAATATTCACAAACAGACACCCTTTCAACATGAAACCAAGAAATGAGACCTAAACTTTCCTTGCCTCTCCCCACAACCTCTCAAATGTTTGTATGCCCCTTTTAGGGTTAAATATCATGGCATACAATACTTTAATTTAAAAGAAATTAAAGTATATTAGAAAGTTTGTTTGACAATACACTTTAACCAAATTTCAAAGCCAAAGAGAAGTAATTATAAACTTAAATATAAAAATGTACTTAAGTCCTTCTGTAGTTGGTCAAAAGAGTACTCTTAACTTCAAACAATTGCATTAAATATATAATATTTAAACCATACAATCTCATTTTAAATGACATGCAATTATGTGTCAGCTGGTGAATAAAATCAGTTTAGATGTTATAACCACTTATTTTAGATGTTACCAAGACACTCATTTTTGTTGTAGTGATGTGATAAATTATGTAAAATATTTTTACATATTTTTTTGTCCTGACCATTTGCAATAACACAACAACAAATATCCCCATATTAGCTGGTGACTGTGACATGTCACACAGCATTTTCACACAAAAATGCTGGAATTCAGTCTGGTTAGGAGGACATAGTGTTACATTTAGTCTGCCAGTGTGACTGGCAGATAAGAAAAATTACCCACCACTGCACATAACTGTATACCATAACATTCCATACTTGCAAAAGAAAGTCAAGCAGCTAATATGACATCATGAGTTCATTTCTGAGATAAGCAGACAGTGTTGCAAATTTCTGGCAGCAACAAGTGTGTTCCTCACAGTTCTCTGCCTAAGTTAAAGCACCTCTTAGATAATTGGTGTGAAATGAGGAAGGTTGGAAACAAGCATGAGAGATGGATAGAGACGGAGAGAGAGAGAATCAGATATCTGATTCCTGATACTCATTAAATTTTACTGCTCATGTAGACAGACTGAATTCGGTGATCACATCTTTCGCAGCCTGGAAACCACACTATGTGACATTTACAGGTGGTAAATTCCGCCATTTTCAAATCCGGACTAGTAATCTTGTGTTGATGTAAAATGTAAAGGTTAATTCGAGACCGACAGCAAGTGCGTTGAAGAGTAAGGGGCAGCCAAGCTTCGTGTTAGATGTAACAGCTAACATACTACCTCCTAAACCCGCTGTCATACAAAAGAGAAAAATTGTGGGAACAAACTAAGGAGCCATGATGATACGTGAAGGAAAAGGCAGTCATTTAGATATTAAAGTGCAATCGAGAACTGTCGCGTGATTTCCTCAGCGAGGCTGACATTAGCTCCTTTTTGACAGGTTTACAGACATTAATATACACCTGTCATTGCATGAATCCCATCTGAGTTAAGTGGTTCCTGTCAAAAACACAGGGAATAGAGAATGTCATGTATTTGTATATCGGTTCACAACCCATTCTCCCATCGCAGGTTGCCAAAACTGTCTCAGTGTTTTGTCAGAGTTAGATATGTCTGTGATCATTTCCCATTAAAGCAACCACTTGTGAAAAAGAAGTGTGCTTAATTGAATTAAATTTATATTTGCAGTGTACTTAAAATATTCAAGTATATTCAAATGTAATATTCTTCAAACAAAGACCACTTAAGTGTACTTAAAAGAACACACTTTCAAGGCTGTTTCTTAAAACACCACTTTCCAATAATGTAAAATCTAAAAGTTTTACTTAAAGTACAATTTAAATCATAAGCTTTCTGTGCTTTAAATTAGACTTGTTTTAAAGTGTTTATTAACGTACTAAATCACACAACAATTTTAACTTTAGTGTTATATCATTAAAAGTTAATAAATATTAAAATATTAAATTGAAACTTCAGCATTACAACAAATACATGATATACAGTACAAGGTACAAGTTTAAAAAATATTAAAGTGTATATTAGTTTACAGTCCACAGTCTACTCATATCTCTAAGACAACATAATTTAAGTTCAATAATGGCATTTAACATACATTTTGGCTATAAACATTTTCATTTAATTGTAAATAACATGAAGATTACTTTTGTTTACTTCCCCAAAAATGAACATTTAACCATGAAATGCTCCATTAGGTTTATAGCAGTTTTATACTGTTAACCAACTCACAGGTTTTACAGTATTTTATTTTGTAAACGTTTGTGTGTTTGCACATACAAGTCATTCACAAATTACTCTACTTCAATAGCGGTTGATTGGTTGTTTTAATAGCAGATGTTTTAATGGTTGCTCTTTTAACAAGCAGCTTTCCAAATACAGGAAACTCATTTCTGTAGCATTTTGTGTGCTTTGTAATTCTGGGTTATTTTAAAGAGCATACTAAATCAGTTCGGATGAAAGACGGTGGCATGACATCTCAGATGAGTTGGGCTTCAAAGGCAATCATTCCATAATTCACAAGAGTATTTTAGAACCTTCCCTGAATTTCTTTAAGCATCTGTCTGATGGAGATAAATTATATTTAAAATATATTCTGTTTCGTTTTTTTCTTCTAATTTTACAAGGAACCACGTTATTCAGTCCCTTTTAAAAGCTAAATAAGGCTTCAGCAGTGTAAACACAGTAACAGCAGTCCTGTCTTTGCAAATTACCAACTTGACCGTGAGAATCTAGTCCATTAGCTATTCCAATTCTGACTATTTAGATTGCATCTTCAGTGCTGCTTTGCTTCAGAACACTCTGCAGTCGAGAGCGCTGTGACAAGCCCTGAACGCGATCGGAGATCAGCAAATTTGTTCACTAATGCTTCAAAGTTATTCATGCTGCAGGCTAATCATGACAGAATTGGCAGAAACTTCTGAAGCTAATAAACCTGGGCAGGTTGGCTGAAAGTGATCTTCTCCCATGCAACTCATCTACAGGACATGTTCTTATTCAGACATATTTATAGTACAGTATGTAATCAAGCGTTAAAGAGTTAGTTCCAACAAAAATGAAAATGATCTTATTAATTACTCACCCTAATGTCTTTCCAAACCAGTAAGACCTTCGTTCGTCTTTGGAAAACAAATTAAGATATTTTTGATGAAATCTGAGAGCTTTCTGAACCTCCAAAGACAGCAATGCAACTGCTCCCAGGCCCAGAAACGTAGTAAGGGCATCGGTAAAATAGTCCATGTGACATCAGTCATGCAACCGTAATTTTAAGAAGCTACTAGAATACATTTGTGCGCAAAAAAATAAAAAATAAAGACTTTATTCAACAGTTCAACTCCTCATCCTGTTCTCTGCCATTATCGACATTCTTAAAATATTTGTGATCAGACTACAGTTATTTTGGTAACACTTTATATTAAAGTGTTCTTGTTACACGTTATACTATTTTAATAACAATAAATTATGCATAATTATATGCAATGAACCCTAAACCAAACACTAATCCCTAACCATATACAGAGCTGGGTAGATTACTTACAAATTTGTATCGGTTACTGATTCCAAATTACATGACAAAATTGTAGTTAGTAATGTAGTCCATAATCCATTAGCTACATCACACATTTAATGAGAATATGCTACTTTTGTTGTCTTTCAAACACATAAAATGCAAAAAAATCACATTATTTCTTATTTACATGTAATGTAGGGATTCCCAAACGTTTTACTTTTTCAGCCGATCCTTTTTCGCCTAATGAGCAACTACAGACCAATATCAAATCTTCTTTTCATAGGTAGTAAGATTATTGAAAAGGTATTTTTTTTATCAGCTGAACAACTACTTAAACTCAAATGGATACCTGGACAATTTTCAATCTGGTTTCTGAGCACACAGCACAGAGACAGCACTTATTAAGATAATAAATTATATTCACTTTAAAGGTCCCATATTTTCAAACATTTCCAGGCTTTTTTCATGATAACTGAGGTCTAGGGCTATGTAACTACCATATAAGTTTCAAAACAGTCAGTCCACAGTATAGCGCACACAGCCGGCATAAAGTAGCGGTGCTTTTTCACAAGCCCTTGTGACTTCTGTAAAAATGTGACGTCCGAACTACTCAGTCACCACCTTCCGTCACCATCCCGAGCACCGCCCAACCGTCCTTTCGCCAAACCCCCAGACAGCATCGCGTCCATGCCAATGCTGAGCAACAACAACACGGAAACATGTCGAAAAGGTTGACTTTAACGGAAGAAACCAGATCGGCCTACCTGTAACGTTACACTTGCACTCAAAGGACGGACGATCTGACAGGACTGTTACTATGAGGTCAGGGTTGCTGCAGGATTTTTAAGCTCAAATTTAAGACTAACACTTTTTAAGACTAAAGAATAAGACCTGCACAAATAAAATGAATATCATATCATATGAGAACTGGTAGGGCAATGTCTATGATAAACTATTAAACTGTAAAATGACTTGATTTACAGTTCAGATAGAAGTTTTATAAAATTATACACTTCACATTTCAGCCTTTAAACCATTTTTTAAGAAAACGGATCAGTCAAAAGTATTAATTATTATATTTAAACAATTATCATCAATAAATTATTATATTAATTAAATAACAAACACATTTTACTGTTTAGATTTTTATAATGAATTATCTTCCTATTGATCCACCAGTTCACATCTATAGCTCTGCATGTTTGCAGGGTAAAAACATGGGTCGATTTTCACATTGTTCCGAACAAAAACAACCCAATGTTCCTGCAATACTGAAGGCTGCGGTTCTAGGATTTACCCTATTTTTGGGACAGTGCCATCTATTCCAACAGAGGACACATGTTTCAAACATCAAACAAATAGATGCAAAGATCCATGGAAACTAATTATTTTTTTATCTTCCCATCTTATTTGTAATGTAAGCGCTAGCGTGAACTGCAATGTTCGAACTGGGGTGTCAGCAATCTCCATTTAGCCTTTTAAGCAGTGCAAAACAGATCATTATGCTGCTGGATGTTGTAAATTTGTATGTTTATTTAAATTATTTTACATTTATCAAAGTACTAATAAATCACACTAATTTGTAGCGCAATTGTTTTACCGTTTACTGCACTTTAAGTGTGTCACACATCAAATGTGAAATGCTGTGGCTAATTAACTGAAGTCTTGCAGACACAAGACTTTCTTTCCAATAAAGCTGAATTTAAAACCAGAACATATTGAAATAAATTAGGTAAAATATTTCAAGAGGGTTACCAATGGGTATGTTTAGGGTTAGGAGTCATTTAGCAGATGCTTTTATCCAAAGCAACTTACAAATGAGGACAATGGAAGCAATCAAAATCAACATAAAGAGCAACAACATGCAAGTGCTATAACAAGTCTCATTTAGCCTAATGCAGTCCACGTAACACACGTTAAACTTGTAACACTCTAACATGTTAAAGGTTGTCTAAACGACCGATTTTACTTTCAAGTTTTAAGTAAACGTGCAAAAATAAAACAATACATCTCCACTATAGGGTAGTTAACTGAAATCAAACGATCAACTGCACAAACCTCTGTTGAACCGTGACTTGAACTGTGGTATCGCGCTGATGACGCATCATCCTGGTAGGCATGCCCAGGGCGGGTTATGATTGGTTGATCGACAAGCTTAAATCTGATTGGCTAAAGAGTATGAGTGTCCCTAGTCAGAAGAGTTCGCTGCCAGCAAAGTCTCAAAAACACACACAGACATCCAGGAGATTCACACATTCACAGTCCATGATACACTCGTGAATTTGTAAACATTAAAAATGGTTGTACACAGTTGTACATAGAGGAAGTCGTGGCCTAATGGTTAAAGAGGAGAATCCAAAGGTTGCGAGTTTGAGTCTCAGGCTGGCATGAATCATAGGTGGGGGGAGTGAATACCCAGCGCTCTCTCCACCCTCAATACCATGACTGAGGTGCCCTTGAGCAAGGCACCGAACCCCCAACTGCTCCCCAGGTGCTGCAGCATAAATGGCTGCCCACTGCTCCGAGTGTGTGTTCACGGTGTGTGTGTGTTCACTGCTGTGTGTGTGTGCACTTTGGATGGGTAAATGCAGAGCACAAATTCCGAGTGTGGGTCACCACACTTGGCCGTATGTCAAGTCACTTTCGCTTTCACATTCACTTACATCAGTATTTTGCATTTGTGAAACGTATTTTATGTTATTATTTATATTCTTATTTTGTGCATATGAATTGGTTTTTGTGACTATATATTTTTTTTGGTGCATGTGAATTGGGTTTCTCACATGTGAATTGGGATACGCATGTGTGCATCGTGTTTTTTGCGTTAATTATAAATGAGTCTATTCCGCTTCCATAGAGCATAGCCAGTGGTGGTTTTGTAGGCAAAACATCAATGCCTTGAATTTTATGCGAGCAGCTCTTTTTATGAATATTAAGCATGGCTCATTAAAAATGCAGCGTTCTGGATTAATTGTAAAGCTTTGATAGGACTGGCTGGAAGACCTGACATAATACATGTGTAGAGCAAGATGATTGAGGAATAGCACATCTTTGGGGAGTTTTGGTTACTTTCATGTTCCAAGTCATAAACGCTCAAACAACTACAGGAACGTGGCACCTCTCTGTCTGGATATAAAGCTCCTCCTCCTCCTCGAGAAGCTACAGCACGCGCGCTTTTAGTGGAGAACAAAGGCAAAGGATACCCACCCCAACATATGTGTTTCTTTGATGCACAAAGACAGTCATTTATTCCTTGGATATTAAAACCATCTACTCAAGAAACAATATGGATATTAATGTTGTACTCTGCCTTTCATATGCTTGGTATGATTATTTAGAATATGGAATGTTTTAATCTGTGTAGTATATGTACTGTGTGTGTCAAATGAAGTGTTTAGTCTCTAAAAGAAGCTATCGTCATCAATAATAAGTGGTGTAGATGACCGTTAAACTTTAGCATCATAATGTATGATTACAGCACGTATAAGAGGTCTGTAAGTATATCTTTCATGTGATAAATGAAATATCAGATGACGTGGGCATGGCCAAAGAAGCCATGGCCAAAGAAGCCTCTGCCCCACAAGAACAATCTAATTGGGACAGCCGCCGGGGGCGTATCCAAACTAGTGCCGCTTAAAACGAACAACGCAGCTTTGGAATCGCTCTCTTTCATCCTCGCTCTTCAACTTCCTCGTTCGCGGATGACCTGGAAGCTTCGCTGGACACTCGCCTTTAACATCGGGATGAGACAAACTAGCTAAGCGAATCCAAGACTTCGTAAAGCCGTAACACCGCAGAAGCAGCAGCTCAACAACGCTTTCCATCTCAACACAGAACAAAGACCGTCAAGCGCAAGAGAGGGCTTTCCCAGTGACGTCACGCAACAGCGACGTGAACCATCGGAGGTTTCCAGGAAACACGAGGGACACCATGTGGAACGAAATAAGAGATCCGGCCTGCTTAATCAACGCACGTATTTCAAACTAAGTTTCTATCATAACTGAACTGGTGAATAGATCTGAATGCAGAAAAGAGTACAGCGTCCTTTTTCGTGACCTTCTTATGTGGTTTCGGTTATGAAATAGCAAAGAGGGCTATTTTACACTTTATCCTAATATTACTCGCAAGACCTCAGAATGTGTGTGTGTATGTTTATGTGTATTAGGGGTGTGCGATATTGAATATATTGCGATATTGGGGATTTTTTCGATAACGGTAATTGGACGATATTTTGCAGAGTGTGTTATTGTGCTAATATCTGACTATTGTGGACAGCTGCCGTTTTTGATATTCGTCATATTTTGTGTGGTCAGTTCACATCAGTGATATAAATTAATATTTTAATTTAAGTTTAAATAGATTTTAATTTTAATAAAGCATCTTTTTCTAAAAGTGTACATCTTTTGAGTCAAATTGTAACTTTTAATCAGTAAATTAAGATAACACATTTAGGCAGTTACCAAACAAATGAAATCAGTATCATCAAAATTAATTTTTGCAGAAGTTGCATCTGAAGTGTCATTTAGATGTATTTACACACTTAATGCAGCTCAGAGGGTCATTGAGTTCTTTAACCTGCAGTTACAAATGCATAATTTTTGACATTTTAAACATAAAACATTGAATACTGATATTTACAATTATAAAAAAAATGAAAATAGACTTTAAATGTGAAATTAAAATCGCCAGTAGGTGGCAGAAATTCACTGGTAATAAGTGAGTCACTGCGACTGAACCGAATAATTTAACCCTTAACTGTCACCCCCCCCTTTTTGAAAAACTTGAAAGTGCACTATTTAAAGTTAAGTTGTTATAATTCATGAATGCTTTTGAATACAGACCTAAGGTTGGTCTCTTTTTAAAGAAGACAATCAGCAGATTATTGCAGAAGTGAAATCATTTCAAAAAATGAAAGTAAAAACAAGTTATACAAGTTTAAATTTACTGTAAATAAAATGTAATGTACAATTATTATTGTATATTATATAAAATATTTTACAAAATATGTTTTAATCCAAATTTGGCATAAAATTAAAGCCATATGTCTAAATAAGTTGTGTTTCAAATTTGAAGTTGATATATAAAAAATTGAGGTTACTATGCAATTTTGTTTAGGCGTTATACCACAAACAGCCACCGGGTGCCATTCAAACCCCATTGAATTTTTGTATGCACTTTTCTGTCACAAATGTATCAATTTCTCTCCCACTATTACTCTTATCACAAAATGACCACCAAATATGGAATCCTGAGACTCAGACCTTTCCAATGATATGTATTTTGTCAAGTTTATAAAAAGTTGTGATTCTATAAGACCGTAATACATTTGGAATATGACACCTCCCACTAAAGGGGAGGAGCCCGCTAAAAGATTTTAAAGTACCATTTCTATGGTAACGCAATGTCCGATTTCAAAACGGTTTTCACAGGATGAATGTTGAGAATTATAAGCTTTCAAATGATATATAATATATGATGATTACTAAAACATGTGATAGGAAAAAAAGCAAACGAATAGAATTTTTGTGTCAAAGATCAGAGCTCCTGTTATGGTGTATATGTTTTGAGGTGTGCTCTTGTCATAAATTAATCTATTACTGCTCCTACATAATTTTTTACAACAAACAGTGGTACAATATCTATTTAGGAGTCTTGGACCTTTCCAACGATATATAGTTTGTCATGATTAGATTAAGATTTAATGGTAATATATTGAAGTAAAGTTAGGCGTCCCATATACGGGACGGCGTTAAACGATTGAATCATTTAGGAACGAATCACTCTCGTGTTGCTCAGAGACGCAAAACCTCGCTGTGGCTGTTTGGAATAATTTTTTTGGTGGCGAAATGGAGCAAAAACAGGCAATATGGTGTCTAAAACGTAAGTCTCTTAATATTAACGTATTGTTTATTGACCTGTTGTATAAAATCAATACATTAGTAATCATGCTTATTTTGAAGAAAAAACGGCACTCTTCCTGTGATTTTAACTATGGGAAACGTAAATATATACATTTTCTGCCCACATATCTTGAATTTTGCGATCATTCTTAATACATTTTAATCGACTGAATCATGCAGTGAAAGAACGCACTCTAATTGTGCACGTGCACTGTTTAACTCCATCACCACGCAGGCTAATGTATGCATGCACTCTGTAGGGGTGTTTTGTTTGGTTTTTGCAAAATACTCGATATTGTCAAATTGCACATCGTTAAAACAACAATTACGATAATATAGCAAACGATATATATCGCACACGCCTAATGTGTATGTTTATGTGTTTTTATTAGGTTAGATCATGTACCGTAGAATAGCAGTTAGTAAATAAACCTTGTTTCATTTAACGTATAAAGAACTATGTCTTGGGATGTGATTTTCTAGTTCAAACTCACTGCCAAAAAGATTGTGTTACCTCGCTCAAATGGTATAAAACCCATTATTTTGTTTATCTTTGGCCACGAAAGCAAAATAAACTAAATTGTTAAAGATATACTGATGTTAGTGATCGCTGTATTATACTGTTAATACAGTATAAATTATAAGTCAAAGATTAATATTACTTTAATCAAGCAATATTTTATCTGTAAGCTAATTATTCCCCGGAGCTGAAATAATAGCTTCATAGATTTATTACATATGGTGGAGAAAGAAAGCTGGCATAAAGATTAACTTGAAAATCAATAAAACATCCATCAGAGACAATAAGGGTATTTCTCAATTTTTATAGTAAATACAGAGAAATAAGCGTTTGTTTGTGATATTGCATTCTTGTTTGTAAAACACAGTGCGTTTTGAATGAAAGATAGTGCAACGTGAGTTATTGAGAAGAAATGAACTGCAGTAAATAATTAATATTCGTCTATTAAGACAAGATTAAGTCGCTAAAAAACGCACGAGAGGCAAATGAGCGTGTTCCTCATGTGCCTCTTTTAAGGCCTTCGTGGTAATCAGTTTTAGTGCGTGTTCCACTGCCAAACTCAACCATGTTATTAAGCTCCCGGCTGGAGAACATTAAAGTAGCTAATTAATTAATTAATTCTCAGCCACTATTTGATTTCACACGAGTGAAATCCAGATCCGCGGCGCTCAGACAAAGGAGTGGCCCACGCGGTCTGTGGGGGAGAAATTTGTGATCGATTGAATCGTTTCATATGTGTGCTGTTGTCTAAACAGGCAAATATCAGTATAAGGTTCAGGAATGTATAATAATTAATCCGTAGATTAATTTATCTCACCCCAAATGAGTGAGATTGTATGTGCTATAAAAGATACGAATCGGAATAGTGCTTGTCCGTATGTACTGAAACCTAAAGTACCCCAAACCAGGAAGTCTTCGGGCATAGACTTAGTCACAGCGCCACCTTGAGTTATTGTAAACGAATAGTATTAACGCTAACTGAAACAAAGGAGCTTGCATTGAAGCAAATGCAAGGCTGTTAGCATTGACGGCTAGCGATTAGCACGTAGCATTTAGAGAGTTTGAATGTGGGTTGAATGCAGTGTGTGTGAAATGTAAGTGACTGAACAGTTACTTTGAAACTGTGACTCGCATTTATTTATTTTTCCCCCTTTTTCAGGATTTTCTCTCTCCCTCTCCATCTCTTATCCCAGTTAAAAGACTAACAAAGGCAATGTTAATAAACTGGCTGCATGAGTAATGTTATAATTAATCATCAGTGGCTAGCAATCTCACAGGTGGTTTTAATAAACATTTGTTTAAGGTCTTTATTTTTATTGGGTATCAGTTTAATAGCTGGTGGTTTTATTAGTAGATAATTCGGTACTTCCTCATTACCTCGATAATACAGTGATTCATTCAATTATAACTGCTTTCCTGATTTTAAACACATCAGTGGATAAGTTGCTATTGTTATGAATTTTTAATTGTTAATTGAATGTCATAATTAATTAAAAATTCGAAATTAATTTCATTTCATAAAATAATTTAAGTTCCAGCTTCCACGTAGCAACAATAGCCTCTGATTAATCATAAGCTCTCTTATAATTTGACAACAACAGTAAAACCTTGATTATTATCAAGAGGGCTGGTGATTAATTTAATTAATTTCACCTAATTACTTGTGAATTTCATTCACAAGTAATTAGGGTGGTACAGATTAATTTGGTTTGATGTTAATGACACAATGAGGAATGAGTAAATTGGGAAATTATTTAATTAATTATTATTATAGGAATCCGAAACTAGTGATTTGGAAGCTGTAATTTAATTTCATAATTAATTATGAATTTGAAAATTCTAATTACATTTAATAATTACACTTCCTGTTTACATATTGCAACAATATTGGTTTATCAACTCAATTGTAGATTGCTCTTGTAATTCTAATCCTAATCGAACCTATCAATTTGAATGATAACAACATTACATTTTAATTAGAAACCACAAGTTCAAATTTGTATTATATTTTATTCATTACAGTCATTCATTACAGTCTGGCTCTACCCGTTAGGCCTTACTTCATCTCCGTAGGTGATCTGATTAACTCAGCAACATTTTAAATAAGTTCCCGTTTTACTTAGGCCTGAGAGTAGATAGCGCTCCCCCTAGTGTTGGGTTGATGAAGTGACAGTGGCACCATGGAAGCAAGGTCACTCCTCACCAAACTTAGGGTATAAAGATGTTAACCTTCTAATTAGAAAACCCCAAAAGGAAATTATATTTTGAGGGACCAAATTTTGGTCAGTTTGTTTTATCCTGTAAAACAGCTAAACCAACCCCTAAGTGTATCGACTAAACAGCGCCACCACGCTACCACCCTTATTATTATTAGTCCTAACCTTGGGGCAAACCCTCACTTTTCCTCCCTCTTCTCTTTTATCCCTGCTACTGTCTTCTAATTTGACTACTGTTTGCTTAGACTGTGCCTGTAGAAGATCATGAATAAGGGAACTGTCACAATTGAACAGGTATTTGTGAAACTTGAGAACTACGTATCCAAAACTGTTTTCTATTTTACCGTCCTCTATAGTGAAATGATACCCCTCCAAGTTAAAGCAGGTCAATGAGAAGATAGGCATCGGCAAAAATTAAGCACGCACGAGAGACACGCTAACCAGCGTTGCGGTGTAAATTTAGCCATTAAGGGACCATCACTGTCATTGCTATTGCTTTCCTCTGTCCAGGAGAAAATTTCAAATAGCAATCACAGTCCTATTACAAAAGAGGAAACCCGCTTACAATCCTCTGACTAGAAGCGTCCTTCTAAATCAGACTTAACAAAAAAAGCGACAAGAGGAAAATCTGCTATTAGAAAAGAGATATTTTGTTACTGTTATTCTCCTTCACCTTCGTATTAGACTGACCTCCTCTTCCTTGAAAACAAGGAGACTTTCTCTTACAAGAAAAGGTGAAGCATCCAATTATCACCCCTGTGTACTCATTCTGTTGGTGTCCTTTCCTTTCTCTGTTTCCCAGCTGTGCTACCTTTATGTGTGCTCAATAATTTCTCAGCAGAAACTACAAATTAGAAGCACCCCACCAGAGGATCACAGTCGCAGAGAAGCACACTCAATATTAGCATACACTACACTTTGCACATTTACACCCCTGTTTTGTTTTGCTTTGTTTCCCATTCAAGGTCTGTGTCAGTTCGGTTCGAGATCGCCCTCAACCTGCCAGAACATGTCTCACAAAACAGAGCATGTCGGTCACTGGGAAGATCTGGAAACAGGGCTAAGTGTTGTAACAGTCAGCCTCCTCCCTAAGGCTGCTGAGACACTCAAACATCAGACACAGGACCAGCTGGACGACAACATAACAAGCCTTATGAGACAAGACCCAAGTCAAAGCTACAGTCACAAAGAATTAGCCAAGATCACCGGCTCCTTAAGTCACACACTCATCGCCACCCACAAGTCGAGCGACAAGCACGCTGCACAACACCAGCAGGAGCTGACAAGCACACAACGACGCATAGAGCAGCTGGAAAGTGAAGATCAGGAACAACAGGAAGGGACGGATGAGGTGGAACAAAGCGCTGAGGAGGAGATCAACAGGCTAAAAGAGACTCTAGCAGCTACCAGCCACGAAATGGAGCAAATCAAAGAGGACAACGCTGTGCGTGCTGACAAACTACAGTATGCAGAGCAGCTACTGGAGAAGGCAAAGGCTGACTTCAGGGACAAAAACAGCAGAATCAAAGCCCTTGAAACTCACCTGGATGAGTCAAGAAAAGAGATCAGCCACCTAACACGACAGCTCGACTACTTCAAAGAGGAGTATGAAAGTGTCCAAGAGGAACTCAAGTATGCTTACGAATTACGCTATTACGCAAATTATTTTTATAATTGATGTAATCAATGACGTCAACGAATCGCTGCAGCCCTACACCCAACAAGATGATATTTTGAGATCCTTATGTAGCCGAATCTGCGCTGGTTTGAATGGGCCGCCTCCAGTTTTCCCTTTGTTTTGCCTCAGCTAGTGCTGTGACGTAATTGTGATGTCGGCCCTAGCTAGTTACCTGTGGTTGGACTGGCCATGCATCACTCAGAAAACAACAGGCCAATCAAAAGATAGGCTTATACATTTTAATTAGACAGGCCAAAATCAACATTTTCTCTGGCTTTTTGGAATGGTACTCAAATGGTTCAGGCCATACTTAGAAGGGAGAGGTTATTATGTGAGTAGGAGAACATAACTCTAAGTGGACGTCCATGACATGCAGAGTTCCACACAAGGCTCAATTCTTGCACCGCTCTTGGTTAGCCTGTATATGCTCCCACTAAGTCAAATAATGAGAAAGAACCAAAGTGCCTATCACAGCTATGCTGATGTTACCCTGATTGAACAAGTCTTATCTCCAAATGACTGTAGCCCCATTGACTCCCTCTACCAATAACCAATGGTTATATTTACACCTTTTGTGCTGTATGTTATTTCCTTTTGCCTCTTTTTTTCTCTGTTCTTACGCTTATCCTCTCAGGTATCGCTTTCCTTGGATTCTGTTGGCTATCTTTGCTGTCATTCATCATCAATCAACTATGATGACATGTTTCTCTTGCCAATCACGCTCCCGTCCGAGATGTTTAAAAGGAGAATGTCAGCGAGAAGAAGGGGGTGTGACACTTTGGATTGGTATTGTGTACACCCGCGGAATGTGTGTGTGTGTTGCGCTCTTGGTTTAGACTGTTTAGTTGGCGGAGTTTCAGAGCTCATTAACGGTTGACCTTGTTAACAGTTTAGTCACAACCTATGTTGTTAATGGCTTGTGTTTGCCTGCTTGTCGCTGGTTTGAAAGACAAGGAAGGAGTGGAAGAGTTTAGTAAGTCACGTGACCTACATACCCACACGTAGAGATCTTTGTATTAGACACATTAGTTTATGAGTGTGCGCTTCTTCTGTATGTTTTGCTTTGTATATTTAGTGTAGTTTATGACGCTTTGCGTTGAAGACTTTTATTTCCATATCTTAACTTTAATAGTTTAGGGGATTTGGGAATTAGTTAGTATGTGGGATTCTTTCATTATATTTATTTTCTGATTTAAGCGCCACTTTAACTTCCCTTCTTTTCCTTTCTCTTGTTGGTTTAACTACTTATTTATTGGGAACAATAAACCTTATTTTTGAGGTGTAATTTGTGTCATGTGTTCCATTGCCACTGATTTCCCCGGCGTATTTCTTTAACATATCAATTTAATGTTACCTCTTTAAAATCCTAGACTAAATTTACATCAGAGATGTAACACAATGCATTGATGAAATTAACAGCTGGATGTTCTTCAGTTAAACAAGGAGAAAACTGAAGTCGTTGCATTTGGAAACAAACATGAAGTTCTCAAGGTGAATGCATACCTTGACTCTAGGGTAAAAAACAACAACAAATCAAGTCAAAAATCTTGGGGTGATATAGGAGACAGACCTTAGTTTCAGTAGTCATGTCAAAGCAGTAACTAAATCAGCATACTATCATCTCAAAAACTTTGCAAGAATTAGATCCTTTGTTTCCAGTCAAGACTTGGAGAAATTTGTTCATGCCTTTATCACCAGCAGGGTGGATTATTGTAATGGTCTCCTCACTGGCCTTCCAAAGAAGACTTTTAGACAGCCGTAGCTCATCCAGAATGCTGCTGCAAGGACTAAAATCAGAAAATCTGAGCATATCACACCAGTCCTCAGGTCCTTACACTGGTTTCCAGATAGATTTAGGATTGATTTTAAAGTACTTTTACTCGTTTATAAATCACTCAATGGCCTAGGACCTAAATACATTGCAGATATGCTCACTGAATATAAACCTAACAGACCACTCAGATCATTAGGATCGAGTCAGTTAGAAATACCATGGGTTCACATAAAAATAGAGAAGCCAGCTTTTAAGCTATTATACCGCCCACAGTTGGAACCAGCTTCCAGAAGAGATCAGATGTACTAAAACAATAACCGCATTTAAACCCAGTCTCAAAACTCATCTGTTTAGCTGTGCATTTGTTGAATGAGCACTGTGCTATTGTCCGAACTGACTGCACTGTATTTTATGTGTAATCATTTTTATTTCCAACTGTTCTTAATTCATTTTAAATCAATATTTAAATCATTTTAAAAGTGTTTTAACATTTCTGGTTTTATTTTTTTATGATTATTTTACTTATTTTTATGTAAAGTACTTTAAATTACCACTGTTTATGAAATGTGCTATATAAATAAACTTGCCTTGCCTTAATATATTTACTTGAAATATCCCCTGAGATTAATAAGGCAAGTTGATAATTAAGTTACACATTTGCATGTTCACAGTTCACTAGGTGCGTTTCCATTACAGATTTGCACAAAAATTTGGCCAAATTTTATAAATGTCGATAAAAAAGTATTTTGAAATTACGCGTTCCATTACTCCAGTGTTTTGCGACTAAATCGTAACCTTTTGCCTCTCGCGATAAGTCATGGCGGATTTTGGTGAAATTGTACGGATTTTGGCTATATTTATTCAAAGGAGGCGTAAGGCTAGCATGTATCTTTACAGAAGCAGCAAGGAGAGATGCTTCATGCGTGGTGTGGCTGGAATAAACAAGCATCGACTAGACTGGCCACAGTCAGCTTCAGTGGCCGTATCAGAGCCACACTGTGCCGCAGACATGTGAATTAATGGCAGGGAAAGCCCCTTATATTCGAGAGCGACCACGTATGAAGTGTTTCTTGGAGTACATCGAATAATGATTATGTGACTTTTTACATATGCCATGTGACCTTTAAGTGCGAAAAAATGTTTCAATAGCACTTTTGCGAATTATTCCTTTTTCGGATTGCCTGAAAAACCACCTCATGTGAGCGTAAAAACTTTTTTTGCGATATAGGGGAGTTTTTGCGAAATTGCCACATTTCCATATAGGCATATTTTCAATTCGCAATTTTAATTTGCGAAATTTGAAGGGTAATGGAAACACGCCTACTGACATGTGGTTAATGGCCACGTGACATGCAGTAAGAAAATAAAATATTAAATTTATTTTAGTAAGTGTTTTATTTTGACTGTTGTTATTTTAAAATGATTTATTTTGATTTACATTTTATGATTTAATTATTAGTTTTTCCTTTCAAGCTCCTTTCATGAACCCAGTTTGGTAAGCATTGATGTTATGTCATTTTTAATGTATGTAATGTTGTTAATCACAACAAATACCAATATATGTTCTTTCTCTTTATGTTTTTATATCAATATGGTACAAGATGATCCTATTTAAATCCATTTGATAAACAAGTTAGGTCAAAGTAATCGAAATCAATCAAAAGTAGTCTTATTATATTACCTAAAATGTATAATGCATGGATTATGTTACAATTTGCAATTACAGTTTTTGTCTTGTAATTTGGAATCAGTAAAAAACTAACATTTATAAGTAATCTACCCAGGACTGGAGATGAGGGGGTGTTTTCAGTTAATTCTCTAATGGAGCTGAGTGGCAGATCTCACACATGGGATTGTTGGAATGACAGTAAAGGAGAGTGGTGACAGAGTCAGAAATGTGAGAAATGTTCAACTTTAAGCAAATGAGAGGCAAAAAAAACTCAGTCAAGGCAGTGAGGGTTGTTATTTCACAGGTTTGTCATAAGAAATCACATAATAAAACTGCATACTACTATATTCACGACTATGTTTAAACTGTATAGAGTGCCGGGAAAAGGTTTTTGCCCCCTTCTTGTTTTTTATTTATTTATTGTTTTTGCATATTTGTCAAACTTAAAAGATTCAGATAATTTTTTCTCATTGGGCCAGGTAGGTTTAGGCAGCTTTTTTTCTGTTAATAAATGAAATCATCATTTAAAAACGGCATTTTGTATTTCCTTGCATTATCTTTGTGTAATATTAAAATTTGTTTGATGATCTGAATCATTCAAGTGTGACAAATATGCAAAACAATACATTTTTTCACACCACTGTAAAAACAATTTCCACATTAGAGGATCCACAAGGTATCAAGTCTTGCTCTAGAAAGCACCACTAATAAAATGCACTCACCTGGTCCTCAAAAGAAAGCGCTTGCCCCACATCTCGAGGAAAGCCATCTATAATTATACCGCTGGCATCTGGAATCTTCATGATCTTCTGCTTGATCTCAGTTATGGTTGTTTCCTATTGGGCATGAATAACAAATACAGGTCAATACAAAACATATATAACATAAGATTTAACACAACAACCAAATGTACCTAATTAGTAAGTACATACTAAGAAGAAACAGCTAATTCAATGAAAAACCTATCGAATGTGAGCGGTCACAGAGGATTCTGGGAATGTCAATTTACTGTATGTTTTTTTTCCCCTCTGTAAATTTTTAATTTACAGATAATACTAAGATTTAAGATGCTCTGTTTTACTTCCAAAAACACACATTTGACAGTATTTTTCCACAAAATCCCATGAAATCTATTATAACTGTTAACCAATTAATGGGTTTTTACCGTAGCATTTTAGCACAAGGGAACTTGTTTTTTGTAGCAGTTTAGTCCTCAAAGATCAAGTACCAGCAGGGAAAATGTGCTTTGTAATTCTGGACTATTTGAAACAGCATACTAAATCAGTTCGGATGAAAGACGGTGGCATGACATCTCAGATGAGTTGGGCTTCAAGAGCAATCATTACATAATTCACAAGTATTTTAGAACCTTCCCTGAATTTCTTTAAGCATCTGTCTGACAAGGATAATATTTTTTTTTTAAATATATATATATTTTTTTTTTTTTAATGGAAGAGGTAATGCACTTAAAAAATAAAGTAAATCATTAAAACCCACTCATAAATTTGGTGGTATATTCCATTCTAGATGATTTCTAGTGTAATTAAGGAGTGCAGCCGCATTTTTTGATCATTTTAATGTTCCCAAGCACTGGAGGTAGAATATATTCAAGCGTACCAAATTTAATGATGTGGATGGCATCATTTACGACGGAGATCTAACGTCAGTACCAGATTGCTCTAAAAATAACTCTTACATCAGACATCATTTGTTGCCCAGTATGGAATGCAATCTGTATGACCAAATGCTCTTTTTACGGTTTTTACCACTATCTGAAGTGATTTAGGCACGGTTCAAAGCAGAGGACATTTTTAGAATGCAAACAGACTGCCAACCATAAACCAAACGTCAATGTCCAAAACACTTGTCTTGCTTCACATCCAGATCCAACAGCCGATCTCCCTTATATGCAAAGCTGTATGTGGGTTTGATAAAGCTGATGATAAAATTAATGTGAGTTCAAAGAATAATGAACACGAATTCATATGTTTTGAGGCAAATCAATCCAGCAGCAATTGTGAATCATTTGGCTCTGCCGCTGTTTTAAAGGCACATAGTTTGCAAAGGAAATCTAGTGAACACCTCTAGCGAAAGATATCATTCAATATTTTTATTGAATTTTTATTGTCTTTAGAATTAAAAATGAATGTCATTTTTTACTCAAACAAAAGAGGCATCTTGAAAAATGTATGTGAGTTATGTGTTAATATAATAAAGGTCAGCTGTGTTTACTGCTATTTTGGACCCCACTGATTTTCATAAGAGCAAAAAGAGTTGAAGCGCCAAAAAGTTTGATTACAGGAAAGCAGTTGGACTGACAGTCTTCTTTTCAGCCTTTGTGCTCATGAATCAGCAATCAACATTTAAGTGCATGATGCGCTTGATGCGCATGATGAGTCTGTGCGGTATCAAAGGTAACCACGCTATATTTGCTGCTTTGATGCACCATGGGTACACAACTGTCTAAATTAATCCATAACTGGGCTATAACAGAAGTATGGCATTGAGTCACGGTTTCTACTCAAAAAATGAAAAAGAAAGATTCCTTTAAATGGATTATATCATACATTTTTACACTTACAGTTTTAGTCACGCATGTTCCAAAACAATATTGTTTACATTCACCAGTGTCCACCTTCAACTTAATTCAAATGAAACTAGGTTAAAAATAGGTTTTGTGTGTAAATAAAGTAACTGGATTATTTTTAAGTTGTATGTGTGTGTGTATATATATATATATATATACACACACATATATATGTGTGTATATATATATATATATATGCGTGTGTATAAATATATATATATATATATATATAAATATAAATAATCAGCAATATCACAGTGCTTGTCAAGACTGAACGTTGGCAATTAAAATCACAACGTCACAGAAAATTCACGAGGCAGTCCATCAAAATGATGGATGATAATTATTCATAGAGCAACATCTGATCGCATCTATCATTACTTCCTGCCTATTGCTTTACTGAGAATAGCTGGGCAAAGTTGCTGAACACTAAATAGGCATGTTTTTGGCCAGATGTTCAGAACAAACTGATTTGGCAGCTTAGTTTCAATAGATTTTTGCACTAGAGTCCATTTTGAGCTTTGAAATAAAGCTTTCTCATGATAAAATCCATATATCTGATTTGTACAGGTGTTTCTTACGACACAGAGACATTAACTTCCATATATTCCGTTTACAGTCTGGGAAAAGTCTCCTGTGCATCTCTAATCCAGGCAGTCATTAGTAGAAGGTGACTTTATTTCTTTGACAGTGTCAGGAAGCTCGACTCGAGCTGTGTCTCAATATAATGCTGCATTTAATGCAAGGGTTGGTAATTTAATTGTATCCTCTAGTCAATAATCTTTGCAGATAGACTGCCTCTTCTAAAATGGTACAACGCATTTCTGGAGTTATTCAGGGAATCAACACCCAGTAGGGGCTTTTATCTTCTGTTTCTCCTTCAAAAGCCTCCTCTCTAAAATGCGGTGCTCTCATTTCAAGCGCCACACTTCTGTGCTCAGCTCTCAAATGGAAAGTTAATGTGCAGGAAAGGGCGTGTGGATACATTGTTATAGGGACGGAATTTAGGAAGTGGTCTTATTGTTAGGTCTGGTAATATACAGACCAAAGAAACGCAGTAAGTACTTGAGTTACTTTCACCAAACTGAATGAGAATGAGAGAACTGAAAGGCACCACCTTTTAATGGATTCATTGTGTTGTCGACAAATTCAAGCAGTTTCTACAGCACCATGTGCTGTGACATGCTGTAATTTATCGAAAACTATTTTCAACAACATTTTCAAATTTGTCTATAATTATTCTACAGGCAACTCATGATCTCATATTAATTGAAAGGCTACACAGAATATTTGTGCCTTGGAAATTTATTTGCAGCACCACAGGTGTCACGTGTATATTCAGTTTTGCTCTGTTTCGGTTTTCTGTTCCTGTTTGCCTTCCTAAGTTTCCTAGTTTGTTCCTAGTTACTAATAGCCACACACCTGTTTCAATTCCTCTTTGATTACATTCCCTGTGCATTTAAGCCCTCAGTTTCTCTCTGTTCCTCGCCAGTTATTGTTTATGCTATGCCGAGTTCACTCTGCACGATTTTAGACCTGATTTTCCCTCGATGGCAGGTTTTGCAAAATTACCAAAAAAATGCCTGAAATTGAATGCAAATCGGTGCTTGTTCACGTGAATGACAATCACACATTGTGAATTATCAAAGATGCAATCTGAGAGAAGCGCTGACAGGAAAATATTTTGAAGAAAGTTTGTAACCAGGCTGTTTTGGGGCACCATTGACTTCAATAGAAGGAAAATAAATACTATGGAAGTCAATGGTGCCCCAGAACTGCTCTATTTCCCACATTCTTCAGAATATCTTTCTTTGTGTTCAGCAGAACAAAGACATTCATACAGGTTTGGAACTACTTGAGGGTGAGCAAATGATGACAGAATTTTATTTTTGGGTGAACTATCCCTTTAAGTGTTGTGCTAATACCGAGTTCACACTGCACAATTTTAGTCAAGATTATCACTCGCCGACAGGTTTTGTGAAATCGCCGACAAATGACCGAAATTGGCAAATTGGTGATTGTTCATGTGAGCGACAATCACGCAGTGTGAATTAGCAAAGACACGAATCACCGACGGGTCGCCGACGCCCATGAAATATTTGGCTACATATCCATTTAACCATTTCCATTTCTTTTCACCCTTTCGCTGCAAATTAGCACACAAACCATTTGTATCGCAAACTTCTTGCTGGCTACCATTTCAATAACATTTCCAGTCTAAAATGGTGATGTTAAAAAAATCATGTTAAGCGCTACTTATGATTTCTAAGACTATTTAAAGTAAAATAATGATGCCACTTTAAACTGGACATTTAATTAAGCAGAATTATAATATTGAGCACTGTATATGGTTTTACGAATGTAGCCTATAGTACAGTACATACAGCAATCCATCAAATCCCACAGAAATTGGTACAATCGGTGATATTTACAATCAGACAGAACCTAATTTAATATAATAATAATTTTTGTAGGTTAATGATTTAAAAAGGACACGAAGAGTTCATTATCAAAAACAGATAACTCCGTTTTTAACTATTTTTCAAAAATCATGTTTTTTCATTGTGCATTCCAATTAATCACAATCAAACTGCAGTTGGGTTATTTTGATTAGGTAAAAAAAAAAAACAGCTAAATAACACAATAAAGCTTGATAACATGATAAAAAGAACATGATTTTTGAAAAAATAACAGAGCTATCTGTTTTGCTGATAAACTCTTCACATATTCTTTGGTTACTTACAAAATTGCTATCAGCATACATTAAATGTATAGTGTCTACTACAGTAAAAAGACATGTAACTCTCTATGAGTAGTAAATTATTTAAATCATATAATCTAATATGTTAATAAATATATTTGTATACATATTGTTGAATGTTGTAGTAAACGTAAATGTTATGCACATTTGATCAAGGTCTTCACATAGATAAACTTCATTGGTAATTCTAAAATGGGTCAGTCTTTGATGTGATAAATAGGAAGACTTTAAATAGAAGACCACACTCAGTTCTAAATATGACAGCTGTTTGTGAGAAGAATTTCTAGTAAAACAAATTATGTGTGTGTGTGTGCGTGTGTTATCCTATTTATTTATTGACATATGTAATCAATGGAATGTATTTTTGACCTATATATTCTCTTACATCTTGTCTTCATGTACATACCTGTGGTGCCAGTTCCCCATTGGTGATGATCCTGGCAATCAGACTCCATTTCCTGTTGCTGGTGGCATTATGGATCATCTTCTTCCTGAGAAGCTCACCCACCGAGACATATTCAAAGCCATAACGCTGAGCAATCTTCAAACACTGTGTACCTTTACCACTGCCCGGGCCACCTGTTTGGGCAGATAGTGGCAAGACTTATGAACTCATACTGACTCACTCGCAGACACCCACATATTTACAGACACTCCAGAAAAGCACCTATCAAGAGTAAATGTAGCCATATCCAATGCTGTCATATTCAGACCAATAGCACAATCGCATTGATTTTGTGTAACATTTCAGTAAAGATGTTAATGTTGAGTAATTAAAATTGTGGACCGCTCATATATTTGTGCTCAGTAAAAGAAAATTGTTTCAAAAATAGACAAAGCAGGATTAATTATCTCTGGTTGTTACATTCCAGAATGAATCAGTGATTTGAACAAATTGGTTGAGTTAATAATTCAATGACTCACTCATAACGACGATCGATTGTTTTGTTCCTGAATGAAGATTTAATGAATTTGTTGAATGAATGACTTATCGCCACCTATAGGCTTAAACAATGTAACCTGCAGAAAGAGTCTCTGAAGAATCCCCACCACTAATACACAGACCAATTGTCTGTCTGCTTCAACACAGACAAGTGGAGTGAACAAAACAATACACAGCCTGAGTGTTGTTGGACTATTAATCATCAAATTCTAGGCCTAGAACTAATTGCTGTATAATAATAAATATTAATAAACATCTCATATTAAAATATTGTACCTACACCAATGCATATTATGGACTGAATGTCCAACAAACTACATGCATTGGTTATCAGTATCAGTTTCTGCCACAGAAATACATACAACATAAGTTGACCATTACAAAAAACAGATCTAGAAACCATGAACAGTTCCATAAACAAAATAGAAAGCCGTGCAGTGATGGAAAACAATTACTGAGTTACAGCTAATATCTCAATAAGATAATAATGCAAGTGGGTGGTCACTTGACTGATGGCATACACACATTATTTGCTTGTGGGTCACATTCAGCACAGATAACGTTTCCCTTGCAAATTACATCAGTCAACTAAAAGAGACGTGCATGCTGTTCAGGGAAGTCTGATAACACAGGAGGGAAATGTACAGCTATCAGATAACTCTGTCTGAACTATTACCATCCCTAGTACTCAGCGTCCCTGTTTACAGCAGGCATCCATCTCAAATGCATCCCAAGTGAACACATGTAATTGGATTTTGATGAGAGGGTAGTCTCTGATCATTTATTATGTCAGTGTATTACTGCCTACTGATCACGAATGTCAATACTGTTGCTTTTAAATTATACTTACTTGAATTTTAAACCACAAACACAATAAGTTGAACCGAATGCTCAGTTATCTTAGTCGAATACTGTATGTGTGTTAAATTAACAATGAATATTAATATTAAAATTCTGTCTAATAGAAATAAGCCTATAATTATCTTCATGTTATGGACAAAATTAAAATAAAATATGATTTACTTCAAACTAATAAATGTAAAACAAATTAACCTTTGCATAAAAAATTTGGCACAACAACATTTAAACGTCTAAATAAATAAAGCTAGATTTTTATTTAGGAATTTCAAATCTTTGTTGTCTTTATCTAACTTTATTTAATGTAACTATAAGCGAGAGGTAGATAATGACAAAGGTCATCTAAATGCAAAAACGTGGTAGGTGAGTATGCATAATTAAATATTCTACATTAGCCAATATTGTACATTTAAAAGACTATGAATTTATTTCTGTATAACTTTATTAGCAATCTGTATTACTGCATGTTTTTTTTCCAAATTTGTCTGATCAGATTATCATTTTCTTTTAAAGTCACACGTAATTTGTTAAAAAAAAAACTTGTTCTGAATAAAAATAACAGACAAGTGAGAGGGAGTGACTTCTGTTATTATGTCATCTATTATTTTATTAAATGCATTAATCAAATGTTTTGTATCGTTATGATTTTTTCTTCAGTTTTTCTCATATTTTCCTGTTTTTTTTTGGTGGAAAAATGGAATGTTAGTGTATTTTGATTCAAATTCAAGCATAAAACAGATTCAAGGCTGGTGTTTCTCTCAATTAGTCATGTGATGATGTACCCAGTTTTTGGGCTTACCTATAATGAGGATGACTTTGGGTCTGGGTCTAGATGGGTCAAACACTTCATATTCCTCTATGAGCTCCGCTGTCTCAGACAAGTCTGAGTCACTCTCTATGGAAAACTGGTTGATGGGTGGGAGGCGTTCATATCTCCTATAGGGGAAATTGGGACTGTCCGGGAGAACTGCTTGGAAGAATGCAAATAGTTAGTCATGGGAGCTTCTGATATCCTCAACCACAATTAGCAAATAGATTAGAGTAAATCCCATGAAGTAATATCATTGGAAAAATAGGTTTTGTTTTACTGTACAGGTACTTTGCATTAATTTGCCTTTTTGTTTTGCGTCGAGGTGGGTAGAACAATGTTGCCCAGCACAAAGAAAGGAAAACCCCTGCCAATGGTTGGCGTGCTAACAACACCCAAATAATGAATAATAAGCCTGCTGTGTAATACACATCAACACAGCAGTCTGTGGCCAGCTCTATTTTGCATGAATTTCAGCATCGCCTACAATTTGGAGTTGCGTTGGCTGATGACAACACCTCCTACTCACCATTGCGGAAAAAAGATCGCCGTAACTGCCCACCATTGAGAGGCGGTAATGACTTCTTCTCCTGTCCGACGAACGTGTCCCACCGAACTTTGTCAGGCCCGCCGAGCTCCCTCACCTTCTTAAGGCAGGTCTCTAGATAGTCTATGGGGTCATCCGGTCGGTAGTACATCAGACCAGTCAGCAGACTCTGGGAAACCAGTGACAGATCAGAGAGGTGTACTGTGTTTATCTGTTCACTCTAAGTACAGGGTAACATGCATTGCAAGGCATGCTTATTATATGTTAATATTTTTATTTATATTCTAAAATTGTATAAGTATAAAATATATTAAAACAAAATAACTATGATATTAGCAATAAATTACATCAGCTATTAAATATTGACACCATTTCAAATGGCTTTAAAGCTTTAGCGGCTTTAATTTTATGACCCCCTTTAGCGACTACATGGAACACACTTATATAAATGTATTTGTTACACCACAGGGCAGCTTAAAATGAACCAGTGGAGGAAAAAGATTATTAAAATTGTGCAAAACAAACTATGAAAAAAGGCAGCTCCTAAAATATACACATTCCTAGATATTTCATATAAGTAGGCTACCCTAATCTAAATCATCACCATCATCCTCATCGTATACCTAGGACCTTCCAAGCCAAGTTGAACCAAACTCTCCAAGCAGTAGGAGATTTTTACCATAGGTTTCATAAGTGCCCCCCTGAGACAGCACTAACAGTTCAAAGAGAGGTGTTGACTATAGAATGAAACTGTTCACAATACAACAGTATAATAATAATAATAGGTCACTGTAAAACTCATTTGAAAACAATTATTAAATATATGTTATGTACTGTTATTTCTTAAAACACTTGACTTGACTCTGAGAAGCATGTGTAGGCTTCTGACAGCACGCCTACCATAATAAACAACGATGGACAATCAGAGATGTTGACTCGCATTTCAGACACGATCCACATGTTTAGCTTTGTGCGTAAAAACGCACACACACCATAGCAACAATAACCACATAAACAACCCTCGATAATTTCCATATAATCTAGTCCAATGCAACACTCAACAACTCACTTTGCATTATTTACAGCACGCAGTGTCATACATGCACGTATATGTAAACGAATCATTACCTGATTATTATGAATCATCAACTTTAATCTTGACATTTTTTTCATAATTGTATAATACAGCTGATGTGGAAACATCTTCTTTAGGATTTACCAGAACAAAAGTTCACACACGTAAATGCTCACCTCAAACAGTTGAGGTATCTCTCTTCTGGAGAGATACTCCTTTGCATCGTTGATGTTCATATCTATTTCGGGAAAACTATCGATCCTGTTGCGTTGAGTGTTTGATGTATTCTGTTGCAGGTTCACGAGTCCGTGATGTTGATGCGATCTTAACGCATTCTCCAAGTGCGTACTAAACTAGGTGGATAAAGACGGCTACACTCTCAGTTAAGCGTTGCGCCGGTTACATGCTGCTTCCAAGCTCTCCTCTAGTCTTGCTCTTGGTATCTCTCTTCAGTGGTTGAAACCGCCAACGCAGCGCGATACACCTGCACACTGCCGCGTGCTGAACGACTGACTTAAGTGTGTGTGTTTGGCCAGCTGATGCGCGCGTCCTGATGCGCGTCTCTGGAGTTCAGAGCAGGAAACTAACGAGCACACTGTCTCTGAAAATCACTTTTAGATTTAGCCATTTAGATAAACATTCATATAATTTGAATCCATATTACATTTTGAATAGATAAACATTCATATCATTTGAATCCATATTAAATCTTGAATACATCTCTGTGCTCACATCTTACAGTTTTTCTCAATTGCATTGGCACGTTTTTCGAAACAGTCGTAACATTCTCTAAACTGTGAGTGCAAATGTCTCAACTGTTTGCTGGAACTTCAGAACTTTATCGCATGTCTGCAAAATGTAGTTACTCAACCAAAACATTTAATTCATGTTTCAAAACCTAGTTATCATGTCAGTAATTTGGCCAAGGCCACAAAAAATATAAAGTATTTTTGTTCAAAATCTTTAGTTGTTTTTTCACCATGACAGTCAACCATGGAAAGTAAGGTTTATATATAAAAAAAAAAAGAAATATGATCATTTGTATTTATTAGTGGTCACGTTCGACATCGAGGCTTCGAAGCTTGTATAAAAAAAACGAAACATCTCACATTCGACTTTAAGCGGCGCTGCACAGAATAGTCAGAGTATGACATCAAAGTACCGCGAGAGCCATTCGAAAGCATAGGATCCATCTGCTCTATTATCGCTCTCGCGGTACTTTGATGTCATGCTGATCTATGACGTCCGATGTTCATTTACCTGAAAACCACGTGATTGCTTCAGTATCTGCTTCAAACGAAGCGAACCTCAGCGCCGTTTCATTTACATAATAACACATTATAATGCGTTAACATTGTTTTAGTTTTATCCTAATTTATATATTATGGTCAAATGAACTTTTCCCTTGAAATAACAGTCTAAGGACTGAGGCAGAGTTAACATTGACAGATCACAGATGTAATTCATGAGTTTATGTTTGATAAAATCCTATTTGAATTATTTTAGTGGCAGCACACTTACACAAACGAATGACTTTGACAATGGCCAATATTTTTATACAACAAATTAAAACAAGGAATCTGTTGTAGAACCAGATGTGAAACCAGCAGCTGTAATGAATCACAGCACTTTGGAAGGTGTTATTCATTTTGACCACTAGATGGCGACCACATGAACCGTTTTAAAAAGCTTCGAGTAATGAATCTTTTCCCGATACAATTGGGTTTAAAGCTTCACTGGCATTCATTTCGCCATCACTAGTATTTATACAGTACATTTATTTTTGTAAACGTTCACTATCGCACGCGATTCATCTGTGATTCCGAGCGCGAATTGCGTAGCTTGTCAGCGATCTGCCTCTGTGTATTAAAAGACGCTCCATTTGAACACAGCTGATGGAGATTTACGGCTAATGACAGAACCGTCTTTACCGAAGAGATGCACATGACTATCGCATGCAAAATATCGTGCAACCCTAAGTGCAAGGAACTCCACTGTTATCCTTTCATGATAACATTTAAAAAAATAGCATTGATTGTGCTGTGGGCAATCTACATAAATATGCTCCCAAAGTTAATTGATTAAATGGTTGATTCAAATTGAATTCCAATTTGAGGTCATTGCCGATTTAGCAGACATTACAAACAATGTCAATGTCAGATATTTATGGAATATACATGCGTGTGTAGCAATTTTTGATAACTGAATGGATAGTTTTGAATGTGATGGCTTACACGATGAAAAATGATTGAGAAGTTGAGAAGAGTTTGACAGTTTAAGAGAATCAACAAGTTATATGTATTGTGCAAACTGCAGACAATTGTACTTACTGTTTGCACACATGTGTCAAAACATTTGCAATTTGCTCAAATCAATACGAAATTCCAAGTGAACAAGAAGCTAATTTTTCAGAGATCTGAACTTCTTGTCTCGGGAAATAAACATTTTATTCGAGAATTGAGCCAATGCAATTGAGAAAAACTGTAATATAAAAAAAGAAGCTATTTTGGGGATTTTTGAAAATTTTAGCCTAATAAGTTTCATTGAATGGGTCTTTTAGATTTTGATCATTAATATTATACAGTATGTAATGTATAATATAATACACAATAATTACTCATTCATATATTGTATTATAATAAATGCATATATAATGATATACATTAAATTTATAAACAATATTTTATGCTATACTGTGTTGTGTGAGATATGTTGTGAACTGGCCAGGTCATGGTCTCCAAGACAAATTTCAGTAAACTGTATTCTATTCTATCCTATTCTATATAAAATAGTTAAAATATGAAAAAATATGTTTATATAATAATAATAATAATAGTCTAATGCTCTTATTTACATGATTTATATATGTTATATATAATTTATAAATGTATATATTTATATGATTGGTATTTTTTGGTTTTATGGTTTATAATATTATTTCCACATGACAACAAAATGGTTTTCTGCAGGTTAGTTACACCACCCTTTGTATTGATTTGGCAGAAAAATGTTGCCAGATATCAATGTTTTAAAATAAACTGCAGATTTTTTTTTTATCAATGACAAAATGCCTTTTACTGAAATTAGACTTTTTTTTACAATCTTTGACTGTCATCCCAACTAGACATTTTTAAAGCCCCAAAAGAATAGACAGAGATGGATGGATGGATGGATGGATGGATGGATGGATGGATAGATGGAGGTAGTCAGACAGACAGACAGATAGATAGATAGATAGATAGATAGATAGATAGATAGATAGATAGATAGATAGATAGATAGATAGATAGATAGATAGATAGATAGATAGATAAAATAGACAAAACATGTCCGCTGTGTTTCAGAATTCATCGATAAAATCGTACATTAGCCTATGTATTATATATAAACCTATATATTAGCCTATATATTACTATATAATGCAGTAACCTCTGGCATAAGTGTCACAGTAAGAGCCACACAGGCACCAAATGTTCCATGCTGGATTTGGACATTTCAAGCCTCCATCTGTTCTCTCACTTAGCCTAATCCATTGCTCCTGCTGATAAACAGGTCCTAGAAATATATTATTGTTTAAATCAGACAACGTTTGTATAGTGGATGTGAGATGAGCTGCTGCTGTCTGAGGTGACTGAGAAAATGAAGTTTTAGGTATAAAGAGTCTGTCTCAGATTAATCTAGTGCATAATTCTTGCTGGAGTTGTCTACTCATGAAATTGAGTTGGCTAATTTGTGGGTAGGGGAAATAGTATAAATACGGAACAATTTGGAAAATGAACAAGTATGATAAAGATTTTTCAATTGATTGATTTATTGATTTGTTTGCTGCTTGTTATAAAATTTGATACCAGAGTTGTTGCTTAAATTTATGGAATCTGAGACAATAGTTATTGATAAAATTTTATACAAAATCATATTTTCATTAACTCCGTCTTCTTTGTCACATCTACAGTAAATGGGCTATGTCTTGGAAAATTACAGCGACCCTGAGCAGAGGTATGACTTTTATTTCGGAAAATGGAACTTTTAAGCAAACCGGAAGTATACCGCTTCCTGGTTGCAGTTGCAAATCTAGCCTGTCACTAAATTGGGGACGAAACAAAATGGATTATTGCAATTTAATGACAATATGTGCATTTATTAATTTGCTTGTTTCCATACCACATGCATACAGTAATTATGTTGAGGTAAGTATCTTTATTCATTGCTGTTGTAAAGCGTTTCTTTGATTCATTGAATGGACAGTGAAGCTTTCAGCAGTAATATTCTCAGCTCAGTATAAAGGTTTCTTTTTTTAAATGTTTCTTTTATTATTTTATTTCTGTGTTAATTTCGATTTATTATATATAGCACACACATACATGCATACAGCATATACATACGCTAACGACTGATGTCCACAAATGCAGTTCTGTCTAGGTAAGTTAGGCAGCTTACCAGGTTTTAAACACAGCCTGTGTTACGTTATGATGGCCAGTTTGTTCTAAACATCACATTTCTCTAAGCATTTGGCTTTGTTTCATCAGTTACTTATTGTCTCGACAACAAAGCACTAACTTGTAACCTTACTGGCACATCTGTGAAGCTTTTTAAATAAATGAGCAAGTGTAAAATATCTTCTGTGTTGTTCAGAATTAATCGCGAAACACATACTGCTTAGTTTTATTGTTATAGTTATTACTCACTTTGTGTAAGACAAAATTCCTTTTCACCGTCTTGTCATCTTTCATTTCTTTCTTACATTATGTTTGATATGTTCTAACATCCACATCCATAAGTACATCAGTTTCACAATACAGGCCTAAATGTCAACAAAATGGCAATGCATTCACAATATAAATGTTAAACAATATAAACTATGTAAAATGTAATGTTTCTTCAGAGAATGGAGATTTAAAACTAACATCTTTTTGCGGCACACATTTTTAATAAAAGCGTATAAGAATATAAAAGGTGCATAACTGCATTAAATGTGCATTTGTGTACTAAAGATAAAAATAGTATATATTTAAAAACAATTAGCAGATTATCTAATATTAATTAAGATAAAAGCACATGATAAGATTATAGTTTTAACTTGATGTTATTTTATGAAGTTAATATATTTTAAATACTAATTCCAAAGGTTTAATTATATTATATTATATTATATTACATTATTGAATATTATATTATATAGATACATAGAGAGAGAGAGAGAGATCTGACACACTCAGTTCAGTTGATGGAGCTTTTTCCTAACTAGCTGATCTGCAAATGTGCAGAGGGGTTCTCCAGGACCAGGATTAAGAACCACTGTCTTATATCGTATATGGGGTAACTCAAATATTTTTCACACCACAAAATTTATATGTATTTTACAAAGTATATTTGGTATTTGTATGTTTTATTTTATGAATATTTGGCTTTTCGGTCTAACTAGTTTCACTAGTTAAAAACCTGTGCATGATGTTTTATGTCACATGACCTCCTGCAAATGCATTTCTAAGCGATCATGTCATGCCCCTTGTCATTTTCTCTGTAAGTGCATACAGACAGCTTTCAGTCAGCACATGTGGATGCAGTTTTTGCTGTTAGCAGTTTACCATCTCTATTATTTCTATAATTTAAGTGTCTTTCATAAGCGTTTATAGAGTGGCTAAAAAGGGGAGAGACTCTATGTATAGTTTACATTTATTTTACCCTTGGATTTACCCGAAAAAGAGACATTTCACATTTTGTGCTATTGAGTGTTTCACTAAACTAATATTGCATTATTTATTAATTTTTTTAGAGCAAAGCTGGACAGTTTTTCAGCAGTGGCCATACCAACAACTGGGCAGTCCTGGTAAGTTTGTGAATTTATAAATTATAATTTAAAATGCATAATTTTCCAAACATACTTTTTTTTATTGAAGAGGTGTTACACGACAAAATATGATAAATGAATCATTTTCAAATGCTCAACATGGTGAACTAGATTTATCCTGTGACAACATAGAATCACAGAGCTTTGTTTCTCAACCTTTTGACTCCAAGACCCGACAACAACATTCAAAGGCCTCATCCAAGTTGTTTGTGATTGAAGATAAGGACCTTTTATTTTAAGGATATTTTTATTCACAATTGCTACATGCTAAAAGATTTTAGAGGTTGGCATAACTAGTAAAATGTATATTCATAAAATATATAAACAATAACATAGTCAATAGTAACATATTGCCCGTGGAGTTACATTAATTTATTAATTTACATGATGACTTTTCCAGGTTTAGAAACCACACTTTTATCATATATATATATATATATATATATATATATATATATATAATTAAAACAGTGGTGCAGGAAAGGAAAAGGGGGTGAATTAAAATAATCACCTGGGGCCTGTGACAGCAGGGGGCGGGGTCTGGGTTTGAAGTGTAACACTCACCTGATTCCTCCTCGTGCAGCACTGAAGCACGCAGGGGAGAGGACCACCGGATACTTCTGGTGTGGTTGTCTGCACAAACTTTGTTGAAGCCGCGAGATCGTGACTACCGTTGCTGTTGCCGTAACGCCAGCACTCTCGTTCTCTCTGCAACACCGAAGTAGAGAGCAGTAGTGATGCACCATCGCTCGGCTCCGAAGTGGAAGGATGAATTAATGCGGTGCACCTGCTGCCCCTTATACCTGTGAATAAGAGGCAGTGTGGCAGCCAGATGTGAAATACCAATATCCATTGGCTCGTTTAGTTACACTCGAAGTGGATTGGTCTCTCTGGTGAAAACCCAATTCGTCGGTCACCAACGTGACTCGGAGTGACCGACTGAATGGAAACTACTGTTTTATTATAGTCAGTATTATTATTGTTAACTTAAACTATAAAAAAGGTTTTGTCAATTAAAATAAAGCTGAATAAAATATACATATTAAATGAAATACACCAAATCTAAATTGGAGAAGCAGCAAGTATAATAGCAAAAATAAAAAGTTAAATTAGAGGTATAACATGATTTTACAATGTATTTAGAATTACAACATGCTTACAACATTGCCAACATGCTTTCTTAACTGCTGCGCTTTCATGATTTGTAGAGTCTTATAATCATGTTTATGTCTAGGTCTGCACATCTAGATTCTGGTTTAATTATCGGCATGTGGCGAACACGCTGTCAGTATACAGAAGTGTAAAGAGACTAGGCATTCCAGACAGGTAAACTTTCTCATTTACTTCAATTATGCTCTACAGCATTTTCTCTTCACACATTTAAAAAATAGTGGCTTGTTGAACCACAATATAATTGGACCAATCAATTGTATATCTAATATTTTCCCTCCTGGCATCCTCATTACACAGTGAAACTTTATTTAAATAGGCTTTACCCACTGTTATTTTCCATTACTTTATTTATGTTCTCTAGAGATAGCTGCATGTGTGCTCTTTTGTCATGACGAGGCAGTGATATTTGTGTCTCTAGCCTCAGTAAAAGTCTTCCTGTCTGCTCTGATTAGATGTGTTTGCTCTGCTTTCCCAGTCACATTGTGCTGATGCTAGCTGATGATATGGCCTGTAACTATAGAAACCCCAAACCAGCCACTGTGTTCAGTCATAAGAACATGGAGCTTAACGTGTATGGAGATGACGTGGAGGTGGATTACCGCGGATATGAGGTGAAGCTGCTCTTGGCTTGAAAAAAACATCACTAATTTTGGATACTAGTATGGCTTGCCATCAGTTCTGATAGTTGTTTCATAACAATAATTTTTACAACTTAGTTAAAATATTTCAAAATGAAGTCAAAGAAGATGTAACTGTTGCTTGTCTCTGAGTAGCATACAGTAGTGATGTTTCCGGAATGAATTGGTTTTTTATATTATTTTTATGAACCTGTTAAGTGAACGATTCAGATATTTTACAGACTTTTAAGGACAGTCACTTTGAGTTTTGAGACACAAACCCAGACTCTGTCTCTGCACTCTTCACTTGCTTTTTGTGCCTGGACCTCTTTTAACAGCATTTCTTTTTGTTTTGCAGGTCACAGTGGAGAATTTCCTTCGAGTCCTGACAGGGCGTCTCCCCCCCAGCACCCCTCGATCCAAACGTCTGCTTTCCGATGACCGCAGCAACATTCTCATCTACCTGACAGGTCAGACCGGTAACAGCCTCATTACTGGCTTTTCATTTCCTCTCTCTTCTGAACCTGTGGGTCTCCATTTTCAAAGGTCACGGTGGAAACGGCTTCCTGAAGTTCCAGGACTCTGAGGAGATCAGCAACATGGAGCTGGCTGATGCCTTTGAGCAGATGTGGCAAAAGAGGAGGTGATTAAAGAGCTGAAGTCGCATTTAACTCTGGCATATTTGACATGATTTAATCAATAATATATATATATGGTAAATATTACTGATTAATATAATTGAGTAGCCTATGTAGCCACACATATATAAAGGCTACTCAATTATATTAATCAGTAATATTTACCTCATCATATGACCCCTTTAACAGAACAGATCTTTCACAAGAAAGATATATGCTGGTAAATATTTCTGATTAATATAATTGAGTAGCCTATATACAGTGAAAGTATTCAGACCCCTTAAATTTTTCACTGTTATATTGCAGCCATTTGCTAAAATCACTTAAGTTCATTTTTTTCCTCATGTACACACAGCATATATTGACAGAAAACAGAATTATATTTTTTGCAGATTTATTAAAAAAAACTGAAATATCACATGGTCCTAAGTATTCAGACCCTTTGCTGTGACACTCATATATTTAACTCAGGTGCTGTCCATTTCTTCTGATCATCCTTGAGATGGTTCTACACCTTCATTTGAGTCCAGCTGTGTTTGATTATACTGATTGGACTTGATTAGGAAAGCCACACACTGTCTATATAAGACCCACAGCTCACAGTGCATGTCAGAGCAAATGAGAATCATGAGGTCAAAGGAACTGCCTGAAGAGCTCAGAGACAGAATTGTGTGTGCACAGATCTGGCCAAGGTTACAAAAAATTCTGCTGCACTTAAGGTTAAGAGCACAGTGGCCTCCATAATCCTTAAATGGAAGACATTTGGGACGACCAGAACCCTTCCTAGAGCTGGCCGTCCGCCAAACTGAGCTATCGGGGAGAAGAGCTTGGTGAGAGAGGTAAAGAAGAACCCAAAGATCACTGTGGAAGAGCTCCAGAGATGCATTCAGATGGGAGAAAGTTGTAGAAACATGCAGCCTCCACCAGTCTTTTATGGCAGAGGAGAAGCCTCTCCTCAGTGCAAGACAGAGCCGCATGGAGTTTGCAAAAACACCCACTCCAAGATGGTGACAAATAAGATTCTCTGGTCTGATGAGACCAAGATAGAACTTTTTTTTAATTCAAGTGGTATGCTGGAGAACCAGGCACTGCTCATCACCTGTCCAAACAGTCCCAACAGTGAAGCATGGTGGTGGCAGCATCATGCTGTTGTTTTCAGCTGCAGGACAGGTGACCAATCGAGGAAAGATGAATGCGCGGTCATACAGGGATATCCTGGACTAAAATTTCCAGAGTGCTCAGGACCTCAGACTGTCAAGGTTTACCTTCCAACAAGACAATGACCCTACACAGCTAAAATAACTAAGGAGTGTCACAACAACTCTGTGACTGTTCTTGAATGGCCCAGCCAGAGCCCTGACTTAAACCCAATTGAGCATCTGGAGAGACCAAAATGGCTGTCCACCAACGCTACCATCCAACCTGACAGAACTGGAGAGGATCTGCAAGGAGGAATGGCAGAGGATCCCCAAATCCAGGTGTGAAAACTTGCATCTTTCCCAAAAAGACTCATGGCTGTATTAAATCAAAAGGGTGCTTCTACTAAATACTGAGCAATCTGAATACTTAGGACCATGTGATATTTCAGTTTTCTTTTTAATAAATCTGCAACAATTCTGTGTTTTTCTGTCAATATGGGTACATTAATGAGGAAAAAATGAACTTAAATGATTTTAGCAAATGGCTGCAATATAACAAAGAGTGAAAATGTGGGGTCTAAATATTTTCATCCACTGTATATATATATATATATATATATATATATATATATATATACACGCATATATAAAGGCTACTCAATTATATTAATCAGTAATATTTACCACACGCAATATCATTCTTGTTGTGAAAGATCTGTTCTGTTAAAGGGGTCATATGATGTTTTTAAAGATCATTATTTGGTGTAACAGAATATGTTGTCATGCTTTAATGTTCAAAAAACACATTATTCTTTCAAATACTGTACATTATTGTAGGTCCTCTATGCCCCGCCTCTCTCAAACACTTAGTTTTCTATAAAGTCCCTCCTTCCAACAAGCACAGTCTGCTCTGATTGGCCAACTGGCACAGTGCATTGTGATTGGCCGAACACCACAAGCTGCGTCAGAAATGTAACGCTCCTTTCCATAATCGCGAGCGTCAGCTTTAAAACTGAATGTAAAAACGGTTAATAATGTCCTTAGTTTTAGCATCAGTTCAAGCCCGAGAGGGGAACAGAGTAACAGACACAGTGATGATGCTCGTATGTGTTTACAAACAAACCATGATTAAGACGATTTCTGATGCGCTGTACACTCTGCTGTGATGTGACTCTCTCTCTCTCTCTCTCTCTCTCTCTCTCTCTCTCTCTCATGCAACAGTCAATAGCAAATACTTAAACTAATTACAAAACATACAGTTGCTGATTCAGAAGCACTAGTTTGTCATAGCAAAGTCAGAATGACCTCCTTTCCTAGGTTTTGGTCGTCCAAAAAATGCGTTGCTGACATCTCTGCTTCAACACTACTGCGGTTACTTAAACCACGTCTTATGCAAATATTTACACATCGTGACAGACATTTGGGGGCGTGTTTGAATGAGCTGTTTTAGGGGGGGCATGGCAGAGTCTTAACTTTGATAAAGAATATCTCTTTGGTTTTGAGACTTTAGTCTTTGCAACTTCAGGGATATTATCTATGCACATTCAGTCTGTTTTCACTCCAAAGAGAAAGCAAAACTTAAAATCGCATCATATGACACCTTTAAATGAATGGTTATAGGTTTAAATCCCACTCTGTATCCACGGATATCACTGTTGTGCACTTGACCGAGCCATTTAACCTTGGGTTGTTCCAGGGAGACTTCCACCATAACGAGTATACTGTAAAATGATTTGCATAAAAATGTGCATAGAAACTAGTTCCATTTGTCGTACTAGTATACGACATCTGAACAAATTATAATCAACAACCATGCAAGAGCAAGCAACTACTCACTTTTTATTTAGAAAATTCTACAATCTTTATACGACCATTAGTTCTGGTTCTGAAATTGGATTGGCCAAGCAGCAATTCAAGAGTGCTGATATAACAGTCCAAGAGCACTGAGACTTTTCATTATCACTTCACTTGTTTGCACTTGTGCAGACCGACAAGCTGTTAGTCTCTGCCTTAGTGATTGGGATTTTCCAGTGAATCTCTATCATTACAATAATAACATATTGAGTCTTTAAAAGTGTGTCAATGAATCATTGTTTAACGCATTTGTTCACAAACCTGGGATGCAAACGTGTCTTTTTTCTATAAATATCTGCATTTTCAATCCAAAATACCTAGAAGCTAATTATCTGGTGTTTTTACTGTCTCAGAATGGCGCTGTCATGATAGTAATATATGTAGGATCTCGGCTAACTTTTAGGAATAAAACAATTTACTATCTTTATGTGTGAGTCATTGAAGCATTCACTTAACTGATTTATTCATAATGACAGATTCATTATGCAATGGCTTAGTTTCTTTTAAACTATTTTCATTGGTGGAGGAAAAATAAAGTGCTTAACAATATTGCATCTAAAAATGTAAGTTTCTCAATATAAATGTTCATTAAATGCGTATTCAACTGCTGAATAAAAGCAACATCACACTTCCAGTCATGTCAGCAAATGTATTCATTCAGCGAAGAAAATTGCAGAAAAAATAAAAAAATAACTCGCATTAAACGACATCGAACATAAAACATGCAGTCAGGCCGTCATTGTCTGGCTCCTGGACACAGTATTGATGTTCATAGCAGAAGCCATGCTGCAGCTGCCTAACGTATTAATTGTGTGTTATAAATGCTCTAATAGGCTGTTTAGGTTCCTGCACTGTGTAAATATTGTGGGAGGCTAGTGTGAGGTGCAATGAGAGCTTCCTCTCTTCCTTTAGAGAACTACAGGACAGGATGTTTTGTGCCTGTCAATGTAGTAATTGCAGGCATGATCCAATAAATTACTAAAGCCCCTTTTGTGCTTCATTGCTCCCCTATTACATCTCAGGTTCATGCGATTCCAAGCCTTGTCTCTCTCGCTCTCGCGCTCTCTCGCTCTCTCGCGTCAGAGATGGCCAGAAGCGGTTTCTAATTTTTATTATATATTTTATTTTGTGAATGGAGCATTAATGGATGCCAGGTTCCTGGTTACCATGGCAATGGCTTGCAGAGATTGCTGTGTTGGTTGTATTGGGAGAGTGGTTCAGATAGCCTTGAGCCCTGTAATGCAGGTCAGATCTAGCTCTTATTACTTCATGGCCAGCTTTAATTACAAACGATAGTGGATTGCAACTTTATCCAAGCAATGTGATTTGAATCGGACAAGAATCAACCGGCTCTAAAACAGCGTTTCTCTTTGCAGGTACAACGAGTTGTTGTTCATCATAGACACGTGCCAGGGTGCCTCTATGTATGAGAGGTTTTACTCGCCCAACCTCATGGCCCTGGCCAGCAGCCAAGTGGGAGAGGACTCGCTCTCAGTGAGTCAAACCTTCTGCTCTTGATCTTCTGCACACCTGACAATTAACGTTAGTTGTAGCTGTTGGATATTACTGCAATTCTGCAGAACCTTTGAAAAAATCAAAAGCAGTTTAATATATGCTTATGGATCATTACAGTAAGATATTTACGTTTTTTTAATACATTAATAATTTTGTTTAGCAAGTATGCATTAAATTAATAAAAAGTGACAGTTTAAGAAATGTATAATGTAACAAAAGATTTCTATTACAAATAAATGCTGTTCTTCAGAAATTTTTGTTAATCAAATAATCCTGAAAAAAAACTGTTCCCACAGAAATATTAAGCAGCTCAACTGTTTTAATTTTTAAAATTAAAATTAGTGTAGTTTTATTTAAATTGTATAGATTTTTTACTGTATTTTTGATCAGATAAATGCTGTCCTTCAAAAAGATAAAAAAGAAATCTCTCCAACATTTTGAATAGAATTGTATTGTATCTAAAATGTTTCATCAGACCAGCTATGTGAGCATTGTTAATCTTGTCAATGAAATTATGAAAAATTATTCTGAAGAGTTTTTAATTATTTAGTCTACTATAATAATGACAAGGCAGAAAAATATGTACAGAATCACTGCAATAATTTTTTACTAAAACATACTGTGTTTTTTACAAGGATATATTTATGGTTTAATAAATGTTTAGACATTTTTTAAATGTTTCAAAAATTGGTGAAAGAAGCAAAATAAAAATGAAATTTGGCAAGCTAAAATTTATAAATATAACTATGTGATTAATAAAGTATATGATACATTTATAGTATGTTTTTGTCAAAAGACAGAAACTGTACCTACACAACTGTTAATAGTTATTATTTTATTTAATTTAGTCACATTGGACTTGGTGTTAAGAGGCTATATAATACACTAAGCAAGACTAGATGGTCTGTAAACCATGATTCCCTTGAAATCCCTGAACATTTATATTTAATACAGATTTTAAATTATTAGGAAAGTATATAAAAATGGAATTTGTTCATCCGTATTGTTTTGTCCATACAGCATCAGCCTGACTTGGCAATAGGGGTCCATTTGATGGACAAGTACACCTTCTACTTACTGGAGTTCCTGGAGGAAGTCCACCCCGCTAGCCAGGCCAACATGAACGATCTGGTAAGTGTGTGTGTGTGTGTGTGTGTGTGTGTGTGTGTGTGTGTCTGTGTGTGTGTGTGTGTGTGTGTGATTGTTTGGTGCTTGTTTATAATTCCAGCCAAATGATATGGAGAATGCATTGTCCTTCAGGAGCATTTCCCTTATCCACTAGCACGAATTGAACTTAAAAAGCGTCCGTCATAAAGACGTCCTGTCGCCTCAGATGAAAAGAACGGCCTTGCGGACCACAGGTCTCTTAGCATGCCACTTTAAACAGAGTGGCTAATACAGGTGTAGGTCAGACAGCTTTGAAACAGTCAGGAGGGAGACCTTTTCTCTGAAGGCCTGGGTGAAACTGAGTTTCTCTTTCATTCATCTGAGTGGTTGGAGTCCCACCAACTCCCACAATCCATTTTGATCTCTCCTGCCCTCCTCATCCTCTCTGCTTGGCACAGTGCTTCCTAGATCAAACAGGTCCAACAAAAGCCTATTTTCTGGCACTTTTTTGTTCCCAGTGCTCTTCTCTCGCTCTCTCTCCATACTACTGGACTAGCAACGATATTATTGATTTCCCGTGAGAGAAAGAGAGAGGTTTTAATGTTGATAGAAAAGGGCCACTTGAACTCTCATGAATTATCTCTTTTTCACTGTCATCAGAAAGATTGTGGAATGTCTTTCTGGCTTTCTCTGTGCACTGGGAGAAAATAATGCCCTTCTACCGCCAAATGTTCATTTAGCTTAATTCTGAAATTGCATCAAGAATGCTTTTAAAATTTAGAAGTCATGTCAAGGTAGGTTTGTAGTCATTCCAGCCAACACATACATTATTATTTAAAAGATTGAGGTCAGTAAGATTTTTTTTTTTGACTTTTTAAATGAACAGCAAAGACTTTTACATTGTTGCAAAAATGTATGTTTCAAATTGATGTTTCTCTAAACTTCCTCTATCCTGAAGAAAAGTCATGATTTTCAAAAAATAGTAAGCAGCACAACTGTTTTCAACATTGATAATGATAAGAAATGCTTTTTTTAATTGAATGATTAGTACAATTATTTACGAAGGATCATCAATGATGAATCAATTGAAGGATGCTTCAAGTTTGCCATCACAGAAATACATTTATATCATATTAAAAATAGTGCTGTCAAAAGTTTAATCGCATCCAAAATAAAAGTTTTTGTTTACTTAATATCTGTGTGTGTACTGTGTATATTTATTATGTATATATAAATACAAATACATGTGTGTATATATATATATAAATACAGACACACAAAAATATTATGTTTGTGTATTAAATATATGTATTAATTTATAATATAAGAATATAAATATATAAATGTATTTACATGTAAATATTTAAAAAATGTATACTATGTATGTATTTATATATGCATGATAAATATACACAGTACTTACGGAAACTTTTGTTTTGGATGCGATTAATCGTTTGACAGTACTAAATAAGTAAAAAACTATTTTTTATTTAAAATTATAATAATATTTCACAATATTACTGATTTTACTATATTTTTGATCAAATAAATGCCTTGATGAGCAGAGACTTCTTTCGCAACATTTAAAAAAAATTAAACTTCAGAACAGTGTAAAGGGTGAACGTTACATCACCGGTATTTTGTACCAGTGTTTTTTTATTTTATTATTATTATTTTGCTGTTAATGTAAATTAGGCAGTGCTATTAATGGAATTGCTAGACGGTGATGTTTTCATTTATAGCTTTTGTTTTTCATTATCATCCAGGTAGTCAATACTTTACAAAACTAGTTGGTCTTTAATCCTGTTTTTTTCTCTCTGATTTAGCAGTTGCAGCTTATTGTCAGGATTGTTGACTGTCTTATGTGTGTTTTTGCTCCCCATGTTCTCCGTGACCCAGCTTCATTCTGTCTCCCATTCATTATGTAATTTGGTTCAGGTGTGTCTAGTCGTTAGTCCCTTAATTGTCTGTGTATTTAAGGTCTTGTCCATTCATTTCGTGTTTGTCGGTTCTTAAACGTCATTCCGTGTGTTCTTGTGTCTCCTACTGTGTGTTTGGATAATTAAAGACTGTTATTAAATAATTCCTACGTCTCCTCGTTCAGTGTTCCAGAGAAACGTGACACTTATTAATTTAATAAGCTTACTTATTGCATTAATTCTGATGATATGCCTCTGCACACAACTATTTCTGGTTTATTAAAAAAATGTAGTCCACATAACTGGTCTTATTGTGCATTATTCATATGTGCTTGCCATTCCAGAGGAACAAAAAGGTCTCCTTTTCACAGTCATAATCTCGGTTCCCAGCAGGTCAAAATTTACATTCCTTCCACAATCAACTGTAAACCCGCATTCAAGTCTGGCTCCATTCTGATATAGAAAGTCCACTTTTCACAATCAAATCATTTCCCAGTGGATAAAATCAGACATTATTGGGTCTCATTGAATATTCAGTTTCAGAATATTCAGTGAAATGTCATATTATAAATATTATAAAAAATGAATTGTGAATGTAATTTAATGTCAACCCCCCACACAACTTATTCCAGCTGGACAGGATTGGGTCTTAAAATATTTCATCCTGAGGTCATAGTGAAAACGATGATGTAGAGCTTAGGGTGGATTAAGAGTAAAATGTCCCAAATTTCGATGTTTTAAATGTTTAGATAATGGCCTAAATCTCACAGAATGTGGACACATTGAGAAACACATGTCTAATCCTTTGGAATGGAATGAATGCAGGATAACATTTTAATTACATTTGTTCCATATTTTTAAAATGAAAATTATTTTTGAACACATCTCTGAGGTTTTAACAGCTGTTACTGGTTGCATTTTTCATGTCCATATTTCATCTGCAAGCTGATTTTCATGAAGTCTGTTTTTAAGAAGCACTTATTAATGGCTGAATGTGCAGGAACAGATGTTATTTAAATGGTAATTTTTGTTCTTTTTCTTTGTATTCATTTCTGACAGCTTGCAGCTCTATTAAATTGCAAATCCATTTGGGAATGAAGGCGCTCTTAGAACTTGGCAACCCATAATTAATCTCTTTGTTTGTGTGTCTCAGTCTCATTTGACTGATAGTTGTGTGTTTGTTTCAGTTTAGGGTGTGCCCGCAGAGTCAGTGTGTGTCCACTCCGGGTCACCGTACTGACCTCTTCCAGAGGGATCCCGGGAGCGTCCTCATCACTGACTTTTTTGGAAGTGTCCGCAAAGTGGAGATCACCAAGGACACTATCAATCTGACATCCTTTGTAAAGCCGCCAATACAGAGGTAAGAACACAGTCGTTATAGTCTCTAAATGATCTTGAGCATTACAGTTTCCTGGAAAAAGGCAGTGTATCTTCTGTAGTGAATTGAGTTAATTAGCCCATTCAGTGTTGGCTTTGTGGGACACAAAGCACGATTGGATATAATATTTATATAATGCAGTTGGCTTATACTGCCTTTATAATCATTCAAAGATTAAATACTAATACATTAATTTGTAGTATAATATGTGTGGGGCCGGAATCATGCTACATTCATTGGGACCATGCATTTAAGTGACAGACCTGGAAGATGTGTATAGGACAAACATTTGACAAATTTTCTTGCATTTTCTATGCTAACTGTGGAGGAAATATGATTTGACTCTTAAATAGATCTGTCATTGTTTACTTGCCCTCATGCTGTTCAAAACTTTAACTTTATTTAGTCTGTGGAGCATTTTTGCCCATACAGTGAAAGCCAATGGAAACCAAAACTTTGTGGTTTAATTTTTGGGTGGAATATCCCTTTAATATGGAAGCTTGTTTCTGGATGGATGGATGAATAAATAGATAGATAGATAGATGATAGAACTTACACTGTGGACTTACAACTATTTATCACAATTCTGAACTTATATCACACAATTATGACTTTTTTCTCTCTCAGAATTGTGAGGAATTAATAATATATAACAATATAATATTATTATTAATAATTATAATGATGATGATAATAATAATGCAATTCTGTCAGATAATAGTTTTCTTCAGTCTGGCATAATTAACGTTTTTTAAATGAGTGTTTAGCGCTTAGAGCAGCAGCCTTAATTAACCCAGTTTGAATGTTCCAGGGCAAACAGTCTAATTTAATGAATCATTAGAAGCATTGTGGCTGTTCACTATTAAAAACCTTATCAGTGATATTGGCTCCTCTAATGACCCGCTAATGATTTTGTTTACTGCTTCACCATGGTTACTGTGATACCTGCCAAATCGGGTCACAAGGGTTTCCAGTAAGATAAATATGGAAAGGAAAGAAAAGAACAGGATGTAACGTGTGATGTAAATTTGTGCTCTGCATTTAACCCATCCAAGTGCACACACACAGCAGTGAGAAGTGAACAAACACACACACACACTGTGAACACATACCCGGAGCAGTGGGCAGCCAATACTGCGGCGCCGTGGGGTGTAGTTGGGGGTTCGGTGCCTTGCTCAAGGGTCTCACCTCAGTCGTGGTATTGAAGGTGGTGAAAGCGCTGGACATTCACTCCTCCCACCGACAATTCCTGCCGGACTGAGACTCGAACCCCCGACCTTCGGGTTACAAGTACAACTCTCTAACAATTAGGCCACAACTACCCAAATATGACTACTGTTGTTGATAAATGCCATTTTACTTTTAATGATAATAAGACTTCAGTAGTAGTTTAATATACATTTTGAACAATGCTTATAAATTGTGTAGTTTTCTCAATAGTTTGACTGCTAAAATCCATTTTACTAGCTAAATATGCAGAACTGTAATGCCATTTTCTTTTAAAAAGAGCGTTTTAAATCTGTCAGATCTTCTTTTTAAAACAATCATAATGTCCTCCCAGTCTAAACATGTTTAGCATACAGTTCTCACTATGTGAACTTTAGCAAGCAGAATTATTTAAACACCACTCAGAATCTCACTGTGTCGCTATAAAAACAATAAAAAGTAGCTACAAAAAGGGTCCATCGGCATCAGGTCCAAACAAAGGGCTCAAATAAAACGAGGAAAATGTACAAGAGTGTGGGGGACAAAAAGAAGGAAAGCCTTGTCTCAGATGAGATCTGTGCTCCTGCAGTTGACCTTTTCTGTGGTGGGCTGAATGGAAAATGAAATCCGAATATGAGGAATTTGTGAGATCATGACTACAGCTAGAGTACAGTAAAAATGACCTGTGATGTAGACTCCAGACAGGTCTGCATATGCTGAATCAGAATACATGTGATTTTCCATTCTTTATACAAACGATATTTCTGAATATTTAGTTGATTTGTTGTTGTTTTGTTTTTGAAGTGTTTATAGTTTTCATCTAACATCAGGATTTTTATTCTCGAATTTTCTTCTTTTTTTATACATTAATTTCATTCACATCCAAAACTATTATCTTTTCCCAGTGATTTATTTTTCCAAAATAAGCACAAATATATCAATGACAATGTTGTGGCAATTTCTTTCTAACAAACATCATCACTGAGTAAGAGACAACTCTGAGTCCAAATTATATTAATAAAGTATTTATTCCCTTGCAAGAGAAGATCCCTCGTGCACTAACACACATAGCTGTGAGTCAGTCAGGAAAAGAGAGAGAGATAAGGAGTCACAGTGCCAATCTGTTTTATAGTCCTTTTCCCTCAAGGCCCTATTTCTTCCCTCCCCTACAGGAGAGATACCAAGTTGTTTATCTATTAATGGTTATACAGAAAAGGCAGGCAAATGCCCCCTTGACCCCCTGACCATCTGCGTTTCCTTACCTCTATCACTTCCCAATCATAGTACATCATCACACACAGAATGCTTATCTAACTGCAAGTGAGAAAACATATAATGCATACATCTGAATCTAATTTTCACTGTTTGATTTATACCCATAAGTAAAAATTCCATAACAATTCCTCTCTTTTTATCATTCTCTGATAACTGATTAATCAAACATTGTAATAATAATAGTAAATAATAATAAACACTTGTTCAAGCCATTAAATCACACTTATACTCTTCATCTCTGATTTTCACATAAATGATCACTCTTCTTGAACCTGTGAAGTAAGTTTTTGAAAATTTGAGAAATGCTTAGGCTGTTTTTGTTTTGGACAGACCCTAAATGTTTTAGCAAGCAAAGTAAATACTTTATTCTATAGCCGGGCTAAATGGACAGACACTGCTGTCGCACTCTCGGTTAAACCGAACCCTCAGTCACCATAGTATAAACAAGAAAAAGTATAGTTCATAGTAGGAAATAAACATATCAATGTATCACTGTTGAGTTACTTCTGTAATATAAAATGTAAATATTAAAAGTATGTAAAAAATCCCTCAGTTTCACCCCTCTCCTTGTACGTCCTCTCGTACACGGATACCTGCCGCTTTTAACCTTCTTTACATATCAATCCTTCTCAAGAAGAAAATAGAAACATCATAACTCAATTAACACATTTCACTGTAACTTCCGCTACTTGTGTCATCATATTGTTGGTCTGATCTCCTGTTGGTAACACCTTCAGACCTGTTATGAAGTGTAGTATTACCAAGCAAATTGTTACTGACAACAAAGTCATTATACATGTGGTCTTAAAACAGGCCACACATTCCTTGCATTCTGAATGGGTGCCACGGCCTTGGACGCTCCATTCTCTCAGTTACTCTGAATCAAAGGTGCTGTTATGACCAGAGAAAGTACTGTTTTCGAAGCACTAAGAGTCTTATCTGTTCTGTTGATTACGATGTCCACCCAGATGCCGGTTGCGCTGATATCTGGTTCCGCCTAAACACACAGCTGCAATGCAAGGGCTTTTCAAACTGGATCTTAGCATTTATTGACACTCGCGTTGAACCTCCTCCAGCGATTGCTCCGCCTCCGCAATGGGCGGCACCCTCCTGCAATGTTTTACGTGCACCCACGTAGCCCTCTCTGCAACCTTCACCGCCGTGTGCGTCACCAGAAGCACCTGGAAAGGCCCAAGCCACCTTTTCGATTTCCAGCTCTTTCTCCTGTGATCACGAATCACCACGAAATCACCAGGTCTGACCTCGTGCAGGAATCTCTCAGCAACCTTCCCTTGGCAGCTTTTACCTGCACAGAAATATTTGACAACAGACAAGACATTTCCTTGCAGTAATTCAACATGTCATTCTCACACACATCCGTTGATTTTTTTACCCCCTTCTATCCCCTTTTTACCCCCTTTGTTTACCCCCTTCTATGCCCATGAATGGTGGCCTGCCAAACAAAATTTCAAATGGGCTCAGATTTGTTTTCACTCTTTTCTCATTCTCATGTACATCAGTACAATTGGGAGGGCTTTAAGCCAAGTCAGACCCGTCTCTTCACAGCATTTAGCTAATTTGTTCTTAATTGTCTGGTTCTGTCTCTACTGCCCCTCCTGATGAGGCGCAGCTGCAGTGTGTTCTCATGTCAATTCCCAAGAACTGACCCACCTGCTTTATTGCATCATTGACAAAGTGTCTGCCATTGTCAGAACTGATTTTTCTTGGAATTCCCCATCTTGGAACAATCTCGGTTAACAGGGCCTTTGCCACTGGTGCGAATCTTGTTCGAGGTTGGGAAAACCTCAACCATTGACCACATGTCAACCATCACCAGACAGTGTTTCTGTTTCCCACAAGGGGTTAATTCGATGAAATCCATCATTAGATATTCAAATGGCCTGCTGGGGCTGGTTGAGATGCCAAGGGTGTTTTTATTCCCTAGCCACATTGTGTGTGTTACAAGTGACACATCTTTTGCAAAAATTTCAGCAACCACTGTGAACCCCTTTGTAAACCATAATTCCCTCATCTGCATTATCATACTCCCCTTGACACATGATCCAACCCATGTGTCAACTTATAATGCTGAAAGAAGTGTTTGGGCAAACAAGGAATGTCATCAACACTCATCCATACACCCCTGGAGGCTGCAGCCAGACGACCTCCATTTTGTTTTCCTGCTCCTGTGGAAAAAGTCTGCATACTTGTAAACAAGGTGAAATATCAGGGTTAGTCACAGATACTAAAGCACAAGTCGTTTCTTTTGTCTCCTGTGCTGCCGCGCTGCTGCCGTCTGCTCTCACGTTTCCTGTGGAGATAAAACCTTTATCGTTAGTGTGCGCTGCGCATTTACAGATCGCGACCTTGTCTGGTAAAAGAATGGCCTCCAAAAGCTTAGACACAAGCGATGCGTTTAATATCGGATGTCCATCCGACTTCAAAAAATTTCTGTGCTTCCAAAGTGCGCCAAAGTCGTGCGTGACCCCAAAAGCATAACGCGAGTCTGTGTAAATTGTCACACATTTGTCTGCCATAAGTTTACACCCTCTCTCAGAGCAACCAATTCAGCTCCCTGAGCCGAATAATTTGATGGCAATTTGCCAGACTTTACGACTTCAAATTCAGTGGTCACCGCGAAACCAACCTTATTCAAGCCTGTTTGTGGATCTTTGGGCCGACCCATCCACAAAGAGGACATTGTCACTGATTCTCTAAAGGTGTGTCCAACAGGTCTGGAGGTGGTGTACACACCTGTTCCTCTCCATCCTCCTCCGTAGGGAGAAGTGTGGCAGGATTCAAAGTTGTGCATCTTTTCACCTGTTACATTTGGCATGTCAAGCAAAATCGTGTGATACCTCAGCCATCGGGCTGTTGATAAATGTGATGTTCTCTGCTCTTGCAAAATCATGGAGACCGCGTGTGGGACCATCAGAGTCAAATCAGAATACCCCACAAATTCCCTTGAAGCCAGCACAGCCAGCTCCGCAGCTGCCACAGCTCTCAAGCTTTGTTGAAAAATATGCGATTGGTCTTAATCTGTCCCCATGGGTTTGCAAGCGCACTGAACTCATAAATCCATGTTTTTCGTCTACCCTCTGTGTAAAAGGCCTTTCAATCTTATCACATGACCTCAGCCCTTTCCCTGTTGTCAGGGCTCTCAAGGGCTTTTCAAGAAATGCATAATTTGGAATAAACGTTCGACAATATGCACACATTCCCAAGAATGATAACAACTGTTTCTTTGTTATTGGTCTTGGGACATCTCTGATAGCTTTTATTCGTTTCTCAGAGATAGCTTTACTGTTTGGTGTTATAGTGTGACCCAAAAAAAAATATTTTCCTGCTTCACAACCTGTAGTTTTGTCCGACTGACCTTGTGACCCTCTCTCGCCAGATGGTTCAAGAGAGTTACAGTGTCAGCCACGCACGTAACCTCATCTTGTGCACAAATCAATAAATAATCTATATACTGCAATGTGTTTCTCCCCTCTTCCCTTTTCAGCCCTTCTGTGCTGTCATGCATTTTCCTCACAAACAGGCCTAAAGCAGCCCAGTGGCCTTGGTTACTGATAAGCGTGGCGCAGACTTCCCCGTTATCAGAAACAGCTGCATTTGTTTTTCTGACAGGCAAGCTGAAAGCACACACACATTTTCATTCCAGAAAATCTTATCAAACCTTGTCAAAAACATTTTCTGCCCCGTTAAACCACTCTTCCTCATATTGATATATGCATATATCAATAAATGCAATCTGTCAGGCAACATACTTTCTGTGTCAGCTGATACTGTTCGATCTTTGCCAATTTCAAAATCATTTGTGCCCAATCAGAATCTCTTATCTGCCACTCGTATGCCCACTGTGGCTCAAATTTTGCACAACTCATCTGCTGTTTCTCTTCAATAAATCCCAAACGGGCCAGCAGTGAGTTTCAGATTTAATTTACACATTAGATCCCTGGCCATTAACGGAACCGGACAGGTTTCAGAGCACAAAAATGCATGTTTTAATGCCCTGCCCCCCTCCGTCTCACATTTCAACGGCACAGTATAGTTTTCTGAGATTATATGCCCTGACGCGGACGTGCTTTCAAACACTAAATCCGTCAACTAACATTGGATATCTCGGTAGCCTTAAAAACCCTAAACTTTTGTACATTCTCAGACATTCATCAGTAACCGCATTATTCAAAACTTCAGCAGTCACACATAAACGGTTTGCAAGCATTTCTTCATTGCAGATAGCCTTATTCAAAACTTCAACAATCACACATAAAGGGTTTGCAAGCATTTCTTCATTGCAGAAGCAGTATTTGAATCAGTGTATGTGAGTGTGTTGTGTGTGTGTGTCAATAAATTTTTACTTCCCTTTTTCGCAGCTGGCTGAATGCCTGTCACCCGCCCTCTCCTCTCCTGTTCTCCGTTCCTCTCGTTTCAATCCGCCTTACGCGCCTCTGGACAATCCTGTGCCCAGTGTCCATCGTTCTTGCACAACCTGTACTTCGTGCAGCCAGAAAAGTCATGTTCATTACTTGCACACACAGTCCACATTTCTTGCGCTGCCTCTCGCGCTGCTTGCTCTGTACAACAGCCAGCTGCATCTGTCTCTCCCCCTCTCATTCAGCGCCCCGCGCTGCTCGTGCTTGTTCATTCAGCTGCGGTTGTCTTGGCGGAGAACAGTGAGGTCGGGGTCGAATTTCAGTGCACTCCAGCCAAGCCATTGGGTAGATGTGTGTTTTGTGTTTTTTACTCTGGTGTTTTTTACTCTGGCGGTGCCGAACTCACCGTATTTTCATGTGGGAAACACAAACATACACAAACATACTGTGAGTTAATCGGTTCTGGTGGTGCAGACACGCATACAGATAGACTTTCACACTTTTCATTTTTTCTCTTTTATCCGCTTCCTTGAGCCAACAATCTACTTCTGTTCACATTTTTAACATGCATGTTTAAAACATTTGCAACAACAATCTGGTTGTTTGTCGCTACCTTGTTCAACTGAGTCCCTCACCACTTTCAGTCTTGTGAGGCTCAATGTTCCCTCTTTGGGAAAATCATGATGCTTGATTAATTTTTCAATATCTTGCATACATTTCTGACCATAATATTTGTTCAATTTGGTAGTACACCGGTGTATCATATTTCACAAGCTTGCTCTGAGACTTCCCCATACTGGCTGTTTTCTGCTTTCTGTGGATTTGCTCAGCGCTTCTTTAATCTGCTAGGCGTCTCCAGCAGATCCGATTTTCTCTTATCCCAAATCGGATCGGGTTGCACTATCAGTGCCCTCTTAATTGTGATTTACCAAAATCTTTCGATTTTTCTAACCCCAATTAACATCGGTACCTGTTTGAAACCTATCTTGATCTGTACAGATCTCAAATTAATCTCAGGTTGCCTATCTGAGCGTTCGTGCCCAGAGTCCTCGGTACCTGTTTGAAACCTATCTTGATCCGTACAGATCAAATTAATCTCTCAGGTTCTCTAATCTGAACGTTCGTGCCCAGATTACTCTACCACAGAAACTGTTTTCAGCCAATATGGTTCAATTTCACTCTTTCCCCCCTAATTAAATTGAATTTAATTGTTTCTTACCAGAGATGTCGTTTTGTGCCACCTGGGTTCTTTTTGATTCCAGTGGTCGATCCCTCCGGTCCCAACAGCGGAACGGTCCTCTCTCAATCTTTTTGCGAGGTAGGGTTGGAACTTTCAGCTCCAAGGTGATCAGCCTCCGTCCGCTGTCAGGTCCAGAAGTCACGTCCAAGGAATCCCACTGTCTGACACCAAATTGTTGTGGCAATTTCTTTCTAACAAACATCATCACTGAGTAAGAGACAACTCTGAGTCCAAATTATATTAATAAAGTATTTATTCCTTGCAAGAGAAGATCCCTCACTAACACACATAGCTGTGAGTCAGTCAGGAAAAGAGAGAGAGATAAGGAGTCACAGTGCCAATCTGTTTTATAGTCCTTTTCCCTCAAGGCCCTATTTCTTCCCTCCCCTACAGGAGAGATACCAAGTTGTTTATCTATTAATGGTTATACAGAAAAGGCAGGCAAATGCCCCCTTGACCCCCTGACCATCTGCGTTTCCTTACCTCTATCACTTCCCAATCATAGTACATCATCACACACAGAATGCTTATCTAACTGCAAGTGAGAAAACATATAATGCATACATCTGAATCTAATTTTCACTGTTTGATTTATACCCATAAGTAAAAATTCCATAACAACAATAATAATAATGTAGCACAACATTAATACTGTTTTACTTGCTTTAATGTTTACTCTGGAAAATTGTGCATGGATTCTCGCTTAAATTGAGGGAAATATACATTTTTAATAAAGTGTTGGTGCTTGATTTAGTCTTAAAAGTACTGTATGAGGTTTGAAGTTTTGATCATAGTTTCAAGATTTTGTATTATTTTTTATTATTATTATTATTATTATTATTATTATATTTTCTTTTTTTTCTAATAATAATCACCAGGACCCATTTCTCAATGCTTAGGTCACTGTTTTAAAACTCTTCACACAGATCTACTAAGAAACCTCCAGCATAGCACAGCTGTTAAATTCACATTCAAAATGCCATAATACCACCAAAACCCTTCATACATATCTCAAATTAACTCATTGTTCCTATAACAACAGCAAAGGTTGTCAAACAAGGTTTTTTTCTGTTGTTTCTGCTGTTAGAATTCACTGCTGTATATGTAAACATTTTTCTTTATACAAAATTATTCCCGTTTAGCCGTTTGTATATAGGTGGTATTTACTAAAACGGTGCATGAGTTCATGTAATTGTATTGGTAGTGTTTCATTCTTTAGTTTGGAAATATATTTCAATATGGTATTACTGTAGAAATGTAGCAGGTTATGTTATGTTTTAAACATAAGCTTAACAGTATTGCAACATGCAAATTGCTATGTAAGTACATTTTGTAGACTTTTGGTGGTGGTTGTCTTTGTGAGAACAGAATTCAATTTAATGGAGTCATTGATTGCATTTTGTGCCAAAGCGATGATAAATGACCCACAGTTTATCCCGTGAAGACTGCTGATGTGCTTACTGTGAGAAGAGTTTTGAAAAAGTGACTCAAGTGCTGATAAATGGGTGCTGAGACTAAAAAAACTGTAATAGCATTTGCAGCCATTGTGTTGTGAAACATGTAGGCCACAAGATGGCAGTAGTATTCCTTGGTTTGCTAATCTGAAAAGAAACAAATATGTTTCAGGTTTTCTCTGCTGTCAAACTAATCTGTAATGCAGTCAGTGTGTGGATATGGCTAGATAAACACATATTAGATTCCTCAGCATCATAGTGAAGTGAATTAACTTTATCTACTGTAGCTAAATTGGAATAGCAGCAGCACATGATTAAAATCAAATTACATTTAGACCTAAATCTGAATCCTAATTAATCTGAAACTACAGTGTTTTTGACCAGAAAGCCTGTTTTTATTATTCAAATTATTGCATTATTATTTCATTCCTTACTGTTGTCCGGGTTACAAGTCAGACTATGTATACATCATTAATCTTCAAAGATAATTTATGACTAATTAGTGTGTAAAGGTAATTTTGCTAAATCGTTCAAGTCTTCCATGTCTTATGACTTTTTTATACATTTTGTTGGCTACCGGGTAAAAAACATTATTTCTGTTGGAAAACCGAATTGTACTGAACCATCAACCAAGGAAACATTTTGAATGGGCCAGATTGAGAATAATGACAAGAAATAATAATAATAAGAAGGAGAATTATGTGACACTAAAGACTGGAGTAATAGCTACTGAAAATTCAGCTTTGCCATCACAGGAATAAATTACATTTTGAAATGTATTAAAATAGAAAACAGTTGATTTAAATTGTAATCATATTTCACAAGGTCTGTGTAGTTCACATGAATTAATGAATTATCTTGCTTATTTATTTTACTTGTTGTTCAATGAGCAAAAATAAAGTCTGCTGCAAGCATACGCAATTAGATAAATGATTACAGGCATCCCTTATCATCTTGAAGCTGAATAGCTTGATCCACTGTAGTGTTCTTTTAACTTTTTTTTTTTTTTTTGGTTGGAAAGGAAAGAAGTATGGTTTATTTAACCCATAATAACCCAGACCAATTTCTCCTTATAGGAAAATTATGCAGCATATAAAACAGATCAAATGGACCACTTATAACATGTTATCTGCAGTTGTTTTTGAAATGCAATCCTCCTTGTGAAAGATCTGTAATGTTACATATATATGACATTGGGCGTTTATGATTTCAAAACCACATAACTGTGACCATTACATTTTAAAACAACTCGTTTGTAACATATCAAAATTATACCTTTTCAGGTATATGGTTTAACCAGAAATACATTTTTAGATAAATAAATAAATAACTTCCTCACACTGGAAGTCAACATGTTAAACATGCACACATTCACTGCAGAGGATCCATTGGTTAGCAAAAGGTGAAATGCTAAATTTCTCCAAATCTGTGAATGATAAATTAAAAAACTCATCTATGTCTTGGATGTCCTGAGTGGGGTATGCCAGACTTCTCCAATCATTTAGTTCGAACTAAACCCCACCCCTTTCTTAAAGGGGTCATAGGATGCTTTTTTAAAGATCATTATTTGATGTAACAGAATATATAGACATGCTTTAATGTTCAAAAAACTAATTATTTTTCAAAAACTGTACATTATTGTAGGTCCTCTATGCCCCGCCTCTCTCAAACGCTTTTTCTACAAAGTCCCTCCTTCCGACGAGCACAGTCTGCTCTGATTGGCCAACTGGCACAGTGCATTGTGATTGGCCGAACACCACAAGCTGCGTCGGAAATGTAACGCCCCTTTCCATAATCGCGAGCGTCAGCTTTAAAAATGAAAGACATTTAATAATCTCCTTTGTTTTAGCATCAGTTCAAGCCCGATTGGGGAACAGTCGCGTGACAGACAGTGATGATGCTCGTATGTGTTTACAAACACATGATGATTTCTGATGCGCTGTGATGTGACCCTCCCTCTCTCTCTCTCTCTCTCTCTCTCTCTCTCTCTCTCTCTCTCTCTCTCTCTCTCTCTCACACACACATCACACACACACACACACACACACACACACACAATACAAGCAAAACTCTGCATTTGAACAGAGAATAGCAAATACATAATACTGAGTTGCTGATTCAGAAGCGCCAGATTGTCATAGCAAAGTCAGAATTACCTCCTCTCCTAGGTTCACAAAACTCGTCCATAAAACGTGTTGCTGTTCTGTTGTAAGTAATCTTAATGATTCCTAAATGCATCGGAAGGCCAAATAAAGTGCTTTTGCTTTCACATAGAAACACACAGCGTGTCCCTGTCATGGCTGCTTCAACACTACTGTGGTTACTGAACGACGCCTTCTTTCTTTGCGAGAACATTTGGGTGACATTACGCAAATATTTCCACATTGTGATGTAGACATGTGGAGGAGTGTTTGAATGAGCTGTTTTAGGAGGGCGTGGCAGAATCTTAACTTTGATAAAGAATATCTCTTTGGTTTTGAGACTTTAGTCTGCAACTTCAGGGATCTCATCTATGCACAAACAGCTTGTAACACTCCAAAGAAAAAGCAAAACTTGAAATCGCATCATATGACCCTTTACAATCCAATCAACAACCAAGGGATAGAATCATCAAGTTCCTGCTCTCCTTTTTTTCTAGTTTTCTAATTGGTTTTACTCCGATGTATGTCACAATATGGCAGAAAAGATCTGTTACTACTGTTCTACTGTGGTTACAGAAAATACATCAGGATAAAAATACTAAAATAATACTAAATAATGGTGATAGTTTTAGTTTTGTTCTTAATAACTAACATTTCATGCATGCCAAAGTAGATTAGGTCACTGGGTCATCAGCCTATGCACTGAACAAGCTGTCAAACCATTGCTAGTTTCTAATGGGGGCTGTTGCTTTGGGAAATGGAAGTATCCTCTCTTTCCCCACTGTCACAGGCTGTCATGACTCACTATACTGGCACATCTGTGGGTGAGGCGGCAGCATATGCACCTGAGGGGAGGTCTCTGTCCCCTGTCTCTCGCTATCTCACAGCTGTTATGCATGGCTGGCGTCCCTGCTCTCTTCTACCATCAGACTGCCTTGACAAGGACATGTGTCCGGTCTCTAATGCCTGGTCACCTTGCTCACTCTGTCTGAGCCTGTGACAGTATGGACTAGTTGTGTCACATCTGGAGCAATGCATGTCTGTCATGGGGAAACAACGTGCCTGCGTGCCTATAGGGGTGGACAGCTTTCACTTAACCTTCTTTAATTACTAACTTTGACTTTCTTTTGTCTATGGAACAAAGAGAGGGAACTGGAGTTTTCAGGTTTCAGTATTATACCTTGAGTATTCTATAAAGTAATATTCACTGCTGGTCAAAAGTTTGGAATAATTAAGATTTGTTTTTTATGTTTTATGCATAAAGTCTCTTATGCTCACTAAGGCTGCATTTATTTGACCAAAATAACTGTTTTGTGTTTGAATATTTTAAAATGTAATTTAATTCTGTGATGGCAAAGCTGACTTTTTGGCAGTTTCTTGTCTTCGGTGTCACATGATCATTCAAATTATTCAAATAGTAATTTGCTTCTCGTTCTCAAGAAACGTTTCTTAGCTGGAAACCATTTTAAAATGTTAGATTAAGATAAAAAAATTATAATAATAAATAGAAAAAAATACAATAGAAAACAACCCATTTAATTGATCAACAGGAAATACACTTTTATTGTAACAAAAACTTTCTGTTTTAAATAAATGCTGTTCATTGAACTTTCTACTCATTAAAGAATCCTGAAAAGTATCACAGTTTCCACGCAGTAAAAACTGTTTTCAGCATTGATAATAGTAAAAACGTACTCGGTTACTATCGTAACCTCGGTTCCCTGAGATACGGAACGAGTACTGCGTCTTGTAAAGACGCATATGGGAAAAATGCCTTTTTTCTCCTGAAATGAAGTCTTATTTAATCACGCAGTGAAACTGCACGACTATTGGTTCGTGCAGGTGTAGAAAACGAACCAATGGGTCGCGGCAGCGAGCTGCACGAACCTATGGCGACGATACCCACCAAATTCCAAACGGGCGGGGCATCTGGCTATATAAGCGGTCGTTCGCCATAGAATCCTCAGGTTTACTTCCGACTGAAGCGACGACTGAGTCGTGCAGCTACCTGGCACGGCAAAGTATGCAGTACTCGTTCCGTATCTCAGGGAACCGAGGTTACGATAGTAACCGAGTACGTTCCCTATCGATACTCCACTCGTACTGCGTCTTGTAAAGACGCATATGGGAACTGAATTTAATCACGCCGTGCTAGGGTAGATGAACGACTGTATATACTTCCATAAACATAAATGCCCATAGGGAAGTAAGTAGTATACTTCAGGCTAAAGCGAGCTAAACTCATAGAGGTCATGCTCGGCCTGGATAATCGTTCCACTTCTGTATACTCAGTTAACCGGAGTATGCAGGGTGCCAATCAGAGAGCCTGAGCGCATTGCGGTCAAGAAATCTCTGACAGGATTGTTCCCACAGCGTATGTGTACAAGCTCATCTAAGCAGAGGGACTCTGGCCTGTAAGGCCGGTATGTCCAGGTTATAAAACCTAGCAAATGTGGACGGAGTGGCCCAGCCAGCCGCCGTAAAATCTCTGTAATGGATACACCGCTAGACCACGCCCATGACGAGGCAATGCCTCTAGTCGAATGGGCTCAGACTCAATGGGGCATTGCAGGCCCAAAGAAGAGTATGCCAGCATGACAGCATCCACTATCCACTTAGAGATTCTCTGCTTCGTGACCGGATGTGCGGTTAAAGCTAACAAAGAGCTGTTCCGTATGCCTAAAAGGGGCGGAACGCTCAGTAGATTCTCAGAGCTCTGACAGGGCATAACAAAGATAACTCCCGGTCCTCCTCAGGCGGAGGAAGCGGAGAGCGTGATGACCTGAGCTCTGAACGGGGTTGAAAGTACCTTAGGTACGTAACCATGCCTTGGTTTCAGCACGACCTTGGAGTCGTTAGGCCCGAATTCCAGGCAGGCAGGGCTAGTAGAGAGCGCCTGCAGGTCTCCAACTCGCTTAACCGACGCTAGTGCTAGTAGCAGAGCAGTTTTCAGCGAAAGTGACCGGAGGTCCGTAGACTGTAGCGGCTCAAAGGGAGGGCCTTTCAAGGCCCTCAGTACAGTGGGCAGATCCCATGTAGGGACAGTAAGGGGCCGAGGTGGATTCAACCTCCTGGCTCCCTTCAGAAAACGGACAACCGAGTTGTCTCTGCCTACCGACTGGCCCGCTATAGGGGCATGAAAGGCCGCTATAGCTGCTACGAACACCTTGAGTGTAGAGTGAGAACGTCCTTTATCTAGCAGTTCCTGCAGAAAGGACAGAACCACCGCTAACTCAGAGGTAGAGGGGTTTTCACCACGGTTGAGGCAGAGAAAACAGACCACTTAAGGGCATAGAGGTGTCTCGTAGACGGGGCTCTAGCCTCAGAAATGGTGTTTAACACTCGCTCTGGGAGGCCAGTAGGCTCCCATTGAGCGGCCAAATGTAGAGCCCACAGCTCGGGTCGAGGGTATATTATTCCGTTCACCTGAGAGAGGAGATCCCGTCTCAGGGGCACGGGCCAGGGGGCTGCTGTCAGTAGCTGAGTCAGCTCTGACAACCAAGGTTGGTTCCTCCACAAGGGGACACCAATAGCACCTTTGACCCTGTTCCCTGATACGCCTGACGACCTGTGGAAGCAGGACGATCGGGGGAATGCATAAAGGAGAAGGTTGGGCCAGTCGTGGGCCAAGCGTCCCCTGTCCTTCGAATAATAAGTTGGGCAGTGAGAGTTGTCTTTGGAGGCAAAAGGTCTACTTCTGCCTTTCCTTTCAAAGGTCTTCCAGATCTTCTGAACCACCTGCGGATGGAGCATCCACTCCTCTGAGGGACATTGCTCGAGATAACATATCCGCTCCTTGGTTCAGTCTGCCCGGCAGGTGTGCTGCCCTCAGCGGCGCAGGTTGAGCTGAGCCCATTCAGAAGGCGCTCTGCCAGAATAAAGAGGCGCTCGAGGAGACACCTCCCTGGTAATTTATATAGACACCACGGACATGTTGTCTGAGCGAATCAGCACATGGCGTCCTATTAGGTCCGGCAGGAAAAACTGGCAGGCTCGACAAACTGCTAGCATTTCCAAGCAGTTGATGTGGAAGCTGCTCGCCTCTCCGACCAATGGCGAAGGTCGGTTTGCCTTCGCACCCCCCAACCTGTGTTGGAGGCGTCTGTCGTGACAACTTTCCTGGTGTGGACCAACCCCATGGCCACGCCCTTCTCCATCCACCGTGGGTTCTTCCAGGGGTCAGGGCTGTTACACAGGCCTGATTCACCCCTGATATGGCGTCCGTGGCGCCATGCGTTGTGTGGAACCCGTGGTTTCAACCAGCGTTGAAGGGGCGCATGCGGAGCAGGCCCAGCTGTAACACTGGCGATGCTGCGGCCATAAGGCCCAGCATTCTCTGAAACACTTTGAGTGGGCGGAGCAGTGTCGCTCTTGAAGGTGCGCTTTTGGTGAAATTGACCTGAGCCCCAGGCGCTCTAAGTGGCTGAGGATGAGGGTTCTGTGGTAGTTCCACCTCTGACTGGGCCAGAATGAGCCAGTCGTCGAGGTAGTTGAGAATGCGGATTCCCATCTGTCTCAGAGGGGAAAGAGCCGCGTCCATGCACTTCGTAAAAGTACGGGGGGCCAGAGACGTTTGGTGGGCGGTCCGGCCGTGGCGGGACTCGACCTTCTCCTCTTCCTGTCCTGCAGATCAGGAGGACGCCGGGAGCGCAGGGTCCAACGCTATCTTGAGTCGGGGGCCCTGGCGCTTCGGAGGGGGGTGGCGTCTGGCTGAGCGTGAACGCCCTCGCGGCTGCTGAGTTCTAGCAGGCTGAGGGGCGTAAACGGCAGGTGCAGGTTTCGCGGGCTGCTGAGTCGGCGCAGTCCTGGGGCGACTCTGAGCAGCTGCTGGGCTGGAGCGCTTGGGCAGGAAGTGTCGCATAGCCTGTGACGCCTTCTGTGCTTCTGTGAAGCGCTCAGCGAATCCTTTCACCGCAGGTCCAAAGAGGCCGCTGGGGGAAATTGGAGCATCAAGGAAGGAGACCCTGTCCGCCCTTGATCTCCGTCAGCGTGAGCCACAGGTGGCGCCGAGCACTACCAGGCTGGCCATAGACCTTCCTATGGCTTGGGCGGTAGTCTTGGTGGCTCGCAAAGCTAGGTCCGCTGGCGCTTCTCAGCTCCTGAGAGTCGCAGGATCAGGCTCAGACTCTCACGGCAGAGAGGAGCTTGGCCTGATAGACCTCGAGAACCGCCATGGAGTGGAGCGCCGAAGCCGCCTGTCCAGCTGAAGCGTAGTAGCGTCCAGCGAGCGCTGAAGTGGTCCTGCATGGCTTGGACGGGTGACTGGCTTTCGCCTTCCAGCCGATGGTAGTGGGTGGGCAGAGATGTGCAGCCACTGACTCATCCAGTTGAGGCATCCTCTCATATCCCTTTTCTTCAGCGCCGTCAACCGTAGTGAGGGCAGATGAAGCTGAAGTACGGAGGCGGGCAGAGTAAGGGGAGCGCCAAGATCTTGTGAGCTCGTCGTGAACTTCAGGGAAGAACGGCGATGGTCGTTGTTGAGGGGCCTGATGGCGCCCCGGCAGAAACCACTCATCCAGACGGCTGCGAGAGGGCTCCTCTGGTGGAGACCACTCCAAACCCAGCTCTTCAACCGCTTTGGAGAGGACACGGAAAAGTTCGGCATCCATCCCGGCTTTGGCGGCGCTGGGCGTGGGCAAACCTGAGTGGGCGGGGTCAGTCACTGGTCAGGTTGGAAAAAAAGGACGGGAGAAATCTCTCTGTGTGGCAAAAGCGAGGCACGCGGGATCTGAGCCGGCGTGAGCTCGCTCTCAACCGGGCGCTGAGAACCTCTGCCCCGCTGTTTTTTCCTCACAGGTCCCTGGGAGGAAGAAAACGGGAGGGCGCGGGGCGGATCGCCTTCGAAAAGAAAGCGATGCGCGTGCGCAGAGAGGCGAGACTGATGCTCTCGCAGTGAGAACAATCAGAACCAGCGAGCGCGGCATCCGCATGGGATTTCCCCAGGCAGGAAACACACTCGCTGTGACCGTCATCGGCGTGCAGGGGAGACCTGCACGAGCCGCAGTAACGGCGCGGCATTAGAACGCCGATTTGCTCTTTTAGAGACTTACGTGATATGATCGCCGGATAGCGGCAGCGAACGGGACCGGAACTGCTGCGATGCTGGGGCACGTTGAAGGCGGATCAGCCGAGCAGATCGAGGTCGCTGGGTCCTACTGTGAGGCGTGTCAATGGCGAGTAAGCTTCTGGATCAGTTTAGCGAAGTCGTCAGCCGCTGAAGGAGAAAAATCTGAGGATCCTATGGCGGCGACCGCTTATAGCCAGATGCCCGCCCGTTTCGGTGGGGCATCCGACCATTGGTTGCTTTTTCTACACCTGCACGAACCAATAGTCGTGCAGTTTCACTGCGTGATTAAATAAGACTTCAGTTCAGGAGAAAAAAGGCATTTTTCCCATATGCGTCTTTACAAGACGCAGTACGAGTGGAGTATCGATAGGGAACCATTATTAATAACTGAGCACCAATAGTTCTTCTGTAAATTGTAGTAATATTGCACACTATTACTGTTTTTACTGTATATCTGACAAAATAATTGAAGTCTTGGTGAGCATAAGAGACTTCTTTCAAAAACATTTAAAAATCTTAATAGTTTTGTGAACCATTCTCAAAAGAATGACTCATTCATTCATGTAAATTACGAATTTAAACATTTTAATAGACAATTCCAGTCTTTTCCTCACACAAAGCTATTGTATGGCTTTAGCAAAGCTTCAAATATAATTTGACAGCCCCAGGTTCACTTTTTATAGTCAAGTCACATTTATTTATATAGCGTTTTATACAATACAGATTGTTTCAAAGCAACTTTGCAGTAAAGTAAATAAACAGGAAATTATGAAACAAAAAAGCAGCTCTACAGAAGACAATACTGTCATTCAGCTTAATTTAGTCTAATGTTGATTAAATTTAGTTCAATAACAGGGTCAGTGTTGCAGAGTTCATCAGTTGTGAAACAAGTTCAGTTCAACAGTAGTTCAAAGACAATAGTGTCATTATTCAGCTCAAGTTAATTCAGATGTACCTCAGCGTCAAATTATAATATAAAAGTATCAAATGTAGTCTTCCAGAAATGTTTGGTCCTCCAAAAAAAGGTCATACTGGATTGGAACGACGTGAGGGTGAGTAAATGATGACAGAATATGCCTTTTTTGGTGAATTATTTGGGTGAGTTTCAGCATAGCAGAACATCATGTTCTCCAGTGTGCTTAAAAGCAACACAACTCTTATTTTCCCCCTCCATGAGACATCTCTCTGAGCTTGACAGTAGAGGAATGTTCTGCCTCCTTTCCTCCGCAGTCTCTGCTGCTGTATCAGAGGGCTTCCATTAGGTAAATTACATTTTACAGAGGAGGACGGTTTAATAGACTCCCCACTCGTCTTTATGATACGTGCCCACTCTTTACGAGATTGTATTGTATTTCAGGTTTGCCCAGGGTGATGATGTTGACTGCCTAGCGCAGGTCTCAAGTCTCAAAGTAATTAAATGTCAGGTGATGTTACGAAATGAAAAATAAATCAGGAGGTGCGGTGTGGGCATAAAGGAAATGAAAGTGTACTCTCAGTACACACTCGCCCTCTCTAGACACCTTCTGATGGTTTTTCTTATAAATTTACCAAAACTCTTTGATTAAAACTTAATCCTGTAAAATAGTTGCAAGATTGTAGTGACGGATCTTTGAATAATTTTGAGTCTCTTTAAATGATTCATTAGCTTGCATTGGCACATATTTCCTGTAAATGCTTCGGCGCTTATTAGTGGTGTTTGCTAAGGCAAGTGTCATTACTAATGCTCATGCTTACAGTTTTCAACAAGAATCTGAAGGTGCGTTCACACTAACAGCAATTTACAGTGGTAAATCGACAGTAAGGCATTAGTTTTCAATTAGAGTTACCAACTACCAGCGGCTTATGCAAGAACCACTGTTGGTGATGCAACAAAGCAGAGCTTCACTTTAAAGTCTGCATAAACCATATGTTGCGACCAACTTCACTTCAATATTGTGATGTATTTCAGAGTAAAACCGAATATTAAATGAATAAATCAGAGGTGCGGAGCTTGATGTTAGCACACCTCCTCACCATCTCTGGCTTGAGGTAGACTGACGGTTGGAGGGGTGAACCCAAGCTCAACAGAGGAATGCCACATATATGCTATATATATATATATATATATGTATATATATACACACACATTACACACTCATAACTGCTGGGCAACGATTAATCACATCCAAAATAAAAGTTTTTAGCTAAGCTATAGCTTAATCACAATGAAATACTGAAATTATATTCCCTTACTCATTTAATACATTTAATTTATGTCTACATTAATAATATCATAAAAGGCCCTTACACAGGATCTCACAGCACTGTTTAGTAGTCGTGTGACTGAGACTCATCAGTGAGAAAACACATGTGATCTTGTAATCTCGCACTGCGCAGCTGTTTAAACTTTGAGCCGAGTGGATAAATGGTCAGTGTGGCATGGTTCAAATGAGTAGCATTCTGCTTTCTGGTTTTGGTGCATACACATTATATTGAGCATTTTCACTCTATCGAACACCTGTTGTTGTTTTATCGAGGGAAATGATATCGCAATAATGATTATTAGCTTTTCCGCCCAGCCCTAATTTGGACGTACTTGATAGTTTTAATGACCGATAAAAAAAGTATGTTATATAATATGAATATGGGTATTATGAATGAAATTTGGACCTACTACAGCAGTCATGTTGTTGTTACTGTCATATGACTTATCAGTGTCAGCTGCGTCACTTCGTTGCCATTCATAAATCCTCTCCCATGGCCTCATGGGACAGTAAAGTGTCCATCAAATGCACACTTCAGAATCCGGACGGAAGTAGTAGGTCATGCGGGTACATTTCGCCTAATGTTTTTCAAATTATATGAATTCGAACATACTATTCTTTGGTGTACTGTTTTTCACATACTATAAAGTAGGGAAGTATTCAATTTCAGATACAATGTAAGTCTTTTGGTGTCTCTTGGATGATTAATACAGACTACTGCCCCCTGCTGGTATGGAGAGTTATTTATGCTCACACGGGCACAGAACACATGCTAATTGACCGATGGATATAGTCTTTATGGTCTGATGAAACAACTTTCAGGCTAAAAGGCAGGCGATGTGAGGTGGTGTTCATTTTTGTTGCTTTGATTTGTCTGGGCCTTTGTAAATTAAGTGTGATGTAGCAACAGCTATAATGGAGTCGAGGTGGAAACCCTGCAGATTCTCTGCAACCTCTAGTGGCAATAATTGTTGAAGGTGTAAATACTAGTCCTAAGTATTAAATATTGTTGTGTAACTGCATTTGTTTTTTACATGAATACATGAATTACATCTTGAACTGTATGGTTTGTTGAAGAGATTCTCAATAAGGATTTGAAGGATGAATCTGAGATACTGGTATGCATCCAGATCTTGAGATCAGATTTTCATAAAGAATGTAGGCTCTTTTGACTCGGCCAAGTAAGAAACCACCAAACAACCACCCAAAATGCCCTAGCTGCCACATAGCAGCTAAAACCAATTCAGAACATATAAACAACCTTATTGCTGGCATTGTGGAGTTTTGCATGGGTAAACACCTCTTACAGTTTCTTCTGAAAACATAAATAAAAAAATGTAGTTTATATTATTACTTGTCAGTACGAATCAATGAAAAAAACATTTGTTACATTGCTACTGCAATGTTGTTATTGCTGTTCCATTGCTCGAGTGCAGATGTTGTAGCCGAAAGGCTCAGTAAATAATCTAGCTGTGTTCTTGTTGCTTTTCCGTTTTGCAGTAATTCAAGTCTAGCCATTTGAACTGAGACCAAAAGTGGTTCAGTGTGATTCAAGATTTTTATTTGTCACATACAATTATACAGAATATAAACAGCAGTGAAATGTAAGTCAAGTCCGCTCCATGGACAATGCAATCATATGTAACACAAACACTAGAGAATATACATAAATATAGGTATGAAAGTAAGTAAATGGAAATAAGAATAATAAAATATAAGATAAATTGTGCAATAAAATAAAATGTGCAGGACAGTATACTGTAGACTTAATAAATAATAATAAAAGCAGGAATGTGCAAACAGGTTGTACAGGGTATATACATAGTAGCTATACAGATGGTGGAGAATAATGAAAATCTTACTGATTATTAAATGGCGTGCCTTTACAATACACATGGCTAGAATGACAGGCTATTTTGTCAAGTAACAGGAAAAAGCCTCACCTCAGTGGGTTGTGAATTGGCTGCCCAGGCTGCTCATTGAAATACAAGAATGATTTGTCGTCTGAAATGCTGTGCCCAGCTATAGATTACCAATTGCCTCTGCTCTCCAACACATAGCTGTCATAACAATCGTTTTGTTAACCTCCGGTCCTCATACTTCATGCAAACACTTTTCAGTTTGTTTGCTGTTTGTTCAGTGAATAGCAAAGATGCCTCTAAAATGACCTGTCAATCATCACCCCCACATCAACCAACGAATATTTAAAATGCTCGATTTGTTTTGTTTGTCAGCTTACCGTATAGTATTGCTCCAGCTAACTCTAAATGCATATTTGGAGTTTAGCGTCTTTAGCATCTTTAGCGAAATATAGATGCATATTATTCAGAGAGAAATTGCAGGTACCACAAAAATGTAGTCCAATGGGATTTCATGGAGGTTATCTACCACATTCTCATTTCTTCCCTCCATTCATTCATTATATGAGACAATTTGTTTTTTTGTTTTGGTACCTTCTATTCCAGAACTCACTCGGTCTCAGTCAGTTGTTGTGTGTAATTGAGAGCTGCATACTGAATTTAATTTCAGCAGCCACTCATGTATGAAGTCGCAGACAGCCGGGCTGAAGCAGACCCTTTCGTCTGGTCCTGAGCTTTGCTGGCCTACATGAGGCCAAAACATCATCCCACCATTTAAACTAACAGACTGTGGGCAATTGCGGAGGGGATGGCTGACGGTGGTGAGGCTTTGGCTTCTTCAGCCCACTGCATATTAATGTAGCTAGATTATAGGGTGCTTCAATTTTACGGAACACAAAACAATTGTCATTTGTTTAGTTTTACTGCAGGCAAAGTTTGAAAACATTACATTTAAAAACGGACTTGTTTTGACTGCTCTTATTACTGTTATCTATTATGTTTTTTTCCCTCAGGTCTGGAAGTGGCGATATGCAAATCGAACCTTTGACGTATGTGGACCAACTTCCAGTGGCTGAAATTATTCATCAGGTAAGACTATAGTTGTTGTTGTTGGAAAGTGTAGATGGTTGGAAAACAGCATGCTGAGAGTATAACAGTATGCTTACTGAAACCCATTATCAACTGAACTATGTATTTCATTCATAGGAGGTGAATCCAAATCACTCACCTAAGCAACAGCTTTTCCATTTACCTCATTTATCTTTTCATTTAATTGCTGTTTTTATTAAAATAATAGCGATAACATGATTTACTATAGTTAATGCATAAAGGTCATTTTAAGATAAAATTGTAGTCAAATGTACTCGTAGCCTGACTCATATTCATTTCACTCTTGGTGTGAAAGAAACATTCAAATGGGTTTTGTTTCTCTTTTTGCATCTCCTTTGGTGTGAAATGACCGTTTATCATTCATTAACATTAATAATGTACAATTGCTCAATCATTTGAAATATTTATTTTTTAACTGTGTAAATCTAGCATTTTTTTTTAATGTATGAATGTACATTTATATCACTATACTAGAGTTATTTTACTTTAGATATATTCTTTTTTACTAGTTAACAAAGCAGCAATGTGGTTTTTAATAGAGCTGTATATGGAGTGACTATAATTTTGACATCTGCTGCCATAATCCATCTCTCTATATAGTTTTCCTTGTTTGGAAAGAAATGGAAATGCAATATTATTGGTTTGTTTTGCAGTTTTAGCAAATGTAAATGCAAAAATAATATTGGCTATATTCTCCTGTTTTTACCGCAGTTTACGTCCGAGTGTTATTCGCATTTAATTTACATCTGATTATTTATTTAATCACCTTATTCTCATCCTGGCATCCGTCTGCTTTCGTCTATGTTTCTGGCCTTAGAGAGGTCTGAAGTTATTTCCGGCATTCACATATCAGCCAAAATCCTTGCAAACCACCTTGGAATGAACCAAATGTTAAAGGTGGAAACTGACTATTGTAGTACTTCTCCTAAATTTCTGCTTAAATCTAGGACATTTTTCAGTATTGCTTTTTCTTTGATACTTCTGAATATTTTCCAGAATGTGATGCGGTATTGTCATATTCAGTTGTGACTGAAGGAACACCTGTCGATTTTTGATACAGTGGTTTTGCCGGCCAAACCCCAGTGGGTTTAAGAAATCATCAGGAGGGATACAGGATATTGCTAAGGATTCAGGGCTGTCATGATTGATGATATCTAACTGTCATAAAGGAGCTTTGCAGATTACATTGATTCATAAATATGTGAAAGTTCTATTCAGTGGGGTAATGCAGATGATATGTAGCGGGATGAGTCGAGTCTAGCATTCGTTCAGTCTGGAATCTGATGATTGGACGCTCCCTCCCACTGCGTGCTGGACTCTATTACTGGCCTCATGCAGACTGCATCAGAACCTTTGATCTCTCTATATCCATCTCTTTCTCTCCTTTCATTGATTTTTATTTGTGAGAATGTTGAGCTGAGCCTCTTTACTGATTCCTTTATTAAAATATTGCTTCTGGACAAAATGTCCAAGCATTTGAAATGATTCCGTCTGAAGACCAAACGCTGTGATCTCATATGAACTTACTGGTGATTTTTTTTTTGTTTTATCAGTTCTTTATTTGCCATTCTCTGTATGTCCAAACACTCCCCATTTCTCATCTTATTTTTGTACCTAAATCCTCAGTCTTCTTGTCATACGAACAAAAAGCTGTTCAGGTATGATTTGGCCCATTCATCCTGGCAGATTTGCTTCAGGTGGATGCTGATTGTATGCCGCAGTATTCAAATGTGTGTTTTGTAGGGTGCTGTGTTGAATGAATTGCCAGATATATTAAAATACAAACCAGCTCCAGGCCAGTTCTGCTCTATTACATGTTATTAGTGATACTGGCTAAGGTAATGATGATGGGGCTAAGGGGTGATGGCTAATGGATGATGAAATGTAAGCTACTCTTTGTCCTATCCAGCTGCAAAACCATGATAAACAGCAAGTAACAGGACTTTTGTTACTCACTTAGTTTCTGTGGTGTTGTACAGGGTAGAGCTGTACAGAAAATCTACATGAATTATGGATTTCTAACATAAAAATTACATGTGCATTTTGCATATATGTGCCATTTACATGTTAAAATCACATGTAAACTATGTGGGAAAATTAATGTTGTTTTTTTTCTATAAGGGGACCCATTCACAGTGAAATCTTATGGGTCCAAATCATGATCCTCAGTTGAATATTAAACATCAAATATGTTTTGATTGGCTGCAATTTTGTCACTGCAAAAATGTACATAAAGTACTTCGGGCCAAAACATTTACATTGCCACTGTTAGTTAGGGCATGATGTAAGCCTGGTGTGTAACTTTCTTCACTTTTCTAAGCATTTTTAAGACCTGTTTATAATGAAAAAGGCAAAAAAAGAAAAAAAAGCCTTTGCCATTACTAGTGATCAGAATGTCATAGAGACTCTATGATAGCTGAATTTAATGCAAATGGTGCAGGAACTGTTTTGTAAAAATGAGAAAAACTGAATAAATGTAATGCTCAAAAATAAGTGTGTGGCCTTCAGGTCAGATTCTCATGTAGCCACTCGTCACGGATAATGAAGGTGTCTTCTTGCTCTTTTTCAGAAGAAGGTGTTTAGTGTTACAATAGTGCTGAATGGACTTTTTTTTTATCAAGCCAAAGACTTGTCATTTTCAGTCATATGGTATAAAGACTTTCAAGAGCTCTTTAAAGTTTATTCAACCACTAATGGGTAGTGTTACTTTTAAACATTATTGTTCTTGTATTCTTAAAAAGCAATTTTAATAATTATAAACATAAGACAACTATTTTTCTCACTATGACTACATTAATGGGAAGGTTTTTCAATTGTATTTGTAGATAAATATGAAACAATTACTAATTAGAAAAAAATGGTATTATAATGTAAATTTTGAAATACTTAACTACTGCAAGTTAATACATAATAGAATTATAATTTCTAATCATGCCTCCTGCTGACCTAAGGGATATTCTTTTGTATAGTTCCTTCGGTCAAGACATTCTTAACTATGTGTAGACTGAAAATGGAAGTAATTATTCCAACCGCTGTTCAGAACTGATTTCCATGCTTAATTTGCAGTGTATAGGCTAGGTAACATTTGATGATGACTGATACTTTAAGGTAATTCTTTGCAAGCCAACATCAGTTTAAAGTTTTCAGATATTCAGCAGTTTAAAATGTCTCTTCTTGGATTAAAAAAGTTTAATGATCAAAGTTCAGTTAAATAACTCTTAAGATGGACACATTAAAAGATAATTTGAGAAGAGCATATCTAATTATTTAAGATAGCCAAAGCAATATACACCAAGGATGAATAATTATGTTTTCAGTTTCTTTGAGACTATGGGCCGAATTCACTGAATAGTTTCATCACCTTTCCATGCAGTAACATCTGCATTATATAAACTAGTCAGTTAATCTAGTTTTACCAAGCACTATTTGTGCATCAGACATAGTTCAATTCATTTTCATTGTTTTTACCATAAATAACCATCCTTTCTAAGTGGTGATGGTGGTAATCTGACTTTTTTTAGGAATTGTGTTAATGTAAATTTTACAGAAATAAGTCAAATTAATAAAATAAATAAATAAAATTAAGTAATTCATCAAATTATGATAAATTGATACGCGGTGTAGTCAATCTCACTTTCTTTTTTTAAAGACTCATTCTTATCCCTGGAGCACAGTGGTGGAGTAATGCTGTACAGTCTCAGTAAAGTGTGCCAGATACAGTAATCAGCTGCATCCTCTACAACTGAGCACTCAGAAGTGGCCTGCGAGATGGAGAATTGTAGCAAATTTGTCAAATTTTACTCTGATTTATGGGTTGTGTGACTGATTTACTCCACCATGTGAAATGTTGGAATGCATTATAATAATAATTTATTTTGTTATTTTTCATAATCATAGTGTATTATGATTTCCACAAAAATATTTTCAGCATTGATGTAAGAAATATTTCTTGTTGCTACAAATCAGAATACTATAATCGTTTCTGAAAAATAATGTGACTCACTCTGAAGACTGGAGTAATGATTCAGAAAATTAACCTTTGAAATCACAGAAATAAATTACATTTTACAATCTACTAAAATCAGCCCTCTTGTCTTGGTGAGCAGAAGAGACTTCTTTGAAAAATATTTTTTTAAATATCTAATTATTCCAAAAGTTTGACCTGTCGTTACATAATTATTTTAATGAATTGGCTGCTAAAACAGTGCAGACTGCAAAAGCAAATAAACAGTTTTATCTGTGGCCACAATTCATTCTTAGTGAAATCCCACAAAAAATGTATTTAGTCCGTTTATGAGGTCATGGCAGTGGGAACACTGGACCGTAACCTCATCTTTTCTTCCAAGAGCACTTGTTAGTCGTGCTGTCTCTTGCGAAACCCGTCTATCTCTGGCTGAGGATGAGGTTATCCTCTTTGTGCAGCGATCGTTCTCGCTTCTAAATCAGGCTTTAAATGTCAGAGACGAATCACAGTGTACTCCATTGAAGGTGCTTTTCTCCAAACTCAATTACTCTGCTTGTTGTGATGATTTTGCTCTGAGAATGCTTGTCTTCAGCTTTGAATAGTTATTTGTTGTCTTGACAGTTTGATGATTCCGAGCTATGGCTTTAGGGAATCAAAGCTGAAGGAGGAGGATGCATGGCTGAACTCCTTTTGTCCTTTTTGGCTGGGTTGTAAACCAGTCAAACTGAAAATAATTTCCTCACTGGATAGCATTAGGCTTGATGGTAGAGTTTCCATTCCAGCAGAACGCAGTACAGTTTCAATGCACAGTGTGATTTATCAGAGAACTTAAAGGGACAGATAGTTCACCCAAAAATTTTAATTGGGTCATTTACTCAACCTCATGTCATTCTTTACTTGACTTATTTTCTTATGCCGAATTGTTGAAGAAGTTTTTTTTCAATGTTCACTAGTTTGTTCGTGACCCAAAACCTTCATGCTTCTAGGTGTGTTCTACCAAAGTTCCTTTCAGGTAAAGTCTGTTCAATCAGCGGCCATATTTGCAACACCATATTGGCAGCTATTTTCGTCATCCAAATTGAGTCCTATTTAAATGAATAGGGGAATCCTGAAATCTCAAAAACTGAACTCGTTGAACTCACAGTTAAATTACAATTAAATTAGCATTAAAAAAGCTTATTTTTCAGTCTAAACCATCCAATGTGCTGCCATAAGCACATGTCTTTGAGATTTGCAAGATCTGCTCGTACACAAGGTTTAAGCATACGTAATATTAATCTTTTACATTGTAATTCTTTCATTTTTAATATTTAATATGTGCTTCTGTTTGTCCCTGTGCGTGTAATAAGCATAGTGTACGTGCATTGTTTCTAACGCGCCCTTAAAATAAAAATACTGCTCCATTGACTTTAGACCAGGTTTTAGTTGATTAATGGCGCAATCATTTTCAGTTGCATCAAAATAGCAACGTGCCAACAATGCGCCTGAACGCATCTCGTTTTCAGACCAGCATGCCCATGGCCGAACAGATGGTGCAAGTGCATTTTTTATGTAAACAACGTGGTGCAGGACGTGAAAATTATAATTGTGTCAGGCTGAAACTAGCAAAATAAAGTCAACACAAAAAGCTTATTTGACTTTTACAATTACTTTGTAACACTGCCTTCTAAGAAAACAGTAAAGGCTTGTGTCATGCTTGAGCTTTAGTTAGGATCAAAGTTTGAAGTAAAGTTGCTCGATGTTTATTTTTTTTTTTTTTACTATTATTTTGATTTATGTCTTAGTTTTAGGTTGTACTATGTTTACCTTTTTTAAAGTAATTTGAAATAGATTTTTATATATTTGTATTAGCATTTTGAATGTAATATGGCAATTAAATGCACTAAATGGGTTTAGTTTTCAGTTATTAATATGCAATTTCAGCAATAAAAAAATATTTTTATACAAAGGAAACAAATTACTTGTTAATTTTAAGAGACCTGACTTATTTTCTCTTGTATATTTAGTATTGCTCTTTAAAAAGAAAAGTAGTTATTTTCCGATTAATCGATGGAATTTTCGGTAGAATACTCGATTACTAAAATATTAGATAGCTACAGCCCTAGTAAACTCAAAATTATGAGAAATATGTCAAAGTTGTGAGAGAAAAAGTCACAATTACCTTTTAATTGTTTTATTCAGTGGTGGAAACAAGCTTCCATAATGTTCTATAATATGTAAAACTCTAGGACAAATCATGTTACAATAATCCAAAACCCTGAAACCTGTAACCTGAGTATTTTCAGTGTTTTTTTTTTTCAGCAGATGATTTTACATTGGGTTCACATTTAAAAAAATGCTGTCAAACTTTTATTGCATTCAAAATGAATGTTTTTGTTTACATAATATATGTGTATTCTGTGTATATTTATTATGTATAAATACAAACATGCATGTATATATTTAAGAAAATATGTTGTTTATACATTTAAAATATTGATATGTAATATAAATTATATTAATATAAAAATATACATGGGAGTATTTTCTAAATATATACTGTATGTGTGTATATATACATAATAAAATATACACAGAATACACATTTACATTTACATTTAGTCATTTTGCAGACGCTTTTATCCAAAGCGACTTACAATTGGGGAATACATAAAGCGATTAATCTTGAAGAGGCAAACAAACGGAGGAAGTGCCCATAACACCAAGTCTTATGCATTGTTCAAATAAATACAAGCTAGCAAGGGAAGGAGAGAAAGATGAAGATATAGAAAAAGGGAAGGATTTTTTTTTTTTTTTTTGATGAAGTTAAGTTGTGTTGAAAGAGATGAGTTTTCAGTTGTTGCTTGAAGATTGACAGGGATCCAGTATTCCGGATGGGGAAGGGAAGATCATTCCACCGGCCAGGAACGGTGAACGAGAATGTTCTGGAGAGTGATTTTGAGCCTCTCTGTGATGGTACCACGAGGCGTCGCTCACTAGCAGATCTCAGACTTCTGGAGGGGATGTAGATTTGTAATAGTGAGTGGAAGTAGGAGGATACTGAGCCTGTGGTTATTCTATATGCAAGCATCAGTGTCTTGAACTTGACGCGAGCTGCAACTGGTAGCCAGTTCAAGGAGACAAAGAGAGGTGTAACATGGGCCCTTTTGGGCTCGTTGAAGATCAGTCGTGCCGCTGCATTCTGAATCATTTGTAGAGGTTTGATTGTGTTTGATGGAAGTCCAGCCAGAAGAGCATTGCAGTAGTCCAGTCTAGAAATGACAAGGGCCTGGACAAGAAGTTGTGCAGCATGCTCTGTCAGAAAGGGCCTGATCTTTCTGATGTTGTGAAGTGCAAACCTGCAAGATCGAGCAAGCTTTGCAATGTGCTCTTTGAAGTCCAGCTGATCATCAAAGATTACACCAAGATTTCTGACCGAAGCTGATGGGGTAATTGTTGATGAACCTAACTGAATCGTGAAGTCATGCTGTAGAGTTGGAGTGGCAGGGAAGACAAGAAGCTCAGTCTTTGCCAGGTTGAGCTGTAGGTGGTGTTCTTTCATCCATGCCGAGATGTCTGCCAGGCAGCCTGAGATCTGTGCAGCTACCGTTGGATCATCTGGTCGAAATGAGAGATAGAGCTGTGTGTCATCAGCGTAGAAATGGTAGGAGAAACCATGTCCCTGTATGATGGGACCCAGTGATGTAGTGTATGTGGAGAAGAGGAGGGGTCCAAGAACCGAGCCCTGGGGAACCCCAGTGACCAATTGATGTGCTTTGGATACCTCCCCTCCCCAGGCCACCCTGAAAGACCGACCAGTGAGATAGGATTCAAACCAGCGAAGTGGAATCCCAGTGATGACAGGAGGATCTGATGATTGACAGTGTCAAAAGCGGCAGACAGATCCAGCAGAATGAGGACTGATGATTTGGAATCGGCTTTTGCAATTCGCAGGGCTTCAGTGACTGAGAGTAGCACAGTCTCAGTTGAATGGCCACTCCTGAAACCTGACTGTTTAGCATCCAGTTTGTTGTTCTGTGAAAGAAACAATGAGACCTGGTTGAAGACAACTCGTTCGAGTGTTTTGGCTATGAATGGAAGGAGAGAGACAGGTCTGTAGTTTTCTATAAGAGAAGTGTTTAATGTAGGTTTTTTTAGCAGTGGGGTAACCCGAGCCTGCTTGAATGCAGTGGGGAAGATGCCCGTGAGGAAAGATGTGTTGATAATGTGTGTGAGTCCTGGTAAGAGTGTGGGAGAGATTGCTTGGAGAAGGTGCGAGGGGATGTGGTTAGTTGGAGGTCCTGTGTGAGTGGAGGTGAAAACTGACTACTGATTGTTTTAGTTTTGTCTGTAAAAAAAGTTGCAAAGTCATCAGCTGTTATAGAAGTGGTGGGAGGTGGTGGAGGGGGACAAAGGAGAGAATTAAATGTTCTGAAGCGATTACTCATATCTGGAGCACTGTTGATCTTATTGAAATGTGACAATTTGGCAGTGTGGACTTCTGTGGAGAAAGATGAAAGCAACGATTGATACATACTCAGGTCCGACACATATTATGTAAACAAAAAAACTGGATGTGATTAATCACAATTATTCGTTTAACAGCACTAATTTAAATAGTGTTTTTTAGACTAATAATTAAGACTAATCATGAACTGTGTTCACACTTGACTCATGGTCATCCTTCTAGCAACAGTTATTATAAAAACCCATTTTTTAAGTGTCTGAAAGGTACAGTTCATCCAAAAATAAACTTTTGAGCATGATTGTTTGGCTTGTTAATCACGTTAGGATAAATGTAAATAAATAAACAATACTATTTATTTATTTATTTATTTTAAACATTGAAGAAAGTCATGATGGCATATGTACTTGGAGTCCACAGGAAACTGTAGCAGAGTAAAAGGTTTAACAGAACTCAAGAAATACAGATTCCCCAGATATGGAGCAGCTTTACAGAGGTCCTAATCTCCATGAAAACTAGTATGTATTTTACACTGTAGTCACAATAATCCTGATAGATTTGAAGCAATTTAGCACATACAGTTGTGCTACTGTTTGTCTCACCCTCAAAACAAGCACATCAGTGATTGGCATAATTAGTAATAATTTGTTATTGAACATTTAAAAACTGCTACAGAAACATACAACTCTATTTCATTGTTTTCAGCGAAATAAGATTATTTCACAAATATTATGCAGTATGGTAAGAATTTTAGCAATAGTCACTTCATTCCTTAAGCCTCCGATTCTCAATTCACTAGTCTTGATTCTAATTGGTCAAACGCTGTACTATGGGATCAAGTTCATAAGAAATAACTGACATCCGATCATTGAATTATTGTTAAAATAATATGTGCATGTGATTACAGTAAGAAGAAGGGTGTTATATACTGACAACAAGTTTCTGTATTGTATGTGAGGTTACTTTGGCACAGTATCGTTGTTTTTCTTGCAGCTTTTTCTGTGGTAGACTACACGACTCTTTGAAATAACAGATATTATTTGGCAAAGTGAAATGTAACTGCAATGCGGCTCAGTTCTGGAAGTACTTCAGAGCCGTGCAGTTATCAAAACCTGTGTCAGAGGAACTGAATCAAGAGTGCTCTGTTATTATTTTGTGTGGTCTCCTACATTCTTCTAGTTCCACATCTTTCATAGCACTCCCATTGTTCTCACACAATCAAATAAGTAAATGGACATGAAATATTGATTTGGGTGAAATTATTTATTTATATAAAAAGCATGTAATAAGCAGGATCATAATAAATCAGGGTTTTCCAAATGGGGAGTTGTAAGGAAACTGCAGGAGGTTTGTGAGCTGAAGAAAAGCTAATAATTGATCAAATCTAATGTAAATGAAAATAAATGGAGCTGCACGATAATCACGATATAGCTTAGTGCAATTATCAAATCAAAGACTGTGGTTGAATTAAACATTTGTATAGTCTGAAGCTTCTGCGTGTTTCAAAGCAAAGTGCGGTACTTTGTTTATGCAAGCAGCTGGAGATCTGGTGTGTTCAGCTTCTCAGTTGACAGTAAATGAAAAGTTTCACATGCATTTGAGAACACAATGTGTGCTAGGTTCACTTTATTTACAGTTTTGCATAATATTCAGCATTTTTCTGGGCAGACGTTTACAGTGTTTCCACAGTATTTTGCCAAAAATAAAAGCTTGTAATTTTGAGATATTCCAGGCTCAAGGGTTTGAATGTTTGAAAATAAGGAATTTAAGACATAAATATTAGTATTTTACTTAAAGCGCATAGTATAAATATGTTTTTTAATAATATTCAAATATTTAGTTTACTGTGCAATAGTAACAGTAATATATTTCTATCTTCTTGTAGAGTTAAAGCAGCAATAATAATAATAATAATAACAACAACAATAATAATAATATTTTGCAATACATTATTACATTTGATTGGGTTTCTAAAACACAAGTGTGAATGTAATGTAAACTGAGAGACTATTTTGACTAAAAAGAGGTTTTATTTTAAAATCCAGCTAGTCAAATATAAAACACAACACAAACTACATTTATTGCATGTCATATGACCATTAACCAATGTCAGAGATTCATGAACATGCAAATGTGTTAATTATTGAAATATTAACTTAAAATCTCATGGGGTACTTCAAACAAATGTTTTTGCTAAGGGGTTTGACTGACAGAAAAGTTTGGAAGCCCCTTATATAGAGTCAGCTGGTGCTTGTCAAATGAAACCCCCCTCAGGATGATGAAAGACCCGTCCTGATCATGCCTTGCAGGCTTGTTTTGCAATAATGGCTATCCCATCTGGCCAATGCTATGCAGTTCAGGAGATTTTACCATGTTGTTATGAGGTGGCTGGAGTGTTCTGGGTGGTTACTACGTGGTTACTTCCTGGTACAAATCAAAAGAGTCCATACCCAAGACTCTTTGATATTCTGGTCTCAGATTGCGTTCCTCCTGCAGTGTCTGAAATCTTTCACCCATTTCATCATTCGCCAGGTGAAAATGTCTGATCCCATAAATGACTATCAAAGGACTGCGTCCTTTACTTGTGAGTGCCTTCGAAAGTTCCATCATCATGATCTAAACAGTTTTTAACCAGATTTTTCAAGTGGTAATAATCTCTGAAAAATCTCACACCATCCTCCTCTTCCTCATTTATGTGGTTCTAGTTAACTCGGCTCAGTTCCCCGACTGCTCCCGGAGAGGGACTGAGCAGTCTGTCATAGTCAATCCATCAGTCCGTGTTCAGTCATGTGAGAAGCCCCTTATGTGGAGTCTTCACCCTCCCATGCCCCTCTTAGCTGTGGAGGTTAACTACCTCAGCACTCAGGCCGCCTCCTCCGCTGTCCCCAACCCTCAGCTGCAATGTATTATGCAAACGAAGGCCACTCATTATTGCTATTTTATTATCTTGTCAAGCAAGAGACATCATCTTGTACCATGTAAATAAGCTGAGGATATATTTATTAACAAAAAAATAGAAAATTGCCCCCCACAAAAAAATAAATAAATAAAATAAAAAATCTTAAGTGTTATCAAGTCATGTGGTGCCAACAGGATATAGAAACTGAATGAAATAAAATGAAATCAAATTCATGAAAATGAAATGTTATAGAGACCAAAACTACAACTATTGTAAACATTTCTGTTCATTGAAATTGGGCTGAAATAAATATTTGATAAAAAATGAGAGATCGACCGATATATCGGTTGACCGATATTTTTCCCGATATTTAAGCATTTTACCATAATCGGTTATCTGTTTTGTAAAAAAAAAAAACGGTTTTGAATTTGTGTTTTGTTTTGTTTTGTTTTTTTCATCACATACATAATTATACAGAGTATAACCAGCAGTGAAATTTTGTTCTCTGCATTTGACCCATCCAAGTACACACACACCTGGAGCACTGTTCACTCAGGAAATGCTCCAGCACGACCACCGCATGTAACTTTATACAAGATTCACTTGTTTGAAACACGCAAAATTATATTAACATTTACTATAGAATCATTATTTCACCAATAAACATCTAAATAAATACATCTCTATCGAAATGTATTATTTATTATCTCCGTAAGCGATCGCAGTTTGAGTATAGTTCTGTGTAAATAGATAAACCGCACTGTCAGCAGTTTTCATAATTTGGAATGACAAAAACATTTGAATAATTCTGATAAAACATGCCAGTTGAGAAATGCAATAAAATACGATGTTTTGTTTGTTATAGCTTATTTGAATATTCCAGAGAATATTATTCAGTGAATTAATTATCCAGTGAATTATTCTTCACTCTTTAGCCTATTAAACAGCTTATAAACCTAAAACTGTAGTTTAAAATGAAGTTGATATTTTGTTTGAGTTTTCCTTGCTTTCCTTAGGTTTTAAATAGCCTGTAAGCGCTGTGCGCGTTTTACTTTGACTTTAATATCAGCAGCAAATTTGGCATCAAGCAGTGTTTAAAATAAAAAATAGCAAATACTGTGGAACCAAATAAATGAGAAACGAATGTTTAAAAAAAAAAAACATTATCACTTAGATCAGGGGTAATAGGTCGCTGGCGCTTTAGGTAAGTGTTTCTCAACTGGGGGGGGGCGAGAGATAAAACTCAAATATAATACATTCACTAATACTATGACTCGCATGTTAAGTAATAAAGTTTAAAGGACTGTTTGAGGTTTTATTCCGCACACACCCGCTCCCGCGATATATTCACTGTTTGTTCACATTTCTGATGAAAGAAAGAGAGATAGGCTAACAAATAAAAGTGTAGTCTGCACAAAATTGTATTTATTTTATTCGTCTTGTCAAGAGTCTTGAATTTATTGACTGATAAATGTCAATAACATTTAGCTGCCAACACGGAATAAAGTGTCACAGAGAGAGAAAAAAAGTTATATAAAAATTGTAATCCTTATTTTTATTCGTTTTGTCAGGATATAATTCGTTTAGGCTAACATTCAGCCTTCAACACAATAGGAAAAAAATGTAGGTTTAGCCTAATAGCTATTTTATTAGTCTTGTCAAAATACTAAATTCATTTAACATCTTGCTGTTAACACAGTAAAAAGTGCAGCAGGGAAAAATAAATCAATTTGACACAGTCTGTCATTTAAAATGATAGGATAAGCATAATACAAAAAAAAAACATAATAAAAAAAAAGGAAAGAGAATTGCACGTCCTTCAAGGACAGCGCATCCAGACTTGCTCCATCCTTATTCTGCTCTGTCACTCATCACAACCTGCCTGTTCTGTCTGAGAGCTGTATATTATATTTGCTAGCCTGCTCTGAGCATCTTTGCACACGCTGTGCACAGACAATACAACGAAGCACTGGTCCATGTGTGCAGCGAGCGCATAACAGTCCGGGTGCAGGCTGAACTGATCGATAAGAATAAAGCGCAGATATACTGTTCTGAAAGGACGTCTGGGACTGGGATAATGTTAGACCACCCTCTCAAATTCAAATTGCGCCAGAGTTACCAACCGTTACCCCTTTGTATTCGGAAAATTAATCCCGCAGTGTAAGAAATCTGGTCGGGACAGACGGCAATGCAGACCTAGACTGCTGTGATGCAAGACTCTCGTTCGGTCGGTGCACTGCGTTGAGCAGCAGCGTTCAGTTTTAATTGTAGTGTCCTCTAACTGAACAAATTAATTTTTATTACTACAAAAACAATCTAAAAGACAGTGCCACGGTGAGCAAGTGACGTAAAGGTGTTGCGGCTTAACACCGGTATAACCGTCATCACGTCTATCGCAGCAAGCCTACTTCACTCTGTTATTTATTTACTTTATAACAGTAAATAAATATCGGTTCTGCATATCGGTTATCGGGTACATAAACGTACAAATAATCGGTATCGGTATCAGTTATAAAAAATCTAATATAAGTTTTGTTTCACTTTTATTTGTAATGTTTCCTTTTGAAGTTTGACATTCTGAATACGGAAATCACAAAACTCATCATTTTGTATATCAATAACACACTCATGAAAACATTAAATAAATTTGTTGACAACTTATACAAAGCTAATCTGTTCCCATCTTTGCAAATGCAAAATATCTTTACAAATTAGTGCGAAAACGTATCTGTAAACCAATATTTCATTATGAAGTTCTAAGATTTAACTGACCTAAATGTATACCAAAAGTTTGATGATACATCAAAATAAATATTACACTAATAATTAGTACCACGGAATTACAGAAGAACTATACAAAATGTAAAGGGGTGGTTTAGTGCGATTTCACTTTTTTAACCTTAGTTATTGCGAAATGTTGCTGTTTGAGCATAAACCATATCTGCAAAGTTACGATGCTGAGAGTTCAATGTAAATGGAGCTATCTTCTTTTCAAATCATGACAGTTTAATATACAAAAACTGCTCTTAGGGACTATAACAAGCTACTTCCCGGGTTTGTGTCCTCACAGACCCTGATAAACCCTGCCAACGGGGTCATACAAAGGGGAGCTTTTTCAATTCACTTTTATTGTATGGAAATGAGTGCTAAAGACACTTGTTTTTTTTGAGGGTGAGAAATAGTTAGAGATTTTTCCTCTTAGGCTGAATTGTTCCTTCGAATGCATATAATGTATATTCACCTAAGCGATGATGATGGGAAGGACCTTGAATGCGAGTGTGCTCCAAGGCATAAACAACATGCACAAATGTTCTGTAGTATCTTTCCCCAAAGCACAATGTCTCATACAAAGCTCTTTCCGCGAGTCAGGTTATGTGCACTCTGGTGGTCAGCGTGTCTGTGTACACGCGCCTGGGTTCTGGGCCTCAGGCTGTAGCTGTATTTAGGTTAATAATGAAGGGCTCATGTTCACCTACAGTGCAGCAAAGGCCCTCTATTAGAATTGGAAAAGCTATGAGCACTTTATTTTTAGAGGTTAAATCTTTCTTCTCAGTAAAATATTCAGTCTGCATTAGCATATAAATGCACATCTGGTGATGCATGTTTAATGGTGGGTGATTTAAATGTATAATATTCATACATAAAGTGATGTAGCTATAAATGTGTAAACACTGAGTGAGGCGGATGAGTCCTGATGCAAAAGTGCATGTTTGCATACGTGAGTCTGCATATCTTTCTTTCTTTCTTTCATCTTTTACTTGCTTTTTCTGTATTTCAATTTTCCATTAATATTTTTCATTTGTAAATTTTTGCTCACATTCATTACTGTTTATTTGATATTTCTTTACTTCTTGTGTTCCCTATCAGTCAGTCACGTTCGACGTAACGTCAGAGTGACTGACTAATGGGATCTCGCCGGAGAGCCCAATCACCTTCGAGTGTTAACAAAACAAGCCAATGACAGTTGGCGTGCGTGTTTCGCCAAGCGCCTCCCGCCCGTGCGGGTATAAAAGGAGAGCGCCGTGCAAACGCACATCAGCTTTTCGCTTGAGCCGAGCCATTGCAGTCTCCAGAGTGTCTGCAAGACAAGCAAGCGTTGGTGTTACGGCGCGTCAGCGGAGGTCGCTATCCAGTGCTGATTCTTTCTTCAAAGAGACGGTCACGCTGCTACCTCCCCTCGGCGCTTCAGCGCTCCTAAAAGGGAGACTCTTTCACAAAAAGAGCAATCTAAAAGAGCTCCACGAGCGACGGGCGTCTTTTTAAAGATGGCTTCCCGCTCGTGCGTTTCTGGATGTGGTCGTTTCCTGACTTCATCTGATGGTCACGATCGCTGCCCCTCGTGCTTGGGCTTTAAGCACGCTGAGGCAGCGCTCGTGGATGAGTCATGTTCTCACTGCGGGAACATGACCATGGCGATGTTGCGTTCAGATACCTCCTCGCTAGGCGGGGGTATCCCCCTTGCTCTGCCCGTTCTAGCTCCTCCGGCCGGAGGACTACTTCTCAGGGCCAGGGTGACCTGAGGATTACAGTGAGAGCTTCCCGTCGAGTGCGCCTCCGGGCCTCTCACTCCTCCAGCACATCGCACCGTCTGGGGTTCCCGGATGAGTATGCGGGGTCCTCGGACAGGACGGGGCCAACATCTCATTCGGTGCCCCAGCAGATGACAGGTTGTCGATCACCGCATCGGGGATGAGCTAGGTTCTGGAGAGGACGATTTGGCTGCGCTGCCTCCGTCAGGAAGAGTAGCGTTGCCGAGTCAGATCCAGAACTGACCGCTATCTTTCCCGGGCTGCTGAGAGCATCGGGCTGCACTATAGGCGTCCGCCTTCTCCCGGCGCTCAAGGCTGGATGATTGGTTCCTGGGGCGCAGGCCGAACGCCGGCAACCGCCTCCGGTTCCTTTCTTCCGGAAGTGCATGAGGAGGTGACTAGGTCATGGAAGGCACCTTTTCTGCCCGAAACAGGCCTAGTGCCTCCTCCGTCCTCACCACCCTCGGCGGAGCGGCCCAAGGGTATGTGGAGGTCCCCAGTCGGCGCGCCATTGCTATGCAGCTCTGCCCGCAAGGCGCTGCCGCCTGGAGGGGTAATCCACGCCTTCCGTCCAGGGCCTGTAAGTTCTCGTCCGCTTTAACGGCCAAGGCTTACGGCGCTGCTGGACAGGCCGCTTCCGCCCTGCACGCCATGGCCCTCCTGCAGGTCCACCAGGCCAAGGCATTAAAACAGCTGCACGAGGGTGATGCTGACCCAGGTGTGATGCAGGAACTGCGCACAGCGACGGACCTCGCACTAAGGGCGACGAAAGTCACGGCGCGGGCCCTGGGTCAGACGATGTCCACATTAGTGGTCCAGGAGCGCCACCTATGGCTGACCCTGGCGGATATGAGGGAGGCCGACAAGCACGCTTCTTGGACTCCCGATCTCCCAGGCCGGCCTATTCGGGCGGTGGAGGACTTTGCCCAGCAGTTCTCCGCCGCACAGAAGCAGACGGAGGCGTTCGACACATCCTGCCCGGCGGTCCGCTGTCTCCACCCCACCGCCGGCTGCAGCCTCCGTCTGCTCGTCGCCGAGGCGCCCTCCTGCTGCCTCCACCTCCGCTCCAGCTCGGCCACAACAGCAGCCTGCACTACGGCCGCAGCGTGGAGCTGGCCGCAGGAGACCGGGCGCAGCCCGCCTCCGCCCCTGCCAAGCCCGTGAAGCGCCAGGGCAGGCGGCGTCCCTGAGCAGGCGACCGAGCCTTTGGATCCTGCTCTTCAGGAGATGGTGACTGCACCACTCCTTCCCCGGAGGAGGGCCGGGTGGAGAATCTTTTGTTTCCTTTTTGTTCTGTTCCGCCACTGACCCCCAAAACTTCAATAAAGAGCAGTTTCCTTTTCCTCCGGGTCCCAAGAGGCGAGGATGGCAGTGTCTGAGACCTCGTCTCCACACCCCGTCCCCTCTCTCTCTTCGCCAGTGGGCAGCAGGGTCCGGTCCGAGGCGCGACGCCTTCTCCCATCCCCTGCCCAACTATGGAGCCAGGTCAGTGTCACACCACACTCAGACCCCACTTGAGACGCACTGCCTTTCGAGTCGGGCCCCTGTGCTCCATTTCGCTGCCCCACCGTGGATGCGTCAGTGACTCCCCTGGTCCCGCTTGCACGGTCCCTGGGGGCCTGGCTAGAGCTCCCAGGCCGTCTCGCTGGCTCCTGAGGACTATCAGACTCGGCTCACGCGATTCAGTTCGCCACGGCGTCCCCAAGTTCAGGGGCATTCGGTTCACCTCAGTGTTGAGCAAGGATGCCCCTGTCTTGCGTGCAGAAGTCGCGGTCCTACTGGCGAAGGGCGATAGAGCCGGTCCCTCCAGCCGAGATGAAGTCAGGGTTCTACAGCCCCTACTTCATCGCACTCCAAGAAAGGCGGTGGGTTACGACCAATCCTGGACCTGCGTGTTCTGAATCGGGCCCTTCACAAGCTCCCGTTCAGGATGTTGGCAGAGACGCATCTTTCAATGCGTCCGTCCCTCGATTGGTTTGCAGCAATCGACCTGAAGGACGAGGCCCTTCCCTTCGGGCCTATCCCTGTCATCTCGTGTCTTCACCAAGGTCGTAGAAGCCGCCCTTGTACCGTTAAGGGAAGCAGGCATTCGTATCCTCAACTACCTCGACGACTGGCTCATTCTGGCCCAGTCTCGAGCACTGTTAACACAGGGATATGGTGCTCAGTCACCTCAGCCGGTTGGGACTTCAGGTCAACCGAGAAAAGAGCAAACTCCCCTGTGCAGAGGATCTCTTTTCTCGGCATGGAGTTGGACTCGGTCAACCTCACAGCACGTCTCTCGGAGGCGTGCTCAGTCAATGCTGAGATGCCTGGAGTCTCTTCAGCGCAAGAGGCGGTTCCACTGAAACATTTTCAGAGGCTCCTGGGGCATATGGCATCCTCAGCCGCTATCACGCCGCTCGGATTGCTTCATATGAGACCGCTTCAGCGTTGGCTTCACGACCGAGTCCCGAGATGGGCATGGCGCCACGGCACATACCGGGTCTCACTCACCCGTCCTGCCGTCGCACCTTCAGCCCATGGTGGGACCTTGCTTTTCTTCGGGCAGGAGTTCCCCTAGAGCAAGTATCCAGGCATGTTGTTGTTTCAACAGATGCCTCTGCCACGGGCTGGGGGGCCATGTGCAACGGGCACGCAGCCGCGGGGCTCTGGACAGGGCCCCAGCTGCAGTGGCATATCAATTGCCTCGAGTTGCTGGCAGTATGGCTTGCTCTGCGCCGCTTCAGAACGCTGCTACGAGAAGCATATACTGGTCCGCTCGGACAACACTGCGACCGTTGCGTACATCAACCACCAAGGCGGTCTACGCTCCCGTCGCATGTCGCAACTCGCCCGCCATCTCCTCCTTTGGAGTCAGAAGCATCTGAGGTCGCTTCGCGCCGTTCATGTCCCAGGCGAGCTCAATCGTGCAGCCGACGAGCTCTCACGTCAGCACGCCCTTCCGGGAGAATGGCGACTCCACCCCGAGGTACTCCAGCTGATTTGGAGACGCTTCGGGGACGCTCAGGTAGACCTGTTTGCCTCCCCGGACACGTCTCACTGCCAGTTGTTTTTCTCCCTGTCCGAGGGGACCCTCGGTACAGATGCACTGGCATGCAGCTGGCCTCGGGGCTTACGCAAATATGCGTTTCCCCAGTGAGCCTTCGCACAGACCCTGTGCAAGGTCAGGAGGACGAGGAGCAAGTCCTCTTGGTTGCGCCTTACTGGCCCAATCGGACGTGGTTCCCAGAACTGATGCTCCTCGCGACAGCCCCTCCTTGGCAAATTCCTCTGAGGAGGATCTACTTTCTCAGAGGGGCACCCTCTGGCACCGCGCCCAGACCTGTGGAATCTCCACGTATGGTCCTTGGGACGGACGCGGAGGTTCTAAGTGGGCTACCTCCAGCGGTAGTAAACACTATCACTTCTGCCAGGGCCCTGTCTGAGACAGGCCTACAGGCTGAAGTGGAACCTGTTCGTCGATTGGTGTTCTCCCGCCGGGAGGACCCCGTAGATGCCCGATCGCAGTCGTGCTTTCTTTCCTGCAGGATGGGTTGGAGCGAAGGCTGTCTCCCTCCACCCTCAAAGTGTATGTTGCCGCTATTGCCGCACATCACGATGCAGTAGACGGTAAGTCTCTGGGGAAACACGACCTGGTCATCAGGTTCCTCAGAGGGGCAAGGAGGCTAAATCCTCCGCCCTCACCTGGTACCCTCTTGGGATCTCCCTCGGTCCTGTCGGCCTTGAGGGGGCCCCTTTGAGCCTCTGCAGTCAGTAGAGCTTAAGTTTCTGTCTCTGAAGACAGTGCTCCTCTCGGCATTGGCCACAGTCAAGAGGGTGGGGACCTGCAAGCATTTTCGGTCGACGATTCGTGCCTAGAATTCGGGCCGGCTGACTCTCACGTTGTCCTGAGACCCCGGCCTGGATATGTGCCCAAAGTTCCCACCATGCCCTTCAGGGACCAGGTGGTGAACTTGCAAGCGCTGCCCCGGGAGGAGGCAGACCCAGCCATTGCTCTGCTCTGTCCCGTTCGTGCCTTGCGCATCTATGTGGACCGCCGCGCAGAGCTTCAGGACCTCAGACCAGCTCTTTGTCTGCTTCGGAGGACAGCAGAAGGGAAGAGCTGTCTCCAAACAAAGACTCGCCCACTGGATAGTGGAGGCTATAGTCTTGGCCTATCAGGCCCAGCGCTTACCGTGCCCCTTGGTGTGAGAGCACACTCTCTGAGGCGTTGCTTCCTCTTGGGCTCTGGCAGGCGCCTCAATAGCAGACATTTGTAAAGCTGCCGGCTGGGCGACACCTAATACGTTTGCGAGGTTTTACAATCTCCGTATAGAGCCAGTGTCCTCCCGTGTACTTGTCTCGGATGGCCAGTAACACTGGGAACCCGCTCGGTGTCAATCACGCTGCGCCATTCCCTCTGGACGGATACGTGCGCTTTGTTGCTTCTCAGTTCAGTTCCCCACGGCGAACCCTGTTGAAGTTCCTCCCGCACCCTCGGCAGTCAGGTGTGGCGGAGCACCAGACGCCAGGTCCAGTACTCTGTCGTTGCCCAAGGTCAACCCTGTGCTGGGCTAGGTGCCCATGTGTAGTGATTCCCCTTTGGTGATCCCACATGTGTATTCTTCCACAGTACGGCTCCCCCCCCTTGGTGAGCCCGTGTCTTCCCTGGCAGAACCCTCTGCCTTCTCTGCTGTGTAGCTATCTCACCCCAGGCGGGCTGGGTCTACCTCAGAGACTCCCGTGTGTGGTACTGCCCTTAGCCAGTCCATACGTGTAATCTCCACATGATACCTCCTTATGCGGGATGTGGCTCCGTGGCGTTTCCCCTACTTGGGGTACGCTTTCCCAGTGTTATTCTACCCACTGGGCGGAACAGCAGTGCGGTTATCTCTGCCTAAACCCTGTCCTATCTTCCATCCCAGCTGGTGTGGGGGACTTGCCGGCTTCTGCAGAGCACTGGAGGGTCAGCAATAGTGGCGTTTTCAGGGATCCCATTAGTCAGTCACTCTGGCGTTCGTCGAACGTGACTGACTGATAGGAACGTCTCGGTTACTTGCGTAACCCCGTTCCCTGAAGGAGGGAACGGAGACGAACGTCCCCGCCGCCATAGTTGCTGTACCACCGCTGTACGGCGGGCACAGTCTCGGCTCCTCAGCGAAAAACTGATGTGCGTTTGCACGCGCTCTCCTTTATACCCGCGCAGCGGGCGGATCTTGGCGTGAAACGCACGCCAACTGTCATTGGCTTGTTTTGTTAACACTCGAAGGTGATTGGGCTCTCCGGCGAGATCCCATTAGTCAGTCACTCTGACATTACGTCTCCGTTCCCTCCTTCAGGGAACGGGGGTTACGCAAGTAACCGAGACGTTCTCTTTTATTCATTCTTACATTTTTCACATGCTCTTTTTCATTCTTTCGGTTGATCGTTAATTATTTCGTTTTTTATTTTATTGTCTGCTTGCTCTTTCCCTCATTCATTCTTTAAATCTGTTTTTTACTCTGTCTTTTTTTTCTTTATTTCATTTCTTCTTGCTTTCTTTTGTTCTGTTAAATGGGAAACCATGTTTTCCTGTTAGCGCTTTCTAAAGTGTTGAAAAGGTTTATGGTTGGTAATAATATTTACTGTTGCTAGTTTTGTGCTTTCATGTCCTTCAGTAACAGCCTCTCTGTAAAGCCTGTATTACATTGTGATGTGTTCCGAAAACAGTTTTGGACTGGAGAAGACTTTGTTTGACACTTATCATATGTTTGCATCGTACATCAAGAGCAAATGAAATTCAGTCCTTCATGATATGAAACAGATTAATCTGAATTGTCGCTGACGTGTCTTCACAGAAACCCAAGCAGAAAGACTGGCACCCTCCTGATGGCTTCATTCTGGGCCTCTGGACTCTGATCTTGCTGGTGTTCTTCAAGACCTATGGCATCAAACATCTCAAACACATCTTCTGATTCATCCCTCCCAGCACCGTGGAGGTCAAAGAACCCACCGCTTTCATAAAAGAGTCCACCATAACTTTGTTCATGATTGATTTGGTCAGGAATAGGTTTTTATTTATTTTTTGATGCAAGTTTGTTTTCTTTGGGTTTTTCTGTGTATCATTTTTTGAAAGTGACATGCCCTGACTTCTTACGTTCAAACATTCTTTGTTGTTTGGGGCTCAGTAGTGAAATTCATTTGAATTTCAGACAGGGACTTTCTTTTGAACTAAACACACAGACAGCTTGCGGGGAGAAGCATACTTCTTGTTTGTTTGTTAGTTTTTGTTTGTTTGTTCTTCAATTTTCCAGTTATAGTTTCATCTCTTCAGCCCAGAGCAAAGTTCAATTATTTTTTAACATTGTTAATGGCACATTGTAAATTGTAATGAGGGCATGCACTCCTCCCAGATTTCTTCATTTGTTCTTAGTGGGAAATGTTTTTTTATTTTTTTTACAGATAATCTAAATCTATATATGCAATTGCAGATCTGTTTCAATTGCACTTTATAATTAGCATTCTCATTATTTAATGGTCATTTAAAGTGTTAAAGGACACTACTTTTCAGGGTACACAAATAATGCATGGGTCGTATTTTACCACAGAAAATGAGTGATTATTTAGCATAAAGAAAATAAAGCCTATTTTAGGATCATTGCATTTTTTCTTCATTATCTTAATGAAAAGATACATCTCATTGTAATACAGTGATGCTTTTTTAATCAGCAATCAGCATACATCAAATGAAGTACAACAAAAGATAACACGATGTGTAATCACTACTGTCCTTAATTTAAATAATATAACATTTATTTTCCAATTACAGCAATGAGAATGAAATAGTTTTCCACACATATCATTAAGCTGCTGGTAACTGACTGACAAGAAGTGGGTAGAAAATCTCATGAAATTAATTAAAAAAAATACTTCTCCTAAAATAGGCTTTGTATTTTTTAAGCAAAATATAATTTATTTGTTTGATTTATTTTATGACCTAGACATATTCATGAGATCATCCTGGAATAAATGTGAGTATTTAATGGACAACAAACATAATTTCCATGTACAGAAACCAAACAGCTCCATTTGCCTGTGGCTGTGTCCTGTATCTGTCCATTAGCATCTCTGCTGCACTTGAACTGTTACGAATGTGCACTAAAAGGGGTCAACCGAATTCACCCCCAGCTACACAGCAAGTGTGAATGAGAGATTGACAAATCGGACTGTCTAATTCAGTTTTTTCTGTCTTAATGCATCATTAACTGTTGGTAACTGAGAATTGTTTAGGAGAGCAGGGCTCACATTCAAATATTCACTGGCACTCACAATGTGTGAGGAAATGCATTACGGACATTTCTACAGTGCCATTTTGTCTTTTTCCCATTTATGTTCTCTAGCATTTTGCTGTATGTTTTTTATTATAAAACTGGCTAAAGGTGACCTTTTGAATAAAGTCTACAGTGAAAACGCTCTGAAAGCTTTTCATGTTCTGTTCCTTTTAAATTTGAAGAAGAGTAATAAAGCAGAAAAATAATGGAAAAGGGAGCTGGAGATCTTTTTTCCTACGTGGAATGAAAGCGAACAAAGAACTCCCATTTTACAATGGAGAAGCATTATGAAATTAACTCTTGTAACATAATGTTGAGTTATAAGAGAGCTGTGAATGGATAAACACCTGCTGCAGTTATAGGTTATGTTGAATACAAATACCTGCCTAATACATATTAAGACATTTGTTAGGCTATGAAATACAGCCTTCTTAAAATGTAAATTAGAGGATGCCAGATCTCTCAACTCACAAGTTATTTTAATTATGCTAATTTCATATTTTAATTATGCACCAGTTTATGCTATTTCATTAGCACCCATTTAAAAGGCTTGCTTTTTTCCACAGAATTCAAAGTTGAAACGTGTTTAACGGTTGATCCAATACAGTCAATAAATAGAGGTCAACATGGATTCACTCTGCTTTCAAATATATATTTAGTAGTGGTGGGCTGTTATCGGCGTTAACGTGCTGCGTTAACGTGAGACTTTTATCGGCGATAAAAAAAATATCGCCGTTAATCTATTCTCAAAGTTGGGTTGGGAGCTGGGTCTATACTACGCAAGCTATGATGACTTTCACCTGATATTTTAGCGGATGTATACCTAGCCGAATTGCACTGTAGGGGCGAGAATGAGTCTTGAACTAGAGGCTCGCAGTCCGTGATGGACAGATTGTTAACGGCTGGTCTATGTGGTAATACAATCGGGCAGGACATCCAAACGCTCACCTATCATTCATCAACCTCAAATATGGCTTTTCATCTGAAAGATGTATGTAGTAACAACTTTACATGGCCGCTCAATATGATGTTAACCTAGAAAGTATGCGCTATTGAAGTGTTTGTGTGGGCGCGTTTGCTGCAGGACAGGCTCCGGTGCGCTCACTTGCTCTTAAAATCTCCGTCATTTTGGTCATACAGATAAAAGTAGCCTAATACATCTTTCGAATCTGTAAAGACTCTACGTTTGTTGTGTGCACTCAGAATAACAACGAAGCGTTGCGCTTTTAAGCAAACAGGATGCGCTTTAGGTCTCATGTGAACTTGAGCGAGAAACTTGAAACTCGAATATATCTAAAAATACAGTACATAGAAAATATATTTATAGAGTGAAATGTCTAAAAAAAAAAAAGAAGACGTGTGTGTTAGCATGGATGATTTACATGAAATTTAATCTGTGCAACACTGTGCATAATAAGATGGCTTTTAGTTCAATATAATAACAAAAACGACATTTTGGGTTTTTATTCAACTAATAAGGTGGGCACGCTGTGATCTGTACTATTTTTTACTGTAATTGACAGTTATCGGCAAAAACAAAAACAACAACACGGGAGTGGGAGGGAATGGGAGTCATTCTTCCGGGAGTGGAACGGATTTTCCTCCAGTTTTTCGTGGATTGGGACGAAGAGATTAAAGTTTGTGATGCATTTTGGAAACAGGAGATGAGCCCCTGGTCTAATGCGCCACCTGGCTTGAGAAACCCGTTCTCAAAGACTTACTTTTAGTCATTATTTGGGTAGCACGCATATTCTGAATGCCTTCGGCAGAATTCAAATGAGCCATTTTAATCTAGATTAATCTAGATTAATTCCAAAATTAATCTAGATTAATCTAGATTAAAAAAATGAATCTATGCCCACCTCTAATATTTAGTCATTTAAGATCAATAGTTTATGGTGAACAACATGATCTATATCTATCTATCAAGCCGAATTCCGGAAATGTTGGGTTAAAATTAAAAGGAAAAGACTTTCAAATCACATGAGATAATATAATAGACACAATAGATCATAGATAAACAACAAAGGGCTGAAAAAGCAAGACATTTTGAAAAGATTCAGCTGGGAGAACATCTAGCAACTAATTGACATCAGGTCTGTAACATAAAAGGGATGCAGAGATGCAGAGTCTCTCAGAAGTAAAGATGGGCAGAGGCTCTCCAATCTGTGAAAGCGTGCATAAAAAGAGTGTGGAATACTTTGCAATTTGACAATGAGGAACGTTGTTTTTAAAGGCTTTGCAAATCTCATCATCTACAGTGCATAACATTTTCAAAAGATTCAGATAAACTGTTATCTCTGTGCATAAGAGACAAGGCCGAAGACCTTTGTTTGATGCCCTTGGTCTTCGGGCCCTCAGATGACACTACATCACTCATCGGCATGATTCTGTCATTGACATTACTAAATGGGCCCAGGAATATTTCCAGAAACCACTGTCGGTAAACACAATAAGCTGTGCCATCTACAGATATCAACTTAAGCTATATCATGCAAAAAGGAAGCCATATGTGAACATGGTCCAGAAGCGCCGTCATGTCCTGTGGGCCAAGGCTCATTTAAAATGGACTGTTTCAAAGTGGAAAAGTGTTCTGTGGTCAAACAAGTCCAAATGTGACATTCTTGTTCGAAATCACAGATCCAGTGTACTCCGGGCTAAAGAGGATGGAGACCTTCCAGCGTGTTATCAGCGTTCAGTTCAAAAGTCAGCATCTCTGATGGTATGGGGGTGCATAAGTGCATACGGTATGAGCAGCTTAATTTATTTATTTTGTCTTTTTTATAGCGCTTTTCACGAAACAATTGTTGCAAAGCAGTTTACAAGAAATTAAGTTTGCAGAAACTTAATATATTTAACTTATGGCAAAATTTGGTTAATTATGTATGTTCACAATTTTGTGCATGTATTGTGGGTAATTCAGCTTGAATGTTTTGGAAGGCAATATGAATGCTGAAAGGTATATAAAGGTTTTAGAGCAACATATGCTCCCCTCCAGACAACGTCTATTTCAGCAGGACAATGCAAAACCACATACTGCAGCTATTACAACAGCATGGCTTTGTAGTAGAAGAGTCCAGGTGCTGAATTAACCTGCCTGCTGTCCAGATCTTTCATTGTGTTTTCTCTGCATTAAAAGATTAAGTCAAAGATGACCACAAACAGTTTAGCAGCTGGACACTTATATCAGGCTAGAATGGGACCAAATTCCAACATCAAAACTCATAACCTTAATGCCCAGATGTCTTCAAACTGTTTTGATATTGGCTCATGTGATTTGAAAATCTTTTCGTTTTCATTTTATTCTAATTTAAAAAAAGAGTCCCAATTTTTCCGGAATTCTGTTTCATTCTATATCTATCTATCTATCTATCTATCTATCTATCTATCTATCTATCTATCTATCTATCTATCTATCTATCTATCTATCTATCTAATCTATCTATCTATCTAATCTATCTATCTATCTATCTATCTATCAAAATCTAATCTATCTATCTATCTATCTATCTATCTATCTGTACAACTATCTATCTATCTATCTATCTGTACAAATCTATCTATCTATCTATCTATCTATCTATCTATCTATCATCTATCTATCTATCTATCTATCTATCTATCTATCTAAAATCTATCTATCATCTATCTATCTATCCATCATAAATCTATCTATCTATCTATCTATCTATCTATCTATCTATCTATCTATCTATCTATCTATCTATCTATCTATCTATCTATCTATCTATCTATCTATCTATCTATTCATCTATCTATCTATCTATCTATCTATCTATTGCATCTATCTATCTATCTATCTATCTATCTATCTATCTATCTATCTATCCAGATATCTATCTATCTATCTATCTATCTATCTATCTATCTATCTATCTATCTATCTATCTATCTATCTATCTATCTATCTATCTATCGATCGGATTCATTCCACAGCTTTTAAGCAATTATATGCTGGCTGTAACAATAGTCAGTAGATTGAGAATCCATATGCAGTTTATTAAACAACAGCGCAGCACAGACAAACAATAGTAGACTTGCAATAATTAACAATACAACTCATCACTCAAAGCTGCAGGCGGCAGCAAGAATCACAGTCCAGTAAACAGATGCCAACTTGTCGGGGCAGGCAGCAGAGAATCACAGAAACGAGAAACAGTCCAGGTCATAACAGAATAAACAATCCACAATAATAAATGCTCAGAAATGATCACCATAGCAAATCAAGACTTCGTGGGATGAACACCTGTGTGGTGTGCTTATGTGGACACTCTAATGATGAGCATAATGGATGTGTGCAATCAGTTCCAGGTGTGTGGGGTGCTGGGAATTGGAGTTCGAAAGAGAGACAGTCAATACTCTGGTGAGTGTTCCCTCTGATGGTGCGGAGGAGGCGGTAAGGAAGCTTCATTTGTGACACTGGCACAGAGGGAATATACAGAGTTCTTTTTGATCATAAAGTACATTTCATGATTTTGTGATGTGAAATAATTTAGCATGTAATTCTAGGGTAGGTTTAACTGCTCATATATTTGGGGTTTAATTATAGCTCAGCACCCTGTGATTTCATCTCTGTTTTTCTCAGAGCCAGAGACGTTTGTCTCTCAGTCAGCAACTCACTGTTTGGAAAATAGCTGGGCCACCATGGATCAATACACCACCAAGAGAAAGAATCCTAGTGTAGTAATCTAGGTCTACCTGCATTGGCCCATATTGCTTTATTTCTCACCAATTCTCTCTTTCAATATCAGACCGCAGTGCCACACTTGAGCTATTCTGTTCATTGTGTTTTCTCTCTGCTTTCAAAGATTGTCTACGGTGTTGCACAAACCGGAGATGAGAAAGTGGTCTTGTGCTACACTAACAAGAACACGTGCACACTGTACCAGTATAGTGGGTTTAATGTAAATTAAGCTTAACCGAATCATGATTTTTAGTGTTAATAAAAATAATGATGATAATCTAAATGAAACTGAAATAAAATATGTTTGTTTTTATTTTTTATCTTATTTCAGCTATTTTATTTTATGTTTTTATATTTATTTTATTTTAAAATTATGTTTTTATTATACGAATGGGTTGACTTTAATAACCTTGAACAACATACCTAAAAATCAAAAATCTAACATGACTGTAAAACGGTAAAAACAACTGTACAACTATAGAGTTGTCTAACTGTACAAATCTATAGTGTATATAACACACAAGTTTTAACAAGAAATTTACTGCACGCTCTTTTATAAAATTATAAGCTTCACATGCTTTTAAATCCATCATAAATTTGCCCTATTAACTTCTATTGTAAGAGCCTCATTAGAGCCTAATTTTTTGCTTTTTTTAAAGGAGTTGAAATGATTCTGAACAACTTTTGAACCTGGAATATTCATTTAATTAACTATTATTATTTAAAATTGCACCATTTTTTTTATATAAAATGAATTTAATTATTGTGGCCAGATCAATAAAGATAACAACCCTATTATTATTATTATTATAGGAATGCCTTTATCTTGAAAAAAAAATTCTTACTTTCAAAGTGACACATGATTTCCTCCACAGCTGTAAGCATACAGAAATAATAGTCGCTGAATTCTTGTTTCCCTCAAGATAGACAGGCATTTCAGCATGTATACAACCAATAGTAGACTTTGCAATAATTCAAGCTATAATAGGGCAACTCATCACTCAAAGCTGCGCGGCGTACCAGCAAATATTTGTGCATTCAACAGCAATGCCAACTTGTCAGACATCTGGGGCGCATTAATGCGACGGCTGCTTTAACAGTCCCGACGCGTGTGTACATTTGCATGACTGACAGGTGCAGCGCGGTCATGGTCAACGATGCATGGCCTCCTGCTGTGACGGCCGTAATTACACCTGTGTGTGTCCTGTGCACCTCTGACACACTCTCCAGACTGACCACAAACATAATGGATGTTGGGTTTTGACGTCATTTTTATACGCTGCTGCATTTCTTGTGGATCCTTACGCATTCCAGCTGGATTCATCTTAGATATTTCAGCTTTGATAAAATGTGAGAAAGCTCGATCAAAACTGCAGAATCACACTGCATATTATTTTTTAACAAAAGAGCTGTTTATTGTTCATGTTAAAACATTTAAAATCAGTCTCACAATCCAGTACAATCGCTTGCGCCTTTTATCTGTTCAACACTTTCAGCAGTGCAATGAGTTTGGAAAATTGCTCTCATTTTTCTTTATCAAGATAATTACAAAGCATTAAATAAATAAATAAATAAAAATCCAATGTCAGTCGGTATAATAAAATAGGAAAATAAAAAACATAAAAGGATCAAAAACTACTTTGAAATGAACCTGTTATACATTTCAAGATAATGTCTTAAATTTGTTTTAACATATTATACACAAAAGGGAGTCTTCACAGCAATGCCATAGAAAAAAAATGTGCTTCCAAAAATACACACAAAAAACTATTTCAACTTAAAAATTAGTTCACACCTTAAATATTTTACTTTCTAAGTCTACCCAACTTGGTTGTACAATTCATTTCAACTTGAATTGCATTAAACCAAATTGAATTTCATATAACTTTCTCAACTTAATGTAAAAACAAAAGTTGCCATGACTTACTAATCATATTTTTTTTACTGTGAGCCTGTCTATGGACAGATAGTTCTTAAAAGAACCACAATTTTCTTTATAATTGAAAAATCTAAAATATTTTTTCCACTGTAAAAGAGACTTGTTGCATTTAAAAGGTTCCATGGAGGTTGACCTTTTTTCATGCAACCATCAATGCCAATAAAGAAACCTTTATTTTTAAGAGTGTAAACGTTGTTAATACACAGGACATTGTTTGGTTGATTATTTAAGTCAACATGATCCAGAATAATGGCATTGTTTTTACTTTCTTAATGCACATTTCAGGCCTCACTGGGAACAGTTGATCCCTTTCTGTTATTTAAAAAACTATCTTCATAACCTTTCATAAAAATGAATCCAAAAAAAAGACATTTCCTTGCATTTCCTGTTCTGCTGATGTCTTCTAACAGAGACTATTTTCACAATCAAAGTTGGATAAAATCAAGTGCCGTCATTCTGTTCTCTCATTGACTATCCTGTTTCATTCAATAATATGTCATACTACAAACATAAAATAATCAGTTTTACATTATCTTTTGTTGCGGGCAGATCCTAGACACCCCAGAGCTCTTTGATCCGCCGTCCCTTTCCAATTTGTCCAATACACTGCATAAAACTAAGAACTCCCAGTGATACTCAATGAGCTGCTGCAATATGGATGCGTACAGACTACTGGAATGCCTTTTGGACCTAAAGAAACAATGAATGTGCAAAAGAAAAGGTTTAAGCATCAGTTCTCCTTGAATCCGAGTTTCTCTCAGGCAAGCCAACATGTAAAGCTCCATCCACACGGCAACAGGAATTAGCCAGTGATCCGTCTGAGGCAGTTGGAGATCTTTGAAGGCTCTGGTGAGAGTCACGTCTTCTGCGATCGGGGAAAGGCTGTGGTTGCCGTGCTGTTTCTCTGTAACGGTGGCGGACTCCAGTCCGGCTGGTAGAAATGGATGTTAAATGTCCGAGCCCAGCTGGCAAAGACCCGTTTCTCTGTGATGAAGCGATGGTGGCTGCCTCGCCGGCCTCGCTCGTGGGAGATGTACATGGCACATTCGTCCGGACCCGTTGGTTCGTAGTAGTGATATGGGACAGAGGGGTGCTGAGACTCCCTGTACACAATGAGAGCAGAGATTAAAACGGGTACCGTGTTAAGGTACCATTTCATTCTCTGATTCCCAAATTAATCCTGAGCTAGATATTCATTTTCAAGGCAATTAACCTGATTTGGTTCAGAGAATAACTGGCTTTAAGGGGAATAAATTGATTTTATGTAATACATTATGGTTGCAAAATGGCTGGGGGGAGAGGTCATGCCTCAGCGGGGAATCACAATGAATCATTTAATTTTCGTCTCTCGGTTATTTTTCTCGTAGCACTGGTACACAGCAGGGGCTATCATGGGAATATAACCCACTTTGCAGGAAGAAAACCCTGATCAAACACGCAGAAAGACCAGATCTTTGACCACATTGGAAATATGTGATTCACAATACAATTTTAACATGGAAACAAACAGAAAGGTTTAGGATTTTGAAACATTGTAAACAACATCCCTATTTCGAATAGGGATACCAGTCATCAGCTAACTAAACATTTATTTTTATTTAGACAGAATAGTATAGAATCTTATATAAAAAGGGCTATAACATGAAATTCATTAGATAATTTCAATATCAGTGCATTATTATTTCTAGTTCAGCAATCTTATCATAAATTCAAATGTCAAAAGTTCTTTATATCTACACCACTGATCAAAAGTTTGGGGTAGCCAAGACTTTATTTAATTTTGTAAAATAAATGTGTACTTTTATTTAACAAGGACACATGCAATTTATATATAAAAATATGTTATTGTTGTTACACCTTCAATTCATCAAAGAATCCTGAAAAACGTATTACAGTTTCCACAAAAATATTAAGCAGCCATTTTCAATTGAAATGTTTCATGAGCAGCATTTTAAATTATTATTTTAAAATACATTCCAATAGAAAAGTTTTAAATTGTTATAAACTTCCACAGTATTATGTTTTACTGTATTTTTGAATAAATGCAACATAAAAGACTTACAAAAACATCTTAAATCTTAAAATATCTCACCAACTTCATATTTTTGAATAGTGTATGTAAAATAAAAATAATTCAAAATAATAATTGTACAAACGGTCTCAGGTTTGGACCTCACTGTATGCTGAAACTCAAAAGAAAAGCAGTAAAATCTGACTTACCTACAGAAATCCGGAGGCACCATGCCGTACACATTGATTCTGTCACAGAGCTCTAAGGCAATGGTCATTGTGAACCAGCCTGTGCTTAACCACGAGTTAGAGATTCTCCTGAAAGAGAAACAGAGAGAGAGTGTGACTGTCTGCTGAAAACAATATGAATACCAAATGCGAGTTATGCTGTAGTTAACATTCCAGAAGATATTTCCGTTAGAAATTCCACACACGCAAACCCAAGATTCTGTTGTGTTTAGAGAGCTGTCCAGCTGTCAGGATCATTTCTACAAACCGACGTTATCATCAACTGCTCATCAGTTCTGCCAACCTGCCGTCTGACATGAAAGCCCTGGTGAATCTTTGACAAATAACACATTAATAAAGGAAAACAAACAGCATTAGTGAACAACAACCCGGATGTGATTGATTAGAAACCTCTGATTACTGTTAAATTACCTCAGACAACAAGAGCATCACTGTCTGGCAGATGCAACGTAAATAATCTCTTGTGCATGCACTAGAATATCCAATGGAATTAATCGACATCTAAACTATAACCTCTGCACAGTTCACACATACCACTGCACTGCTTTTCCATTGTTTTTTATCATTTTTTCAAAAGCAGTATCTGACGCATGACATGGCATCCAAAAAATGCAGCACATAAGGTAAACTACACTTTTGTTGTGTCTTTTGTGATTTTAATTAGTTTTTGCCTAAGTAGATTTCTTTCATTTTTAGTTTTTGTTATTTTAGAGCATCAGGATAAACTAAACAAAAATGTTACCTTGGTAACTAGCTGAAATAAAATATTTTAGTTTGTTTGTATTTTATTTCAATTCAAGGAACAAAAATTGCGTTCTTGGAATGCCACTCCGCCAATAAAATTCCAAAGACTTTTCAGGCCCATAATTCATATCAGTAACACCTTACTTGAAGTTTTGCATAATGCATTATAACAATAAACATAATGTTTGTTATTGTAAATCATTATATATTTCATAAATAATTGTAACCAAAGTTCAAATGCATTATGTTTTAAATGCATTATACACCATTTTATAATGTTGTAAAGAAAATGGATAAGCAAGGATTATACATGTGGTTACAATTAATAATACATTTATTTACATAAAAAATGTTTTATAATGGATTATATTTAAAGAATTCAAGTAAACTCTAATCAAACATCAAATAAGTTCTGACTGGCTGTTGTTGTGCCACTTACACCAATTTCCCTTTTCCATAAAAGTGCGGCTGGGAAGGGAAAATTCTGGGGGTTTCCTGACAAGGTGCATATTAAAGAACACAGACACAACATCTAATTTCCATAATGAACAACACAATCACAATCTAACACAAATTACCGCCTACTTTCAGACAAGGTTTTTGGGGGTGTTACATAATGCTGCAAATACCAGTGAATTGACAAGAGCAAATATAAGTAAATCGCGTTGCGTGATTCATTTAAATACTCTCCTCCGATAAATTTACCGATCGCAAGGGAAACTCCTAAAAATGCAAGGTGAGTGGAAAAATATGTCCACACCTTTTCAGTGCTTTAGTAAATCCTGATAGTAGATTTTTAACGGCAAATGAAGTTTTGCGCTGATAGTAAATCTGGCCCTTAGTGTGTATCTACAATATATAGCGCTGTCACTACTTTGTGTGTTTAATAGTTTTGACACATCAACTGAAAAGATGGTGCTGAAAAAGTTCAAAGGCAAAAATATACAAGGCATAATCATGTATTATCGAGGTGGAAGAACTAATACGATTTTCTGGGCTGTATTTGAAGTGTAAATATAGGATGTTTGACTCAATATAAAACTATGTATGTCTGCCAGATGAAGGTTGGTTCATTTAGCATATAGTCTCAGAAACCATTCAAGGATAAAGAAGCCCCCAAGACATAAACTTGCTGTGTGATTTGAGGGTTAGCCTAAACAAAATCATAAATACAGTGAACTTGTTGTGCGAGTATCCATTAGTGCATCTTCTGAAGAAATAAACAATGTCTGTAACGCACATGGCGATACACAGACTTTTATAAGAGGACACTGATATTTAGTGCATGAAGAGATCTTACAGAAGTGTGTGTGGTACAGTATAACATGAGACTGCTCATAAAGGCAAAATGAGGATGACCACCACCTCTGCATTTCAACTATCCAAAGAATTCAAGTCTGAGATTCTAGTTTAGCCCTAAACTTCACAACATTGAACATATGCGCTTGACCAAACATAACATTTAATGTTCAATATCCATCAAATACTATCCAGATATCACTGAAACATATTGCTTAGATCAACGCTCAGAATCCCATGAACACATTCTGACAAACCGTATTCTCCAAAGCAGGATTGTTTAGAAGTCAATGTGACCACATGCAGGACAAAACAACAGAAGAGGAGAAAACTGAACTGCTAAGTCATGGAAAAACAAAATGCCAGAACATTGGGCTGTGTTTGTGCCGCAGGGCTGTCTGCCAATGCCAGGCCGTAGAGTAAAGACACTGCGTCCCCATTGCCAAGTGCTCCTGCATGACTATTTACATGACCTACAATGCACAAATTATAGCACCATCACCCTGAATTACTTTGAGGTTTAACTGTAAGTACAGTTTCAGAAGGTCCTTGAGGGCTGAGGTTCGCATGGCCCTATGACTCTTTAAGAAAGTAATACGCCACGAGACACCATGCGTTACAGTGATTTTACCACAGGTAATGGGTGTTCACAACATGACTAGACTGGTTTATTGCTTTTATAAAAAGCCATCAATGTGACAAGACACCACTGTTTAATAAACAGTTCATATGTTCATACCTTGTGGTCTGTGTGGGTCCTAACGCCCCAGTATAGTGGCGGGGACTCTATACTGCCAAAAAGCACCGTCTTTCGGATGAGACGTTAAACCGAGGTAATGACCTCTGTGGTCATAAAAATTCCATGGCATTTCTCATAAAGAGTAGGGGTGTAACCCCAGTGTCCTGGCCAAATTCCCACCATTGGCCCTTATCAATCATGGCCTCTAAATCATCCCCATCCACTTGATTGTCTCTATGACTCTCTCTCCTCTCCACCTGTAGCTGGTGTGTGGTGAGCACACTGGAGCCGTTGTCCTGTGCAGCCGTTGCATCGTCCAGGTGGATGCTGCACACTGGTGGTGGTTGAGGAGAGACCCCCCACAGAATTGTAAAGCGCTTTGGGTGTACAACAATACAAAATAAAGCGTTATATAAATGCATCATTAATTAATTAATTCAGTTTCATACATTCATTTTATGACTGATAATTTACATGTATTTATTATTATTTCAGGTTTCAACAAAAGAGCTAACAAATCATCAATAATTTGTATTGAACAACTATAATTGAAAAAAGTAATACGGTCCCCTTAAAAGATCTGTAAAGTTATGAAAATGTTATTTTCATTAACATTATTATATACTCTATGTATCCTTCTGACAATGCAAATGGAACGTGCCAGTAAAATACTCTGAGCCATTTAGTGAATCAAAAACATACAGCTAAACATAATCTGATTTCCAAACAAATTACTCTAATGATCTTTTACTTTTTAGTGAATTAGGACCATCTAGTACAACCATTGTAGTTCGATTCCTGAATGAATGAATCTCATGAAGTTGTTCTTTGTAGTGAATCACACACATACAGTTCGTTACATTATCTCATGAGACTTAAATCAGTGTATGTTGTTTGTTCATATTAAAGCATGCGGTTAAAGATACAAATGAATGAATATGAATATCAAACAAATGAGTGAAATATGTTGCCAAATGTTTCCTATTGTTTTTTATTTAATATTGTATATGGTAGGGCACAAATTATAGGATTACATTTTTGATGCCTCTACAAATACAGAAATGCTCTTAAAATGCCTTTGTAAACACCTTTTGCAAGAACTGTTTTAAACGTATTATCAAAATGATTATGTACAGAAAATTCTCTTCACAGATTTAATACTCACTGAGACAGATTTTTGTTAAGCGGGGTTGGCATGATTCTCACAGCAATCTTTTGTCTTCTCCGCTTTACATTTGCCACTTTTAGGAATAACACCAACAAAAATGATACGAGATGAAAGAACACACTTTGACGGCTGAAATAAGACTGCTGTGGTAATAAGAGACAGCAGCTACAAAACACTCCTGTATCATTCTAAGCCAGGTCATCAATATTTGCATTTCTTACTAATGAGCCTCCAAAGAGTTTTAAGCAGCACTCTGTAAAAAATAGCGTTTTGGCGATAAAACCCACATGAAAAGACAGCCACTAATAAGATCTTCAGGATGACACATCACCATAACTAGATTAGTGTTTGGTTGAACTATCAGAATATAACCAGGACCTGTACATTTAGAGTATTAGTATTCGAAAATAAAGGTTCCAACAGGGGCTTTCACAATGATGTCATATAAATAAATAGTTTGTTTTTGTTCACCAAAGATCAAACAGTTCTAAAAAATAACTGTTTTTTCTTTGTGTGAAGAACAATGAATTAGTCTGAAAAAAAGTGTTCCACTATAAAGAACCTTTTGTGCAATGGAAAGGTTCCATGTATGTTAAAGGTTCTTCATGAAATTATCCATACCAGTAAAAAAAACCTTTGTTTTTAAGAGTGAATGACAAATTCATGTTCTGTGGAGAAAAAAAAGTCATGTATTAAACCCCCATTCGCTGCAAACACACTACTCTGTACACACACACACGCACACACACACGCAGCACGCACGCATGCACACACACACACACACACGTGCACACACACTTGCTCATTAAGTGAAGATCTTGGCTTAATGTTCAAATCTAGAATCCAACACAAACTGATTTCCCATGTGATCCTAGAGTTGAAAGGGAAAAATAGGCTGGTCTTCTCAGAGAGCAGTACATGTGGAAAAGAATGGCCTCTGCAGACTCTATTCTAGGACACACATAATCTTTCCTTTATAACACTTTTTTTAAATAAAATAGGTCAAGAAAAATGAGGGCATGTCACATAGATAATATTGGCATGTTGATGAAAATGTAAATCATGTAAATGCATGCCTTCGGTTAATTGAGATCTGCAGACCCATTTTAGTTCAGAAATGGGTTTGAAAATATTTTGCTTTTATACAGTGAAGCATCAAAGTAATGTATCATCACATATTTAAGCTTATTTCCTGAACCGTATCATAACAGATACTAAAATTGGCCTCTTATTAAATAATACCATTTTAAATTGGCTCTGTAAGACATAATAAAGTGCCCGTTACCTGTCTTTGCCGGTCTCTCTCTTGAATAGTTCATCAAACTGGAGCATTTTCTGCCAGGAGATGATATAGACCTTGAGTTTGGGCAGCACTTGGTTCATAAGCCGCAGGTTGTTATAAACCAGCCCTTTCCCATCACGTCGCATGTAACTGCTGGGTCCCCAAAAGATGAAGACCGTGTCCTGACTGGCATTGAGGAGTTCATGGCGGCTGCGCAGCACTCTCTGCATGCTGGAATGAGCGATGACCCTCAGGCTCGTGCGGTGACCCACGTCCACCCCATAGCCACGGGCTGTGGGCGCGTCATTCATTCGGATGACGCACTCCGCCTGATCGATCTCTTTTCCACGACCCCCGCCGGTTAGATGACCCGAGCTGGTGACCAGAGCACAGCTCCTGCAGTGCATCTTCAGAGGCTGTGGGGAAGAGAGCGGACAGATTAGCTCTATGCAAGTGTAAAACCATAGTAATATTTCATACAGAGTCTATATTAGATGCAGCAGTCATTTAAATAATGTATACAGTACGTGGCTAAGGAAATGTAAACATGGGTGTACCAGTTCAAGGCAAACAAGATAAATCCCAATGCCTTATTGGTATTTCTTTAACTTCACTTTTATGGCCCAGGGGGTGGAGATTCCTATTTTTTTGTTAAATAAAGTTTAAATTAAAAATGTTTTAAAAACCTTTATACCAGGCCATCACCAATTATGTTTTCCAAATGCCTTTTATTTATTGACGTTTTATCCAGATCTTTAACCTTAATATATAAAAAGCAGTCATACAAATATTAACATATTCAACCTAAATATTAATATATTAATTAACTCATGTGCGATTAAATTAATAATATTCATAATTTTTACACAAAATATAACAACTATTCCACAGTTGCAGTATTATCATAGTTTTATTTATATATTAGTATACTATTACATCATTTATTTACTTTAATTCTAGTTTAAGATATTTTTAAATAATATTATTATTTTTTTAGCATATTTCTATGTAGTTTTATTTTTTTTATTTTAGTCATTTTTAGTACTTCAGCCAATGTTTTGTATATCTCTGAATAAGTTTGATGTTTCCATGGAATATTTAACTTATGTTTTAGTTCAGTTTTTAACATTTACGGAAAACGGTACTCTGGGTTATAGGTCTGGCAGAATGCACCCGAGTATTAATGGAGGCTCTTCAAATTAAAATATCTATTTAGAGGAAAATGTCCTAGTTTCAAAAATACTGTTGTTGACATATGCACTGCAATTTTGCCTGAGGATTTCTTTATTCACAACATCTTGTTGCTCAGACATAATTGAAGCGGTTAGTAATTCAGGCATCCTGGCCTTGAATAGTTTTAAAAACTGTCCAGCTTCTCTTACACATCTCCACATTCAAGCCACATACTATTCCACTGCGTGCCTTTCGATTCTCTATAGCTTTCCATGAATTATTCCAAGCCGACGTAAAAGCACCATTGGTATTCTTACAGTGATAAGGGCACAGTCCCTTCAGCCCCATCCTTGGGGGATAAAGGATTTCAGGAATAAAGGTCCATCTTCACTTCTCAAGGAAGTGTTGCATTTACGGTGAAATTTCTCTTCCCCATCCTCTGTCACGCTCTTTAAATCAATAATATGCAAAGAGGGCTGCCAGCGTTGCGTAATTTGTCCTGGATGAAGGCATCTGCTGTGAGGGAAATAATAATAACAAATGGCACCATGTATTCTGCAGGCAGTGCTGCAGCATTTGAACGCGTCTCCTCTTGGTGTCCGATGCTCTCAAGGTAATGAAACTCAGCCGCAGGTCGAAGAAGACACAGGTGCTGCTCCATTGACATAATGTTTAATGAGGCCGGGAGCAGCTGAAATCGTAGGGTTACAAGAGCTTCCTGTATCGCCCAAAATCCTTTGTTTAACTATTGAAAAATGTCCCGATATAGTCGATAGCTGCACAGGAGACTCTTGATATCCGTTTTATCCAGATGTTGCATTAATTAGGGTCAAATGAACACAACAGCAATTCCTTAGAGTCATTGTCCAACAACTCTTAACATGTTGGCATTTAAATCTGCCCTGGGACAGCAAAAATCTGATATTTTTGGCATTTTCAACTCAAATCCAAGCAATATTGAAATCTAAACAGCACAAAAACACATGAAATGGGATAAACTTGATCTGAACCACATTAACGCATGGTTTGTGTCCAGAGGCACTCATTGCCAGGGTATGGACCGCCAACCACAGATCTCCAGAGTCCTCTGTTCTTGGCCATCCTTTCCAACTGGTTCCTAGAGGTCATGTTGCCAAGTGTTTCTTGGGTGGCCACGTCAATGCCTGCCCCCTTATGTTGGTTGGCAGTTTACAAAGGGTGTCCCCTATCAAGCCCCATCTTCTCTTCCTTATTTCTTATTCAGCAGGAAGTTAATGTGTCCTTTCCCCAAGGTTTTTATTGGTGATGGTGTCAGGCCAGTGGATCTGGAGAATCTTTTTTTGACAGCTATTGATGAACTTTCCCGATGGTCATCTTGATTGTCCTTCAGGTTTCAGCTCCATACAGCAACAATGACTTGCCGTTGGAGTTGAAAAGACAGGAAAAATCTCTGGAGCTCCAGATATTCGTGAGCTGGATGAAGGCTGGATTGGCAATCATTGCCTTGACATCTGTGTCTGTAACCCCCTGTTGGTCACTGATGCTGGCCAGGTAGGCGAAGGCCTGGACTTCTTCCAGGGAACTTCCATTCAGTATGATCCTTGCTTGTGGATTTTATCTAGAGGATCTTGGTCTTAAAAAGAAAAGTTTAGAGTGCCAAAATGTTTACAGATATAGCTGATTGATCCCTGAAAAAATCTCAAGGTTCAGCACAATCTTTTTTTGCATAACTTTAGCACATAAATTCTATGATGATACTTAAAATTGAGCAAAAACTAGTTTGGAAACAACTGGATGAAAACAGGCTAGAGGCTTTTTCATTCTGGCATTTTCACTTTGTCAATAACCGAACAGCGCAAAAAGTAGATGTAAGCATGTGTCACATTCACTATGTAGAATATAGTAAACGAGTCAGCAGTTTTGGACAGAGTATACGCATGAATGTGTGATACATCTCTGTCATCTGTTGTCTCATGCGGCTCATGATTTTCCATCCTCTCTTTCCACAATGACAGCTACTCAAGAGTTTTATGAGAAAGGCTCTTCGCATGGTGCTGATGCTTTTATCATTACTGAAGTAACCATTGTAAATACGCCGAATATTGATTACAATGACTGAACAAACAGATCGGTTTTCATCACTTGCAAAATGACAAAGTGCAGTCAGTCAATCCTAAAGATTGATTTGAAAACCAAATCAGATTTGAATGCAGTGTGAACAAAACGCCTCAGTGTTTTCTACAGTGCCTGCGCTTTTACTTTACATTGTGAATTACATATTGCAGAGAGAGCCAGACTCTGTCCATCAAGCTTGAGAAAATGGCACTTGGAAATGGCACAACCAGATTGACGGCCATCTGAGAAGCAGATGACAAGAGTAATTGTACAAAATGACACATGAACGCTACCCTGGCATGATGACTTGATAATTGAAGCATTTTGTGTAATTCTATAAAAGGTCAGCTAAGATTATTTTACTGCTTTAGTGCTATACTTGAAGGTTCAAAATAAAATATTAAATGAACTGAAAATGATGCAAATTTACCATTAGTTATTTGCTTGACAACATTAATATACCCCGAAGTGTCAAATACAGCAGCAATTATTTGTCTCTTTTTATTTTTAATTTTTTTGCAGTGCCATTGCATCCCCAGAAGTGCTGGGGGCAAAATATGCTTTAACTAAAACATTCATTCCTGTCTGGTATCATGAGAGAAATGTTTATTACGTATTTCACTATTATTAGAGCATTTTAACAGGACAATCAGACATGTGTTTTGTGAATGATGAATTATGTAAGAATTCAATTATGCAAGAGTTCTGCACATGGGGTCTGACGAAGTACTCTTCTAAAAACCATATGGTTTATGGTACCAAATGTCCATGTTAAAACAGTCTGAAGCAGATGGCAGAATTAATACAATTTTATTAATTAGGAATTTGATTTATTAATAACCATTTATAATTAGGAATTATAAATGACCATTAATAAATTGTTACGTTTTTATTGGAAAAACATGCATGTGGCAACATTTCTGCAAAATTACATTTGGTTGCTTCTAGCACATTTCGCAAGTGAGTAAGTGGCACTGAAAGGATTTTTGGTTTTCTCCAAAACAAATGAATCCCTCAATGTGTAATATTGGTGGTTGTACATATTGCGGCAGTTCAGAAATGAAATGCCTTGTGAGAGTGGTGGTAAAAGATTAATGCAAACGACCCTAAACCGAGTGCAAAATTCACTTTTACATGATGTTTGAACATAAATGTGTGTTTGCAGTGTGTGTACACATCCACCCTATAATGATATTTATTTTATAATTCACATAATTCTTGACCCCTTCTTCAAATCAAACCATTCTCAGATTCTTGGCGGCGTGACATCACACAGAACCAGGCCTCTCCCACAATTGTTGATTGACAGTGGCGTTTTACCTTAGACCTGACCTGAGTGAGCTGCCATCAGTGGGTGTGGACAAGAATGTCTCCATAGCGATTGAGGTGTTCTACTGTTAGATGTAATAATGAACATAGCAGTCATCATTTACTCCCGACATGTATTACATTTGTATTTGAAGGGAATGCACCCCCCGATCTACCTAAATGTGTCCGCGCGAATCATTCGTGATCCAGCCTCATCTACAGAAGAAGTAAGTATAAGGTTTATGAATCTCTACAAAACGCCTTTCCTAATAATGTGCTAGTTAGCCAGTTTCACAGCTTAAGTAAACAGTATGGCTCGTCACCCAAAGGAAAAGAGGGGCAGGGTGAGCAGAGTTTATTAGCATTTAAAGCGACATGCAACAAAACGGGTTGCTGTGAACAAAAGAGCTGATTTTGAAAAGGTAAAAAGGGTGTTATTTTACATTACCATTTAGAAATTTTAACCAAAGTATGTTGTAGACTTTTCATTAATACCCAAAAGGGAATCATATCAACTTGTGGATAATGGGCATCCGATGACCCCATTAATAAAAGCACACATGAGACAAAAACACATTGCCATTTTACCTTGCGTACACAAACACTTGATCTTTTTTATCATGGCTCATGTTTTACAATTCGCAATGCAAGTGCAACACTATACCAGGTGAGCTACAGAGCAAGTTTACTACAACATCAAACATCTGATGTATTACAGTATTATCTGTATTACAACATCTAATACATCAAAATGTATTAGTTTACAAAGCAAGCACTATGCTAAAAGTGTTTTGAGGACATAATATAATATTGTGCTAGGAACTGCACAAACATATGTATTTATTAATCAATAATCTGCCTTGTAATCATCATTTGTGTGAAACTGAATAAAAGTTGGTGGTGTTTTGCTCTTACTAGTGTTCAATTCAGTATATTCGGAAACTATAGTGAACTGTATGTATAGAAGGCAGAGGCACATTTTTCCAGAGAGCCTATGTTAAATGTATTTGCACTTTTAAAGATTAACTGTAAATGAGTTCAGTGACCGCAAAAGTAAGCCAGCCGATATGGAATTGAAATACTGAGAATCCTTAAATGTAATCATTTCACAATTCAGTTTCAATAATTTGGGGCTTTATTTGATAGGACAGTGCATTGGTAGGCAGGAAGCACTGAGAAAGGAAAGAGTAGAACAGGGTCAGGAAAGGACCTCGAGTCAGAACTCGAACTCGGGTCGCCTGAAGCACAGCTGCACCATATGTCAGAGCTCTGCCTGCAAGACAACAATGGAGGCCTGATTATCCATTGGGAATGGATGTACCAGAATGTGATCGAGTTTGATGATTTGTGCATCGTTAGACCAGAAAAATACTAATTACGTAAGTAGGGTCAATTTTTATTTCATGTTTATTTTAACACCCCAACAATAGAAGATATCAAATATTGTCTGCCCTAGGCTTTTTTGGCAAGCTTCCTTTGTTTAGATGCCATTCTGAATTGAGAATCCATGATTGTTTAGTCTGCCCTCCAAGGAACTCACGGAAGAGAATTAAGAATAAAGGCAAAAAGACACAGTGAGGGAGGGAGTAATTAGTCTCAGTGTACATGCTGCAGGCAAACCTCAAATTAAAAAAAATAGAAATCTCTTTCAAATCAGTGAAGAGAGAGGAAATAAAAGTGCATTTGCATTGTGGGAGGAAGTAGCTCTGGGGCATCGTCGATTAAAGGCCCTGCCGAGATCGCTGACTCTCTGTAAATCACTCTGCTGACCTGAATGGCCCGCATTGCGCATGATATATGAAGCTAACAAAGGAGACGCGATGGGCGCACCAGCCATAACGAAGTAGGCGGCAATTAGCCAAATCCCATCGGCGTCCAATCATCACCCTGCTGATGGTCCAAGCTGCATGTTCCTGCATGCTCTTAATTAGACAAAAGCTTTTATTTTTTTGCCATATATTCTGATAAAAAAAGAAATGTTCAGTTATTAGGAGCTTCCAATAACAGCAAAGAGGCCAGATGAGGGTAAAGAGAGGATGTTTTATAATGTTTCAAACAGAACTAAACAGCTGTAGATGAAGATACATGTCTCTTTCCTGAAAATGAAATGTACCGAAGCATCTAGTAATGTTTTGAAGGAAGTTCGAAGGAAACAAGTCAAGTCATCATTGCACAGACTCATAATAGAACAGCACAGAACATTAATCTCTAAATGACTGTTCGCTGTGAGACTTTCTGATAAAGTTGTTTTTGTTTCTGAAGAACTGTATATTATTAGTGTCTACTGAATGCTGCTATTGTCAGAGGGCATTATGCCTCAATTTGCACTGTGTTTTTGCCAACCCAGGCTCATTGTAAAAACATGCCTGTGGCGACATTTCTGCTAAATGATAATACATTGCTTGTTGTAGGTTTCGTGACACTTCTGAAGTTAAATGTTCAGAGAGTGGTGCTAAAAGCATGCTTTATCAGAAACAGATGACCGTTAATCTATCAAAGTTTTATTGTGTTGGTTGATGTATTGATTGTGGCAATTTGGAAATGAAATGTCCAGTGGGTGGAGCTCTATCGTATTTAGCACAGACACGAAACCCTTATACTAACCGATACTGTTAAAAGCAAATGTATGCTAAAAGTACATTTGCTAAAGCTCTTTCATCATGACTCATGTTTCACAGGATTTGACCTTTGTATTCACAGAATTCGACCGAGTCCTTTGTATTGCAAGAGCCTTGCTGTACCGGGTGCGCTACCAAGCAAGTTTACCACATCAGAAAATCCATACATATGGAGATGATTATGTGATGTAAACATGAAAATGTATTACTTTACAAATTCTGCAGTATGGTAAATGTGTTTTGAGGTCATGACATAGTATTGTGCAAGATATAACATAGTATCGTGCATAGTATTTCACAAAGACAAGTCCTTAATATCAATAATATGCCCTGGTAATCATAATTATTTAAAAAAGGACCCAAACAGTATCTGCACTCAGGCACAACATTGTGCAGATATTGCAGAACTGGACAATGGAGAACTGTCTGAACTCATAAAATATTATTTCCTACTCCTGACATTTCATTTATTAAATATTTAGGCTAATCTTATCGCCAATATGAGACGAGTATTCTCAGCTCTGTTTAAGTTTTTTTTAACCACATTTAAATCCATTCCTAAATTCATTCTGTAAATTATTCCCAAAATGCAGCATCTCTCACGGCCTAGTTATTGACAGACTGGTATAACAAAGATTAACTGCAGTTTTTCATAAAGTTATATGCTTCTCATTTACTAGCATTATTTCATATTTGTGCATATAGCCTACTGATTTTTCTACATCGCCGCAGCAAAAAAAAAAATAAAAATCCTACCAATGCAGTCTGACTTATGAACAAATTACTCTTATAATGTGTGTGTGTGTGTGTGTGTGTGTGTGTGTGTGTGGTCTGACCACGAATTATTGGCACCCTTTGTAAATATGATCAAAGAAGGCAGTGAAAATTAATCGTCATTGTTAATCCTTTCATTGGAGAAGAATTTAAAATGGGAGTAAATATCATAATGAAATTAATGTTTTTCTCTAATACACACTGGCCACAATTAACAACACCCTTTTATTCAATACTTTTTGAAACCTCCATTTGCCAGTTTAACAGCTCTACCTGTTCTCCTATAATGCCTGACGAGGTTAGAGAACACCTGACATGAGACCAGAGACCATTCCTTCATCCAGAATTTCTCCAGATCCTTTAGATTCACAGCTCCATGACGATGCTTCTTCTCTTCAGTTCACCTCAATACAGGGTTCTACAGGGTCCAGGCCATAGCAGAAGCTTGGTTTTGTGCTCAGTGACCCATTTTTGAGGTTTGTGTTTGGATTATTGTGCGGTTGGAAGATCCAAACATGGCCCATTATAAGATTTCTAACAGAGTCAGTCACTTGTTGATTTTTTATCTGTTGGTATTTGATAGAATCCATGATGCCATGTATCTAACCCTCAGGACCTCCAAAATAAATGTAGACCCACAACATCAAAAATACAGCAGTATATTTCATTGTACACTTCGGGTACTTTTTATCCCTGTGTTCACCAAACCCATCTTGAGTGTTTGCTGCTAAAAAGCTAATTTTTTTTGTTTCATCTGACCATAGAAGCCCGTCCCATTTGAAGTTCCAGTTGTGTCTGATGACTGAATATGCTGGAGTTTGTTTTTGGATGAGCTAGGATAATTCCCAAACAACATGTGGTAATGTAGGTGCTGTTTGAAAAAATGTAAAGGTTTTTTGACCCCCAGACTCAACTATTTTCTGCAATTCTCCAGCTGTGGTCCTTGGAAAGTCTTTAGCCACTCAAACTCTCCTCTTCACCGTGCATTAGGACAATATAGATGCACGTCCTCTTCCAGGCAGTTTCGTAACATTTTCTGTTGATTGGAAATTCTTAATTATTGCCCTGATGGTGAAAATGGGGATTTTCACTGCTCTAGCTCTTTTCTTAAAGCCACTTCACTAATTTGTGAAGCTCAATTATCTTTTCCTGCACATCAGAAATATATTCTTTGTTTTTTCTCATTGTGATGGATGATTAAGTGAATTTGGGCTTTGTTTTCCCTCCTATTTATATTTCTGTGAAACAGGATGCCATGGCTGATAATCATGTTCAAAATCACCCTGGATTGCTCAAAATTGTGAATATGAATGGGAATATACTTCAGAGATATTTTACTCATAAGAATGTCTAGGGGTACCAAAAATTGTGTCCAACGTGTATTTGAGAAAAATATTTATTTCATAATGAGATTTTCCCCCATTTTCAATTGTTTTAGTTCAATGTAAGGTTAGATTTTTTTAATAAAAGATCAAAAGGATTAATAATGCAAGTTTATTTTCAGAGCCTTTTTTGATCATATTTACCAAGGGTGACAATACTTCTGACCACGAATGTACATATCGCTACTTTCAATCGTGTCTGTCTGTATTTTTGTTAAATGAGTCAAAATGGATTTGAAGTATCACTCCACAACCTACTACAGTTTAGTCCCTGACAACACATCATTGAATTATTAGCACTGGCATACTGTAAAAGTACACAAAAGTATGGCAAGTGAGACACATTTGTTAGGGCTGTTTGGATGTAACCCGTCCAGCATCATCTGTGTTTGTGAAAGGTAAAGCCTACAGATTCATCTTCATCCTCAAACTTAATCTGTGAGCCGCAGAGGCTACTCTGACTTCATACTGAGGGCTCATCGCCTTCTCAGCGGGAGAAAGACACTCAGAGAATGTGTCTTTAATACTTCTGTTCATCTTTGGTGATATGACTGAATAGAAAAAGGAAAGACAGAGGGTGCAAGAGAGAGAGAAATAGCAGTAAAAAATAAAAAACAGGAGACACTGTCAGAATTGAGATGAGATGAAGACGCTCCCCATTGGGATGATTGCTTTGCCCTGAATACAAAAGGTGCTTCCCTGCAAACATTTCGTGTTGTTTGCAAGCACAGATTAGGTTTAGCCACAGATATCCACGATTCTTTAAAACAAGCCCCCAAGGAGGAATTAGCATCCATCCCCTGGCTTATAAACCAGAGATGGGCCGCAATGATAAAAAGCTCCTCTCCAGGAGAGCGATGGTGGGGGTATAGAGAGGAGAGACATACTCTAGAAGGGGCAATCATAGTAAAAGTTTGAAGAGGGGTTGGGATTGCAAGAACAAGTGCACTGAAGGGGGGGGGTGTTCTGGAGGGAAAAAAAGGAAAAGATTCAAACATGAATCATGGGACTACTTGAAAGAGCACTTTTCTGAGGTAGACGATGACATTTTATAATAACATTCAGGTTCTGACTGACCCAGAAACACCCAGAATAGTATATTTTAATGTCAAAAACGTTGTAAATATAGTATAATAATAGAATACCTATAAAAGTAGGATTCAATGCTAAATTGCACACATTTTTCAATGTTAAAATTGTAAGTTTGTAATGGATGGCATATTTTTGAAGGCTAAAATGTGAAAGAAATGAGTTAGCACTTCTGATTCGATCCTTCCAAAGTCCATGGGTTTTTAAATCAAGTTTTTGGTTAAAGGTCTGAAATAAGGTAAATGGAACTACAGAACATTAAATATCATCATGGCTTAGTGATGAAATAAGGTAAATTGGACTACAGAACATGACATATCATCATGGCTTAGTGATGGTGATGCTGAAGAAGTGTAGTTTGTTTATAGCCTACTGTAGCTTTTTACTTCTGCTGATTGCCACATGTCCTATAAATTTAGTTCATTTGTGAAGATTATCATGATGAGTAAAATATGCGAGAATCCTAAACTTTTGTTGATCACAGAGCTTATTTCTGCAATAATCCAAAAGCCAGATTAAAAATCAAGGGTAGTCAGGTCAAGGGAACCAGGGAAAATCAGTGGGGTACAAACCAACATACAAATTGTTGAAAAATGCTTAAAACAATATTATTTTGTGTTCTGCAGAATAAAGAATGTCAGGGTGTATATACATACTGTATCCACAACAGAGAAATACCACAAACAATTAACTTCTGCTAAACATTTTCAGGTAGCTTTTAAAATGGGCTTCCTCCATAATTTGCTGATAAACTATAATCTGGCTATTGGACTCCAGTGATTGTGCAACACAGAACAGAATGTAGGTATGGCATATAGACTCTAATGTAAATGCATTAACTGTGTATTAAAAGCATTAAGAAACTGAATTACATTAAAACCTATTTAGATGAGACTTGTTTTCCTTGAGGAGGTCAGGTAAATTTGTGTTTTTAATCATGTTTTTCTCCCTCATACAAACTCAGTAAAGATTATGGAGAAAAATACCCACCTAGCCGTTTAACTAACTCCAGAATCCTCCGAGAAATCTAATGCCGTCTAGATTGTTTGAAGAATGTCTGAAATTTCAGTATATAACTTTCTTTTTAAATGCTTCTCTGTATGTATTTTGACCTTAATAACTAAGGTTAAATGTATCACTCTGCTGCCTGGTGCACCTTCATTATGGAATTAAACCTTTCTGACAACTTTCTACGTAAAATAACAGTTGGTCCTGCTTCTGCTGGCATCCCACCTAATGTAAAAAGGGAATTAAACCAATAAAGATCATTAGGCCATGTACTGCACAGAACGACCAGCTTCAGGATTCATATTTTTCTTAATTAATTAATTACATTAAAAAATTATACACATAATAAAGCTATAGTTTTACAACATACACAGCATAAGTCTGGTGTTTTTCAGTAGCTTCAATACATGAATACATGAAATCACAGACATTTTCTGTTAAAAAATCACCCTTAAAGGCGTTTGGAAAATGAATCATGTCAAAAAAAGGTGTATTTCATTAATTGTATAAATTAACACTTAACTTTGGAAGCCCAAAATTTGAGGAAGTTATTTTCAGAGTTGTTCTTTAAAATCTTGCAAACAGCAATAAGTTCTGTAAAAGTGTGATTGAGCCGATCAAAAAAATTGCAGAGTGAAAGAAAGATTGGAAAAGTTCACCAACATAAAACATGAAAGTAAACAACTCCAGATGAGATGCTTCACATGATAAGAACCCAAGTGCTGCTGGGGCTGATTTAGGGTGTTTGTGTTTGGCATTCCATATACATGCTGTTTGTTTTTGTGTTTTTGCTGGATGAAATCAGTAAAATTGTGTAAAAATAATAACACACCCAGCTCTGAAGGCACATGGCGATACCCATAATGACAGACAGTATTCATTAGAGATATCCTATCATCTCATATAAAACACAAGAATACACACACGCTCTGCCAGTCATTAACTCCTCTGCTCTTTATCAGATAATGATAATGATCCTGGGCTTCTGCTGAGCTACTGAGGCTCTAACCTTGTGTTGATAATGTCTCATTTCTCCATGGGCTGTTGGGCAGATAGCATTTGTTTCACTGGTTGCACACTTGTTTCGCACAACTCGATCCCCAAATGCTTTTATTACACTCCACATGCAAACATAACCACAGACAATATAGCCGTTTATCGATGATCACAACTTATGTGCATCTCCGCTTTCACAACTTAGACACCATCGCAGAACTGTTTAATAAATGATGCATTGTAAAATCACATTTTATTTTAACAGAATCTTTTTAAATGTCTAACTAGCTAACTGCACATATTATTGTCATAATTTTGTTTTATAAATAATTTAACATTTTCCTGTTTTTTTTTTTAAGTGCTGTGTATGCAGTGTCCTGTTAAATTCTAATATATCAGTAGTACATTATATCAGTGCATGATAATTATTTATTTTTACTTAAAACAATTGTATAGTATTCTATGGAAAAAATATTTACCAAGACAGCACAAGTTAACTGAAATTATTATTTTTTTTCTTATAAATAAATGACATCTCAAATACTGTATTCCATTCCTAATATTTCATGTGTAGGATCGGATGTGTATGAATATTGCAAAGCAGGATTATTATAGTTAATTACAATTAAAACTATAAAATATGTAAATATTTATTTACTTGAAATAAATGTTAACTGAAATAAAATAAAATATGAACCTTAATGTACTAAAATAACTAAAACTGAAAAATAAAATAAAATTACATTAAAATAAAACAGAAAATATTAAAATAAAATCTGATTCCAAGTATTAGCAAAAACTATGATTGATATGGTACTAAAATAACTTCTCACATTTAATTATAGATTTTTTGATAGTACATTTTTATTAGCAGTTATACACATTATGGTCTTTTGTTACATTTTATGTTTCTAATAGTTGTTCCCTTGCATTTTTAACGTCATGTGTGTTTATTACTGTGCATGATTATTAGATATTTTTTATAAAAGGCCAGTTTTAAAGAACTTTAAGATGTCCTGTAATAATTCCTCATGTATTAGTTGTTATCAGTGTTATCAGCCACAGCTGCCAGTTTCAAGTTCACCAGGAGAATAAGGCACATTTAGCGCAATTAACCCTGAAGACTCTGTTCAATTTAAAAGTGATTAATGCAATATGATTATACTTGCTAGCAAAGCCCTTTGTCCCTCTATAGGGTTCATTATTGTATGTGATTCACCACTCAGACCGCTCTTTAAACCCTTGACCTCCTTAATAGCTCCAAAGAAAGTGCGTTCATATCTATAATAGCTAGAAGATATCAGAAGAAGTCTTTAAAGTGCCCAGATCTAGGGGATGCTGTCATAAATGTTCTCCATTAATCTCCCACATTGTTGCTTATCCCTCAGCAACAAGACTGATCCTGAATTACTATGGACTCCCAGCGGGGATCTGCATATGCATAAAAATGAATGATAATACTCTATCTGTACTATAGAGCTTAGGAAGTCTCACACAATGGGCTGTCAAGTGTGTTTGGGACCAAACTATTGTGCAATATTTCAATCTGTCATGTCAGGAGCTGATGAGATCTGTCAACGGCATCCATCATACTCGTGAAGCCGTACCATTAGTCAGTGTTGAAATGTGGGTAAAACTGTCGAATTCTTTCAGAATACCACTTTAGTATGAGCTGGCGGAGAGTGTCGGCTGGTTCTCGGATCGCTGTGAATTGAATCCAGTGGGGAAACTAAAGGATATTTTGGTGATTTGATTAAACCTGCATTGCTTTGAATCCTCAGGATTATATTAATATTACCGGTTTATCTACACTCTTAAAAATAAAGGTTATTCGTTGGCATTTCATTAACATCCACTACTTGAGGGCGAGTAAATTATGACAGATTTTTTTTTTTGGGTGAACTATCCCTTTAATTGCACAAAAGGTTCTTTATAGTGGGAAATTGTTTTTAGATTATTAAAATATTATGTGCACTTAGAAAAATATTATTATTTTTAGAAATGTTTATTAAAATGTTTTTGGGGTTCTTTTATGGCATCACAGCAAACCCCCTTTTTTGAAATCGTAAGTTTTGAGAGTTAGGAACATATTTTTAAAGTCAAACGAGGGTGTTTTAAAACTATTCCTCATTTGCTTTTTTCTTTCGACTAAGAAAAGCTCATTTGGAGCAGCTTCATAGGAATGATTTGACTTGGTGGAGCAATAATAAATAGCTCCATGTGGTTCACGCAATATGTTGCGACTCTCCCGGGAAATGTTATCGGATACAAACTTATCAAAGCCAGATTACATCGAAAACACAAATAACAGCTTGATCGCTCTTTTCTGAGGCTGAATGACAAACTCATCAATCACCGCTAAATAGCTGCATAATGCTCTGGGCTTCTAGAGCACTACGGGGCAAAACAATCATTAATATCCAATTCATCTGCTGCTTTCCCTTCTACATTTCTCACTAGGAGAATAGCCAGAAGAAGATCAATCCATCTGTTACGTATACACACCTTACTACATAGTGTGGCAGTTTATGGTTTGCAAAATGCCTTTTGAGACTCAACAGGCAAACATCATCCCCTCGAGCAGGCGGATCAGAGAAAATGAGAGGTTAAACATGAAAACCGTAAAATGATCATTCTGTACACAAGTGCTTCCAACATTCCCGTTTCCTGTTTTGTACTGAAACATCCAGAAGCAGTTTCCTGACCCAGAATACCCAAATGGCCCATCCATGATATTACATTCATGAAGGAATTCTGGTCTAAACATGTACTGTTTGTAGTGCTTCCCACCAGGTGTTACCAAGAGGACATAAAAGGACCTGCCGTGTCTCTATGCCGGAGATGAGCATTCAGCGGAGACCAATCTAGCATAATCATGCAGGACTACTTGGTATGGCCTCAGCTGAAATGATTAAATAATTCAAAAGATACTCACAGGAAAAGCTGAGGGGTGCTTGCCTGTCCAAAATGTTGGAATCGGAATATCACAAAAATAGTTTGCGGATAAAGCAGCGGTTCAGTCCCATGTGTTCAATAGAACAAAATCCAAGAAAAATTGGTCCACAATAAACATGGTTTAGAGTGCATAGGCAAAACAATCTGAGAAACTTCATGTTAGGTAGGGATTGCTGGAAAATGTCCCATTTTTAGAAGAGAAAGTATGTCTGGTAGTCCTGAGAGGTAATTGTAGCCAATGGCATTTCAACATTTTGAGATGTTAAGCAATGATATTACTCACTAGCAAAGTCACAGGAGCTTTTTTTGAGGCATCTAGGAATTTATCTGGTAAACTTGTTTCTATCATTCTTTATACATATTTTCATGTCTGAATAAATTCTAGCCAATGCTGCTATGTTATGTTATGGATGATAACCTTTAAATGGGTGTTATTAAAATTATACGTGATTTGTGTACAAATTAAATAAGAGTCATATGATATATGACGCATATAATCTACATGTAAAAATACTGTCAATATCAGCCAGTATGATATACGGTATTTCAAATACTAACCGATACTGATTAAAAAAACTGTAATGCCAAAAGAAACAGAAATATTGTAAAGATCAGCCACTGTCCGATACATATGAAAATATTAACCAGTACCGATAAATGAAAGAAAAAAACCTCTAAGCCTTACAGAAGCCGATATGGTACCTATAAATTATGTATCCCTAAAAATGTATCCTTTTCAAAGGGAATGAATTTACCATTTATATGAAATATCCAAAAATGATCTTGAAAATATGTTCTCATCTTTCCTTCATTTTAAAGAAGGGCTGTTTCTTTAAGGCACAGCTGCAAAAATTACCTGTTTAATTGTTCAGGTCAGAGAGGGTCGAAACTTTACACACATTGTGAGTGTAGCTCAGGGAGAAATTACAAATAAATAACCCGTTTAACTCTTAAAGTTAGAGGGTCATCCCAATCCATAAACGTGTGCAATAGCAAGCAACACTAACAACTTAAAAAAGTGTTGATATGCAAATACTTTTAACATTAATTAATGTACTTCGCAGCCACTAGGCCATCATAAAAGTCAAATCAGCTCCGAAAAACAAGTTTTGGGAAAAACTGTATTTTAACACCTAATGGAAATGAGGTATCAGGCACATAGTAACATCTGAACTGGCAGATAGTAACTGTAGGGGATTGACTTTCATAACCTTCAATACCCTCTAAAATGGTGTTCCTGAGGTGTACATATCAATGTGCATTCAGAGCTCCCCTACTGGTTATGTCCACAGGTTGTGTGTTTTTAGAGTGAGCGGAGAGGATATTTTCAGCCCAGATCTGGGAGCGTGCAAATCCGCCATCACTGGAGACATCAGCCCGGCTTGCTGAGCTGAGGGAAGACCACTGGGATCTCTCAGTCTTTCTCTCTCTCATTCAGCTTCTCTTCCCTCTTCACAGTCGAGAGGAGAACTGACACTCATCTCGTCCCACACTGGGAGGATTCAAAGGAGCAGTCATCCAGCAAATGAAATGCAGAGAGAGCTCAGCGGAGAGCAGGGGGACCAATCCTGTCACCATCCACCTTTCGGAAAATGTTAATTGCAGAGGCCATGATAAAAACCTTTTTCAAACTGTGACCGACAAAATTAAATGATCCTTGTACATCTAATATTTGACTGTACTATGTCAACATTACTTGACTACAGCTAGAGGAAACACTGGTGCTGAGTTAAAAATAATTAATTGTGACCATTAGAGCTGTTGTAATGCATAATTCACTAAAGAAATTAGTGCCATGGCATGAATTACGCCGTCACAATATCAGGTGTCACACCAAAAGAATTCACAATAACAATATAATAGCAATACCTATGGACATTTAAATAAATAAATTAATTAACTGTGCTATAAGTCAAATTCATCTTTGACTTGTTTTACATTTTCACGATAAAATGATCACACTCAAAAGACGAGGGAAGTGAGAGAGTTTTTCTCCCACAATGAGATTTTTCAGATCGAATTTTGATTTTAAATAGAGATAAAAATTATGTAGAATGTATCCATGCATTAGGTCTTAAGCCTTCTTCAAACTGCAAGATTTTAGCAATCTATAAGATCATTGCAGATGACACTGTGTGACATGGATCTAATAAACTTGGGTACGACATGCATGTAGACTACATGATGACACCTGTTGACTCGTACGCTATGGCGCACGTTACTATAGAAGAATAAAATGTCATCAGAATGCACTATTGGTAAACAAAAAGAGCATGATGAATCAGAATTTGGCAGTTGTAGTTTTTATGTGTGCTGAAAAAAGTGGAAGCGGCAAAAGAGGAAGGATAAGAGCTTGAGGTAAGCAGTTTTATGTTTTAGCACTATTGCCGCATTGATTTCATGTCGCTTTTTTATTGGCTGGTCAGTAAACATGGCTTGTAGCAGCAAACACACTGTGATGATCATGCTGAATTTCTGACACTGTCAGAAAATTATCGTAGGCTAGCGTTGGTTGCAAGACTGTGACAATGGCCATCTTTGAACCTCTCTCTCTGTATGACACAGGACCAAAGATTAGGAGCCACGATCACTGAAATCATCACGATTGTTTCACGATGCCAATCTTTCATCTGGATCAGCCGACAAACTGTGCAGTGTGTCTCAGGGCTTTAAACTGAGAGCAGCCTAATGGACCTGCTGCAATCTATGTCATTAATCAAACAACAAAAGAAAAAGAGAAAATCACTCAATGAGTTATACAGTTGGTTTAATACAAATCAAACTGAGTTTAATTCACACAGTTCTAGACTATTCTATTTCTGTTTTATTTTATTTTACATTTGATTGTGTTCTTGATAAAGAAACCTGTAAAGTGCTATACCAGCACAGATAGCATGTGGTTAAACTGGATTACAGATGAATGAATTAATGCATGAATGAATGAATGGAGATGGGCTTTTGTTGGGGCTGCATACAGTGTGAAAAAGTGGTACAAGTGAATAGTAAATTTTCCTCATATACATCACACACATCACATACTGAAGATAAAAATAAATCCTTGGATGTCTACATGAGCGCTACAGTACTGATATATCTTTACATCATCTCGAATCATAAGATCTAGTAAGTCCTCTCAATTACAGAATTCTCAAACTGCATATGGATCCAAACCTGCGTGCAACTAATGTGCTGTGTAATGAGGAATTGAAAGAGCTATGGACTATAAAATCGTTTTCTATCATTCTTAAAGGAATAATTCACTGAAAAATGAACATTCTGTCATTATTAACTCACCCTTCTGTCATTCCAGCCCCTTTTATCCCTGTAGAATACAAAATTAAATATTTGTCATTGTATGAGGGTTTTTACTAACCAAGGGCTGTCAAGCTTCAAAATGACAAAAACAATCATACAAATATTTAGTTCAATTTGCATATTATATATCAAGGTTTAACATGTTTTACTGTACTTCATGTTTTGAAGTGTGAACGATTATTATTTTGTCAGGATAATTTTTTGTTATTTGAGAAGACTCCATATATAGTGCACTACATGAATAGACAACTTTCTTTTGTCCTTTTCTGGGTTTTACAGCCTCGTTCATCATCAGAGCGGCGTGAACATCTCCTTTGGTGTTCCACTGAAGAAATTCATATGAGACGGAAATGAAATGAAGGTGAGAAGATGACAGCAGAGTTCTTATCTCTTTAAATTCTGTGAAACAGTAGAATGCACTGGCACACATCTCTTAGCATTTCAAAGAATCTGGGTTTAAAAGCAATTTAAATAGTATTTCATAATTCTATTTGCGTCCGTGTGCGGTTCTCCCAAACTGAGCCCTTCTTCAAACCACATTAGCAGGCTGTACGTTCTCTAACATGCTCTTGAGAATTGTTTCCTTTGAACTGGCAAGTCTGAATTTGGGGCAGTATAATACGCATTCTTTCTATACTGTCAGCCAGACATCACGGATGTAATAATGGACTTTTTAATCCACCCACATAATCCGATGGCAAATAAAACAATAAGCAGCACTTGCATCTACTTTAAAGATTAAACCCCTGCCCATTTTAAAGTCTTAAAGCAGCATAAACGCATGTGCACTCCGCCATCAGTTATACCACCAACTGCTTTTAAGCAGATTCATGCGCTTTACTCTCATCTTTGACCTTACTGTCCTCAAAAAAAAGGCAAATGTTGAAATTATACGTTGCTTTCACACTGCCATCCAACGATCTGATGCAGAAACAAAAATTCAGAGCTGAAAGAAACAGACTTCCCAGACATCTATTGAAGCTCAGACACTTAAATAGTACTTGAAAAGACATGCACTGAATTCTGATCCTCTTCACTTGAGTCATACAGTCAGAAACAAAAGCTGCAACGGCATTCATTAAACCACTATCTATGGTATTGGAATGTTAATCTAATTTATTTATTTATCATAAAAAAAATTAAAGAGAGAGAGAGAGAGAGAGACATTCTGCATTTCACAAATGCTTTAAGACTTTCAAAGATTAAAGATTACAAAACACCTGATATCTGCATTGGGTCTTGGTATCGAGAATTATTCCATAAAGACAGCAACAATTCTCATCCCAACAGCCCAAAATAGCAACATGCTTAATGAATTATCAAGGTCAAAGTTAAGAGTGTTTGCTAGTGACTAAATACAATAAAACAATGCAGCAATGCTCAGTCCATATTTAGGTTCTAGCTTACATTGCTTATATATCAGTTTAAATGAATATATTAAACAACTGCATTATTAAATTAAATCATTCAAGAAATGCCAACACCAGTCATCAGTTACCTCCCAAAAAACCCTGAGCGTCAGAATATCAACCCATAGAGAGTCGTCAAAGCAACTCAGCAATCGATCACAGGGTCATTTGGCTTTGTCAACAGCTCTCCTGTGACTTAAAGTGCACAGCGCCTACCATAAAAGTACATTTTCTATCAGCCCTCATGTGAACAACAATGGCAGTCACTAGTGGTGGCATCAGACAAGTGGTGTCAAATCTCATTGCAGAATAATTACTTTGGGTTTATCAATAACAGATAGAAGAGGGCAGTGAGGGATTTCTCTTCAGTTGAAGCTGGTATTGCTAAAGGCAGGTGAGTATCGAACGGTCCGTCTGCCTGAGCCAGGGGTAAATAGTGATTAATGGGCAATAGAGGAAGGTTTTGCAAGGAACTGTGAGTGCCTGCAATTCTCTTCAACCCTGCTCTGCTCAAGCTCATGCAACTCCGTCGATTTCAACAAGAGAAGTGAATTCTGAAGTGAAATGGAAATATCTTTTTTTGACTAAAACTGCTCCAACCAAAGATGAGATTAGAGAACACCAGCAATGATTTGATCATTTTCCAAACTAATCTGGTTTATTGATTAGCCGTGTCAGTTACTGAATAAGCTTTAAATCTGTCAGAATGGCTCAGTATTATGTTTATATTATAAATATATGAACATTTAAAAATTAAGACAGGGGTGCAGTGTTGGAGAATTTCTCTAAAAATCTATTGAACATTTAATAGCAGATTTAAACATTCTGTGACGACATGTCCAAATCTTTATAGTATATTTCTCTCTAATATTTGCCATACTAACATTTTACAATTTTGTGGCAATTGTGAACAAGATCAGAAAATGACTGTGACGTCGCAAAGCGATTAGCTGTGTCTTCAACGCAGTAATCTCTTGAACAAACAGATGAATATTATTTTTTATCTGAAATTATGTCAACATTCTTGACTTTTGTATGCTGAGTGTTAATATCTGTTCAAACCATTCCCTCTATTATATTAAGACTGTTAGGCAAAACATTGCTAAAGTACATAAAGTGCAGATTGCAAGCTATGATTAAGCATAAAGGTCGATATTAAAAGGCTTATTGTCAGACTTTGTCTTCCTCTGCCTTTGTCCCCTCACCCTTATATGGTCCTTCCTGTTCCCCATCATTAGTTGATTAGTCTTCGTCTGTATCTTGATTATGTCCCAGGTGTTTCCAGTCATGTCTCCCTATATCTAGTCTGTTCTGCCCCATGTTACTTGTGGATTATTGTTAATGTCATGTGTCTAAGCCGTAGATGTCCTTACCTGTGTTCCTGTCTCTCCTCCGTTTGTCTCTCATTAAATACCTCGTTTGTCAGAATCCTCGTCTCCTCGTTCCTGGATCCCCGTGTACCGTGACAGAATAATCCACCGCAAACAACGATGGAGTTCGCCGCCTGCGTCCTCGCCCTTAGCCGCGGAATCTCTCCTTGTGGAGTTCGCCGGAGGATTCTGCAAGCTCGCCGGTGACGGAGGTCCACGACGCGGCAATCCTCCATCTGTTTCGGCTCGGGCAAATTACCAGCGCCCTATGGATCTCCCAGACACCACAGGATTGTGTTGGAGAGAGGGGATCTACCGGTGTCTGGGAAGTTACCGGTCCCGAGTCGAAACCAGCTCTTCTTCGTCTCCACTGGTCCTGCCCCGCTCTTCTTCGCTGGTGCCGCCCAGCTCGTCTTCGTCTCGGCTGGTTCCCGAGCGCCGCCGCGAGCCCGCGCTTCCCAGCGCCGCCATGAGCCGCTTCCAGCGCGCCGCCGCGAGCCCGCGCTTCCGAGCGCCGCCGAGCCCGCGCTTCCAGCGCCGCCGAGCTCCAGCGCTTCCGGCGCCGCCGAGATCCAGTGGCTGCTCCCCGACAGCGCCCTCCGGTGCCTGCACCTCGCCAGTGCCCTCCGGTGCCTGCACCTCGCCAGTGCCCTCCAGTGCCTGCACCTCGCCAGTGCCCTCCAGTGCCTGCACCTCGCCAGTGCCCTCCAGTGCCTGCACCTCGCCAGTGCCCTCCAGTGCCTGCACCTCGCCAGTGCCCTCCAGTGCCTGCACCACGCCAGTGCCCTCCAGTGCCTGCACCACGCCAGTGCCCTCCAGTGCCTGCACCTCGCCAGCGCCCTCCAGTGCCTGCACCTCGCCAGTGCCCTCCAGTGCCTGCACCTCGCCAGTGCCCTCCAGTGCCTGCTCCGAGGCTGCGCCTCCAGTGCCTGCACCTCGCCAGTGCCCTCCAGTGCCTGCACCTCGCCAGTGCCCTCCAGTGCCTGCACCTCGCCAGTGCCCTCCAGTGCCTGCACCACGCCAGTGCCCTCCAGTGCCTGCACCACGCCAGTGCCCTCCAGTGCCTGCACCACGCCAGTGCCCTCCAGTGCCTGCACCTCGACAGCGCCTCCAGTGCCGGCCTCGTAGTGCGCTCAATTTCCCGCTGGTTCCGTCCAGCTCTTCCCGGCGCCCCGAGTCAGCGGCACCCGAGCGCCCACGCTGGCCCACGCTGGTCCCGTCCAGCTCACCTGGGCCTCCGCTGGTCCCGTCCAGCTCACCATTGCCTCCGCTGGTCCCGTCCAGCTCACCTTGGCCCACGCTGGTTCCGTCCAGCTCTCCAGGGCCTCCGCTGGTCCCGTCCAGCTCACCATTGCCTCCGCTGGTCCCGTCCAGCTCACCTTGGCCCACGCTGGTTCCATCCAGCTCTCCAGGGCCTCCGCTGGTCCCGTCCAGCTCACCATTGCCTCCGCTGGTCCCGTCCAGCTCACCTTGGCCCACGCTGGTCCCGTCCAGCTCACCTGGGCCTCCGCTGGTCCCGTCCAGCTCACCATTGCCTCCGCTGGTCCCGTCCAGCTCACCTTGGCCCACGCTGGTCCCGTCCAGCTCACCTGGGCCTCCGCTGGTCCCGTCCAGCTCACTTTTCCCTCCGCTGGCCCTGTCCAGCTCGCCTTCCAGCTCCTGAGCGCCCCTGGGATGGGAGCTTCCCAAGAAAATTTGGGGCTACCTCCATGGCCACCCGAGCACCCCGCTCCTCCATGGCCGCCCGAGCACCCCGCCCGCCATGGCCTCCTCAGTTCCCGGACCCTCCGTGGCCGCCTGATCCGCCCGTGGCCGCCGGAATCCCCGGATCCGCCATGGCCGCCTGATCCGCCGTGGCCGCCTGAGTCCCCGGATCCGCCGTGGGTCCCGGAACGGGCACCGCCCTGGAGGTCACCTGTCCGGTCTCCAGGTCCTTGAGGCCTCCAGAGTGCCCACCCCCCTCCCTTTCGATGTCGTGCGGGGACGCGCCTATTGGAAGGGGGGGGTAATGTCAGACTTTGTCTTCCTCTGCCTTTGTCCCCTCACCCTTATATGGTCCTTCCTGTTCCCCATCATTAGTTGATTAGTCTTCGTCTGTATCTTGATTATGTCCCAGGTGTTTCCAGTCATGTCTCCCTATATCTAGTCTGTTCTGCCCCATGTTACTTGTGGATTATTGTTAATGTCATGTGTCTAAGCCGTAGATGTCCTTACCTGTGTTCCTGTCTCTCCTCCGTTTGTCTCTCATTAAATACCTCGTTTGTCAGAATCCTCGTCTCCTCGTTCCTGGATCCCCGTGTACCGTGACACTTATACTGTTTCTCCATGTAATAATGGAACTGATTGTAAAACTATTACGGGCTAGAAGAAATCCTGCAGTTTGGTGTAAAATGACTAGCCTGCACTGATTTCACAGTAAAACTGAAAATATAACATTTTATTGTATTGAAATTACTGTTAAATCTTATATAACTGATATATTTTTTATTTCATTATTTCTAAAACATTGAAATTATATATAATATTCTAACATAGATAATTAATAAATCGTATTTATTATATAATTTTAACAATATTGATGGTATTATTATTATTTATGATAACACAGTCACAGCTGATATTTCTGGTATTTCTTTTTTTAAAGTGGTTTTAGCGCATTCAGATTAAACCAGCTAATAACCACCTTGGGGTTGTGAGAAACTTGCTATTTTGTTTCAAAACACAGCTGGATTTTCCAGAAAGACATAAACACGCGCATCACTCCATTGGTTACGGACAATTAACTTCACTTGAAAACAAAGTAGAGCGTTTACCTTGTGCTCAATGATGCTGCTGTATCCCTGCAGTGCTGGAGGCGCGCGGGGCGCACTGGTGGGCTCCACTTTCTCACCTGACGCGCCCTTAGACGCGCTGGATGCTGTAGAGTTATTACTGTAGCTGACGCTGTACACGAACAACAGACTGGTGCACATGGTGATCGCGAGAAACACGGCTACTCCATGACGCTGGAAAACACAGGGCAAAAGTTCAACCCAGCAGAGAGTGCAAGGTCATAAATCATCACCAACTCATGCCCTCAGCGCAGTCAATTATAGGATACAAATCACATTCCCCATGCTAAAATATTAATTCGTTTGGGATTGAAATGATAAGAACTTGCAGGTTGTTACTAAATGCTGATGCCTAAAACTAATGCATCATACAATAACGGTTTCGCATCAGTAACATTAAACTAAGTACGATAATTAGGCTATATGGTGATCTTATCATAACAGAAATAAAAAAGCGCTAAAAGCTACCTTATTTAAAACAATGTTATGTATTTAATAGGGCCATACTAAAATAAGAAAATTGCAACGCATAAGACCACATTCTTATTAAATGTTAAAAAAATTATATTTTAAAAAGAAAAATCACAAAAGCCATGTTCTTTTCTCAAAGCAAAATGTACTGTCCCCCGAAATTAATTTGCGACAAGTCATTATTCAGGAAAAGGGAATTATGTTTTTTTGTATTGTCTTTAATCTTCTTTCATTCAGCATGTGAAAGCAACAGAGAGCCGCAGTACTTCAACAACAATGCTGCACACAGATGCGAGACATTCAAACAGTTTTTACAATTACCATCGGTGTCTTCATCCTGAAGCCAGCTGGAATATTCCCGGGAATGTGCGCATGAACATCCACTTTGTTCCACAGATTGTTGCTACTTCATCAGATTATGTCGTCATTAAATTGGTGCGCTCCGCTCGCGCTGGGAGATGGCAATGTGTGTGTGCCGTGCGCGCGGACTGAACCCATTCTTGAGAGTGGCGAGCACAGAGCGAATGTGAAAACGCGCGGTCCTAAAGAGCCCCTCTTTTGAGTTTAGATTCTTTCATATTTAAATTCCCAATATGTCTCATTCATTTTCATATGCTGTCCAAAGAAATATACTTAGGCTATAATTTACAAGGTTTTCTTAAATATGTGCCCTCATATTTAATTATAATTTAGTTTTAACTTAACAGAAATATTAATATGAAATAAAATTTGACTTGATTTAACTTCTCAAACAGTTGATGGGGTTCACCCACTTGATGCGTTTGATCATTGCAGAATATCAAACTTGCAGTGTATGTGACAATGTATAATGATACTGTTAATGGTTTATTCCTGCGTCCCTGTCCCCTAAACCTTACAAAAAAAAATATAATAAAACAAATATTTACGCAAAACAAATCGCATTAATTACATGATGTGTTGATTAATTGATCGCAAATTAATCACTCATCAATTTTGGCTGAAAAATTACCCCAAAAGATTACAGCTCACTGTGTTAGATGAGAAACGCATTGAATAGACATTACAAAAGTTGCTTTAGAAAGAATCCTATTGATTCAACTAAATAGTGATAATAACTAGGTATTAATTGTTTTTAGGTGGTGGCAAATCCCTGTCCTATGAATGAGTCTTTCAGTAATTAATTCAACCAGTTCATTCAGATACAAAGCACCTTGTCTTAATGGCACACTTCATGTGTGTTCTGTACTGTGCTTCTGCTCCAGCTTTGGTCTACCCAGCTAAATTGAGTATTGCACCATTGATAATATTGTTTAAAAATGGCAATTTCCATTCATTTCAACCACACAAAATGTTCAGAGGTGCACTGTAAAATGATAGTCAGGATTTATAACTTCTTTCAGTTCTTTATTCTAATGATTGTTCTCTTCAACAGGAAACTTGGACTGTATTTACTTTTCATCCTTTTTCTTCCAGTCAGTGAAGTAGTTTCATAATGTTGATTATAATACTGTATGTTGCACTGTATGAACTGTACAGTATGCACTAAGAAAACTAAACTTTTTTTTAGACAACATAATTATATAACAATATAACACAAACGATACTTTAATATTTTATTTGTTTAATTTTTTAATATTTTTAATATTTTTTATTTCTCATATGAATCAATTAGTATTATTAGTATTATTTTATTGAGTTGTTATTTTTTATATTAATCTACCTTTATATATATATTATTATTATTATTATTGTAGTTATTGTTATCATTATTATATCAACCCTGTATTACATTATGTATGTTATTGTTGTAGATGGTATTTTATAGATAAGTAATAATTTATGATTATTAGTTTATATTATTACATTTTTAATCATACACATTTAATATTATTAGTATTTTCTATTTTGTTTGTTATTATATTTTTTATTATTTGTGTTTTTATTATTATTGTTCTTAATGTAGTTGATTTGTTGCTATACATTTATGCATTCTATTCTATTTTAATTATGTATTACTTTATATTATATTGTTATTGAATTAAACTTATATTATTAATCAAATTTATTAGTATTAATTTATATTTTATAATATAATTTTATTCTAATAAAGTTTCTCTTATATTTTTGTTATTATATCATTTACATGTTGTTGCTCTATGTTATATTATATTGTATTAAATTATATTACTTTTTTCACCCATTTCCAACTCACCACAGCACAGGAAGGGGGTCGGCCTCCTTCCAGTTCCAACAAGTCTCCTAGGAAGCCCCTGATGCTGACCCTCTATGAGGTTGACTCCAAAGAGGGCCAGCACCAGACACTATCCAGACTAAGTTCACACTGGCTCTCATCACAACACCTACTGAACGTGAGTCAGCGATCCCACAAGAAGCTGAACTGATCCCTTTCCTTCACCCACTGAGCGAAGCCTGCCCTATTGATCTTCCCTGTGAGTGAGAGAAATAAAGCAGCATCTGGCTTCAGTAAGAGTGTTTCACTTGGGCTAAGAGTGAGTGAGAATGTCACACCACGGGTCATTTCCATATAGTATATTGTGTGGAGGAACACCACCTAACACCATCCAAGACAGCAATCCCATGAGAAACTGAACACTGAGACCAATCCGTCACCCGCTGAGGTGTTTCGTCGAGCTCTGTGATGAGTCAAGCTGCTCTGACATGATTAAAATGTCGAAAACCCCTGAATCTCTTTTACTAGTTTCTAATAGGCATTCCTGTTATTATATTCTTATATTAGTTTAGTATCATTATTATGATATATTCTATTATGTATGAATCTATATTACTACTATTATTTCTACTACTACTGTTATTTTTGTTTCCCGTTTTCCATTCACCACACCATGGGAGTAATTGGCTTCCTTCCAACAATCCAAGGAGAAGCTGAATACAGAGCCCCATCGGTCACCTACTGTTGACAGCAATTAAAATCACCAAAAACTACAATAGTAAATCAATGATACTAAAATAACACTGTATTGTGTGAAAAACATATTTAATATATTTGTGCAATTTACCCTTTGCAAAGACCACCTCCCTTTAGTTACTGTTGCTAAGTCTGACAAACCACGACACTTTCACGCCACACGTTTTCACGCAGTGAAAAATACATAATGGAGCAAAGAGGACACTGACAACATGCCCCCCCTCCCACACAAAAAAACATAAACATGTTATAAATAAAACCGCTTGCTTAAAGTTGTGAGATTAAAATCACAATTGGGAGAAGCCAATTAGTCACCAGAAGAGACGGACAGCAGCATGTAAGTGTTATAATACTTGTTCGTAGATCTGTTGTTTAAATTATTTACATTTATGCATTTAGCAGACGCTTTCCTCCAAAGCTCATGTATTCATGTATTCAGGCTATACATTTTCTATCAGTATGTGTGTTCCCTGGGAATTGAACCCACAGCCTTTTGCACTGCTAAAGCAATGCTATACCACTGAGCCACAGAAACAAGTAAAAAATTATTTACTTGCTGCTAGGAAGCAATACTTTGTTTCCTACCTATTTCTATTCTGCATTTTCATTGAGGTTTGTATTTTTGATTGCACTTACTGGTATTTATAATAATTTGCGCCTCCTTTGCTCCTTGGGCAAAGTGTTAGTTTCGTCTTGAGCTATTAGCACTCCTAGGAACACTATCACAAATAAATTACAAATGCCATTACAAACCATCAATGTTTAAGCATTAAAACCATTAAAAAATGGTTTTCTGTAGTATGTTTTGGGACATATTCCATTAGGATTTATTGGTTTTAACAAGCCACTAATAGAAGTTAACCAATTACCAGTAGAGACCAACAGGGTCCATTACAGTTTGAAGTAAAAACAATACAAGTCCCATTATAACCAGTAAAACCATTACAGATTTTTCAACATTGCATGTTACAAATGCCTGTAAAGGGCGCCAAATGCCTGGTAATTGCTGTTGTTACACTTACAGGACAATCATGTGCTTGTTTAATAGGCTATTGACCAAACGTTTAAGGCTTCTTTATCAAGGTTTCTTTATTTGTCACATAATAGTTATACAGGGTATAATTAGAAGTGAAATGTAATAAATGTAATGTTTAATTAAAATATCCACTTAATCTTTCATTTTTGGCCACCTTTTTGCTAAAGATGACACAGCCTCTATAACTACTTCAACAAAAAACTTACAAAAAATGAACCATAGTTTTATTTGAGTTTTGTTTAGTTCAAGCATAGTTAAAACTGCTTCATCTTCTTTTGCGTGATCTCTGAATGCTTGAGACTATAAACTCAATCAGACAACTGTATTACTGCCATAGGTAACTGTCTAGAGCTACAATTCTGTAAATAATACAATCGAATTACAATTCATTTATTTATTTACTTATATATTTTATTAAAGTTCTATTTTGACCCCTATGGTAGGTGTTTTTTTTTACTTCCATAATATTTTAGGGAGGGGGCACAACAATACATAATAAAATAAAGATGTCTGATAAAGATGTCTTCAAGATCTGCTTTTGAAGAAATATCTCTGTATCTTGCTACAGCGCACATTCTATTAGCTGCAGTTCTGGCGCCGCCGTATCAATATACTGTACAGCACCACAAACATTCACATCAGTGAGAAGATATTTTGAAGAATGTGGGTAACCAAACAGTTGCTGTCTACTTTGACTTTGATAGTGGGGAACACTGTGGACCAGCACCTGTTTGGTTTTCACCTTCTTCAAAATAGCGTTTATGTTTAGCTGAAGAAGGAAACTCAGGTTTAAACCAAATTTTGAGTATATGAAGGTATAAAAATAAAACACTAGCCTATTTTAATTATTGGGTGAATTATTCCTTTAATGTTTAGAAAACACCAAACACAAAGAGAAAAATCACTTACTATTCTTGACTGAAAAACTTTAATACAGTTGCTTTAATAGGAATCAATCTCTAGTGTTTTATTTTTATATTTGTTCCTTCAGTTTCTTGAATGCTCCTGCTAAATACACCTATTGTAGCCTAACTGGAAATAAAACACGGTTTATTTTATTTGTATATTATGTGTATTTATTACGTAATGTGTAATGTGTATCTTTGCTCTCATTTTTTAATAACAAAGATAAAATAATGACAACGATTTTTATCTTCTCCCACTTTGGCCTAAGTATCTGCCATACTTTTTTAGATTTTGTAACCTTGAAAGGCTTTGTCTTTATAATAGGGAAATTTGTTTGTCTGTAATGGTCAAACAGCTTGCAAAATAGAAAAACCACCATGACAAAAAATCATGATAAAACCGTGAATCGTGATACCCCTAACCGAGGGGGAACAACACCCCCCAACCCACCCTGGTCTTCGATTGTGCCCTCATAACGCCATTTCGCCCCTGCCCCTCCGGAGTCCTGTGCACGCCACTGAACATCAGACCAGACTCGGCAGAGAAAAAATGGCGCAAAACAAACGATCCGTCGGACCCGAGTAGGTATCAGTCGTTGCTTTCATATTTCTCCGCTGAAGTCCACACTGCCAAATCCTCACATTTCCACAACAAGATCAACAATCTCTTCAGAACATTTATTTCTCTCCTCTGTCCCCCTTCACCACCTCCCACCACTTCTATAACAGCTGATGACTTTGCCACTTTTTTCACACACAAAACTAAAACAATCAGAAGTCAGTTCTCACCTCCACACACACAGGACCTCCAAACAACCACATCCACTGCTTAAACTCCCATCTTCTCCTTCTGTCCCTTCACTGAGGCAGAAGTATCCAAACTTCTCCTCTCCAGCCATCCTACAACATGTCATCTAGACCCAATCCCCTCGCACCTTCTCCAAGCAATCTCTCCCACACTCTTACCAGCACTCACACACATTATCAACACATCTCTCCTCACAGGCATCTTCCCCACTGCATATAAGCAGGCTCGGGTTACCCCACTGCTCAAAAAAACCTACGTTAAACACTTCTCTTATAGAAAACTACAGCCCTGTCTCTCTCCTTCCATTCACAGCGAAAACACTTGAACGAGTTGTCTTCAACCAGGTCTCATTGTTTCTGTTACAGAATAACAAACTGGACGCTAAACAGTCAGGTTTCAGGAGTGGCCATTCAACTGAGACTGCACTACTCTGTCACTGAAGCCCTGCAAATTGCAAAAGCCGATTCCAAATCATCAGTCCTCATTCTGCCTCTTCAAGATTAATCAATTTATGTATTCCCCAATTGTAAGTCGCTTAGGATAAAAGCGTCTACAAAATGACTAAAGGTAAATGTAAGTTGTGACTAGTTGAAGATAGAGGGTCATGAATGAATGTAGTCATCCAAAAAAATCCATATTCCATATTTATTGATGTCATACAATTGCTATTATCAATGTAGATAGCACCAGTCTTTCTCATGGTAATTTTTTATAGGCTTTTATTTAAAACCACACACTCAACTTGCAGTAAAACTTCTATAATCAATAAATCCATCCGTTTTGGCTATTTAGGTTGTATATTTGTTATAATAGATAGCACCAGCATTTCATTATAGCTATTATTATAGGCTTGCAGTAACTAAGATAATGATTGTAATAATGTATTATTTAAATGTATCCTTACCTTACATTTTTCATCTATCACACTGGTATGAAAGAAAGAAAGAAAGAAAGAAAGAAAGAAAGAAAGAAAGAAAGAAAGAAAGAAAGAAAGAAAGAAAGAAAGAAATACAATGTTGAATTTTTTTTTATGGTAAAAAAACTGGCAGCCGTGGTTACCAGATTTTTACTGTAAAAATATGGTAGCAACATTTTATGGATTTAACCTAAATTTACATTTAAATACCATAATTTCATTAACTGTTAATATAATGTTTAATATATAAAAGTACTCAAGTACTAAAATCTGTTTAGTACCTTTGTAACACACCGATAGCCAACAAAAGCAGGATGGCAATGATAAAGTCATGATGAACCAAAGCCCATCACAAGCAGCTTTTAAATAAAGCTTTAAACATATATAGAAGGTTCACAGTGTCATTCACACAAACACTAAATACCATGATGGTAACACACATGAAACTGAAATAATGCGATAAACATTAATTTAACAATATTAGATGTAACAACCCTATTGTACTAAATGAAGAAGAAACAGTTATTTAAAAAAAATGTAATACAAAGAAAATAACATCAAATGTGAAATGTAATGCAGGGAACTCAGCATTATAGGTCTTATTATTTCTGATGAGTTCAACCCAAAGTGTTATGATAGTCAGTAACTGTTGGTGAAAACTATAGACATGAGTGGGTAGTTCAATAAATAAAACCTATCAGTCACACAACTCCCATGATGTTTTTAGCACAATCCCCATACAGCTCTTTACAAAAGGAATATGTCATAGCAGACAAGTCAAATACAAGTTATTGTATAATGAACTGTTACCACACAAAACTCACTTGACATAAACTTCCCAGACTGAGTTCCCTCGTGCTCCCATTTTTTCTACCACCGTCTTATTGAACAGTTCTCGAGTTCTTGACCATAAGTTGCAAAGTGGATCTGACTTTATGCCACTAGCCAAAAGTCTGGCTTTGAGAGACTACCTATAATCCAGGGTCCAACTGATAGAACAGCATTTTCCCTTAAGCAGTTAACTGCTCCAGCTGAACTGTAACCTCAATCAATGTTCTGTAACAATTTAGGTAAAAATCATAATGTGCTAAAGTAAAGTCTACTGTGTTTTCAAAGCTTATTTAAAATAAGAAGGTCAATTTAAAGAATGTCAAATTGGTTGTCTAACGCCATCTGATGCTAGAATAAAGAGGTGTGTGCAAGACAGTTCACTTTAGATCCTCGCTGATATAAATTTCTGTGAGGACCACTATGCCGAATGAGTTTGCCAAAGCACACCATGCACACAGTGTGTGTGCTCACCTCATTACATTTGCTGCCAAAAGGCGCATGTGTGGATGTTGCTATGACAGCCACATTAGGAGAGAGGGAGAGAGAGCGTGAGGAAGAGGCACAGCGACTGATTTGCTATATGTCGTCAACTGCATAAGACCATGCATATTTCATAATTCTTTCATATTTCAAGTCCCTTTGAGAAGTCATAAAAACACAGTAAGGCTTAGAAATACATATGCAATGCTGTGGGATGTTTCTCCAGAAAAAGTAAATGGCTGACAACACAAACAACTAATATGCTGTGCATGAATTTTATGATAAACCTGCTTATTTCAAATATTGGAAAGTCTCATGGTCATGGCTCATCTAAAAGCAAAATTTTTACAAGTTACAGAAAAAAACTGGGCATCATACATTAAACGATCACACACTGCTTTAAGTCCAAATACAACAAACTCACACATAAACATGTACCTTGTTGTTATTAGATGTGTGAAAATAAAAACAATATGCTTTCTATAATCAGCTAAAAATTAAATGAATGAGGATCACACATCAGCAAGCTGTCATGCCATTCTGAACACTACAAACTCAGAAACAAGCATGCAGAAATGTTTGCCTCATTGCGAGTATATGCAAGACAAATTATAACAATATTTGTTCTAAAATCAGCTCAAAATATCAAACAACCCTCAAATCCTCATGCTCATCATACACTATATGGTTTTCTTATATTTGTCAACTATGACTCTTGGTAACTTTTTGTCAACAAATTCAGTTCCAAATGAAGTAAAAAAAAAACATGTCTCCAGGCAACACACTTGAGTGAATGATTCAATGACTAACTTACTTTACTCATAAGGAGAGTCACAACTGTGATTGCATGTCAGTGGAGGAGACTAAATTAGCTTGTCTGGAATGCACAGACAAGGGCAGCGATACATAAAGTCAGTGAAAAGTTTCACACTATTGTAAATCAACAGTATTGATTTACATTTATGCATTTAGCAGACACAACTTACTCAGGCTAGGGCTGCTCGATTATAACAAAAATCCTAATCACGATTATTTTGGTCAATATTGTAATCACAATTATTTAAAACGATTATTAGTAGGCCATATGACCAAAAATGTATATGAAAGATTTATTTAAAGATAGTGATATATATCAAATATATATTTTATGTAAATAAGGTTGCGATTACATCTACATTTTAGAGACCAGCGAAATGTCACGATTCTCAACACCACAGCAGAATACCAGATTAACCAATATTAGTAAAAACTAAAAAAGTTATTGAAAATAATGAAACTGCCAGTAATAAAACAAAAGCAAAGGAATACAATTCCAGTAATAAAAAAGCAAAATAATACAATATAATAAAAAAGATACAAATGAAACAAACTGTGCTTTAAGTTTTTTAATGCAAGTCTAAATTATTCAGTTAACAGCCTAGAGAAATTGAATAACCTAATGTAAAATAAAACTGCATAGTCTTCACCGTGAGAATTAAACTTCCTTTGTTTCTTATTAAAGCTACAAAAGTCCTTCAGTCAAGAGCAGAGAGTGATCTTGAATGTGTCTTTTGTTGTTTGATTATTAATATAAAGCACACGGTCGCAGCAGGAATATAGCGCGCTGTCACTTTAAGAGCTGCACGGATCCAAATTACGGTTACACAAGTTCTCATCCTCAACTCTTGAGTCTTTACGTCCATTTATTACATAACTGACGAGGGTTTACATGAATAATCACTAAGCGCCGAATTTTGACTCATTTTTGCGTGTAGTTGACCGTTTATGCGCTAAAATATAACTTTCCTTGTCCGTGTTGTGTTCTGTCTCTGACCGCATACACAGGCTAATCTTCCTGAGGAAGCGCATGTTCTCTGTCACGCTTTCACGCTAAAACAAAAATACATCTAATCAACTTAAATAAATCAAGCGCGTCCCATTTACTAAAGTCTCGTTACATGATTTTACTGATTTGCACAAGCAATTGGCTTTTTATGGAGGAACAAAAGAGCACCGCTGGAAAGGGGCGCAATAATTATTTTATCTCGATTACTGTATTTTCATAATCGTTGGAGATCGAAATCGAAAAAGAATTTTGATTAATTACACAACCCTAATTCAGGCTATATATAGGCTATATACCACTGAGCCACAGAAACACTGATTTGAGGAGCTGTTGAGGAAATATAATTGTATCAAAGTTGCCAAATTGTGATGTTTGGAGGGGAATCAGTTTGAAACATGGTGGCAGACAAGTCTGTTGTGAATGGTAACACATTATTTATCTTTTTTTAATGGTGTATTTCAACAATAAATTAATTAAGGTAAGAAAGAGCTTATAAACAACAAATAGACAAACATTAGACACTCAGATTTCTTTATACAAAATCAATGTTTTTGTTAGATATCTGTAAATAAGCAATATAAATGATATAAAAATATAACACATACATATTTTTTTAGACCTGAATGAATGAAAAATCAAGGTAGAAACTTTCTAGATGAACTGGAAGGAAAGAAACTTAACTCATGTTTTTTATTGTCTATGTTTATTAGTAATAATTGATTCAATGAAGAGATAAAAAACTATCAAATTATGATTTGAGGTACACCTGGGTGATTCTATAATTGCAGGTCCATTTAGTGTCCGAAGTCATTATTTGTTTCTACTTTTTTTTTTCACAAAAAAAGTAGGTTATGGTTTTTATTATTTTAATAATTTGTTACTCATTGTAATACATTACAATATGTTACAGTCCATAAAAATATAATACTTTATGTAAAAAGTGTCTTAAATAGCTGAAAATCATGAGTCCTTGTTGTCCGAATTAGTCAGTGTATTTTCCATTATGAATCATGGTGTAATCAAAATATTTTATTGTACTTTTCTTTTGGTAATATTTCATTCACTTTATTTATAAAAGCTCTAAATAGTCATTTACTTAATTCTACAGCATTAAATTGATTAAAAATAACTTTTTTCTTATAAAAGTATGTGCCCATAAATCTTGCGTACACTTTGTTACTGTACCACACTTTACCTTTAAATTGGTGGAATTTTCTCCCACAACTATGTAAGATACAGGAAATTATGTCACTTTCCATCTCAGATAAGATCTGAAGCACTGAAAAGTCTATGTGCTCTCTCTAAGAATATAATTTAATCTAAAAAGTTCTTACACCAGGAGTTATTTAGCAGAATATCAACACTCTTGCCACAATATAAAAAAACATAATTTATTACTGGTCACACATTAGGTTATTTAAAAGTCTTTTAATTATGTTTTATTAGTGCCATGTGCTCTTAGCATTTATGCTAGTAAGTGGATTTTTGGTAAAAAATAAAATGGTCAATTCTGTTACAGTCAAACTCTGTTACCAAGGTAGAGTAACAATGCTGACAACAGTATAGCAGAATTGACAGTCCACTGGATAATTATGTAAATTATGTTACTTTTCAATTCTGTTACTTATAGGGTCAACTCTATTTAAAAAAAAAAAAACAAAAAGTTTTTAAATCTCATCAATATTATTGCAGTATTTTTGCTCACTTATAATATTTCAACAATATTTATTTTTTTATTGGATATTGTATATAGTACATATTCAGATTACAAATATTTGCTCCAAGTGGACGGTTCTGTGAAGACGTGTCACGGATCAGCCAGTTCTCCAACCCAGCCAATCACAGCCAATTCACCTGAGTATTAATCACCCGCACATGCAAGTCATACAGTCACTCATCACGCAGCATTTATAAGCACCAGCACTAACTCACTTCAGTGTCTGGTCTCGTTTCGACATTGTTGGACTCAAGCTGCTACCCATATGTTGTGCTGTTTACAAACTTTGTTACTTACCTCTTGTGTCATCCTCAGTGTGTTGTCCTCGTCCTCCATCGCTATCATCTCTGTGTTACCCTCCTGTTCCAGACCTAGGATTGGGCCAATCTGCTAGGATTTGGTTTCCAAATGAAACACAAAACTTGCTCTCATCTGAAAAGAGGACTTTGGACCACTGGGCAACAGTCCAGTTCTTCTCCTTAGCCCAGATAAGACGACTCTGACGACAACTGTAGCCAAATTCCTTGACACGTCTGTGTGTGGTGGCTCTTGATGCCTTGACCCCAACCTCAGTCCCTCAATTCCTCAGTCTGAGAACAGCCAGCTTCTTTGGCAATGAATGTTTGTATCTTACCCTCCTTGTGAAGGGTGTCAATGATTGTCTTCTGGACAACTGTCAGAGCAGCAGTCTTCCCCATGATTGTGTAGCCTAGTGAACCAAACTGAGAGACCATTTTGAAGGCTCAGGAAACCTTTGTAGGTGTTTTGAGTTGATTAGCTGATTGGCATGTCACCATATTCTAATTTGTTGATGTGAATTGGTGGGTTTTTGTTATACGTGAGCTAAATTCATCACAATTACAAAAAGAACCAAAGACTTAAACTACTTAAGTCTGTGTGCATTGAATTAATTTAATACACGAGTTTCACAATTTGCATTGAATTACTGAAATATATGAACTTTTACATTACATTCTAATTGATTGAGATGCACCTGTATGTGTAGCTTTTTTTTTTTTTTACAAGTAATCAGGAAATGGCAGGTGTTTGAGACAGCAACATAGATTTTTGACAAGTCATCAACAGACAGATGGTTTGAGCTGGCACATATCAGTGAAATATTAAAGAGAACCAAATTAAAGATCAAGAAGAACATAAAACAGGAAAGTAATAAATGGATCGGAGCTGGAGGGGTTAGGAGGGCACCAAGGCAATAAAATCTAAATGGGAAATGTGAGGTGCAGGCTATTATTTATGTTTCATTCAATCTTTTTTATTAAAGGAATGGTCTTCACCTTCCTGGAAAAGGTTATCAAAAATGTGTGACCAAGAAACAGTGGGATGTGAGCCTTGCACAGCGCAGTATGTGCTCGGATCCCTATAAAGACCTCAAAGGTGTCAGAATAGAGATTCAAAACAACTCTTTATGACAACAAGAATAACGACATCCATCTATGAGAGACACATTAAAAGCTTCAACCTTTTGCGGTATTATAGCTAGTATTACAGATAATAAGCCCCAATTATGTCAAATAATCATTGATGGGCCTTTTTATGGCCCTTTAAAGGATAGAGTTCAAAATGGCAGAAAAGAGCTAGCTTGCAAAATCATACAAAGAAATTTGTCCATATCTTCTTGTAGGCTGTAAGAGTCAGACGAACGATGTTAAATAATGATGTGAAACTACCAGTGATTTTGTCTCTTTGTGTGTGTTCTCACCTGGACCTAAAATCGTTGCTGAATCCCAGCATACTGAATAGAGCTAATTGGGATCCTTGTGAAACTTGATGATATTCACAGAAATGCTAATTATCCTTTACCTATTTCAGAGCTAAAAGTACTCATGCTCCTGTAATGGGTCTTTCATCATAATTCAAAATGAACTTTTTCAGAATATATATTTTTAAATGACAGGCTTAGAAACTAGAGCTCAACAGCAGCAATGTAAAGGGGACTGATGAAGACAGACCAAAACAGAGCCAAAACAGGGATAGTTCACCCCCAAAAATAAAATCTGTCATTAATTACTCACTGGATCAATCGTAATTTTACGAAGCTACAAGAATACTTTTTGTGTGCAAAGAAACTAAAATAACAACGTTATTCAACAATTGGAATCTCCTCATCTGACCATTTGTTGCCATTGTGAAGTATTATCACGATGCATGTTCGTGCTTTCCTCTGCATGTAAAAGACGCATGTCCAGTGTTTTGACAAAAGGAAACAAGATACATTTCTAGTTTAGACATTGTTTGTTCTTCAGACATTCCTCTTTTAACGAAAATAATAATTTTGAAAAAACATATTTTTTCAAAGTGACCCACATTTGGTTTTTGACCACTGAAAATGTGTACAACTCACAAGTCAAACTCCCAGATAAGGGTCAACTGACACTTCGCAAAGAGCTTGATTGAGAGGTGATCTTACCAACCATAACGCTGAATCTGCCATTTTGTCTGACAAACAAATCAGACAGGAGAGTATAGATTAACTTCAGTGGACAAACTTGAAAAATGGTGTGTATTTACGTCTATCCGTGGTTGTAATAACATATGGTCTGATGTTAATTCATGTTTATTTCTTGCTTTAAGTAACTCGGTTCACATGCTGTTTAAAATGAAGCAATACAAATTTGAAAGTTTAACTTTGTTTCATACCAGAAGTAACATGCTTTTTCTTGTTTTTCGGCTCCGCAAATTTTTTTCTTTTCATTTACTACACGAGAACATGATGTGTAGTGTGAAAGCGGCATTGCGTGTTGGATGTAGCAACAGTAACTAAACGGGGAAAGTCTTTGCGAAGTGCTCATTGCTGTTGTGTGTCTTCAATCTGGCAACCCATGTGGGCATTGAGTTTGAGGAGCACAATACAATACAAATTAAGCTCGAATGAGCATTATTTGTCACATACACAATTATACAGAGTATAATGAGGAGTGAAATGTGTTCTCTGCATTTAACCCATCCAAGTGTACAGTCGTGGACTTCCTGTCGGAGCCGGGATTCGAACCCACAACCTTGTATTACCTCAGGTTTCAAGTCCAACGCTCTATCCATTAGGCCAACAACTGCCGAGGGAGCAGGAGAAGCAACACTCTCTAATATTTAGAATTCGGACTGCAGTACCCATTTCAAATGCTAGCTGTCAATATTATATACTGTAACTTTCGTGTAAATGTATACAAAAATATCCCTAATGGAAGTTCTGCTGCATTCCCTAACATACAGCGACAAAGTGTTATCCATCACTTTAACATATTTCTCTCAACAGTGCTTAGTGTTTTTCAAAGGATCAATTCAATGACTAACTTACCCATAAAGACAGGAACAACTGATTGGATGTAAGTGTAGGATACGGATATTGTGCCTGGAATGCACAGATAAGTAGTGTGATGCAATAAGTCAGAGAAAAGTTTCAGTGCTGTTGTACTATCAGCACTCTTGGAACAATATTTGACCAACCAATCAAATTAGAGAAACTGTTGTGTAGATTTGTTGAATGTGTTTACTAACGATATTCAAGTTGCCAGTTTGTGATTTAAGGGTGCTAGTCTGAAACATGGCAATGGACAAGTCTGTTGTGAATGGTAATGGTGCTGTATTTCAACAATACATTAATATTAATACATTTAAGTATAAATATTTAAATAAAATTGAAGTATGAAAGAGCTCATAGACAACACATGCAAACAAATCCCTCATTTCATAGTTTTAACAGTTGTATTGCTAGAAACTATGTGTGAATACTTAATACATGATAGAAATGTAAATAAAAAATAAAGATCCAGAATATTGTTTTTTAAATGAAACGGACTATGAAAAAGAAAATGGAGCTCATAAGCAGGAACCTATTGGGAATGATGAAGACTATCTAAAACAGAGTCCTACGAATAATTCATTAACAAAATGTAAAGGCTATTTCATGTAAATGTATATAAAAATATCCATAATGGAAGCTCTGTTGTGTTCTCTAATTTACGACACAGTATCGTCCATCACCTCAAAGTGTTCTTCTCAGCAGTGGAGTCCGGACTGAAAATAGGCCTCCCTCCCATTTGTCACTTGCGTTTGGGTAATGAACGAGATGGATTGAACGTACTTGCTAATTATATATAGGACAAAGAGCCAGCCAAAGCCTTGAGTCAAGGTCTCAGCGCTACTGCAGCAAGAGCTGCGGCTGATGAAGAAAATGCACTCAAGTCTTAAATTTGTTGTGGCATAAAAGAAATACATGAAGATGCTCATTATCATCAGGAATGCAATCATATAGTAGAGAGTTAAGCCGAAATGACATGTGGCCATTCTTTAGCTGCTGTAATGAGCTCATTTGGCAAGTCACTGCTGTATTTCAGCAGATTTCTATGTGGCAGAAAAAATTACTCTTTCATTGGTATTATTGCTGCTGTTCTGATTTTTTGTTTGGATAGCTTTAATGAAGGTTTATCATAAAAATGTACAGAGAGCAGAAATAAATGTTTACTTTATATTTAGTTCATTTCTGGTGGTGAGGGATGCTTGTGTGTGTGTGTCTGTTTTGCACTCTTGATATTTAAAAGTTTAACCCCTTCATTGCATATGCTTTTTTTCCTGCATTGTGTCTGAATGACTAATTTAAATTAATTAAATTAGCAAAGAATGTAGGTTTTATTGTTTCACTCCACTGCTGGCTTTTTTCTGCATTGGATTGTACCCCCAAAATTCTCTATATTTTCATATTGTTTTTTCTATTTGAAATTAATTTCCTGTGTGTGCAAAGGTACATATTTTTTTAGCCTTTTCCAGTCATATCTTTTTTTGTGTGTTTACATAGGTGCCAAAAATGCTACCAATTTTTTGCACCATTCTGTGTACATTAAAGTTTTTAAAATTTCAATACATAACATTGTTTTTCACTCCAAAGTGACCAAAGAGCCCAATGGTTAATATAAAGAAGAACAATAATATTAATATAAAAAAGTATTAGAGCTATGCTGTGGGGCAAAATAACATTATACAGAGGATCAAGACCCACGTGACTGTGTGTCAAGATCAATACGTTTATAAATTAATGAATGATTGAATGAATACGTTTTTATTAAGTTAGTTCAGATTGTAAAATGTCATGTGGTTTTAATTTTGTAAGAAAATATGTTATGGTTTTTTACCTGAAAGTTACACCATGTGCCATTTGTTGAGTCCGTACATTTTATGGTATAAATTAACTTATTTAATATTATATATTATATTTTTATTTTGATGCTCCTATATGCCATTTTCTCATGAGACAAAAGCTCTACCAGACTAATTTCCATCAGACGTTTACCCTTGTTATCAAAAGGAAGAGCAATGTCCAGTAAGATATTCTAGTTTTCTTGTTCCTCTCTGCGTTTGGTTAGAGATGATGATTGTCCCATGCTCAGAGTAGAGCTTTAATTAAATTGCTCCCTGAGGCATGATGAAGCTGGAATCTAGTTTCAGGGGTGACTACGCTACACGAGCTCTGAGACTCCCGGCTCTTATGTCTGGCTGACTTATACACACCAGCCCTTGTAGACTTTTTGCCCTAATCCACATGACACAAAAAGAAAAAAGCAACTACACCTTGTTTCCCTTTCTGTTTTTCCTTAATAATTAGTCTTGATGACAATCCTTGTTAGGGAACTACTACGAGGCTTACAGGCTAGATCTGATCTGGTGGTAAATTTGCAGCAGCTGTTTTAACAGTCACTCAGTGCGGTTCTTTAATAGTGGTACTTGCTAATGTAGTGCTTGCTACATCTTTATTCGTAGTTGTTATTAAAGTAGATTAGTATCCTATGTCCTCTATTTCTCTCGGCTTAAGAAACTGAATAAAACATGACAACATTTTCAGTAAGTGATTATATGTAAGTGTTACTATATGTAAGCTGTCACGGAACAACCTGCATCATCAGTCGAATCAACCACCTACACCCGCTCACAATCACCAGAGTACTAATCACGAACACCTGCAATCACTGACCACCACCATTCATAAGCTCACTCACCTCAGTCACTCACCAGCTGGTCTCAAGGTTGCATGGCTCACTACACTGGTCGATGTCGGCCTGTCTGCCCATCCATCCTGGAACTCGTTTACTTACAGTGATACTGTACATCCTGTTTCCAGTGCACTCTTCATTATCTCTCTTATGTTGGAAGCCCTGCCTGAGTTACGTTGAATAAATTACCTTTTGATTCGCAACTACTTGTCTGTCTCCTTGACCAGCATGTGACAGAAGACCAGCTCCTAAATTAGAAGATTCGGTGGACTCTCGGGATGCATCTTCACCCGAAGCCTTCACCGATCTCGTCCATACACTCCGGGAATCGCTCCTTCCACCTCCCATCACCGCTATGCCTCCAGCCAGTCCCATGGCTCGCCCCACGAACTTTTCCGGTGAGGCGGTCACCTGCAATGGGTTCTTGTTACAATGTTCCCTTTACTTCGAATTACAGTCCCATCAATTTACGACAGAACGGGCAAAAGTAGCATTCATTATTTCCTTACTGACTGGCAGAGCCTTGCAGTGGGCGGAGGCATTGTGGAGTTCACAGAGCCCGAGGATTAACTCGCTGGAGGACTTCGTTGAACATTTCAGAGAAGTATTCAGCCAGCCGACTACTGAAGTCTCAGTACATGATGAACTGTTCCAGTTACGGCAAGCCGATTCATCAATTCACGAATACACGCTTCGTTTCCGCACCCTCGCCGCTGGCAGCGGCTGGAACGAGGTTGCCATGCTTTCCACCTATCGCCGAGGCTTGAACCCCGCTTTGCGTCAACAGATGTCCATCTACGACGACTCCGTAGGGTTTGAGAGCTTCCTCCAGAAAGCGGCGCATGTCTCTCAATGCCTAACCGCTTGCCATATGGATTCCATACCCATTGCTACCGCCTCACCCAGCCGTCCACTTCCCGTACCAGAGCCCATGATCACAGATAGTTACCATCTGTCCGTCCCAGAGCGATCCCGTCGACTCACCCAAGGGCTCTGCCTCTACTGTGGATCCGCTGGGCACCAGCTCCGCACCTGTCCTATTCGTCCACCACGCCCGGCGGTGAGTACCATCCAAATTACTCCTGACGTTTCTAATATGCCTCTGGTGGATGCTCTCCTCGGGTATCAAGACCAGTCGTACTCAGTCAGAATCCTTATGGACTCAGGAGCTGCGGGGAACTTCATCTCCTCCCGCACCCTCGCTGGATTCAAAATTCCTGGCTGCAAGAACGACACCACCTACCAAATCACCACGGTCCAAGGAAAATTACTGGGCAGAGGGCTGGTGCGTTCCCACACACCTGAGGTCAGTCTCCATATCGGATGCTTCCATGAAGAAAGGATCTCCCTACTAGTACTGGAGGAGGCGGTCGTGGATGTCGTCCTGGGACGCCCCTGGCTCGCCAAACATCAACCTACCATAGATTGGAGATCAGGGGAGATACTCAAGTGGGATAGTGGGTGCAAGCAGAGATGCCTAAGGAACCTACCGGTCCCGGTCTCTAACAACGCCAGTCTCTCAATCTGTTCCACCACCATAGAAAGTCCAGAGACATGCCAGGTTTCGCACGTTCCTTCCGAGTATCAGTCATTTAAGGATGTGTTCAGCAAGGAAGCGGCCACACACTTACCTCCACACCGACCATGGGACTGCTGCATTGACCTGCTGCACGTGGCCAAGCTACCCAGAGGACATATCTACCCATTGTCGATCCCGGAGAGAACCTCCATGGAGGAGTACATAAAGGAGGCCTTAAATCAGGGGTTCATCCGTCCGTCCACCTCACCCGCAGCGTCAAGCTTCTTCTTCGTGACCAAGAAGGATGGAGGTCTGAGGCTCTGCATAGATTACCGTGTTCTAAACGACCAGACGGTAAAGTTCGCCTATCCCCTTCCTCTGGTTCCCGCTGCCCTGGAGGAGCTCCACGGGTCCTGTATCTTCAGCAAGCTAGATTTAAGGAGTGCCTATAATCTCATCCGCATCCGCAGAGGGGACGAATGGAAGACGGCCTTCGTGACACCCACCGGGCACTACGAGTACCGGGTTATGCCGTATGGGCTGTCCAACTCACCTTCCATCTTCCAGAATTTCATGCATGAAACCTTCAGAGACATGATCAACCGGTTCGTCCTCATCTATATAGATGACATACTCATATACTCACCCACCATAGAAGAGCACCGTCGCCACGTCACCCAAGTACTCCAACGCCTCCGTCAACACCACCTCTACCTAAAGACAGAGAAATGTGAGATTCATAAGTTCACAATCCACTTCCTGGGCTACATCGTTACCCCTGCCGGTGTACAAATGGACCAGAGGAAGGTGGAGGCAGTAAGGAATTGGCCACAACCCACGACGATAAAGGAGATGCAGAGATTCGCCAATTTCTATCGCCGATTTATTGCCCATTACAGCCAGCAAGCAGCGCCTCTTACCTCTCTCCTCCGGCAGAAGGCCAAGTCTCTCACCTGGACCGCAGAGTCTCATCGGGCCTTCACTCAGCTCAAATCTGCCTTCTGCACCGCCCCGGCTCTGTCACACCCAGACCCCAACATCCGTTTTGTGGTCGAGGTGGATGCAGCGACTTTGGGAGTGGGTGCAATTTTGTCCCAATGGAAGGGAGAACCCCCTGTGCTCCATCCGTGTGTGTACTTCTCAAAGAAACTGTCCCCGGCAGAGCAAAACTACGATGTGGGTAACCGGGAGTTGCTGGCCATCAAGCTCGCTCTGGAGGAGTGGCGGCATTGGTTGGAGGGCGCTCAGCACCCCTTTGTAGTGATCACCGATCACAAGAACTTACAGTATCACCAAGAAGCCAAGCGTCTCAACCCCAGGCAGGCCCGATGCGATGGGCCCTGTTCTTCACCCGGTTCCGTTTCAAGATCTCTTACAGTCTGGGGAGTAAGAACATTAAAGCTGATGCTCTCTCCCGCCTGCACCAACCTGATCCAACTCCAGAAGAACCAGAACCCATCCTGCCTCCTTCCATCTTCACGTCACCTGTTCTGTGGAAACTCGGACCAAATCCAAGCCGCCACTCTTATCGAACCTGTTCGCCAGGAGGTCCAGAAGGAAAAGATACGCACCTCCAACTTACGCCTAACCCTTCTGGACTCGGTCCACACCTCCGGGATCGGGACACCCAGGCAGTCACCGAACCTCTCACTTCTCCGGAACCGTTACTGGTGGCCCAACATGACACGTGATGTCGCCCACTATGTCAAGGGGTGTTCGATCTGTGCCATCTCCTCCACACCACGCCGTCTACCCGAGGGTAAACTGGTCCCTTTGCCCATTCCTCACCGACCCTGGTCCCACCTGGGAGTAGACTTTGCCACCGATCTCCCTCCTTCAAACGGTTTCACCACCATCCTGGTTGTCGTTGACCGATTCTCCAAATCCTGCAAATGAATTCCACTACGTGGATTGCCGTCAGCCCTAGAAACAGCTGAATCCCTCTTTCAACATATTCAGGAACTTCGGTCTCCCAGAAGACATAGTCTCCGACAGGGGGCCCCAGTTCACCTCTAGGGTTTGGCGAGGCTTCCTCCGCCTCCTGGGAGTATCAGTAAGTTTATCCTCCGGGGTACCATCCACAAACCAATGGCCAGACCGAACGGAAGATCCAAGAGATCGGGCGGTATCTCCGGGCATACTGTCATGAACATCAGGACAGCTGGAGCCAGTATTGCGGGCAGTTCGGAGACACAAGGCCAATTCAGACACTCGTCGGTCCACAAATCCCATCTATCAACCCGGGGACCGTGTCTGGTAATCCACCCAGGACATTCTTCTCCGACTGCCCTGCAAAAAGCTGAGTCCCCGGTACATAGGTCCTTTCCGGGTGATGCGACGCATCAATGAGGTCACTTACCGGCTCCACTTACCTGATCAGTACCGGATCTCACCCACCTTCCACGTCTCCCTACTCAAACCCTTCACTAATCCTCTTCTCCCTCCATCCACAGAGCACGAGTTAGCCCCCCCCCCCTCCACCCGAGGTCGCTCCCACCGAAACCATCTACACCGTCAAAGAAATCCTCGGCTCCAGACGGCGGGGCGGTCGGCTTCAATACCTCATAGATTGGGAGGGGTACGGTCCTGAGGAAAGGTCGTGGGCGAACAAGGAAGACATCCTGGACCCATCCCTCATCAACGACTTCCACCAAGCCCACCCTAATCGCCCCGGTCCCAGGGGACGCGGCCGTCCGCGCCGTCGATCCCGGGCATCAGGAGACGCCCGTGGGGGAGGGGGCAATGTCACGGAACAACCTGCATCATCAGTCGAATCAACCACCTACACCCGCTCACAATCACCAGAGTACTAATCACGAACACCTGCAATCACTTACCACCACCATTCATAAGCTCATTCACCTCAGTCACTCACCAGCTGGTCTCAAGGTCGCATGGCTCACTACACTGGTCGATGTCCGCCTGTCTGCCTGTCCATCCTGGAACTCGTCCCTACCTGTGGAAATGCAAGTTTACTTACAGTGATACTGTACATCCTGCTTCCAGTGCACTCTTCATTATCTCTCTTATGTTGGAAGCCCTGCCTGAGTTACGTTGAATAAATTACCTTTTGATTCGCAACTACTTGTCTGTCTCCTTGACCAGTATGTGACATAAGCAGCTGAGTCAATGGATTTTATTGTGCATTTTGGGAATTTTTAGGGTGTCAATGACAATAGGAAATAGGAATAGACAAATATGGGAGGTGCGTTTATGTGCATTTAATGTGTTCTGAAGGCTTTTAGTATTTGCTAATGCTATGCAATTTCTATGGATTTATGAAGGATGCTTACTCCAAGACATAAACATTAAAAAGTAATTAAATAAAATAAAAAATGACCATAAAGGCAGACCATAAGTAGACCAGTGAAATTCTGCACATCCAGAGATCTGGCACAGTAATGATACACAGGAGAATGTCTTTGCCCTTACAAAAAATAAGCTTATTCCTCTGTGCTTATACTTCTTTTAAACTAAAACTATTAAAGTATACTTTATCTACTTTGTATGTACTTATGTGCAGATACTTACTGTAATAACATACAGATATTTTGAAGTACCATATATTTGGCCAATGCTTGATGCTAAATATTTTTATCGAGATATACTTAAGAATTTTTTTATTGATTATTCTAAACATAATTGGCTTGCAGTTGTTTTTGCTTTGTTAAAAGAGAACTTTTTTAATGGTGTTACTATGGTGTAACTATACGACTGATGGTCAAATTGACTTGGACACTTACAAGTATACTTTTAATATTTAATACTTTTAAGTAGTGTAATTCCTTCAGTGTTGTAATTCAGTAGCAATCCAACTATTAAACTGGTAATTTACAAAGAATACACACTTCAAAATGTACTTTCATGAACTAAAAATTGGGCGATTATACTTAAGTTCACAGTATAAACATAAGATTTTCATGTAAACAAGTTATACTCAATATCTACTGATACACTTAAGGTACACTTAAAGGTGTACTTTTATAAATATTTATATATAATCTAAAGGTATAAATATAGCCTACACTAAATTTTAAACTATAATACACTTACTTTTAGACTGCTAGTACATTAATTAGAATATACAACATAAAGCAAACTTGGAAAAAAACTTACATTTACTTAAGTTTACATAATACATTTAACTTAAAGTATACTTCTTTTTTTAAGTGTGTGTGTTAACATTAGTTCAGCACAGAAAATACAATGGGCAACATATAAGTAACAGAATATGAGCAAACTTTGTTGGTTCTTATGTGTATCACTTATATCCGGCATAATAATCAAGGAACTTTGCTGCCATACCATGAGTGCAGCAGGCGCAATGATATTACGCAGAGCCTAAAAAGTAGTCCCTGTCATGAGTCCGGGCCCGCGATGATCCCTCTCACCACTAGAGGTCACCACCTCCCGTTTTCCCGGACTCAAATGCCCTAACTTCATACACCTGTCACTCATCACACTCCCAGCTGTTCCCCATCATCACAGGCTACTTATACCACTCACTCCTGCCACGCTGTCTGGTTGCATTGTATGCATATGTGTTGGTCTTTGTAGTTTGCACGCCGGGGATACATGCACCGTGTTGCTGTCTAGATGTATCCCGGTTCCTGTATACCAGTCTCATTCCTGTTTTGTTTTTTGTCTTGTTGGCCTTTTTGTTTCTTAATAAAGCGTTTTACTTGCAGTTGGACCCAGACTTCTGTTTACACTGTTTTCTCTCACCGTCCGTGACAATCCCCAGCTAGGTAACTAGTTATGATATAGCCAGTTATGATATATTTCCAAAAAAAGTGGAGTGTTGTAACGGTTTCCCTGTTACTTATGTAACAAAAGTCCTCTTAGAGCAGCACTGTCATTACTCACCTGAACATTAGAGGGCGCTCTGCTAAAGAAATGCATAGAATTCACCTATTTAAGGTAGCAAAGAAGGAGAAAAGACAGGAAGTTAATTCTCTGTTGTTTGGAGAAGCTTACCTCATGGTGGTTCGGGCCTTTGGACCCTGTTTGAGGAACTTTATAGTTCTAAGCTCATCCGTAAGTAACTGTTTAAGTTATTTTGCTTTAGTAACAATGTGGTTGTAGCACTTGTTTATGGTTTGTTTGTTTGTTTAAATGTTTGTCTACAGAGGGTTTCTGTTTTGAGCATGTATGGATTATTTGGTGGCTAAATAATCGGAGCAGTCTGGAACTAGGAGAACTGACTTACATCTACTGCTTAAAAACAACGCTGGACGTCAAACATCTCTTTTCTGATTGAACTTTGCTGGGAATCATCTTGACATTCAAATACTGTTATTTTTGCACTTCATGTTTCAACAAAGACTGAGCAAGGTCTACGTGATGACAAGCCAATGACTATGTTTTTTATGCTCTGGTCCTAACTGTTGAACTCTCAATTGTTTGTGTCATATTGAATTTGCATGTTTCGGGTAATCATATTTAATACACTTGACTCTTGAGTACGATTGGTCTGTTTGGTCCCTCATTTCATGTGACACTTGCACAAAAGATAAAGATATAGGTGTTACATAATTTGGGGCCCGGACAGGGACTTGTAAACAGATCCAAAACCAGATTGTAAGCTTGTAATGAATTTGAAACAAACACTGGTTTTAAACATGCTAATTGTATTTATGAGTCATTAGGAAGAATGTACAGATGTATTACTGAACTTTATGGTTGGGCAATTGCATTAAGTTGTTAAACAACATTTTAATATTAGTTTATGAAATTGATCCGAAATGGCTGACTTATGTGAGGAGACAGAGGGTGAAAATCCTGCAGAACCAGACTATTCCGCAGTACCTTTCACAACCCGACGAGAACCAATTCAGGATCTTATACAATCTCTCAGTCATTTGTATTTGGAGAATGAGGTAGATCTGGACGAGCATGAAGATAGTTCTCAGTACTTACCTTTGCCACTACCCCCACCTCCTCAAGAGGAGAATATAACCACTTCCTGTTTTGAGTCAAGAGTGAGTAAGCTGGAACATAGAATTGATGAGTTAGGACAATCTTTTGGAGTGTTTTCTATGGCGGTACGGCATGACATGGATAGGCAGAATCATCAGATTCAGGACCTCTTAACTCAGCAGCAGGTTCACCATACAAGGCTACAACAACTGGAGAAAACTCTGCCCACTGAACTCAAGTCTGAATGCCAACAGGTAAAAGAAACATTGGAAAAGAGCATACAGCAGGTAGGACAAGCAATGAAGGATTGTATGTCACGAAGGGATGTTCAGCTGAAATCCTTAATCCAATCTTCCCACACTGTAACATCTACTCCCCACTTCAGTCCACTTATACCAACTGATAGTCCAACCTACCCTAGACATTTTAAAACACCGTTTAAGCTGGAGTTTCCAAGGTTTGGAAGTTTAGAGGGAGAGGACCCTATTTCTTACCTTGAAAAATGTGATGAGTATCTTGCAGTTCAACCGCTGAGTGATGCTGAGATATTATCCATGTTGCCTTCTGTTTTAACTCATACAGCTAAGGACTGGTGGATTGCGGAGAAGAAGAGGGTAAGGACTTGGAATCAATTTAAGAAGGTTTTTTTTTACAATCGTTTCTGCCTGATGACCATGAGGTTGAGGTTGAAAGAAGAATTAGAGAACGGAAACAAGGAGTTGATGAAAATATTTGTACCTTTGCTTATCAATATCGAGCCTTATGTCTACGACTGAAACCTTCCATGGCAGAACGTGAAATACTCAAAGCTGCACTTAGGAACTGTAACCCTCGTATCGCCAGCATACTCCGAGGCACTGTCTCCATGGTTGATGAGTTGGTACGTGTGGGTACCCTGGTGGAAAGGGATATTAGTGAGGAAAGAGCCTACTGGAGACAGAGATAAGCAGAGGATCAAGCAAAAGCGAATGGAGCTAATAAAGCTAAAGGGCGAGAATCATACCATCACATTGCGGTAATGTCAGGAAATATGGAGAAACAACTTGACCCATTGTCCTTGCCGATTTCCATCAATAATTATAGATGTCAAGCAGTTTTGGATACCGGTAGCACATATTCTTTACTTCAGGAGTCCTGCTGGAAAAGATTGAAGCCAAGCACTGAAACGTTGCAGTCCAGCAGAGGTCAGACCTTCTCCCTTGCCAATGGTCATGTACAGACAGCTCTCGGAAAAGTAATCTGGAATTGTACATTACACGGTCATCAATATCCGTTCACAGCATTTGTGATGAGAGATAAAGATTTGACTTTACCCATCATACTTGGCCTAGAGTTTTTGCTGGACTCAGAGATCCAGATTGATTTCAAGGACAAGACCTACATTCTATCAGAGGTATCTGAAGGAAACATCCATTCATACTGGATGAATCATCAACAACAATTAGTCTACATCTGGCTCTAGTTCAAGTATCTTCCTCCACTCTGGCAACCATTAAAGAACTGGCAAGTCGAGCAGATGTTCTCAAAACCCAGAAAGGGCAGCTAGAAGCACTTATGCTTGATCGGCCAACAGTCTGCACAGACGCTTTGGGCCGAACTGCTGTGATCCGGCACGAGATTAACACCACAGATGAGATTCCAGTACGTAAACGGGCCTACCCTGTTTCTGTGGTCAAGCAGCAATTCATCGATCAGGAAGTTTCCAATATGTTGGAAAAGGGAATAATTAGACCCTCAACTTCTTCATGGGCAGCTCCCATAGTTCTAGTCCCCAAGAAGGATGGTACCATGCGTTTCTGCATTGATTACAGAGCTTTAAATGCCAAGACGCCTTTAGATGGATTTCCGATGCCGCAAATTCAAGACATTCTTGAGTCAATGTATGGTGCTTCAATTTTTAGTACATTGGATCTCAGAAGTGGCTATTGGCAGGTGCTGATGGATGAGGCTAGCATTCCAAAGACTGCTTTTGTAACCAAAAATTCTCAATATGAATTTGTTTGTCTACCGTTTGGATTGAAAAACTCTGCTGACACTTTTCAACGCCTGATGAATACTGTGTTGAGGGACTGTCTCGGAAAGTTCTGTTTTGTCTATATCGATGATATTGTGATTTATTCCAAAAACATCCACGAACATTTTGAACACCTTAAACGGCTCTTTGATGTGTTAGAAGCAGCAGGTTTGACCCTGAACCTGTCGAAGTGCAACATGCTCCAAAATTCCATCACTTTCTTAGGACATGTGGTGTCAGCCGAAGGAGTTCGTACTGAAACTGCCAAAGTAGAAGCTGTCCAAAATGTTCCTGTTCCAACCACATTTAAAGAGGTACAACGCTTTTTAGGTCTTGCTGGGTGGTACCATAGATTAATTCCGCACTTTTCCGAAATCGCCGCACCATTGCATTCTCTTAAGAACAAAAATGTTGCCTGGGAGTGGACGATGGAATGCCAGCAGGCCTTTGACAAACTGAAAAAGGCTCTTCAAAAAGCTCCTGTGTTGGTACCCCCGGACTTCACAAAAAGTTTTAAAGTCCAGACAGATGCCTGTGATGTCGGCCTGGGAGCTGTGTTGACTCAAGATCATGATGGAGCTGAACACGTTATAGCCTATGCATCAAGACTTCTTCATGGAGCTGAAAAGTCATATTCCACGGTCGAAAAGGAATGTCTGGCAGTGATTTGGGCAGTGGAGAAATGGAAACAGTATTTGGAAGGGAAACATTTCGAAGTGTTTACAGACCATGCTGCTCTTACATGGGTTTTCAATCATCCTCGCCCGACTTCGCGACTGACCAGGTGGGCTTTGAAAGCTTTGACTTCACCGTTAAATATCGAAAGGGACAATGTAATGTGGTACCCGATACACTCTCCAGGGGTATACCTTTACAGGAGATCAAGGGTCAAATTTCTATTTGTCAGGCAACTAACATTGAATCAGACTTACCTGTCAGCTGGGATGAAATTGGAATTGCTCAGAGAGAGGATCCATTACTTCAACCACTATGGGAAGCAGCTAAGTTATCGGTTACAGACCCTAGCCGAATTCATTGTCATTCAGAATGATTATTTATTTCGATGTGTGCCTAACAAACATCAAGGGGAGACTATGCAAGTAATCATACCATTGACTTTGAGAGAGAAGTTCTTGCAATTTGCCCATACCAATCCCTTGAGTGGACATCTGGGTAGGATGAAAACTCTGAGACGTTTACTTAATGTTGTCTATTGGCCAGAGATACGCAAGGATGTGTGGAGTTTTTGTACAACCTGCCAAACTTGTCAGATTTATAAACCAAGAATCTCCAAGCTGTCTGGTTATCTACAGTCAAACACCAGTGATAGAACCTGGCCACATGTTGGGTGTTGATCTTATGGAGCCCTTCCCAAGGAGTTCACAGTCCCATGAATACCTTATGGTAGTGGTAGACTACTGCAGTAAATGGGTGGAATTATACCCACTGAGATCTGCCAAGACTCACATTGTTAACATCTTGATAAAGGAGATATTCACTCGATGGGGTGCACCCACCTATCTGGTCTCAGACCGTGGACCGCAGTTTACAGCACAACTTCTGAATGATGCCTGTAAACACTGGGGGGTTATTCAGAAGTCAACAACGGCATACCATCCTCAAACTAATATCAATGAAAGAACTAACCGAACTCTAAAGGCTATGATATCCTCCTATGTGAAGGACAACCACAGACAATGGGATAGATGGCTATCCGAGTTCCGGTATGCCATAAACACTGCATGGCAGGAAAGTACTGGTCTAACCCCTGCAGAGATTGCATTAGGTCGTAAGTTAAAAGGACCTTTGGAACGTCTCATCCGAAACCCACCTAATCCTGATCATATGGCGTATAGTACTGTTGAGAGGCAGAGTGAACTGATTGAACAAGTAAAAGAAAAGACTAGTCAAGCTCAGGAACGTCAAGCAAGGTACTATAATAGAAGGTAACTTGAGTTGTTCGAAGAAGGAGACTTAGTCTGGATACGTACTCACCCTCTGTCTCGGGCTTCAGACTCCTATATGGCCAAACTAGCACCGAAATGGCGTGGGCCAGCTGAAGTTTTGAAAAGGTTAAACAATGTTAACTACCAGGTAGTGATGTTGGATGACTCAAAACAAGTTGAAACTTTTCATGTAGAGAAAATTAAAAAGTTTTATGGAGTTGTTTAAACTTTTTTTTTCTTAAGGGGAGGGGTGAGTAGTAAGTATACTACACCACCTGTCAAAATGATTGATGACAGGTGGGCGGGACTTCCGGTATAGGGGCGGGACTTCCGGTATAAGGCGGGACTTCCGGTGTAGGCGGGACTTCCGGTGTAGGCGGGACTTCCTGTATAGGCGGGACTTCCTGTATAAGGCGGGACTTCCGGTGTAGGCGGAACTTCCGGTGTAGGCGGGACTTCCGGTATAATCAATCATGTTATCATGACAGTAGGTTTTGATGTTTTTGACAGGTGGTTTTGATGGTTTTGATGTTATTGACAGTAGGTTTTGATGATTTTGACAGGTGGTTTTGATGGTTTTGATGTTTGACAGCAGGTTTAGGTTTTGTTTTGAAGGCTGTATAATAAATGACAGAAGGTTTTGTCTTTTGAAGACGCTGTTATCAGGAAATTTCCTCCCACCGCCGCATCCCATACCAGCGTATCTGGGACTGTGCTGTGAAAAACTGTGAAGTGCATCTCCCACAAACACCTGTTCTTTTAAAACAAAAGATCAAGCCTACATCTCGCCTCTAACACCGGAGGCTAAAGTAAGGGAAAACTTCAAAACAATAAAGTCAGAGTATATCATTTATAAAAGAGTGCAAAAATAGACTACGTAAACCAAATAAGAGTCAAACAGCGTAATAGAAAACAATAAAGACAAAGAAAACTAGGATTCGAATGTGGATAAGCTAACAAAGGTCCACTTTGTTATATTACAATAAGTTATATAAAGTTAAACAAGTTTTAATATAAAGAAAATGCGACGTATATACACGTAAAAATAAGCAATGTTTTTATTTTCCAGAAAGCGTTGTTTAAAATTAGGTAAAATACGGTGTAAGAAAACAAATAAAAATGAAGACAGGTTATTTAAACAACTAAGACAATATTAACATTAAATAATATAGAGTAACCTTACTTACTGTGGTATAAAATAAAATATCAAGCCGTTAAAAAAGATACGTTTGTCAGAAGTTTGTAATATTACAATTTAAAACTAGTTAGTTTGACAATGAAAATAAAAAAAATCTAACTTTTAAGAAGACAGTTGTCACAAGAAAAGGTGGAAAACAAGGAAAAATAACAAACGTTGTCCAAAAGAAGGTAATCTCAGAGACAAAAGATAAGTCTATCATAACTTAGCTGAAGGTAAAAGTTAAACAAAAGAAAAAGCCCCCCGACCGGCGAGAAGTCCGCGCGTGTCCGTTTCAAACGCAGAATGGCGAGACAACCGGTTCCAGGCAGACCGCGCCTACGCCCCATCCCCTAGATCCGGACGAGGAGGGACCAAAACTGAGAGATTTAAAAGGATTTAATCCATGACTGTTTTTAAAACATTAAAGTTAATTTTAATAAGTCTTTTACATGTCTTAATTAAACCAGTCAACATCATTCACCTAAATCTTTTTCACTTTAAAAAATAGTAGACCTATAGTTTTACTTTTAAACAAACAAGTCCTAGCCTCTGGGGGGGAAAGTTTGTTTAACAACACATTTTACTTTATTTACTCTTTGCTTTTTGTCAATCTTACGATACGTTATAACAGCTAAAACACAGGTATACACATACAAATATTTAACAGGAATGAAACCAAATCAATAACTCTCTGATTTTCTTGCCATAAGACTTGTTAGCATTTGAAATACGCGTGCAGCATGTAAACGTTTTTTATTTTATTTTATTTTTACATCACACGAGATGCAGATATTTCATCTCAAGCAGTGCAACGAAGTTTGAAGACGGTCGTGTCAATATCACATTTCACGCAGCCCGAGATGCCAGTGAAGTTTTTTAGTCAGACGATCAAAGCAACACCGTTGGATCAATTTATGACACAGTTTTGGAGGAAGCGCAGAGGCGTAAACGCACACACATACGCACACGAGCGCTGGAACGGTTCACCGTCCGGTCATGGGATGCATGCCCTATTGAACCTCGTTTTATGACAAACATCTGCTGAATTAAAAAATTAGGTTAAGTTTTAGAAAATAAAGTACATTTAATAACAGAGTCATGTTTACAGAAGTGGTGAATGTGACTTCAAGTTGAAATTTAGGATGAAATGAGTCAGATAAATAATGAGATGATACACAAACTTAAATACATAAAGTTGTTTATTTTAATAAAAGCCTCTGATGTAGGAAATTGATGTTAAATTTGACTTGATTTAGTATCTAATTTTGTTATTTATTTTTCACTCATATATATTTTACCCTCACATCTCGTCAAAACATAAGCTTGTAAATGTAAACATTTACGCACACACACACACACACACACACACACAAACATGGACATAAACACCCTCTACACGGTTAAATATTTAGACTTTTATGATGTCTCATACAAAACTTTTACAAATAAATAACTTTCTTAGAATCACGCTGAATATATCTACAAGATGACGAAAAGTATGATTAAACAATGATATAACTATTGTTTAACAAATATCATTCTAACAAAATGTAAAACCTAAAACCATGAATCTCTAACCTAACTAATCTTTACAACAGACTTTCTTTCTCGCTTAATAAACTGTGTTATTAACCGTAAGGGGAGTTAAATGCAGCATGCTTTATTGCATTCAAATAAAAACAACAACCGCTCTATATAGGTTTATTCGACTGAGCTTTGATAAAATAACTGATGTAAGAAACATGCAAATATTCGACAAGGTTTATCAAACTGGTGTGTCAGGTGATTTGCGTTGTTGTACATATCTCGCCTATACAGTTTTGTTAAGATGTTTAACATCTGTAAAAAATAGTCTAAAAAGTCATCATTTTAGCTTCCACATAGGAATTATGTCCACACTCAACGGTTTTGTGTAACAGCGTCCTGAGACAAATGAAAACAAAATGTGTGAAAGACTGATGACAGGAAGAGCTACAGACTAAAAGCTTCAGATTTATTAAAACAATCGAGCGTGTGCATTTTTCTCTTGAATAGGTATGTATGCAGTAACCAGTGTGTACACGAATATTTATAATACATAACCGCATAATTCAGTGATTCTATCAAATGAATCATTCATTTTAAAGTCAGATTTGATTTCTCGTCAAAACACAATAAAACTTTTTAAAAACGTTAAAACTTTCTTACGACTTTTTAATTGTCGAATGTAGCGAATGTTAAATATAGGGTTATGTTTTTAGTTAGGGATGTTTGCACGTTAATCACATCATTAACCTAAAACATTTTTCATTCAAACTCTCTCTTGAGCGCACACGGCACACAACTGCCAACAACATCCATAACTTGGTTTTATCATTCGGCTGTAGCTGAAACTCGATAACGCGTTCAATGTATGCATCATCGCAGCTATAGATCCTGGAAGAGCTCCTTGAGCTGTTTAACTGTAGAAAATGTCAACAATGACGCGTAAAACTAGATCGACAGACCGAGTGTACGCACCTAAAACAGGCCTGGAACCATTTCGAACCATTCTAACACTAAGTGTGTCCGCGGCTGAAAATGTGTTATAGTACAGCAGTAAAACACTGGGCGTGCGAACGACCAAATAACTACAAGTCCTACTTAAAATCTACAATGAAACTAGAAAATATACGTGTGACCTAACAGTGTTTAAAATACTGGACACGTGCAGTTAGACGAAGACACGCAGAGTTGGTTAACACAACGAAATATGTGAAACATACGTATAACACGACAAGCGTTCTGCAGGACTGAATGACTGACTTTTCTTAAGATTTGATTTCAAGAACACGCACACACACACACACACACACACAAACCAAATCGTTCGCTATTTCACGAAATGACGGGTGGTCAATTTCGACATACACGTCAAGCCTGTTTACCATGCATAAGCATGTTCTTCTTATACATTTTAACAATTATTTTAACAAATATTTTCGTTTCCACAAAGATACAAACGCTGTCGTTACAAATGTTGCAGGCCTTTCAGGTCAGCGAACTACAATACCCAGCATATACCTCAGACTACAAACATGGTTGCCACGGATCCATACGGTCTGCGACAGATCTCGTCGTCAGACTTTTGGTTATACGTGCGTTCGGATACCCTATATAGAAAGACTCGTATTACCAACGCTTTTTACAAAGTATACGGTTCTTTAAGCCTGGCGATGTTACAAACCCCATTTTTGCGAGATCTACACGTCTGTAGAAATAATTAACAGGTCTTATAAAATCATTGATTTGACTTAACTTTAAATGACGATAAATCAGGCGCTCTTAAAATCGATGGTGCACAAAGCGTGTGTAAAAGGGCGGATGATCGCAGGAAAACAATTTAACAAAACAATTTAAGGGTGCTACACACAGGTGAGTGGGCCTGCACAAGCCACCTGTAGTAACACACTCACCTCTAGTCTCACTAGACACTTTCACACACTACTGTGTGTACATAATCCCACAAAGACTGATTGTAATATATGACTGATATATGTATGTTTACAGGCCGTACACATAAATCACCCTACACCGTTTCCCAGCCAGCTGCTTAAATGTCTCTCTTTTGCACATGTACACTATTTGAGTCATCTACACAGTTGTGGAGTTTGTATTTTAGTTTATTTATAGGTAACCATTTGTATATATATATACACACAGCATCTGTATAGTCAAAGCTGACAGTAGGTTTATACTGTTTTACTTTGTGTTGTATAGGTCGTGTCCACACCTTATTTATGCCGTCACATAAAATATAACAGTCTGTTACCAATTTAGATGTGTTATTATGAAATCAAAGAACCAGTGAAGAACGCACTGTTTGCTAACACGAATTAATTAAAATACTCTGTGCTCATTTAACCGGTATATTTACAGTATGTTGAACGTAATACAGTTAAACAGGAGCATTGAAACATTAAAAACCTATTAAACAGTTGTTTCAATACAAACATAATTGATCAACATACTATTAAACTATTGAATTTTGGACACCTTAAAACACTTTTATTCAATCAAAACCTGTCCCAAAAGACAGACGGACAAATCTTCAACGATTACTGAGACGGACGAAGAATAATTATTTTGTCTTTTGCATAAACTCCGTCCGCCTCAGTAATCGTTGAAGATTTGGCCGCCTGTCTTTTGGGACAGGTTTTTGATTGAATAAAGTGTTTTAAGGTGTCCAAAATTCAATAGTTTAATAGTATTTGATAAATTATGTTTGTATTGAAACAACTGTTTAATAGGTTTTTAATGTTTCAATGCTCCTGTTTAACTGTATTACGTTCAACATACTGTAAATATACCGTTAAATGAGCACAGAGTATTATTTTAATTAATTCCGTGTTCGCAAACAGTACGCCTTCAGTGGTTCTTGTGTGATTTCACAATAAACACATCTAAATTGGTAACAGACTGTTATATTTTATATGAAAACGGCATAAAACGTTAAGTAACACACAATTGTGTAAGACACGACCCCGAAATATCACGTTAATGTCGCAAGTCAAGTGTATGTCACTATCTTGACATACACTGACATACGCCCTATCTTTTATTGTCATCCCGCCACATCTGTGGACATACAGCGGGACGAAATGTCGTACACGCTGGACCACGGTGCTACATGAATACAGATATACAACACAAAGTAAAACAGTATAAACCTACTGTCAGCTTTGACTATACAGATGCTGTGTGTATATATATATACAAATGGTTACCTATAAATAAACTAAAATACAAACCCACAACTGTGTAGATGACTCAAATAGTGTACATGTGCAAAAAGAGAGACATTTAAGCAGCTGGCTGGGAAACGTGTGTAGGGTGATTTATGTACGGGCCTGTAAACATACATATCAGTCATATATTACAATCAGTCTTTAGGATTATGTACACACATAGTGTGTGAAAGTGTCTAGTGCGACTAGAGGAGAGTGTGTTACTACAGGTGGCTTGTGCAGACCCACTCACCTGTGTGTAGCACCCTTTAAATTGTTTTCCTGCGATCATCCGCCTTTTACACACGTTTTGTGCACTATCGATTTTAAGAGCGCCTGATTTATCGCTCGCGGATTGTGTTTTAAAGTTAAGTCAAATCAATGATTTTATAAGACCTGTTAATTATTTCTACAGACGTGTAGATCTCGCAAAAATGGGGTTTGTAACATCGCCAGGCAAAAGAAGCGATACTTTGTAAAAAGCGTTGGTACGTAGTCTTTCTATATAGGGTATCCGAACGCACGATAACCAAAAGTCTGACGATTTAGAGATCTGTCAGATAGACCGCTTTTGTATATGTATGGATTCGTGGCAACCATGTTTGTAGTCCGATGTATATGTTGGTATTGTAGTTCGCTGACCTGAAAGGCCTGCAACATTTGTACGACAACGTTTGTATCTTTGTGGAAACGAAAATATTTGTTAAAATAATTGTTAAAAATGTATAAGAAGAACATGCTTATGGTAAACAGGCTTGACGTGTATGTCGAAATTGACCACCCGTCATTTCGTGAAATAGCGTAATCGATTTGGTTTGTGTGTGTGTGTGTGTGTGTGTGTGTGTGTGTGTGCGTGTGTTCTTGAAATCAAATCTTAAGAAAAAGTCAGTCAGTCAGTCCTGGAGAACGCAGGCGTTATACGCTTGTTTCACGACATGTTTCGTTGTGTTAGCCAACTCTGCGTGTCTTCATCTAACTGCACGTGTCCAGTATTTTAAACACTGTTAGGTCACACGATATTTTCTAGTTTCATCGTAGATTTTAAGTAGGACTTGTAGTTATTTGGTCGCTCGCACGTCCAGTGTTTTACTGCTGTACTATAACACATTTTCTCCCGTGGTCGCACTTAGTGTTAGAATGGTTCGAAATGGTTCCAGGCTTGTTTTAGAGCGTACACTCTGTCTGTCGATCTAGTTTTACACGTCATTGTATACATTTTCTACAGTTAAACAGCTCAATGAGCTCTTCCAGCATCTATAGATCCGTTGATGCATAAATTGAACACGTTATAGAGTTTCAGCTACAGCCGAATGATAAAACCAAGTTATGGATGTTGTTGCGCCGTGTGCTCGCAAGAGAGAGTTTGGTTGAAAAATGGTTAAAGGTGTGATTACAAACATCCCAAACTAAAAACATAACCCTATATTCATTTTGTTCGACATAATTAAAAGTCGTAAGAAAGTTTTAACGCTTTTAAAAAGTTTTATTGTGTTTTGACGAGAAATCAAATCTGACTTTAAAATGAATGATTCATTTGATAGAATCACTGAATTATGCGGTTATGTATTATAAATATTCGTGTACACACTGGTTACTGCATACATACCTATTCAAGAGAAAATGCACACGCCGATTGTTTTAATAAAATCTGAAGCTTTTAGTCTGTAGCTCTTCCTGTCATCAGTCTTTCACACATTTTATTTTCATTTGTCTCTGGACTCTGTTACACAAAACCGTTGAGTGTGGACATAATTCCTATGTGGAAGCTAAAAGATGACTTTTAGACTATTTTTACAGATGTTAAACATCTTAACAAAACTGTATAGGCGAGATATGTACAACAATGCAAATCACCTGACACACCAGTTTGATAAACCTTGTCGAATATTTGCATGTTTCTTACATCAGTTATTTTATCAAAGCTCAGTCGAATAAACCTATATAGATCGGTTGTTGTTTTATTTGAATGCAATAAAGCATGCTGCATTTAACTCCTTACGGTTAATAACGCAGTTTATTAAGCGAGAAAGAAAGTCTGTTGTAAAGATTAGTTAGGTTAGAGATTCGTGGTTTTAGGTTTTACATTTTGTTAGAATGATATTTGTTAAACAATAGTTATATCATTTTTAATCATACTTTTCGTCATCTTGTAGATATATTCAGCGTGATTCTAAGAAAGTTATTTATTTGTAAAAGTTTTGTATGAGACATCATAAAAGTCTAAGCGCTCGTGTGCGTATGTGTGTGCGTTTACACCTCTGCGCTTCCTCCAAAACTGTGTCATAAATTGATCCAACGGTGTTGCTTTTTATCGTCCTGACTAAAAACTTCACTGGCATCTCGTGCTGCGTGAAATGTGATATTGACACGACCGTCTTTAACGTTGCACTGCTTGAGATGAAATATCTGCATCTCGTGTGATGTAAAAAAAAATGTTTACATGCTGCACGTATTTCAAATGATAACAAGTCTTATGGCAAGAAAATCAGAGAGTTATTGATTTGGTTTCATTCCTGTTAAATATTTGTATGTGCATACCTGTGTTTTAGCTGTTATAACGTATCGTAAGATTGACAAAAAGCAAAGAGTAAATAAAGTAAAATGTGTTGTTAAACAAATAAAACAAACATTCCCCCAGAGGTTAGGACTTGTTTGTTTAAAAGTAAAACTAAACTATTTTTTTAAGTGAAAATATTTAGGTGAATGATGTTGAATTAAGACATGTAAAAGACTTATTAAAATTAACTTTAATGTTTTAAAAACAGTCATGGATTAAATCCTTTTAAATCTCAGTTTTGGTCCTCCTCGTCCGGATCTAGGGGATGGAGCGTAGGCGTGGTCTGCCTGGAACCGGATGTCTCACCATTCTGTGTTTGAAACGGACACGCACGGACTTCTCGCCGGTCGGGGGACTTTTTCTTTTGTTTAACTTTTACCTTCAGCTAAGTTATGATAGACTTATCTTTTGTCTCTGAGATTACCTTCTTTTTGGACAACGGCTGGATGCACGTTTGTTATTTTTCCTTGTTTCCCACCTTTTCTTGTGACAACTTCTGTCTTTTTAAATTGTGATATTACAAACTTCTGACAAACGTATCTTTTTAACGGCTTGATATTTATTTTATACCACAGTAAGTAAGGTTACTCTATATTATTTAATGTTAATATTGTCTTAGTTGTTTAAATAACCTGTCTTCATTTTTATTTGTTTTCTTACACCGTATTTTAGCTAATTTTAAACAACGCTTTCTGGAAAATAAAAACATTGCTTATTTTTACGTGTATATACGTCGCATTTTCTTTATATTAAAACTTGTTTAATATAAACCAAGTTAACCTTTTTTAGCTTATCCACATTCAAATCCTAGTTTTCTTTGTCTTTATTGTTTTCTATTAACTTATGCGGTTTGACTCTTATTTGGTTTACGTTGTCTATTTTTGTACTCTTTTATAAATGATATACTCTGACTTTCTTGTTTTGAAGTTTTTCCGTGACATTGTTGTGTATGAAAAAATAACTTTAATAAAAAACTTTGTTCCCCCGTTTAACACCGCATTTCAATGTCTCCAGGCACGCACTCTAACACCTTATATAACCCTAGAAGTCTTAAGCGTGTCAAAACATTTATAGTTTATATCAGATCGTACATTTTAAACGTTATAACGTTTGTAAGATTGACAAAACAACTAGTAAATAAAGTAACGTGTTGTTAAACTTTTAAAACTGAAATAATGTTCAGTGGATTTTTTTTTAGTAAACTATTCTATAAACAATCAACTTTTTGTTTTAAAATAACAGATGTTTGTGGGAGATGCCTTCACAGTTTTTCACAGCACAGACCCAGATACGCAGCTATGGGTGGGAGGGGAATTTCCTGATAACAGCGTCTTCAAAGGACAAAACCTACTGTCATGATAACATGATTTAAAATACAGCCTTCAAAAACAAAAACCTTATGTCAAAATCATCAAAAACATAAAAACCTGCTGTCAAAATCATCAAAAACATCAAAACCTGCTGTCAAAACATCAAAACCATCAAAACCAACTGTCAAAATCATCAAAAACATCAAAACCTGCTGTCATTTATTATACATCCTTCAAAAACAAAAACCACCTGTCAAAATCATCAAAACATCAAAACCTACTGTCAAAACATCAAAACCTGCTGTCAAAACCATCAAAACCACCTGTCAAAATCATCAAAACCTCCTGTCAAAAACATCAAAACCACCTGTCAAAAACATCAAAACCTACTGTCATTATAACATGATTGATTAAACAGGAAGTCCCGCCTATACAGGAAGTCCCGCCTATACAGGAAGTCCCGCCTATACAGGAAGTCCCGCCTTATACCGGAAGTCCCGCCTATACAGGAAGTCCCGCCTTATACAGGAAGTCCCGCCTTATACAGGAAGTCCCGCCTTATACAGGAAGTCCCGCCTATACAGGAAGTCCCGCCTACACCTACACCGGAAGTCCCGCCTACACCGGAAGTCCCGCCTTATACCGAAGTCCCGCCACACCGGAAGTCCCGCCTTATACCGGAAGTCCCGCCCCTATACCGGAAGCCCCGCCCCTCAATCAATCATTTTGACAGGTGGTGTAGTATACTTACTACTGGGGTGTGTAACAGTTTCCCTGTTACTCATGTACCAAAAGTCCTCTTAGAGCAGCACTGTCATTACTCACCTGAACAATAGAGGGCACTCTGTTAAAGAAATGCATAGAATTCACCTATTTGAGGTAGCAAAGAAGGAGAAATGACAGGAAGTTAATTCTCTGTTGTTTGAAGAAGCTTACCTCATGGTGGTTTGGGCCTTTGGACCCTGTTTGAGGAACTTTATAGTTCTAAGCTCATCCGTAAGTAACTGTTTAAGTTATTTTGCTTTAGTAACAATGTGGTTGTAGCACTTGGTTATGGTTTGTTTGTTTAAATGTTTGTCTACAGAGGGTTTCTGTTTTGAGCATGTATGGATTATTTGGTGGCTAAATAATCGGAGCAGTCTGGAACTAGGAGAACTGACTTACATCTACTGCTTAAAAGCAACGCTGGACGTCAAACATCTCTTTTCTGATTGAACTTTGCTGGGAATCATCTTGACATTCAAGTACTGTTATTTTTGCACTTCATGTTTCAACAAAGACTGAGCAAGGTCTAAGTGATGACAAGCCAATGACTATGTTTTGGAATACTGGATTGTTTTTTATGCTCTGGTCCTAACTGTTGAGCTCTCAATTGTTTGTGTCATATTGAATTTGCATGTTTCGGGTAATCATATTTAATACACTTGACTCATGAGTACGATTGGTCTGTTTGGTCCCTCATTTCATGTGACACTTGCACAAAAGATAAAGGTATAGGTGTTACAGTGTTCCTTTAACACCCCAAAAAAGCTCTGCTTCTTTAACGGTGAAAAAAATAATTTCCTTGGTTCTGCTTGTTTGCGACCCTATACTAATTTGAACTGCTCTTAGCTTTTTTGTAAATCAGACCCATCTGGTACACATCTACCAGTACACTGATTTTATATATCTGGAAATAAATGTACTTAATAAACTTACTTTGACTTCTTTTTCGTCAGGGCTAGCATCACAAACCTGCTGAATCTAATTAAAGGCACAATATGTAAGATTTTTTTGTTCAAATATACAAAAGCCACTAGAACAGTGTTATATATTTTGCTGACTTGTGTACATACATATCCCAAATGTTTAGAAGAATGTTTAAATCCAGAGAAATAAGCAATTTTAACCAGTGAAATGGACTGTGTCCATGGCCGTTTCTCAAACAGAAGCCTGCATCCTCCGGAGGTCGCATTTGTAGGCAGCACATGTCATAAAGAAGATCTTATTTTAGAATATTAATAGTAATAAATATGACCATTATTCTTAGTTAAGCTTAAATTGTTGTAATATGCTTATGACTCGGGAATTTAATGCTCAGTTAACTGAAATAAACCAGGCTTGATGACATATGCAGCCTACAAATGGGACCTCCGGAGGATGCAGCCTTCCGTTTGGACATGAAACGATCAGTTTGTGCGAGAAACTGAACAGTATTTATATAATATTTTTCCTCTAATACAGGCAATGTCCAACTCCCCTGAGCTCTCCTAATCCCATTATCAACATCCGGCGAGTGATGTGTAACGTGCACTAGCACATAGAGATATATATATATATATATATATATATATACATACATAGATCCTCATTAGTGACTGTTTCTATGGGCCGCGATACGTAAGGATCTATATCTAGATATATATTCTAGAGTACGTTATGCGTCATGTGCCGGATGTTTTGGATGAGCTCAGGGGAGTTGGACATTGTCACAAAATTACACCTTTCTGAAAGCTTGCAGCTTGAAATGTCCCCATGAAGAAATATGATGTTATCTGAGTGTTTCTTTGAACTGTCGCCCATTCTCCAGCAAGTTTCAGTTTGCCAGCGTGTTCTTCATTAAAATGTGATTGGAGGCGCTTTGGTCTTTGACTTCAGAGAGAGCTGAGCTGATTGATATTGTGGAAAGGAGGTATTAGTGTGATTAGAATTCCACCACTTAATAACCTCCATCATTTAAAATGGCACTCATGCAGAAATATGCTTAACTTCTGTCACATTGAGGTTAATGACAATTCATTTAAGCTAAGAAATCTGATTAAAATATAAATGATCAATTACATCATAAAAATGCCATGTCATTATTTTTAAGTGTGTGAAATCTAGTTGTTTATACTACCCAATTCTACTTGACTTGAGATGACCATAACCAACTAATCAAACAGACTAAGAAGGAAACATCTAAGAAGGAGTGTTCTGTTTATATTATGTATATATAACCACACACAGACAGTATATATTTATATTTTAGTCAGTATACAGTTTATATATACATAATAAACATACACCGTGCACACATACACTGAACAAAATTATAAACTTTTATAATTATTATAAACTCAAAATTATGTGAACAAAAACTTTTATTTTTAATGTGATTTAATCACGATTAATCAATTGACAGCACTAATTTAAATATTTCTCATGAGAGAAAGACTTGATTAATCTCATCTTAAGTTTCATAAGAGAATGGGACAAACTCCGTTAAGCGTCCTGAGCTATAAAAGAGTGACCTAAGAAAGAGCAAAACAAAATTTATCTGGGAAGACTCTCCTGCAGAAGCTTAACATGGCATATTTATAATACACATTTTCTCATAAACCCACGTGGTCATCATTGCCAGCAGCCATATGGACGCACTATCCCACCTGCAGGTAAAAATCAGGCCGTTTATCAACTTCGAACAGACCCCGCCTTTGGCTCTGGGAGTCTATATTTCTGCCTGCTTATCGTTTTTAAATTTGGCTCATGTAGTTCTATCTTTAAATGGGAAAACAAAAATGCTTTTTATCTGGGGCTGGAGTCAATTAAAAGATATAACACATTTAATGGGGAGAAACTCATTTATTGTAAACATTGTGTGGGAGAATGTGATTGCACAGCATCTGCTTCAGAATATCTTTGAAGCAATCTGTTGCAGCAGGCAGGGAGCAGTAGTTAATTGGGTTGTGTGGCAGGAAAAAAGACAGCTGATGTGATTCAAGTCCACTGTCAGGGAAACCTTGAATCACAGTATTATTTTTAGTCACCAGCTAAAAGTCAACAAAATGTGACTCAAATATGCCCCCTTTGTTTTCTTGATCTGCTCAACACCACTGATGTCACTTCTGTGGAACTATCTGTTTATAGTATAAAGGTTCATTGTTAATTATGTACTACGGTCAATAACAAATAAGGGTCCTCAATAAAGAATGGGGGGAAAAATTATTTAAAAATCTAGTTTAAAAGGAATATGCATGTCAAATTCTAGAAATGTGCTCTTTGTATTTATGTTGGCTACAAATAGTTTCAAGAAACCTTTACACCATTCCTGCGAAATATTTATATTCTCAAAATATAATGTGGTATAAACCATCAAATAGGGTTTGTTTACACCTTTTAACTATACACATCTTAATTATTATGTTCCAAAAGGTTTTAAAATACATTTTCCAAGGTAAAAATTATTTTACCAGCATTCCCCTGCAGAATATCATAAATTATTCATAAATATCATTTTTGTGGAGTTTGCACTACAATGACATTTAACAACCTAAACTAACCTTGCCTTGTCACAGAAAGGTCAAAAAAAATAATTTCTGCAGTACAAACTATATAGCAAATCTCAGCAGTTGTTATATAATAGGATTTTGTTTACTATTTTATTGCCTAGTCATTAATATATTAAATGTTGGATATATAGTAGATTGTTAGCATGGGTATATACAGAACACATACATAAATATGTACTAGATAGCAAATCCCATCTGCGTGATTATTTATATAATTGAAGAAATGTATTATACATCATAACTGCTTTATTGCTTGTACTTTTGCAAAATGCATTATTATTGCCCAGCTTTTATCTGCTAAATGTGATTATAAGGCATGCAGATGTATTATAAATATTGTGAAAAGTGATATAAATATATTTGATGCACTTTAATTTGACAGACGCATGTTCTTCAGATATCAATAAGCAGCGAAGAAGCTTAATAAGGCTTTTTTCCCTAGTACCCTAGTATTTTGACTTTAGGCTCCCACAAACATCCAAATTAATTTGAAGTATAATTATTTTTATTGAATTGATTTAAAAAATAAGTTAATAGACCCAGACAAAACAAAGGTAATTGACCCATTAATTAAAGATTTTCCGAATGCATTATGTTATGTGATTCATGCGACTACCAAGCACAAAAGTCAAATTTGTTATTTTTTCATTTATTAAAATCAGTCAGACAGCAAGTACAAACATGAATGTGACAATCACATTGCTTAAAAAGCAAACATTTTGTTAATGTATATCATTTTTTATTTTTTTCTTAAAAACAAACACTGCAGACAATAAGGAGCAAATGAAAGGAACAAAGCAACATACATAGTTACAGGCGTTAAAGACAAAGTGATGATATTAAACAACACAGAACAATCAGCTTCTACGACAGCAAAAATGTAAACTCCGTAACACGGGTGCAATGGACCACTGATTTCCCCACTGTGATTGGTAGGCAAAATAATATATCATTTTCAATAATATAAATATACTATCAGAATAATATATGCTGCTGAAAAGTGGGCTTAAAGAAATAGTTCACCCCAAAATGAAAAGTAGTTGAAAATATACTCACCCTCAGGCCATCCAAGATGAAGATGAATTTGAAGAAATGTAGAATTACATTTCCATCTATTTACTTCTTCCTGGATTTTTGTAAGAAACAAATCCATAATAAAGCTTCCTCCAGTGAAAAAGTTAATCCCCTGTTGTCCTCTCTCATCAAAATCTACCAGAATATTTGGTTAGAACTGTTTTTGCTTTCCTGATTCAGATGAGACAACTTTTTTTTTACTGAAGATGGTTTGAAGTTAAATTTATTACAAACACACATCTGTCATCTTCACAAGATGTTAATTGATGGACTAGATTTGTGTGGATTACTGGAGGATTATTGTGATGTTTTAATCAGCTGATTGGACTCTCATTCTGACGGCACCCATTCGCTACAGAGGATCCATTGGTGAGCAAGGGATATAATGCTACATTTCTCCAAATCGCTTTTGACGAAGAAACAAACTCATCTGCTCATCCTGAGGGAGAGTATATCTTCAATTTTGGGTAAACTATTACTTTAAAACAAACCTAAGACGGTTTGCTGGTCTTACCTGGTTTAAGCTGTCTCCCAGTCTGACCGTACAAATGTCCCTTTAAAACCAGCAAAGCAGACCCGCTTTTTCTTTCTTTTTTTTTTTTCTCAGCAGGGATATCAACAACACCATTTTAAACCATTTCATAACGTATACAATGTGACATGTGAAGCAGAACTGCTGATGTAGACAGATGCTCCATGGGTGTTTTTCATACAGCTATTGTAATTCCACAGAACAGCAGTGAAGTAGTGGTTGCGAGCTGTGAGCAGAGGCTTAGGTGGGAGCACAGTACATATGGCAATGCCATCTGTTCAATGAAGGGCATCAGTATATTCTGGGAGAAATTATTATGCAGGAAATCTATGCATTTGATAAAAAAAAACAAAAAAAAACTGAAGTGACGAGTTGTCTGAACTTTAGAAAGTTTGAGATGCACTACAGAATGTCAAGAATGCTGCCTACTGGCATTTAGCCTTGGGGATCTTACAGGACTTTCAGAATTACAGAAGAAAGAAGAAAATGGAAAAGAACAAAGATATGTTGTAATGAGGAGATTTGTGCTAGCTGGAGCTGATGGGGTATTAAATCTAATTTCCCCTCACAGTCCCAATGTTCATTTAGATTTTAATGAGAAGTGTAACCATTGTTCATAATCACTTCCACTTCTTAAATGCAAACACATCTGGAACCAACAGAGCAGCGAACCAACCAATAAAACAAAGGCATCATTAATACATGTCAATCTATACTGTAATGTCATTTTCCAACCTGGACTGTCAGAATTCTTAGTTAATCAGAGACAACATGTACAGTTTGCTTAATACTAACATTATCGGTCAAAAGTTTGGAATAATTATATATATATACAGAATTCTCATATGCTCACCAAAGCTGCATTTGTTTGATTACAAATGCAGTAAAACAGTAATATTGTTAACTATTATTACAATTTGAAATAACTATTTTCTAGTTTACTATATTTTAAAATGTGATGGTCAAGATGAAATTTCAGCATCATTACTCCAGTCACATGATCCTTCAGAAATCATTCTAATATGCTAATTTGGTGCTTAAAAACTATTATTATTATTGTTATTATCATAAGTTAAAAAAAGTTATTGTTGCTTAATATTTTTGTGGTAAACATGAAACACTACCCTTCAACCAACCATACATGTATTTCATATAAATTCATATTTTTATTCAACAGACACATTGAATTGTTTCAAAAGATAAATTTTTCCACATTAAAAAAAGGATGTTCATTTGAACTTTCTATTCATCAAAGAAGAATGCATAATGGTTCTCACAAAATACTAATCAGCAAACGCTGCTTTTAACATATAATAATGTAACGAGAACCATTATTAATAATTGAGCACCAATAAAAACTGACAATGATTAAGCACCAAATCATGATTTCTGAAGGAGCGTGTGACACCGAAGACTGGAGTATATGTATATATGTACATTAATATTTGAACAACTAAAATAAATAGAAAACAGTAGTTTTTAATGATAATAATATTTAACAATATTATTGTTTTATTGCATTATTATTAAAAAACAGAGCCTTGGTCAGCAAAAGCACCTTAAAAAAACATAACAAATCTTAATGATTCCATACGTTAGTATCTTGTATATTGTACAACACACATTTTTTTAAGAATTGCTCACCCTAAAATAACAAATCTGTCATTATTTCACCATGTTATTCCAAAGCCCTTTGCTTTGTTTTTTTTCAGTGGAACACATAAAGATAAATTACGATCTAAAAGATAAAAATAATCTTTATGCATCTCAATCAATCAATAAAATAAAAAAATGTAAAATAAATAATTCAGAATCAATCTCCTTGAATGCTATGATGATATTCACACAATCTCTGACAGCATGAAGACAGGAAATGACAAGACAAAGTAATTAATGTACACCTAAATTCCTAGTAAAAACTGTTTTATCAATGAAGGTGAACCAAAAAGCTGCTCTCTATTTGATTGTGCACTGCTGATAATCACAGACTAAAATACAACAGACTGACCTGTAAACAAACGTAATAAATACACTGACATTATATATCAGAGGACTATGCCTAAACAGTTTGAATCCATCAGTTTTGCAATGAGGAACAGACATATTTTGTACACACCACACAATTGTTAACATCACAAGCCTTTTACAGATCAACATTGTGAAGGCAAGCTTCATAACATGCTCAAAATCACAACACAGGATAATACAGTGCTTTGCAAAGGTTTTCTGACCCTTAAATTATTTTCTAATTATACTGAGGTACAAACCAAGTTTAACTAAAATGTGTTTTACATTTTTAATAGTGGTGGGCCGTTATCGGCGTTAACGTGCTGCGTTAACGTGAGACTCTTATCGGCGATAAAAAAAATATCGCCGTTAATCTATTCTCAAATTTGGGTTGGGAGCTGGGTCTATGCAAGCTATGATGACTTTCACCCTGATATTTTAGCGCGGATGTATACCTAGCGAATTGCACTGTAGGGGCGAGAACGAGTCTTGAACTAGAGGCTCGCAGTCCGTGATGGACAGATTGTTAACGGCTGGTCTGTGTGGTAATACAATCGGGCAGGACATCCAAACACTCACCTATCATTCATCAACCTCAAATATGGCTTTTCATCTGAAAGATGTATGTAGTAGCAACTTTACATGGCCGCTCAATATGATGTTAACCTAGAGAAATGTGCGCTATTGAAGTGTTTGTGTGGAAGCGCTTTGCTGCAAGACAGGCTCGTGCGCTCACTTGCTCTTAAAATCTCCGTCATTTTTGGTCATACAGATAAAAGTAGCCTAATACATCTTTCGAATCTGTAAAGACTCTACGTTTATTTGTGTGCACTCAGAATAACAACGAAACGTTGCGCTTTTAAGCAAACAGGATGCGCTTTAGGTCTCATGTGAACTTGAGAATTCACCCTCTGCTTCGAACCTGTGTGTATGCCTAACGTTACTGTGAAATGACCACATCAGACGTGACGTGCTAACATGGATGCAGCTATGAAGCCGCCGGGTTTGCTTCAGGGAACATTTATTTTTAAGAAGCTTCCCAATGGAAACTGTAAACAGTTCATCACGACCTCTTATGTAGGCCTACAGTTCAAAATTCATGTTTAACTGAATAAACAGTTAGTAAACACAAGTACATCTTATTGAACATAGTTTATTTTCATCACCAATTATCATAGTAGAACACAGGGGCGTAGCCACGGGTGTGCCAGGGTGTGCCGGTGCCACCCACAGTGGCAGCTGGCACACCTAAAAACAGATGCAGAATAATTATTTTTTTAATCGTAATAAACATGGGCAGCGCAAAGGAGGGGCTAGCAGATGCTTCAGCACCCCCAAGAAAGACCAAAGCACTGTCATTGCACCCATAAGAAATGAAATAAATTAAAAACATTTTACTTATTATTACGCATTCATAACTCTGCATTGCAATATAACGTGACGTGATTAGCAGGCGCACTTTTCGAATTGACAGCATTTTATTAAAAAAACTGATCGGTTCCTTGTGCCAAGAAGGCCTGTCCCCGACTAAAGATTTCCCTAGTCACACATAAATTGATTAATATAATAACTTAGGCTACTAACTATCCTTTAATATATAGGCGTATAGCCTATTCCGCGCCCAAGCGCATGTCTAAAGCGTGCAACGGTAAAAGTAGGCTAATGATTATGAATGTTGGGGGAAAGGCAAAATAAAACATTTGAATTATTCGTTAATAAACTAGTGATTTCTTCTCAGTCAGTGTCGGCTGAAAATGTAAAGTTGCAGAATGCGACGCTGACTTTAATAAAGAAATGCACCTTTTCATTCCGACTACGTAATTAAAGATTGGTATTTTTTGGTTCGTTCGTTCGTTTAATAAAGTATTCGGTTCATTGCTGTGACGCGCTCCATTTCACGGAGACTGCATGAGACGGCAGAAAGCACATCTTGTTTCTCTATTGTTTCTCTGTGTAGCCTACATAAATAAAAGCATATATATATATATATATATATATATATGAACTGGCTGTTGAATTTTGTATTTTTGAAAGTTCAATAATAATATAAAAAAACTTGCCGGACGGATTCATTACCCCGCTTTGTTCCGGGACCTCACAATTTACAGATCAAGCAGTGCTTATAATATTTGTTAATTTAAAATGTAATTACAATTTTAAATTATTTTCAAAAATAAATAAATAATAATAACATAATTGAGGCATTCAAGGCCAGACCACGCCGTCTCGCCCTTTGAGCAGCTAACAGGCACCATTAAATGTACTGTGCTATGTTGTTGGCGATCCTGAATGTAATGTATAAACAATATTTTACTGCTTTCTCTAATGTGTCTTGAAAGACATCTATTCAAGATAGTTTATTCCACCAAAAGTAATTTCAAAGGAACATTATATGTAGGCCCATACAGTTTAAGTCGCCATTGCAGGATGTTAATGATTTAATAAAAGGAGGGATTATTTAAAAGCATTTTGTTTTTATTTAGTACAGCAGCTACAGCTGTTTTTACATAATATATTTTTACATAGCCTTAGTCACTGAAGTCAATGATTATTCTTTGATAAAGTAAATGTGCTTTGCTCACTGTATAATTTGTTCGTTGTTTGAATAACCGTGGAAATGCGGTGTTATAATTAGAAACTTAAAATGTATTTTTATTAAACCTGTGATCATCAGGTTAAATAGGAGTTTAGTCTTATTAAAATATGTGACATAAATTGTACTTGCCTAAAAGGGGTTTATGATGTGTGTAGTTAATGATCAGGCTACAATGAGCGCGTTTGACTAGAGCGCAGTTAAAGAGCTGTTGTAGGTTATACTGTATGTGATTGTCGGTGACCCTCTTGAGCGAGAAAAATGGAAAAACACAACAACAACAAAAATATAGCTGCAAGCAGCGATAACCAGGGTTCAAGAATTTGAAGGCCTGAGGTGGTATGCTTTTAGGGTCTAGGCCAACAGCTGGATGCATAGCTGACAGTGAAACTCATCGAAAATGGACAATAGGCTCACAGAAACACACACACACACACACACACACACACAAATAGAAATGAAATGGTTAAACTATCATATTAATAATCATTAAGCTTGCTTACACAGATACACACACAGACACACTCATATACATGCACACATATTTTGTTGCAGATATAGATATTTGAAATAAATGACAGGTGACAATACTCTTTGCAAGTCTTCTCTTTTAAGAGTTTATATCATGGATCTCAACCCTGCTCCTGGAGAGCTACCATCCTGCAGATTTCAGTTCCAACCCTGCTCCAACACACCTGTCTGAAATTAACAAGTAGCCTTGAAGACTGTGATTAGCTGGTTCAGGTGTGTTTGATTGGGGTTGGAGCTGAAATCTGTAGGACGGTAGCTCTCCAGGAGCAGGGTTGGAGACCCCTGGTAGGCCAACATAAAATGCAGGGCTGACAATAGAACACATTCACAATGGAGAATTCATTAAAACTGTCTCTCTCTCTCTGTCACATACACACACACACACAAACACGCAGAAATGAAAGGTTTAATAATACTAAATATACAGCACGCATGCTAACACACACACACACACTCACTTTGTTGCAGATATAAAATAGTGATTTTCAAAGACATCCAAAATGGAGAATAGGTTAACAGACACATGTAGCCTACACAAAAATGAAATGGTTAAACTAACATATTAATACCCAATAAGCATGCGTGTTTTTTTTTTTTTGCGCATTAATCTGACAATAAATGTGGCACACCCAGTTTTTCTGATGCACACCCAGAGTCTCCTTTCTGGCTACACTCCTGGTAGAACAGCTTTCTCAAGCAGTTTGTGATGCATTTTGGAAACAGGAGATGAGCCCCTGGTCTAATGCGCCACCTGGCTTGAGAAACCCGTTCTCAAAGACTTACTTTTAGTCATTATTTGGGTAGCACACATATTCTGAATGCCTTCGGCAGAATTCAAATGAGCCATTTTAATCTAGATTAATCTAGATTAATTCCAAAATTAATCTAGATTAATCTAGATTAAAAAAATTAATCTATGCCCACCCCTAATTTTTAATAAAAATTGTGTATTCAGTCTATGCATCTGAGTATATTATAAAGCTAGCATTGAAGCAATGGCAGCTGCAAAGCTGGCTCTATAAATGTATTTTGTGGTATGTACCAGCTTTTCACAGCTGTATTAAGGTGTAATTTTGTCCCATTTTCTCCAGACAGATTGATATTTCAGGTAAGCCAGTGACTCTTACGCACTGATGATTTTTAAATTGCGCCAGAGATTCACAATTGGACAGATCATGGCTTTAACGGTGCCATTGTAGGAAATTCACCTCTTAGACCACTCTATTGTTAAACCGGCCTTATGCGTGGGATCATTTTCAAGCTAAAAGAAATCATCCATTCTTCCTTCTTTTTAACAAGATGCCAAGTCCTTGCGTTTGAAAAGCATCCCCACAGCGGGATGCTATCATGACTTTACTTCATTGTAAGTGTGAGGGGTTTATTTTATATATGGGTTTTTTAAATGTATATTTTTTTGTACTGCCTTATACAGGACAATTTGAAAATATTGTAACAACATCGTTATGTCCTTATGTTTAAATAGTCACAATATTTTATTATTTTAATGTGAAATGCTGAAGTAATTTGTACTATTGTGATATATATATATATAGCCTCCTTATCTATGTATTAGTTCTCGCTTAATCGTAATGCACTTTACAATTTTTCTTTCTGTATTATCCATCAGAATAACAATCTGAATGATCTCTAGTTTTTTGTTTCAGAAAATCTGGAAGTCATTTCAAAGAGTCACAGTTAGAGGCCAATTGAGTCCTTGTTAGTGGGATTGTCACTTTTGGAAAACACTGTATATTTGACTCTTAGTAAATTGCACTAACAATGGAGGGAAACATTCAGCAAATCATCACCATAGAGGAAAAAAACTAACAAAAGACAGACACTTCTGATTACAGTGAATGGCCAAAACCTTAAATGTGTGAGGACATAAAAAAAAGACAAGACAAGACACAGCAATGCAGCAAAAATACACTAACTACACTAAAAGATCAAACCAATTAAAAAAGGACACTTTATGCTGCAAAGAAAAAGGGATAAAGTGTACACCTTAAGCTCGCACCCTTTTAAAAGGCTCAAGAAAAGCACTTACTGTACAACATTTGAAAAAAGACACAAACTAACAGGACAAGCTCAATGCAAAAGCAAGTATTGTGTATTTCACAAACAAAAAGAATGCAAAATATGCTGAATTTTGACTCAGTCAGGCTTCTGGGTGACAAGTCAACATTCACTTGCTTGTGCTGAAGCGCTAAAGCTGCTGCAGATCTGTGGAAAGGCATCGACTGCATCAAGCAGATCATGAGATTGAGCTAAGAGAGCTCTCCTTTGTACGTCTGATATACAAAACATGGCCATAAGCATGTGGACACCCACTTAAAGTTAACATGTGTTGCTAATTCAGCTGCACAATTTTTTTGAAGAATGGATCCTTTTTCTGTTCTAGTCTCTGTGTACAAAGAAAGGTTGATGGAAAAACCTGAGTGACTTCCACAAAGCGTGATACAAATACCACTGAATACCACTGTACTTGATTTGGAAAGCTGAGTGAGCCAGACCTCATCACCTAACATCAGCACCTGACCGCACAGATGCTCCTGCGTCTCAATAGAAGCAAATCCCTGCATCTATATTCTAACATCTGCTGGAAAGACTGCCCAGAGTGGAAGCTGTTGTAGCGGCAAAGGAAGAACCAACGCCTGATTAATGCCAATGGCTTTAAAACAAGCACATATGGTGTGATGTTCAAGTGTACTGCAGTATTTTCGTCTTGTTTTCAATTTAAAATATCTGTACACAAGATACACTATAGCTCAAAAGTTTGGGGATGGTAAGATCTTTGAAAAAAAGGATCTTATGCTCACACATTACATTTGTTTGAATAAAAATACAGTAAACAGTAATATTGTGAAATATTATTACCATTTAAAAATAATTGATGACTAATTTTACTATAATTAAACATTTATTTCTGTGATGGCGAAGCTGAATTTAGTGTCATATGATCCTTCAGAAATCATTCTAATATGCTACTTAATAAACATTTCCTATTATCAATGTTGAAAACAGTTGTGCTGCTTAATATTTTTGTGTAAACCATGATAACTTTTGTTCTGAACAAAAGCGTTTTAAATCTTATACTGAATAAATATTTGCTGAATAAAAGTATTAATTTCTATAAAAAAATTATCTAATTGAGCCCAAACATTTGGACAGTGGTGTAAATTTGCTAAATAATAATAATAATAATTATTGATATTGTTGTAAACATAATTTTTTATATAAACCATTTTTTAGCTTGCTTCATGTGTAAATATAACAATGTTTAGTGGGGTTTATGCTTAACACAAGAAAAAAGAGCAAAAAAAATGAAAATAAGCAAAATATGAAAATAATTACATAACACTATTTAGTGTCCCAAATAAATGCTAAACAAAAATATTTTTGCATTGTCCACATACTTTTGTTCATAATGCGTGTATATCATGAGAACATCAAGTATGACTGAGGCATGACCAACAGAAGCTAAAGTCAAAAATACATTGAAAAGTGAAAGTGCCATTTCTTGACCAGCTCTGGTATATGTCACATGGTGAACAAAATCAATACAGAGGCCAGGAAATGACGATCCTGGGTCAGCACTCAGAGAAATTGAGCTGACATCAATTGTTTTAATGAACCGGTTGGCCAGAGGAGTGAACAGCATCACATCAAAGTGCTCCAGCACTGGCGCCTGCTTCCCATTCTGTGTATCAGTCTCATATTCTCATGCCGTATATAATTCTCTCTTCACACAGCAAGTGCATCCATCTTTTTCTCCAGGGATAAACTGTGATGGTGCTCACACGTTGTCGCAGTGCTGGTCAAACATGCACACAGTGGTGCATTAGAAGAGAAAGGCTGTTCGGGCTGAGCTGCCAGATGATGTCTGAATCACAAGCTGATACGAAAACTTATGTACAGTATCGAAGATGATGAATGTTCTTGATATACAAGCAAAAAGAGTGCATGCTTTGTTTGATGAAAAAAAAAACTATGAAGGGCAGTGGATGTCTCGAAGCAGTAGGGGAGCCACAAGGGTGCTGCATTGTCTGCTGGTTTACATGATGCTACGACACTTAGCTACAGTAGCTGATCAAATTAACCTGCTGATCTGACAACAGAGACAGCATAGCTTCATCGCATGGGAATTCAGGATACTGACAGGTGGTGGACAGGAGTGTCATTTTTAAATATGCAAATAAGGCATAATAATGAAAGATTGGTTGCTTCGCACAGTCAACATATGCAACACTTCCTACAGGCACAGTCTTGACATCTGAATTCACTCATTCTGAACCGTTCCTCAAGTCTTTTGTCGCCAGCAGACCTAGATATCGTAAGCAATGCTGTGTTATCGTCATGGCACGTAACTACAGAATATCGCTTTGTATTCTACAATCTCAGATCAACAAATGAATATGTATTCTTTTGTTCAGGGAATAAATACAAAATGGGGAAAAATAAGTTCCTGAATGACCTATTAACCTGCTGAAAGGATATTTTCAATGTTACGTTTCCAAAGGAATGTCAGCGGTGTAGTGATTTTTATTATACAATTTTGGGATAATGGTTTTTGTAGTTTCCTTTTTTTTATGAAAGTAAAAGGTTTGACAGTGACTGCTTTCCTAAGATCTGTTTCAGTCCAATGCTTGCCTATGAGACAAGAATAACCATATTATAATTAAAACAAACATAAAATAATAATATATTAAACTAGGGCTGGAAGATATATCAAATTTTCACAATTATTTTGCAGGAAATAAGCAACAAAAAGATAATGTTATTTTCATTTGGCTGTTAAGTTTCCTAAAGTCTGTGTCAAATTGGAATATGAGAATAATGTTTAATAATGAGAATAATGTTTATACAGAAACGTTTTATCTGATTTAATAGCATTACTAAAGTCTAAACTGTGTTAGGGTTTGTAAGTTCAATTAATTTTAGTTAATTAGTTAATTCAAAATTCTGATTCAGCTATCTTTTTGCACAGAATGTACAGTTTTTTGTACATTTTGCAAATAAAAAATAAATAAAAAACTAGGTATATTGGTTTAGATTCATTTAATTTGCATTAATCATTTGAATTTAATTTGCTACAATGGCTGTTTACAAACACAATATACTGTTTGTAAAAATACAACCCAAAATCTGGAAATGTTTGAATAAAATTAAAACTAAAAGAATTTAAAATCACACGAGCCAATATTTTATTCACAATAGAGCATAGATAACATAACAAATGTTTAAACTGAGAAATTGTATACTTGTATCTACTAAATGAGCTAATTTCAAAATTGTTGCCCACTTCAGGTCTCAAAATAGTTGGCACGGGGGCAACAAAGGGCTGAAAAAGCAAGAACTTTTGAAAAGATTCAGCTGGGAGAACATCTAGCAACTAATTAAGTTAATTGACATCAGGTCTGTCACATGATTAGCTATGAAAGGGATGCCTTAGTAGAGTCTCTCAGAAGTAAAGATGGGCAGAGGCTCTCCAATCTGTAAAAGAGTGCGTACAAATATTGTGGAATACTTAAAAATGTTTTAAAAAAACTTTATAAATGTTCCTCAATGTCAAATTGCAAAGGCTTTGCAAATCTCATCATCTAGGGTGCATAACATCATCAAAAGATTAAGAGAAACTGGAGAAATCTCTGTGCGTAAGGAACAAGGCCGAAGACCTTTGTTGGATGCCCGTGGTCTTCAGGGCCCCTTTAGATGACACTGCATCACTCATCAGCATGATTCTGTCATTGACATTACTAAATGGGCCCAAGAATACTTCCAGAAACCACTGTCGGTAAACACAATCCGCCGTGCCATCTGCAGATGCCAACTAAAGCTCTATCATGCAAAAAGGAAGCCATATGTGAACATGGTCCAGAAGTGCCGTCATGTCCTGTGGGGTTTAAAGTGGAAAAGTGTTCTGTGGTCAGACGAGTCCAAATTAGACATTCTTGTTGGAAAACATGGATGCCATGTCCTCTGGGCTAAAGAGGAGGGAGACCTTCCAGCGTGTTATCAGTGTTCAGTTCAAAAGCCAGCATCTCCGATGGTATGGGGGTGCATAAGTGCATATGGTATGGGCAGCTTGCATGTTTTGGAAAGCACTATGAATGCTGAAAGGTTTATAAAGGTTTTAGAGCAACATATGCTCCCCTCCAGACGACGTCTATTTCAAGAAAGGTTTTGTGTGTTTCAGCAGGACAATGCAAAACCACATACTGCAGCTATCACAACAGCATGGCTTCGTAGTAGAAGAGTCCAGGTGCTGAATTGGCCTGCCTGCAGTCCAGATCTTTCATCAATAGAGAATATTTGGCGCATCATTAAATGACAATTACGTCAAAAACACCCATGAACTCTTCAGCAGCTGGAAACCTATATAAGGCAAGAATGGGACCAAATTCCAACACCAAAACTCCAGAAATAACCTCGATGCCCAGACGTCTTCAAACTGTTTTGAAAAGAGGAGATGCTACACCATGGTAAACACGCCCCCGTCCCAACTATTTTAAGACCTGTAGCAGGCGTCAAATTTTCCAATTGTAATATTTTTCAGTTTAAACATTTGTTATTTTATCTATGTTCAATTGTGAATAAAATATTGGGTGATTTGAAATTCTTTTAGTTTTCATTTTATTCAAATTCCAAAAACGTCCCAACATTTCCGGAATTTGGGTTGTAACGCTTCAGATCAATAATAATAATGTTTAAGTATCATTATTCCTTGGGTTTATGTAGGATAAAAAAAATCCTGTACTTTACTTCTTTGCATTAATCCTTTTAAATCTAAGGGGCTACAATGGATGTTTAGTTGAAATCTTTTATAAGTAAAAAAAGCAGTCTAAAAATAGGGTAGTTAAACTTGTAAAAATACTCTTTAAACTTTGCACTTTTTCATTTCACTTTCTTTGTGTCTTTAAATGAAAAAAAATGCAAGCCCCATTTAAGAGCAAATATATAAATAAAAATGTATAGAAAATACAATCAAAAAGCTAAAAATTTCGAAATACAGCATAACTTTATAATTAATTTGGTATATCGGCCAGCCCTAAAGTGAGCCCATTTAAAGTAATGAAAGCTAAAATAAGGATGTGACATTCTTTGTAGATCTCTTCTGCAACACATGTGCCTCTGGAAAACATTCACTATTTGTGAGTGAATATGAGAACATAACTCATATTCAGTTTATATGAGAATAAAATGAGAACATGCAAAATCCACTATTTGATCGCACCAGGATCAGCACGAGTTTCATTAGAAACCTCTCCTCATGGTCACGATGGGATACTTACTTCACTCAGACAACTGCCTTGATTTGAAATCTAATTTTGAATGATTTGTTTAGCCAATGCATGGCACGAGTATTACTTTACAATGCAGGAGGGATGAGCCAACAGAGCTGTAGTATCAAGGGATATTCTGAACGAATGGGAGTTTTTGTCATGACAGCTGCCACTCCGGGCTGAAAAACTTGATGGGGTGCGTCTTAGCCCACTTTGCAAAAACAGTCTTCTCTGTGATGAACCGGTGGCCACCATAAGGGGCGCTCTCGTGCAAGAGGTATTCGGCACATTCGTCACGACTTCCTGCTTCATAGTAGTGGTACGGCACCTTCCTGTAGCCTTCTGATCTAAAATTTTAAAATAAATGAATGTTACTTTGTTATTCCATCACAATAAATCATACTATAAGGTGCCATTTTCAGTATATTTTAAACGCCATTTGCAATTTATTTCATTTACGCATCACATATTTCTGCGTGAAACCAAAAGAAAAAAAAAACACAGGAAAACAGAAAAACACAGATGTTTTTATCTTGGTAATGCAGTGATGAATTGTGCACAATAAAGACCAGGAAGCCTGCAGCAGTTTTGATGTTGTTGGAGCTTTAACCCATTGCTACTTTTTATTCAAAGATTGAGTGCTCTGAGTCCGTAAGGAGCATTCCTGTGGAGAAATGGAAGCTCAGAAGGCAGTTTTTCCCCTCACAAATAGATTCAATTTTTCTCTCCCAGTAGCACCTGTTGAATTTTAATTACAAGAGATCCAGCGAGGTCAATTGCAACAACAGCTCAGCACATTATGCTAAAATAGATACTTCCCAGCTGAACTGCCTTTCATCAAAATGACTTTGTTGTAGCCACTGTTTTCTCATTTGCCAGTCTTTACAGGTGACTGGGAGTTGCTGTGAAATGAAAATTGCTCATTGTTTTGAAAGGGAGAGCAGAATGAATAAATGGCTGGGAAAACAGATTATAATAGCTACTTTACAAATACGCTAATCACATCATTGCATGCATCTCTTATGTCTAATCTGCAGCGGAGGGGGGGCATGAGGTTGTTAAGGACACTATCATTAAAATGGAACCATGGTGTGAAATTCATGGTAAAGGGGTTTATATGCTGCCAGTAAACTATTAATATGCAGTGTCAGGAGACATGCATAGAGAACCAGACAACAAACGACTACTTTTAGCTCATTTTTAAAGTAAAACTTTAAAAAAGTTATTTTCCTTTCCTAATTAAAAAATACTAGTAAATAAATCAATAATACAATTGAAAAGAGTGCTTCAAACATAATCAGCTAAATATTAGCCACATGACCAGCTGAATACTTGTTGCTTAACTCCCAATTGAAATTTACTTTCACTTAAATTAATCATGATTCTTAATTAATCTTAATACTGTTAATTTAATTTATCTGGAATACATTTATTTTACAGCATGGTCTATCTAAATATTTGATTCTGGTTGTTAAAATGTAGATCAAATAACTATAGAAATTAACCAAATTAACAGTTATTTTTACGCGTTCAGTATGGTCAGTGGTAGACATTAATGAAGACTGATTGTGGGCGCCTAAATATTTTAGGCTGTAAGGACCTTTGAAATCATATGTATATGGACATGTGACATATGGATATGTAATGTGGTCAAGACCTGCCTGGAACAACTTTAGCCATGTGAAAATAATTACACACCTTAGAACATTCCTTCAACCAATCAGATTCAAGCATTCAACATCCCCGTAGTACAAAAATGGTTAATGCACACCTAGCTGTGGATTATGCCTTACATAGCTATAGAGTATTTCTACAATGACAAGGTAACTGAAAACGGATGGTTTTGTGTTTTTTGATGCTACATCCACACTACTAGGTTTCAGTATTACATAGCGGTAAACAAACAAAGGCTGCTTCGAAATTGTTATTACTTTGAAGTTATTACTTTGTGACTTCGTTAAAAAAGTACCTTCTATACATAAATGCATGTGTTGTATGAATTGACATACATACATACTACATTTGGCATGGTGCCATTATCATGTGACCTAAAGTTTACTGTCATATTGTTTCCCATGGCTGGTTTTTAGGCCTTTAGTTTATTCAACCTGGTTTTCCTGTGTTATGTTCCTGTTTCCTTTGTTCCCGATTCTCATTTGTTGCTAATTATGTTAAATATAATACCTGTTTATTATATAATACCCTTGCTATAATATAGTATATTGTTTATTATATAATACCCTTGTTGTCATCCTCATCAAATGTGCATTAGAACCAGAAGTAGTAGGTCATCTACGAAGTTTTCAGCTACTGTTTTATGAATACTGTGAATATTACTCTTTTCACATACTGTTTTTTTTACATACTTTATAGTATGCAGTTTTGGATGCAGCCAAAAACCACTCCTTATATTTAATTTTGTAGCCTGTGCCCTCCGATGGTCACATTTGTTGGCTGCGTGCTTCATCCAAGAAGTGTCAAATTATTATTGTAAAACAAACTGTTATTCATCTTGAGGTATAAATTATTGTAATTTTTTCCTTAATTTGAAATGTAATGGTTACATTTCTAAAATGAGACAGTTTTAATTATGTATGCGACAGACAAATGCATCCTCCGGAGGACACGGCTTTCATAATGAGATGCTGAGTACACCTTCAAATTAATGAACCGAATATAAAATAAATACCTGATCACTAAATGGAACTGAATTTAGCGCTATCATGCAGCATATCATACCACTATCGTGTTCAGACATTTTTTTTGGTGTTCAATGTATGCTAAAACATATTGCAACACAACCTGGTCGAAAATGATAACTACTGAAGAATTTTGAAGCAAAGATATTTGCATGTACGTCTGTATTATGGCAGGGTGGACATCTCCCACAATGTTTAAAGAAGCCCACAGCACTGCATCACTGTATCAGCTCGGCTGTCCTATTTCACTCTGGAAACAGGTGAAGCTTCTTTAAAGCCCATTGTCAAGTGATAGATTGCATGTCAGTCTTACTTGCAGTACGTGTCATTGATCATGCCGTAGACTCGGATCTCCTTGCACATGTCCATGGCCAGAATGAGTGTGAACCAACCGGTGCTGAGATACGACCCCGACTGAATCCTGCCGACATAAAATCATCATGTCATTTCAACACGCATTTGAGTGGTTATTTTCAAATAATCTAAAATATAGCTCCTAAAATACTGTAATATCTTTTTCAAAAGATAAATAAAGCACCTGTGTGTAGAACATAAACCACGTGAATCTTACAGTGAGGGTGACTTATAGTGAAGACCAACAACATAGAAGCTGCAAGCATCTCTCTTCACAGGTAAGAAATAGTCAGTTTGTGTGAAATTCTCAAAATCAGAAATAAGTTGACGTACCATCACACTTTAATGTGCTCCCTTGACTTGAATAAAAAGCACATCTACAGACTCAGTACCTCCATCACACAGTCTTGATGCTTATATTCCCTGCAACTCGAGCCTGTGAAACACTCCCCCGCAGGGCTCAGGAAAATGGTCAATCATCAAGACATATTAGAGCACGTGGTCATTTAGAGAAGCTATTGGCACCTGTGGAAAAATCCATTTCCCAGGCGCTTTGTAAAGAACACAGATTTCATCAGAAAGAGCAGACCTGCTTTCAAAGTAAAGGCATTAATTCCCAGCCATCAGCCTTCCTCTGCTCTGTGCAGCTTTAAATTGCATTTCATACAGTTTCTGAGACAATGTTCAACTGAACACAACACCCCTTAACGGCTTCTCTGGTAGCTGGAAAAACCTAAAGGGATACAATTCAGTCATTATTTGCTTCAAACTCATTTGCAGTTTTTTTGTGTGTGTGGTGCACAAAAGAAGACGTTTTAAAGAATGTTCATGCATCTTTTGAAAACCTCAAGCAAATTCAATAAAGAAAAACATCACAAAAATTGTGCTTACAATCTGTGCTATATTCCATGGATTCAGAAGCAATAAAACAACTTTGTGTGATGAACAGGCTGAGGTTTAAAGGAATACTTCACCTAAAAAAGAAAATATGCTGTTAATTTAAGTACATGGGGCAAGACACTGGAATACATGTTCAAATAAACACTATTTGGAATATATAGCCACAAGCCAACATTATACAATGTCACTAGTGTGATAGAATTGCTTTACCAGCCTTGTGGAAATGGAGAAGCACTGCTATTCTTTACCTAATTGATTTATCTAAACAGCTCATTTTTAATGGTGTGTCTGCTGACTAATACAGCTGAACAGTGCTTCCCTAAGATGTTTTAAACTATTTCTTCCCTTGGGATGAGTTTTTAATTTAGCCAGAGGAGAATGGTAGAGTTGCCTAGCGCTCTTTGGCTGCGCCAATTTATCTTTGTGAGGGAACTAAGTATGGCCATTATTACCTGACACTTTAAAGAAGACAGACAGTTCCTCCAAGCTAAGGTTGTGTTTACTTTCATTTCGGCAAGATCTATTAATAACCCTGAAGCTGTCAGCAGGTTGCTAGTAAATGATAGGCCTGTAGTAAGTGCACCAGCTCCTGTTCTTAAGTGGTTTTATCTGGTCAGCACAACTTCAATTATTTAACGGCAGCTAATGCTGTAAACTCAGGGACATTTTTTCTCTCATGTCTTCAATTTTAGGGGCGTCAATAAAAGGTTTGTATTCACATTTCATGATGCTTCAATTAGAATATGCCGGATGAAGAATTCTAGGTAATGATGACTAACATTGAATGTTATTCCTCATACAATAAAATTGTGTGACTTTATAAAGCAAAAAGTCCCAAAATGCTGTGGTTTACAGTGAATTCAGGACAGGTAACGGGCGTTGTTATAGGCACAATGCAGATCTGCATGAACAGGTTTTGTCTTTTTGCCAAGTTAAAACAATATTTATATAGAATATAAGTATATTTTTTCTAAAATACTTTAGAATTTTACAATTCTGCCAGCCAAAATACACTGGCATTAAGAGACAAAAAAAGAGTCTTAATATTTAATACTGTGGCGTGTTGCTTCTTGAATAATAGTTTTCTTTCAAAGATTTATTTTCAATCTATTTATCTATTTTAATCTGAAAATGAGGGATAGTCCACCCAGAAAATGTACAATAAAAAAATACATTTGGAACACAAAAGAAACATTTTGAAGACTGTTACAGTGTTTTTGTCTATACAATGAAAGCCTGCGGGATCCAGTGTTGTTTTTCAGCCCACTGAATATTATTGCATGGACAAAAACATTTTGCATGGTCAATGTTAAATATTTTCACTGAAGTAGCTTAACCTCGAGTCAATTCAATTAAAAAGAAATACATGATAATAATGATAATGACTTGTGTTTTATTCAAGAATCAATGGGTTTTGCGAGACCAGGGGTGTTGCTAGTGGGGGATAAAGGGTGACAGAGTGCATAGGGCCAAGAGGTCTGGAGGGCCCGTGATTGCCTCGCCACCGGGGAACCTGCATTCAATTAGTGAGCAGATCACCGAAATGATGTAGACCTCCCCGAAGTGACCTCCCTCTCCCTTCTATGTGACAAAAACATCACCCTGAACGTGATTTCGAGGGGGCCCCATCGCAAATTCGGTGCACAGGCCCCAGAATTCCTAGCAACGGCCCTGTGCGAGATCATTAATCTCTCAAAGGTGGACCACTGGTTAAGGTGATCTCTTCGAATTGTAACAACATAAGATATCTTTTGCTTGTTTGATTCAGTTAAAACACATGCTTGGACGCTTCCAGTAAGTTTTAATTGGTATCTTGAGGTGTGGATTTCATATTATGTTTCCACTGTTTTGTGCTTAAACCTAAAAGTGCCATCATTTTATCTGACTTTTGGGTCAAATATTCAGCCACTCTAACATAATTTCTGTATAGATCTGTGATAAACTAATATTGTGTACTGCAGTAAAACCTTTTTAAATGACACTGTATCTGTACAGAAAATGAAGTGAATGAACAGGTGAATTTAAATTAAGTTATGAGCAACGTTCCTGCAAAATAAAAAGCAGTAGGAGCCCAATCACACCAAGAACAATAACTAAAACAATAACTTGTGTTGTATGTTCTCTCGCATTTAATTTCTCTTTCATTTAAGAATCGTGTAGGCTATAAATGTTTTCAAACTTAAGATTTAGTGTAACACAGATTTGGTGAGGTTAATTTAAACTCACTGTATTATATCAGTCTGGCCTAATTCAACTCAAATTTAATTAATCCGACCCAATGTAACTGACTTAATTAGAATGAAATAAACAGTGTGGAAAAAAACATTTTTAAATTAAGTAAGGGTAATTAATTAATTGTTTTATTGTAGATACAGCAGAAATAGGCATCAGGACAAGATAAAAGCAAGAATCAAACATATTATCAAAATAACCACTATACAGTCATAGTTGTCATTTACAGTCATGACGGGGGATACTTTTTGAATACATCATCAAAGGAAGCATCTCCAATTGCTTAGCAGGAGTTTCATTTTGTCAGTGTGTGTTTTGAGAGGCAATCTGGCAATGGAATTTGTAGAGTTTATGTTTTGCTGAGTGGTCGTTGCGGTTGTCATCCGTGACGGAAAGCGGCAGTGTTCTCTGCCGTGCACAGCTCTCAGACATGCTCCCTGCTTCTCTAGTGCTTGTTTGTGTGCTTTAAAGTAAAATCAAGAATACATGTTGTGATTTAGAGCTACAACTCTGATCTATTAAAACAAAAACTAATATCAAGGTAGGTTAAAACCCTGAACCACATTTACTGTATACCGCTTGTCCAACCAGTCGTGCTCTATAACCCATGCATCTACTGTACATGCTTGCCTACAAAATGGATAAAATAAGATGTCAAGCTGGTTCCTTTAATTGGTCAACAAAACTAATTCCTCCGTCAAATCACTGTACCTGTATTGTAAAGGATGGCTGAAAATGTTCATAATTTACTCACCCTCAAGTTGTTCCAACCTGTATAACTGTATTTATTCTGCTAAACACAAAATAAGATATTTCGAAGAATGTTGCCATTAGCCATTGATTTCCAAAGTATGTTTTCCATTGGTTGTCAATTTTCTTCAAAATATCTTATTTTGTGTTCAGCAGAAGAAAGAAACTAGAAGAACTATCATTTTAATAATTGTAATTGGTATTCATATATTGTTTACATTGCAGTTTTGACTTGGACATCTTATATCTAAACAATCTAAATATTAAGATTAACTTAATTAATATTCATAGGTCAGGCCTCTCTGTCATTTTGAGGCAATGGTGCATATGCAGCCGCTTGAGTTAATCTTGATGAATGTCTTGGCCCACTTTGCAAAAACAGTTAAGTTAGCCATAAGGGATGCTTTCATGCAAAAGATACATTCATCAAAACACCATTCATGCAATGGCATATTCCTGGATGTTTTGAACCCTCACCAAATTATCAAAGGAAACCTAGGCAGACATAAGTTTTGTTTATGCATTCTGTAAATAGTGCTCCATAAAGTTTCAGTAGCTAGAACTCTTTATGAGTCATAATATCTCAGTCTCAGCAGTGAATTAACAGCCTCAAAAGAAATACATGCACGAATAAGGTCACCTCAAATATTAGTACATTCACAGTCTTGACTGAGTTTCTGTACAAGGAGAATTTCTAAATGTTTTAAATGACGAGTCAGTGCATGAACTAATTTATCACGCTTTGGACTGCTTACTGAACAGATTTCATCTGTAGAAATATTCATTAATCTATGACAAGCTAAAGCCTTATGCTCTGATCTCTATCAGCTCAGAGAAACAGCATTGCGCGATTTTACCATCTTTCATGGTTGGAAATAGATCTAATGTCTTTAATGTCAGTTTCAGCTCATCTGAGGATAGCTTGTGCATTCAAAGTAGGGAGAAACATTTCTGGATTTGATTTATTGTGAAGTTAAGCAGATTAATTTAATTTATGTGCAGATTTTTGCATTAAGGCATGCTAAGATCAATACATGTCAAAGATCCTTCCTTATTATTATTCAATAAGCTGAAATAGACTCAAACAGTAATCCACTTATCTTAATTTACAGTTTAATATGGTAAAAAGATTAAACATTTATTAACGGTTGCATTATAATCTCACATTATGTGTTTTTATGAATTTATTGAGTAACTCATGTATCTTACCTGGTTGTGTGACTTATTGTTATTTAACACAACATCTGGCAAAAAATACATAATCGCATTGCTATTCTGGTTCATCTCATTCTAATTAATTCTTCAATAAACAAGAAACAATTCCACTTAAATTCAGCTGATGCATAACAGTTAACATTGCATATTTTAAAATGATATATTTATGAATGCATAGTTCAAGTCATATTTAAGTTTTCCAAAGTATAAAAGAAGTCAAATGCTGTTTGAAACAGTTTTAAACGGAATCTGTCACACTGCAGGCGTCTGTTCTGTGTGTTCAACTTGAGTTAAATGTATTCCTCCTATAATTTACACATCAAAACAAACAAATAACTTTACGGAGACAGCCAGAATTGACGTTTTTAGATCTAAAATCAATCTTCAAGGGCTAAATTGACATTGTTGAACTACAAATCTAATCTGGGCATAGCTGCATTTGCTGCAGGGAGGAATATGAGTGAGCAAAATAATGAACAATTTCAATATTTGAATTCTGCTCACATCCCATCTGGGTAATGTCTCTTTCAAAGGCTCCAGGATCTGTGATAATAGCCGATGAATGATGAGGCCTTTTGCATGCATTAGGACTTTTATTCCCTCACCCTATTCATACAGTTTTCCGGCAGTGCTTGAATTCATGGACTATAAAGCCATCCACCCCGACACACGGTTGATTCAACAGAACTTTCTCAAGAATACACAAATGGCGGTGCCTCAGGAAGCACTCTCTGGATAATGGGAGGTCATTTCTGCTATTTTGCTGACATTCAGCCAAATTCTACAAAGAGCTGAAATTACAGTGGCTGCTAAAAAAAGAGGAAATGGATTTCCTAATACCATAAGCATGATGGTAATATGTCAGATAGGTGCTAGGGGAGTCAATAAAGAATATATTTATGAAAATTTTGCAGAGCTACTTTGTGCTGCCGAGCAAAATAACACATACATTCAAAGATAAGCACATCTCAGAAATCCTGAGCGAGCATTCAAAATGAAAACAGTGAACCTGAAGAACTAATCAAAATGAATACCTTTGTGCCCCCAGTATGAAATTAGGGATTCGAGTTGAAATAGAGGTCAGTGCTGTTGACATGGAAGATTTCAGACTTTTGCAGGTATTTTTAAACCAAGGTGCAGTGCGGCAAATTTAGACAAAGCCTTTTCTATACATTTCAATATTTAAATCAAATACAGTAAATTAACTAGATACATACAACATCACGATTAGGATGAGTTCAAGATGCGACAATTATTATTTTACACTCTTTTATTACCTTTTATCAGTGGATCAGTGGCAACTCTTTTAATATGGATATATAAAACTCTCATTATATTTTACTAAATAAACTAGTTGGTGAGGACTACACAAGTTCTCCTATAAATTCTCAATACTAAGGTAGCCCTGTATCACTGTAGATGGGTTTCGGGTTTACACAAAGAGGTCTATATTAAAGCTGAGAAAAATGTCTTTAACAAATGTATTTTGTCACAATGCAGAGTTATGAATGGCAATCAGAATGGATGGTGCTATACAGTAAATTAAATGAATCAAATAATTAAAATTACATTATTAAAAACCATAATTGAATATATTGACTTGTAATCAGCAAACCGAAAATTTTGTACACGGTTCGGTACACATGTAGTGAACAAATCATTCATTTTTTTCATGAAATTCAGACAATACATGCAGTTTTGGCACTCTCTGATGTGGCACGACAGATTGCTGTATAGAAGCCTCAGTTTTAATTTCCTGTGGCTCAGTGGTAGAGCATTGCCTTAGCAGCGCAAAGGTTGTGGGTTCAATTCCTAGGGAACATACTGACAAAAACCTGTCAACCGTCAATACTGACTGTATGTATTGCTTGAATTTCCTAATAAAATTGACAATTTTAAATCTGAGACTTTGTTTCATATCAAGAACGGCAAGAACGCAATTTGGATGGAAGGTGCAACTATTTGTACTGTTCATTCATCAACTGAAAACAGCATCGATTGAGATTTAATAATCTATTTTGGTTAATAAAAATTAGAATCTATTAAAATCAAGAAATATTTTTTTACCCAGCCCTTGCATATTTTGTTGTTTATAGGGGCCTCCACTGTCACTGTGGTGCTGAACATGAAAAGTGATGCGCAGTCTGTTCATCTGTTCTCATAATAAATCAATAAATCAATAAACCTATATACTGGTCCTGTAGGTTTCATTATTACAATGAAAATGAGAAACATATAATGTCATCCCATTTCTCTTTTATTGTTTATGAATCACTGTTTTGCTAAGTAACAATACATGTGCTCTTTCCAATGAACATAAGATTCAGTCATCTCAAAAAACTCAATCCATATTTACTAATAATTTCCACACAAGCTTTTTGAATCAAATGAATCAGAGAGGAATTATAACGATTATAATGATGGTATATAGCTTGTTATCTCAGCTGTAGGCTATTAAACGACATACAAAGAATGAATTTGAAGCCTGCAGCAAAATTTTGACTGCTACCAAGCCAAGCTGCATTTTATTCCCATCCTTCATAAGTAAATAAGTCAAGCAAATCCTGAAAGGATTGGGGTATTAGGTAAAACATTTTTAAATGCTTCTAAGCTTTAAGTTCCAGTTAAACTACTACAAAGTAAACTTTGAGTCATTAGGAACTGAGATTGTTAGTTAATAAAAGAGCAGAATGGACTGTGACAACACGGCATCTAGTGTTTCAGATATGTTATTATTTTTTAGAGCTGCATCTTCTTCATCGGGGCTACCTTTAAAATTCAATCAGTGTGTTTGAACACACTTTAGTCTGATTTCCAACCAAACAGTCAGCAAATCTAATTATTTCTAATGACATTATACTGTCACATTATATTGCATGATGTGCAGGTGCACTCATTAATATAGCGGGTGAAAGGGTCTGATTCAATTAGGCATTGAGAGGATGCCGACCAACGATTTCCCAAGGCAGAATTGTGACTACTTGACAACTGTTGATGAGAAGCATAAGAGACTGTCAAGGCAATTAATTGCTACATTTAAACCCGCATGTTAAATGATGGTATAAAATGGACAGTTCAGACATTAACATTTAAAATGGGATGAGCCAAACATGAAGGCTTATTTGACTGTAAATGAATTCTATGGCACGTGTCAACATTGCTTTATGTTTAGCTACTGTTTGGACACACTTTCTCACTGCTCTGCACTTTGCGCTCTTGCTTTTTTATTTTATCTCCTATACTTTTAGCAACAGAAAATCAGAACAGTGCACAAACAACAAAGCTTGGCACCAACACTAAAACTATTGGGACTGAAATTTTACTACAAAAAATTTTTTTTTTTTACCTACTTCCCACTGCCAACAGCTCGAAAAAACAAAACAAATGTAATATATACGTATCTTAAATTTCAATGCATGAAATATATCGTCACATGAACATACAAACACATACGGACAAGCTGTTTTTGTTCAAATCAAAGCGTAAATAAACGTATAAAACGTATCCATGTGATGCTGCTGACACAGAACAGCATATGCTGTTTACGCTCAGTGAATACTCTCCAAAATGGTGCTACGGTGACGCGGAGGAGACAAATTGTTGAATAAAGTCATTATTTTTGTTTTCTTTGTGTACAAAAAGTATTCGTGTAGCTTCGTAAAATTATGGTTGAATCCCTGATGTTACATGGATTATTTTACCGATGTCCTTGCTATGCTTCTGGACCTTAATCGTGGTAGTAACCTTGCTGTCTATGAGAAGGTCAGACAGCTCTCAGAATGCATAAAAATATCTTAATATGTGTTCTGAAGATGAACGGAGGTCTTACGGAGTTTGAAACGACATGAGGGTGTGTAATTAATGACAACATTTTAATTTTGGCGTGGAGTAATCCTTTAATGACATTATTCAGGTGTTGTTTACAAGGCAGAGATCTGAAACCTTACAGTTGAGCGCAAGTTTAAGATCATTTGCGATTCATCGATTTCACATCTGAAAGAGAGGCGTACATGCGGTTTCTGTATATTATACATGTATACGTGCAGTTTCTTTATGCATATTTGAGACATATTCGAGTATTCACGACCGTCTTTGAACGCTCCAATATGGAGGATGGCTTAAGTATAGCAGCTCATAAAAACTGCCGCTTATAGGGCATCTAACTATACATTCAGTATGTTTAGAACACTATGGCTTGTAGCAACAGTAACTAAGAAGTGAGAGAGAGGTGGGGGTGAGGGGTGGGGGTCTTTGCGAAGGGTCAATAATGGAATGAGTTTAATTCATAATCTATTAAGCAGCTCAGAACAGTGATGTCATCCTCCAGCTCAGTTCAGTTCTCATCCAATAGTGTCAGTGCAATCAAGTCAATAATACTGTCAAATATTAGGTGCACCCAACTAAGCAAGCCAAAAGGTGACAGTTGCATAGAAATCATACACCATCTGTGATAGAAATGGAGAAAAACCTTGAGAGAAACCAGGCTCAGTCAGGGGTCTAGTTCTCCGCTGGCCAGGCAAACCAACATGGTGTGATTTCGTTTCAGGCTGCATCAATAGTCAGAGTTGTGGTCTGATATCTTTCTGAATATTTCATCCAGTTCCTTAAGCTTGAACAATATATGTCACATATTACACTTCTATATGGGCCTCATTCCTGAGACAAGACAACACCGCTGTCTATATTCAGATGAAATTCCTCCATCTGGTTCAGAAACTACTTTCTGCACAAACTGCCAAAGACTTCTATATAAGATTGCAGTTCTTAAAACAAAGTTTTAACCACCCAGCAAGCAGCCTCTAATGTGCCTCTCGCCACCCCGCTTAGCGCTGGTCCTAATTGGGAGACAACAAGCACATGCAAGATTTGTGCAGTGATGTTTATATTAATCAAGCATTAAAACTTGTATTTCCTCACCTAAAACAAGACGTCTGCAAATGAGAGTTCAAAGCAAGCACTCTTGGCATAACTTCATCCTTCACTTCTACACAGACGATGAGTGGAAAGGGAATTTTAAATTTACGTGACAGTCATTGTCTCGTTCCATTTGTCATGCGTCATTACAACATTTCAATCCGATCAAGTGTTTACAACAGATTAGAAAAGGCTTATTCCACCCCTCTCAACCCGATTGAAATTTCAGTTGGTTTGGGCATTTTTATTCCGATCGAGGCATTTACTTTGAGCATTTTCATTCAGATTGTTCTTTTAAACGGACTGTAATCGGAACCCAAGGCTCCATGTAAGCATATCTACTGAGTCCGCTTTCAGCTATTATGCCACCTACAGTTGGAACCAAATGTATCAACTGACATTAACAAAGTTTTCTAAATGCTGTAAAAATATATTGCTCATAGTTCATGTTAACTGAAAAGACATTTTCCTTTTCCTTTTTTAGATATATTTTTGGCATTTTTGCCTTTATTCAGACAATTACAGATATAAGACAACACCCAAAAAGTACAACAAAATATGACAGTATAATAAAGCAATTATAATGATTTAACAGGTAAAATAGTGGACAAGCAAAGTGAACAAACCACAAAATGGAGTCTCAGATTATCAGTCATATCTGCAGGAACTTAGCACCCTGTGTGTGTGTCAGCACAGAGGTCAACTGCACTATCATGGCAACAAGGTAATGTGACAGTGTGATTTAGGAGGGCTGTCGGCTGTTATCTGCACATAGTTTACCAGGCCACCCCCACACACAGCTTGACAGCAAACCGGTAAATGTGAAGAATTTAAGAATAAAATGACTTTTATTATAGGCCCAGTGCACTGCAGGTGCTGCTCAAGTACAGAGATTGCACAAAAGTTAACACACACCCTGTGAGGGGACACGGAAAGGTTGAGGAGGCAAGAATGAGAGAAGAAATCAAGGATAATGAAAGCAGAGGAAGAAAGGTCAGAAGAGCATAGAAAGGGATAAATGAAAAAGAAAGCTAGGAAGCTTAATAAAATCGTTTGTGCTGCAGAAAAGATTTTACGCTGAAAATCTGAAACAAGATTTCATTTGTTCATATTGGTTAACTAAATTAATTGACATGAACTAACAATAAAAAATACTTCTACAGACTACAAAACAAAATACAGACCTGCTAGTTAATTCAATGTTAATTAACATGAACAAGCAATGAACAATTGTATTTTTAACTAACATTAACAAAGGTTAATGCATTAACTAATGTTCACAAATGAGACCTTAAAGTGCTACCTTTTGCCTTTACAGGTGCATGTATTAGTTATTTCAGCATCATGACATTAGACAAAAGTAAATGTTAATCTATAAATTCAGATGTTTTACATTTAGTTAACTTAATTATATATCTATTCATTCATTTTCATTCAGATTTGACTTAATCTTAATCCACTGAAATTTACTCAAAAATATGCATGCAAAAACTAAATGAACCTAAATATTACTTGTCGTTTTTTAAGCTGAAGAAAAAAATAGCAGTTTCAACTCAAAGCTGATTGAGAATCTGAAAATCTTAATCAATCACACCATGATTGAGAAAAATGAATATTTAATTGCTTGGATTAGTGAGTCAGAGGACTGCGTAGTTCCTGCGAAACAGATCTCATTTCACTCTGTGCAATGATGCTAATTAAACTCGTCTGGCATGCCCTGTGACAAAAAAAGAACAGTGTCTTGCTTACAGGGATACACCAAAACACATGCCTACTATAATTATGTAGCTCTAACTCATGAATGCTCGATCTTTGTTTACTGCACAGCATTTTCTTTATACAGTAATTGCACTCCCTGACTCCCTGAAACCCTGACTTCAAAAGATATTTTAAACAAAGATACATTTGCATTTCCCAAAGGAAATATCAGTTCTCGCAAGGCTGCAAAAGCATAATGTTTTCACCTTAAAGTTTTGGGTTCTATGCAAATGAAATGCATTTGAGTCACCTTGCTGTTGTCATGACACTCATCACGCGCCTGGTTTTCAGTCGACTCGAGACAAGAATCACTGTGCACTCGATAATGAGGATACATGGCTAAATATATGAAAGGAATATAAGACCAATGATAATTCTGAATGCAAATATATGTAAGAAAGAAGATTCATCACAAGTGAATATGCAAATACTACGACAACATCGTCACTGACCATCATGTTTTGAACATTCTATAAATGCCATTTATACAGACATTTTCAGTTCAATTTTAATACAAGACTAAAACTATATGACACAAGTTAAGTGGTTTGGGATAAATGTAGGGTTTATGAGTTTAGATAACCCTTTATTGTTAGACATAACAATAAGTGGTCGACCATATTGATTTTGATATCTTCAAGAGCAGGGTGGCTGATGGTCGATATACATGACATCACACAATAAAATTTAAAGATAGTAAAAACAATATATATTAAACAGATTCATATTTTAGATGGAAACGTCTTGATTTTGTAATCTTACAGTATTTTTCACAAAGAAATTGTTAAAGAAATTGAGTACATGCATTTGTATGCAGTCTGGTAATTGGTATTTACTAGATAAAGACGGTTTAAGTGATTAAGTGATATAAATGCATTTGCTAAATGTTTAGATGAGAAAGTATAATGAGAAGACAGATGAGAAAATATGTTTGCCTTTCTATTACCACTAGAAAGGCAAATGCTATAATAATTTATCATAAACTACTTACTTTCTTTGTTTACCGGTTGTTTAATAATTTATAAGAAAGAACTGCTAAACAGTAAAAGTAAACTAATGAAGATGGAGAATTGTCGAAATAAAAGTTCTACTTCACATTGGCCAAGACAATAACTTATGGGCCAGTGCCAATATTTAAAATATCATCCAATAGATTTACAATGGCCATATATCAGTCAAGTTTTATTGACAACTAAATACAGAAAACAAACATTTTAAAACAAGTGGTCTTTTTTAATCCAATTGTACTTCCAACCTACATTAGCTTATTGGAAAACATGTCTCTTACCTAAATTTGTGCTATTCTAAAAATGTACCTCTACATATAATTCACTGCATTTTCTAGCTAAAATGAACACTAGTGGCAGTAAATCACCAACAACTTTTATTCTTAACGGTTGGGTCCAAATCCTGTAAAATTTGATTTATGATAAAAAGAGCTCACAGACTTGTAGAAGCAAGCAAAATTGCATAGTTGCTTCACTTAGTGCTTTATCTCATGCTTGCATTAGGTTAGGTTTAGGGTTGGGTTTAGTGTAAGTGGTGTGTTATTTCCAAATGCGATATAGAGCTTGTTGTTTACTTCCTGTGTTAAGCCTGATTAAACAGGGATTTTTGTAATGTCTACTGTTAGAGCTGACAATCAGCCTCCGATTGCTTTCACTTAGAACAGTACAGCACGAACACAGCACACAATTGCTCAAACTGAGCACAATCCTTCTCCTGGACTCCTTAAGCTTTCATCCATCATGTGCTACATTAGAGCTGTCATCACACATATCTGAAATGTCATTGCTGCTCACAATCAGATGGGTGGATGTCTGACACTCAGAATAATGGAGTGTCTTTCATTCGCTTCCCCTGCTGGTTCACACCTGTTGGCCTCTGACTGATGGATCACACTGGACTAATGAGACCAAAATGGATGTTCTGATGTACCCTTGGGATTTCATTCAGTGTTTGATAGGTATCCAAAACTGGATTTAGGGCGTGAACAATGAAACAATTGAATCTCAAATAATACACAGAGATAAATAAAATTGCACACATGCATTTGAGTATCTCAAACATATAGTGCAAGAGAAAATCATCAGTGTTTTGTTACTGCTAGGTGTCACTTTTTAAGTCTCTCCTACATTATCGCAAATAACGAAAGAGCATAACTGGTCTATAACTGAAGGTCACTGACAAAATAATAGTGTCCATAAGAAAAACAAAAAAAAATCCAGTTTAAAACATGAGCCAGGTTTCTGTTTTGCACAACAGTTTTGAACAAAACAAAAACACCTTGAACTTGAACTTGACACAAAGTCATGGCAATCACCTGGTCCTCTCTACGGTATAATTTTCAGGTTTTTATATTTTATTTTTTCCCTGCATGTTGGTTGGAACTCATAATTTCTATTTAGTGGAAAAAGGTCTTTCAAATGTTAATAAGGAGAAAAGCAGCCCCCCAAATACACTACCATTCAAATGTTTGGGGTTAATACGATTTAAAAAAAACATATATACTTTAAATGAGCAAAAGAGACAGTATAGTCATTTGTAATGTTATATCTGATTTTTTATTAAATATAATAGACTTAAATCAAATAGAAAACAGTGAACAGTTATTTGAATTGTAATAATATTTCACAATATTACTGATTTTACTGTATTTTAATACAAATAATTGTAACTGTATTGTTGATGCAGTATTGGTAACTACATTCTACTAAGAGACTAATTTCAAGAACAGTAAAATAAATATTACAATCCCAAAACTTTTAAAAGGCAGTGAAAAAAAAAATGCTACCCAAAGTTTTCTTTTCAAAACTCCCCTTCACCAAAGAAATATAAAAAATCAATATTATATATACAGTGGGGCAAAAAAGTATTTAGTCAGCCACCAATTGTGCAAGTTCTCCCATTTAAAAAGATGAGAGAGGCCTGTAATTTTCATTATAGGTATACCTCAACTATGAGAGACAAAATAAGAAAAAAATATCCAGAAAATCACATTGTAGGATTTTTAAGAATTTATTTGCAAATTATGGTGGAAAATAAGTATTTGGTCACCTACAAACAAGCAAGATTGCTGGCTCTCACAGACCTGTAACTTCTTCTTTAAGAGGCTCCTCTGTCCTCCACTCGTTACCTGTATTAATGGCATCTGTTTGAACTCGTTATCAGTATAAAAGACACCTGTCCACAACCTCAAACAGTTACACTCCAAACTCCACTATGGCCAAGACCAAAGAGCTGTCAAAGGACACCAGAAACTAAATTGTAGACCTGCACCAGGCTGGGAAGACTGAATCTGCAACAGGTAAGCAGCTTGGTGTGAAGAAATCAACTGTGGGAGCAATTATTAGAAAATGGAAGACATACAAGACCACTGATAATCTCCCTCGATCTGGGGCTCCACGCAAGATCTCACCCTGGGGTCAAAATGATCACAAGAACTGTGAGCAAAATCCCAGAACCACACGGTGGGACCTAGTGAATGACCTGCAGAGAGCTGGGACCAAAGTAACAAAGGCTACCATCAGTAACACACCGCGCCAGGGACTCAAATCCTGCAGTGCCAGGCGTGTCCCCCTGCTTAAGCCAGTACATGTCCAGGCCCGTCTGAAGTTTGCTAGAGAGCATTTGGATGATCCAGAAGAGGATTGGGAGAATGTCATATGGTCAGATGAAACCAAAATAGAACTTTTGGTAAAACTCAACTTGTCGTGTTTGGAAGAGAAAGAATGCTGAGTTGCATCCAAAGAACACCATACCTACTGTGAAGCATGGGGTGGAAACATCATGATTTGGGGCTGTTTTACTGCAAAGGGACCAGGACAACTGATCTGTGTAAAGGAAAGAATGAATGGGGCCATGTATCGTGAGATTTTGAGTGAAAACCTCCTTCCATCAGCAAGGGCATTGAAGATGAAACGTGGCTGGGTCTTTCAGCATGACAATGATCCCAAACACACCGCCCGTGCAACGAAGGAGTGGCTTCGTAAGAAGCATTTCAAGGTCCTGGAGTGGCCTAGCCAGTCTCCAGATCTCAACCCCATAGAAAATCTTTGGAGGGAGTTGAAAGTCCGTGTTGCCCAGCGACAGCCCCAAAACATCACTGCTCTAGAGGAGATCTGCATGGAGGAATGGGCCAAAATACCAGCAACAGTGTGTGAAAACCTTGTGAAGACTTACAGAAAACGTTTGACCTCTGTCATTGCCAACAAAGGGTATATAACAAAGTATTGAGATGAAATTTTGTTATTGACCAAATACTTATTTTCCACCATAATTTGCAAATAAATTCTTTAAAAATCCTACAATGTGATTTTCTGGATTATTTTGTCTCTCATAGTTGTGGTATACCTATGACGAAAATTACAGGCCTCTCTCATCTTTTTAAGTGGGATAACTTACACAATTGGTGGCTGACTAAATACTTTTTTGCCCCACTGTATATTAATGGGCATCAAAGATGCAAGATGCAATCTAAGCAGATCTCAAAAGGATTCAAATATGATTCAAATATAACTTCAAATAAGTTGCAGGTTGCAATCTATCTGTTTTTTTCATATCTATATTACTCTATATTGAATAGTCCCGTGTAGAACCTAACTAGAGCATGCAATTGGTGCAACTTCATTTGCCGTGGGAAATAATTTATCTTTAGGAGCTTATTTTTTTTAACCGTTTTATTTACTTTTGCAGGATGCAAGATGCACCTCAATATTTATAGAACATTCCATGCCCTAAAAAGTTACAAGTTTTCAAAAATGTCATGCTTTAGTGAGCCTTTTTTTAATATATTAAACTAATTGACATGTGTGTTGTGAGGAATCGTATATAAAGTTGAAATGTTTGGAAATAATGCAAAGACTGAGTAACTGAGTAAACGGTTGATGCACTGAGCATTTTTTTACTCCCACTACTACTACTACTAATAATGCTAATAATAATAATTAGAGCATGTAAGTGGTCATTAGGTTAGAGGGAAGGGATACAAAATTAAGACAGATTTGTGAAATCAGCTATAATAGAATGCTTTATCTGAGGAGGAGAAAGTTTGAAATGTTTTTATAAACCTTTATTATTAAGATTTCATATTTACTATGTATTGTTTCTATTATAACTGCATTCACTGGCATTTAAGTTATTTTGAATTCTGCCACAGCTTTCTGTGATTTTAGGCTGTGTTAGCGATAATTTGGTGCATTTCAACCGCACGGTCCAATCGCAGGTGTTGTCTGTAAGTGAAGCTGCTTTGGATATAATATGATTCAAAACAAAGGCTTTGCTGCCAACTGTTTCCTGACATGCCGATCTGCTCTATTAAAGCTGATTTATTACTGACATTAGACACACATCTGCTCATGGCCGTGCATTCACTCACGATATAAGTGTCTCTTCTCTATGAGGTAAATGACTGCATCTCACCTACCCGATATACAAACTGCAGCACGCTGTTAGAGACATCACTATCTGCTTGCTTTTCCTCTAAAGGAATTGATGTAGGATAAAGGATAATCCTCTCCAGGCCTCCTTAGGAATATCTCTTATCTGTGCTATAACACAACAGCATCAGGGCTATCATGTGGGGATTACTCTTGAAAGGCAGAACTATCGCAGCATTTCAGTCGGACTGATCAAATTTAATCTAAGCCTCTCCATGAAATAGAGATTTTTGGAGACTTTTTAGAGAGTTACAGTGAACCTGCTGACTTTGTGAGCGCTAAACTTCAAATGAAACATTCATGAGGGTGTTATGTTATGGTCTGATGACTGTAATGAGTAATATCAACAGCTGATTAATTCCTACGCTATGAGCGCACAGTGTGCCAGACTCATTAGCACACAGTGAGCTCACTTCAGAATTCAAATAACCTTGAGAGTCCATTGATTTCTTCTGATGACATCTCACCTTTGGTACCGCTGGGATGTTGACAACAATGCGAGGAAGATTTTACCTACTTTGCCTTATTGAGAACATTGAGTTACTGAAGTACCATTTTACATAAGGCTACAGCTATTTGTATTGTGCATCTAAAGAGTACAAATTGGCTTCACCCTCTGGCTCCAGATGAAATGTCCAGCTGCCATTCTAGGATTCATGTTGGTGCATAATACTTCTCAATCAAGTTATCCATGTATGCCAATAAGGACTATAATCCTTCAAGATTTAAACAAAAGTTTCAAACAAGGCTGCTAAGCTAATATTCACAAATGACTTCATATGAAAACAGGCTGTTGGTTACCATGTGACCATCACCTTTTATTAACTAATAAATATAATTGTTTATTAGGGCAGCTGCACCATATGACATTTTACAACCCAACATAAAAATCAGATTTGAATAGACATAATAATTAATGTAATCCCTTTAAATATTAATAAGCAACATCATCTTTTATTAATTATTGCTTGCTCGGCCAGTTGCACCAAAATTGGATTTTACAAGACTTAATGACCTTTTTTCTGCATGTTTCCACATGTTAGTTTCACCACATAGCCTTGACTTGACTTGACAACCCTCAGATACAAGCCATTTCCTGGAACCTTGTGAGTGAATGTTTTAAAGTTACAACTAAAGATATTTAGAATCTGGGCCAGATTTACTTCTGCCTTCATTGTGCATCACAAACAGGGGACGGTGTTTACAGCACTCTCACCTGTCTTTGCCCGTTTCCTTCTTGAAAACAGTGTCACAGTAATTCATGCGGTCTTCTGTGGTGACATAGATGCGTGCATGTGGGTAGTTTTCCACCGCTTGCTGCAGCATGTTGTACACAATGCCCTTGCCATCCTGCCTCATGTTGCGCAAAGGTCCCCACACCACATAGACTGTCTCATTCCCCTGGCCAAAGAAGTGCTGGGGCTTTTGAATTAGCAGAGGAACACTAGTGTGAGACACCACTCTCAGGTCTGTCCTGTGGCCCACGTCCCTCTCAAAGCCGCGGGTGGGTGCGTTGTTCATTCTCCAGATGCAGGAGGACTGGTCGATCTCAGCTCCTGCCTCACGCCCCAGCATCTGGCCAGAGCTGGACACTATACTGCAAACCTCACAATGCAGCTTCAACGGCTAAAAGAGAGAACAGGACATTTGTCAATTAGAAACAGGTTCATTTAAATGCATTCATAGTCTATTTTGACTGTTAACCAAACAAAGCTAAAGCTGTAGTTTTGACTCTACAGTGTTTTCACTGTAGTGGCAATACTAGATCGATTGATCCTGATTAAGCATGTGTAAGCAAGTCCGTTTTACTTGTGTAGTGCTTTTCACAATACAAAACTCCACATATTACAAGACATATACAAATGTGTAAATATGTCTTTAAATAGTGAACTTGTAAAAATACTACAGGCAAAAATATATAATGTTATAATTGTAATGATTATATATAACAAACAGGAATTGTGTGCACTCAATAAAGAAAAGCCTACTCATTCTCAGGTGCATAGAACAAAACAGAGGAAGTTTAGTCAAACAGGTAGGTGAAATTGTCTGCACACTAGAAAAATACAATCAGAGCAAAAAAGGTCTATCAAAAATATATTTTATTTTCCATGTGCAAAGTGAAAAAGTGCATCATGTCTTAAAAACAGACTAAGGAGCAGATATTTCAGCACTGAAGAAAGCATGGGCTAAAATGCTAGGGGAACGCCATCAGCGAGATCAAGCTCTGAATCATATGTGTAATCAGTCGAAATTGAAGGCGAGACGTCAGGTGCAGGTGACGTCATGACCAGGAAGCTTAAAAGCACGTGAGGTGCAGCCGGCACAAGCTTCTAGGAATGAAGCATAGCTCTAGCTCTAGTAGGGATGCCAGAAGTATGGCCCTGCAACGCAGCGTCTTGTTCCCTCAGGGAACCATGGTTACTTACGTAACCTGGGACGTTCCCATCTGGGAACTCGAGCTGCGTCGAAAACGCTAGGGGAACGAGATGCCACACCGCCAGACTTGCAAATCCCTGCTTAGTGTGTGGAAGGCACAGCTATGGCAAAAGAACAGAAGAGCCAGAAGTGGCTTGTAGATCTAGGTCATAGAATCTGACGAAAGTTAGGGGCGTAGACCACCCAGCAGTGTCACAGATGTCCTGCATATGTACACCTGTCAGAAAGACCTTGGAGGCCGCCATACTTCTAATAGTGTGAGCCTTGACCCCCAATGGTGAGGGGAGATCAGAGGACTCATAGGCAACTGTGATGGCATCCACTATCCACCGACTAAGGGTCCGCTTTGGAAGCAGGAAAACCCTTCTTAGGGGATCGTAGCATACCAGCAGTTGGTCCGCCCTTCTCCACAGGGCAGCTCTGTGGACGTACGCATCCAGTGTTCGCACTCCAGTGCTGTGGATGTCAGGACAACTTCGTCGAGCACTTCCTAGACTGAAGCACGACCCTCAGATCGGGCTTCGTCCCAGAAGCCCCTTACTTTTAGAGCATCGTCGACCCCGGTCCCGCTGCGGGGGAGCACGAGAGGTAACGCTCTGCTTTTGAATCTCCCTGTATGAGGAGCTGGTACACGGCTGGGGCTACACCCGACCAGCAGCCTCCAGAGTTATAAAACGGCGTGGGAGAAACCGATGAAATGCCGCCGCCTGTTTATGAGCCTCCTAGTATCTGTTGACGACGGAATCGATGGCGTCGCCAAACAGACCAGAAGGCGCAAGCGGGGGGTCCAATGAAATCCGGGGGTTCCAATGAAATCCGCAACAGAATTGGTGTGTGTCTCCAAGCAACAGCGTTGTTTCATTAGTGAAGGAATCTACAGCTTTGAACGACTCGGAGAGTCAGTGATTAATAATCTGTTCATAACTACAGTCTTTTGCTTCCTTACTGAATGAATGAATGAATGAATGATGTGACCTCGAAGAGAACCCTCCGGGAGCGAAGTGTACGCAGTGGTAACCGCTCACAATGCGGACAGTCAGCCCCCTCGAAAGCAGACTTTGCGTGCTTCACTCCCAAGCAGACCACGCACAGACTGTGTATCCCCGCTCGTGATATAGCATGGGCAGGGAGGAACACGCAGTCTATAATGTGATCTTACAGCCATTACTTCAGTGTCACATGATCCTTTAGAATATTTCTTGAATACCAAATTATAGTATATTAGAAAAAATTCAGAAAATCAAAGATGAAAATATTTGCTGCTTTATTTTTTAAATATATATAAATAAACAAGTTCAAAGGAGTTCTTTAAAATAATTTATTTGAAAAAAATATTTACTGTATGTTTTCAACAATTTAATGCAAACAGTATACACACACATCAAAATACATCTATATCACAAAAAAAGTAAAGTATACCATATTTGTGGGTTTACTTCCCAATTGCACATTTTGTTCCTTAGTGCCTGTTTCTGGCATTAGCAACAATGAAATATATGTTCCAACTACATCGTTCATCTAAACCTTGGTCTTACAGCTACTGTAAATCCTGTAAAAATTGCTGTAAAAAGAGATGTTAAAGTAGAATAAAAAAGGCAATGTTGGGCAATCCCCTGCAAAAACTATCAATGTGAGAGTGAAAATCTTCCTTTTTATCATTTTCCCAAAGACCCTGATAGGAAATAATATATATATATATATATGGATGTTTGGCTTAGTGTCATGTTAGAATAATTTTTATACTCATACCTTTTGTTGTTTTAATATTTTGAATTGTTTTTAGCTTTATGTTTTTTTTTCATTTAAATGTTTAGTTTTGAAATGTATGCATTTGTCATTTTATGTAATTTCTCAATTTTCTTAAATGTGTATATATTGTATTTACAATCATTTTACAATTATTTTAATCTCCAAACTGTTCTAATTTTAAGTTCTGCTATGCTTCTATTACTTTGCAAAACAATTTAAACGAAAAAAGTGATGGGTTGTTCTCCGCTCTGCCCTACACACACCGAAGGATCATGAATGCATTTTCTGCGCTGAACACCGCGACGAGTTTAAGTGGTTCCCAAACTGGGGCACACGGAGCACGGTGCACGGAGGGGGTATGCGAACAAAATGCTGAATTTTGACAGTCATTTAATTCTAACTTAAAGTAACATTAAAACCGAGCATTTGTTTCTTACAAGCAAAATGCCGTTTCTAATATAAAAACATTAACATGGGAGTGCCGTAAACAGTCAAATTACATCAAATTACCTCATCTTTTGCGGTCAGAACTGACTGCATCCACACAAGCAGCGTGCGTATAACAGAATGCCCGCTAAATATGCTGCTTTAGCAAATCAGCTGTTGTTCATTGTATCTTTAAAGTAGATTTGTAGCCCTTAATAGCATGAAGAACAAATAGCCTATTAATGGACTGTACATTGAGATCGATTTAGGAAACCTACTTAAACCTACAAATGTGACATTGATTTTAAATGACAGTTCAACAAAAAAAGCTAATATTAAGTGAACATGTAACCTACATTTAAGTTAATGTTAAATGTAACCTACATTTTAAAAACAATATTGTCAAAGTAGTTTGTTATATTTTACAATTAAATAATAACAGTTCCAATGAAATCCGCAACAGAACTGGAGTGTGTCTCCAAGCAACAGCGTTGTTTCATTAGTGAAGGAATCTACAGCTTTGAACGACTTGGAGAGTCAGTGATTAATAATCTGTTCATAACTACAGTCTTTTGCAGAGGCGGATCTAGGATTTTTAGAAGCAGGGGCCACAATGGGGCCACCATTTACAGAGAGAGCCAAGTTTACCATTCAAGTCTTTGGAAACCTTAACAATAACGGCTTAAATATTTCTGTGTGTGTGTGTGTGTGTGTGTGTGTGTGTGTGTGTGTGTGTGCGAATGAATTCATTAAGAATAACATACATAATAAAATATAATACAATATTTGAGGAAAAATGGGCTTCCCTGCCAATTTGGAGTTAGTTTTCACACTTTGTTGAATTTTGGGTTCCAACAACAAGAATTTTCATGAGCATATGATAATATACAATATGTACAGCGAAATGTTGTTCTTGAACATTGTAAGAAACTGTACACATCTTTTGTAAAACAAACAAACAAAGAAAACTACTTTGTGACCGCTGCTGAAAATTCAGCGGTCTTTGCTCAGGAGGTTGAATCCATCTACTTATTCGGCAATTACTTACTGACACGCTATACAAGGCTATATACATTATTATTTGGACATGTAACATGTATTACATTATAAATAAATCTCTTTCATCTTAATTTAAATGATAAATATACTGTACTTTTGTTCAGTATTAGATCATGTTAGTTCTTAATGATGCTACATACTTTTATTTTAATACTACAAATAAATAAGTATATATATAAACATTTACATAGTAAATTAAAATAAAATGTATTGTTCTGTGTTGTTAACTATTGTTCAACCTTATTGCAGTGTAGAAATTAAACCGTATGACAATTTTATATTACGATTATAGTGACCAAATTGATCACGGTTATCAGTATTGTTAAAATACTGGAAATGTCTAAAAAGTATAACTGTACTGTCGATTTAAAGAAGACACTTGGCAGCTTGTTGTCCTTAAGTCAGAAAAATAGCCACAAGGGCTTGAATTTACAGTTATTAGAAATATTGTTTACATTAAATACCTTTGACCAAAAAAAATATAAATGAGCCTTTTTGCTGTCTAGAAACACAATGCAGGTAAAGCCACAAATCTGACCATGTTCTTTTTCAAATCTGAGTATAACTCTATAACTCTTAAGTTTCATGAAATATTTTTTAGAGCATGCCATGTGATTTTGTTTAGAGTTGACTCTACAATGCTAACTAATAGTTACTCACATTATCTAAGCATCCATGCAGTTTATTGTCTTGTGCTGCCCAAACTGCTTTGTCTCCATGCGCACATTCACACTTCTCCTGGATAGGATGCTTTTAGATGTCTTTAATCATGATGCTAATGTCTTTTATTTTTATTGAAAACTTTCTGCTTACACTGTTTGATCCCACATCTTTTTGGTCAAACTTCTTTCATCTCTAAAATTGTTATCAATTGTCTTCCTTTAAAAACAAACATACAAAATAAATAAATAAAACATTCTTATGGTCTTAAGTCGATTATCTTTCCTGAAGTATTCCACTATTTTCAGCCAAACAGTTGTAGCACACCATTTCTATGTGACGTGAGGATCTTTATCTCACTTTCATTTTAAACAAAATGCTACAGTTTTTCTACATGTCAGTGATGATTCTGAAAGAAAACGCGCTTGGAACGCAAAAAGCGTTAGCAAAAAGTTTGCTTTGTAAAGTAGGTTCAACAGCATTAAGTTACTTAGCGCAAATTGTATTATTCAATTGAACTGTGCACATTCGTTTTGTACGTTATGCTCTTGCGCCGCCAATAAATGCACGTCCTTGAATGAGCGGTGTTTTGTAACGTCTGTTAATGCCAATGACGCGACCTATTTCTGGGGTGCCCAAAATTACCATTAAATCAGTCAGGGCTATACACATGTACCTTCATATTTACATGTAAAGCTTGCGCTGCACAGGTTGAATTTCAAACTACTTAACGCTAACGTAAATCCCCGATGAGTGACAGGACAGGGGCACTTCAGGGGCCAATCAGATTTCAGCTGGGGCCGGTGCCCCTCTGGCCCCACCCCTAGATCCGCCACTGGTCTTTTGCTTCCTTACTGAATGAATGAATGAATGATGTGACGCCTCGCACATTAAGACATTGATTTACCGCCACCAACTGGCGATTTTAGTTTTAAATCTACAAGTAGGCTATCACTTCGTTTTGCCATCATTTATTGCTTTATTTATTGAATGGTAAGAATATGACATAAACATGACATACAATTAATAAGGCTAGAAAAACATTGCCTAAAGGTAAAAAAATGCAACTGTTAATCAAATTAAGGTGGCAAATATTGTCCTTTAATGGCAAAGGTATGACTGCGGTCTAAGTGGGGTACTCAGAAGAATGTTAAATGCCCCAGGGGGTACGCCACTGCAAAAGTTTGAGAACCACACTCTCAGCACAGATTACAGTATAGCTGCACTGGAGTGAGTATCATGTTTCAGTTTTATGGACATATTTCATAGACTCATTAACGTCTGTAAATGAAGAAATTAAAACATAAATATTAGTTGGGAAATTTTACAGTTGTACTATAAAATAAACTGTTATTTTTCTTAATTGCCGCCATATTAAACTTTTAATTAAGAATAAGCTTACAGTCATTTCAATTGTTTTTTAATCTTAAATATTTTGGTGGATCTCAAAATAGATTATACTTGTCAAGGTGGGTCATGGAATGGAAAAGATTGGGATCCCTGCTCTATTGGATTGAGATCTGGTGACTGTGGAGGCCTTTTGAATAAAGTGAACTCATTGTTATGTTCAAGAAACAGCCTGAGATGATTTGAGCTTTGTGACATGGTGCATTATCCTGCTGGAAGTAGCCATCAGAAGATTGGTATACTGTAGTCATAAAGGGATGGACATAGTCAGCAACAATACTCAGTTAGGCTGTGGCGTTTAAACTATGCACAATTGGTACTAAGGGGCCCAAAGTGTGCCAAGAAAATATCCCTCACACCATTACACCACCACCACCAGCCTGAACCGTTGAGACAAGACAGGATGGATCCATGCTTTCATGTTCTTTATGCATGGTGGATTATCCTGCTGGAAGTAGCCATCAGAAGATTGGTATACTGTAGTCATAAAGGGATCTATTCATGTTCTATTATTTTGGTGAGCCTGTGTGAATTGTAGCCTCCGTTTTTGTTCTTAGCTGAGAGGAGTGGCACCCGGTGTGGTCTTCTGCTGCTGTAGCACATCTGCTTCAGGGTTCGACATGTTGTGTGTTCAGAGATGGTATTCTGCATACCTTGGTTGTAACGAGTGGTTATTTGAGTTACTGTTGCCTTTCTCTCATCTCTAACCAGTCTGCCCATTCTCCTCTGACCTCTGACATCAACAAGGTATTTTCATCTACACAACTGTCACTCACTGGATATTTTCTCTTTTCGGACCATTCTCCGTAAACCCTAGAGATGGTTGTGTGTGAAAATCCCAGTAGATTAGCAATTTTTGAAATACTCAGACCAGCCCATCTGGCACCAAAAACCATTCCACTTTCAAAGTCACTTAAATCCCCTTTCTTCCCCATTCTGATGCTCGGTTTGAACTTCAGCTAGTCGTCTTCACCACATCTAGATGCCTAAATGTATTGGAGTTGCAGCCATGTGATTGGCTGATTAGCAATTTGTGTTACCAAGCAATTGAACAGGTGTACCTAATAAAGTGGCCGGTGAGTGTGTATGTATATATATATATATATATATATATATATTAGAGGTGGGCATAGATTATTTTTTAATCTAGATTAATCTAGATTAATTTTGGAATTAATCTAGATTAAAATGGCTCATTTGAATTCTGCCGAAGGCATTCAGAATATGTGTTACCCAAATAATGACTAAAAGTAAGTCTTTGAGAACGGGTTTCTCAAGCTAGGTGGCACATTAGACCAGGGGCTCATCTCCTGTTTCCAAAATGCATCACAAACTTTAATCTCTTCCCGTCCCAATCCCATGAAAAACTGGAGGAAAATCCTGTCCACTCCCGGAAGAACGACTCCCATTCCCTCCCACTCCCGTGTTGTTTGTTTTTTTTTTTGCCGATAACTGTCAATTACAGTAAAAATATAGTACAGATCACAGCGTGCCCACCTTATTAGTTGAATAAAAACCCAAAATGTCGTTTTTTGTTATTATATTGAACTGAAAGCCATCTTATTATGCACAGTGTTGCACAGATTAAATGTCATGTAAATCATCCATGCTAACACACGTCTTCTATTTTTATTTTTAGACATTTCACTCTCTATAGATATATTTTTCTATGTACTGTATTTTAGATATATTCGAGTTTCAAGTTTCGCTCAAGTTCACATGAGACCTAAAGCGCATCCTGTTTGCTTAAAAGCGCAACGTTTCGTTGTTATTCTGAGTGCACACAAATAAACGTAGAGTCTTTACAGATTCGAAAGATGTATTAGGCTACTTTTATCTGTTTGACCAAAAATGACGGAGATTTTAAGAGCAAGTGAGCGCACCGGAGCCTGTCCTGCAGCAAATGCGCTCACCTATCATTCATCAACCTCAAATATGGCTTTTCATCTGAAAGATGAGCGTTTGGATGTCCTGCCCGATTGTATTACCACATAGACCAGCCGTTAACAATCTGTCCATCACGGACTGCGAGCCTCTAGTTCAAGACTCGCTCGCCCCTACAGTGCAATTCGGCTAGGTATACATCCGCTAAAATATCAGGGTGAAAGTCATCATAGCTTGTAGTATAGACCCAGCTCCCAACCCAACTTTGAGAATAGATTAACGGCGATATTTTTTTTATTGCCGATAATAGTCTCACGTTAACGCAGCACGTTAACGCCGATAACGGCCCACCACTAATATATATATATATATATATGTATATATACTTTAAATGTGTTGTAAATGTGTTGTAAGTTGGTCAAGCGTGACTGGCTCTTATTATTCTATGGCGTTTTTGTGTAGTTTTCAGTCCAAAATGGTGGCGGCACAGTCATGTCATGGGCGCAACTGTTGCTATGGAGCGTTCTATTGAGTTTCACCTCTTGGGCTTCTATACTCTTTGATTGAGGTGATGCTGTGTGCTTTCAGGTGCAGCCAAGTGTGACATTATTCTGAATGTTACTGCTATATTCAGTTCTTGTTTAGAGTCATGCATCCCATCAGATGAGAATCCACTTTTACGGTGGAAAGAAATATGAAGCTTTATCAGAAACTATTATCATAGCACTTCTTAAACTGATCTCCATTTCAAATAGTCAGGTGGTTCTGTGAGCACCTCTGAATTTTGTGAACGAAACTCTTACTGGAAAAACATGATGGGACAGCTACAACTTCAATTTTAGCTCTGGTTTGTTCTGATTTGATTAAAGGTGGTACTTGGCCTGAACATGTTGAGAACTACAGTAATAGATGTAATGGTCTGCTAAGTCTGCTTGACAAATATACAAAAAATGTGGGTATGCAGACTGTGAAATGCTGCTTGGACAGGACCCTTAAATACTTACCCCTTCTAACCAGCAGTGTAATGACTAATCATCATTAGTGAGTGATATTGAGTGCCATGAGATTGGCCTAACAAATTAGAGCATGTTTGCCCTGCTTGGCTGATCTGCAAATCTGAGCACAAATTACTATTGCTCAAGACAGGATAATGGTGGCAGGGGCCGATCAATTGCTTATGACTGACCAGCAGATCAGTTACAATTAGGAAGTAATTTGAGTTACGCCTCTTTAAATGTTACATTACTCACATTATTCTCTTGGGAACAAAGAACTGATAAGACAACCGCTGAATCACTGTGAGTTTGACAGTGAACAACAACAGCAGCAGTAAGCCTTCAGACAGATTTAGTGCTTGGCAAATGATAGTTATTTGGCTTCCAAAAGTGGAAATGAGATTACACATCAAATCAAATCAAATCACTTTTATTGTCACATCACCACAGCACAAGTGCCTTGGTGAGTGAAATTCTTATGAGCGTGCTCCAGACAGTGCAGAAAAACAACAGACAATTTACATATGGACAGACAGTGCAAAAAAACAACAAACAATTTACCTATGGACAGACAGTGCAAAAAAACAACAAACAATTTACCTATGGACAGACAGTGCAAAAAAACAACAAACAATTTACCTATGGACAGACAGTGCAGAAAAAACAACAACAATTTACATATGGACAGACAGTGCAAAAAACAACAGCAATTTACATATGGACAGTACATATTTACAGACTGTACAGAAGACAATGTGCAAAATACACATACATATACTCAGTACGCTTAGTGTACTATAGAGACATACTCAATTATCAACGACACATTATACACCGTATGTGCACATCTACATTATGTACAGTATCTATACATAATGTGGTCTATACATAGTAATAATGTGAGGTGCAACAGATTATAAATTAACAGCAGATTGGTTGGTTGAGCAGCAGATAGATGTGCAAAGGTGCAACAGATTATGCATATGCTGTGTCGTGGATGTGCATTGTATGGTGTCCAGTGATAGCAGATAGGTTGTGTTAGTGCAGTGTGTGCGTGTAGTCCAGTTGAACGGTGTTAAAGTGCAGTGCATGGCATGTTGTGTGAGTGGGAGTGTGATGTAGGTGAGTTATTTGTGACTGTTCATTAGCCTGATAGCCTGAGGGAAAAAGCTGTCCCTCAGTCGGCTAGTGCGGATCGGATGCTGCGGAAACGCCGCCCTGAGGGCAGCAGAGAGAGCAGTCTGTGGGACGGGTGGCTGGAGTCTTTGATAATCCTCCGGCTTTCCTTGTACACCGCCTGGTGTAGATATCCTGGAGGAGGAAGCTCACCTCCAACAATGTGGCGGGCAGTTCGCACGACCCTTTGCAGAGCCCTGCGGTTGCCAGCGGTGCTGTTTCCAAACCAGGCGGTGATACAGCCGGTCAGGATGCTCTCCACAGTGCAGGTGTAGAAGGATCTGAGGATTCTGGGGCTCGTTCCAAACTTCCTCAGCCGTCTCAGGAAGAAGAGACGCTGATGCTTCTTCAGCACTGCATCTGTGTGAGCAGACCATGTGAGATCCTCAGTGATGTGAACGCCGAGGAACTTAAAGCTGGTCACCCGTTCCACAGGTGTCTTGTCGATGGTGATGGGTGTGTGTTCTCTGCTCTGTCTCCTGTAATCCACCACCAGCTCCTTGGTCTTGTCGATGTTGAGTGAGAGGTGGTTCTCCTGACACCATTTAGTCAGGGTACTCACCTCCTCTCTGTAGGCCGTCTCATCGTTGTCGGTGATCAGGCCTATCACCGTTGTGTCATCAGCAAATTTGGCGATGACATTGGAGCTGTGTGTAGCTGTACAGTCGTGTGTGTACAGGAGTACAGGAGTGGGCTGAGGGACAGCCCTGCGGTGCACCAGTGTTGAGGATCAGGGAGATGATGTGTTGTTGCCCATTCTGACCACCTGACTTCTGCCTGTCAGGAAGTCCAGGATCCAGCTGCACAGAGATCTGTTCAGTCCTAGAGTCTGGAGCTTCGCAACCAGTGTGGCAGGCACTATGGTGTTAAATGCTGAACTATAATGAACAGCATCCTCACATAGGTGTTCTTATTTTCCAGGTGGGAGAGAGCAGTGTGCAGGGTGAAGGCAATAGCATCGTCTGTGGAACGGTTACTGCGGTATGCAAATTGTAGTGGGTCCAGTGAAGCAGGCAGCACAGAGCAGATGTGTTCTCTGATGAGCTTCTCAAAACACTTGCTGAAGATGGGGGTCAGAGCAACGGGCCTCCAGTCATTCAAGCATGTGATTTTATTTTTCTTTGGTATGGGCACAATGATGGATTTTTTGAAGCATGAGGGAACCACAGACAGAGAGAGGGACAGATTGAAAATATCTGTAAAAACCCCGGCTAGCTGGAAAGCGCATGCTTTGAGCACACGGCCTGGTATGCCATCTGGGCCCACGGCTTTACGGATGTTCACCCGTTTAAAGGATCGAGTTACATCCGCGACAGAAAGGGTGAGTGGACTGACCTCTTCTGCGGCAGCCGCGGCAGCGCTCTCTGTGTGTGCGGTGTTATCAGCCTCGAACCGAGCATAAAAGGTGTTGAGCTCATCCGGTAGAGAGGCGGCGATGTTCACAGTAGCTGGTTTACTCCCTTTAAAGCCTGTGATGTTGTTAATGCCCTGCCACATGCTTCTTGGGTTATTGTTGTTGAAGTGTTCTTCAACTTTGTTTTTATAAGTTCGTTTGGCTGCTTTGATGGATCTCCTGAGATCGTAACTGGCTTGTTTTCGATCGTCAGTGTTTCCGGATTTATAGGCAGATGTCCGCGCTGACAAGGCTGATCGAACATCGCTGTTAATCCACGGTTTTTGGTTGGGGTAGATGCGGATTGTTTTGGTCGGAACTACATCGTCTATACACTTCCTGATGAAACACGTGACCGTATCTGAATACGCCTCTATGTCGTCTTCAGACGCTGCCCGAACATGTCCCAGTCCACGTGATCAAAACAGTCCTGTAGTATAGCATCCGATTGGTCTGACCAACAATGAACTGTCCTGAGAGCGGGTGCTTCACGTTTCAGTTTCTGCCTATAAGCAGGCAGGAGCAGAACGGAAGAGTGATCCGATTTGCGAAAGGTTGGCGGGGAGGGACTTGTATGCGTCCCGGAAGGGGTGTAACAATGGTCGAGTGTGCGATCTCCACGCAGCGTGTTGATGGTGACGTGTTGAAAGTATTTTGGAGCTATTTTTTGAAGTTGGCTTTATTAAAGTCCCCTGTGATAACAAAAGCTGCATCTGGGTGCGTGGTTTCTTGCTCACTTATATTCCTGTACAGTTCCTGAGTGCCTGGTCTGTGTTGGCTTGGGGGATATAAACAGCCGTGATTATGATCGCTGTAAATTCCCTCGGTAGCCAGAACGGTCGACACAGAAGCGTATGAAATTCCAGATCAGGAGCAGAAGGATTTAATAGAGTGTATGTTCCTTTCATTACACCATGAGTTGTTGATGTAGAAGCAAACACCCCCGCCTCTGCTTTTCCCTGTGAGCTCTTCCGTTCTGTCCGAGCGGTGCACGGAGAAGCCCGTGAGCTCGATGGCTGAGTCTGGAACAATAGCAGACATCCAGGTTTCTGTGAGGCAAATAACACAGCAGTCCCTTGTTTCTCGTTGGTATGAGATCCGCGCCCGCAGTTCACAGAGTTTGTTATCCAGTGACTGAACGTTGGCCAGTAAAATGGTTGGAAGAGGAGGTCGGAAAGCACGGCGTCTCAGTCTGACGAGAACGCCAGCTCGTTTTCCTCGTTTTCGGCGTCGGCGGCGTCTCCTCGCTTTCGCAACCCACACAAAGGGCTCTGATGCGGTGTCTTTGAACACTCCACCGGCGTTCAGAAACTCAAAGTCCGGTTTGCGTTGCGCGACGGAGGAACCAATGTTCAAAAGCGTGTCTCTATCGTAGACAGTTATACTAACAACATCTAACACGTAAAACAACAAAAAAACAAATAAAACATACGAAAAACTGCAAAGTTTTCCCGGAGCTCGCAACACGGCTGCCATCCTCGGCGCCATCTTGACTCACATGTATCAGCAGACAGAAGAAATGTATGAAAATTAAACAAAAGATGTACAAGCTTTTTAAAAAGGGCAGATGACTGGCTAAATACATACTGCTCTGACTAATTTAATAAAGCATATTAAAGTAAAATTAAGTAAACTACTTTCCATTTTAATTTAATCAATTTAGCATTACCTGTTTCATACTATTACTATTTGGTCATTTTTCAAACCAAAAACAGTTTTCTTGCATAACTATAAAGGTATAAAAGCATGTCACCTTTTTAGAAAAGCCAATCATGATCAGAAATTGTTAACTTTAGGTCTGTAGGGTAGAAGGAGGACTAGAGCAACCTTGAGTTCTGCCTCATGAGTACAGCCGAGGTTCCTTGTAAGATTGTCTAAATCACATCAGCTAACCACCAGGGTGCCTCAGGGTTCTGTGCATTGTCCGCTCCTCTTCTCAGTACACACATATCTCACTATGAACAAAACAAATTTTCTCTTTCTAATCTTTGTTTTGTTTCTCACCTCATGTATTTTATAGAAGTTATTGTCTCTGTTGTTGTCTTAATTTCTTACCATTTACACAAAATATTCTGGTTAAACCCACTTGTCTGATGAAACATTTTGCTCAAGCCAAAACTTTATTTGAATCAAAATAATAAACATTTAAAGTAATAAAGAACCTTTTAAAAAACATATTAACATTAATAATCCAGCGTTTCTTGCCAAAAATACACTGGACATTGAGTGGTCTCATAGCGTTTTGTTAAAATGATGACAATCTAACAAACTAAACTCAACATCTTGGGAGGTGCTCAGCTTATAGCTATTTGTATATGCACTTTGCTTATAGCTACAATTACAGCAGAAATTTGAATCCGATTCAGATGTAGTCTTTGACAAATTTCTCAGTCTTTTGTTTTAATATATTGTGTTATGAAGCTAGAATAATTTTTGTTTGTTTGTTTAAAAGCAGCAACTCTATTCTATCTTTTGACATATTGCATGTGCAGATATTCATATACAATATAAGTCCATATACAGTATAATTGCACAAATGCACAATTTGTATTATTTTAGCTGTTGACTAAAATATAATTAAAGTTATATAATGAATATGTACTTAAAGTGTACACTCTGAGCTTTAATGTAAGGGTATTCTCATCACAATTGGAGGAAAGGTTAAGGAATTACAGATATGTACCCCCCTCCCCCCCTTTCAACTGTAATTGGACAGTTGACTCAAAAGCCATTTTATAGCATGTGGGCTACCCCGTCGTTATTTCTAGATCAATTAAGCAGGTAAAAGGTCACGGATTGATTCTAAATGTGTCATTTGCATGTGGAAACTGTTGCTGTGAACGCACATCATGCGGTCAAATGACTTCTCTATGCAGGTGAAACAGACAATTGTTAGACTTCAAAAACAAAACAAATCCATTAGAGAGATTGCAGGAACATTCGAATTGACCAAATCAACAGTTTGATTCATTCTGTTAAAAAAGAACGCACTGATGAGCTCAGCAACATAAAAAGGCCTGGACGTCCACAGAGAACGACAGTGGTGGATGATCGGAAGATCCTCTTCATGGTAAAGAAAAACCCTTTCACAACATCCAGCCAAGAGAAGAACACTCTCCAGGAGGTAGGCGTGTCACTGTCAAAGTCTACAATCAAGAGAAGACTTCACAAGAGCAAATACAGAGGTTTCACCACAAGGTGCATACAAGGCCTGATTAGACTTCGCCAAAAAACATCTAAAAAAAAGCCAAATCACTTCTGGAAAATATTCTTTGGATGGTTGAAATTAAGATGGACCTGTACCAGAATGACAGGAAGAAAAAGGTATGGAGAAGGCTTGGAACAGCTCATGATCCAAAGCATACGACATCATCTGTGAAACAAAGTGGAGCAGTGTGATGCATGAGCATGCATGGCTTCCAGTGGCACTGGGTTACTGGTGTTTAATGAATAAAATTCATCAGTATGCTACTGTAATTCGTTCATTTTATATAGATTTAATTATTGTTTATATAGAATTCATTTTAGTTTTACTCTGCATAGGTACTACTGGCATTCAATTAAAGGGGTCATATGATGCGATTTCAAGTTTTCCTTTCTTTTGGAGTGTTACAAGCTGTTTGTGCATTGATAAGATCCCTGAAGTTGCAAAGACTAAGGTCTCAAAACCAGAGATATTCTTTATCAAAGTTAAGACTCTGCCACGGATCATTCAAACACGCCTCCACATGTCTATGTCACAATATGGACATATTTGCGTAATGCCACCCAAATGTTCATGCAAAGAAAGATCATTAAGATTACTTACAACAGAACAGCAAAACCCAGATGGTATCACAACGCATTTTATGGACGACAGTTTTGTGAACCTACACTGGAAAAAATGAAAATAGCAGGTGTTTGAAGTTACATAAATTAAGCATCTACTGTATGTACAACACAATTAATTTAAATTTCTGTTGTGAACATGCTTTAATCAAGTAGATTTCAATTGTTCATATTGAGCACTGAATGTACACATTTCTCTCACGTTGATTAAACTGATTTAATCTAAAACTGAAATCAATATAATCAAGTTTTGACACAACCAGGGCACTCCAGAGCAGATGGTGGCGGTTTTGCATCATTGAGGGATGACATACTGCCGTAAAAGAAGAAATTGAATCAAGCGCCAAAAACTGCGCCAACAGTCGCCTCATCCCAGATGAACACCGATTTGTTTTGAAGTAGGCGATATTCCCACTAGATACCAGTTTTCGTAGTGTATAAAAATTACAATTGTTGTAATTTACTTTGTATTGCTGCTAAAGCCCTATATTTTTATTTTTTACAAAGTTTTACTTAATGTATTAAATAAAAAAATATACACCTGCATTATAACTTTGTATAATTAGTTTGTTTTGTGCAGGGCATGAATGAATGAAGACTGCATCAATGAGGCCATTGAAGACACCACTGTTTGGATTGATGTTCTCAAGCAACATGCTTCTGATGAACCAGAGGATGTTGGTGTTGTCCTTTAAGGCATTAAAGGGTTAGTTCATCCAAAAATAACAATTCTGTCAATAATTACGCACCCTCATGTCGTTCCAACCCCTTAAGACCTTTGTTCATCTTCAAAAAACAAATTAAGATCATTTTGAATTCCTCCATTAGGTAGGCAGAAGGTAACTCTGGGGAGAAGAATTGTTGAATTAAGTTATTGTCTTACAGGTTTGTAACGACATGAAGGGTGAATAATTAAAGACAGAATTTTCATTTTTGGGTGCATGGTTGGATGCATGGTTAACCTTGCCAATGAACTGTAACAAGCTCTTGCTCTATTTCAACGTATTCACTTTGTGCCATGTTTGAATTACTTAAATAAGTGTTTTGCTTTTCCTTCAGAATGCACTGTTGTTCTAACAGTTTACTTATTTGTTTGTGCACTTAAGTCTACTGTGACAGTTAATAGTTGTACAAATGTCTCTGCTGTTCTTAATTGACACTGACAATAGTTAATAGTTGGTTTATAAATGTATTGCCATTCTTAATCCACTTTGAGGATACATTATGTATTTGTGTTTGAATATGTTGCTGATGCAGCATTTAAAGTGTTTTATTTTGATTCTTCTGTGTAATCAATTAATGGCAACTGCTCAGTCCTCCATTTTTTGCAAAGTTTGACAACTCAATACAATACAATGGAAGTACCAACTCTTGCTTTTTTGCATTTATTGTCAATCAGTATGCATTTTAGATTTGATTTTGTATTCACACATTTGGACATGTCTAATGTACATATAGAGTTTACGTAAAGCAAATTGTTTACACAACTCTGGTATAATGAGAGACAATTAAATTGTAAGTTGCATAATACCCTTGATTACGCTGTCGCCTCTGGCTTGCTTAGTTGGGGCCACTTCATTTCCAGCGATATCATCGACTTGATTGCGCAGATACTATTTAAGATGAACTGAGCTGGATGATACCATCACAAAATTCAGTAATGAAATGCCTGAAAATTAAACTGTTAAATTAAAGCTTCAATGCACTTCGATTTAATCTTGATTGTTTCATTTTAATTCTATTCTGGTGGCATACACAGCCAAAATTATGAAAACTGTGTCCAAAAAACATCCAAATTATGCCAAATCCTGGTTCACACATAAAACCCCTTTTAATTTTACTTCTACTAGTTACCAGTAGCTAACTGCATCAAATTCAAGGCTTTGACACTTTCATTATGTACCATGTCTGGATCCAGTCCCTCCTACCAGCATGAAATCATTTAGAGGAGACTAAGAGACATTTCAGAGTGGCTGTAGACTCTAGCTTGTCCTTCTATGAATACTCAGGCTGTCTCAGCTTGCTGCTGAACTCACAGCGTACACTGATCTACACATATTGATTGGTTGGTTGGACCAGGAACACATGTCATTGAGTTGGTAGTCATTAAACCACTGTGAAGCATCTGGGAATGTGCCTGGGTTTCATATGCCAATCTGGTCAGAATAACAGAATATATGCGCAGATGGAAAAACACAGAAGAAATAAATAAAGTGATTTGCTGTTCAACGGATGAATTAAAATGACTGCAAAAATATCATATATTTGCATTTACAATAGGAAGCAGTTTAAAGCAGCACTAATATATTAAGCAATGCTTATTGTGTGAAATATAAGGTTTTTGTATGTGCACCTAGTAAAATATTATGCTAAACATATCAACAGTAAAGCCTCCCCTAAAAATGCAGAAGGAAATTATGCCTGGTAGAGGAGCTTTTTTGACAGTTACAATAAAACATGTTGATAAGTGAATACCAGAATTCATGCATAATGTTTATGTTATAGGTTTATAGACCTGTTTTATGACTGGGCTTCATGCATTAACACATTTGATCTAAAGCCCCATGCAGAGTTCAGCACCTCTGTATGTTATATCAGACTGAAAACAAGGTCATAAAGAGAGAGAGAGACACCAAATGCAAATAGCAATGACTAAGTAAGTGTGTTACAAAGAAGAACAGCTTTTATTATAAAAATAGTAAGACTGATTAAAGACACAAGCATGTTTGTCCTAGATTTTTCAGTTCTACTTTAGAGACAGTGTTGAGTAGTAACGAACTACGTGTAATTTGCGGTTGATTTAACGTGCAATGCAATGAGTGGTAATTAATGCACTTTCATCAAAATATGGAAGAAACTTTATCTCTGTCTTGATGCAGTTTAAAGGAATAGCTTACACAAAAATGAAAATATATATACATATACATATAAGCACTCTCAGTCCTCCCAAAATTTAGACGAGTTTGTTATATAAAGAAATGTAGCATTAAATCACTTGCTCACTAATGGATCCTCTGCAGTGAATGGGTGCCGTCAGAATGAGTCCAAACAGATGATAAAAATAAAAAGTAGATTAAAGATTAAAAGTAATAACACTAGATCACCTACAAAAGTATCATCTAAGAATTGTAGCTGTGTCATTTGTAATGAGTAATCTACCCAGCACTGCTGGAAGACATAAACAAATGGTTTGCATTGTAGGATCCTAATCAGTTAGGGGTGGATACACAAACACATACAATTCACTAGGAGAAAGAATAATGGGCTTTTAAAAATATGGACACATGTCTTGTGCAAGTTTGAACCCCTATCTGAGTAAAATGTATTCTAATTTAATTTTGTTATGAACAAAATGGCATGCAGTACTGTAATTACTGCACTATTTAATTCTCTCACAGAGCTTATACAATGGTGATAAACAATAGAGCAAGAGAGAGAGAGACAGAAAGAGAGAGAGAATCCATTTTTCATTTGGTATTCAACCCAGAGATGGAATACAATACTTCAGACCACTGCAACCCTTGATAAATTGAACTCTTCAAGCATTTAAAAAAAATGTGCATAGCATTTTGAGAAAATAATTAATGTTGCCTGCCTCACTCAGCAGCCTAACTCCAGTGAACATAATAAAACCAGAAACTAGTCCTGATTCACCTGCCAAAACAAACACGGTCTCTGTGACATGATGCAGAAGAGATGATGCATAAATTAAGACTGGCTTTAGGACTGCTGGATAAAAGTGTATTTACCATAAGCTTTATTTTTCAGGGATAAAGGGAATAAACAATACTTGCCAAAACTAAAAATGAAAGTGAAAATGAAGATAAACTCTGATTAATGGGCCATTGGTAGCTGAGAATGTTACTTTTGCCAATTTTGTTGTGGTCCATATGGTGAAACATAAATGTTGTTTTCATTGCTTGGAAGGACAAATTCAGTTTGATTCCACTTTTGTTTTGACTGCATAATACAACTTAGAAAGCTTAATACATTATATATGCAGATTTAATTAGTAAATGTGTCAAAGTGCGCATATTTTTTCTGAGTTGTGTGGAAAGATATGCAAATTAATATTTAATAACAAAAATAGGAGACAAATGCTGATGTAAATCTGATATATGCTTTTATTTTGTATCCTTTAAACTTAGACTCTGCTGTTCTTAACATTTAATACAGTATTATAACTATGTACAAATCAGCATAAAAGACAATATAAACACGCAATAAAAATTAGTACAGCATAAAGATATACCATGTTATATCATTCTTGATAATCAATAAAAATAATCTTACAGAATTAGACCTACTCTTGAAATTGATTAAAATGCTTAATAACTATTCTATAAATTATTCATTAAGAAAACTACACATTTGTTGCTGCACTTTGTGCCAAACAGTGGGTCTCCGCAGGAGTCTGTTCCACCACTTCATTTAAGGCCAAAAAAGTCATTTCAATATGCATGTGTGAAGGTAATATTATGCACCAAAGGTTGGATAAAATGTCCTCTGTCGATAGAGCCTAGTTTTTAAGCATTTTAATGTCCTTGGCACAGCTATCAGCCTAAACATCACTCATTGAAAAAGGGCAAGTCACATATTTCTGTCAAAATAAATGTCAGTGGAGGCACATTTATGGTCTCTGATAAGATTAAGTCATGTAGGAACATAACCCTGTGCTGATAATATACACTAATGACATACTCAATCAAATACTCCTTGGTTTACTGCACGCAAGGACAAAAATAGACTAGAAAGGAACAAAAAAATTATATACACAAAGTTAATTAAATCAAAAACAGCCACAAGACAGATTAGACTAACAGTGAATTTTAAATAGCATACACGATGCCTGCATAGGGGACTACAAAGGAAGAATAATCATGGCTGATCCTAACCAAAAAGAAAAACACTTCAAAGAGAACTTTGAAATGAAAGTTTTTGTAGGGTTCAACTGATGGACACTCAGAGAAGTTCTCTCTCTGGATCATTTCTTCATGAATATGTACAAGTTTTGCCAGGAATAATGTAAATCAAACCATCTGCACCTGAAATGTGTTTTGGTTGAGTAAACAAAATGGTGTGGAAAAGACAAATCCTCCACCTCTCTAGCTCAATTATCTCAATTACTGGTTATTGCTGTTGCTATTTTAATAGAGGAGTTTAAATAAAATATGGTTACACTTTTTTAAGCTGTCCTTGTTATGTAATTATACAATACAGTACTAATTAAGAAGAATTAAGCATGTATACTCACTATAGGGTTAGAATCAGAGTTTGGTTTAGGTTTAGATGTGCATCATTTACTGTTATTACTGTAGTAAGTGCAGTATGTAACATGCAACAATAGCACAGTAAAATAAAGTGTTACCGAAAAAAAGAAGCATAAACTGTGGCATTTCAATTATTTAATAATTGAACATACAACTTTGTTTACTATACCCTGCTTAACTACTATATACGCTTAATATATATAATATATATAAAATAATATATAGATATAATCTAATCTAATATATAAAAATATAAATAACAACATATATATAAGCAAATTTTTATAGAATCCAAGAGCTCTCTGACCCTCCATAGACAGCAAGGGTCAGTACACAATCAAGGTCCAGAAACGTAGCAAGGAGATCGGTAAAATAATCCATATGGGGCAGTCGTGGCCTAATGGTTAGAGAGTTAGACTTGTAACCCAAAGGTTGCGAGTTCGAGTCTTAGGTCTGGCAGGGATTGTAGGTGGGGAAGTGAATGCCCAGCGCTCTCTCCACCCTTGATACCTTGACTGAGGTGAGACCCTTGACCAAGGCACCGGACCCCCAACTGCTCCCCAGACGCCACAGAATTGGCTGCCCACTGGTCTGGGTGTGTGTTCACAGTGTGTGTGTTAGTAATGCGCGGATCCGCAGCTTCAAATAGATTATCCACCTGCCAACCGCCCGCATCTATATTTTTGTCTGATTTAGGTAATCGCACCCGATCTTCATCATTCAGGGTTTGTAAGGTTATGAAAAACCCGGAAAAGTGGAATTTTAAAACAGCAATTTTCAGGCCTGGAAAGTTTTGGAAAAATAAATAAACCCAGAAAGTTTTGGAAAAGTCATGGAAATCTATTTCACAATTATCTGTATAATAGAATTATGTTTAATTGGGTCCTGAATTTCGGTGCCGGGTTGCGCATATATCGCATTACTCATTCCCGCAGCTTTCTACTTTAAAATGAGGAAATTACTGCAAAACATGTATTCAATATAGCGTATAGTTTAGATGAGTCAATAAATCCACACAAACCATCAGATCAAACCATTAGCACCGCGTCCTCTCTTTGACCTTCTCTTCACAGCGGCCCATCTAGAGCTGCACTCTGTGATATAAGACTTTAGCTCGCATTTCAGTACAGTTGACAGAATTGTCAATTGCCTAATACAATGTCAATGTTGCATCGTCACAAAAAAATATTATTTTCACGTCTTTTTAAGCCACTCGGTACTAGAGGCGCTTTTATGTGCGCTGCAGTCATATCCAAAGTGTGCGCGCTGAGTACCAAATTGAGTTTGCAAGCAAATCTTGTTGCGCTTAAGTAGTCAAATACACACAAAATGACATCAAAATGGTGGTCCTGGCAAGCATCCTCATAAACACAGTCAGTTTTGTCTTAAGTTAATGTAAACAGTTGCAAAAGAAAACGCATGTGTATAAGTAGCCTATTGGATCCGTGAAACAGGTCTCGTGACAGCAGCCTAATAAAGCTGTATCGCCTGTCATCAATGTTAATCAAAAATTAAAATAGGGGAAATCCCTCACTACTCTTGACTAAGTTATGTTTTGTTGAATAACTTTAATATGTTAATTTACAGTTTATTCAATTTATGTAGTCTATTTAGAAAAAGTAGTTAATATTTGCATAATTAATGATATATCTTAACCACCCGCGACCCACCCGCAAATAATCAGAATGCATTTTTTTATTACCTGACCCACCCAACCTGTGGATTATCCGCAGTACCCATGGATATAACACCCATCCGCACATCATTTTACATTTATGCATTTAGCAGATGCTTTTATCCAAAGTGACTTATGCACTTCAGGGTACACATTTTTTTTTATCAGTAGGTGTGTTCCCTGGGAATTGAACCCACAACCTTTTGCACTGCTAACACAATGCTCTACCACTGAGCCACAGGAAAACACTGTGTGTGCATCACTAGTGTGAGTGTGTGTGTTTGTTCACTTCTCACTGCTGTGTGTGTGTGTGCACTTGAATCGGTTAAATGCAGAGCACACGATCCAAGTGTGGGACACCATACTTGGCAACCCTTTATATCCTTTCCTTCCAAAGTGTTATATTTGTTTATTAATTAAAATAATAATTAAATGTTTTCATAAAGTTTAACATTTTAAAAGCATTTTATTTCAGTTTGCATTCTAAAAAGTTTATCACCTCATAATTATGTAAAATATATTAAATAATGTTTACTTAAATATATTGATGAGTCAACAAACGTTTTCAACAAGTTGAAATAATGTCCATTATGTATTTTAAAGCAAAAATTAAACAGAATTATTTTCATTTTAATTGCACATCATTTGCTCCTGACTTTATCGTTTAAATCTGAAATTATCTTAATTTTAGAAAGTTAAAGAACAACACTAAACATAATTTTTTTTTTTAAACGTTTTTCTTTTTTCAGAAAAGTGTCGTCCATGTCGCAACTGCTCTCTGTTACAGTCACCCCAGTTTTCCCCTAAAGTAAGTCCATCATTCATATGGAAAGCACGCAAGAACGTGTAAGAACGATAATTTAGGAGTTACTGACAGCTTACACAGCAACCTGTCTGAAAGCACACAACCTGACATGTCACCTGACAGAGGGCCACAACCTTAACCTTTCTGACCTCATGGGACACCGTGAATTATTCATGGGACATGCAATACGCATTTTGCTGACACATGGCCTTATGTTACCTGCAGGCACGAAAGAGACGTATTGATGTTTGACATTTTTCTAAGAGCTAAAAGCCTTCGCTCACTCCCTGTGGCTTTATGAGACAGATTGAAAAAACGCTCTGAAGTTTGGGTTGCTTTTAGAACACTGATTGTGTTGTTTGCGTGGCTGACGGCCATTGTGGTCCCTGTTGTGCCAGATCAGTTACTTTTGATTCATGTGTTTCTAAGGGCTTGAAAAGCAAAGTTGCTTGAAATGCAAATTGATATGGTTGGGCTCTGGGCAGCTGTGTAGACGGTTCGAATGTTAGAATACCATAATGTTCATTACCACTGCTATTGTGGAACTCATGAAAGTGAATGATACACCACATTAGTCCACAGCCCAGAGAAAATAAAAGACAGCATTTTTTCATTAAAGCTGAGATGAGAAAAAAAACTTTGTCAAGGTACAACAGCACGGCATAAGCATGTAAACAACAATATTTGAACAAAAAATTTCTGTGCTTTATTTCTGTGGATGTAGTGGGATCCCAAGATTATTTGTAGAATGTCTACTCTACATCCAATAGTTGCAATACACTTTGTTTTCTATTTTGATATGAAAAGTAGTAGCATTTAAGTTCTGGCAATTGTATAAATTCAAACAATAAATTACGTTTTGATGGAAGCTGACCCTAACCAACTAGCTCCTGCTCAGGACTAGCTTAAACCAGCTCATGACCAACTAAGGACCAAATTAAACATGCTCAAACAAAGCTGCCATGCTTTAAAACATACCCAAGCTTTTTTTCAACAGGGCAGTGACTCCACCTCAGCCTGTTAAACCATCGACTTTATCATGACTACATAATTCCTTGTCTACTCTCTCAGGTCCGCTGATCCTTCGTCCCTCAGGCTCTGCATTGGTTAGGCATCACCAGAGCCCTCCATACCTCCGGCTCCACCACTGTCCTCCCTCGCTCCTGTTCCACTACAGTCTATAGGCTGTGTCATGGTCCCACAAGCCGTTTGGCTCCACCTTGGCCCTAAACCAGGGTTCCTCAATTAGTTTTAGCCTATATATATATATATATATATATATATATATATATGTATTTATTATTGTTGCTTTTGTTAAAATGGTCACAAAATATATATTCAGATTTACCCAGATTTCTATAAATGTAATTTATATTCAGACATCGACATCTGATCCTCTATCAGTGCACCGAATTAAACTATGCATGCCATCATACGGCACAGCAGAATTACCAGGGAGGTGCACAGAACAGCTGCTGCAGAAGATCCACGGGGACTGGCCCGGCAAAGAGGCTCTCACTATAGCACTAGCCGATGGTTCTCTGCTTGTGGCAGAGAAGCCAGTGTGGGTAGTGACAGAGGGAGCCCCTCCCATCCCTGTGAGGAGAGAGAGGCGCTCTCGCAGAGCTGCAATGGTTACACACTCACAGTGAACGAATAAACCATCCATGAACTCAGTTTTAGCAAGCTGGATGCCCAAACAATGAAGACAACAACCGTGGCTGTCCACAGAGGATAGGAAACCACTGCAACCAAGAGGACACTGACAGAATGGCATCTTTAAAAAGATGCGAGCCGTCCGCGATAAGTAACTGCTCTTTTAGATGAAGCACCGAGGGAAATCGCTGAATTAACAGGGACACAGCTGATTGTGCCGTAATGCCACTCAGAACAGCCTCTTCTTCCAGCAACAGAGAGAATAGAGACCTGCATTTCAGCCCCGGCCCGATGGGCTGACATTTTATTTTATACTTTTTTTACGCCCCTAGGGAACAAATTTTACATCATAGTTCAGACGTGGGCTGGGCCTCGGCCTGTTTTAGGCTTCTCCTTATTTTTTATTTTAGACATCTATCAATTAGTGATTAAAAAACTTGCCACGCTGGTGGAAACAACACGAGACCGTGCTACCGTGACTGTCAAGAGCGACTCAACGGTGTTTAGTGTTTCTGCCAGAAGCAGCACCAGTAGCATGTGTTCAAATTGTTCTGCGTTCAAATGCATGCAAAAGGCTAAAGCTTGCTGCAAAGCCCCAGCAAAAGTAATTACCATGAATGTGTCAGGGGAAAATAGTACGGAGATATTTTAATTAATTACTAATAAACTAGTGTTCAATCATGACAACTCTTGAAAGATTTTAGCATGGGTGATGATATGACAATGTTAATGTATTTAGACTTTGTGGAATAGATCTGCTACACTGCTGCTGAATTGCTGCTACTGTTGGTTATTGTTGTAGTTGTAGATTATTGCTGCTGCTGCAAGCAAGTACAGGGACTTGCTACTGCCAATGCATATGGTGATACAGTGCTGTGAGTCTTTAAGGCATACTGCTGCTGCACAAATATCATATAAAATAACCCGTAGCAGATCTATACAGGTGGAGCTGGGGAAGGTGGAGTGTTTCAGAGAAACTCTGAAAGCGTGCTGCAGGAATCTCAAGTGAATGCTAGCCAGCCATATAAATGCAAGATAGTAAGCTCATTGGCTGCATATGAAGCATGAACCAATCAGCTTGTGCCAAGTCATTTTACATTTACATTTATGCATTTAGCAGACGCTTTTATCCAAAGCGACTTAAAGTGCATTCAGGCTATACATTTGTATTGTCAGTATGTGTGTTCCCTGGGAATCGAACCCACAACCTTTGCGCTGGTAACGCATTGCTCTTACCACTGAGCCACAGGAACACTATTTTAACACTGAATCCGTGTCGCAAGGATGAAGTTGCCGATCCTGACTCGCCATCTCCTCATTAGATGCACCTTTAGAGAGAAGTGCATCTTTACGGGATTATGATTATAATGAAAGTGTTTTAGTTTTCGATTTGTTTTATTTCGTTAAGTAGTAATTTAAAGTAGTGTGTGCAGCGCATTTTACAGATGATTATTTCCTGATCCTGGAAGAGAGTAGCCTACAATATAAACACTATGAATGGCTGTGAACACTATAAAGTGGGGCAATTCCAATGTCGCAAGGACAGTCTGGGGCTTCTGACTCACACCTGTAAGTACGTTTCAATATTTAAAGAATTTACTGCTGACTATTCTAACGCAAAATTTGAGCAGTGTAGAGTAGTGCTTGTTTGGCGTTTCTACGATCACAAATGCAGACATGGTGTTATGTTTATGCGGCATGGCGCAACACGTAAAAAGACTGTATCAGTCATTATAATCAGTAATTATGTCCTCACTGAATGCCTTGTTTATAGAGGGTTTTATTTTTTTTTGTCTCATTACGTCGGGAACATAGACTGTAAAAAAGGCCGGGACACGGCATCACAACATATAAATATCTGTCCATATAAATATAACAAAAGGCTGATGAGTGGATGCACCTGTCGCCTATTTATAGCCAAAATCCACTGGCCAAATTTAATTGCCGTTTTCTCTTAATCAGAGAGGATTCAGGCTCCCAAGTAGATCCCCATAATGTCGAGCCATGACATAACTCGTAGTGACCAACAGATGGGGGAACTACTGGCACACTAAACACAGCTTAAACTGGAATACCTCCTCAAACACTCTGCTTACATAAGTATGAAAATAGAAACATTTTGCACATATTTTTTATTTTAACAGCCATTTTATTAGCTTTGCTATTGTAAAGTGGAAAGCTTGACAATTTAAGCTCAGAATTTATTAAATCTTATTTTACCATAGAAAAATTACAGAAATGAGAAAATGTAACATTCAGTTATGAAAGAGGAATCTTAATTGGGGTTCCAGCTATAATTCTTTAACCTAGCAGGCTTACTAAACGAATACTACTGCAGATGCCTTGGTTTCCCTGAATAATGACAGAAGCGGTAAACAGACTTACCCACCCAACCCATTTCAGTGTATGGCAGAAGTTCAGAGCAAAGTATTGACAAGAACATCAGGAGAAAGATGAGAGGCATTCTTCTCGCTATGAGGTGACAGACACAGACACTGATCTGACAGGTAAGCCTGCTCCACTGTGAATGTGAGTCACCTGACTACAACACCCACACTCCATCATTTCAAACCAGAACATGTTTCTAAGTTCTATTTATGAGTATAAAACAATTCAAATACAAAAACTGTATAATGTACCATATGTTTTTTTTTTTCTCTGGGTTATTTGTAATGCCTAATTGAACAGTATAATTTAAAAAAGATTATATATATAAAACATATAATGTCATATTTTGGGAGGTTATAGGCTAATTTAGCAGGCTAATAAGCTAGTGGTATAAGCTACAGCTAAGCTAAAGTAGTACAGAATGTAAGCTAACTAAAAGAAACATAAATTCTTTAAAGACTGTCAGTATTTAATAGTTTTCAAGATTATTTCAATAATTGTTTTCATGAAAAAGTTAGTTTTACATAGTGCAGTCAAGCATTTTAAAAGCATATTCTATAATAAAGCCAATTTAACTGAGATTTTATTTACTGAAGTGTTTCAAAATTGCCTTGTGGCAATCTGCAAAGTCAATGGCGTTTACTGAGGAATTGCAGGGGTGTAGAATCTGAGAAGCGTTATTTATTATCAATATTTTAATTCTGATTTTCTATGGTCTAAAACAAACTGTTTTGGGAGAGGAGAGTTTGAAAGAGCTCAATTATTTGAAGATTAGTGAGGCTGCCCAGCAACTAAAATATGTTTTGTTCAGGCATGACTGTAACCTTGACAAAGGCATTCAACATTGCTTTAGTATTAGGACCGTCTCTGCCCCTTCACTTGTGCATAAAGCAGTTAAATAAAAGCAAAAATAACTAAATAAATCCAACCCTCCTGACCAATTTCAACCAAACTAAATTGAATTTAAAAAGTTGGATGCTTTTAAGAGATCAGATTGAAGCAATAAATCCAATACATTTTTTTCTTTTTAATTTCTTTTGTCATTTTCTTTGTTCCATGGTTAGTGGGAGAACAAGCGAACCTCTCTGCACTAAGTGTGGCCATAAATCACCTGAACAGTTGAATCTACATGAACTTGGCAGTTATGAGTCAAAGCCTCATCTGTGTGTAGGGAAAACTCTCCAATGACCTTGAATATGAAAAAATTACTTTGTCAAAATTTCACTTAAACATTTGGGCTGCAGATTCTTTCATCATCAACACATCCTTGACAACATCTTGAGGCAAAATAGGATACAACTATTGTTAACATCCTCATAAATATTTATGCTTGTAGAATTCAGCCTTAACAACAAACTCATTAGCATGCAGAAACAAAAAATAAGTTGTTTTTTTTGTTGTTGGAAACTATTAAGTGCAAAAGGGCTTCAGGAGTACTTTAATTGCTACATATAAAACTCGCAGTGTGAGTAACTCATAACCTGCTAATACATTACAAAGTATATTTAGAATGATATGACTGACCATAAAATAAATGTTACATTTGATACAAATAAATTATGTAGTGTACTACAATATTATTCATTAAAATGTGATAGCAAGTCCTTCCAAATGTTTGAAACGATGTGATGGCCAGTGCAGCAAACACGAAACAAAATTCACTTTCCACATTGTAATACACAGCAGTGTAAAATATTACTAGGCACTTTTGGTTGCATAATACTGATATTGATAATGTGACAAATATGAAATACTAGAATATTTCTTACTGAAAACTTTTTTTAATTATTCTGCATCTACATTTATGGTCCAAGCCAACAGTTCCATTGGTCAGCTAAATCTACATGTTTTACATCCAGTTTGTAATTTTTAATATAATGCAGCTGAAAAGTGTAAAACTAGGTAAAGCCACTGAATGTTTTAAGTGTGTTCTAGTCTCACCTCCTGGTCGGGGACACTGAGGTAGCCGCGGTGGGGTTTGAAGGCTTTGTGTGGCAGGCGAGAGAACATCCAGTTTCTACTGAAGCTCTGGCCGAATACAGGCTGCAGCAGGGAGTAGGGTTTCTCTGAGTAATTAATCACCAACAAAAACAGAGACACCGCCACGATCAGACTGGTCACTATGACTGACTTCTTCTGTGAGGAGGGAAAGAAGAACAGAAAACATGGCATCATTTAGCTTTTCTGACTCATGGGCAAAATGTGGCAATGAAACATTCAGGCAAAATATAAATTTTCACAGTCAAAAAAGTGCTTGTTTTTCTTTCTGGACAAATGGTTAGTGAAAGGAGGAACTGTAACTTTCAAAAACCCTCAGGAGGTCAAACTAAATATTATATTAGCTGTTTTTAATTCTTCCCATTTTACAGGTTTGCCATTTTTGCAAAGTAATAAGCATGACATAAACATTACGATTATTAAGTGGTACCGTGTCAACATGCTGTGGTGCAACATTTTCTCCACTAAACAATAAACTTTTAATCAAAAAATCCTAGAGAAGGTTGTTTATCATCAGCTCTCCCCCTTTTAAATGGAAATGGCATTTTTGATCTATTGCAATCTGGGATAGCACGTCCCAGCACAGAGTCAGCCCTCCTTACTTAAAGTGTCTAACAACCTGTTGCTGGCTGATGATTCAGAAAGGTGTGCAATTCTACTCCATCTTGATCTTAGTGCTGCATTCAACACCCTAGCTTGTGAAATTTTGCTGGAGCATTTAAGACGGTGGGCAGAGATTGAAAGGACTGTCCTTGAAGGGAGAACACTCTGTAGAGAAAATATTATTAACACTCTCTATGTTAGGAAATATTTCCTGTATTACTTGCAAGTTATTTGGGGCTTCCACATCCAGGCCCAATATATTGGGCCCAATTTTATTTCCATTATATATGCTTCCATTGGCTCAAATTAATCAATATGCACCATATATCCTGCCATCTTTGATAAGAAAAGAATGTATTTAAAGCAACCTACTTTTCATGCTCAGTTATTTTTATGTTAGATAATACTTAAAAAAAACATATAACAAAAACATACTGAAATAATAATAAGTGTATGATTTTGCTAAATTAATAATACCTTAATAGAACAAAGCTCTTATTTCTCATTATATGTCCTAATGGTCTAAGCAGTCCAAAAACCCAACCCTTGGAAACAGAAGTCAGAAGTACAGCAGAAGTAATTCTGTATTCCTTAAAGAGGATTGAACTTGACATAAACTGAAGCTCGTTTCTCTGTTTTGTACTTGACTGATCGCAGAGGACAATTCAAGCTGATAAATTGTTCATTTTTTCCCCATTAAAACTGAATCTTCTCCTTTTTCACAGTTATCTGATACGACAAATTTTCCACTGAGTATTCTAAAAGAAAAAGTCAAAAAGTTCTTAAAATTTGACTTCTGACATTCTCTGTTCTCTTTTCACAATGAAATACAGAGAACTGTCAAAGCTATCTCTGCATAATGATGTGCCCACGGACATGATGCATACAGTTGTGTGAGAAGAAATGTTTGAAACTCTGAGAAAAAATACTTGAAACATGACTGAATGCATACATCTTACGGACAAGTACTTAGAATATTATAGACATTAATAGGAGACATTAAATATTATATAATATATAAACAAGAGTTGTGTCGTTTCTTTTTTTAAATAACACTGTCTAAACATCTTATGAAATAAAGAGTAAAACAATTTAACTTTTAAAAACCCCATGAAATCAAAATCAAAAACTGTTGAAACTTTTAGTCTAGGTCAGTTATCTGACATAAGAGAACATGCAACTGACTAGCAACAAGATCTAGAAAATCTTTGTTCTGCAGGGCTGTGAATTAAGCTAAAGGGAATAATGGCTGTTTAAAAAAAGAGCAAGACCTTTGATATATCAGGAACCCTGTTGACGGGCCCCTGGTTCCAACCCTGCTCCAACAAGTACTTGATTAGCTGGATCAGGTGTATTTAATTAGGGTTGAATCTAAACTCTGCAAGGCTGTAGCCTTCCAAGAACTGAGTTTGACACCTGTGACTTAACCCTCTAAGCGCCAAAGTCGCAAAATTGCGACAAGACGTCATACTTCATGAAATAGACTATAGTTCCTAACATGGTGTAATATCTCATTTGTATTCCCTACCACTAGATGGCAGACATGTAGTACTTCGATTCTAGACCAAAAGTGTTGGAGGAAATAGCAGAGCAAGCGAGCGATAAACAATGGGGATAGGGGTGGCAGGGGTGAACGTGGTCTTAGTGTCCATAGGAGAGCTGTTACTTTCTGATAATTGGTCATATTGCGTCATTTGTTCTGATCGCGTGCGCTCAAAGGGCCACCGGCAGAAAAAGTACAGCAGTCAGTGTTGGGTAGGTCTGTGCGCTGTGCCATGCAATAAAAGGTACCCTACTCTCAAGAACTATAAACGGTTACCTAGATACCTGATTGGGCAGATAGCTGGTCAACTGATCAAAAATAGGTACATGTATTTTACTATGGCACAGTAATATATACCTAACTAATCTTCTATCACGCTACAATCCAACCCACTCCCTAAGGTCGCAAAACTCTGGACTCTTGGTAGTACCTAGGATAGCAAAGTCCACTAAAGGAGGTAGAACTTTTTCATATTTGGCTCCCAAACTCTGGAATAGCCTTCCTGATAACGTTCGGGGTTCAGACACACTCTCTCTGTTTAAATCTAGATTAAAGACACATCTCTTTAGGCAAGCATTCACATAATGCATCTCACAATCTTGTACTGCCAGTCTATCTGAACAAATGCACATTATTATGCTTTAGCTTGGGTTATACTGATAATTTCATCCAGGGTTATTCCTGGATGGAACAACTACTACACTAATTGTCTTTATTGTTTCTATGTTAAATTACACAAGCTTCAGTCTGGATCCAACCCTTAAACGATCTGAGATGACCCGAACACCTGAGAAGAGGCGATGACAACCCTTCTGAGGACCTCAGAGGAAGCCAACCATCAGCGAATATACTGACTTAACCAAATTTTGCCATAAATGGTGGATCAGCACCTAGAGACAACCTCTACAGCCCTGAACGTCAGCGGAGTCCAGGACACCTCGATGAGCCCCAGAGACAGATCTCCAGTGAGGAACTCGTCACCTAGACATCCATCGGGTAAAGACCCCTGGAGCCAGTGGACCACTTACACTCTGACTTTGATGCAGTTGGAACAAACTACTGGTTCGTCTGGCCGGAGGGGAACTGGCCCCCTGACTGAGCCTGGTTTCTCCCAAGGTTTTTTCTCCATTCTGTCACCGATGGAGTTTTGGTTCCTTGCCGCTGTCGCCTCTGGCATGCTTAGTTGGGGAATCTTCATTTCCAGCAAAATCATCGACTTGATTGCACAGATATTATTTAAACTGAACTGAGCTGGACATTACTAAATTCAATAATGAAATGCATTCAGCTGAAAATTGAGTGTTAAATCCTGTCATTTTACATTATTGACAAAATTTTCCTATTTTGATATTGTGCAGTGCTTTGTTACAATTTGTATTGTTAAAAGCGCTATATAAATAAAGGTGACTTGACAGTAATATAGTAATAATTTACTACTTTCTCCTGTTTTACTGTTATATCCTCTATTCCTGATCATTTGTAATGATGATAAAAAGACTAATAAAATAAGGAGATAGATAAAACATGCTAATAAGTTCAAACAACCATTCGATATCTTAAATTTCCTGAATATTACTGATGAAATGGTTAAAAAAGTAGGCTACTGTTCACATGCATTTTACAACTATATAGTATAGTAATATAGAAATAATTCACCCAAAAATGAAAAATGTCTCACCCTCCAAGATGTAGATGACTTTGTTTCTTCATTGGAACAGATATGGATAAATGAATGTACCATTACATCACTAGCTCACCAATGGATCCTCTGCAGTGAATCCACTATTAGCTATTTAAATAACTGGGTTTCCCCCACAAAAAAATCACTGCAACTTTAAACTAGATTAAAATTATTTAAAGTTCAAGAGCTTATTTTTGCATCATGCCTCAAGCAACATCTGTGTACAGGAATGTAACACATAATGATGTTTCTTCATGCAACAGAGACATGAAAGCGAAACCACCCGCTTTCGCTGCAAAGGTGTGAATGTCTATGTTCTTTGATGTAGTTTGATGGCCCATAATTTGCCATCTAGAATGGAATTGTGTCTGGAATAATAGGGTGGCTGTCAGCAAATCTTTCTGAGCCAGTGGGGCTCAAATCTGGCACATCAAACATCTCAGGCAGTGTATTTGGGTTTGCACTTCACAGGAAGACATCAAACATGAAGAGTTAATTTAAAACAATGACCATTTAAAGCTCAGACTAAAAGACTGCATTGCATAGATTGCTGGAATGTTACATCATTATATTAGGAATGGTCTCACATTTATGTCATGCCATTGAGATGAACAGTAAAGACTCAAAGGAAAAGAAGCACTTTGCACAGAACATATTTAGTGTTAGGTAGTAACTGGATTAAGTAATCAGATTCCAAAAATGTACTTGTAATTTGATTACATGCTTTAAAATTACAGTTATTTTTCATGGATTATGTGATTAAAAATGATTCACACAATGCCAATAATCGGTCACCCAAATTCTTTTTTCACTTTCTAAAAAATTATACTGTGCATCATACTGAATACAGTGAGTATTCATAACATAGACTGGCCATGTAAATGTCATGTCAATTAATTAGCAATTTTTGCATCTGAAATTGGGGATAAAAGTACCTGCCTGTCAATAAAATTGTATAACTGACAAAAAAAATTACCTGGAAGACATTCACCATGTCATTGCTGTTTTCATGTCTATTAGTGTTTGTTTATTTGATGTTTGTTCACATTCGCATGTTCTCTGTTGCTGGTTAACGGTCATAGGCTTTATTTGATTTATCTTAGTTTTTTTTTTTTTTTTGTATAATAAAAATCTAATTGAAAATGTCTCAGGTTACGACTGTAACCCTTGTTCCCCGAGAAAGGGAACGAGACACTGCATCGGTAACAACACTTTAGGGAATCCCCCTTAGCGTAGTGCATCTGAAGCATGAATGAAACTATTCCAATCCTGATTGGTGTTGCGTCATGATGTAACATGTGACGGCATACTCGGAAGATACAAAGGGATGCCGGCACACAACAGTCATGCAATGGCAGAGTCTTTTGCGATGAAGCAAGCCGCTCCCGGGCATGGAGAGGTGTGGCAAAGAGACTCAGTGTCTCATTCCCTTTCTCGGGGAACAAGGGTTACAGCCGTAACCCGAGACGTTTCCCCTCGAGGGAACTCACACTGCATCGGTAACGACAACTTGGGGAACGTGTACCCATTATACCACCCCGAAACATGCCTGTCCTAGTGTGAAGCTGAACCAGGCAAAACTTAGGGTGAGAGAACTCGTGCACCTGGCGTGGAGGGAAGGTTCAGGCTATAAAATCTGATGAAAGTATATGGGGAGGACCACCCACAGATGGTCCTGAATGCGGGGAGGACCACCATCACAGATCTCCTGAAACGGGACTCCTGAAAGAAGGGCCCTAGAGGACGCCATGCCTCTAGTAGAGTGGGCCCTCAAGGCCACAGGTGAAGGCAAACCGCGCACCTGATAGGCCAAGGTAATAGCCTGAATAATCCAATTACTAATTGTCTGCTTGGAAGCAGGAAGTCCCTTCTTGGGTGATCCAAAGCACATCAACCACTGTTCCGACCTCCTCCAATGAGAAGATTTCTGAATAAAGATATTCAATGCTCTGACAGGGCAGAGAAGATGAAGCCTTTCTTCTTCTGCCGACACATGAGGCGGAGGATGAATGGCCTGAAGAACTACCAGCCGTGCCACATTAGGTGGCACCTTGGGCACATTACCAGGCCTAGGGTGTAAAATGGCCTTAACTCCTCCAGGGGAAAACTCCAGGCAAGTTGGTGAGATAGCCAAGGCCTGGATATCCCCAACTCTCTTGAGCGAAGTAAGCGCTAAGAGGAAGACTATCTTAAAGGTCAGGTTCTTCGCCATAGCCGACTCGATAGGTTCAAAGAGGGCAAGTGACAGCCTTTCAAGGACCACAGCCAGATCCCAAGTTGGGACGCAGGCCTCATCCTCCATGCACCACAGAGGAAACGCATGACCAGCTGGTGCCTCCCAAGAGGCCCAACATCTAAAGGCATGTGGAAAGCCACAATGGCAGCCACTTACACCTTTAGTGTGGATGGGGTAAGACCAGCAGAGAAAAGATCTTGGAGTAACTCCAGCACTGAAGCCACCGGGCAGTTAACCGGGTCCAACCTACGTTCTCTACACAAAATGGAAAATATGTTCCACTTTAGGCCGTACAATCGCCATGTTGAGGGATGCCTAGAACTGAGTATGATCTCAATCACTCCAGCCAATAAGCCGGCCTCTAAGTACTGAGCCCCCTCAGGGACCAGACCCACAGTTTACACAGTCGTGCAGAGTATGGTTTATCCCATGACTTACACAAATCATTGTGTGAGTCAGAAAAATGTAAACCCGGCGTTGAGGCTGAGCCCTGTGCTGCAGGAAGCGCTCATCCAATTTACTTTTCACTTGCACTTCCTGTTTTTCTTGTGGCCGGTTAATATTAAGTTTAGCCACAGCAAAGGACAACACATCAACAAGCTTCTCATATGTGGGTGAATGCAGTGGCGAGCTCTCTGCAATTTCACCCGCCTCTGTGCTGAGCACGTCTAATTCCTCAGAATCAGACAGCTCAAACATCGGGTCCTCCCCCGTGAGGAAGAAGACACGGGGTGGGCTTCTGCACGGGGAGTGAGAACATCGGAACTGTCAGATGAGGACTGTCAGATGCCCTCCTGACAGATCCATCTGCGAGCCCCACATTCTAAGCAGCCGTGCCACCTCGGCTGACGCAGGACCCCAACTGCGGGGCGAGCAAGCCTGGCCAGCCTCATTAAACGCAGCCAGGCGGGAGCGCAGCACTCTGATCGAGACCCTCGAGAGCTGCCCGGGCGTGCTACACTCCCAAACAATGAACACACAGCTGATGTGTTTACCCACCTGTTAAAAACCTTGGGCAGGGATGCACATACACTGCTTAAACTGTCCACTCGCCATGATAATATATACTGCTTGTGACAAACAATACCAAATAAGACACACAATGACACAGAGCGCTTGCTGAAGAGCAAAAAGCTGACTCTGTTGTGTGCCGGCGTCCATTTGTATCTTCAGAGTATGCCGTCACATGTTACGTCATGTCGCAACACCAATCGGAATCGGAATAGTTTCATTCATGCTTCACTAAAGTGATTTGAATTTTAATTTGTTTTGGTTTTGATAATCATCCAAGCATCTAGTCATAGAATAAAACTGATTTAGCCCTTAAATCACTTAAATACTCAACCAACAGAGAGAGAAAAAGGAGGGGAAAAAACATCTTCTTGACCGTTCATCTCATCCGTTCTCACAACAAGGGGGAATACAAATAAAATATCCCTCCACCTTGATTTCAATCTGGGGCCACAAATCTTGGCAAAGTGATGTGTCAGATTCAAAGGGTGAGGTACAGGCTTGCGGGAGAGTGAAAATGTTGAAGAGCTTCCATCAGCAACAGCATATGACTCGTCTCATCGTTGTACTATCCATCAGGATAATCATTGCACAGGCCTTGTGTTCTGCACAATTTCACCCATTTCAGTGGAGAGAAATTATTAAAAAGCAGGGACAAACAGAAATAGATGAAAGAGAGAAAGAGAAAAAATAAGAGAGAGAGGACAACAGCGCCATCATAGGACAACTCGCAGTGCTTTGTTACAATTTGTATTATTAAAAGCGCTATATAAATAAAGGTGACTTGACTTGACAACTGTGACACTCAGAATAATAAAGACCAATTTGATGCAATTAGGGACAACTAGCTTACCATTAATAGAAAAAAATCCTGAACACTAGCATTGGCTATTGCAGAAATTATTTATATTGATAAATTGATTGCCAATTGATTGCATTGATTACCATTATGTGTGGACGAGGAATGCAGCAAAATACTATTTTGTTAAATTAACCTAACGATAATTAGATTGATGAATTGACTAATCATTGAGTATCTCACTGATTAATCTGTGGGGCTTTTGCAATTAGTTAAAATATAGAGGTAAACATATTCTATATACACGTGGAGCTGCTTTATAGCACAAAATCAAGTTGCAATTAAATGAAAGCAACATTGACGGGATTTGTCATGTTTAATCCTGTAAAGATGCTTACTTTTAATGAATCTATTGTATGCATATAGTAAAGTGCTAAATGGATGGCTCAATACCATAATTTTTGCTTCGGTACGATACCAGAATGTAATACCTCGGTATCTAAATTAAATCGATACCATAGGTGACAAACAACCAGCCTCAAAATATTAGTGAATTTCAAACAATTGTATTAAATAATAATAATAATAATAATAATAAAAACAGATTAATATCTTAATAACTTTGTGTAAAACTGTAACAAAAAACCTACAGGCAACATACAGGTGCATCTCAATAAATTAGAATGCCGTGGAAAAGTTCATTTATTTCAGTAATTCAACTCAAATTGTGAAACTTGTGTATTGAATAAATTCAGTGCTTAAACTGAAGTAGTTTAAGTCTTTGGTCCTTTCAATTTTGATGATTTTGGCTCACATTTAACAAAAACCCACCAAATCACTATCTTAACAAATTAGAATACTCCATAAGACCAATAAAAATAAAACATTTTTAGTGAATTGTTGGCCTTCTGGAAAGAATGTTAATTTACTGTATATGTACTCAATACATATGGTACTTGGTAGGGGCTCCTTTTGCTTTAATTACTGCCTCAATCTGGCGTGGCATGAAGGTGATCAGTTTGTGGCACTGCTGAGGTGGTGTGGAAGCCCAGGTTTCTTTGACAGTGGCCTTCAGCTCATCTGCATTTTTGGTCTCTTGTTTCTCATTTTCCTCTTGACAATACCCCATAGTGTTCAGGTCTGGTGAGTTTGCTGACCAGTCAAGCACACCAACTTTTTAACCAACTTTTGGTGGACAGGTGCCAAATCCTGCTGGAAAATGAAATCAGCATCTTTAAAAAGCTGGTCAGCAGAAGGAAGCATGAAGTGCTCCAAAATTTCTTGGTAAACGGTGTAGTGATGTTGGTTTTCAAAAAACACAATGGACCAAGACCAGCAGATGACATTGCACCCCAAATCATCACAGACTGTGGAAACTTAACACTGGACTTCAAGCAACTTGGGCTATGAGCTTCTCCACCCTTCCTCCAGACTCTAGGAATGATGTGTCAAAATCAAAATGATGTGCGAGAGCATATGATTGTCTTAAAAATACAAATCTATGCACATTTTTGTCATAAATTATGAAAGTGCATATCAGTAACACAAGTCTCTGTTTCTATTTGGCGTTCTATTTATACATAGAAATGGACTTTGGTGTGCATATGATACGCAGTGGTTAGGATTAGGGGTGTGGGGTTTTTCGGTTGATGATGACTGCATGGTTCCTGAATTCTCAAAGGAATAAAGCAGTCATTAAGTGCTCCACCGACGGAAAAACACGATATTCTCTATTCTGGAATAAAAATTGATTGTAGCTTGTTTGAGGCGGTTTCTATGGAGTTATTATAATGACAAATGTTCAGCGCGCATTATATAGCCTATGTGAGAGTGCATTAAATGCGCGAGTGCAAATCTCGCTGCTCACAAGTGGATTCATTCACTCTCACAGAAAACATCTCAGGTTAAGCAAGTAACCATGGTTCCCTGAGAATAGGGAACGAGACGCTGCGTCCTCTAGAGGGCGCTAGGGGAATGCCTACAGCGTGTCCGGTGCCTGAAGCATGAATGAAATACTACAATGAACTTGACATTGGCAAGCGGAAGCCCATGACGTGAGCTAATGAGCGACTGCGGGTATAAAAGGAGCACCTGGGAGATACGTCATCCTCTTTTTGTCTGAGGAGAGACAGGAATGCCCGAAGCATGGACCCAAGACGCAGTGAGTAGGGGTGTGCGATATATACGTCTGCGATAATATCGTAATTGTTGTTTTAACGATGTGCAATTTGACAATATCGAGTATTTTGCAAAAACCCAACTAACACCTACATAGTACATGCATACATTAGCCTGCGTGGTGATGAAGGGGTTAAACAGTGCATGCGCGTAATTAAAGCGTGTTCTTTCACTGCATGATTCAGTTGATTAAAATGCATTAAGAATGATCGCAAAATTCAAGATATGGGGAAGAAAATGTATATATTTACGTTTCATATGATTAAAATCACAGGAAGGGTGCCGTTTTTTCTTCAAAAATAAGCATGATTACAAATGTGATATTGATTTTATACAACAGTTCAATAAACAATAAGTTAATATTAAGATACTTACGTTTTAGACACCATATTGCCTGTTTTTGCTGCATTTCGCCAACAAAAAATAATTACAAACAGCTACAGCGATGTTTTGAGTCTCAGTGATTCATTCATGAATGAATTAATGAACCGTTTAAATGATTCGGTTCAGTCGCAATGACTCACTTGTTAACAATGACGTGCTGCCACCTGCTGGCGGTTTAATTTCGCATTCAAAGTCTATTTTCATTTTTAAAATAATTTTAAATATCAGCATTCAATGTTTTCTGTTTAAAATGTCAAAAATTATGCATTTGTAACTGGTTAAAGCACCCCATGTCCCTCTGAGCTGCATTAAACAGTGTATAAATACATCTAAACACCTTCAGATGCAACTTATGCAGAGGTTTATTTTGATGATTTTGGTTTCATTTGTTTGGGAGCAGCCTAAATGTGTATTATCTTAATTGACAGATTAAATGTAACAATTTGACTCAAAAGATGTACACTTTTAGAAACAAAATGGCTTTATTAAAAGGTAAAAATCTAATTTAAACTTAAATTAAAAGATTGATTAATCACTGATGTGAACTGAGCACACAGAATATGAAGAATATCATAAACTGCAGCTGTCCATGGTATTCAGATATCAGACATAGCCTTTCGTGGTATAAAAGACTCGTAAGCCGCTGAGCGCGCTCTCGCCTCCCTGAATTTATGAACTACCGTCTCAACGGATGTGCCGAACAATTCTGAAGGCGAGACTGGCGTATCGAGAAGAAAACTTTTTCCTTCTCCCCGATGTCCGCCATGTTTACTCACACGTTTCACGGTAGACATTTCTTCTTACCCACAGACACAAATGACGTCTGAAGACAAAAAGGGGATGACGTATCTCACAGGTGCTCCTTTTATACCCGCAGTCGCTCATTAGCTCACGTCATGGGCTTCCGCCTGCCAATGTCAAGTTCATTGTAGTATTTCAGTCATGCTTCAGGTACCGGACACGCTGTAGGCGTTCCCCTAGCGCCCTCTAGAGGACGCAGCGTAGAGTTCTCTTTCTATAGGGAACAGATGCACTTTCTATCGGCCAGACTTACAGGCGTGTACTCAAAAAATATCTTCTCTCCTGAGTTTAATAAACGCAATCTAGGGTGTGGGCATCCACTGGCAGAAACATACATTGGTGCATATGCCAGCTAATGTAAATCAGTATTTACATAGCATAACAGTAGTAGTATAAATGTATCTGTTTCGAACGCACTGTCCCACAAAATCACATCTACTGTCTTGCAACAGATTTATAGGGTGATCATCCTAGCATAGTGTAATAAAATAATAGGCTAATTACTAATTTGATTTAGTAAAGTTTTAATGAAGACAAAATTCAGCTCAAGAATATGCACATCTGCGTGTGTTTCCATCAACTGTGTAATGCGAATTAAAATGAACATCAGCCTAATAAAGTGACATGTTCCGGCCAATGACTATATATATACGTCGCATGGTTATTATCCTCATTAAACCTATCTAACTTTAACCGTCAAGCATGTCAGAAATCACTAAGGGTTTACCAATACCCTTGCATACAAGGCTGTGCAACATGACAAAGATGTATTTATTTTTTTGTGTGTGATAACTAGATTGTAGTAATTTGGTTTGTAACTTGCAAGCAATCTGTTAACAACAAAAACAACACATTAGAGAAAGGTTTTGGTTAGGGGTGAAACGGATCGTAGATGATCCGTAATCCATACGGACCAGTCCCCACGGTTCGGCAAGCATGTGATTCACGGATTAACTGATAAGTTTAACCACCATAGAGTGAAAGTGTATCATTTGCACTTGTTTCGGGACTCGCGCTCCATTTTCTCCGCTCAGCCGCACACACTGAAGCGCGCGTATGCACACACACACACACAGAGAGAGAGAGAGAGAGAGAGAGGCGTGTTTCAGACAACGCCTCAACGGACGGATACACACACACACACACACACACACACACAAAGCTATGTTAAAATACCCGTTTTGGCAAGTAATCTGGTAAACACAGTCGGTTATGTCTTAAGTTAACGTATACAGCTGAGAAAGAACATGCAGGACAGTTGTGTTTCCTGCATGATAACCTGCCGTTCTTAAACTGGGAGGACTGGGAACTTTCAGAGAAAGATGGGTAGAGTGAGGAAGACTCAAGGACTGCAATTGAGTTCAAATTAAAGCACATTCATTTTAATTGTTCTGTAATGTTTACATAATTTCCTTCACTCAAAAATGAGGGGTTTGCTGCCATGTTATTTGCACTAAAATAGATTTTTGATGCTGCTAAGTCAAGTGCATTCACAGTTGGTTGCTTGAGGACTTTGTTTTATATAAAAATGCAGAAATTTGCAAAAAGCAGAAAGTTAGAATGCACTTTAGATGTTCTGTGTCATTTATACCAAACACAAATGTTGCTGGTTGCTAGTGTATTTGCAGTACTACTATTATTTTTTTAAATATTTTTCAGTTTAATTGATTTGTATTTATAAAGTTGCATTTATTTTATTTAAATGTATATTTAAGTTTACATTTATATTCCAACAAACTTGAAAAATTCTGCTTGATAAATGCTCTAAAACTTTTTGTCAGGTACAAGTAATAGGAAGAGAGCCAGGACCCAATTGCAGGAGGAAAAATTGTTTTTTATTAATAATAATAAACAAAACAAACAAAAACAACCCCGTAGGGGAAAAACAGACTGGCAAGCAGGCAAGGCAGGACAAGGCTGGACAGGACTCAAGACATACAACATAAGACGACGAACTGCATAAGTGCAGTATGGAGTACCTCAAGTCTCAGTACTAGGGCCATTACTTTTCACGCTTTACATGTTACACTTTGGAAATATCATCAGGAAACTCGGGGTTAGCTTTCACTGTTATGCCGATGATACTCAGCTCTATATTTCTTTGCGGCCCGGTGAAACACACCAAATTGAGAAACTTATGGAATGCATAGTCGATATAAAAAACTGGATGAAGAATAATTTCTTACTGCTGAATTCTGAAAAAACAGAGGTGTTAATAATCGGACCTAAAACCCCCACAAGTAATAACCTAGAACACTGTATAACACTTGATGGCTGCTCTGTCGATTCTTCGTCATCAGTCAGGAACCTAGCTGTGCTATTTGATAGCAATCTCTCCTTTGACTGCCACGTTTCTAGAATTTGTAAAACTGCATTTTTTCATCTTAAAAATATATCTAAACTGAGACCTATGCTCTCAATGTCAAATGCAGAAATATTAATTCATGCGTTTATGACCTCAAGGTTAGATTATTGTAATGCGTTATTGGGTGGATGTTCTGCAGGCTTAATAGACAAACTGCATATGGTTCAAAATGCAGTAGCTAGAGTCTTTACTAGAACCTGGATGTATGACCACATTAGTCCAGTTATGTCAACACTGCACTGGCTCCCTATTAAACATTGTATAGATTTTAAAATCTTGTTAAATACTTATAAAACCCTGAATGGTTTAGCTCCTCAGTACTTGAGCAAGCTCTTATCGCATTATAGTCCTCCACGTCCGCTACGATCTCAAAACTCTGTTCATTTGATTATACCTAGAATATCAAAATCAACTGCTGGCTGCAGATACTTTTTCTATTTAGCACCCAAACTCTGGAACAATCTACCTAACAATGTTCGGGAGGCAGACACACTCTGTCAGTTTAAATCTAGATTAAAGACCCATCTCTTTAATCTGGTTTACACATAACACACTAATGCACTTCTAATATTCAAATGCGTTAAAGGATTGTTCAGTCCCTACAGGATTTTGCGGGACTTTTTTCAGATTTTTGTGGCCTAAAATGACAGATTTTGCATTTCTTATTATTTTGCGGTGAAAATATACCATGGACAACATTCATCTAACATTGTTATAACTTTTCTGACTTCGAGAACCATCGCAGGGCTCCAGACTAACATTTGAGGACACCAGTGCCATTATGTTCTACAGAACCAGCACCTGACAATAAAGCATTCACCATAATCGCACATGTACATCTCGGAGATGTCTATTTGATGTCTGCATTTACATATGCAAGATGTATTTTTTAGGGTGTTTGCTCATCTGCAATATGTCTATAAGACGTTTCCTGTCAGATGTCAAATAGACATTTATTAGAATGCATGTAAAACTGCTTCTGAGACGTTTATCAGATTACAAGGCAGATGTTTCCCAGATCTTTAGCAGAAGTCTTACAGATGTACTTGTGCTGTCTGGGTAGTTGAGCTGCAGATAAAATGTACTTTTATTATTGTAATTTATAATGTCTAAATATAATTTGATAAATAAAAAATACACATATACATACATATATATGTTATATACAGTTATATATATATATACAGTGGGGCAAAAAAGTATTTAGTCAGTCACCAATTGTGCAAGTTCTCCCACTTAAAAAGATGAGAGAGGCCTGTAATTTTCATCATAGGTATACCTCAACTATGAGAGACAAAATAAGAACAAAAAATCCAGAAAATCACATTGTATGATTTTTTAAGAATTTATTTGCAAATTATGGTGGAAAATAAGTATTTGGTCAATAACAAAATTTCATCTCAATACTTTGTTATATACCCTTTGTTGGCAATGACAGAGGTCAAACGTTTTCTGTAAGTCTTCACAAGGTTTTCACACACTGTTGCTGGTATTTTGGCCCATTCCTCCATGCAGATCTCCTCTAGAGCAGTGATGTTTTGGGGCTGTCGCTGGGCAACACGGACTTTCAACTCCCTCCAAAGATTTTCTATGGGGTTGAGATCTGGAGACTGGCTAGGCCACTCCAGGACCTTGAAATGCTTCTTACGAAGCCACTTCTTCGCTGTTCGGGCGGTGTGTTTGGGATCATTGTCATGCTGAAAGACCCAGCCACGTTAATCTTCAATGCCCTTGCTGATGGAAGGAGGTTTTCACTCAAAATCTCACGATACATGGCCCCATTCATTCTTTCCTTTACACAGATCAGTCGTCCTGGTCCCTTTGCAGAAAAACAGCCCCAAAGCATGATGTTTCCACCCCATGCTTCACAGTAGGTATGGTGTTCTTTGGATGCAACTCAGCATTCTTTCTCCTCCAAACACGACAAGTTGAGTTTTTAACAAAAGTTATATTTTGGTTTCATCTGACCATATGACATTCTCCCAATCCTCTTCTGGATCATCCAAATGCTCTCTAGCAAACATCAGACGGGCCTGGACATGTACTGGCTTAAGCAGGGGACACGTCCTGGCACTGCAGGATTTGAGTCCTGGCGGTGCAGTGTGTTACTGATGGTAGCCTTTGTTACTTTGGTCCCAGCTCTCTGCAGGTCATTCACTAGGTCCCCCGTGTGGTTCTGGGATTTTTGCTCACAGTTCTTGTGATCATTTTGACCCCACGGGGTGAGATCTTGCGTGGAGCCCCAGATCGGGGAGATTATCAGTGGTCTTGTATGTCTTCCATTTTCTAATAATTGCTCCCACAGTTGATTTCTTCACACCAAGCTGCTTACCTATTGCAGATTCAGTCTTCCCAGCCTGGTGCAGGTCTACAATTTTGTTTCTGGTGTCCTTTGACAGCTCTTTGGTCTTGGCCATAGTGGAGTTTGGAGTGTGACTGTTTGAGGTTGTGGACAGGTGTCTTTTATACTGATAACGAGTTCAAACAGATGCCATTAATACAGGTAACGAGTGGAGGACAGAGGAGCCTCTTAAAGAAGAAGTTACAGGTCTGTGAGAGCCAGCAATCTTGCTTGTTTGTAGGTGACCAAATACTTATTTTCCACCATAATTTGCAAATAAATTTTTTAAAAATCCTACAATGTGATTTTCTGGATTTTTTTTCTTATTTTGTCTCTCATAGTTGAGGTATACCTATGATGAAAATTACAGGCCTCTCTCATCTTTTTAAGTGGGAGAACTTGCACAATTGGTGGCTGACTAAATACTTTTTTGCCCCACTGTATAACTGCTAGCTTATCTTGTAAAACTAACACTAAGTTTCTTTTTTCTATATTCTATATACTTGTTTTCTTAAGAAAAAAAAAAACTTCCTACGTGTTAGGCTAACCAGGACTTGTAATAGCACTATGTTGTTGCTCTTTTGTTGGTTTTGATTGCTTCTATAATGTCCTCATTTGTAAGTCGCTTTGGATAAAAGCGTCTGCTAAATGACTAAATAAATAAAGCTAACTTGACTTGACTACAAATGTGAAATTGATTTTTTTTTCAACAGTTAAAAAAAACAAGAACTTAATTAACAGATTTACGTGTTAGACACCATATTTCATGTTTTTGCACTATTTTGGCTACAAAAATTATTCCAAACATGGCCACAACGCTGTTTTGTTTCTAAATGAATCAACTGTTTAAATGATTAGGTTCAATCACAATGACTCACTTATTAACAGTTACTCGCTGCCTCCTTCTGGCGGTTTTAATTTCACATTCAAAGTATCTTCTTTTATTTAAATAATTTCAAATATCATTTTTCAACGTTTTATGTTTAATATATAAAAATAATAATGCATTTCTAATTGCAGGTTAAATGAATTTATATCCTGCATTAAACCGAGGTTAAATATTTCTAAATGCCAGATGCAGCTTCTTTGTTTCCTCTGCATTGCAAAGATACATTTTGTTGATACTGATTTCCTTTGCTTGGTAGCAGCCCAAATGTTTTATTATAATAATTCACTGATTAAATGTAAGAATTTGAATCTTTTAAAAACAAATGGCTTTGTAAAGGTAAAAATGCCCATTAAATGTAAAAATCTGTTTAATCTTATTGGAAAAGATTCATTTATATCAGTGTGAACTGACCACCACACAGAATATGAAGAATATCAAAAACTTTAGAGCCAACTGTCCGCGGCAATCCTTAAGGTTAACATTAACACATTAACACACTCAGCAAAATATTGTCTCATTATCGTTATCGATAAAATCCCCAAAATATTGAGATATTATTTTTTTGTCAATATCGCACACCCCTGCTGACAACCATATTATTCTGTGTGAATGCAAAAATATGTTGTTGACCTACAGAAGTGTAAATACAACTAGCAAGAAACAATTCCCCATTTCGAGGGATATTTACTCGCCCAAGTATGAAAAGATACCATAACATTCAAGTTTCCTCTAGAGGACTGGACACTCAATTGGATATATTCTGTTTCTTTTTTATGAAGCTTCTTTACGACTGCCTCTGACAGGGTGTTTTACAGTGCTGGAGATTGCAGCTGACACTGTGGCTAACAAAGCTTTCTCTGTGGAACATCTCTCTGCTGAGGGCTATTTCTAGAGCCACGACCAGACTCATTTCACCAAGTATTGATCTCCGTTCACAGACTGAGCACTAGGCGTCACAGCAATCCCATACACTGACTAGAATCATCCTGTCAGCCTGGTAAGTATGTGGAGGAGAGTGAGCGAGCGAGAGAGAGAAATTGGATTTCTCCCACATATAAGGTGGGGAATTAAACACATTTGGAGGAGCAAAAACATGGACGCCATGCTGAGATGCATGCTAATATTGCATGAGAGGAATTCTGATGGGAGCATTTATGTATCTGTTATCATATATGTAAGAAATAGTGAAATATTTATATACAACATGTACAAATACTGCCAATAGTGAACAACAAGCCGTTAATGAGAATAACAGGTGAACTTCAAACACAATTGTTAGATGTTAGGGAAATGAAACAAAAGTTGAAATGGCTTGTTAGATGCACCAGTATTTTTGCAATATTAATCAGCAGATTTCAAAGGCACTTATTTTACTTAAAAATACAATAAAAACAGTAATATTGTGAAATACTAAAATGTAAAATATGTTTTCTATTATAGAAATATATATATATATATATATATAGAAATATATATATAATGTGACTTTTTATTTTCTCTGAATTTTTTCAGTGTCAGAAATTATTTCAATATGCTGATTTGGTGATCAATAACATCAGTTTGAAAACAGTTGCTTAACATCTCTTTGGAAAGTTTTTTTTTCTTTAGGATTCCTTGATGAATGGATGTTCTTGAAAACATTGTAGTGTTGTCAACGTACTGTCACCTTTCACAATTTAATGTATCCTTGTTAGACAAAAGTATACATTTATTTCGAAATAAATAAAAAATATTCTAAATAAATTGTTGCCTGGTTAAAATACTTTTGTAATACTTAGTATATTTTCTTAGTTCACCTATTATTTTTGGACCATGGTTCCATTTAATGCCATAGATTATAAATCAAATGTTTAACAGTGAAAAATAAATAAATAAAATATTTCAAATTTTAAAGTGGCTCTTATTTCTATGAAAATAGTCATTTATATTTATTTTTATTCAATACTTTTTTTCTGTTTTATAATGTATTCATGTTATACAGATGACTTTTGAATTAAATTAAGTGCTTGAGTAGGTTCATAGTGTTAAAGGTATATCTAAAGCAAAGACAAAGAAAGCGCACAAGCTTTACACAGAATCTATTTTCAGAACCCTTCACAGTGATAGCAAGAAATGCAATAGCATGCATGGAAATTACATTAGCAATGCAAAGATGTTTTCCCCGAACAAACTGTTTCCACATCCATGGCAGAGTGAGCCATTAAAATCCAATTTCAATTAATAAGAGATTCTATAAATATTTACTAAGTTTTGTGCTCTATCCTCTCCTTCGGTTCCCAGCTAGTTCTCAAGAATCATTACTAGCCCTCAAAGGAAATGAGAAGGCACATCTCACAAACAAAAACTCATCTTCTAATGAAGAGCATTAAAGAGATGAATCGATCACTCGCCCTCACAACGTTACAAGATTTTCTTTCTTCTACACCACAAAATTAGATGCAATGCAGGGTGAATCTGAAGTCACTGAATGCATTTTGTGCCAAAGCAATGGAAAATATCCATAGTTTCGCCCATAAACTGCTCTTGAGCTCACTGTGTGAAGAGTTTGAAAAAAATAATATAAGTAAATAAGCATTGAGAAATTCTAGCAATTATCAAAAATGTTAATGTGCACATTTCCTTGCATGCCCTGGTGCTGTAATGACAGTCACCAGCAGAGGGAACCCTTCTCTGCCTGTATGCTTTGCTTTCCTGAAAACACAGAACAATTAGAAAAAAAGGAGAATCTGGAAGCACAAGAGCCTATTTTTTCTACACAACTCAAGTTTGTCATCAAGAGTCTCAGTTGGAGCTAAATAAAATACAATACTAGAAATTACGTTATGTATGTTTTAACTTTTAAGCACTCACTTTTTTAAACTGAAACACATTTAAAAACTTTTCACATAGTTCTATCCTGCTATTAGATTTTATGCAAGATCCTAATGCTATTTCTTTTGATGTTGCCTTTTGTAGTTAATTGGGTCTCCAATGTCAGTAGTTGACAGTAGTTCCATCCACTTATTTTTATGCAAATTTTGGGATACTGCCAACAAAAAAAGGTGTTGGAAAATCATGATGTGAATTGCAAGATCATAATAAACATATGTGCTTGCTTGAGGTGGATTATTTTTTATTTTTTTGGCAATGGAAACAGATTCACTAAATAAATCAAACAATTGTGATGAAAAATGTACATTGGAAAAATACCACTGCACCATTATCATCGCACAGCATCTCTAACCCTCTTCTGGTCCTTCAGAAATGTCAGAGCCAAAGCTTGTCATCAAAATGACTGGCTACTATCACCTAGAACTGTCTGAAACCCAAACGCCACCGACATAAGACATCTGCTGCAGATCGCTGCCGAACATGAGGTTCATCAGCCAGATCTGGTTTCTTTTTAAAGAATAGGAGTTATGTTGGCAAGAGACTGACCGTATGATCTGCAGTGTTATTTTAGCACCACTGATTTTACTATTATAGTTGTTGATATTTTGGATTAGGTTTTATTTTTATATTTTCATTTAAATTTGTGTGAAAGTTTAAGTCATTTTTTTACACGTTTTTCAATTATCAATTGTATTATTATTATTTAATATGTATGTTACATATAGTTTGTAGTTTAGTCTGCAGTTTCAGTTTGGTTTTCACCATCTCATGCATTTTATGTGATTTTTTTATTTCAGTTTATTTTTTGTTTTTGTTTTGTTTTTCATGTCAATTTCTCTGAAAGTGGTGAATGGTAACGCTACTTCATTCACAAATGTATACATCTTGTCACGGTGTGCACGGGGGAGCCAGGAACGAGGATACACGGAACTTCGTGAAATACTTTATTTTAACAACACGGAGATCACAGAGATCGCTGGAGCACAGGTACACACATCAAGGGAATGACGTTAAGACTCGACAAAGACACTGGGAACACTGAGGACTTATAAGGGGAAGGAAACGAAGGAGCAAACAAGATAATTAATAACACAGGGCTGGGGACTAATCAACTGAAGACACAGGGCTGGGAACTGATAATGACAAATGAGGACAGGAACAGGAACTGACCAAATATGGGCACGAGAGGAGGGGAAAACACAAGACACAGAGAACACAGGTCTGACACATCTACACAATTTACACATATTAATGTTTTTCATGTTTTATAGAACTTTAAAAAGTTTATGTTTTATGATATTTAACCAGAGGATTTTATTTGGCATTATTACAGCAGTGATTCTCAACCAGGGTCCTCAACAAACTTCCACAGGGCTACAGGAGAACTTAAAAGTATTTAAATTAATACACTGTTATCGTTATATTGAAATGAACTAACTAAAAAGCACATAAAATAAAGATTGTAAACTACATGTTTATTTTTTTCCTCCTCAATGAGAGTTTCTGCAAATTTCTCCAATCACAATATATGTTTGAAATGTTTGAAAACAGGCATATTTTGGCACAGTTATAGAGGAAATACTGGAAATGTCTAATTCCAAAATTCCAGCCTTGAGTCTGAGTGATTCTATCAGTTTTATTCATCTGGTGTCTGATGGCTAAACAGATTTTCTGCATCGGACATTGAGAGCATGTGTCATAATTTAGACACTTTATGATGGTAAAATGTAGTTTTACAAATGCTAGAGATGTGACTTTCAAATAAAAGGCCGCTATCAAATAGCACACCCAGATTCCTAACTGACAACGAAGACTTGACAAAGCAGTCATTAAGTATTCGATAGTATTCTAGGTTTTTGCTTGCATGCAAAGGTTCTTCGTCCAATAATTAAAACCTCAGTTTGTTCCTAATTTAAATGTATATTTAATTACTACTTATCCAATTTTGTTTTTATTGACAATACATTCCATTAAGTGTAAATTTGTATGTTTCGTCAGGCCACAAAGAAATATAAAGCGGAGCATTGTCAGCATAACAGTGAACTAACAACATGTTGTCTAATGATATCTCCCAATGGTAGCATGTACAAAGTGAAAAGAAAAGGTCCTAGTACTAAGCCTTGCATCATACGGAACTTGTGATTGTTATAATACCTCTTCATTTACTGCTACAAATTGATAACAGTCAGATCATTTGAACTATGCCAGTGCAATTCCACTGATGCCAACATAATTTTAGTCTTTTCAAAAGAATGTTGTGGTCGATAGTGTTAAATTCAGGACTAAGTCCAGTAATACTAATAGAGAGATTGTAAATTGTATTGTATTTGAGGTTTATAATTTCTTCAGAGATGTGTATTGGTACTCCCACAGCATATCAGCAAAGTCACTCGGTTTTTAAAGGCTGTAGATTTACAGCTGTGTCATACTCCTTCCATTTGTTAAATTGTTTAAATGTACTCCAAAGGGATTTTTTCTATCCATGACCTTGGTCTGCAAATACATTCTTTAAGTGTTCTTTTTTTCACCAGAGATGATTTAGTTGTATCATAATAAAGGCTGCAAATATAGTTTTATTATTTTACATATATTATATAAATATATGGAATTTTATATTATTATTTTAATCACTTTATAGACCACAAAAAGCCAAATGAAGTCCACTGTGATCTAGGGCTGTAAAACAAAACAAACAAACAAAAATGAAAATAAATACATTAATATTATTTTATTTATAACCAAAGTGCCTTTAGTGTTTGCATCAAATGGACTACCCATGGGCCACTAAACTCCTTTAAACACTCCAGGAGACTATAAAGAGTAGCCAGTGTTTATATTAAATGTTTTGAAGGATTTTTATTTTATTTTATTTGCACTCTATTATGTGAGTTCATTTTTATTTTGTTTAATGGTAACATCACTTTTGCATATGTAATGTAAAAAAATGTTTTACTGTTTCTATATAATAAATTAATTTTAAACCAAGCTGTTCTACTATAAAAAAAGAAATTGTGTAATTGAATTTTTTAGTTCATTGGCACCACTGCTGACATATAAAAGCATAACAATAAACTATAATCAATCAATAGATAAATGAATACATTTGACCAAAGTAATCCCTGTAAAAACAGATAAATCCCTCCAGTAAAGACTCTGAAACATGGTCCTACTAGAGGCTTTCAATGCATTGTTTTTACTTCATTACATTTGTCATATCAATTTACACACTTTTTTCATTGATATTCCAATTACAGTTGAATGCTCACTGTCTGTCCTGTTTCTCTGACAACCCTGAACTGTTTAGCATTTAAAAGGCTTTCATAAAACCAGGTCAGTGAAGATGTAATCCTGGTGATATGACACATCACTAGAGAGCTCTGAACCAGTTTGTAACAAATTCTCCACAGTGCATGAGCTCATTCCTCCTCAACCACCCCAATTAAAACTTCATTAGGGGAAAATTGAGTAGAGTAAAATATGTGGCTTTAGGCTTTTGAAAAAAATAAACACTATTAACTAGCTCACAGGTTCAAATTTCATACTCATGAATCATAACCGTGTTTGACGTCAAAGCATAATCTCTAAAATGGATATACCTAAAAATATATATTTCAAATTCTGACTATATTGTGGCACAACTTTAATGTATTATCTTCTTAGGAGACAGAATGGTTTCTAACTTTCAGAAGCCCTGACCTAAGCGATATTAGACAGTGGGCATATTATATTACAATTATATATTGAATATAGTACAGTAATTTTTAGACAGTTGAGTACATATTATATTAATATTGAATATAGTGTAGTTATTTTTTAAATGTATTCCACAGGTTGCAAAAATAAATTGTAAAGTATTTTGTTAGTAAAGTTTGACTCTGGATTAATGATTAAAGTTGACATGAAATGAAAAACCACCATTCAAGATGTTCAAGAAGTGAAAAATCTGCCAGTGCACTTACACACTTTTAAGATACTTTAAAACAAGCCTAAAAACTTTATTAACCGCTTTTTAAATAATCTTGATTAAAGATTTTTAGATGTTTTTTATGGAAAAGACAAAATTGCAATTCATCTTGCATCATATCCTCAAATCGAATGTCATTAAAAAAAGAAAAGAAAAACATGTATTATAGCACATGGATTGGAAAGCTTTAGCATAAAATTATAAATGCACATGTGACAACTTACTGCTGGAGAACACAATTCAAATTTATAAAACTACTTTTTTGTGTGTGTGTGTGGAATCTGTTCATAAAACAAGGCCGAAAATATATTATTTGTAGCTTTCTATACAATGTGAAAGCCTACACCTGCATAGTATTTCTCATACAAACATCCTTTATTCTAGTAAAAATACATGAGACAGCAAAAAGAACATTGACAAACCATATACTGTAGTAATTGTAAATATATTGGATTCATGTTTCTATTCTGGCTGATGGTACCCCAAATCAAATCCTTCACTACTTACTATCCTGAGCTCTGAGGTCAAAGCAAATGTACAATTTCTACTGTAATCATTTTTATTTTTTTGGGCTGGCAAAACTTTAAAATGGCTGTCAGTGTTTTTTGCTCTAATGGTGTAGCCTTTGCTCTAACCCTCCACCACTGAGCTTCTGCAACCGATTGCATCAATTGTACAGATATTTGAAGACGATTTGAAGATATTTCTGCTGTAATTAAGACAATTCTTCTTGTTTTGAAATCTTGTTGTATTAACATAAACTGGGAGTGTTTCTGTATTAAAATAATTAACCATAAATTAATTTTGTAATTCCAGTTGTGATTCTGTATGTTTTTCAATAAAAAACATAGATACTGAGGGGGAAAAAGAAGCATGATTTCAGTTTACAATCTTGTGTTTTCGTCACTGCAGTACAGACAAGAACACCCATTATGGAACATTTTCATATGCTGCAATTTCCCGCAATAATTTTTCAGTTGTCATTTTCAGCACCATCTTCACTTAAATAGAATCTCCACTTCATTTATACAGTAGCCTGCAACAATCATGCCAGCGTTTTTCTATCAACTTCATTGTTGTCCACACAAATCATTTAGTGGCTATTATTGTTTAATTTATCAGCTTCTGTATCTATTCACTTATTGTATGCATTTATTAAATATTGTGGCCCAAACCTTTGTGTGTAACCTTAACCTTTGTCACTTAAAATAATATTTTAACTAATATTTTAGACGTCACTACATGAAGAACATTTCAGGTTGCCTGACAAAATATTTTACAGTCTAGGAGAATATTTTCAGGGTTTCATGAAGAAGAATTTGACTACAACATTTTGGAAAGCTAAATGTGCATTACAGCTAGCCGTTTCATGTCTTATTGGATACATTTTTTTGTCAATCACACACATAAAATAAATCTGTCCTTGTAACTTACATCTGACACAGTGATTTCTGTGCTGTGCTCTCCAAGGCCAAGACAATGTCTGTCAGCTCAGTGGGTGATTCATGTGAAAACTGAGCTGTTCTCTGACACCCTGCACTTAAAACAATTGAGCACCATTATTCCTGGCGAGGGTCACACAAAAGGTTCTAGTTCGCTGATGTACTTCTATGGCTTTATATTTTGGAATGACCTGGAACTTTGCCCAGACACGTAAATCAGCTCAGCTGCTGCCTTGTGAAATTATTATGGCATTTTTAGATCTAGGACGCTGTGTACTCGAGGCAGGTCCCCGGGAATGACCATCTGCTTCAGGAAATAGCTACACCGTCAGAGAAATACTAAGCCAGCACTGGGGATACTGTATGATATCTGGCAAAGTGGCAATACACTGGCTTTAGTGTATTGCTTTTTAGTGCATGTTTTAAAATGTATGACTTTCTCCATACAACGAGAGAGATAGACATAGAAAATCTGAGTGAATATGGATCCATGTGAACTTCTATTGCATGACATTAAACACACACTTTATATTCCTCATAAGCTCAATATGCATTTGAATGAGCCAATAACATAATACATTCAATAAAATTATTACAAATATACATTTTTGGTCGTATATAAAATCATCTTGAAAATATGTTTTTTCTTTCCTTACTTTCTTTCTTGTTATTTCACTTTTGATAATGCATTTGTTGCTTTGAATTCACATTTCGTAACAATGGAATATATGAATGCAGTGGAATGTTATGTTTAGAATTCACTTTCAAATCAGAACATTATTTTGTGTATTTGGTTTAATGCAATGTGTTTATGCAGTTTAAGGTTCAAAAAAACATATTGTTTTCCACATACTGTACATTATTGGTGTTCTTCTATGCATTGCTCCACCTTTCTGAAACGCGTCGATTTTTACAAAGCTCATCATTCTGAGAAGCGAGGTGTGCTCTGATTGGTAGCTATCCAGTGTGTTGTGATTGGCCGAATACCTCAAACGCGTGGCGGAAATGTTACGCCCCTTACCGTATTGTGATGCTGTGTCCCGGCGTGATGAGGCCAAAACAATAAAACCCATTATAAACAAGGCTTTTGTTGCATTCAGTGGGGACATAATTACTGATTATAATGACGTATACTGTCTATTTATGCGTCGCGTTGCATTGTGCCTCGTAAACATTACCATGTCTGCATTTGTGATCGGAGAAACAACAAACAACAAGCGTTACCCTACACTGCTCAAAACTTGTGTTTGAATAGTCAGTGGCAAATTCTTTAATTATGAAAACGTACTTACAGATTGTGAGTCAGAAACATCAGAAGGTCCTTGCAAAGTTAGAATTGCCCCACTTTATAGAAACAGCCTTTGTGCACAGCTGGCAGGCTACTCCCAGGTTAAGGAAATAGTTATCCACAAAATGCGCTGCACACACTCTAATATTTGGGTTGAACTGTTCTGGAACAGTGTTGTAAATACAACTTAACCACTGATTTCTGGCTGTGTCCTCTTTTGGAAGCCCAAATAAAGTAGTTTCGCTTTAGAATGAAACACAGCGTCTCCAGGACATGGCGCCGGCGGCAGCAACTATACTACAGCGAGAATAAACGGCCTCTTTCTTTGCGTAAACATTTAGGTAAACAAAAGGAAAACTTTGCAACTTCTGTCCCTCTTGGCTGTGCCAAATGATATGAAATTGACATATCCCATGAAATCTGACTAACAGCTCCATTCATAAATCATAATTATAAGCTAACAGCTGTGAATCAGAGCAAAGCAAGGAAACAGTTTTGATCGTATATGTATGTGCTAAATAAATTGAGTTATGAAAAATTAAATACTATTAAGATGCTAATGGTACCCTTGAATCACTATATCGAAATAGAAACTCCATGCTTTCAGTTGCTTGCCTTATGCATCAAGATTCACTTGATACTTTGCATCCATTTGTAAAGTTGTAAATGATTTTACATATTTTTCTTTTTCATAGAATATTTTTGAGGATCTAACCTCACCCCTACCCTAAACCAATCCACTTCTCAACAACATAAAACACATAACAGGCAGATACAAGTACAGTCACTGCAATTTCTTATAAAAATGTACCAAAAATGTATTCCAAACTACAGTGCTCAGCGTAAATGAGTACACCCCCTTTGAAAAGTAACATTTTAAACAATATCTCAATGAACACAAAAACATTTTCCAAAATGTTGACAAGACTAAGTTTTATATAACATCTGTTTAACTTATAACAAGAAAGTAAGGTTAATAATATAACTTAGAGAACAAAATGTTCAGTTTTACTCAAATTAGGGTGATGCAAAAATGAGTACACCCCACTGAAAGTCTCTGGAGCAAAGCTAAATTTTAGACTACAAATGTCTAATTTAACAAGAATTCAACCACAGGTGAGTCTAATTATTCATTACACAGGTGACAGTTGACTATAAAAGGGTGTTACTTAAAGAAAACCCCTTCCCATTTCATGCTGTCAGCAATGGCACCACATGGAAGAGAAATGAGACAAGTAGGGGTCGACCGATTATCAGCCTGGCCGATTATCGGCGCCGATATTAAGCATTCTTACGATTATCGATATCGGCCATTTTCAAAACAGATTTGCCGATAATTTTTAATTTTTTTTTATTAGTATTATTATGCAAACAAACGTACTATTTACAGGTGACATTAGATATTGGAGAATAAATAATACAGGTGAAATTATTTAATGTTTAAATGCACTATTTGGCTCAATGCAGCCTGTCTGAGCTCAACACTCTGTGGCCTAGAGCAATCTCCGCCCACCACTCATCTTATATGTAGGGAGTCACGAGTCCGACCAATCAACGCGGAAAACTGAAGGCAGTCTCACACCGAAAGCACTCGCTAACTGAAGCTGCGTCAGTGATCACGCATCAGTTGTCTCTCAAGGCAGCAGCAGACGTTGCTGAAGTTGCAATAAATCACAATCCACTACACTGAAGTTGCAAAACACCTCAATATAACCTATGATGTCCGCGATGCGGAAAATGCGGCGGAATCGCGGAATGCAGTCATATAATGGAATTTACCGTATAACGCGGAATGTCATGGAATTTGTCGAAGTTTGGACGAATTAATCAAAAGTAGGTCAGTACACTTAAATCGACTCGCGCTATGGACTAGTATCTATAAATATTTAGCCGCAAAAACACTATTTAAATATGAATCCTGCATGTTCTGCATCTCTGTTAATGAATGACACAGACGTGCGGTTTCATTTACTGCACACATACATACTGAAGAGCGTGTGATGCTCGCGGTGTTTTCAGCATCTGCCGTCTCACTAAATGAGGACATAAATACATGAACAACATCCCCAGAACTGCTCGGAGAGTCACTTCATGAGCATTTGACCGTTTCATTTGAGTAAAACGATCGTCATATCATATATACATAGGCTACAGAAACTTAAAAAGTCCTCATGGCAACCTGTCAAAATATAATTTCGGTTTAGCTGAATATATTACTGTGGTGCAGTAGAATATACGTAATACAACTACAACAATTATTACAACTTTTGTTGAGAATAATCACACAATACGCTAAATACGTTTACTTTAAGTTTTACAAAATATTTACTAGGGATGGCCATTTTAAGCAAAAGTAATATTCGATAATCGCTGGGTATTATTTGATTACTATTCGAAAATCGCACCTCTCCCACGCATGCACCCGCCCACCCACGCACACACACACACACACACACACACACACAGAGGGGGAGAGAGATCATCCAGGCTTTCAATCTGTATGATAACAAACTGTTTAATTAATTAGAGAATAGTCTATCTTAACCCAAGAAAATGAATGGTTGTAAAGTATGAGTGCTGAAACATATTAATATAACACAACCGAAGGAGGCATTTATTAACAGAACAGTCCATCGATTATCAACTGCTCATAAGGCTAGGACATTTCTATTTTAAAAATGAGCATGAACATTCATATTATTAAAAAGAAAATCTTAAATCTGATCAATGTATCAATGAATATTAGGTGTAAAACATATTGCGCGCTAAACAGAATATCATTCTTAAAACATATTACGCGCTAAAACATATTGTGAACCGCCTGAATGACGGCACTTATTATGTGAACATTAATTTTAACGTCTGTCTTCATAACAATAACCTATTTCATATATATAAATATATTAAATGAACATGTTCACATGCTCGGGAAGAAGACGGGAGTGTTGTTCACAATTAGTTACTTTGAATTGAAACAAGGGATCGAATATAGATCCCTGCAGCTTCTCAGAATTCTCCGCCTGAGTGTGAGCCCGTGTCTCTCTCACTATCTCTCCTCTCCATTACAAAGCTGCTGTCGCAGCCATTTAAATACTTCAGTTTTGGTTTTTAATAGCAAATTGGTCATTATTTTGTTTCCTTTCTTTATTAATTTAATTTAGAAATATGACTGGAACATCTTATTTTTGTTAAATTCAAGTTTTTTTTAAATACCAAGCGGCCAGCGCAAGTTTGATCAGTGTATCCTTCTCAAATAAATAACTAAATAATTAACGTCATAATATTTTAAGAATAAAGTCAAAATTACGATCATAAAATCATGTTTGCCTGAAGTTAAAGTTAAAATTACATCTGTATACTCTGCCAAAAAAAAACAATAATAAGTGTGGCATCCAACCTGTCATTCTTCACATTTAACATGAAAAACAACACAAATATTTTGCATATAAATATAATATATCAACCAGTGGAATATTACGTTATTATTTCAGCAAAAAACTAATCATTTGAATGCAGGGAGCTCGTCACGCCTTCATTAATGGGAAACAGGACGTGAAGGCGGCAGAGAAGCACAATCGTGCATCGTTTTGTTAACTTTATGGTTTATTATTTTGAGTTGTTTGGGACGCTGTAACAAACGGCCCTCTCACAATATATTGTTTAACAGGTCTATTGTTCACGCAATCAGCCTGCACGTATCAGAAGTTCCGTTCTCCGGCATGGTTAGCGTTCACACTATGTGTGCCGCACCCGAGTGCCGACAGTGCAGTTTGTGTGCAGGCACGGAACAGAAGATGCTCTAAAATAAATCTGTGCATCTGTACTCCAGTATATAAATTCAATTTAGATGAATTATTGCTAAAGTTACTTGCCAAGAGGGGTAGTTTGACATACTTCATGTATTTGCCCGTTCAGGCGGCTCGCGCGTGTCAGAGACAGAACAGGCTCGCGCGCTGTTCACACAGAACAGAACACAATGCGCATGTACTGAAAGGAGTTGTCTTTCGCGCCCAAATGCTTTTTAAGCGCTTACATTTTTAAACAAACAAGGCTTAAAAACGCATGCCAATGATACAATTTAGTGACCACCTGCAGTGGCCCGTTCTGGCAAGTGACAAATCCGAGCGTCCTTCACGCCATCGGACAGTCTTTATTGTCAAGCCCTGGTACACCTTTAGAAAATAATCACACAACCTAATAGATATTCTATAATTAAATCGAATATTTGAAAATCGTGACCCATCCCTAATGTTTACAGAATGCTTCTGGGTGATCCCTGCACTTATGTTATTATTAATATTATTAATATTACTGTTTATTTAATGTTGTTGTTATTAACAGTTTTCAGAATTAAAGACATGTTTAAAAGCATTTAAAGAACGTTTTTTTGTCAGAGCTCTTGTTATTATTCATTTTGGCATTCATTTTCATTTTTACACGAGACACTTATATCGGTTCAAAATATCGGTTATCGGTCTACTTGATCTGTAATAATCGGTATCGGCCCTGAAAAACACATATCGGTCGACCCCTAGTCACAAGACCTGAGAAAGAAAATAATTTCTTTACACAAGAAAGGTGAAGGCTACAAGAAGATCAGCAAAGCTTTACTTCAGAATACAGTCAGAATACTGTAGCAAAAGTGGTACAAACATTTAAAAAAGATGGAACTGCAACCATCTCACAGAGACGTCCAGGTCGTCCACGGAAGTTAACACCTCATCAGGAGCGTCTTCTGATGAGAAGGGTTGAAGAAAATCGACATACAAGTTCACTGCAGTTATCTAAAGAAGTAGAAAGCCAAACTGGGGTGACTATTTCCCGTGACACAATACACTGCAGAGGAATGGCATGCATGGGTGGTCCACGAAAGAAGCCTTCTAAAGCCCAGGCACAAAAAGCTCGCCTAGAGTTTGCCAGGGCCCATGCTGACAAAGATGAAGACTACTGGGACTCTATACTCTGGAGTGATGAGACCAAGATAAATGTTTTTGGAACTGATGGTTTTAAAACTGTATGGCGTCGCAAAGGTGAGGAATACAAAGAAAATGCATGGTGCCTACAGTGAAACATGGTGGTGGCAGTGTCCTTATGTGGGGCTGCATGAGTGCTGCTGGTGTCGGGGAGATGCATTTCATTGATGGCATCATGAATTCACAAATATACTGCTCTATACTGAAAGAGAAGATGCTACCATCACTCCGTGCCCTTGGTCGTCGTGCACTTTTCCAACATGACAATGATCCTAAACACACATCTAAGGCCACTGTTGGATTTCTGAAGAAGAACAGGGTGAAAGTGATTCAGTGGCCAAGTATGTCTCCTGATCTGAACCCAATCGAACACCTATGGGGAATTCTGAAGAGACAAGTTGAGCATCACTCTCCATCCAGCATCCAATCTCTAAAAGAGGTCATTCTTGAAGAATGGAAAAATATATATCTGGCAAAATGTCACCAACTTGTTCATTACATTCCTAGAAGACTTGGTGCTGTCATTAAAAATCATGGAGGCCATACAAAGTACTAGATTTAGTAGTTTTTGTTGTGGGGTGTACTCATTTTTGCATCACCCTAATTTGAGTAAAACTGAAAAATTTGTAATCTAAGTTATATTATTAACCTTACTTTCATGTTATAAGTTAAACAGATGTTATATTAAACTTGTCAACATTTTGGAAATGGTTTTTGTGTTCATTGAGATATTGTTTAAAATTTTACTTTTCAAAGGGGGTGTACTTATTTACGCTGAGCACTGTATGTGTGATGCTCTCCATGTTTTGAGGTCTGAAACAAATAACTTTAAAATATGATATCTTTATGTGAGGAACAAAGTTAGCCTAAGGTTTTAATCACTGGAAACGATTCCACAGCTACATATCATCCAAATGTTCCATGCCCTGTGTATTGATGCCAAAGAAATCTCATTAATTCATCAAGCTTGTTAAAAAAAATTAAGCATAGTACTTTTAGCATCGTAACAGTGACACTAAAGGCACTTGGCTATACTTTGGTTTTTGATGCCTTGCGAGTGAGAACAGGTTTTCTTTTCTGCATTTTACCTCTGCTCTAGCTTTATTTACTAATCTAGTTTATACTTTAATTTCGGCATTGTGTACTGCAAATATTGTTGGCACTTGTGACAAATTGCTTGTGATATTCCTCATTGTAATTTGCTTTGGATAAAACATTTGCTAAATGAATAACTATGTCAATGTGAAACATAAGTAGTCCATATGACTCACTAATATCCCAAGTCTTCTGAAGGCATATAGTGAGGAACAGAAAGCAGTGTAAGTATCTTACAGTTAATCTGACAAAGCACTCAAACCTATTTGCATTTATAATAAAAATAAAAATGGTTCTTCATGTCGCACTGGGAAGGTGAATAAGTAATGACAGGTTTTTCATTTTTGGGTGAACTGTTTCTTTAACTACAGTATACTTGAAAATGTTCCACAACACTATAAAATATTATACTAAATTAAATGTTTAGTCTTAATAGAATGCAACAATTTCACCACAAAATGTTTAAATTATCATTTGGTGGTTGCCTAATTATGGTAATATACTTTAATTACACCGCTTATTATAGCAAATGTTGAGGCAGCATAAACTTAATTAAAATACAGTCAGCAATCAGCTTTAAAACTGATCTCTAAAATAACATTGATTTAGTACAAATGAACACATTTTTGGTATCTAAAAGCCCAGAATTATAAAAAAGCATCTCTTTTGTCTGAAAGACTCCTTGTTCATACTATAGGCATGCAGGGACATTGAGTAACACTGTTTGGGGCAGTCGTGGCCTAATGGATATAGCGTTGGACTTGAAACCAGAGGTAACCCAAGGTTGTGGGTTTAAATCCCGGCTCCGGCAGGAAGTGTCCACGACTGAGGTGAGACCCTTGACCACGGCACCGAACCCCCGACTGCTCCCCGGGCGCCGCAATGTCGGCTGCCCACTGCTCCACTTGGATGGGTCAAATGCAGAGAACACATTTCACTCCTCATTATACTCTGTATAATTGTGTATGTGACAAATAAAGCTCATCTGAGCTTAATTTGTATTTGTATTGTATTGTTTACAAATCATCTAAATCAAAAGAGACACTTGGGTTGATGGTTCACAAGATGTCATCATAATTCATCACATACTGTTTATAATAAATGGGTTGGAAAACATAGACCTACAATAATAACAGCGCAAATTATCTGCGTCATTCTTGGCACTGTATATTAGAGGGTAATTGTTGATTAATTATGTGCTGAATGATATGCTGAATCAAGCAACTGATGAGAAGAAATCTCTCAAACGGTTAAACGGTTCACCTTATAGTGTCATTTTCAATAAATTCATATTTGATAAGCATCTTATTAAAGGGGTCATCGGATGCCCATTTTCCACAAGTTGATATGATTCTTTAGGGTCTTAATGAAAAGTCTATAACATACTTTGGTTAAAATTGATCAATGGTAGTTTAAAAACACCTTTTTACCCTGTCAAAATCAACTCTGTTTTCAGAGAGCTTTTTTGTAGTTCATGTTGCTTTAAATGCTAATGAGCTCTGCTGACCCTGCACCTCTCTTCTGTGGAGTGACGAGCAGACTGTAAAATTAAACCGCGAAACTGGCTAACTAGCACATTATTAAGAAAGGTGATTTGCAAAGATTCATAAAATCCCTTATACTCACTTCTGTAGGTGAGGCTGGATCACGAAAGATTCATGTGAACATAGTTGTATTCCCTTAAAAACGAAAGTAACGTTAATCCTCTACGTCTTCAGTGGCTCAGATGTCGGGAGTATATGACGACTGCTATATTCATTATTACATCCAACAACTAAACACTTAAATCATCGACACAATGGCGGACAGCTCTCAGCTCACTCGGGGGTCTAACTTTTAAGGTAAGATGATCTTGTCAATCAACTATCGTGGGAGCGGTCTGTGCAGAACTACGTCATTCTGACAGGAATTTCAGAACAGCCTGATTTCAGAAAGGGATTTTAAAACAGGGATTTAAAAAAAAACACTGGGTGGAGTTTTATCATTATATGATGGATGTGTACACACACTTCTGATACACATTTATGTTCAAATAACTTGTAAAGTGAATTTTGTATCCGATGACCCCCTTCAAACAATACAAATGGCCTGCAATAATTCAGTAATCCATCACACCATATTTGCATAAACAAAAAAATTTTCCATTTAAAATTCTACTTCATTAAAGAAAGGCAAACAAAATTCAGTCTGGATTCACAACTGTTGTGTGCAAATGGATCAGAAGTGAAAATCCTCAAAAAGCCACACAAGCAGATGCCAGCAATATCTCTCCCTGGCCTCCTCACATTCCTGCTAATCTACTTACCCACATCAACACTGTTACCATTCCAAGCCAGATTACTAGTCTAATGAGATGTCATTCACTTCCTGACCTAGCTGTCTTTATCTGCCTCACAAACAAGGCTGAGCTACCAGTACAAAAATAAGCATTGCACACTGACACATCCAGACAACAGAGTCCCCTAGTAGGACATCCAAATGGAACAAGTACCAAATTGGATTTAAAAAAGGGGAAATCGTCTTGTTGGAAGGTTAATTTGTAAAGTGCTTGCTAATCCGTTTTAACAGCAACCTTTTAAGCTTGGCTTCATTACACAGCAAAACATGCTTTGAAGCGTTGCATGTGCCACGTCTCTGAACCAGGGCTATTAAAGTAAGTAGTTCAGTCAAAAGTTCAAATTGGGTCTGTATTTACTCATTCCTTGTATTGTGACATCTGATGTTACAATGGGTTAAAAAAGAAAGACATTTTAATGACTAAACATTTATAGACAATTTCCATTTTTCAATATAACAACATGAATGTAGGACAGGATAAGCAGTATAATTATTCAGAGCCAGCATGTTTATATATGGATAGATTACAGATCTGTGCACATTCCATCAGATTGCTTTTATTTATGTACCTGGGTGCACTTTTTAGCGGGACGTGAAATTCGTACCAGTAAGTACATATCAATGCAGTTTCCAAAATAAATAAACACTAGTAAAAGACAGTAAAACTCTGATGCCTTTTATTCCTTTTCACACAAATTTACAGAGTTTCGTTTAAAAAATTTGATGACACAAAAATTTTGCACAATTACTTGAAGAATATCATGTTATGACTTCAAAACAATATTGATACGCTGGGAGATTTGAAAACTGATGCTTTTGAACGTTAGCATCACACATATCCAGCTTAATTTCGATGGGTTTTTCATAGACGGTAGGTTTGTTCAGTAGCTCACGGAGTACGGAGACGTACTTGAGAGGTGAGGAGCACCGGTTCGAATCCCGTGTAACTACGGTTTGACAAAGCATTTCAAATCTGAATATAAGGAAGTTCAAATAACATGGTTGCGTCAACAAACACATGTTTATATCGGTTTTGCATTTGTCAACACTGTCGGTTTAGGGTTGGGTTTGATGTAGGGCATATTTCCAACACGATAGAGCATTAATTTTTAGCAACGGTCCCCGGATATTTGAATTCTGAACTGCCGTATCTACATCAACATAATAAAAATGTCCCAGGGTTCATGTATTGAACCTCTGTTTTAGCGCCACTCAGTGCACATTTCTCTTTGAAACTGCTGCGAAACATGTTGTAAGGTACCTTATTATTGGCTCAGACCTTGAGCCAATCATTCATCACCAAACACTAATGACTTGTACATTCATTATATGGACAAAAGTACTGGGACACCCCCTTCTTTAGAAGAGAAAAAGGCACTTCCAAACTGTGGCAACAAAGAAATTAATGTACTTACAAATTGTATTTTCACCTCTGTTGCAACAGTTTTGAAGTGTATGAAATGACTGTACCCATATGTACAAGTCATTGGTGTTTGGTGATGAGTTTTTGGCTCAAGGTCTGCATTTAAAGTCACACCAGAGGTGTTCAGCTGGGATTAGGACTTGTCTTTCTGCAGACCAGTCAAGTTCTTCCACACTGACTGAATCATCATTTCTCTTTGATCCTTGACTATACATAGAGACACTGTCATGTTAGAATAGAAAAGGGTCCTGTCCAAACTGTTGCTATAAAATTAGAAGCACACAATTCCCTAAAATTGCCCTCAGCCCTTAGAGAGACCTTTAGATACAACGATACAAATTACCTAAATAAACAGTATTTTACTGTGCTTATGAAAATTGTATTACAATTTCCTATTAAAGTTACAGAAGTTACTTAATGAGTGATTATCATGTTTTTATTTTGTTGTTTAATTAACATTATTAGCCTAATATAAGAAATGCATACTGACACACCTCCAATATTTTCTTAACGGTTTATGTTTAAGACGTAACCGACTGCGTTTACTTGGATACTCGTCGAGACAGCCATTGTGACATAATATTTTGTGTATTAGCTTATTTGCTCGAGAGGACGCGAAAGTGAATGACAGTCTCATGCAAGTGCGTTTCAATGGCACAATTTTCTGTTTCTATTTGGTGTGCTATTTATACGAAAAACTGACTTGGCATGCATATGAGACACATTGATTAGGTATAGGGGTGTGGGGAAGTGCCGTATCATAAGCACACTAAATAGAAACAGAAATTTGTATCATTGAAATGCACTTGCATGAGACCATGCTGGTGTGCTGTCCGTGCAGTGCCTCTCAGTGCGTGCACGCTTCATTCAAATGTGTGGGCGCACATTAACGATCTATCACAGTGCATGATTACCACATTGAGATTGATAAACGAGTGAGAATGATAAACTTTCTTGAGGAAGCAGCACTGGCCTGATCATTCAGATAGCGGATTATAGTTTTAGGGGGGCTGAGATGACAAAGGGGGCTGAAGCCCACCTAAAAATGATTTAGAACCACCCTTGACTAATTGTCAGTCTCTTACATGTATGCTTCTCATAGCGGATGCATATAAACCGCCTTTTAATTAACAGAGTATAATTATGGCTGATAGTAAGACATGCAAACGTAAAAGAAAACCAAACTGGACGCAAGAACAGCTGTAACTTCTTGCCCAACTGGTTAATGAAAAGGATATAATCAAAAGAGCATTTGGAGTTGAGATAACCTCCAAACCCTAAAGGCGATACCTTTTTAAAAGCTCATTATTGTCAAATGTTTCTAAAATGTTTTCTATTCCGAGGAAGATTGCCGGAAAAAGCCATTTTAGGATAGGTGTGAGTTGGCCTTCACTACTCCTAATGTTTTTAGAATTAGGAGCTAGTTTTAGCGCTAAAATCCTAAATTTAGGACTGACATGCCCACTATTTTTAAGATTTTCTCCTAAATCTGCAAATTAGGAGCTACTTTTAGCCTTAAGATGTTTTGTGAATACGGGCCCTGGTTGTGTTTTTTGCAGCGTAGAGCATTATAACCAATCACACATATTTCTGTTGAGCTTATGAATGCAATGGCCAATCAGAAGTGTTTAGATTAGTCAGAGAGTTTAAATGTATCATTTGTATACAGTTGGTTATTATTGGTAACAGTTTAAATTATTTTGACTGCAAATAATTGGTTAAAATTAAGTATTTGGCATTACTGACAACACAGATAATAAGGATTAATAAGGTAATTCTAAAAATTGCCCTAAAAAAAAAAAAGCTCCTGGAAGTCAATACAAGTGAGCAAATATTGAACCTTTATGGAAATTTTCATTTCTGACCCTGGCAGGGACACGTTAAAATTATACAAATTGACAGTGAAGACATTTATCATGTTAACAAAAATGATATACAAATTAGTTTTTTTGCTTTCTGTTCATCAAAGAATATAAACAAATATTTCAGTATTTTTACTGTATTTTTGATTGAATAAATGCAGCACTGACAAGCATAAAATACTGTATTTGTTTTTTTAAGAAAGAAATCTTAGCAATCCCTTTACAGTGGCATTAAGATGTATAATGCACCAAACGTGAAGTCAGTATGTCTGTGTGAGCGGTGCTGGATTAGTCACATTACAATGTGTGCAGCGATAGCTCATTTAAATAGGCTAATTAGACTAATACCATACAAGCCTATGTTTAAAGATAAATTAAAGTTTGTTATGCTGATTAACTCCTAGTTGCATTTCTCTCCTATTGTGTTTATGTCTATATATAATACACAAAATGCTTATTTTTGACTGTTGGACAACTCCAAAGTTAAACCTCTTAAAACTACCCTAATAGTGTGTAATCCCATTCAAACTGTCTGTTTCTCATGATCTTACTGATAATCTCAGGATTTAGATTCATTTATCAAATGTTTAACTTATTTGCAATTGCAACACCCAGACTGTCTTCATTTCAGTCATAACTCTCTATTTAAGACATTCTTCCCATTTAAAACACATATTACAATTTTGTGTCTACATATTCTATTAAGATCGCTAGGTCATTACAAGCAAATTCATCAGAATAAACAAAGTAAACTTTTAGAGAGTTTGACAATCTAATATAGGATACGTTTTCTCATTGCACTACCCAGTGTTTCCAATCAATTACAAGATAATTTCTCAACTAAAACTAAAATTGAAATTGCAATATGGCTTAGTACGCTTAGCAAATCGCAAAAGGCTGTTATTGATTATACTTAATTTAATACATTTGTGAACTTATTGAAATTTAAATACAATAAAGTAAAAAATATTCAGATATATTTTATTTTAATAGTAATATATTACTGTTTTATTAATAATTAGTAATAATAAATTAGTTGTTATATATTTTATATATATATATAAAATTGTGCTTCCAAAATATTAAAAATATTATGAATCAACTTAAATACATTAAGTTACACATCAAAACTAAATTAAATGGTTTGACCAAGTAGAAATAGCTCTTTACGGTAACAGTTGCAGTTTTTTCACAGTGAATTATACATGCAGAAGGCTGAGAGCAGGCCGAACTGACCACTGCGGCCCTGTGAAGTGGACAACGCTGGAACTAATTCTCAGCGATTACAAAGAAGCTCTCAGTGGCACACCGCACTCTGACCAGCTCTTGAAGGTTACATTACCATCACAAAACCATCCAAACTGTTCAGAAGAAAAGCAATGCGCTTAAAGAGAATTCGGGGAATTCCAATAGAACTCCAACACTTCACAGCCACATAAGCAGGAACATGTATTTTATATGAGCAGCTTTAAATAGTTAATCTGTTGCTCTTCTCTATTTGCTGATTGCCGTTTGATGCAGACGTATAGATTAAGGGTAATGATAAAGCGCTGACAAAGGCACCTCTTTATCAGACAGTACAGCCAACTGAGGCTATTTACAGCCACACAAGAATCTCCTGATTATATGTCTTCAGATTCAATGGCATGCAAGCATTGTAATTGAAATAAAAATTGTTACTTGTTGAACATAGTTGCTGAACAACCCATTGCATCCCTTCCATATACCGCTGTTTTTGTACAGCTGTTAAGTGATGTTTCTTTTAAACATTACTGTTAAACACGGTTTTGCATTCACTGTGAATATTTACAAAATCAAAACTTGTTAAACACACAATATAGAAGGTTATGCATAGTTATGCAGGTTTTGTATGCAATTGGTCAGACACACGGATAGTTGTCCCCAAAATCATGGATTAGCACAGAATGGAACAGTTAAACAACAAGAGTACAGTTAAACAACAAGAGTAGTTTGGCCCAACATTCTCATTTCTTAGCCGTTCCATTCCGTGCTGATCCGGCCCAACCAATACGGATTTCCACTTTTGTAGTGTAATCGCAGCATGCTGAACCAAGCTCAAGTGGAAATCGTCTGTTACTATTTTAGAAACACTTGGCTCGACAAACATTTGGCTATTGTCTTTAAACTACTAGCATGATTTTGTGTGCAGAACTGGGCTGTGTCTCTGACCAATTGGCGACGAAGGCTGTGTTCAGGAAACTTGTCTGAAAACAATCATTGTTTTGCAGTTCTGTGGAAAAGCAACTGAAGATGCTTTTGTCAATGTCTACAATAACAATAAACACTTCAGCTTTAATATACATTTGTGAACAACACAAGCTGAAAAAACTAGAGAAAGACATTTAAGGTGTTTAATTTTTCAAATACTACAATAACTAAGATGATATATAAAGGAAATTAGAAGTGTAACAATCAATGTTGTGATTTAAGGTTGAAATACACTACACAACATTTATAGACATCATATACAGATGATCGCACAACAACAACAACAAACTCAAGCAGTAGCATGCCTTCTTGCTAGTCAACATTATTTGTGTAATAAAATCAGCTTAAAATATAAAATATGTCTGATATCTTCAGACTGGATGGAATCATAGAATCTGAAGTAAAAAAAATTGGCGCCTGTACCCATCATAAACTACACAATTTTCAGACTGCTGAAAATTAGCAGACTGCCTTTTGGAAATTTGCGTTGACGCATCCAGACTACAAATCAGGCAAAAGTGTATTCCAGTTATTTCTTGAATTAATATGTTCTTTTCTGGTTTTTATAACTTACTGTCCATGTCTGAAAGTAAAAAAATAAAACATCAACACTTCTCAAAGGTTACTAGAGTTTTTTCGATTGACACAAGGTCAGAGATTCGAACATGTTTGAAAACGCAATCTGTCAAGATGCTTTTACTGTCTTTTTTCACATCATAATGGACATAATGATTAATCCAAATAAATATATAGATAAATAAATAAACCCTTCAACCACATATCATGAGTAGTGGTAAACTGATGCATGAAGGTCTTCGTTTGTTTCTGAATAGAAGGTTGTGAACTCAGGGAGGACATAAAAACAATAAATATCACCAGTTGTAATAAAGTGCATATTACATTAAGACTAATAACTTTATTGCATTGTATGTCTCTTACAACGAAGGTCTTTGCAGACTCAGACATCGTCATCGACATGTTTGGATACAAGTCTTATCATTGCATGAACCAGAATAACGTTACATCAAATAAATCTGGTTGCAAAGTGTAAGCAAACTGAGTGAACACATGTGTGACACTTGAACAATGTAACAAAGCTTCTACCACAGTTACATTCATTACAAAAGAACCAAGCTATCAGCTGAATCCTCCGTTTCTCGTTGCACACTTCTGACTTTAACATAGCAACATTGTAAATGCAATCTGAGCAGCACGTTAATACGCATCCATACATTACTGAAAATGAAACGGGACAAACGCTAGACTTACCTTCCAGATCCAGGCCATCTTAACACTGAATAATAGCTCGCAGGGCTAAAGTGCTCGTCCCTATCTATAGACGGAAAGGCCAGTATTGGCGGCTTAATTATTTATTTATATGCGCCATGGATGTCCGACGTTCGTGTTGCGATGAAACGTTTCAGTAAATATTGTGGAGTACCGTTATTCATGCTCTATTCCCTGATCTGCAAAGCTCGGGTTGACGTGGGCTCCTATTGGCTCATAGATACGAGAGCCCCGCCCCCTTCATCATGTGATTGACTGACTGACTCAGCGCACTGTAATGTAATGGCCAGTGTAGATGACAGTAATTAACTTCACTTTTGTTACAAAGAGAGTAGGCCTATATACATAAAAACTATTTATAATTGTCTGTTATATTTACTTTAATGTCACAGCATTTGTGCACAATGAGTTACATGAGCTCACTGTATAATATTTATTACTTATAAAAACACAAATATGCTGTTTTAAGAGGAAACATAAAAACGTCAAAACATTAACCTTTTTTGCAACCTCATTTATTTAGTTATGTTAGAGATAGACAGACAGACAGACAGTCTATGTGAGGTAAATAAAAAATATCTTCATGAAAATAGGCTAGCTGAATAATTCCAGATGCTCATGAATATATCTGACTGACACATTATAAAATATGTTTATATCATGTATACGATTACACTAACAAATGCTGAGCATCTAAAACTCAAAGGGACCATTTGGTTAAATTTGAAAAACAAATTGTGTATTTAATTTAATATGAAGGTATTATAAAAATAAAGTGTATAGGCAAATAATGGTCAAAGTTTGAATGAAATGTGCAAATGTGTACTCAAGCTAAACTAGGTCACAGTAACATGAAACAGTGAGAATTGCAGTTGATTCTACATGATTACACAGCATTCAAGGTCATGAAGTGTGCAGCACAAATGCGACTCTGGCTCTGTGTTGATTCGGGCATTGTGAGGTTCTCTGAGATGGATTCTGAATGATGATCTCTCTTGGGCTCTGTAATTATCTGCATGTGCTGACAGACTAAACAATGCAGCTATGTCAGAGAAAGTTTATTGAGAAATTATTTTGTGTTCAGCTGAAGAAAGAATGTCATACAAGTTTGGAACAACTTGCTGAGGATAAAATCCTCAAAAAATTTTGGTATGAAGAGATGAAGAGATATGTAGTTCAACATTTTTGAGTTTTTGAAACTAGTGTCTTATGCTCAACAATTCTGCATTTATTGATTAAAAATAGAGTTAAAACATAGTATTGAGAAATATTACTACAGTGCTTTTAAAAAAAAGAGTTGGGTAAATCTGATATAGCCTACACTCTTAAAAAATAAAGTTGCTTCACGATGCCATAGAAGAACCTTTTTGTCTAAATTGTTATACAAAAGGTTCTTTATTATAATAATAATTCCTTACATTTATATTGCGCTTTTCTGGGAACTCAACGCGCTTTACGGAGCGGGCTCTAGAGCGGACTCTGTGGGCTCACGGAACGGAGCGGGCTCTGGAGCAGACTCTGTAGGCTCACGGAACGGTGTGGGCTCTGAAGCGGACTCTGTGGGCTCACGGAACGGAGCGGGCTCTAGAGCGGACTCAGTGGGCTCACGGAACGGAGCGGGCTCTGAAGCGGACTCTGTGGGCTCACGGAACGGAGCGGGCTCTAGAGCGGACTCTGTGTGCTCACAGAATGAAGCGGGCTCTGAAGCGGACTCTGTGGGCTCACAGAATGAAGCGGGCACTGAAGCGGACTTTGTGGGCTCATGGAACGGAGCGGGCTCTAGAGCGGACTCTGTGTGCTCACAGAATGAAGCGGGCTCTGAAGCGGACTCTGTGGGCTCATGGAACGGAGTAGGCTCTAGAGCGGACTCTGGAACGCGCTCTGTGGGCTCACGGAACGGAGTAGGCTCTAGAGCGGACTCTGGAACGCGCTCTGTGGGCTCACGGAACGGAGCGGGCTCTGAAGCGGACTCTGTGGGCTCACGGAATGGAGCGGGCTCTGGAGCGGACTCTGTGGGCTTACAGAACGAAGCGGACTCTGGAGCGGACTCTGTAGGCTCACAGAACGGAGTGGGCTCTGAAGCGGACTCTGTGGGCTCATGGAACGGAGCAGGCTCTAGAGCGGACTCTGACGGCTTACGGAACGGAGTGGGCTCTGAAGCGGACTCTGTGGGCTCATGGAACGGAGCGGGCTCTAGAGCGGACTCTGTGGGCTCACGGAACGGCTAACTCCACCCAGGGCCAGGTTGAGATAGTCCTCCAGTGACTCCTCGGGGTTCCAGTATGGCATCCTGGATTTTGAGGGCTCGGCCAGGCCCCCCCAGAAGAAGACCAGGAGGCAGGTCTTCTCTGTCACCGACCGACGAGCGACTTCCCAAAGTGCCCATTCTCAATGCTCCCATCTATGTTAAAGAGCTTGGACCCATGTCTGCTGGCTATATTCTGTCACATGACAGCATCACTGTGAGGAACCTCTTATTAAGCACCTTTATTTTTAAGAGTGTATGCTATTTAAGGAACCCCACATCCCACAATGCATTGCGAATGACACAAGCAAATGAAAAACAATAGTGAAATACAAAATAATTAATTTAAAGATATTGAATATTTCTATAGAAACCAATATATGTAAAAATCTGCACATAGACACAAAAACTGTTTTTTTTAGAGTGTAGGGAGACTGAAGCCATTTGCGTTGCTTTATGAGGGAGGGCATTCCCTGCAAACTGTTTTGGGCAATTTGCTTGCCATGACTCTCTGATGGGTAAAATTTTCTGTACAGAATCATGGGTAGTTTTTCACCTTAAATTCTACCATTAAACATTAACTATTTAAAAAATGAGTTGAAATCTCTTTCTTTTTCTATCTTTTTCTATCAAAATGTTATTCAATAACTTGATCTTGCAGTGAAATGACAGACTTCCCTCCGATGATGCATGCAGGATTTCTCCGATCATTTAGTCTGCTTAAACCACATCCTTTTCTACAATTGACTATCTCACATTCAGATCTCCAACCATTCAATCAACAACCGAATAAAACCAAGTGCCCACCTTGCAATTTATTTTTCGATAATCTGTTTCACAAGAAAGAGAGAAATGATCTGTTGTTTATTCAGTTACATCACAACTAAAGTGCATGGGCAACCCCGTGTTCATTGCCTATTATACACGTATGTCCCTGTCTTAACCTGGGCACGCATTCCATCCAAAAAAACACTATCACAGACTTAACATATCAAATGTAAGTGCTAAAATCTTTAGTTATTCCCTAAAGATGTGCAGCATTATAACACCAGTCCCAATTAAGTCTCTTTACAGTGATAAGGTTTAATGGCAACCAGCAGAGAGTAACAAAAATCTGTAAAAAATAAATAAAATAAACACATTTGTATGTGTTTATAAAGTTTTCTTCACTTTGATTGGTTATACTCACGTCTTTACCAAGTCTCTCTGTTAATAAGCAGATCAATTTCCATTGTTAGTCACTTCCAAAGCCTAGACTACTAAATCATAAGACAGGCTAGTTTTAGCATACACTTGTTCCAGTTTCCTCTTTGGCTGCACAGTGCTTTTCATCATTTCGGGTTGCAACAAAAGCACATAACTTTTAAGAATATTAAAATAGGAATTGATTAAACTAATAAAAGTATATAATAATCTTTTCCATATTTCGTAACCGCTCATATAACAAAACATTTCATTCGAGATCAAACATTGCCAGCACAAAGTGAAATGTACAGAATAAGACATGCAGAAATACATTTTATTTTAGGACTGAGCCTAGAGACCTAATGTTCAGTGGAAACAAACAAAACCAAGAACTAGAATCAAACTGACCCGCATGGCTGTATGTGTAATTTTCTCTGTATAGAATGAAGCGGTGTTCAACAGAATTGAGCCCCAAGCAAGCTTTAAGAAAAGCTCAATTAATAACTAGATGAGAAAAAGGCCACAGAAAAAAGTACGCTAGGCAATGCCCTAATCTTAGATTTAGATTTTGCATATTGTTATAGCATATTGTTTCAAAATGATCATTGGGTTTAATATATATAGATATATACATATACTGGTGCATCTCAATAAATTAGAATGTCATGGAAAAGTTTTTATTTATTTCAGTAATTCAACTCAAATTGTGAATCTCGTGTATTAAATAAATTCAATGCACACAGACTGAAGAAGTTTAAATCTTTGGTTCTTTTAATTGTGATGATTTTGGCTCACATTAAAAAAAAAACAAATTCACAATCTCAAAAAAATAGAATATGGTGACATGCCAATCAGCTAATCAACTCAAAACACCTGCAAAGGTTTCCTGAGCCTTCAAAATGGTCTCTCAGTTTGGTTCACTATGCTACACAATCATGGGGAAGACTGCTGATCTGACAGTTGTCCAGAAGACAATAAGCTGTCTGTTCCTGACAATAAGTTGACAATAAGTGCTGTATCCAAGCATGTTAACAGAAAGATGAGTGAAAGGAAAAACTGTGGAAGAAAAAGATGCACAACCAACAGAGAGAACCGCAGCCTTATGAGGATTGTCAAGAAAAACCGATTCAAGAATTTGTGTGAACTTCACAAGGAATGGACTGAGGCTGGGGTCAAGGCATCAAGAACCACCACACACAGACGCGTCAAGGAATTTGGCCACAGTTGTGTTCAGAGGTGTCTTACTTGGGCTAAGGAGAAGAACTGGACTGTTGCCCAGTGGTCCAAAGTCCTCTTTTCAGATGAGAGCAAGTTTTGTATTTCATTTGGAAACCAAGGTCCTAGAGTCTGGAGGAAGGGTGGAAGCTCATAGCCCAAGTTGCTTGAAGTCCAGTGTTAAGTTTCCACAGTCTGTGATGATTTGGGTGCAATGTCATCTGCTGGTGTTGGTCCATTGTGTTTTTGAAAACCAACGTCACTGCACACGTTTACCAAGACATCTTGGAGCACTTCTTGCTTCCTTCTGCTGACCAGCTTTTAAAGATGCTGATTTCATTTTCCAGCAGGATTTGGCACCTGCTCACACTGCCAAAAGCACCAAAAGTTGGTTAAATGACAATGGTGTTGGTGTTCTTGACTGGCCAGTAAACTCACCAGACCTGAACCCCATAGAGAATGTATAGGGTATTGTCAAGAGAAAAATGAGAAACAAAAGACCAAAAAAATGCAGATGAGCTGAAGGCCACTGTCAAAGAAACCTGGGCTTTCATACCACCTCAGCAGTGCCACAAACTGATCACCTTCATGCCACGCCAAATTGAGGCAGTAATTAAAGCAAAAGGAACCCCTACCAAGTATTGAGTACATACAGGTGCTGGTCATATAATTAGAATATCATCAAAAAGTTGATTTATTTCACTAATTCCATTCGAAAAGTGAAACTTGTATAATGTATGCGTTCATTCCACACAGACTGATATATTTCAAATGTTTATTTATTTTAATTTTGATGATTATAACTGACAACTAATTAGATTAAACAATAAAGAGGGTACATCTATCACTTTAAACTTTGCTTTGAAGTGTTTCATGCACTAATTAGCACTGCATCCCTAATCCATCCACAACAATTAAAGGGATAGTTCACCCAAAATTAACAATCTGTCATCATCTACTCATCCTCGTGTTATTCCAAACCCATATGACTGACTGTCTTCTGTAGAATGCAAAAAATAGAAGTTTTGAATAATGTGCTAGTTGCTCTTTTCCATGTAATTAAGAATAGGAACCGAAGCTTATTAAAAGATCAGTCCATGCTAAAGTTTTCTGAACTATAGCTTTGGGTAGAGAAGAAGTGCTTTCTGTGAACAGGATGCATAATGCAGTTGTTCCAACATTAGCAGGGATGTGATTATTTATTTATTCATTCATTAATTCATTCACTTTCTGTCTTTGCTCCCCCAATGAAAATAGTTCCAACCGTGGCCAAAGCAAAATGAATCGTACCTCACGCAGCAGTTGTGCTTTAACCCTGAATAAATCAGTGTTTGAGGATGAATTGCTTGAGTGAATCATTTTTATTTGGCAATCAATTTATAACCAATTTACATGACAGTATTTACTGACACATCCATCAAAATGCAGTACATTAGTTAAACTGATCTACAATAATCATCATATAAATCATTTAAATCGTTTAAACGCTTTTCAAACCAAGTAGTAATTCAATGTTTCGTTTAACTTGTAAATATTAAACATGGATTGATTATAAATGCCACATTTGGTTGCCATCTTTATCTATTCAAAGAAATGTGTGTGTGTGTGTGTGTGTGTGTGTGTGTGTGTGTGTGTGTGTTCTTTTCAGTAAGGTTAACTTTCATACCTAAAGACTTACAAAGAAAGTAATTGTATTAAGTAAATTCAAGAATATCTTTTATAAAGGTAATTAATATTTGGGTAATATTTTAAGATTTGTATATTTTTTGTAATATTTCTTAGGCTTACTTGATTATCCGTTCATCATTTTTGCTATGCTATCATTGCTCTGTGCTGAATTAGAGTTAGTCAGTGCATTGATTGATGCAAAATTTTGACATCAGATTAAAGGGCAGTACATGTACATTTTCCAGTATGTTCCAGCAACCAAAGTGCTAGTGTTGGTTAAGTCATTTCTGAAATGTTAAATTGTAGACAGATGCAGTGGGATGAAAGCAATAAATGCTGCCTCCAGGTGGTGGAGAGAGGAAACAACCACTGCCACCAACCACATTAGGAAATAATCATCTAAATGAATGACTAGTAAACAAAGTTTAGATAAGCCAAAAAAAGACAGAATAAAGACTAGCATAATTTAAACCACAATTTAATATGATCACAGACTTTTAAAGATTGTTAGAAACATTTTAAAAGTACACAAAAGAAACAAAAATTACACAAATCTGATTAAAACAAGCTTTTAGTTGACGTTCCTCTCTGTGGATCACTTCTCTACAGGACATCTGCTGTACTGTAGAAGACAATGATCATCAGAAACCCCACTACATTTTTTACATATTTTTCTAATATATATTTCTAATATTTTTACAATTCATTTAAATATTCCAGCATTGTACAAATGTGTTAAAGTACAAATAAATTATTATTAAGTCACAAAGCTACAAGTATAATAATCACAAGTATACAAGTAATCTACAAGTATAAGAATCAATGTAGCATCTCAAACTGAGGGAAATTGCTTTCTAATTGCTTATAATTAAACAGTGTAAAAATCCCTTTCAATAGACCACATTTGCTGGATCTTTGGCATTGGTGATAAGATGTGGAAGGTGGATTTGGCTGTCTTTGAAGGGACTCATTACAAGGATGGCCTTCGTTTGGATTTTAAATTGGCATCAAAGACAGGAGATTTGCAATTCATCAGCCTTGCGTAGGCTGCATTCTGTTATGGTTTTCAATTAATAACATTTTAGATTAATGTTAATAACATTACATATACCTAAATGAATAAACAGCCTTCAGTTTGTCCAAGACAAGGTTAAATACGTATTTGAGAAACCACTTCCATCTAACCATCATAAAAACTGTCTTTTATCTATAGCCTGTTCATCCTGAACCATTTCTTCTAGAGGTGACCCTGACAGCAAAGACCCTCGAGCTGTCCTCACATCATTAAGCTGCTGGACTGACAGGACCACCCTCACATTACATAATGGTCTTGGAGCACCTTTCACCCTCCAAGGACATGCTCGTTTTATGGGAATACTATAGCAGCCTCTTTAAGAGAGGAGTTTACGAGGCAATCCATTGACGTGGCTGTCAGGTGCCGTTCCCAGGAGACTTCCATCGTGACATTTAGATGGAGAATTTCTTTTTCAAAAAGGACACTCTGGAGATCAAACTGATTGACTTTGCGTGAGAGGTGCTGCTGAAAAGATCTTGGTAGCACTTTATTTTACAGTACGTGTAGTGTACTTCTCTGGTACATACATGGTATGGCAAATGAGTGGTAACAAAAGGTACTTACCTGTGGTGTATGTACATGGTAACAAATTAGAAACACGGCTGTACTTAACAGTCGTACATGCATGGTAATTAGTTTGTACATACAGACAAGTGTGGGTGAGAACGGTCACTTACAGGTAGTGTCCGTACATGGTAACTAATGGTATGTACATGGTAAATGTGTAGCACCTATAGAAAAATGTGCTATAATGCAGTAACAAACAAGACACATACTGTACTTGGTATACACATGATAAATATGTAGTACGTACAAACAAGTGTGTGTTAATGTTTAATTGCTCTCTACAACAGTGCTTACAAAGTTTGAAGAATTGGTAATTCCTATGTAATGTTTATGTAAAATGGCGCACTTCATTTTACAGTCCTATTTCCATTTACTTGACTATGTAAGTACTGGTGTATGTACCTATTCGTTAATGTACAGAATAAGTTATGCGGTACTCAAGTTGGGGGTATAAACATGGACCAAGGTATTGAGTAATTTATGGTAGATGGTACAGTAGATGGTACATAGTAAGTATATATGGAAAAGGACTGTAAAACGAAGAGCACCACTTTACATAAACATTACACAGGAATTACCATTTCAGCCAGTGAAGTACACGTGCTGTAAAATAAAGTGCTACCAAGATATTTTTCAAGAACTGCTATGAGATGTATTGTCCCTCAAATCTGTCGTTTGGAACTTAAACTCAGTTAACACTATATCGGTTGTTGTCATAAACAGCTATTTTAATCGCATGAAAGAAAATAACGAGAAAGATGTTTGTTGACTGTTTTAGTTTTTGCCAGTGATCTACATGCAATATATTATATTTGAAAGTCTTTTAATTTGAATTTTATTCAACAACAAAAAAAGTCCCAACATTTCTGGAATTCGTGTTGTAAATAATTTGAAATATGTCCGTGGCAGGGTGTCCAGTCCTGCTCCTGGAGGGCCACTATCCTGCAAAATGTATGTCAAATCCTAATTAAACACACTTGAACTAACTAATCAAGGTCTTCAGGAATATTAGAAACGTCCAGGCAATTTGTTGGAGCGAAACACCGCAGGACATTTGCTCTCCAGGAGCAGGACTCTGGGCCTCTGATCTATTGTGTAAGAGTTTTAGATTTCCAAATCAGATCTGTTATGTGTAATAAATTGGGAAATAAGAGGGGGAAAAAATGATTTCTGTTTTTGTTTCAGGTCCCATTCACATGGAGAAGTGGGTCAATTTTGCATTTGACAGGCTGACACGAATAGCCTTAGCCTCTTTGCATATGATTACATATGGAGCTATGATTTGAGGTGACAAATTTTACAGCTTGCAAAATTACTTGCTTAGGGAAATCTGATCTGACTCATGAAATTCACTACAATCCCTGAACTTCTTGCCATGAATGACCAGATCCAAGAGGTTCCTCTCATGGTCACTGCAGAAATCCCTCCTTAAAGGTGTCAGCCGCCGCTGTCTCAGAAAAAGCTGAGGTCAGAGAGGTCCATGTCACAGGCACAACAGAGGTTCCTGTCTCTGGTGTCCTTTCATATCTGCCCGGGTCACACAGTTCTCTGTCCCAGCCTGGAAGGTCCTGTTGATGCAGACGTTACATTTCCAGAGCTTCTTGTCAACACAACCCCAGTAGTCCCTGATACCAAAATTTCCCACAGGTTCCTATCACGACCAACTGGCTCACAGATTTCCCTGTCATATCCACTCTAGTGATACCTCAAAGATTCATGTCACTGCTGTCCCAGAGGTTCCAGCCAAGACCGCCCTAGTGTTTCCATCATTAAAAATACTGTGATTCTCAAAATAAACACTAATTGTCTTGTTGAATTAGAAAAACATAAGTTCATCTGGAAATATTAAATATGAACTTCTACTGAACTGACCAAATCAAATGTGGGATTTTTAAATTTGTATATTTCAGCATTTGTAAAGTTATTTTGAATTTTGTGTGAAACATGAATTCTTTTACTGTGTATAACTGGTGTTACATACATAAAAAAATTCATTCATTGTCTGTTTAACTACTGAATCGAACTTCTGAAACCTTGAACCACCTTTGACATCGTATCAGACAATAAAATGATTTCTATAAAATCAGGGAATTTGCGAGTTGTGTTCAAAGTTCTTAGCCGGTGACTACAAGTAATGCAACCAGATGGCATCTCACTACGAGTTCTCAAAGCAGCAAAGCAGCTGGACCCAGCTTGTGCAGATATTTTCAAGAGTTCTTTGACCTGAGGTTTCAGTCTGTTTCAAACAGAATACTGTAACTACTGTCAAACTGTGGTCACTTCTGTCTTCTGCCGACAACATCGTTCATGAATCCTCGGACCCTCTGCAGCTTCATACTGAACAAACAAATCAACGACACCACTTCTCCAACCTTGCAAACAGCCCTTGAGCTGTTCATACTTTACTGGGATGTGTGTACTGATTTATTGTCCACAGCTCCTTCAACACTACACATATGTCAAAACTGGCCTTAAAACTCCTGGAGCTGAGTAAATCTATCTGAAACCGGGCACTTGACTTTTTTATCAGGCAGCCTCCAGGTGGTCAGGATGGTAAACATAATAACAGGAGTACTTCAAATGTGACCCACTCTGTCTTTTAGCCATCCTTGTCTTATGATGTATATGTGTGTGTTTCTTAAGTTCAGTCGACAGCACTTGTGGTGTAATGTTGATTAGCACAGACATAAATCTTCATTTGTGATTTTTGCTTTATATATGGGTTACAGTGAGACACTCACAATGGAAATAAACATTAAAATGTTTACTACTGTTTCAATACCATAAGATGCAAACAATATATGCTTACTTAAAAACAAACGTTGTTGCCATGACAAGATAACTAATAAAACTTTAAAAATATCCAGAAGAATTAATGTATATGTATTTTGGAAAATTATGGCACCACATTTTTGCTTTTAAATCCTCCTTTAAAAAAATGATATCCCCGTACATTCTACAGTAAGTGCCTCACTGGAACCGGGATTCATAAGCCTACTGTAATTTGCTATTCTGTGATAGACCGAGTATATATTATTCTGTACTGCACAAATACTGACCAAAATGAATGTAGCTTTTTTTAATGGTTATACTTCAGTGTTTATGAAATTACTTTGGATTGTGTGACACAGGAATTATTTCACTGTTTTAAATAGGTGTTACATATAAACATTACGTTTATCATTTAAAAATACATGTAATCACGTAGCTTTTGTAATATACTGTTTTTTCTTTGTCTGCTTAACCAACCAATATAAAATGCTGAAATTGAGTTTCATTAAAGATATGTATTATTGTAAGTCTTTTTTTGTGTGGTATTCAACAATATGCCACAAATGCTGCTGATTAACCTCAACTTGTATTAAACTGGGATATTGCTTTAAAACATGGGCTGCTTATCTATAGATGTTTATTTTATTAATTTTATGAATTTATTTATTTATTATTTAACCCGCATGGAATATCTTTTTTAAATTACTGTTACTCTATGTTAAAATGTGACAATGAAGTTGAAGTCGTCTTTTTGTATTGTTAATAAACTCCTTGAAGGGAAAATATTAAAAAGTTAAATGCATAAAAATGTAAAATAACTCTGTCTTATAGGAGATCAGGGTATCTCAGAACACTGAAAGCGAAACAAAACTAAATGAAAAACAATTAGCTGTCAACTGATTAAACTTCATTTTTGACTTGGTCTTCATTGTTCATATTGGTCACTCTCTTTAACCTGTTAACTGTCACGCCCATTTTTGAGTGTAGGCCTGCAAATGTAATGTCGAAATTCAAATTAATATAATTCCGGAACGCTTTTGAATATGATCCTCATTCTGGTCTTGTTTTAAAGAAGAGACTTTGAAGTTTCTTGCACAGGTGTCTGTAGTTTAAAAAATTAGTTTACAAAAAAGTTATAGATATTTAAGTTTATTGTAATAAAAAAACAATAATAAATAATATTTTATATTTTATTAAAATAACATATCAATAAAAATTTGGTTCACCCTAAAAATTATATGAAATAAAAGCTATAGGTCTAAAGAAGTTGTGTTCCAAATTTGAGACTGATATCATAAAAAATGAGATTGTGAGCCGTTATACCAACAAAGGCCACTAGGTGACATTCATGTCCAATTGATGATTCCTAAAGGACACTTGGAGACCACTTGACCTCACACCACAGCAAAGATTGATATCCTTTTTTTTATTTAAAAATTGTGTTCAAGATGAAAACAAAAATAGTTTGATTATTAACATAAAACTGAAGTTTAAGTGATTGTAAGTGTGTTTATTGGCTTTTCATAACTCCTGGTATACCTTGATTTTTGCTACCTTCTGTTGTCACAAATTAATACATTATTGTCACTACATAATATTTCCTCCAAAACAGTGGTCAAATATGAAAAGTACAAAACGAGCTTTCCAACGATATATAGTTTGTCAATATTAGATCAGTTTAAGTATAGGATATAATTGTTTTAACCATGCAATGGCAAATGGGCCCACCGGTGGGCCAGTGACAGTTAACAGGTTAATGGATTAAGCTGTGTTCAGGACTCAGATGTTTGATCCCCAATTTGCATTCATAACCTTTACAATATAATAACTACAAATAAACAGAGAAACAATGTCCTAGGTAGAAAAGGTGTCATCGACCTGCAAACATTATATGCAAACAAACATTGTCCATAGCAGATCTTAAAAGGATATTTATTTCAGAGCACCTGTATTACGCAGAGATGCTGTCTCAGCTCTATATCAGGCTACTCACTATTCACCTATGACTGCATTTCCATTTCAGCAACTGCATCATCACATTTACTGATGACACCACCATTATTTGTGTTGTATCAGTGATGAATGAGGCATACAAGAAGTCTTAGATGTCAGCAAAACAATGGAAATTATTTTTTGGCCAACTCGTACACTATGACATGTCCTGATTTTGCAGAGTTAGATGTGTTCCTGGGTCAACATATATTGTTGACCCTGTAACAACATTTTAATCCAAAAATGTAATCTTGACCATTTCTATACACCTAAACCTAACCTTCACCATGAGTAATCCCTAAAATCAGAGGAAATAATAGATGAATGACACTGATGTACAAGCACCAAACACTGATTGTAAGCCTACACTGCACAAAAATTATAAACTTGTTCTTCAAATCTGATTGTTAATAACAATATTGTTCCAGGGTCAACAAATATGTCGCACTTGGTAAAATCAGGTTCTGCCACACATTTTGGGACCAGATTTGATTTATCTGATAATATAACTGATTTTTCTTCAAAAACTTTGATTAAATAATAAATTTAACAAAAGACGGATGTGATTTCCTTCATTGGGACAAACTGAGTCCACTTTCTGTTCTTCCTATAATTAAGGTCACATTGCATTTTGTCATATTGTGCAGTTAAAAACCGAGTCTTATGTACTGTACCAAAACGTTGCCATTGCTCATACACACAAAATGAATAAAATAAATAAATAACACATTTAAATTTAGGAACCTGCAGAACACAGACTGGAGCAATGCTTTCAAACTGTAGATTTAATATTCAACATGTCATCGACATTTACATTATGTTTTGCTATACAAATTTCCTTTGATGTTTTCATAGCTTTATGGGAATGTTAGGACATTCGTATTTTATTTTTACATAAATTTGTTAGATGAACAGGCCTATAACATAACATTTTATCATATTTACAGAACTTTCCCTGTGATCAGTGCCAGGACTATGATATATCACCTCCTGCTTAAGATGTTCTTGCAAAGCACAGCACTGCTGCTTAAGCAGGAAAAAGAGAAGGGTAGTGATATGTGTACCGTGAAAGAAGGGTCCTGGAAAACAATATAAATGGAAAACAGAATCAGCTTGCACTCACCAGCATCTTTAGGTCTGAGGTCAAATGGGTGTTCAAAGAGCTATGGGGTATTACAAAAACATTTGTAATTAAAACAAAATATTGAGAGTTTCTTAATAAAACTTTTTATTTTATAAAATATTTTAAAAGACATTTAATGATGAAGAACAACGTTCACTTGGCATCCTTGTTGGTTGAGCAGCCACATCTGGTTGTTTTTGTTCATTTGAATAAAATACAAATCTTTTTTTGTCTTTGAAACCCAATTATTTTGACTGGATATACAGGACACATGACAGCAAGTGATGTGAAAATGTCAATTATAAACTACATGCTTTGAGAATTAGATTTTTTTCTGAATTGCTAAAACACTAAACCCCCTTCTCTGAGCCAAATGCTCAGACACATAAACCCATTGAACAAATCATTCTTTTGGCAAAAATATTTCAATTAGTTACACTCTTTGCACTTTTTTTATAAACTCTAGTTTATAGTTCTAGTAACACATTCTCACTCACTAAAACACATTTCACACCATGAACACAGCTGTCATTTACACACCACTCAAAAGTTGATCACACTTGTTTCTAATGATGTGATCAAAATATACAGCTAGTCCGTTCTGAGGTGTGCTAAATGCTGATACTAACAATGGATGAAAACAATCTGAGGCAGAGGAGGAATAGTAGGCCTATAGGTGCTGGGTGAGGACATTTCAGCAAAGGTGACAATATTCTTATTCATGGAATAACCATACAACATTTTATGTATAGAAGTCATTTCCATTACTATTCTTATTACATGCATACATTCGTGAGTGCTCTTTTTTGTAGAATTGCAAGACCAGCACACGAGGGTGGAAAGCTTGCTATGTTTTCCCAACAGCTAGATGCTCTCATTGTTGCTGTCCCTCCATAAACAACGCCGTTCAACTGTGTGAAATTCACAAGAGTAGTTGAAGACTATATGTAAACTTTGAAAGATTGTCAGCCTTTCAACCATATACTGTTCCCTTTGAGCACAGCTCAGAAAGGGTCAAAGACCTACAATATCAGTATGTGCTAGCAAGTGTAGATTTTCAGTTGATGCTTATGGTCCAGTTTTGTGCTACTAGCCTACAGTACAATCATCCGAGTGGATGCTGCACATGGTTGTGGTTGAGGAGACCCCCACCACGATTGTAAAGCGCTTTGGGTGTGCAGCAATACACATTAAAGCACTATATAAATGCATCATTCATACAGTAAACTGCAGTATATTATGGTGCATGTAAATCAGGAGAGCCTACAAATGCACTATTGAAGAAGTTGGTCTACTAAATTACTTCATTTTGTATTTATAGTGTTTGAAATGGATTTCATAAATGCATTTTTGTATATGAAGCAGGGTTCAATTTTACAAAGAGAAGAGGCAGGAACGATTATCACATGCCACAATAGATTTGGCCTATGGTGACAGTTGTGGAGTGTTGTCAAGGCTGGATTTGGCACAACAGAGTTTTTTGCCTATTGCCTGGCAAAGAACAACATTGGCTGTGATGTGGACAAAGATCTCTGGCCGATATGAGCATTCAATAACACAACAACACTATGTATGATAAACATGTTTATTTAACCATCATACAGGAATGTTTGTAGAGCTTTTGGACAAAAATCTCAAACAGTTTAATATTATTTTGTTTAAAGGCATTGAAAAGGTGTAAAGAGGAGAAATTATATTGCGGCGCAATGTAGGAGACATAAATTAAAACTGCGTAGCTCTTTCAGGCGCTGGGGGCGTACTGCATGGCAAGCCTGTCGAATTCATTCTCCTGTGGGAACATAATTGAGTTTACAATGTCTTTATTAAACATAGTACTTAATTTTTTTCACAGTTACACAAGTAATGCCTTCTCAGAAAAGAAACACAGAACAAGGTGTCCTGTATCACACTAAACAATCTTACCTTAGCAAGATATTCTTTAATAAATGGATGTGACTTATGTGCATCTTTCAGTTGAGACAAATATCGATTTGTCACCTGTGCAGAAACAAAGAAACTATGAGCATCTCTGCTATTCTTTACATAACTAATGCTTCCTCAGGGGTATAAAATGCTTTTGCATACACAGAAGCATGCATATTATAGTGTTAATCTTAACATCCCGCTGCCTCTGTAGCTGACTGTGCTAAGAACATTTATATTTATAAAGTTCACCTCAGGAGGTTTGCCCAAGTGCTGTGTCAACACAATGAGGTTGATGAGTGTCTCCGGGTGGCTGCTGTCCTATAGAAGATAAAGGACAAATCATGACATTACACCGCAGTTAAAAGTGGACCAAAGCCAGCTCACTGAATAATCAATATGAAGCACATCTTAATGAGTTCTGCTTTCAATTTCAATAGTTATTCCAGTTTTCAACCACAAATGCTTGTTTTCCTTGCAAGGCAACTGAATTTCTTGCCTTGTATAGGTCAACATAAGAGACTAGCAGAAAAATTAAGCCCTGATTAGATTGTGGTCCAGGATAGCATTTCTAATATAGTCTGAGTTTAGGTTGCTTGCTTAGCTTAGTCTTGAATTTAACCAAGAAGTCAGTCTACACTTGTCAAACTTCTTGATATTTGCTGTGCTGAAATCCAGGCTCTTACTTTGTCCAGAGCATCCTGTAGTACTGACTCAGCCTCTTCCCACTTATTCTGAGCCATGTGACTTGCAGCCTGACCGTTCAGCAGCAGCAGTGTGGGCGAGTACTTGTCTGACATTTCCTGGAAGATATAGAATGCATCCTGAAATTTCTCTCCCCCCTGTTGGTAGAAAACACATTCAATTCCCAGTCAACAAAAACAAAGCAACAACAACAACAATATACAATTCAGCAAAAACTGAACAAGTAGCCATATGCAGATATTTTATACAAAAACTAAATAATTTCACACTTTTCAACTCACGTTTAAGTGCAAACAAATGTAAATTGATGCTTTTAGAATAAAAGCAAGTTATTTCATTTTGATGAAAGTCTACAGATCTACAAAATTTGTCACGCACAGAAACCTTGCACACTGAGCCCAATGCATATTAATTAATCATTGAGAAAAAATGAGCAAAACAGTAGCCTACTAAATGGAGTCTTCAAACATTGAGGATGATTTTGTTGGCCTCTCGCTTCTTAAAAAAAGAAAATGAAGGAAATACTGGGTCCACCTAATCCTGAGATATAGAGAGGACGGAGAGTTCCCTCTACTCATTAAGGAATAGCGGGATTATCACGACAGATTCAAAGTTTACTTCAGGATATCAGTAGCTCAGTTAGATGCTTTGCTAGCGATTCTAGAGCCACATATTAAAAAGACCACCACCAATTTCTGTGAACTCAGTGTGCAAGGATCTATATACAGGTACATCTAAAAAAAAATTGAATATGGTGAAAAAAAGTTACTTTTTTCTTGTAACTTATTTCAAAAAGGGAAACTTTCATATATTTTAGATTCATTACATATAAAGTAAAACACTTCAAAAGTTTTTCGTTTTAATTTTGATGATTAGAGCTTACAGCTAATGAAAGTCAAAAATCAGTATCTTGAAAAATTAGAATATTTACATTTGAGTTTCAATAAATGTCCATCCATACAGTATAAATTGAGTGTATCTCTTGTTCTTTGAAACCACAATAATGGGGAACACTGCTGATTTGGCAATGGTCCAGAAGACAATCATTGACACCCTCCACAAAGAGGGTAAGTCACAGAGGGTCATTACTGAATGGGGTGGCTGTTCAAGGAGTGCTGTATCAAAGCATATAAAATGCAAAGTTGACTGGAAGGAAGAAATTGAATAGGAAAATGTGCACAAGCAACAGGGATGCCCGCAAACTTGAGAATACTGTCAAATACTGTCAAACAAAGCCGATTCAAAAACTTAGGAGAGCTTCACCAGGAGTGAACTGAAGCTGGAGTCAGTGCATCAAGAGTCACCACGCTCAGACATCTTCAGGAAAAGGGCTACCAAGCCACTTCTGAAACAGAAACATCGTCAGAAGCATCTTACCTGGGCTAAGGAGAAAAATAACTGGACTGTTGCTCAGTGGTCCAAAGTCCTCTTTTCAGATGAAAGTAAATTTTGCATTTCATTTGGAAATCAAGGTCCCAGAGTTTGGAGGAAGAGTGGAGAGGCACAGAATCCATGTTGCTTGAAGTCCATTGGACTGCCATGTCATCTGCTGGTGTTGGTCTTCTGTGTTTTCTGAAGTTTACAGTCAATGCGGCCATCTACCAGGAAATTTTAGAGCACTTCATGCTTCCTTCTGCTGACCAAAACCTGGTTCAATGACCATGGTTTTACTGTGCTTGATTAACCAGCAAACTCGCCTGACCTGAACGAGAATCTATGGGGTATTGTCAAGAGGAAGATGAGAGACACCAGACCCAACAATACAGATGACCTGAAGGCCGCTATCAAAGCAAACTGGGCTTCCATTACACCTGCGCATTGCCACGGGCTGATTGCCTCCATGCCACGCTGCGTTGATGCAGTAACTCATGCAAAAGGAGGCCCAACCAAGTATTGAGTGCATAGAAATTAACATACTTTTCAGAAGCCTGACATTTCTGTTTAAAATATCCTTTTTTATTGATCTTATGTAATATTCAAATTTTCTGAGACACTGAATTTTGGGTTTTCATTATCTGTAAGCCATAATCAATCAAAATTTCAAGAAAAAAAAGGCTTGAAATATTTCACTCTATGTGTAATAAATCTATTTAATATATGGGTTTCACTTTCTGAAATGAGTGAAAAAAAATATTGACCTTTTTCATGAAAATTTCGCAGTGTGTAAACGTGATTGACAAAGTGAGGTCGTATTTATTTTTTAACGGACTCAGTGTGCAATGACCTTAAGATAATCCATTTTTCTTTAGAAAGACATGCAATAATGAATCAGTCACAATAAAGGCTGTGACACATCAAGCTGACATCAGAGAAATAGAGGCAATTAAAGACCACAGTCAACAGCCAACTAGCACTTAGGGCCTGTCCAAAATATTTCATGTATAATTTATTGTTGGTCAGTTGGTCTTCAGTTGCTTTCATCACCGATGGCTGTTATTTTGAAAATATTTGCATAATGGAATGCTGAGGCAAAATGAGAAGAGACTTTAGTTTTTTCATATGTACTAATTGGTTAAGCTGAACATCCAATAAGTCTCACAACCAAAGGCTCTGACTATATTTCAATATGCTCAACTGACCAAAAAGCCACCAACGGTGGTCCAACTAGTGCAGAACACACCACAAAAACTGGGCTGACAGATGCTCAACAATTGCCTGACACTGGCCAACAGACAACTTGGTGTTTCACAGACTTTAGACAAGGAACGTCCAAAAAATAATTTATCACATTTACTTGAATACTCACAATTGCAAGGTTGACCCAAGCGGTAGCAAGCTGGGTCAGAGTGGCATCTTCATCTTGGTCTTGCATCTTCTTTAATTCCTTTCTGTGGAGACAACAAGCAACACAACAGATCCATGACAACAAAATATTTAAAGCAGGTTATATTTTTTTTGTAGCAAAAAATCACATGTAAAGATACATATTTTGACAATTACATATATATTTTTAAATAAAACACACATATATATATATATTTTTTTACTGTACATACATGCAAAACTAAATAATTCAAAATGAATAAATTAAAAGAAATACCTAGCCATTTCAACTCTGTCCAGCTTTAGAAGTATCTGGACAGTCATGGCCATGCTATAAGAGAAATACAAAAAGACAGTGAGCAATTTATGGATGTGTAATCCAACTCGTTTTAGATTAAATCAAAATTTTTTGAAACTGCCAGAAAGTCTCCGGACACTCACCACTCCAGACTGTCTCCCTGGTGCAGGGTACGTAATGCAGCATCTGTGTTCATCTCATGCAGATAGATGGAAGCCGCCATCAGCAAGAAGGTGGTGTTGGAAACATCAACACTCTTGGCCATCTTTTTATCCAGTTCTGCCACTATTGCATCCCTAAAAAAAAGTTTAAGGACATAAGATACATGAATCAATTGAAGTATAATGTTTTTAAATGACATAAAAAATGACTAAATGGTATATTTCTAAATTTTAAATAATATATACATGTGGTCTAATATAATAAAGATAAAAGGACTGCACAAACCTCTTGCCTTCATTGGACATGTACTCTGCTAACATCCTGACAGCCTGCAGCTCCTCAGAGGAGCTGGGCTTTATGTCATCCAGTACCACACCATACTTCCTCTGAGGATACAGAAACCATCACTGTTAACCACCTAGTTATTGTTTATATATTAAAAAGTACATTATTCACTATGTCTGTTGTTCTAAAGATGAAACAGCTGTGTATCTTTACTGACAGGCGGGCAAAAGACATTGTAGCTGACAGTTACATAAAACTATAAATTGCACATCAATCTATATTTGTATAAGTGTTTATTTCAAAATCAAAACAACGCAGCAGCAGCGTCACAACAGACTGATGAACTTACCTGAGCAATATATGCTCTGTACAGAAAAATGTTCCTCTCAACATCCTTTTCTGGACTTGGCGTCTACAAGAAATATATAACTGTTACACGTGGTTGTTTGTAATTTGTTAATTAACGTACAATATTTAAATAGGTACGTGATATATAGAAGCTGTACGGAATTAGCCGTTAGCTAACAGATATACTCTACAACCTAAAACTCTTGAGGAAAAGTTTTCGTCTTATGAACACTATTTTGTGCAGGACACTCACCTTTACTTTCTGGGATTCGTTAATGCAGTGTTGATAGCTGCCGATATAAAACGCGTTTTTCATATCGAACAGCTCATCCACTTCATTCTGCTGCGACGCCATGTTTGTGAAACGTCACCTTGGCCACGTAAACAGAACGGCTTGCTTCGATCCGGTTTGTGGATGTTGCCCTCTCGTGGCGAAGCAAGGAATAGACTAACTGCTGCTTTTAAGTCAGTCAAACCAGTTTGACACCAGTTTGACAAGGTAGCTGGGTTTACATCACCCTGTTTAAATGCGCATTTTGATGTATCGCATGAGAAACGAATAATGGAAAATCCAAATTTCGAATAAAAATCCCTTAATTCGCAAAAAATTTTTACGCTCGCTTGAGGTGCTTTTTGATTTGTGCGAAAAAGGGTAATGCGAATAATGGGAGATGGAAACGCTTTTTGTGAATAAATTCCTCCAAGCGCATCAAAAAAGTCATGTGACTTTGCCTTATGAGACGGAATAGCAGCGGAGTGGACTGATCTCGTTCATAGCATCTGACATGTTGTTATGGTCGTTCAGAAATGCCTGAGCAAAGACTGTCATCAAAGTATTTCTGTAATTATGCAATTATGTAGCACTCCTGGAAAGAAGTGTAAAAGAATTAAAGAAAGGATGCTGGTGTGATGGCTTCACGTGTCTGCATTTACTGAGAATGAAGCACATCACGGGCGCGCACCCCGACCCAACGTACGATGACGTCATGCAAGTATTCCGAATGAAAACAATTAATTTACTGAACGCACAAAATATATTTTCCTTCTCATAAACACAAATAACGAATGACATACTATTTTACAATATTAGAAAAACAACATTAACCAGTTTTATATTAACTTTGGGAACTTAATTACCATATCACAATTACAGCATTTATTGTGTTTCGTCTGCTCGCTCTGAGGCGCAAGTAATTTTTCATATATGACAATTATTATATTCAGTAGCTTATCCTAGTTTTATATAAGCTATTTAGTGGCAGTTTACCAGGATGCGACGATTTTGTTCTCTTTGACTCGTTGGATGGAAATGGGGCTTGTTTGCAAATGTTGTATGCGATATTCCAATTTTGCGCATAAGTTAAATTTGCAACTTTGGATGGAAACCTGGAGCATACAGTAAATGATGAGAGTCAGGACAGCCCATTAGGTGAAAGATCGATTTATCAATCAAGTTTAAGTTATGTGTCTAACAAGCTCATTGTTGCATGGTGCTGGCAACAATTAAAACAAATGTTTAGCTAAATATTATTGAATATTTGTGCACCATTGTCTATAAAAGGCCTCTCAAACAAGGCTCTTGTAACCTATCCTGGCATTTGGTTATTGTAGGAACCATATATTTACTTGGTATTAAATTATAGGTTATTTATATGAAACCATATTTTATTTATTTGAACCAATCTTTATATCTGTCTTTGTGTGAAAGAAAGAAAGAAAAGAAAGAAAGAAAGAAAGAAAGAAAGAAAGAAAGAAAGAAAGAAAGAAAGAAAGAAAGTGAAGCTTCTGTTATATCTGGGGAAAAACAATAGAAACCCTCACATAATTTTTAATGGTAATAATGGGAATGGGATTGGTATTAATTAAAACTGTAAGGTCCCGTGGGTCTCTGATATTGGTGGTATGATAAAACCACTAAACCTAATGGAATTTGGCCCCAAACATACTACTGGAAATCATTTGGTAATGGATTTAACAGTTGAAGGTTTGTAATGTTTGTGTAAGTGGAAACCATTAGAATGTCTGTGATGGTTTCTATTATCATTATTATTATTTTTAATCTGGGATTTGTATAACATTTTAATAAAACAAACTTGCCCTAACCAGATCTTTAGAAACACAATAATAACACAGTTCAAATGCTGAACTTTTGTTTTAAAACCTTAGTTACTGATATAGCCCTTATGATTTTCTCTAGTATGAGGAACCTATGTCTTATTTTTATGGATTACTTGTGGATTATTGTAATGTTTGTATCAGCTGTTTGGACTCTCGTTCTGATGGCATCCATTGGCGAGTAAGTGATGTAATATCAAATTTATCCAAATCTGTTCCAATGAAGAATGAATTTTCATTATTGGCAGAACTATTCCTTTAATATTTACAAAGTGTTTAGAAGTACTTGTGATCATATCACAAGTTTGAAACTTTGTTCACTAGCTCACTGCATCTCGCTACCCATCTTACTTTTCAGGATACCTGTTTAGTTCTTAAACTGTAAAATGTACTGCCAAAAGTAGATTGTTTTCAGTCAGTACACATATTTATAGGGTAGACTGAGTACCGTTGTAACACAAGGTTTATACACAATAATATTTACATATTAAGTCTCTGAGTTGGCCTTACAATTTAACACCAGTGTTATATACTGATTAAGTTCATAGCAGCAAGCAAATAAAGATGATTTGATGTCAGGAAGGTTGGAAAAATGGTAAACATATCATGGAAAAAACGTATTGTAAACTGTGAAATACATAACCCAATACAGTACTGCAAATACGAATGCACAATACAGATACTGTGCTCATGTATTTGTTGAAAGGCTCAGATAAAACAGATACTGTAATACTGATACCATAGTCATAAGTTACCATAACAGGTCACCCAAGACTTTATGTAATCTAATGTAATTCAAAGGAATAAAAACACTAAATATACGCAAGGTTCACGGCATCATTCCTGATCAATTATTCAACATTATAACAATGAAGAAAGCAATGTCTCAAATCTTGAGGTCAGGGTGTAATTCAGCAAAGCACAAGGAACCGCTCTTATAAAGCTAGCACCCATTCCATTATAAAAACCTCTGACTCCATATTTCTCATAGATTCCAAAGAGTCCTTGAAGAGCATCCGTAGACGTCTGTGAGCTGGAGCAGAAAGCTGAAATTGTGAGGGAAAAAAACAACATAGTTATCAAATAATTTTTTAGTAAATGCAAAAGAAATGCTATACAACACGTTTGCACAGTATATTTATACTAACAGGAGAATATTTACTATTATTGAGCTTACTGCACCGGTTTGAATACTCTCTGTATGAAAGAACAACTGAAGGTGAAGCTTTTTGCAGTTGTTGCCCTCAAACCTTTGAATAATGCTTGCTACCACACAGCGCCGTACACAGGCTTTTCTAAATACAGAGGTCTCTAAATGTAGATTGGTAGGAGGGTTCGGGGGCATGCTCCCCTGAGAAAATTTATATTTTCCCGACTTACATGTGTGTATTTTAAGATATTATAACTCAGTTATAATGATCCTGGTAGCCTTCAGTAAAATCACGTGTCTAAAATGATTAAACATGAATATTATTATTATTTTTTTTTTATTCACACTGATAGAAATTAATAGTTTCCAATAACGTTTCAAACTGTTTTTTACATTTTATGGGCATTTTTACCTTTATAAAGCATTTTTTTTGTCTAAAAGTGTCCATTATGTTTTGAGTCAAATTCTAACATTTAATCAGTGAATTGGAATAATAAGACATTTGGGCTGTTACCAAGCAAATTAAGTCAACACAGAAGCTGCATCTGAAGTGGCATTTAGATGTATTTACACACTGTTTAATGCACGCCATGAATGCATTTAACTTACAATTACAATCGCATAAATAATGTTTTGAAATTATTTAGAACATGCATAAAATCGGTGAAATTAAAACCACCAATAGGTAGCAGCAAATCACTAAGTGAGTCATTGCGATTGAACCGAATCATTTAAACGGTTGATTCATTCAGGAACGAAACACCTTCATGTTGCTCAGAGACGTAAAACAGTGCTGTCACTGTGTTTGGTATGATTTTTGTTGGCTAAATAGAGCAAAAACAGGCAATATGGTGTCTCTTAATTAACTTTGCATTCATAGAACTGTTCGTTCATAGAAATCAATATCACATTTGTTATCATGGTCATCATTTGTGACCTCTCTGGGAAAACCCAGCTCAAGTCATCTTTTGAGATTTACTTTTTCAGCATAAAATCATCCGACATATTGTAAAGAACATATGACTGAGTAAGGCCATGTCAAAGATTGAAATCATGAAATTAATGCTTGTGATCAAACTTTGATGCTCGTTATCTCAGAATTCGATTTTTAGACTTTAGCCTGGTTTTTACAGAGAGGGTCACATTTTTCGAGAAAAAGAACAAACGGGATGTTCCGCACACTGATATAACTGCTCCATAAAAGTATTTATTGCACTATTTCAACCATCACGTGAATTGGAGAAAAACACACTCTTCGTGTGAAATTGATTAACAATATGAAGTGGTATAGATTAGATATATACATTTTCTGCCCCCATGTCTTGAATATTGGGATCATTCTAAACGCATTTTATTAGACTGAATCATGCAGTGAAAGAACGCACTCGCACTAGTCTAGACTTCACGTAATGTAAGCGTGCGCTCTGTATGGTTTTTGCAAAATACTCGATAATGTCAAATCGCACATAGTTAAAACAACAATTACGATATTATCGCACACGATATATATCACACTCCCCTACCGCTGAGGTGTCTCAGATTAGAAGATCTGTTATCTTGGCTTTTAATCATTGCAGCACCAAATCAGAATTAATATAAGGTAATTATTTTACAACTTCTGTTATTGGATAAATACTGAGGTTCGGACCTCAATGCTAGGTGCGGCCTTGCTTCCACAGAGAGAGTGACTAAAACTTCTATAAGACTGAGAGGCCTTAACATCATTGAAAATGCTAACAAATGAAATTGTATGTGAACAGAACTGTATTTAGTGCTCTAAAACAAGACTGACAGCCATATTCTAAGATGAGGAAGATAAAAAGGTACATGACTCTACAGCACAGAATACATTTTTGTCCAAGTAATTATCATCAGTTCAGGTTAGGGGTCACCTTGGGCTTGCTGGTGTGTTCTGATGACAGCAAGAGGGTAACTGGAGGCCTGTCCTGATGCAAATGCTGCAAAACTGAAGAGGAAGAGCTTGGAGTCACTGAAGTGCTCTGGATCCTGTTTCACCCAGCTCATAATTGACTGCCAGAGGAGAAAGGTTTCATGTTAATGGCTGATTCAAGAGTGAAATCAAATCAAATATCGATTGAAATTAGTCATTATAATTGATCATTTCTTTATTACTTGCACATCAATGTAGTGGTGACAATAATTGTTATATTATTACAGTGCAGTATTAAAGGCTGCTATATTTAGTAAAATTACACTATTTTGTGCAACGGTCTAATGACAAATATGCAAACTGATATTTCATTTTTTTTCAAAATGGTAACATAATAGACTGTATCATTTTGAACATTTTAGTAACCATCAAACATGTAAAAAGGTCTTAATCTGCACTTGGATTTACTGGTTTAACTTAATATATTTAAGTTGAGATTAATTTAGTCTAATATTATTGAATTAAATCTATTAATGTAGATGTTTTTGCATGGAGCACATTTTAGGAAAATATTTTCTTCATTGATAAATAATTTAATATAATCAAAATTAAAACAATATAAATAAAAACTAAATATGTAATTACTGTGATTAATGAAAATTACTGTGATTTAAACTTTTAGCAATGTTTTTAATGAACGTTTTATGAGTTCAATACAATCAGGTAATAGATGAAACTTACAGCTGTGTAATTTAGGATGTTAAGAAAGTAAAGCTTGCAGTTTGCCTAATCAGCGATAACACTGTCCTGAAAGTAAAAGCTCTTCTGCTCTTCTTGACTGAATGCTCAGATACGGAGCCCTGGATTACCTGATGCACTGCACATTCCACTCCAGCGTAAGGTATCATGCAGAGTATGCTGGGTTTGAACCCTCTGTAGAAAGCTGACACAGACTCGTTCTGGTAAATCAACCTGGCACATCCTAGAACTCCATTGTAGGTACCAGCAGGCTGGAGATTGAGTCTAACTTTCAACACCTGCCATTAGAAGAATTCAAATATTAGTCGTAATTGTGAACGTTAACTACAAGTCAGTTTGAATGCATTCCATGTCCTGTTGATGGAAATGACTATAATATAGAAAGTAACTGTATGTATGAATTGAGTTTATTTCTTGTAATTCACAATTATGACTATATTCATAATCATGACTGAATATCTCACAGTATCACTATCTCACAATTTACTCTTTATTTTTCGTAATTGTGAGTTTATGTTTCAGAACTATAACTTTATTTGTAATACTTGTAACTTTAAATGTTGTTTAACCTTATATCTTGCAATTGTGACTTTATTTCTTGCAACTGTAATTCTAGGAATCAGGGCACATGACATTTCTTATTAAAAAATGTTGTCATAATCAATTTCATTTTAGAAGCTGTGAGATACTATTCTAATAGTTTTATTCCGTTTCCTACAGAGAATGTGTTTTTATTATTATATATTTTTTTCATTTTAATTTCAGTTAACTTTTTGTTGTGTTTTGTCTTTCTTGTCAGTATTTATTAAGTTTTACATCAGTTATTGTTATTTTAGTACAAAAATACAATAACATTTCCCCATTTTTAGTTAACATGTATTTTATTACAAGTAATAAAAACATTATTTATGCTTTTGTGTTCCTTTTTGGTCACAATTACTGACAATTTATTTAGCTGTGCATTTAGCTGTTATATGAGGCAACAGACTTGTGTAACAAAGCTACATCAGACAGCATTCTCTGGAGAAAACAAGCATGAAAATAATACAACACAAAGATAAAGAATCAGTTATACACCTAATTTGCATCCACTTTTGCTCTGTATGTTGTTGTATCTTGCCTGTGTTGTAAAGTAAATCAGAAAGTAATATGATATGGATATTTGTCAATGTGTCAATTGTGTTGTGAAAAAGAAACTATAACTTTTAATGACTTCCAGGATTATTGCCTCAGTGTTAGTGGTTATTGCCTGAGAAATGATTTGTAAAAGTTCACCTTCTAGATATAAATGATGACAGACATGACAACTACACACTTTCTTTAACAAACATTTCACAAACAAACACCTAACAGTAAGGAACTCCAACCTGCTGTGTCACTTTGATACCTCTAAAGGGTAGAACACAGCATGTGCCACGGTCCCTGACACACAGCCCAGTCCAAACCTTTGATGGACCGACAGACTGTCCCTCTCGCCAAGAGTGTACATCCTCATCTGCAAGGACAGTGAGATAAAGAATTAACGTTTGGACATTTGTGCACAAGTGAGCGAATGTGTGTGTTTGTGGGCACACCTGGGCATAGATGAAGCACTGGAGCGTTGATTGTGGTGTTCCTTTAAGAACATTCACAGCATTTCCTTGCCACAAGGATCTAAAACCTCCAGTCTGCAGCTCTCGGAAACCCAGAGACACAGCTTTGGATCCGAAAACCTGTTTAGCATGTTGCACTGTTTAGGCTATTATTGTCAGATCAGACACTCACAGTTTTGCAAATTAAATATATTGTGATTACTCACAATTTAATTGAAATACAAATGATTTCTAAGCTAAAGAATTGCTCTGACTGTACTTTTCTTGAGGCTTTTGATTTGAAAGAGCTAACACAATTCTAAATTAGTGTTTCTTTATGATATTGTGAGATATTGTTGAACCTGGCTTGATGCAATGTTCAGATTGTTCTGTAAATGTAGGCAAAATGCAAATTAGTGCATATTTAATTAGAAAATGCCCAAATTGCACATTTAAACATTTCAGAAAACTTGTAATACGAACAAATAAAAAGCTTGCAATTCTTAATTAAATCAATTAGCTGGGGAAGTTTAACAGTATATATTAGTAAGATTTTTCACCCATGTTGTCTGGCCTATATATGTAAATGTACATTTTAATTTTTTGGAAAAATAAACCAAAAATATCATCATTATTTCTTGTAGGGATATCTTCAGTTGCACTAACACTTTATGTATTATTATTATTACTTTATCATACTTTATTTCCTTTGATTTTACAATCAAAATGGCTTTTCCCTTGTGAAATATTTAACCTTGGGTCATCCTGAACCCCGGGGAAACTTGGGTTATCTTTTACAATTACATCTCTATAGGGTTTACAATTAACCCTGAGTATTCCTATGCTGACATTTCAGAGCAGACGTTTCTTCTTATCCTATTCAGTTCTTATTTGCACATTTGCAGTGTCAGTGTCATTGATGGGAACTTGACCTGTTTACACAACAGCTCTAGCATTCAGTGTGAAAAGCCTTAAATACATTAAACGGAATTCAACAAGTGTAGTCACGTTTTTTTTTTATGACTAACAAAAACTACCTGAAGTCGTGTCTTTAACTGGTCTATTGGTGCTGTCACAGTCCTAGACACAGCATCTGCCAATCCTGCGGCCAATATAAAGTTCCCCCAGATAGACGGGTCAGTCTCCTGCTGGGTTAACTCAACAGGCATGGAGCGACTCTCTCCTACATCAAACACCTAAAAACACAAAATAATTTTATACACCTGATTATGAGCAGTGCAGATTAAATGTATATGTGCAAAATAGTAATAGTTTAGCTAAAAATTACAATTTCACCATTTACTTATGTCACACTCGTGTACAACTTTTCTGCAGAACACAATGCTTTTTAGATTGAAATCTCCACACGAAGTCTGCATACAAAGTTTGAAGCTCCAAAAAGCATATCAAAATTAATATGGCTCCAGCAGTTTAATTAGTGTATGTCAAGGCGATTTAATCACGTTTGGGAGGAAACACAGCTAAATGCCACTGCTGGAGCTGAAATGTTTTGTTTGTGTTCTGCAGAACAAATAAAGTCTTACACAACAGAGATTGCACTTGAGGTGAGTAAATATTGAGATAATTTTCCTTTTAGGTCTAGTATGTATTATGTATTTTTTAAGCATTTAAAAGCTGATTTTTACCATGTTATGTTTCCAGGAAGATACCAACTCTCCAATGTTTTCTGCTGGGTTAATGATGACGTGCTGGAGAAATTCCTCCCAGTCCACCGTCATAGAGTTGTCTTCATCCATCCTAAAGACAATCAAAATGAATGTTAATAATCTAACTGATTAATAATCAATGCATTTAACTTTAACTGTGTCAGGTAACAAAGTCTCTTTGAGATTTACATAAATCTGTATATGTCAAAGTATCGGCCTCATAGTACACACATGGAGTAATCTTGATGCTTGTGACTTGGTAAACAATGCTTTATAATAAGTATAAAGGATCAATATTGCAAACGTAAAGGTAATACCATCAGGCCTCTTACATTTGGATGATCCGCTTTGCGTTTGGTTTTGATATGACCAAACCTAATTCCTTAAACAGAGACATTATGTCCTCCAGGTCAATAGCTCCTATATCAAAGGAAATATTGTATAAATAAGGTTTTGTAACTTTCTTGGTATTTTTTTGTGAGCTGAGAGCACATCTTATATCCACAGAATATATGGATATTTATCATATACAGCTTACCACATTTATTTCTGTCAAGGGCATGGAAATCAATTTTCCATTTCTTCTCTTTGTCCATCATGTAAATGAGAAATTCCTGATAGTTTAGACGTCCATCCTCGTTTTGGTCATAACTGGACATGATAGCCTAAACGAAAGAATCATATAAAGCCTACTGACAATAATGTAATCTAGATACAAAAGCATGAATACTTCTGGCTACATCTCTACAAATGTATCAGTTTGTAATTCCACACAAAGAATTGTCTTACTTGAACCTTTTCACAAACTGGTTCCACACCTATCCTCCGCATTTCACTCTGCAGCTCCTCTGTAGATATAAACCCGTCTTTATTCTTGTCGAGTTTATCAAACAAGCCGCGGAAGTCATCCATGATTATTATTGTTCGGCTATCCAATGTAAAAAATATTTTTTTCGTTTTTAAATGATACGGGAAATAGTTTTAAGTAGGCTACGTCTATTAGTTTAATTTGTCGTGAATTCCTGTATTTTCACCGTGTTTACTCTGATAACGCTGAGTCAGAGAATGGAGTACAATACGGTGGTCGAGCTGAATCCCAGCATCCCACTGAGGAGAAAGTTCATGCTATACCGATGCTAACCAGCAGATGGTGGTGCTATGGATAAACAGTGCGGATTATTAAAGTCATATTGTTTACAGACCAAACATGGCTATTTCTGGTTATTTCCTTTATGTTGTATTTCTATTAGACTCGTTATCTAATATATTTTCAAAGATTGCTTTAAGTATGCAAAGCAGGTCTGAGTGAGGAGAAGGTTGGGATGGGGAGGAAACTGGATCTTTGTCTGGCAGGCTGCCACCTGCCAGTGAAAGTTTGAACTACTATTCTTAGAGTGGTGCCTTTTATTATCTCATATTTTCCATCTATTTTCAGAAAATGACGTCCAATAACCTGCTTCCATAGTAACTTTGATTACTAGCTACAACACAAATGTAGCATTGCCGTTTTAGAACAGCTAAAGCTAACAAGGGGTTTGACTTGTACGCAGTTTTATTATTATTGTTGTTTCATTTTATTACTGTTATTTTAGTTTAAAGGTTTAGAGTGATCTGAAGAATAGATTGGGTTAAACTGTCCTGATGGGAGACAATGCAATATAGGCTATATGAAGCACTAAAACAGAAAGGTCATTAAAGGCTACTGCAGCTAATGAAGCAGCGTGAGCTAATTTTGGAATGAAATGTTATGACCCACAGTAAGCATCATTCATATTTGAAATATATAGCACTTTCTTTAATCAGCATACAATGAAAGACCAAACAGAGTCAGGTAAACAGACATAGATGTATTTATATCATATTCAGCAAGACAACAAAACAGTCAGGTAGATAGACAGACAAATAGATACTGAATTATATTTTTGATTTATGTTGTTTAGCTAATGTTTATTTTGTTTTATGTATGTTTCCTTGGCCATGTTTTGTGTTTGTTTAATACTGTGATCTGTGTATTATTAGCCAGTGTTCATGGAAAGTCCAACTTTGATGAACTTCATCAAAAGATTAAGTCATCAGATGTTTGTCCATTTTTTTTATAATGTATTATTATGATGTTATGAATATATTTTAAGGCACAAATCAGATTTGAGTAGTTCAAGGTTAGTATAACATTGTAGCATAGATAGAGAAATAGATACATTATGATAGATAGATAGATAGCCACTAACATGATAGATAGATAGATAGATAGATAGATAGATAGATAGATAGATAGATAGATAGATAGATAGATAGATAGATAGATAGATAGATAAATAGGAAGAAAGAAGATCTCGAGACATAGAATACATCGCTTCTCTTGCTCGAATGAATTATCTGAAATGGGAAATGACGTGCCTCGGGCGATTACGTTCTAGAAAGCACACTCTGCTGTGAAAGCTGCTCTGGTACAGGGGAGGGAGAGCTGGCTATTTAAAGAGGGTAAAATAACACAAGATCTTTAGTGCTGAGTAACCGCCTCCAAACAGACACAACAGGATCAACTGATCATCTGTATCAAGGTTTAAAGAGGCAGGTTTTGACACCGTAGCCACGACGGTGCATTTATTATTTAAAGACGGTGTCTTTATCAAGAGACTGACTAATCCTCGGGAAGCGGCGCCAACCGGGTCTGCATAGGAGAAAATGGGCAAAGATTATTACAAAATATTGGGAATCGCAAAAGGAGCATCAGACGACGACATCAAAAAGGCGTACAGAAAACAGGCTCTGAAATGGCATCCTGACAAAAACAAGACGGCCAATGCGGAGGAGAAATTCAAGGAGGTCGCGGAGGCTTATGAAGTTCTTAGTGATCCAAAGAAACGAGAAGTATATGACCAGTACGGCGAAGAAGGTATGCTTGCTTCTGTAATAACCTATCCGTAATAACAGCGAGAATATGAATGCTTAATCCCTCTGTCTGCTAATCTCTTGAATGTATCGGTAGTAAATGTAATGAAACGAACTGTCAGGACATTTACTGGGCAGTAGGCTATACAAAGTTGACAACATGGAGTCATGGTTTATTGTCCCCTTCAGTGTTCAACCAACACATTATTTTAAATTGGGAAAAGACTCTGCATATGTTCTGTAACGTTAGGCTATTTAAGCGTCGACATTGGATGTCGCTGCTGTTGTAAATACAGGCTCTCTGTTTTGACGTACGCATGATATATGTGTTTATTAGGCATAGCCTACTGCAATGGGGTGCATAATTTAACATCATAGTAATTCAACATCAGGCATCATAAAGCCTTTAGCATCATAAACCATGTTGCCTAAATATTCCTGTTTTTTTCCCAGAGATAAAACGTGTTTTCTGTCAAATCTGTGCATTTTAGGCCTTAAAGGAGGTGGAGGGGCGACCGACGTGCCAGGAAGCAACTTCACCTACACCTTCCATGGGGATCCTCACGCGACGTTTGCCACGTTTTTCGGGGGAGCCAATCCTTTCGAGATATTTTTTGGCCGGAAAGTCAATGGACGAGATGACGATGACATGGAGGTGGACGGAATTGACCCCTTTGGTTCTTTCACGAGTTTTAACATAAATGGATTTCCACGCGAGCGGCACGTTGGTCAGGGCGGCCCGCCGCGCAGAAAACAGGACCCCGCGATCCACCACGAGCTCCTGGTGTCTCTAGAGGAGGTCTTTCACGGATGCACCAAGCGCATGAAAATCTCACGCAAGCGCTTGAATCCAGACGCTCGGACTTTTAGAACCGAGGACAAAATCCTCACTATTGAGATCAAGCGTGGGTGGAAAGAGGGAACCAAAATCACGTTTCCACGCGAGGGTGACGAATCGCCTAATACTATTCCTGCCGATATTGTGTTTGTCATTAAAGACAAGCCCCACGCCCACTTTCGCCGAGAGGGGTCTGATATCGTGTACCCGGTCCGGGTCAGTTTGCGCCAGGTGAGAGAAATCACGAATGAATTTGTCCATCCATCCATCCATCCGTCCATCCATCCATCCGTCCGTCCATCCATCCATCCATCCATCTATCTATCTATCTATCTATCTATCTATCTATCTATCTATCTATCTATCTATCTATCTATCTATCTATCTATCTATCTATCTATCCATCCATCCATCCATCCGTCTATCCGTCTATCCATCTATCTATCTATCTATCCATCCATCCATCCATCCATCCATCCATCCATCATCTATCTATCTATCTACCTATCTGTCTGTGACTGTCTGTTTATTCATCTGACTAAATGTCTATCCATCCATCCATCCATCCATCCATCCATCCATCCATCCGACTTTAAAAGACAATATATATTGATATAGATAATATACATTTTCACCTAAATTAGATAGTAATTATTTTTTTTAAATTCCAAAAGCATGTTTTACAGTATTTTACAGTAATATTTCATGTCATGTAATTTTAAACCATTTATGGTAAGTTAAATTACAGCAGGGCTCTAAATCTATCTATCTATCCATCCAAAATATTGTCTTGTTGAACATTATATAGATGTTCACCTTGTAAATTATATGGTAATTCATTAATTTTACTTCCAATAAAAATGTGAACAGTATTTTACAGTAAAATTAGGCCTACAGATATTAAATGTATACCTGCTATTAATACCATTAAATGCAAGCTAATTTCCCACAATTTATGGTAGGTTTAATTACAGTTTAACTTGTTAAATTGCCAATAAGCATGATTTTACTATTGCATTTTGTGTCAATTTAAAAATATAAAAACGTGTACTGTCTATAGATCTATCTATCTGTGCAGGTTTGTATGAGGCAAGGTTTTGTAAATTTGCCTTGCTAGAAATGTCAAATTCTTTGTGTGAAATCTCATCTCTTATATAATACAGTTTGGACAGGAAGGAACATGAGCTCGCTCAGCTGCTGTGAGATGCCAGAAAGGAGCTCGCCCACTTAAACTGTTACAGGGCCATCAAGATGTACATATATGGCAGAATCATTGATAGACTGTGCTGTGTCTGTAAATGTCATGACACAGAGTGGCCGTCAAGCCAGTAAAATATGCTTTCAGGCTGCCGGATGAGATATAGACGACAAAAGGGAAAAAGCTGGATGTATTTTTTTGCACTCAATATCTGCTGCCTAATGAATTGGAATTATAGTAGGTATTTGCCCAGGTTACTGTCATAATGTGAAAGTTTCATTCTGTTCCCAGCTTCCTGTCCTGGCCATCTTGTCATTTTAAGAAGAAAGTGTAAAGAACATTGTGAATCAAGATCTATGAAGAAGATGAAAATGAATAAATGAATGCATATCTAAAAGCTGGTCCAATTCAGTTACAGAGTTACTGTATCAGAGTTGAAAGCGTCTCGCACCAGGCTTCCATTAAAACGCAGTCAATATTTTGTATAAATGTATGACAATGTAAAATGTAGATATTTAAATAGTAGTTATGCAGTTATAAACACTAACAAGACTGCTTTTATGTGTTCTTTGTCTTATAGCATATTTAAAGTTAAGAGAATATTATTGTAAAGTGTTACAATACTTCTTATCTTACTAACAATAGTTTTTTTTCTTTGCTCATAGTCATTGTGTGGCTGCTCTGTCACCGTGTCGACGATAGACGGTAAAACGTGCAATATGAAGATAACAGATGTTATCAAACCTGGCATGAGGAAGATCATTGCTGGACAAGGACTGCCCTTCCCAAAGAACCCAGAACAAAGAGGAGACCTTATCGTGGAGTTTGATGTGAACTTTCCTGAGAGTCTTCCATCTAATGCCAAGGATGTCCTGAAACGACACTTACCGGTTTCATAAAGTGAGCTTGGACAGACTTTAGTGACATTTCTTACATGAACAATTCAGTTCCCTTCATAGGTGGACTAAAACGACAAATCAAATTTTGAGAATGTGCAATTTCTATTTTTTATCTAAATGTTTGTTAAATATATATGTATATGTTATATATCTAATGCATATATATGAATTATGTTGCATGCTTATGTATGTCAGTGACAGTGTGATCTATGTCTGAATATTTTCTTTGTTATTTTTATGCTTCTTTGATTGTGCGGTATTGAAATCAGTGTTTTACAGACTAAATTATACTGATCTATTTGTTTGCCTTTTACAAGTAGATCCCATCTGTACTGACAGATCATGTACTGTTATTCTTTATAAATGCACAATATGATATCATTTTAGTAAATGATGGCTTGGAGTGAACTGTGTGACGCTAACATGGATACTTGCCTTCATTTGTGATAGCATTTAGCAAGACTTTACTAATGCCTCTTCAGATCTGATATGTCAGATCCTTTTAAATGTGAGCAACGGACTCACATAATGTAACTGTCTTTGACAGAGACCAAACATATGGTTACTTGTGCTGTGGGTTCATAGCGTACCATGTTTATTCATGGAAAGTTAGGAGAGCGTTTGCATTATTAGAATTACTTTATCTTACACTGACTACTTCTAATGCATTGTGTTGAACGTTTATGGATAAATCTTTATGATGCAATTTAATAAAATTGTAGGAGATACAGAATCCTCAACTACTGTACACGTGATTCATTGAAATATCCGCCAGAGGACGCCACGTGTTCAAAATCAGACTACATGAGGGAGATAAAGGTAAAAACAGTCTGCAACCTTTGCTACTCAGAATTAGTCATCGTATGATGGATGTGATTTCTGAAAGCAGAAATGAGATTTTAAATCTCAGTGAAAACAATGATGGTAAACAAAATTGATCCTTACTTAGGCCTACTATTTGATTAAAAGTGAATGGCACGAAGATGTAAAAGAAATATTCACACAGTAGGCTACTGGGCGAAACAGACTACTACAAATTAATAATGTGTGTTATTGGTTATCTATAGTAATTTCTATACTCCCGTTACGTAATCTGACTTTTGAGATGAAAATGTACCTATTTATGGTATAATAATCATTATTGGTAGGAGTATGTCTTCATCTGCTTGCACCGGTTGGAGTAAAAAAATGTAATTGACACCTGAGCCAGGTAAATGAGTTTCTGTATGACGTCACGGCGTCCTGTAGCGCGCGTGCGTTCGGCCATAGAATTGTTCATTGTCCTGCGCCTTGACGGCAAGAGAGTTTACAGTAGACCCGCATACCGTCTATTTCTAATCTACTATCCGTTGGATACTACCGTCTTTAACCGCTGGCTCGGTTTCGTAGAGTGGGAACAAAAAGGACACATTCAACAGGTTGATTTCCGTCCTTCAATGCTTTAGCTGTCCGATTACCGTGTACTTCATCCCCCCCGCGGATTTACAGGAGGTGCGAACATGCCTTTGGGACTCAGGAAAAAGAAAAACAAGTCGAAGGAAAGCTCGAACTTAGTGGAAAACGAGGAGGTCAGCGGACACGCAGGTGTCGGGAAGTCCGCGGTGAACGGTGGCGGACTGCCTGCTCCACCTGCCAGCATGCGACCGAAACTGGTGTTTCACACGCAGCTCGCGCACGGGAGTCCTACGGGCCGGATCGAGGGCTTCTCGAACGTCAAAGAGCTGTACGGCAAAATAGCAGAAACGTTTCATTTAAATCCGGATGAGGTAAATGTCAACTTGTTAAATATATTTCAAAATCTCAGCGTGAACTTGAGTCAGTATAGCCTACGCAGGCGGTGAGTCAGAAATGAATTACACAAATGAAGTTGCAAATCATAAACCTCCTCGTGAACACCAGTGCCTGGGGTGTTTGCATAAGGCGCGTCTTTCTGGGTACAGGGAACTGAACATCGCTGGACGTCGTTAACATTTGTTTGTCTGGTGATAACCAGCTTTGGTTTTCAGAAATAAATTCTGGTTGTAGGCTACTCTGAAAGTGGAACATTTTGTAAAATAAAAAAAATTAGTCAATGGCATATAGGGGTATTTGATATGATAAAATGGAAAATATTTTACAAATATAGTTTTATACAAGTGCCAAGTGCTTTTATTTATTTCCATTTTTGGGAAAACGTGGCAATCAGCAAGTAGAAAGTTCTAAAATACTTAACCCGGACAAAAATTTTCATGCTAATTTTTTAACAAGCAAAATATTTTTTGCAAACATCTTGAATACAAAAGTTATAAATATCAATACGTTTTATTATTATTAATCCATTTGACCTTAACAAAACCTTTTCATAAAAGGCTACTTCTTAATGACCTTGACAGTCATCAGGGTCTAAAGCGGTCCTCTCTGTTTTAGGATGTTCTTGTTATATGATAGATTTACTTTATGATGTTTACAACACACTGATAATGGTTCTGTTTTATCCTTAGAATAAAAGCAACAACATGTTTTCTTTATCTTTATTCAAGAATTAGCTTCTTTAAAAAACTCTAGTTTAATCGATAGTTCCTGTGTTTTGTCGTTGTAGTGCAACATAGGTGTTTGAAAGTTAACTTAAATGAACTTAGACGGCTCTAAAAACTGGAGTTTGGTTATTGGAGATTAAAGATAGTTGTTGATAACACATTATAAGCTTTTGGGTTCAGTGTATTTGAATTATTGGTGCTTTAAAGCAGTGCACTTTCTAAATCGTCAGATAACTAATAAGTATTGAGTAAGAAAATATTCTCCTAAGGTATCAGGTGCTAAAAATCCTGTTGGTTGTAATTGAAACTTGTATTTTTCAGAGTGTCAGTGAATAGTGTTGTCTGGCCTCTCATGTATCAGTTGCTCCTCATTTGAGAACATTTCCTAGAATAGTTGCTCTACTGAAAGCACTTACGGGGGTTCATCCTAAAAACCTATCAGACTAGTAACCGGGACTGTTTGGACAGGCCTATCGGGTGTGTGGTGTTTAAAGGTCAGCCAACAGATGGATTTATAGTAATCTGAATAGAAATAACTCTGCGGCCTTGTGAATTTTATCCATTGCTGATACCTCTATCCAGTAGAATTTCTTTAGAAATGTACTATTAATTATTTGCATGTTGAAATGGTGGGTTTATTGCAGGTCCTCAGAGGAAGTCCCTCACATCCTGTTACAGTGGGCACAACCCTAGCACATGATGATAAATCGCTCCGGCCTCCCCGGGGATGGAGGGAGCGGAGTAGTGCATACTGTGCAGCATTACTCTTTTGCATGTGTTATCTATTGATTCTTAATGCTGTCTTTACCAGGATATTTGGATGATTTTTTTAGCCAATGAAGTGGGTACTGTTTGGAAAGCCATCATATGTTATTGTTTGGTATACTTAAATTATTCCCAATATCGTATCACCCAAGGCATTCAAACCTCCCCCTTGTCGGCTTAGTGAAAATAAGTATACCCGGTTAAGAGGGCAGTGTCGATTAGGTTAGACTGCCCTCTGTTAACATGTTAACGCGTGTACAACATTCATGACCTTCCTATGCAACATTAATGTGACAAAGAGATACTCCTTTTGTCAAGTGACTGGCAGATTGAAGCCAGACTTCTCAGCCATCACTGTTGGTGGTTTAATACAAGTAAAAAGACATTCATCTGTAATTTTACTGAAGTTCACTGGTCAAAGTCTGTTTATTACTATGACAGTTGAACTCTGTTGCACAAGCTAGACTGCGTGACTACACAAGTGTCCTTTCATGGAGCTAACATGTCATTTGTTTAGTATTTGCATGCAGGTGCTGCTGTCTGGACACTGCGTTGTCTGCTCAACAGTAGTTTTGCTTTCTATGTTTTGCAGGATCAATCGATTAGGAGTATTGGTTGATTGTTGTGTTGTCTTTGAATTAGCAGGCCTCACTAGACTAGAATGAACATTTGCTTTAGGCCTTCAAACTACTGTATGTTTTGACTAGTTCATTTTGACTTTATCTACTCACGGTTTGTGTTCTGAGCAAGTGTAGTCTGCATTGATCTTCTCTTTGAAGTCAACCAGGAAGTTTTGCCAGACAAGTTTTGATTTCTATTAAGACGGAAGAAAGCAGCGCTGTTATCATTGTGTTATGGTAAAATTCAAATGAGAGTCCTTATTAAAACTAAAAATTAATGGGGTGCTCCTTTTATTTGATGTAAACTGTAACAATGGTGCTAGGCAGTATCATCCATTGTAGGTCTGATCAGTTGTGGATTCTCTGTAACCATTTGAAATCTAGCTAAACACTTAATTTTTAAACCATTTGTAATGTCTATTAAAGACATGCATCTGGTGTGGCATCTATATACTCTCAATTTATTCTGGAAAATTCCAAAAATATGTACAATCTATAACTAGACAAACATGCTGTGTAGGCAGAAAATCTAGAAATATCCCGAGACCACACTCTGTAACCATTTGAAATTCATAGACTAAGACATGACAGTTATACAGCATATTGGTGATTCAGGTAGAGTATGTCATATGCATACATACATAGTGATATACTATAGATATACATACATACAGGAAAGTCAAAACATACATCTTGCAGAATGTTGATTATTTTAGCACTGAAAGTAGCTAATATATAAAAATCTCAATTTATTCTGGAAAAATCACCAAAAATATTTCATTACTCATAACTAGACAAACATTTGTGTAGTGCAGAAAATCTTAGAAATATCCCACCCACCAACACCAGCAGATACTAGCATTATGGTTCATGACTAAGACATGACATAAAAGCATATTGGTGATAGATAGAGATGCATGCATACATACATACATACATAGTGATACATACATACAGTTGAAGTCAAAAGTTTACATACATCTTGCAGAATGTTGATTATTTTACCAAGTAAGAGTGATCTTACAAAATACATGCTGTTGTTTATTTAGTAATGACCTGAATAAGATATTTCACATAAAATATGTTTACATGTAGTCCACAAGAGAAAATAATAGTTGAATTTCTCAATTACCCGTTCAAAAGTTTACATACACTTAATTCTTAATACTGTGTCGTTACCTGAATGATCCACAGCTGTGTTTTTTTGTTTAGTGATAGTTGTTCATGAGTCTGTTGTTTGTCCTGAACGCCCCGGCTCTTAATGCATGGTTTTTCCTTCTGGAGCATCAGTGAGCGTTTTAATCTTCTGTAATAGTTGCAGACGAGTCCCTCAGTTGTCCTCGGTGGGGGTCCTAAGGTAAGATGGTCTTATCAATCAACTATCGTGGGAGGGGCTTGTGCAGGACTACGTCATTCTGACAGGGCTCTCAGAACAGCTTGATTTGAGAAAGAGGGTTTTAAAACAGGGATTTAAATAATAAACACTGGGTGGATTTTTATGAATATAGGATGGATGTTCAAACAACTTGACCCCTTTAAGTTTAATGTTTTGAGAATAAATCAAGTACTTTTGTACTTGTACTCAAGTAAAACTGAAAATGATCACTTATATATTTTCAGTGGAATAATATTTTGTTAGTGTATGACAAATTCAAGCTCAAAAGTAAAAGATGCATTACTGTAATGAGGATAAAAAAAACCTTGCTTAAACTCATTGGGGATATATTGATGTATATTGTCCCTGCAAAGCATTGATTAATGCATAATTTAACACGGTCTTCCTTGTGCATATCTTCTGCCATTTTCTTCTCACTTTCATTTAGAAGTCATTTATCAGCTTGTCATATGTTGCAATGCTTATCACTCTAAGCAGTGGCTGATCCTGCTCAGGGTCATTATAAGAATATAATTAGATAAAATCAGTGTTGTAACGTCCTTCAAGTATGTACTTGCTGTTGTCAGCTGAATGGAATGTATTCAAACAACACAATTTCAGTCGCGCCTCTATTGAAACTCGTTTAGTTGTTATGTTGTAACTTCAGATGTCATTCTGTGTATTTTGAGCTAATACGTTTTATCGTATGGATGTTAGATGGGATTGTTACATTTACTTTATGAAATGAATAGCAGAAACGTGCCATTTATTTGGCTACCACAGTAAGATATGTCTCCTAGAAATTTTGTTAACGTCTTTCCAAACCTGTATGTCTTCTGTGGAACACATGAGAAGTTATTTGCAAAAATGTCTCTTTCTTTTTTTTTTGCATACAGTGAAACAGGGTCCAGTGTTGTTTTGGCCCACATTGACCATCATTGTATGGACAAGAACACCTGAAACTGAAAATGTTAGAAATAAATAAATCAGGTCATAGAGGTTTGAAATGAGAGTGAGTAAATGATGACAGAAATTTTAAAAGTTTTAGGAAACTTTAACAGGTGTCATGTTAAGTATGTTAAAAGCAAAGTTGACCCGATTGAGAGTTTCAGTAGCGCGATCAACTCTCTTCATTCACTGGGCGTAAACAGTGATGTTTTGAACGCTTCCTTTACTTCAGCAGTGTTAATGATTACCTGTGGAAAAATGTTGATGAGTCTTATTTTGCTGTTGTGAATGGATTTATGCAGTAATCGTTAAGCTAGCCTGTTAGTCAGTCGTTGTAATGAATTATTTGATGATTCTCTTCACCTCATCAACAAACATGTTCATGTGGTGTGAAACCTGGCTGATTCAGCATTTTGATCTGTTATACTGTGTTAATCTTTCAAAGCACAAACCCACACGTTTGTTCTTTTTTGGACAAATATTAATACGTTCTTAATCTTTAGGCACTGCTCATTCATTCAAATTAGACTATATTGCCCTGCCAAGACCCCAAAATAGCACTTGGTTGCCAAAGAAACAGCCCTCTCCGTCTCTTTAGCTAACCAAGAATGTAGATTTGTACCACAATCCACTTTATTTCCTCAGAAGTGTTGTAGTAGATTTACTATAATCCTGTATATTGGCTGTCGAGATTGTTTTAATCAGCTCAAGTTGACTTCCTGCTTGTCTCGAGAAATGTGATTCTGTAAAGGCCGGCCTGTCGCAATCCTGTCTGTGGGTGTGCCTCATATCAAAGGTGAAATATTTTCCAGTTGAAGGAGGTTTATTTCTCATTCGATGTGGGCGGGTTCGTCACAGCGTAGCTGCTGAGGACGTCCTGTATCTCTAAAAACGTGCAATGTTGAAGAGGAAGCATGATGTCAGTCACAGGATTGGTAACGCAGTGTAGGTGTCTGAATCCACCCACAGACATGGTAAAGATCCGCCTCCCAGGCTGCCAGGGCGAAGCAAAGCTGGCCGACTAGTAGACAACAGCCCTCTCCTTCCCCCCCTCGTGTCCCTACGAAAGCGCCCTCTTAATCCCGGGTCTTTTGATAGGCTCCGGTAACCAGGGCAACAGTCTTGTAAGCATGTCAGCTGATGTGTGTCCAAAGTGCCCGCAGTGCACAGAAGGGGGAGAAAACAAGTCGTCTTTGTTGGAGTGGCTGCTTCACCAAAGGTTGTTATAAAGAGCTGATATGGACTGATCTGTTCTCTTCCGTCTCATCAAATTGTGTCCAAAGGTTGTGCGTGTTTGTACATGTTTACAATCAAGTTATCATGATAGAAATTGAATTATTTAGTCTTTCTTAACTTGTTATATAACACTATTAGTTTTCACCAAGTGTTGACTCATCAGCTGTGAATCTTAAATCTGGGCTCTCAGGTTGCCAGGTCTCATGTGTCCTTGCTGCTATCAGGAAGTCACAGTGAAAGACATAATGCCAGATTTCTAAATGACTGACACCAGGGTGACTCCATCTGTCTGTGTGGATCTCTGTCATCAAAACACTGTTATTGGATTGGCAGCATCATGGAAAGGCCTGGGCGGCAGAGCAAATAGCCTAACAATAGCATAGCATAAGTTCTTCTTGCATTTTTGTGTTAGTATTATATTGTGTATGTGCCGGAAACTTATTTTATTTTATTTTTGCATAATAGATGTTAAAAATATTATTTTAAATGTATCTTTTCCTTTAATCTGCACTTCTTGCACATTTTCTGCATTTATTAAAGGGGCAATTCTGTGAAATTAGAATGTTGTGAAATGTTAAGTGATAAACTTGTTGCTGAAAAATGAACACATTATTTTTAATCAGATTTTTTTGACAAACAAAACTGTAATACCTAGTGAAATTGATAAATAGGAAGGAGTATTGTATTCCAATTTTGTCATAATTTGGAAACAATCCAAAGCAATCATTGTTGGATCATATTGGAATCAAATTAAAATAAATAAAAAGGATCCTACTGGATTAATTGAAACACAGGACAAATTATTATTTTTATTATTAAAATTCATGTTTTTGCGTCCTTTTAGATATGTTGTTATCTTTGAAACACTACTTGTGTTGTACTGAATAATGTTTTTCAACTGGACAGTTGTAGGATATAATTTTGTACAGTCCTGATAAATACAGAGACATTGTATTGGTAATCATATTTTTCTTTTTCACTCTGTGTTCTGAAAGGTGATATTTATATTGGACCCAGGCTTTTTTGGGGGAATGAATATGTTCCCATGAGAAACGTTGTCTTTTCTCACAGAAGTTTTGTATTCTTTCTTTAAAATACATTTGAGGTGGGAGGAAAACCCGTATTGCAATTCTTTTATGAGCAAAAGCAACGTTTCAGAGGAATGCAACACTTTAGTGAGAAATGCAGATGTTTTGCAGTTTCTCTGGAGAAGTTCTCTGGAAAGTTTTTTCAATTTTAGTAAAATGAAAATATATATAAAAATATTTTGTAAAACGTTTATCAAAATAGAGTGTTACCCAAAGTTTTTCTGCATTATGCAACATTCCAAGCGGAAATAATATTATAATAAAATAATATTTAAATGCTGTCACATTCTCAAGCTAATTATTTGTATTCCCTGAGTATTGTGTTCGCTCACAAACATTTTGTGCTGGAGTTAAATGAGGTAAGAGGAAAGAAAACCGACATTTCAGTGCCTTTGCAAGTGAACACAACGTTTTAATACTTCAGTGCAGATTTCCATTTCTGATTTATGTTTTATAAATGTTACAGTATATTTGGTGAAGTTACAGGGGTCATGAAATGCATTTTTTTATGTTTCCTGAGGTGCGCTTATCATTTTTTCACATTTTGATTCTTCATTTCATGACCACATTAAACAACAAATGAGCATGTTATATTTCTGGCTGTGAGATCAGCTACTAAACTAAATTTAGCACATTTGCATAAATCCTCAATATTCTCATTGTTCTCTGACGTTAAAACTTTCCATCTCATTATAGTTGAAACTCTCCTCTTGATATATTACAACAGATCCTATTTTGCACACTCAACACCCACAAAATTGAAATGGAAAAGCTGCTGGGAGGACAGATCGGACTGGAGGACTTCATCTTCGCTCACATAAAAGGACTCAAAAAGGAGGTGGAGGTGTACAAAGCCGAGGAGGCACTTGGGCTCACCATCACAGACAATGGAGCTGGTTACGCCTTCATAAAGGTAGACTCACAATGACGCTTTCGTTAGATCAGGCTGTTATTTTGGGATGCCACCCCCTAGCAGTGTAATTAGTTTTCCAAGTGCAGTGCTCATAGCTTGTAGTACTCGCTCTGCCCATGTACAGATAATGATTTGTATGTTTTTGAAGGTAAACTAATTTAGTGCTTGAAGCATATTGTATGATTTTCTGTCAATTGTAAGATATCCCGTGTACAAATAAAAGATATTTCATCTCTTGTCTGCTTTCAGTTTAGCCAGGCTTTGATTGAGAATAATGAATAATTAAATTTAGAAGCACGCCACACAGTGTTTGTAAGATCACATGCTGTAGTAGGCTACTCTGAATGCTGGATTTGTATCTTCAAAGCAAAGTGTTAGGTGTGTGTTAGACCCATTTTTGTATTCTTTACACGTATTATTTTAATCCTAGGTAATGGTTAAAGTAAAGGTACACCAAACATACATTTGTGCAATTGCTACTTTAACGTGATAACAAAAGTTATTATTAAATATGGAGCGTGTCTGTTTTTCCGTTTGACAGCGTATCAAAGAGGGCAGTGTGATGGATGGGGTAAAGGTGATCTGTGTGGGAGATCATATCGAATGCATTAACGGAAAGAACATCGTTGGAATTCGGCATTTTGAGGTGGCGCGAATGCTCAAGGTGCTGCCTAAGGATCAGTCCTTCACCATCAAACTCGTGGAGCCCATGAAAGCCTTCGGTTTGTCTTTCATTTGTTGTTGAAGGACTCATTTTGACTGGATATTGTATGGGACTAGTGTGTGCAAAAACATTTAATAAAAAAAATCTAGACAGTAGAGTGCAACAGTAGTTTCTGAACTAAAAATCTCACTTATAGTCTCAATACAGAAGTGTATTTTTAGCAATAAAGTATACATCTTATGACTTACCTTGAGCTCTAAGGTTGACAAGTGATGGTATTTGCTTCTGAAGAAGCCAAAAGTCAATGATTTTAATTTCATTTTTTAAAGAAAATTGTTTAATTGCTGAATTTCCATTGAAGAACTACACTACCCATAATCCTCAAGAGAGATCCACCAATCAGAGAAGTCATGGCAATGTGTACTGCAGCAAGAAAAGCTTGGAAAAAAACATGCTATTGACATAATCCAGACTTAAACTACTTTTATGTATTTGACGTTTTATACTTAACGTTTTCTTTACATAATTCGCCACACTTGATTAGAAGTTAACTGCCTTATGAAATACATTATATACACAGTTTTTGTTTGCCTCATATCCAAGTTTTTAATGTTGTAATTGATATCCAAGCTTCTTATTTGATTCAAGACTTAGAACTTTTTATTGAATATTTTTTTCTAGAACAATTTCTAGAATAATTCTAGAACTGTTATTGTTACTGTTATCCCTATTTCTATGCATGAAGTGATCTATTAAATGTTACTGTGTCGATAAATGTAGATTTAAATGTAAAAATGTTCTTTCACTTGGCAGAGATGCTTGAACCAAGGTCAAGAGGAGGAGGAGGCGGAGGCAAATCGTCAGGAGATGGCAAGATAGGCACAGGCAGAGAAACCCTCAGATTGCGCTCCAAGGGTCCTGCAACAGTCGAGGAGATGGTAACTGTGTTTTCTCAATGTATATTTCACTATTCTGGCTTTTGTCTTGCACTTCTGACACATTTTTCACAATTTTAATAAGGGAAGTTATCATTTCAAGATATAAACTCAGCATTGCAAGAAAAAAAGTCAATAATTGTGCAACAATTGTCATTTTGAGATACAATTGACCTTTCATATTTCATGGTGGAAACAGTCTTACATATGTAATAACATAACACGGTCACTGATAGTATTACGAGTCCTGATGACTTTCAGTTGAGGAGTATATCTAAAGCTTTTCTCTTACTCTACAGCCCTCAGAGTTTGACGAGAAGGCGGTGCAGAAAGTGGATGACCTTCTTGAGAGTTACATGGGCATTCGAGACACTGAATTAGGTGAGCTTTCTGTAGTGCTTCACATCACGGAGTGAAGCCTACATCTTCATTGAAGGATTATATTTAGTATTGTTTCTATTGACATTGTGTGAAATTATTATTGTCAATCAATGTTTCTTTTCATGCCTGCATTATATGTTGTGAAGCACTTTGAGCTGCATATCTTCTGCATATAAAAGTGCTATACAAATCTATGCTAATTATTATTTTTGAAAGTGTGTTTTAAGACAATACACTACCATTGAAAGATTTGGGGTCAGTAAGATTATGCTAGTCTTATGCTCACCAAGACTGCATTTTATTGATCAACACGGCTAAAACTAATATCGTTAAATGTTATTTTATAATCTTTGATTAATTAAATAAACAGAATGTTCAAAAGAACAGCATTTAATTGAGATGGACATTTTGTTAAACATTGTAAGTGTCTGTATTAACACTTTTGATCAATTTAATGCATCCTTACTGAATAAACACAAATTTCTTAAACAAAGGGCAAAATAATAACTTTTGAATGGTAGAGTGCATTTTATACACTTTTAGCATCTTCATTGCTTATATAAAAACAATTATTATAATTTTAGTACTGTTTTGGGTACTAAAATCTGGGTGCCAAAGTGACTTTTGCAATGGTTTGTTGCATTAACAAATATTACTAAAAAGTGTCAGGCTCGAAGTATTGCAAAAGGAGATGACTGTATCCTCCTCCTCACTTCTGCACAGCCGCCACGATGGTCGAGGTGGGCAAAGATAAGAAGAACCCAGATGAGTTTGCCATGGCTCTGGACCAGGCTCTTGGAGACTTTGCCTTCCCAGATGAGTTTGTGTTCGACGTCTGGGGAGCCATCGGTGACGCTAAACAGGGACGGTTTTAACACACACACACCACCGCACATTAAAAACTGAGCTGAAATCAAAAGAATCCTGTTCAGAGTCATGCAGTTTATAGCTGGCATGCTGAACATTTCAATTTATGTGATTGACAAAAATATTTTAATAAAAATAAACAGAGAATTATAGTAAATATCACCAGTGTATTTTTCTTCACATAATACATTCTCAAGCCTTTCAAAGAGCTTCAACAGCAGGATGATGATGAGAATCTAGAGAATGTATTTCTGTGGTTTAGCATTTGTAGGTGAAGCTGGGAGTTTATGATATTTAAAAGAAGCCAAGGGAAAGCGTGATGTTTGAAACACTCTTTTGCATAGAGATAATTTTGTATAGAATAATGGATATACATCAATTGTCTTTTTAGAGCTATTTTAGAGTTGAATGTATTTAATAAAGTGATGAAACTTTTGAGAAATTGCAGCTTCTGTAGGTGATTGTCATATTTTAGTCAATTCAGAATAAACACATTAAAACATGGTCGTAAGCTGTCATGTACCCTTAATAGTGCCAACCAGTTAAATAGAAAAATATCACAAAATGAATCGTCACATTGTTGATTTTATTGTTATTAGTTTATTGTAAAATATAATCCATAAGGGATCACTTTGTATGATAGATGTATGTTTTTGTGTGCCTTCACTTTTGTGTTGTCAATGTAATTTTGTATGAACAATTTCTATTGTGCTCAAATCACATGTTTTGTCTTTATCTGTTCACATTTATTAAAGGTGAAAAAGGATGCATTAAACTGCATTGTGAAGTTGATCTTTTTTTTTAGCTTCTCAACGGATTGCTGCTTATAATTCAAACCACAGCATGTCATTTAACTCTTATTTACAGTATTCATTGAATTATGCTCAGAATGTTGTTAGTGTTTTTACACTGATGTTGGACTTACTGCAAACACCACCAATAGCGAAATAGTTTCCGTTTCACAGTGGAACAGAAGGACTATCTGGATAATGTCTGCCCCCTGCTGTAGCACACATCATGAGGTGGTTTGTGTAAGAGCCCGATCAGGAAAAACAGCTCCATAATGAGGAAGTAGGATATGAATATATTTTGTTTTACAAGTTATCATTAAATTAATTAATTTTAAGTTTTGACATGCATTTACACTATACCAAAAAAGGGGCCTGTAAGATTTTTTTTTGTTTTAAACCTCACCAAGGCTTCATGTATTAAGAAATGGGTTCAAGTGAACAGCATTTAATAGAAATATTGCGACATTATACATGTCTTTACGGTCCCTTTTGGTAAACGTAATGCATCCTTGATGAATAAAAGCTTTTTTTTTTTTGACCCATTAAGTCCTTTGAACTGTAGTTCAAATCAGTAGTTTACTTTTATATGAAACACCTTTTTTTTGGTTTACAAATGGGTTATCAACTTTGTATTAAATGCCATTGTGCTCAAATCCAGTTTTAACACCATGCAGCAAATCATTATTTAGTTTTGCACAAATTAAGACTTATTTTGATATTTCCATACAGTAACTTTTGGAAACTTATTGCTAAAACATAATAGACTTAAGCATTGGTCACTCTACTCCGTAAGTTAACACTGAAATAACTATATTCCAATATATTATAGCAACTTTATTTGTAGCCTCATTTAATATATTGGTAAAAAAATACAGTATGACGATAACAGACAATTCCCTCTCTATCCCAAAAGAGAGAGAGAAAAAAGAAAAGAGTACCAGTTCACATTACAGGCATTAATTCACAGGTATTGTCAATAGTACAAATCTGTCTTTAAAAATGAAGAAGACTCCATATACTGAGGACTAAAACTTGGCAAGTTTAAGAGATACTGTTAGGATTTCTAATAACTTTTAACATAATAGAACTGGTACGCTCATGAAAACATACATAATAGTTTTTAGTTGGGTACAGTTTGGGGATTATAAAGCTCTTCATAAAAGTGACTGGGTAACTGGATCAGTTTTACCACAGCCTGCAAGATATGGCTTGGAAGCACATGAGAGTTGCATTACTGGCATGTTTCTTAAAGAACAGAGTGCCTTAAGAATGCAGTCAAGAGAGGCGATTGTTTTCAACATGAATAATCAATATGGACATGACAGCTTAATATTTCTGAAATGCAAGATGAAAAAAAAATGTTTTTGCACCCTTTATGTGACATGGACAGTAAGTATGCTTTGGTTCTCAAAGTAATAAGCCAATATACCGCAAGCTGCGATACTTTGAAACGTAATCCGTAGTGTATTATAAATTCCTTCACTTTTGAAGCTTGTCTTGTCCTATAGCACATCAAATGAAACGACGGGGGGAGGAGTTGAGGTTGGAGATGGATGGATGGATTTAATGTGGCCAGAAAGGTGATGCAGTATTCAGACTGGAGATCTTTCCACGCATCTTCTGCCCTTCTTAGAGTTCATCCCCGATGTGAGCGGTCCTGAAGGCATCTCCAGTCAGCTTGTCTTGAGCTTCCTTCATGCTAGCCAACACTGCACACGGAAGAGAAATGTGGTCAAGGAACATCTCACTCGTTTTGTTCACAATGCACCTAAAATCTCATTTGTTTTTCAAATTCATCTCTAGAATGGACTGCACACACAGTCAGTCCTGTTTTGCATGCAAAAGATTGCTCTTTGAAGCAAAGCAAGCAAAAACTATTCATTTCAAACACGATCAAGTCAATACATTGCATTATTTTAGCAAAATGTTGCGTCATAACTATTGTGTTCCTATTCTACAGAATGCAACAAAAATAGGGAAATTCATTTTAAACATGAACTTGGAAACCTTTATAGATGGACCTACTGTAAGCTCAGAGGTTGTTAATCAAAGGTATATGCTTTTGTTGATGCCATCACCTCGCATTATTGAAGTTATGTTTTATATAATGGGGTTTAACAGCAGAATCCCTAGTGAAAAGCTGCATTACCCCTTGGGCTGTAAGGACATTTCCACCAGAGAGTCGCAGTGACCAATTCACGCCAAACAAGCGCTGAGCCCCGCCCACTCGCATGAAGCATCATAAATAGAGTACTACCACCACTCTCAAAACAAAAATCACACACACACATTTTGAAATAAACTAAATATACCTTAAAATATATTGTTTTGTTATCGGTGCAAAGGTCAACAACTTTAAATGATAGTTCTATATTTCTCCAACATTTTTAACTTGATCATTTCATTGCTATGTTTCCATCCAAATATTTTTTTATTAAACTGCGCAAAACTGGAATATCGCATAAAACATTTGTGAATAAAGCACCGTTTCCATCCAATGAGTCAAAGAGAACAAAATCGTCACTTCCTGGTGAACTGGCACTAAATATCACAAAGAAAGCTAGGAGAAGCCACTGAATATAATAATTCTCATATATGATAAATTACTTGCGCCTCAGAGCGAGCAGATGAAACACAATAAATGCGGATGCTGCTGTTTGGGAACACAGTCGTAAGACGGTTATATAGACATACTTTGCTCAGGGATTTCAGAATGACCATCACAACATTTCAGAAGCTGTGCAATCGGTCCGCTGGTTAGTCAAGTTATCACATCCCATCATGCAAAGTCACATTACTTTTCGATGCTCATGAAGGAATTTATTCGGTAAATGTGTTTCTATCATAGTATATGCACATTTTGTCTTATCGGGTTTATTCAAAAAGTGTATTCTACTCAATCGTGTGCGCATTAGTTTTTAATGCGTATTTTTAGAATTGATGCACATCTTGCCGTTTCCATCCAGCGTTTTTATGCAATATTTCAAAATGCGCATAGAAATAGGTGGATGGATACATAGGCATTCACAATGGTTCATGGGATAGTAGTTATTTCCTTCAATGAAGCGTTAAGTACACAGTCTTGTACCTTTGTGTTTTTGTCAGATTTTCAAATACTTCATGTGTTCCTGTGGTTCAGTGGTAGAGCACTGCGTTAGCAGTGCAAAGGTTGTGGGTTCGATTCCCAGGGAACACATGTACTGACAAAAATATGTATAATGAATGAATGCACTGCAAGTAGCTTTGGATAAAAGCATCTGATAAATGCATAAATGTAAATAAAAGTTATTAAAGTTGTGATTCACTTGCAGCTGGTTGGTTTAGTTACCACGGTTCCAAATACTTTTTAAAATACCCATGAGAAAAATAAAAGGTAAAAATACTTCCAAAAACAGCGCTGCTAAAAAAGTGGGTGATAATAAATGAATTAGTGTATGAGACTAACTTTTTACTTTTTTTTTCTTAGAATTTCTTACCTTGATCTGCATTGCTGTAGAAGTACTTGTAGTTGGGGTTCCCATTCTTGTTCGTGATCTCAGAGTGGACTTTACCAGTGGGATCTACCAAAGAAGAAAAATATTGTTGTGATAGATGTCACCTTGATAATTTACTGACACCTTGGGGTGTGGATGTAGCATCACACAAGAGTAAAACATTATGCTACTGATGGTATTGTAGAATCACACTATTTAAACATAATGCGTTTCTGCAATTCTGCAACTGTCCCATAACAGGACGGTCACCGGGATAAAAGGAGTCATAAATATTTTGCTGGTTATGTGGTAAAAACTTTTCCACACCCAAAAGATGACTGACTCCTACCTCCATAAAAACAGATTTTCATCTTTAAACAATGCTTGACGTTCTAAACAAGTGCATTTGCTTAGGCGGTTTGTTTATGTACATGACCTACCAAGGAACAGTATTCTTGGAATGTAACCACCATCTGGGCTGAAGGCTTCATCTTTTGGCTCCTCTTCATCCTATAGCCACAAAGGTAATGAGAATGTGAAATATAATAGAACACTTACTTGACAATATGTGTATTACTACATGTGGTTTCAGCAAAAACAAAATATTACAGGGAAAAAGTATATATATTATATATATTAGTGGTGGGCCGTTATCGGCGTTAACGTGCTGCGTTAACGTGAGACTCTTATCGGCGATAAAAATAATATCGCCGTTAATCTATTCTCAAAGTTGGGTTGGGAGCTGGGTCTATACTACGCAAGCTATGATGACTTTCACCCTGATATTTTAGCGCGGATGTATACCTAACCGAATTGCACTGTAGGGGGCGAGAACGAGTCTTCAAACTAGAGGCTCGCAGTCCGTGATGGACAGATTGTTAACGGCTGGTCTGTGTGGTAATACAATCGGGCAGGACATCCAAACGCTCACCTATCATTCATCAACCTCAAATATGGCTTTTCATCTGAAAGATGTATGTAGTAGCAACTTTACATGGCCGCTCAATATGATGTTAACCTAGAGAAATGTGCGCTATTGAAGTGTTTGTGTGGAAGCACGTTTGCTGCAGGACAGGCTCACTTAAATCTCGCTATTTTGGTCATACAGATAAAAGTAGCCTAATACATCTTTCGAATCTGTAAAGACTCTACGTTATTTGTGTGCACTCAGAATAACAACGAAACGTTGCGCTTTTAAGCAAACAGGATGCGCTTTAGGTCTCATGTGAACTTGAGCCAGAAACTTGTGACACTGTGCAACACTGTGCATAAGATGGCTTTCAGTTCAATATAATAACAAAAAACGACATTTTGGGTTTTTATTCAACTAATAAGGTGGGCACGCTGTGATCTGTACTATATTTTTACTGTAATTGACAGTTATCGGCAAAAAAACAAAAAAAACAACAACACGGGAGTGGGAGGGAATGGGAGTCATTCTTCCGGGAGTGGAACGGGATTTTCCTCCAGTTTTTCGTGGGATTGGGACGGAAGAGATTAAAGTTTGTGATGCATTTTGAAACAGGAGATGAGCCCTGGTCTAATGCGCCACCTGGCTTGAGAAACCCGTTCTCATAGACTTACTTTTAGTCATTATTTGGGAAGCACACATATTCTGAATGCCTTGCAGAATTCAAATGAGCCATTTTAATCTAGATTAATTCCAAGATTAATCTAGATTAAAAAAATTAATCTATGCCCACCACTAATATATAATATATATATATATTTTACATAAAACACCTTATAACATCTACCATCTAACCCTCTCTGACGGAATTAAAATATGCATTTTGTAAAAAGCATAAAGTAAATATTGAGAAGAGGAGCTCCTTACCTCCAAGTTAACCATGACAAAGTTGTGAGCCAACTCAGAGATGTCCTTTGATTCAGCAAACTTGGGCTTTAATGCTAAAGATATAAAAAATTAAAAAGCATAAATCATCTGTACACTTTGATGTAACATAATAAGCCATTCATACATCACAAAACACAACCGTTAAAAGTTTTTTTGATAAAAAAAATTATAGACAAGTTATTTTACATTGTAGTAATTTAAATAACAGCATTACTGTTTGTATTTTTTAACAATAAAATAATTAAAAAAAACTTACTAACCCCAAACTTTGAGTGGTAGTGTATTTCAATTTATGACAGATATTCATATATATCTCATTAAGCTGTAGACTGTCCAAAGCATCATACCTTTACAGGCTCCACACCAAGTCTTGTGAATAATGACCATCAGAGGGAGTCCACTGGAAGAAGATCACAATTACATTGGTTAAATCACTTTTAAAACAAATAATTCAAAAGCATACGTTTCAAGATAACAACACTAACTCGCAGTGCCTCACAGAACAACGGCTAACGTAACATAATTCCATTCTGCTCGGGATCCTGGTAATTTTCTTGCCATTGTGTAAATAATCAAATTATAATAATAATAAAAAATAACCCTGTAAAAATAATAAATAGTTATTTAAAAAATATATGATTATTTATTGAGTATCCCATTTGATACACCGGGCTACTATGGCTTACAAAGTATGATACAAGACAATATGGAGTTCATATTCGAGGAAAGAAAAACAAAATGGTGCAAATATAGACATATACATGGGAGAGAAATTAAGATGAAATTCTAAGAGTGTAATGTGAATCACTGTTAAAATATAACATTCAGTATTTAAAATATAACATTCAGTAGGCCTGCTCGATTAATCGAAATGAAATCGCAATCAGGCAAAAGCTGCGATTGTCATGTGCATTTTGTCAGTGAAGCTCGGTTCTGTGATCAGTAGTAAATCTCCATCCGAAGGACAGATGGCGCTCTCGTGCTGAAACTCCACATATGCCCCGCAGAAGAAGTCTCACTGCAGCTGAATAGAGTGGTGGAACTATGATGTCACTTTGTAGGCGAAAACCCAGAAGCGAGTTAGCATTTTAGCACTTCGTCCCAGAGTTATTGGGTTTTTTGAATGGAATTTTTAGTTAAATTCCTTAAATAAGGTCCGTGGTTAGCACAAGATACTTTCACGTTTTATTCTACTACATTTTATTTGCGTCTCTTGTCAGTGTCTGCGCTTGCTTGGCCATTTGTTGTGATAAACAGGAAAGTGTATTCAGCTGAATTCAAATAGTGATTTGTTAGACAGGTTTTAAAAAGGTTAATATACCACGGCAGCCATCGTGTGAAGACCTCCTCGTGAGAAGACCGAAGAGTGTAAAGAAAGACCATCGACTCTAAGTTACCGTGCGACTCCACCGGGTAGAGACACCGGCAAGGGATATAAGTATCGCTTTTTATTTATCCTCTTTCCTACTACTTGTTTCACTTCTGTTTTAGTTTTTATAACCAATTCTTACTATGTAAAAAATAAGTATACTTAGGCCTTTAGTGTTATGTTAGAATCATTATTATACTCATACATTTTCTTTATTTAATATTTTGACTTGTTTTTAGCTTTTTTTCTTGTTTTCATTTAAATGTTTAGTTTTGAAATTTTGTTGTATGCATTTGTCATTTTTATTTAATTTCTTTATCTTCCTAAATGTGTATATATGATATTTATAAGTTTCCTGTATTTTATATTGTTGTTCGACAATTTTTTTGCATTGTCCCGAAATGTCTTCGGAGGGAATATGTTTTATCGCTCACTGATGCAGTGACACGCACCGTAAGGTAAACTCATATTACGATTATTACATGTAAACACCACATTTACCAGCTTTATGTTTAAAATTAAATCTTTACGGCCACATGAATCTGTTAGAAAGCATATAGATTGAGGATTTCCTAGAAGCAAGGATAAAATAACATATTGTGTACCCACAGTACTCCAAAATGAGCTGAAATGTGGTGCTTAGTTCACTAAAATAAGTTTAATCTTACCATATCCAAAGACTTGCTCACTCTATTGTTATTTAAAAGATTGAATATGTGGCGATACGTTTTTAATTCATATTAATCAAGGAATTATTGACTTTTAATACACCTTATTTCGAAATGTACAGAAATACGTGCTTTCATATGTCCTTCTGTTATGATTATTTCATTTATTCACTATACTATTTTATTACTTATGTCTCATTTCAGTTTTAGTTTGGCTCTAGTTTTGTATTTATTCCAGTTTATACAAAAAGGTTAATGTAGTGTGGATTAAAATGAATATACAGTGTAAATCCTTTTCACTGAACGTTAAAAATAAGTTGTCGGGAGCGATTTCTTCGATTTCAAAATTGTGCGATTATATCGTCTGCGATTATGAACGTGATATTGCATAGCTTTTCAGTGAACTACGGCCTTGTGTATTAGATGCTGCTCTATCTGAAAGCATGTGATGGAGATGTACTTCTGATTACAGAACCGGCTTTACTCACATGATGCGCATGACAATCGCATTCGATTAAATGAGTTTTTAAATAGTAACTATAAACGACCAATCACACGACAGAAAACATGTAGGAGATTTTGTACAACTGTTTTTTTTCAGCACATTTTTGATCATGCTGATTGGCCCTTTGAAATGTGTTTTTCAAATATGATACAGCAGTATTTTTAGGGTTAAGTGCCTGAACATGACCAGATTATATTTCTCAAAATCTGGCATAGGCCTACATTTGATACAATGTTACAAAATCCAAAGGACATTGAAGGACAAGCTTACACCATATGTACCTTGCTTCTGCCTCCTTCTTCCCATCTTCAAGGCTCCGCCAGTTAATATGGTCCCCAAATCCTTGAATACACAAATACAAGTCCATTATAGAAACTGAACATGATACATCCGGTTAGGAACAAGTGTACCTGTTGGAACAAGCCACGACTGCAACTACAGAACAAAGAGATCTGCAACAATGCGCCTGTGATCAGAGATCTCATCTTTCGTCCAATACACAATGCAATGACAGAGACACGTAACGTTAGTCACAAAGTGCATAATTTTACATCTAACGTTAAATACATCTGATCATTATTCTTAACTGCGGCTGCAAAATCCCACCAATGAGCTCAACATTTAATCAAACATACTCTTTTACTTAACTTACATGGTTATATATATGTATAATACTGTATTTTAGCAGTAGACATTTAGCCTTACTGAGATAGACAGTACTGATATTAATTTCGGTCAATCGGGAGTTAACGTTACATTAGATCCGCGTTCCGGGTCAGAAGCCGGTGGTCTAGCACGGCTAACTTAGAGTTGATAGGGATTATTTGCTCAAATGACTCAATTTATAGACATTTTTACCTTTGCCATCGGCTAACACCTCTCCGAAATGTGACGCGATAAAAACCAGTATAAAAGAAACCAGGGCAATGCTGAATAAAGGCGACTGCATTTTCATTCCGACGGTCGTTAGCCTTGAGCTGCCTGGATGTGACGGACAGAAACCACTGGGTCCTAAATTCTGCCGGTTCACAGGAGCGCGTGGATGACGTCAGATGCGTCACAATTTATGGACCCCCTTGTCACGGACTCAAATGACGTGCTTCCGCAATTAGTGACATCGCAAATCTTGCGACGTTGTTTATTTTTATAACACTATACTTGTATTGCCTAGCACTGCATTACAAAAACAAGTGGCATTAATTATTTTTTGTACATTTCCTATTTTCTATTCATTGTCATAGATTTTACTGTAAACAATTAATCTGTGTGTAGCCTATGTTTAATTTGTATATATATTCTGACCTTGTAATGTTTAATCAAAATTAGGGCTGTACGATAAATCGTAGGCGATTTATAAAGCCGGTTCTGTGCTTTCTCATTCCCGTGCTCTCAGATGGAGCAGTATTTACTATACAGAGCTGTAGATCGCTGACAAGCTACGCAATATCGCGTTCATATCCGAATGCGATTCATTTGCGATTATTAACGCGATATTGTGTAAAGCTTGTCAGTGAATATAAGTATAAGTAAATTAATCACAGAACCGGCTTTACTGACGAGATGTGCATGACAATCGCATGCGATTTACTGTGCAGCCCTAATCAAAATGTCATAACTGGATGCTGATACAGGCGTCCCGATTGGACCCTTGCCAATCGATCCTGCCCCCATCTCTCTCCCACTTCACTTCCTGTCAGCTCTGATCTGTCCAATCATAATACAGGCAAAAACTCCAACCATAAACATTTATAAAAAAAACTATCAGGGAAAAATAGAAAGAAAGTGATCACTGAGTGATGATATTTCTAAGTGATTTCCATCATTTTAGCAAATAGCAAATCTTGCATTTGCCTTTTTAGTAACATTCCAGTGAACACGCCTGGTTAAAAGCGCAATTACATTTTAAAGCATCCTTGTGAAAACACACCTGGAAAGGGCATGAGTATTTCAGAAAAAAATGCATGAGATATACTGTAAATTAAATCTACAAATGCACATATGTTGTCTTTTTTCATATTGTTACAGTGGAATAGAAAGAGGAAAACAATTAGGGAAAAGAAAGCTCTTTGTGGATATTCTTGTAATACTCATTAAAATGCCAAGCATTACGTTATTCTCCTGACATCTGAGTATGAATCATGAAGGAAAATGTACATCTCATTCCGTCAAATTGACGGATGAGATTATTTGTAATGCAGCCGTATTATTTGAAATGGTTGTTTTGGTATTTTTGAGTGGAATTCCCCCAAACCAGAGGTGCCTCCCATAATTAAAAACTCAGTACACGTTTTTTGTATTTTGCAGAATGCTGCTGTTTAACGTTTCAGACAGTCTCGTGTATTAACCCCAACAATGTTTTGTTTGTTTGTAGAATGAAGTTATGCATAGTTTGATGTTATTTCAGGTTGAGGTGAACCCAGTGCAAGAAACACTTAGACCTGCTAGTTTCAAACTCTGTAACTCCTCAAACAAATTCAGAAATACAGTTGAGACATAAGAACCATTTCACTGGAAGAATGAGAGGGAGCAGTCCAAGTTACAATGGCAGATGAGTTTGTTCATATTCATTTTCACTAAATCCCCATTTTAATTGATTATTTTGGCACCTTGGTAAAAACTGTTTTTTGATCACTTTACTCTCTCTCTCTCTCTCTCTCTCTCTCTCTCTCTCTCTTTCTCTTAGCTAGTATGAAATAAGAATATTCTAAAATGTCGTTATATTACTGAAAATGTTGCTTGGAATTACAACGTAGTAATCCAGTGGTTGCATACTTCCTCTTATGTGATGACAGCTATTGTTTTGTGTTAATAAAGTATTGGCTTGTATGAAACCAAAAGAAAAAGAAAATGTCTCAATATTTGGTCACTGATGATGAAACTGCAAAAGGTATAGAAAGTAGAGAGCATGTTAGTATGTTGTGTTGTAATAGTACACCTGTTAAGCAATTACCAGACTATAATATACTCTGTAATGCCTTGGTAATATAACCATATCCATATGTTTGAATATGGCAGTGATATTCTAAAATAGAAAGAAAGGATAACCTGAATGATCACTTTCCTTATTGGTCATCTCGATTATTTAGGTAAACATTTCTAGGCACAAAACTGATCCACAAATTATATTTTGTATTATTAATCTTATTAGGCTACTGTATATGTATAAAACAAAGCATAACTAGTACAACAAGTCTTTGCTGAAGTGCATGGTCACCTTTAATAAATCAACAAGAAACAAATCAAGTTCATAAAAAATAAATAGCATAAATTGTTGCATTAATAAATAATGTTTAAATACAATAAATAACTTACTAATAAATAATCATTGCTTTTTATAACAGTAAACGAAAATGGTGCTTGCCCTGTAACAACTGCTGGTTTGCTATTTTGTCAAAATGTAGTTGAAAACACGATTTATTGTTATTGTTCGAAGGTTGAAACCCTTTAGGACTTTGCACAGCTGCAGTCGTTCTTGAAAAGACTTTTGATGACCCATGGACACCTGGAAAATATATATAATCATACTTCAACACGATAGCATCACAGAGGGCAAAATAATGCAGTCAAAACGTTACATAGTATCGATAAATGATAACCTGCTTTACCTTGGCCGGAGAGTTGTCCATCGCAGAGACCGAGAAGCAGTTCTATTACAACATAAAAAAGACCGTGAACAAGAGCCTGCAGTCAACAGTAAACATAGAGAGCTGATTGTGTTTGCTTGACTGGCGTATTTGACCTGCATGAGTTCATCAATGCTCCTCACTACAGAGTTGGTGAGCTCTGAGTTGAAGTAGGCTCTAAATGTCTCGCGATAGTAGTGGAGATCTTCTAGAATTCTCTGAAGACATTCATTCTACAAAGATACGTCAATGTAGGTTATGTCAGTGTAACAGAGAAAAGACACCAATCGATAGAAGAATAAACAGAAGAATTGGGAAATGGATTATACATTTACCTCATCAATATTTAGAACAGCACTGTGAGCGCAGTTGGAGTTCTGTTGGGTGGAAAACATAATGTGTGACATGTTTTGATTATGTTGAAATTCAGCAATCAAGCATGTACTACGATGAAGAAAGGAGAAGTATATACGTAATCATTTTTTTATATAATGGCTATTTATAGTCATCAGGAAACTTACTGATCTTTATTAATAAAGGAAATTGAGGTAACCGTTTTCACTGGCTTTTACTGACAATAATTAAGCATTATCATTTTAAACAAAACCGGGTTTGTTTTCAGAGTCTATCATTTTTACAAGCTGAACGTTTAAGCCATATTTTATAGTTATTTTAAACAGCAACAACAATTACATTTTTGTATTATAATAATTGGTAGTATTTTCAGTTACACTTTATTTTAAGGTGTCCTTGTTACAGTGTAATTATACTGATGTTAACTACATGCACTTGCTATAGGGTTAGGTTTTGGGTTAGGAGGATCACTTATAATAATGTAATTATGCATAATTTATTGTTATTATAATAGTAAGTGACGTGTGACAAAGACACCTTAAAATAAAGTGTTACCGCATTTACCTTTATTGTTATTTTGTTATTACTATTTTAAGTAGTAGTAGTGTAGTAATAACAATAACAACAATAATATATTTTTGTTTTATGACTAAGCAATATTAGTCGTTTTAATAACTATTTGTTACATCTCAGAACCATTTGACTAATGAAGGCAAAATCCTTCAAATTAATAAAAGTGATGCATATTACACCAACTTAAACACCTAATTAAAATGATGTTTATTATTTTATTTTTGACATTCTACTGTAACGCCCTGTCCGCTTCAGTGCAATTACTATTTGCAGTATGAATATTTATGATGGTTGCAATATAATGATAATAATTTAATTGTATACTTAAACTCCATTAGGATAGCATCATCATGTCATCTTTAATGTGACTCTCTTCTCTTACCTGTGGTGTGCAAGCAGACACTGTTTGCGTCCTGATGTGCACCTCTGCCTTCTGCTGTGTGCAGTCAAACCCGCTGAACAGGTGGTCCTGTAAGCGGAGGATAAATAGGCTCTTAGACTTCAGACCACCTGTGTGTGTGTGTGTGTGTGTGTGTGTGTGTGTGTGTGTGTGTATGTGTTAGCTATTATGCGTTGGTTTACTGAATGACACTCACCATCTCCAGCACCGCGGACACGTTCCAGAGCAGAGAGCGCGCGAGAGCGTTGCACGTTCCGGTGAGGCGCAGCGGTGATTGACGCGCTCCGAGCGGAACGGCGATGCTACATTGCCACAGCAAAGCAAAGCACAGAGTGCTGACGGCCAAATCTGTAAAAAAAATAATAGTACAAATGAACAGTAGCCTATAGAGCACCGAAATCGTTTGTAGATTAAAATCATAAATACAAATACTTACAAGTACAGACCCTGGGAAGCATTGTTTTGTTGCGTTCAACTTTTGCGTATTCTGATGCTCTGGATCATGGTTTGTGCTTTATAAATCATTTGGAGATTAGGGAGTTTCCTTTTCGAAACATGTTGCTGTTAACTAAAATGAAAATAACCGGCTACCCATGTGTTTTTGTAATTTCCGTGGTATTACAGATGTTGGGCTCTGGAGTTTAAGACATACTGCTTGCACACCTGGGAATTAACGCACGTTTCGATCTACTTCACAAGTAGTGTGTGTGTGTGTGTGTGTGTGTGTGTGTGTGTGTGTGTGTGTGTGTGTGTGTGTGCGCGCGTGTGCTGGATAAGAATCTCGAACCTTTCTGTTTAGTTAGACTCCTTTCATCACTATCAGTTTCATGCATTTTTTCATTAGTTGTATTCTCGTTTACAGTCATAGTAAACATTTAGCAGAAACACGGGGGTAGAGATGTGGTCCTATATGAATTTTGAGGAATATCATAGCCTAGTATAAAATGTAAACGTCAAAAATATTCAAGGTTAAGCCCAGTCTAACTGATTGTGTGTTCGGCTATAATGTTGATTACAAACACAATTAATCTCTGCTATTTATTTATTCATTAATTCATTCCTCTGAAGAAAGGGACACTTAAAATAGAAGTGAATGGAGAAATCAGAAAAATCTGTTCTTCTTCTTCTTCTAAAGAATACAAGGAACAAGTCATAATCATTTTATGGTAATTTTAAATCAACTTTTTGTCCCATTTTTTATTGCATTTAACTTGCATTAAACTGGAATATTCCTTTAACTTGACAATAAGAATGTCAATTTTAGTGAAATTGTCACATTTCCTCTCTTTGGTAATGTGACCGATGAGTTAAGCATGAAACAACAAGCTTTCCCAGTGTCATGTTTTTCAAACATTTTCAAAAAAACAAAGGTGTTAACAGAGACTGACATCAAAAACTCACATGGCTTGCCCTTTTTGCACGTAGCACATCACTGTTCCTGGAAATGCCTCATATACAGAGTTTGCCTGCATATTGTGCATTGCCTTGGTATAAACTAGACTCACATTCATAGTATATTTTGTTACATTCATTTTATGTATTTTAAGTGTTACATTTTTGTTTATTCTTTCATTTTATTACATTTCATATACATTCACATATAATTGGTTTTGTATAGGCCACGATGTTGAACAAGAGTGGAATATCCACTAAAAACAACTTAACAGTTTTATTTTCCCTATTATTTGTGATCATTTGATGGAGCATCACATCATATCTCCTAAAAATGATGTAATACTGTGGCATTGGGCTCAAGGGGAGAGAGCAGGAGCGCAGTGGTGATCTGTGTTTTGTGTAATCTGGCCACAAAAGGGAAGTAGACACAACTACTTGACTCTCAGTTCAGATGCCATGTGCTGATACTTCATGACAAAGTGCTATTTTCAGTCACTGCTTTGCTCCACTTCTGTGGAGATCTTGGGTGCAACAATTAGATGAGTGAACTCAATAAAGCAAGGTACTTTATTTTTTGCACAGTTCATTTTATTTATTGCATTTTTAATTGTAACGCGTTTCGTTTTTGGGACTGACCTAATACAAACCACAATGACACTTGGTGTTGAGTAGTTCATCCCTTGTGACTCTGCTAAACAGTTGGGATTTAAGGGGAGAGTTCACAGAAAAGATAATTACCGCATGAGTTACTCACCCTCAAGCCATCCTAGCGGAATATGACTTTCTTCTTTCAGACGAATACAATCGGAGTGATGATTAAAAAATGTCCTGGCTCTTCCCAGCTTTATCACGGCAGTGAATGGGTGATTCGATTTTGAAGACCAATAAAATGCATCCATCCATCATAACAATGCTCCACACGGCTCCGGGGGGAGGGGGGGATAATAATCAGTGTGTTTTTGTAAGAAAAGGATACATATTTGTAACTTTATAAACAACATTTTTCTTTACAAATCATCATTTTGTATTTTTAATTCATGACCGGTCTTTTGTTTTATTTTAAAGCCGCGTTTGTCACTTCTCACCGGAGAAGACGCTACATCTACAAACTCTGATTGTGTTCATCTGAAAGAAGAAATTGACATACATTAAATTGCCAAAAATATTGGGTTACCCCCTTTTAATTAAAGGTTTGACTACTTTAGTCATTTCCATGAGTACAAATCTTAATGTTTAAGCACATAATGATATTCTAGGGAATTGTGTGCTTCTAATTGTATAGGAACAGTTTGGACAGGACCCTTTTCTATTCTAACATGACAGTGTTTCTGTGTATAAGACAAGGATCAAAGAGAAATGATGATTGAGTCAGTGTGGAAGAACTTGACTGGTCTGCAGAAAGACAAGTCCTAATCCCAGCTGAACACCTCTGGTGTGACTTTAGATGCAGACCTTGAGCCAAATAATTCATCACCAAACATCAATGACTTGTACATTCATTATATGGACAGAAGTACTGGGACACCCCCTTCTTTAGAAGAGAAAAAAAAGCACTTCCAAACATAGGTGCAGTCCTTTTATACACTTCAAAACTGTTGCAACAGAGGTGAAAATACATTTTAAGTACAGGAATTATGCTTAGTTGCCACAGTTTGGAAGTGCCTTTTTCTCTTCTAAAGAAGGGGGTGTCCCAGTACTTTTGGCAATATAGTGTATTTGCATAAGATGGCTTGAGGGCGAGTGTAATTTTCATTTTTGGGTGAGCCATCGCTTTAATAAGAACACAATTGTAATTCGATTTCATACTGGCCCATATTAAGTCATTTATTGTTCAAAATTTCCTTCTACAGTTCTGTGCACGGAGATATACAGCATTACAACCATGTTGTGTCTCTTACATCTGTGAAACAGGAAACGCCACATTTGGATGAAAAAGTACGTAAAATAGACATTCTTAAAAGACTGACATTAATAGTTCATTGTGAACACAATAATTAATTACCACCACATGGCAGCCTCAAACAAATAACATCATCCTAATATTCACTTTTGGATATATTTTAGGTAGGAAAGCTCCATACACAGCAGCCATTGATTTTCACTGTATGGTCAAAAACAGTCTTTGCATATCTTCATAAAGGTTTGGATTGACATGAGGGTGAGTAAATAATAACACAATCATCATTTTTGGGTGAACTAGCCTTCTACTCTAGAGTCGTCTCCTATTAAAGTCCATTCCCATTCATTCTCATGAAACCAGCAGATATTTTGTACAGGAAATGATCCAGCCTGTCAGGGATTGAGGATTCTTCCTGTATTTATACATTATGAAGGATCAACAAAGTGAGTGCTAAGGTGCTGGCATGCATGAACACTTACAGCATGTATAATTCACATACATCCACACAAAGCTTGAAAAATAGGCAAAAACACATCTATTTGAAATAAAAAGACGTATAGTGAGTACACTGCTTCATCATATAGTGAAACACGAGAGGTTTGACCCTGTGCTGTTCGCCTCAAAATGGAGAATCACAGCGACCGTGGCAAGCTGCTTTACCCTTGGTCACAGATTTCTCCATCATGTGCCTCTGCTGGCTGTGTGCATGCCTGTTCAAAAACATGAAAGAAACAATTTGTTTTTTTAGATGTGAACTCAGCTTAAATTAGAGCTTAAATTAAGGTTGGGATGTTTTAAATGGGTCACGGCCTAACCTGGTTAGATCCTCCACATCGACCAGCATGGCATCCTGTTCCATGTGTAGTTCATCTCTCATGAACAACAGCTGAACCAGCTCCTCGTTCAGACCTGCAACGCAAGGTCAAGTCAAATCAGCCTCTTTATTACCATTACTACACAGAACCACTTGTCTTTCTAGATGCTGCATCATATAACTGCAAAAGAAATAAAACAAGGCTGTGTGTGTAAAATATATATAGTTTAGGGTCAGTAATATCTTTTTTTTAAAGAAGTGTCTTATGCTCACCAACATTGTATTTATTTGATCAAAAATACAGTTAATACAGCAATATAGTGAAATAGTATTAAAATGAAAAATATCTGTTTCTATATACATTTTTTTTTAATCTATATATTTAGTTTTTTTCCTTTAAATGGCAAATCTGAATTCTTCAGCATCACATCATCCTTCAGAAATCATTATTTCAATAAATATTTCTTCTTATTATTATTATTATTATCTAATTATATTGAAAATATTAGCTGCCTAATTTTTTGCGGAAACCAAGATATGTTTGCAAGATTGTTAAATGAGTAGAAACAGAAGTTATTTGAAATAAAATAAACATACATATTTTCTGTCATTTTTGTGGACTGCATGCATAATATAATAAGAATACAAATATTTAATGCATTATATACATGCATGTTGTATTTTGTTTAATTACATAGAAATATTTTGTAAAATTGTGTCCTTGCTAAATAAAATACACAAAATTGATAAAAAAAAAAAAAAAGAAGTTTGCTTATTTTGAATTCATTTATTATTGTAATACTGTCTGCTTTCTTTACCTTGTATCTGAGAGTGAAGGTCATTGGTGATGACCTGTAACTGACCGAGACTCATGTCCCTCAGGTCCCCAGGCCTCAGATTCCTCTTCATTAGACTCTCACTGATGTGTGGCAGGTGTGGCCACTAGAATACAAGAACAAAGTTAAGTGAAGTTGAATGTTTTTTGAAGGCCCTTGTGATAACTACAGCGGGGATAACCCAGCGCAGCACTATTCTTGGACTCTTGTGTGACTGACCAGGTCTGCCACGGGGGACCTGCGGTGTAGCTGAATCTGTCTCTCCACCTCCACCTGCATGCGGGCCATGGGACGGGCCAACGCCAGAGCCACACGGGCCTCCTCCTGCAGCCGCCGTTGTAACCGCCAGAATTCTGAATCCTCTGAGTCCAGGTCTTCCTCTCCTGTATCCCGGTCCGACAGAGAGGAACTCTGTTTGCTCTGTAGTGAGACGGAAACAAAAACACACCATTTTTAATCACAGTTCCAAAGTGTGGAAGAACTTTGTTTAATGCATTATTAAAAGGCTAGGGGTTATACCATAGGTGACAGTGGGGTGTCCAAGCTGGTCTCTGTTCTGCTGTCCTCTGCATCGCTGTCCCGGTCACTGCTGCTGTCATTCACAAAGCACATCTGTAGATTCACCCCATTCTGAAGCCTATGGTCAGAGTCCAGTGAACAAGATGAAGGGCCTTTTTATTTGACTGCTTTTCATTATTTTGAATACATTTTGACTGGTAATTGTGTTATTTCAGGGAGAAAAAAACTTATTTCAGTCATACAGCAGGAATAATTTAGTAGTAAACTGTTAAGTATAACTCTAAAATACACTCTTGAGATAGTGTTTACTGAAAAGAGAAAGAAAGAGTGAAAGGTCTATTTTTAGAGTTTCTTCACCACAGCGAGGCACTTTCCACAGAAAGCTGTGCAGTAGACTTTTCTCTTCAGTTCCAGTAGAATTTTGTGGTTATTAGTATTCTGCGAAAACACTGGCTAGAAACTTCAAGTGAAGCCTGTGCATAGAAATGTCTTCACTGTCAGAGTTCACTTCTGTAGTATCTCATGTACAGATATGGGTAAATTCTGTGGAAAAGTATTCTGAGAAATATACACTGTGGGGTGTAGTGTGGGAAAGGGCGGCACGGTGGTGGCAGGAAGGTCCCTGGTTCGAGTCCCGGCTGAGCCAGGATGCCTTTCTGTGTGGAGTTTGCATGTTCTCCCCATGTCTGTGGGGGTTTCCTCCGGGTGCTCCGGTTTACCCCACAATCCAAAGACATGCTGTATAGGTGAATTGGACAAAGGACACTGGCCGTAGTGAGTGAATGAGTGAATGAGTGAGTGAGTCCTAGCACTGGGGTTGCACGAGTTAGTGTACTCTCAGAGCTGGGTTGCGACGGGAAGGGAATCCGGCATAAAAACGTGCAAAATCGGTTGTGTGGATCACTCTGCTGTGGCGACCCCTGATAAAGGGAGCAAGCCAAAAAGAGAGAGTGCAGTGCGGAAAATGCACCTAAATTGTAATGCTCATTGGACTTTCCGTTAGCTTTCTAGAAGCCTTGTTGAAACATAGTTGCAATACAAGAAGTCACAAAGACAGCAACTACACCAACAAACATGGCCAGTCCATGGATTTGTGATGCAAAAAATGTCACAATATAAAATAAATGATACATGGTAAGAGGTTTATGTCTTTATTAAGAGAAAGCACTAAAATAATAATTATATACAGCTAATAAATGTTTAGAAAGATTCATTATAAAGAAATGAAATTAGCACTATACCAGATATATTTACTTTTCATGTAGGGCTGTTTGTTCTTCATTCTCCGAGTCAGCATTTCAGACTGTTTAATTGTCATATTCTCTCATCTGTTCTTTACAGTATTCTATACATTCAGTTTAAAGGTAGAACTAAGATGAATAAAACTAATTCTATATAGCATTCACCTTTTGTTTAGACCACACATAAGTACACTGTAAGTAATATGTATTAAGCAGTATTTATTTGAAACGTATTTTACATGTATTTTGAATTTTGCACTTTATTGCATTGTGTTTTAAGATTAATGGAAATGTTTATAAAACTAAGGGTTAATATAAATAACAATTGCATAGATGACAACTACAAACACGGATCTCTTAATGAGCAGATTCTTACAGACACATTATTTTCACTCTCTACATCAGCACGGTCTAAATTTCCTCATGTTATTTTGGGAAAATGTGTCAAGACACTCTTTCTTCCTTCCCAAAGTGCTCCCAACATTAAACACAGCAGACTAAAATAGCCACAAATTAAGATTTTTTTTGTTTGATCAAACAGTGGAAAGAAAGTAGAGACAGATGTCAAGTGAGAAATGGGTTTGACTACTCAAGTTAACATGAATTATATGCTGAAAACAAATTATATATTTGGTATGCAATGGTTAAAAGGAGATAATTATGAGCCTTCAATATGCCTCGTTGGAAAAAAGGACAACACACACAAAATAATTATCAGCAGAACGCTAAAATAAACAAATATTTCACATTTTTGTTTTATCAGTTTGGCATAATTAAGATTTTAATATTGTTGAAAAACAACTGCATTTTGTTAATAGAAAATACTGTAAAAACAGTAATACTATGAAAAAGATATTACTACAATTCAACCTGTTTTTATTAGATTTTTTAATGAGTATATTTGAAAATGTAATTTATTTCTGTGATGGCAAAGCTGAATTTTCTGTTTTTGGTGCTTGACATTTTTGTGGAAACAGTTATACACGTACAAGTCAAAAATCATAAAAAAAAAAGAATTGTTGAAAAGTGACAAAGAAAATTATAATGTTACAAAATATTTATATTTGAACAGTTTTAACAAATGCTGTTCTTTTGAATTTTCTATATTCATCATAAGGTCCTGAATTAAATTTGATCATGACATCCAAAAAATTAATATAACATTGCCATTATTAATAACAGAGTATTAATAATAATTGGGCACCAAATCAGCATATCAGAATGATTTCTGAAGGATCTCTTACACTGAAGACTGGAGTAATGACTGATGAGAATTCAATTTTTCATTCACAGGAATACATTATATGTAGGCTATATATAAACATAAAATAGAAAACAACTCTAAATTGCAATCATATTTCTCAATATTCCAGCTTTTATTGTGTTTTAATTTTTTACTAAGCAAATGCAGCCTTGACAAGTATTAGACTTTCAAAAAAAAATTGCAGTTATTCCAAAACTTTGACCAGTAGATACAGTGACATTCCAATCGATCACACACACACACACACACACAGAAAAACAATCAACATTAAAGAAGACACTCCACCAACCCACTGAACACAAGCGCACACTGACCGTGAGGACAGGCCGTTTTTGCTGCAGCCAGTGAAGGTAACCGGTCCGTCGTCATAGAAACTGCCAAGGGCCAGCTTCTGCCTAATGGACTCCCTCTCATTCCTCTGGGCCTGACGAAAAACAGTCGACTTCAATAAATAAAGAGAACGCTCAGCATGCAGTAGGCCACAGAAGACAGGAATATTTGATGTGGCATTTTAAAATAGATGCTATCCACTTTCATACAGCTACTCAATTGCTCATCACAGTTTACATAACATGCTGGATTTCAAGGGCTTGAAGGTATCGCTGAGGGAAAAGAGAGGATTTGGAATGTATGATATAAATTCAGATTTTGTGTTTGTGGCAAAATCACTGCCGCCTCAATAAAGGGCAAATTACAGAGACGAAGAGGAAAAATGCAGAAGGACCCGAGGCAGTACACGTGAAGAGCTCAGGCGCTCGACAAACATATTCACATAAATACAAAAATAGAGTCTTGATAACATTCCAGTTAAGCTATAAAAACGACATTTCTAAATGTTCTATTAACATCGCAAACGTCCTGTTTTGGGGGGTTTTAAAAAAGGTGTTTTTTCTTAGTTACGCCATTTAAGCATTTTCCAAACATTGTGGTAATGTTACTTTTGATGTTTTCTGAACATTCTGAGACCACAAAAAAATATTTTTAATGTTACACAAACATTTCTAGAACAAGTTCCATAAACCATGTATAAATGTTTTTGGGCTAACATTGAGAACATTATTAAAGCCAGATAACTTTGAACAAACATTCTATTCATTTCCAGTTTGACCAGAACACTAGCCAAAGATCTGAGAAATGTTCTCTGTTAGATGGGAAAATACATAACTGCAGGACTTTTCCCGATGATGATGCTATATTGGCAAGAATAACATGTTCTCTCAGATATTCATATTACACTCGGTTCATTGCCATGGCAACACATTTGCCTTCTGGTGCGCATGATGACTAATATACATACATCAAATTAAAGATTCCTTGCACTCAACTGGAATAAGGCCTACTATTGTGAAAGTCAATCCCTTCCTATATCCATGCACTTATTTTTCTCCGGCTACAGTTCCATTGAGGTGAACATTTAGATAAAAGGATGCACAGGGTAGAAGAGAGGCTGATTCATGATGCACTCGAAAATTACAGAGGCAAATGAAAAAACATCAATAGCTCTGCTTGTGATGTAATATTAGCAACCTATAAACCAGGTTTCATGTACAATCTGAAAATCAGTAATAGCTAAATTTGATTGCTTTCATTAGTGGAAGATGTTGCCTTTTTAAGCAAATGCAGCCATCTATACAAACATAAAAATATGACCTTCTGTGGGATGGGCTGAATTAGCTCCAGCTCAAGCAGCACATTTTTTTCGTGTTATCGTTGAAATAAATCTTCAAGCATTTTAATATCCATCATCCAGAGTGTAACTTATTTTTTGGTATCAGAAAAAAAAATCTGAAAGCCTTTGTAAAACTTTGAAAATATACACAATATATTTACACACACACTCATAAGGCACACCGATGCCACAACACGGATACTACAGAAGATACATTGACTTATCTTACCTGGTAAATACATTTCTCCTGGTGCACCATCTTTCAGCGCATTGTATAGTGCAGCAGCCAAGCCCTACCTTCTACTGCAGTGTCTGAGCTACACCCTTGAGACCAGCGTCACACACATGAAAGGAGGGGGAGGAGAGAGTGCATGAGCGAGCAGGCTAAGGAGGAGCAAAAGCATCTCGCAATGAAACGCATGCACTTAAAAAAAAAAAGGCAGTGAACTAGATCAGTGTTTTGGCAATTTCATACTAGATGTTCCAATCTCACGTCATACCATTTCCTAACCATCATACCACATGTTCTCAACCAGCAGGCACCTTACAGTTTTATATTTAAATGCCTAAATCACCTTAGATTAAAGGGGGAAAAAAATATTTGATTTGATTTATTGAATGGTTTGAGACAAGACAAAACAAAGTGGAGAACAGCATGTCACTCCATACACTAATTATATTAGCATTAAATCAGGAGGCAATCCTTTTCAAAAACACATGCAGCACATTACCAGCTTAATTCTAAACATCTGGCTCAGTCCTCATAACAAAACTTCATGGGAAAGAGTTGGGATTCAAAAAGTCCACAAATGTATGCGTGACGGGGTCTTTTTCATAAAATACAGAACTGGGAGGAACATGTCGCTGGGGTGGCACATTGGGAGGCTGGTTGGCAGAGGGTCTGCATTCAGGAGCTGCAGTTGTAGTACAGGGTTGAGGAGTAGTGGTTATAGGCTGTGTAGTAGGAGTTTTGGGAGGCTGAACTGGGTATTGTGGATAAAACGCTTGCAAATAGAGAGGATAATCAGGGTAATGGCTATACTGAGGGAAGAGACTTCCAGGGTACTCTGGGGGCTGCAGTGTCTGGGTTGTTGCTGGCAAGCCTGATAGGGGAGCAGTGGGGATGGCTGGAGCTGGTTTCTCTGTGGTCTTTGGCCTGAGAGGGTCATGAGGGTAGTAATCTGGCCTAAACATCTGGTGGTATTGTGGAGGTTGAGGTTTTTCAGCTGGTGATTGGGCATCGGATTCAGTGTTAGAGGTTGGAAACCGTTTCTCAGCAGGCATTGGTTTGCCATGATAGTGATAATTAGGGTGGTAATTGTTTGGCCAAAACATCTGGTGGTACGGTGGAGGTTGAGGCTTTTCAGTTGGTGCTAGGTAATCGGATTCAGTGTTAGAGGTTGGAAACCGTTTCTCAGCAGGCATTGGTTTGCCATGGATGTAATAAGGGTGGTAATTGTTTGGCCAATACATTTGGTGGGACTGTGGAGGTTCAGGCTTTTCAGCTGGTGCTAGGTAATCGGATTCAGTGTTAGAGGTTGGAAACCGTTTCTCAGCAGGCATTGGTTTGCCATGATAGCGATAATTAGGGTGGTAATTGTTTGGCCAAAACATCTGGTGGTACTGTGGAGGTTGAGGCTTTTCAGTTGGTGATTGGGCATCTGATTCAGTGTTAGAGGTTGGAAACCGTTTCTCGGCAGGCATTGGTTTGCCATGGATGTAATAAGGGTGGTAATTGTTTGGCCAATACATTTGGTGGGACTGTGGAGGTTCAGGCTTTTCAGCTGGTGCTAGGTAATCGGATTCAGTGTTAGAGGTTTGAAATGATTTCTCAGCATGCATTGGTTTGCCATGGAGGTAATAAAGGTGGTAATTGTTTGGCCAATACATCTGGTGGTATTGTGGAGGTTGAGGCTTTTCAGTTGGTGATTGGGCATCTGATTCAGTGTTAGAGGTTGGAAACGGTTTCTCAGCTGTCATTGGTTTGCCATGATCGAGATAATCAGGGTGGTAATAGTTTTGCCAAAACATCTGGTGGTACTGTGGAGGTTGAGGCTTTTCAGTTGGTGCTTGGGCATCTGATTCAGTATTCGAGCCAGAAGTCGAAAAAGGTTTCTCAGCAGGCATTGGCTTGCTATAATAGAGGTAATCAGGGTGGTAATAATTTGGCCAAACATCTGGTGGTACTGTGGAGGTTGAGGCTTTTCAGTTGGTGCTTGAGCATCTGATTCAATGTTAGAGCCAGAGGTCGAAAAAGGTTTCTCAGCAGGCATTGGTTTTCCATGGAGGTAATAAGGGTGGTAATCGTTTGGCCAAACATCTGGTGGTACTGTGGAGGTTCAGGCTTTTCAGTTGGTGCTAGGTAATCGGATTCAGTGTTAGAGGTTGGAAATGGTTTCTCAGCAGGTATTGGTTTGCCATGATAGAGGTAATCAGGGTGGTAATAATTTGGCCAAAACATCTGGTGGTACTGTGATGCAATTGGTGCTTGGGCAACCTGGGCAGTTTTAACAGGTTGGTGCTTGCATCTGATTCAATGTTAGGCCAGGATAGAGATCGGAAAGGCCAAACAGGCATTGGATGCCATGAGGGTACCCAGAAGGTGGTGGTTTCAGTGTTGCAGTATCATCTGGTGGTACTGTGGAGGTTGATGCTTCAGTTGCTGGACTTTGGTGCATCTGAGAAAAGGTAGGCGAATGTGCAGATTCTGGAGGATTAGGACCCAGGAAGGTTTCTTTTGCAGTGGTAGTAGTGTCATAGGACAAAATGACTTGCAGAGTTTCTTGGGCGGTTGATGCCCTTCAATTGGTGTAAACCCTTCCAGGATAGAGATAATGGGGGAAAGGCCAAAACCCTTGAGGATACGCTTGAGGGTACCCAGAAGGTGGTGGTTTCAGTGTTGCAGTATCAGATGCTTGTGGAATTGCAAGTACTTCTGGACTTTGTGCATCAGGAGAAAAGGTAGGCAGCAGAATGTGCAGATTCTCAGGAGGATTAGGACCCAGGAAGGTCTCTTTTGCAGTGGTAGGTGTCATAGGACAAGAGATGACTGCAGAGTTTCCCTGCCACTGCATCTGCATCACATAACTCCCTCCCTGAAAAACATAACGAACATCCAGTTTGGTCTATAGTACTCTGTGCTCATGTTAAATGGAACAGAAAAAGCAATACCTGTTGTGCAACACCACATCCATCATAGGGAGTAGCATAGACAAGACCTCCAAAAGTGGGTGTGGTGTGTCCACATTGAGGTGGCAACTGAGTGAGAGGAACTGGCACCCCACTACCTGTTATATAAATAAATGTATAAGGACTACAAGAAAACCATATGGGGTTCTACTTAGTATTGATGCATGTAAAGGCTATGTGGGACAAGCAAATTGTACAACCAAGATATCATTTTGATATCAAAAGCTTTAGTAAACAAATGGATAATGAATTCACGGGTTACCTCGACAAAGCTCAACGTTTGCTACCTCTGGACCACTGAGTTGTAATTTCATGAGATCATCGCCACACCGCAACTTTGGAGACATGGTATCCCAAGCTGCTTCAGAAGAACTGAGTAGTTGCCCTTTAATTGCTTTCTTCTGCAGACCTGAAATGTATAATTCTCTTACATTCAAATAGACAAAACTTCCGCATTTATCAACTGAATTTAAACCAAGCATTAATAATACCCGAAACTTCGGCGTCGTCACCGAGATAGTCAAAATCATCCAAGGGCACAAATCCCTTGAGGTCTGACATAAATTGTTGGGAATTATGTTCGCCACCTTCATCGTTCGTTTTTTCCGTTCCAGAAAATTGTAGTAGACTTCTGCATTGTATTAAAGTAATGCCGGTGAACGAACTTAGTATAATTAACAGCCTTCTCCGTATTTTCCAAGACGCCATTGTAGCACATGCTCGTGAAGTATGTGATGCTTTTATTAAATACCGCGCGGTGCTGCTTTAAGTACTCGCACGTGCCATAAATCAACGCGTAATTTAAAGGCAAATCACCTGTTCCATTTAATGATTACGGGAGATTCTTTGGCCGTATCTCAAACGGAAGCTGGATCCTCCGGAGGTCGCATTTGCAGGCTGCATCAAGCTTTAGTTAACTGAGCATATATTAACAAAATAATAATTCTTAACTAAGAATAATGCGTGGCCTGCGTTCCAATGTGCATACTATCCATCCTAAATTCTATGTGATATTAGTCATTTTCAATACTATTTTAGGGCAGATAAGGTGGATAGTATGCGCACATCTGTGGTTTTCTAGGCTGTGTTCGAAATGGCATGCTTTCCTACTGTTTCCTTTCTTAGTGCATACTGTATACTATTTTTTTAAAGAATAGTGTGTGAAACAGTATACAATAATCAACAAATGCTTCAGAGTAGTAGACCTATGTTAAAGTGTTGTCACAACAAACACTGAACATACAGCACAGCTGTCCAAGTAAAAGTGCCAACCATTCTTTTTATAAAGGCTTGTTAAGGATTCATACCAGTAAGCCATATTTTGCCCAGTTAAACTCATGTCATAATTAACAAACTTTATAAAATGAACAGAACCGAATCACTGAGTTGTTATTAACTGAACAAGGACACTTTTGACAGTTGAAATGGAAAAGGCGACATATTCTAGTTAAACCAATAACATATTGAGTGTAAATAATCATATAGGCTACTTATGAATATTATTAAAAGAATGCCATTTTATAGCTTATGGAACAAAAACCTCCCTACACCGAACCATACCTAATAGTACTGTATTAATAATGAGCCTTTTAATTTGCCCTTTTGAAATATTCACTTTATTTTATTGAAAATAATGCTTTTCTGATCTGAGATGTGATGGGAAAAGGAGAAGAACTGATATTATAGTTAGACACACATCTTTTGCAGCCAGGCATTGGTGGGCAAGTTAATGTAAATAATTGGCTGTTTGTTCTTGGAGTAAATATACACTATATATACTTTTAGAAAGGCAAAGTTAAGAGAGAACAAAGAATTGGGGGCAAATTAATTTATCAATAATTTACTGCCATTGTGTGAAAAATATGTAATCATGTAATCTATAAAAACATAAGTAATCTGTTAATGAGCATTTTAAAATGTAATGTAATCTAATTACAAGTACTTAAATTTTGGAATCGATTATCTGATTACGTAATCCAGATTAGATGTAAACAGTTACTACCCAGCACTGTTACTACAGTACACTCACACACACAATTTTCACAGCATCTCAAATTATGTGTTGAACCTGTTAAACTTCTGTGATGGACATTTCATTTAGGCGTTTTAGCAATACACATACAACCCAATCAAATACAGTACAAACAGTGAGAGAAAACAAAAGATATGGTGAGGTATTCACAAGCATACTTAAGATTTATACCAAAACACAAGTGCAGCAGTGTGCTTCTGGTGTTTGGACACTCAGGTCTGCCTGAACGCTTTACGGTCTCCCACAGCGTTTGATATTACAGGCTGGACTACTCCCCTAAGAGCTCTCGAATATCCATGGATACCATCAACACTGCACTGGGTGCATACCTTCAATGCACTGCTGTGGGACAATCCAGCGGAGTCTAGACATTCCTCATCTCAGGTTCGATCATTATTCAGAGGATAAAGTGTGACAGAGGAATGCAAATATATCAAATACTCCTATATTTTCTCTAGTCAAGGAAAAAAAAGTGTGATATATAAGAGTAAAATATAATCCGGACCATTGGAATAGTGAACACAGAATACCTTTACCCAGGAATACCTATGTGATATGGACAATCAAAAGATAACTTTTCAGGAAGGTGAGCAAATCAATTCATCATCTTTTGTAGAATTTGTCTAGAATTTAGAGTCTAAGTTGTTTGGCACACATAAAGATTTTAACTGATTTAAACTTTTTTTAACTTATCAATGTGACATGATTGAGAGATTTAATGATATTCTGAGTTTAGGGGCATCTAACTAAAATGAAAATAATACTCCTTGATGTGTATCACAGAAAACACTAAAGCAGTTATTAGAATTACCTCTATAAATGTGAATATTAAAGTTGTTTTTCGCTTTGTCAGATGCCGATTCGGCAGTGATGGATTCAGAGATTGGAACACTCCTAAATTATATTGATTGTGTAAGAAGCATTCCTTATGATATTTCCAGACATTGAAAGCTTTTTACTTTGTGGAAACACAGAAATCACTTAAACTGAATAACTGACTAAATAAATAAATAAATAATGGATTGTGATTTTTTTTTTTACAAAACAAAATGGCATACAACATTGAATTAAACCAGAAACGTTGAAGTATAAACATACATTCTTTTCTAAAACAGTGGTTCCCAAACCTGTCCTGGAGGAACCCCTGCCCTGCACATTTTGTGTCTCTCTTATCAGACATACCCAATTTAGTTCTTGCAGTCTCTACTAACGAGCTGATGAGTAGAATCAGGTGTGTTAGAAAAGGGAGACATACAAAAGGTGCAGGGCCGGGGTCCATATAAAATGTTATTTTATATATATATACACACACACACACACACACACACACACACACACACACACACACACACACACACACACACAGTGTAAATAACTCTCTTAAAAATGTGTGCCAAATATAAGTACAGCAAGAAAATAGGTTCTGCTTTAGTGTTTAAAAAATGAATGTTTTTTCTCTTAACCTGTTCCCCCTTATGGTCTGGCCACGCTGTTGCCTGTGCTGTCCAGCAGATGGAGCAGGAGTATTTCCAGACACTGGAATCCTCACCAGATCTCTGTCATGGGCTTCCAGGACTTTTAAGATACAAAAGAGAGTCCCAGGAAAGGATGCACAGTCCTCAGGTAGCCATTCATTTGATCACTACCATGGTAAAAGTGTAACATATTACAACCCGAATTCCAGAAATGTTGAGACTTTTTTTTATTTATTTGAATAAAATGAAAACTAAAAGACTCTCAAATCACACGAGTCAATATGTTATTCACAATAGAACATAGATAACATAAAAATGTCAAATTCATTTCAAATTGAATTTAGTTTCAAATGTATACAATTATAGATTTATTTAATAATAACTTGTTTTACCCAGCCCCAACAGCAACTGGACTCTCCGATATGCTGTCAGTTCTGTGGTTCGAGAGCTTGGCCGCCTCTGGATCCGGTTTATACAGAGACACGAGAGGTTCGTCTCTTGAGAAAGGATGCAGCTGACACATACTGCTTCAGATCTTTTTTCTCCTTGAGTTTATGATCCTCTAATTGGACTTCAGGACTTCTGCTGTGAGAACTACAGAGAGTTGTTTGAGATTGTGGTCCATGAAAAGCATCTAGCTATGAAACGTTCTGATGCAAGGCCTAGTGGACCTGCTCGACTAGATGACCCCTTCATCACTGAGGATGAAGAACTGCAAGAAAGAGGAACACACAGGTGTGTGTTGTACAATACACTTCTGTTCTGGCATCAGGTTCTTTCTTTTCTTTTTTCTTTAATAAACAAATAATTGTATTCAACAAGGATGCAGTGAACTGACTGTGACCGTAAAGATGGTAAACTGACAGAAAAAACATTTATACATTTCTATTTTAATAAATAAATACTGTTTCTGATTCTTCGTTTCCTTGTCTCAAGGCCAATGAAAATACAACGTTGCATCACGGATATATATATATATATATAAAACTCTATAGCGATATCAACTCTAGCGGTTTGCCAGAGCATTATATATATATATATATATATATATATATATAAGCAGTTATTTTACAATATTACTGTTTTTATATTATATTTGGTGAACATAATAGACCTCTTTGAAAAACATAATAAAATCTTGCATACTGACATGGCATAGGCTGCTATGTTGTAATTAATCACAGTATGAAAATGTAAAACATGCTTTCATAGAATTAAATGATTTGTTTACTTTTTCTTCCCACCTTTGGCTTAGTTTCAGACAGCAGCAGAGAGAGATGCAGAGACATGACAGAGATGCTCACTCCAGTTTATTAGCATCAAACAACAGTGAGTATCCACATAATGTGTTGGACAGGATGCCCATGAACTGACCATTAACAAAAAATAATCAATTCTGTCATTTTTAACAACCCGTTATCACCGTTCCCTCTAAGCTGCGCGCGCGGCCGTGAAGAGAAATAATGTGCCGCGCACACACAAAACAATTTGAGGGAACAGGCCGTTATACAATAAAACGCCACTATCAAAGCATCACAAAAGTGGATCAAATGACTATATTCTATAAATCTTATGAAGTCGTATAGTAGGCCTAAACTTGTGTGGTAAACAGACATAAATTTGGATTAGTTTTAGTGATGTCAGATTTAGGATTTCTTCAGTGAATAAGTTAATAATATTAAATATATTTTATTTCATGCTGATTTTATTTCAGGATGTTAACCTCTCACCCACTCATTTGTTTCTCCATTAGACATATGTAATGTATGCTAAATACCATCCAGATCATTTGTCAATTCGGTTGTGCTCAATGAACATATATTTTTATCAATACTTCAAGAGCTAATTGGTGATATTAAAGATTTTAACATTTTTGACTGTTTCTGATATCAGCAATGAGGGGCAGACCGGGCCTAATGGTTAGCGGGTCGGACTTGTAACCCGAAGGTCGTGGGTTCAAGTCTCGGGTTGTGTGTGTGTGTGTGTGTGTGAGCAGTGCTCACTGCTGTATGTGTGCACTTGGACGACTTAAATGCAGAGCAGAAATTCTGAATATGGATTACATGTCACGATGATGACAGAGCACTCACAACTTCTTCGTTATTCTTCCTAAATGAAGATTGTGGTAACTGGGCAAATAATACAAGAAATAGGTGTTGCCAAAGAGTTGTATCCAAGAGTACAGCAGACTCCTCTCAAAACTGAAGACAACGCAGTTAATTATGCAGATTGTCAGAGAGATTGTCAGATTGTTTCTAGTTTCTGCAGCTGAAGTGACGTTTTTTCAAAGATCGGTTCTCCTCATCAGCATTGTAATGTAACCGTTTGTTTTATTTTAGTTTTTTGGGGCGTTTTATGCCTTTACTTTGATAGGAGAATAAGTGGACAGAAAGCAAAGGGGACGAGATTGGGAAAGGTCCGTGAGCTGGGGTTTGAACTCGGGACATCTGAAGCCCAATGGCGCCCACAAGACTATCGGCACAAATGTAACATTTTGAGACTATAACATCGTTCTGTGTTCTCGAATTTTAACCTAATTCAGTTTACTAATGCTTTTGTATAACTAATACATGCAGTTATGATCATTAAGACAGAATTTCAACTTTGTTGAGTGAAATTAGTTTTGTTTCAATTTGGAGAGTTGACTGGGTGGGTGAGAGCAGTGGATTTTCCAAGAAGTCCAAAAATAAGGGCCACCTTAGTGTACATGTATGTATTCAATGTGTAAGAACGTTTTTATTTCTAATGGTTACACTACATAACATTTTTTATGTGTCGTTAAGTTTTAAAAATATTTTTGGAAATGGTATAAACTTTGATGCCAACAATGCAGACTACATTTCTAAGAATTTGCCACAGGCATCTTAAACTTTTTTTTTTTTTATTTCTTTATCATGGACAATATTATATGCACTGACCCTATATTCCATTACATCACATCATGTGTAAATGATATTACATGATAAAAAAAATCCTTATTCCGTAGCATACCTGGAACGTCTGTTGCCAGAGTGTATGCAAGTCACTGTGCTTAGATAGGAATAAAGGGAAAGTAAAAGTGCTTTCATATTTCACAAGCTGGCATTTAAAATCAAACCATTTCATAGACATTTTGATTTGTTAATGTATTTCATATGTAGGATAAAATTGAATAACACCCATTAAATGTTTGAATGACTTCAAACACCGTTCACAGTGTGAAATTATTCGTTTGTGTGTGATGTGATATAGTAATACAGAGATGTGGTAAATGAATGGTTTCTTTCTCCAGATGTGTCTCATGATAAAACAGTCATCAGTTTCCGGCTCTCTAACTGTCCACCCGATGAGGATGCTTGGAAAGTTCAAGAGTACATGCATGTGGACGAGACCTCTGGACGATGGACATGTGAGTCTTCTGATCCGGGGTCAATTCAGTTTGGTTTAACTCCTCACCAGGTAACTGATCATAATTTACTGTGGTAAAGTTGTATAATGCGCTTGACCTAAACACGGCTCTCTTTTTTCAGTACAAATCAAGTTTCTTGGAGAAGTACTACTCTAATGGACATAAATTTCTCACTGTGTTTCCAGATGCTTCTGCACAAGTTTTGTATCCTTTTAATAATGTGAAATACTAAATGAGTCCTTTTAAGCATTAATAGCTGTGTGAAAGCGGCTGCTCATCCATACCTAACCTTATAAATCTTATCATATTTGATACACACATTTCCAAGGCCTCTAAATTATCAAAACGTTGTTGACAAACCTGTTGTACACAATCTACATGCCTTCTGTCATCTGATCGATAGTTCAAATACTTTAAGTAAAAGGCCTTTAAGTATCATTTATATTGTCCCCATTCAGGTTGTGTTATTCATTTATTTTATGTAAATGATCTTGCATGTATACACAAGTATGAAAGAATAACTTTTATATTGTTAGTAATATTTCAAGATGAATACTTACTGGACTGAAGCTGTTTAGGTTTACTTGATTATCTATCATATGCAAACTTAAAAAAAATATACATTTCTAGGATTGTCTGACTATAAATAAGACCAAAAACAAACAAAGTATTTTATAGTCTATAAGTACAAGAGAGTGGTGCAATGAATCATTAAACTATAGATTTTTTTTCTGAAAATAGATTTAGTGTATTATGTATTGCTGTTGTTTGTCCTTATGGTCATGGCTACAGCTATCCTTCAGGGAACTTGGCTCTCATCATTCTCAGCAGTAAGAAGGAAAGGATCTGTATCATACATGATGACATGCCGACTCCTCTCTGTCCAGTCCGAGCCCTCTTTCAGTCTAATGGGAGATCCACGTGTTACCATAGCAACAGCAGCATTTGGTAGGGTCGATTGCTATTACACAGATCTCAATGTCTCAAGCGGACTGATTATTGATCTAACTGAGGAGGGGACAGTCTGAAACGCTTAAAGCGGTAGTTCAATCAAAAATGGAAATTCTGTCAAGATTTGCTCACCCTCATGTCATTCCAAGCCTATAGGATTTTCTTTCGTCTGTGGAATATAAAAGAACATATTCTGAGAAATGTTTTGTTTACTGTTTGGTTCTTCTGAGAAAGTAATTCATACAGGTTTAAAGTCACATGAGGGTGAGTAATTGATGATAGAATGTGTATTTTTGGGGTTTCCATTTAGAAACACAATCCAATATGTTTTTATTTGTCTATATATTTTCTTCTATTACAGCCATTAATGCAGAGAATACTATTCATTTGTAAAGATTTTTTTTAATATTTTGTTGTTGTTGTTGTTGTTAAAACCTGTCTACATACAAACATTTAAAAAGCACAGCAACATTAAGCCATTTCGTTTTAACATGTATCATATAGCATTTTTTTTTTTTTACCCCAATAAATGTTTTACTTCATCTTCACTTAATGACCTCATGTCATTCCAAACCTGAGACTTTCGGTGATTTTTGAAACACAAATGAAAATTGAAAATAGGCAGTGCTTCAGTGGATGAAACTTTCGACCGAAAGTCCAAGCAACCAGATTATTGACGGTTCACATTTTTCAAAGACTTTGTTAATGTAATCCTTCTGAATCAAGTGGTTGAATACAAGTCTTCTAAATAGACATTATCACTTTATAAGATATATTTAATCAAGGCATTTATTCAACATTGACCAATGCGCATCCATAGACCACATCAAATATAGGAAACAGAAGCTCAAACATGGTCAAATGTTGTTGTACTTTTTAAAGTTTTGGATTCGTTGGGTGTCAATGGTTGGACAAAATAGATCAGAGAATATCAAAAGTATCTTTAATAAATCAATACAAATGTTGTGTTCCAAAGCTGAACAGCAAAAATACAAAAGACATAACTGCGTGGCTCTTGTTTGCTGTGGAGCAGGTTGAGTATGGATGCTTGGGGTGGACGGAGTCTTGATGAAGGTGGAAGAAGGATCAGATCATGGAGCTGGACAGACCAGGCTCAAACCCCAACACCCCTGAGACCACTCTTTCTGTCACTCAACAGAAATATAGGGGTACGAGTTCTTGGGCAACAGTTGGTGTTTGTGTCATTTCTTGCTTCTGGACAGCAAGCCAGGTTCAGAGTAGGCAGCTGTGAGCTGGTAAGGAAGTACACAAGCATATACTTTTTAATTTGATCGCCAATTTTAAAGAAATTGTCTTGATCGGTCACACTTGCTACTCCACTCAATTTGGTCCAGCTAAATGTTGTGTCTGCCATGTCTTTGCTTCTAGTCTAAAGAACACAACATACCTCCTCAAGTCTTCATGTGTAAAGAGGAACTGGTACTTCTGGCATGCAGGGTTGGCCTTCACATGGCTCTGATACGGTTACAGCAGTGCCAAGCCTTCCCATCCAGCCCAACACACCTGCGGGTCAGACCTCCACCTTTCCTCCGCTCGCTGGTCCGAAGGTTGAGGAGTTTAAGCCACAGAGTACAAATGGAAGAGCCAGACAAGGCCTTTATCCAGCGCTGTCTGCAGGCCTGTCCATGAACTGACATGCTTGGAAAGGCATACAAAACATGCTGGAGTATATTTGACTTGACTAAATGTGCTACTTTTTGTGGGATGTCCCCTGTCAATATTTTAACGATGAATGAAGTACTACTCAGACAGAAGTGACTTTCAAACACAGCTCTTTCTGTTGCGTTCAATGTGGCAAATTCATGCAACCAACTACAAGCAGTTTCGAAATCTGCATAGGAATTGTTTTGCCCTCATACTAACTTCCAAAACAATCTCATGGCGAATCATGACTATTTTATGTTTTGGCTCATTCATACGTTTTGTATGGTCTGCCCCAGTGTTATATTGTGAAACATTAATATTGTGCAAATTCATACAAAATTGTCTCCTACCATGGAATTCACACTTTGCTGAGAGTTTGATTGGCAGGCGATCTGACCAATCACGACGCTGAGTCTGCCACTTTGTCTGAAAAACAAACCAGACTGGGCCGGGCTTTACGGTAACGACCAGTCTTAGCACTTGAGCGTTTTCTATGAGTTGGTCAAGTGCTGAAATGTCAATTTATAGAATGGCTCGTAATAGTACACGCTGCTTATTGAAATGTTAACCTAATCTTGCATTCCAGACAGCTCTGATATAATATTATCCTAATATAATATATTCTTAATATGTACAATATTAATATACTACATATCTAATAATAATATATTGTATATAATATCTGTAGAGACATTATTTGGTTTTTGTACATGTCAGCAAGCCATTGACAGAGTTTTAATTTTATCCCTATTTTTCCCAGTCTTTGAAGCATATTTCCTACATAATTTTATAGATTTTTTTTGTTCTGTCATTTTTAATTATTTAGCCTAATTTAAATGACACATATATATATAATACAATCAAAATTTTTTATTATAATCACATTGCACTTGAATAAAGTTAAAGGTGTAATCTGCCGATTGTCCTGCAGGTGACCTCATAATTCGGTCTTTTTACGATGCATGTAGGGATTTACGATTACTCCGGAGCACTTTAGATCTACGATGATTTCAAGTGCTACTTAAGTTAAGATGCTTTTGGGAAACAGACCATAATATTAAGATCAGCCATACAATCGGTTTTAACTTCAAAGGCTTATGACGCTTTTGATGTCTTTCCGTGGGTTGAAACAAGATACCTTCTGATATTCATTCATGTTTATTTTGTGCTAGAACTAGTAAAGAGGAAGAGATGATCAGTAATGAATGATAAGATTAGTTTTATTATAAGGGTACGCTGTAGTTTTGTTGCCTGCTTGTTTTTACCATTCATTAGCTGAAAAAAAATGTTCCGAAAAATGTATTTAACTTTATTGTTCCTATATGTCACTGTCGTTGTTGCTGTGGTGTGGGCTTTGCTATTCTCATAGAAATAAAAAAGACATTAGCTTTATAGTTATCATCCTTGGTGTGAACAGGCCTTAAGCCTTTTCCGACCAGCCCTTTTTAAGAGAGAATTAAGAACATTATTTTAACCTAATCAACATTACACAACCTGACCTAAATGTTTTACTAGTACCCAACATATTGTGTGTAATTTTACTTGCAACATTATCAAAAATTCTAGGTATTGCAATATAATCAAGATCTTTTTATTCCACTTATAGAAATATAACTAAGCATGAAATTGACTATGTACTTTACTAGCACACATTCCTAGTCTTGATGTGAACAATTAATCTGTGCAAGTTAATCCGTTGAAAATAATGGTTTGCCTTGGTAACGTTAATCTTTAATCAAAATCTGAACATTTGCTTCTGCTCTGGAATGGCATTCTTTCTCTGATGACGTCGGTTTGATGCCTTTGGCAGAATATCCCTCCAACCGCTAGATTGATATGAGTGAGCGACAGAGAGGTGCAGCACAAAAATCAAACCACGCCCTCTTTTCAATATTCCGTTTCAGATGGAAATACGTCACTACACTGAAATAAAATCAGTAGCAACGTCCGGTTCACGAGGACTTTTAAGCTGAATCTTTTGTACAGTGAAAATAGTGCATTTCAATAACCAAAGACAAAGCCTTCATTAAACAAAATAAACTGTAAACCTCAGTTCACAATTGTATTCTATATGGTGAGAAGCACATAAAACTCACCAGAAGGGATCTGAGTAAGACCAGAATAAACCAAATTCTGGACTAAGTTAATGACATAACAGGACAAATGGGTGAACTTTATTTCACAGCATGTTTAATAAAAAGGAAGGAGTAATTTCTAACGGTAAAGTATTATTTCAAACCTTAATTTCAGCAATGTTACTCTTGTAATTTTCTCTTTTTACCCCAAATGTTTTAAAACTGTAAAAAGCATCTGCAAGTCTGTTCTTCTGATAAAGAACAACAATGTTTAGTTTTATTCCATTTTATTTTCATTTTAGTAAATATGTTAAGCTATACAAAGCAATATAAAATCCAGGGCTCTGATATATAATTAATGTTACTTAGTAGTTCAATTATCATGATGGGGGTTGGGTATATAAGTTAGGAGCTTCTCGTATCTACTTATTAAATCAAACAGACCAAGAGTTAGCAGTACAGTAGGATGTGATAAAAACATGCCATCATAAATTCTGTTGACTGAGCTAACTGAACTCAAATTAAATTTGGAGTCATTGTGAACATATCCTGATGTGAACCAAATGGTTATTGCACAAGAGATGGGATGCAATCATAATTATGGCCACTGTTGTTGCCGTAGATCCCACACCAGCATCTGTAGGTGGTGCATCTCTGTGGGGTACGGTGAGGAGAACGCAGAACATCAGGCGTGCGCTAGTAGAGCATCTACTTTCAGCGCAAACCGTCATAAACGTCACCTCACAACCGTAAGAGAGCTTCACCACAGAACTAAAAGACAATGTGGAAAAAGCAAATGAATTAATCTAAAAGGGGAAAAAGCAATATAATTACTCTAACTCACTGTTTCATGAAAAAGTATTTTAATATATCCCATAGTAAAACATAATTACACATTTTTGGCTCAACTACACTCAAAAGAACAGTCAAAACATTAAAATATATTTTTTTTTCTAAGTTTTAGTGTTGTGTAGTAGCTGCTTCGCTATTAAAGGGGTCATATGATGTTGCTAAACATAACATTATTTGGTGTATTTGGTGTAATGCAATGCGTTTACACGGTTCGAGGTTCAAAAAACGCATTCTTTTCTATATGACTATATTACTAATGTTGTACATTATTGTTGCTCCTCTATGCCCCGCCTTTCGTTCTGAGAAATGAGGTGTGCTCTGTTTGGCCAGCTATCCGGTGCGTTGTGATTGGCCGAATGCCTCAAGTGCCTGTGACGGAAATGTTACGCCCCTTTCCATGTTGTGGTGCCATGTCCCGGCCTTTTTACAGTCCATGGTCCCGGCGCAACGAGACTAAAACAATAAAGCCCACTATAAACGAGGCATTTTTTTGCATTCAGTGAGGACATAATTACTGATTACAATGACTCATACGGTCTTTTTACGCGTTGCGCCGCATAAACATAACACTATGTCTGCATTTGTGATCATAGAAATGCCATATAAGCACTACTCTACACTGCTCAAAACTCGCGTTTGAATGGTCGATGGCAAATTCTTTACATATTGAAACGTACTTACAGATGTCAGAAGCACCAGACTGTCCTTGTGGCATTGGAATTGCCCCACTTTGTAGTGTTCAAAGCCATTCATAGTGCTCACATTGTAGACTACCCTCTCCCAGGATCAGGAACTAGTCCTTCATAAAATACGCTAAACACACTCTAATATTTGGGTTGAACTGTTCTGGAACAGTGTAGTAAATATAACTTAACCACTGATTTCTAGAGGTGTACTCTTTTGGAAGCCCAAACAACGTAGTTATGCTTTCACAACGAAACACAGGGTCTCCAGGAAATTGCACCGGCGGCAGCAACAATACTACAGCGAGAATAAAAATCATGCCCCCTTTCATCGCGTAAACATTTGGGCGGAGTTATGCAAATATTCCCACACAGTGATGTAGACATGTGGGGGCGTGTTTAAATGAGCCATTTTAGGGGCGGCGTGTACAAGTCTTAACTTTGATAAAGAATATCTCTTTGGTTTTGAGACTTTAGTCTTTGCAACTTCAGGAATATTATTTATGCACAAACAGCTTGTAACACTTCAAAGAAAAAGGAAAACTTGAAATCGCATCATATGACCCCTTTACGTTTTTTTTTTTTTATTTGCTGTAGCAAGAATGAATCAAATTGATTAAATATATCAGTAATGACATTTACAACATTACAAAATTAGGATTTTAAATAAATGCAGTTCTTTAGAACTTTCTACTTGCCAAATAAATTCAGATTTTTTTTTTAAATATTTGGATGATTTCAAAAATATGATGTGACACTGCAGACTAGAGTAACGGCTACTGAAAAATCATCTTTGCCATCACAGGAATAAATTGTATGCATAATGTATTCAAGTAAAAGAAAAACATTTATTTTAAACTATAATATTAAATTTTTTTGTATATTTTCAATACAGAAACTTTTAGAAAAATCTTACTGCCCCCAAACTTTGTAGTGTATCCATTATAGATAGTAGTAGTTATTTAATTTTATGTCAGCATCTAAGGCTTTCTTTGTGTCAAAAACTAGTACATTATAGAAATCTTTAAAACAAAAGACAGTATTTTAAATAATAGAAATGAGTTTAATACTTGGTAGGGTTATGATGGTTAAACATACGTGGAAGGGTCATCGGCTCCATTCAGGGAATCAGAGGCATGGTTACGAGAGATGGTGTGGAAGTGTGTCCATGTGCACGTTCATCTTCATCTCGTTCTCCAGAATTTGGACGAGCTGCTGCATGGAAGGCAGCTGGCCTGACTCCAGCTTGGACCAAACTGGAACATCTAACCAAACAAAATGCCCCAAAATAGCGTTACCATAGTGATAGTGCAACCATGCCATTTTGCTAACTTCCGCCAGACTAAACCACCGAATTAGGCTACCACCACACTGCTTCGCTTTAAAAACATCAACAAACTTGTATGCTTAGCATGTCTAATGGACCGAGAGAAACTCTAGTTCTTCTGCTTTAATCATTTCTTAAATACATTTCTATGTGCTGCTATTCCATAAAATAATTCCCTAAGGTAAGACAGATTATGATGTTCTGAAAGGGGTCATAAGGATTTTATAAACTATAAAAAAAATTCAGTCATCCCATTTTACAAAAAAAAAAAAAAAAAAAGGTGAAATACTATATAATATACATACCACAAATAAAATAAATGACTATTATTGTTGTTATAAACAAATATTACATGAACATAAAATATAAGTTACACACATTTACATAATATAAATACTCAAATGTTGAATCAAATACACTTACCATTGAGCATGATTTCAAAAGCACCCGTAGACATACACTGATTTTCAATCATATTGCTGAAGAAGAACACCATCATACAAGCATATATCTAAAAATAAATAAAAACATCCCATTAAATAAGCATTTCTGCAGCTAGTTTGTTTGTACTCGACTATTTTGTGGATAGTTTATACAGGACTTGTGCTAGTTTTTCAAAGTGAAACATGACAATTTGTCTTCTGTACTTTGATGCCTACATTTCAGAAATAGTGCAGAAACAACAGTCATGTGAGCATTAACATGAGAGCTTGCCCTTTGGTCCCTAGTGTATTACATTTTCTCCACAAACGTCACTGAGGTGACAATGTTACAGACTAATGAGCTCCAGGGGGAAAAGTTTGTATTTGGAACTACTCAACAGGTTTTAGTTAAGAACTACAATCTCAACAGGAAAAATCTGAGGCCTTGCCTTATTCTCCTGACTCCAAACCCAGAGACCTGGAGCCTGCATGCCAAATAGAACAAATGGATCCTTGCCCACAATGATCACACCGATTAACAACAGCTTAAACATGGACAGAAAGGAAGCAATGTGGCTGGAGGAAAAGGGGAAAAAAGAGACACTATATAAATAAATAATTCATACACAAATACACTAGGTTAGTATTGTTATTGTTGTAGTATACATTTTTTATTTTTGACAGAAACACTAAATGACCAACGTCTCAAGCACCAGCCTTTTATTTATTGTTTTATAAGACAAATATGCATTCATACATTTATGGTAGGCACATTGAAGCTCTAATTACTTAAGTTTTGCCATTAAATTATAATTGGTGATTTGTTATTAATAATGGTTCTTATTATCAATGTTAAAAAACAGTTGTTGCTGCTTAATATTTTGGAAATATTTTAAGATATTTTGATGAATAGAAAGTTTGAAAGAACAGCATTTATTTGAAATATAATTTTTTGTAACATTATACTGTTTTTACGGTCACTTTTGATGCATAATACTTATTTTCTGAATAAAAGCACAATTTGAGCACTGGAATTTGAGAAGTGGACCCGTGGCATAAAAACACACGCTTAACCATTTCAATGGTAGTATATCATGGTTTCTTCATAAATAAGTAGTACAACTGTTTTTAACATTGATAATATTAAAGGTTTCTTGAGCAGAAAAATCAGCATATTAGAATGATTTCTGAAGGACCATATGACACTGAAGACTGGAGCAATGATGCAAAAATAACGTGTTTACATTTGCACACGCACACTTTGGGGATGAGGACAGACATGTAAGTGGTTTGTACGCGATTACCTGTAGATAGGCAGAGGAAGATAGTTCTCTCCTTCTATGCGGATGTCTGGGTACCGCTGGTACAAAGCCTGCGTGTACTCCTCAAACACCCGCTTGTACCCTCAGGAGACACTGCAGAAAACAAACAAGACGATGAAGACACACCTCAGAGCCTTGACGAGGCAGGTTGTGAAATACGACTCTTGTGCAGTATGTTAACTATGTAAACATTTCCATTTCAGATCATGATAAATGACCTACCACTGGACACTATATGTAACAGCAGCCTCAAATTGGCTTTATAAATCCATAAAAGCTGCATTATTAAACGCGCAGCGTCTCAAATGACTAACGTTAAGTGTAAACACGCAGACACATAACTAACGGGCTAATCCTCAAATGACAGCCCTCCAATTAACACCGGATTACTGGCCGATTATAACATCCTGCTGAGGTTATCTGCGAGACTAACGTTACTTGTGCCATGAGACAAATTAACGCTTCCGTCTCAGTACACTTTCCAGTAAGCGTTGTTAATATCTCTTCAGGAGTAATCACGTCAAGCCGCGCTGTGCTATTAACACACTCAATGTCATACACTACTCGGCCTGTTCCGGGATCGACCGACATAAAAACACCCAGACTCTCACTCACCAAATCTGGAATTTGAGAAGTGGACCCGTGGCAAATTGCACCTTCATTTTCTTGACGCCACTGTTATCCGCAGAGGCACTGTAAAGAGAACAGGCCCATAATATTACCACCGAGACATATAACCAACGCATCTTCCCCCACGACGATTGATTACTGAACTGAAAAGTAGGAAGTGGTGTAGTGAATTTCATACGGGTAATCCAGGAAGCCACGCTGGGATTGGTTGGCGATTGCTTGACGTGGGGGTCACACATTTCGACGAAGAACGTCGCGTTTCAACCATAGCCTGTAACCGTTCCCAAAAAACAACAACCTTGTAACTCAAAAAAAAATTAAATACACGTTAAATGGAATTTGGTCTGGTCTCTTCCCCACAAATATCTATTTACAAACATGATAAAACGAGCCTAAATAGAAAATACAATTTTGGATGTGTTCAGTGGTGGACAAAGTACACAGATCAAGTAGCCTACTTGAGTAAAAGTACAGATACGTATAATAAAATATTACTCCAGTATAAGTAAAAGTACTGCTTTTTCAATTTTACTCGAGTGAAAGTACAAAAGTACTCAATTTTTTATGTACTTAAGTAAAAAAGTACTGATAGACAGATTTATTTTGCAATTTTATATTGACTACTTTATTTAATTTTATATTAGCACATATTTTTATAATCATACTGCCCAAAATACCTGGGTTTTTCCCAAAATAACCACTATATAGAGTCAAGATATATATTTTGTTGATATGGACTACGTTGATGAGAGTGATGTAGTAATGTTCACTGTGAAGCTTACACTGTCATGTACCTGAGAGAAAACAGATTTCACCATCTAATTTTCACCAGTAAGAAAAAAGTGTTTTAAAACTTGTTGTTTTGCAGAACGTCAGTTATATATGACATAAGAATTAGGCCTGAAATTAGGAAGAACATTTTAAGGAAAATCTAATTATATTTTCATAATGATTTTTTTTCTTCTCAAACTTTGTCTGTGGTGTAAAACACCCTGGCCCAATGCCCCAGAGGGCATCACTTCCCACTCTGATAATTACTGTAGTTACTATGTTCTGAACATCACATCCTTTCTTTTTCCCTCAGATGGAATCTATCTAGGTGGCTGAATAAAGATATTTGGACTTTATATCGAAAAATTTCCTCAACTTAGCACCAGCAAGCTTGTTAGCTAGACAGCTAACAATATTTACTTATTTTCAGTATGGTTATGATTGTGTTCGTGTCAAAACTCTTTTGAACAGTTTCTGTAGGCCTGCCTACCTTAGAACAAAAAGACAGAATCTAAATAAATACTTACTATAATTGTAATATTATTTTTCTTTATTACAAGTCAAATTCTCGTATTCAGTACATTGTTATTTTTCATTATATATTTTTATACACAAATAGCATCATTTTATTTATGATACTTATCATTTTTTATACACAAATGCAAATGTTTGGGTCAGCACTGTCAATTTTAATAGACAATTCCAATGTTTTGTCTTTGATGAGCATAAAAAAAGTCAAAAAATACTTTCAGTATTTCAGTAATTACCGTGTAGTGTATAAATGTATTATTGTTATTATTATTATTACATCGCATGCGTTTGTTTATATTGTTCCTGTTGTTCCTGCACTTAGTGCAATGTTATGCAAGTCGTTTGGCATGAATAGAAAAAAAATAATAATAAAAAATAAAAATAAATCTAAAGCAATTCAGCTGTTCAATACGTAATCATCATACATCATATATCCCAGTTCAGCTAATAAATGAAGAGTAATTCAAAACACAGACTGTTACAAACCCATTCACTGACTACTTTAAACCAAATATTATTGACATGTAACAATGCAATGAACAATGAAAAATAAGAAAAATCGCTGTGCAAGATTTATTTCCCAATTGAAGGTATTATCAATATGAACGTTTTAAAAAGATGTATGAGTATATATAAAGCAAGGCTGACATAAAAAATAAAAAATACATAAATTTTGCAAATATCGTGTCAACATAAAAAAATCAAACAAAAGGCTCGGCGTCAGTTCGTTTACGTTCTTCCGGTGTGGGCGGGGCTTAGATTCTGAGGACGTAGCACTGATCGGCGGGTGCGGAGGTACGTAGACAAAAGTCGACGTAGTTTTCTCTTCATCCTCTTTAGCGTTTGTCATATTTGTGACTCTGCAGCTCACTTTTACAATCCACCAGCATTTGCAACGATGGTCGCCAAACAGCGGATTCGTATGGCCAACGAGAAACACAGCAAAAACATCACTCAGAGAGGCAACGTCAAATCATCGGTAAGACAACTCTTCATGATGTTCAGCAGAAGTGAAATTAACGTCATGTAATGGATTAACTTAACTGATTTTAAAGTAAGACGGTTGATTAAACTATTAATATACGGGATTACTAGATTTGCAGTAAAATAGTGGTTCTTAATTCTATAATGTATATACACGTTCGTTACTAAATCCCGCAGCACTAACCGTTAACGTTAAATGACTAACGTTACTTAAATACACATTTGCAACTGATTTGAATGTAAATTCACGCAGAAAACCGTCAGTGATGATAAAGTTTCGGTGGGACCGTGGCTCTTGGCGCTCTTCATCTTTGTTGTCTGCGGTTCAGGTGAGTAACCAATACAAAAGTGATCTGTCATATCTCGCATCAAATAATAAACCTATTAAATTAAATGGTATTTTATTTTTAATCTAGCATGTGTTGTACCTTTTGTTTAGCCCAAGGTAGGTAGACAAAGCTGACCTCCACTAATTTTTTGGCACACACTGTGAAACCTTGCACTGTAGTGAAGGCCGAGATAATAATGCACTGCACACTATTTACATGGACAAGGCTGGACTGATAGCATGACTTTATCTGCTTATTTTCACTGGGTACAACACGTGGATCTGCAGGTGTTGCTACTCTGGAAACAGCATTGAAGAACCGCTTAAGTACTCCCAGGAAGAGCAATGCGTCTCATTGCCAGCTGGCTTGGAGGCTTTGAGACATAGCTTAAAAGATATAACCTTTTTGACCACGTCATAAACCGCTCCATCCCGATCTGATGTGGCACATGCTTTGGCCCTGGCTTCTGGGTTGCTTGCCAGCTCTTGCTGAGTTTTTACCCGTTGCCTTCGAGAATCTGTTTGCTTTGAATAAATGACATTTGCGTTGCATGTTTTTGGTCATCTTGCTCTGTTTGCTTGCCCTTACTTTTGTGATGATTGTGCAATCTTTTGATTTGATCCACAAAAGCATTTACTTTGTTAGTGAAAACACTTTTTGGAACTACAGATAGTTAACTTTTATGAGACAAAAGAGTGAAGAAGCATAAATATCCACTAGCGCAATGGCCCATTATATCCCTTTATACCAAAGCTGGCATTTGTGTTAAGCCTTGACTTCTCCAAGTTCAGCTTTTCATGATTCTTCCTCCTCAACTTTTCCAAAGGCTGGAATGTCAGCCGTCTGTAATGTCACTGTTTTGTTTTTTTTCTCCTCAGCAATATTCCAGATCATTCAGAGCATTCGAATGGGCATGTAAAGAGGACAGATGATGCCTCAAGTATCCACTCCTTGCCAGTTCCAGGCTTTTTGCTGATTTTATCGATTTATCTTCTGAGGTGCAACAATCCTGTCATTCATCTCTGGTGCCTTGTTAATGAAGAAAAATCAAAAAGCCATAAAATTGCATTCCGATCAACTGTAATGTTATTTTCTGTCAATCTACCTTGATGTACTGTAAACTCTTGATCTGTCATGATTTCTCATTCATTCCTGAAATAATTGTGCATAAATTATTTAATGTCTTTTGTTTGCTTTTTTGGACCCCCAAAACAGCCATTTTGTTGTTTGTTCAGGAGACAGTATTATGAATGAAAAGCCAGTCAGCAAATCTAAATCACAAATGTAAAAAATGTGTCTCTTGTCACACATTCTTTTACTTGTTTTCTTTGTATTTTAATAGCTGCCTCCTTCCTTCTTGAATATGGAACTTAACCTGAATAATTTAGTTCTCTGGCACATATTCTTGTCGTTGTGGTACTGTTTACCATAATAGAATGAGGCTTCGCAATTCAGCTTTTTCAGAACTGATGATCTTATATACCGTATGCTATGATGTTAAGAGGAAGAGCAAAAGAGCTGGACTAAAATAAAATGTTTATAAATGACATGCTTTACTTTTTTTTGTTGGAGAATTATCAGCTAGTTGATGATCTTAACAATCTAAAATGTTTGTCATTTAACCAACAGTTATCTGAGGTGTTTCAACTACAAGAAGGTATTAAAACTACTTGCAGGACTATATATTTACTACCAATGAAGAGACTGGTAGAATGCTATAATTGGAATATTTATCCAAAATAATAAACCAACAGTTAAGAGCTTAAGTGTCTACGTTAAATGAAACCAACCATCTTGAGCTGTAATTGACTTGAGCTGTTTATACTGGCTTAAAAGGACTTAAAACACGGAGCCATGTTCTCAACTGAAATTTGCTGACTAAAGTCTGCGGTTGAGGAAAAGAGTCCCGTGATTGATTTATTGTGATTGATTACATTTGGTCATGATTTCTACACTGTTCATATCAGGGTTCCTCAAATCTTTTCCTGGAGGGCCAATCTGCTGCACAGTTTAGCTTCAACCCTGATCAAACTCACCTACCTGTTATTTTCTAATGATCTTGAAGACTCTGATTAGCATGCTCAGGTGTGTTTGATTAGGGTTAGAGCCAGGGGCTTAGTTTGTGGGGGGTGGGGGTTAACAACCCCCCCAATAAGCAAAACTAGCAAGTACAACCCCAATATTTCTACCACGGACGGTTAATGGAAACCTAGAATCAGGCTATTAATTATTTGAATCGGGGCTTTGGAGCTTTTTTCCCTATACATGTATATTACAACTGTGGCATGTTGTAGCTATTGTTTCTAAAGGCTGTTGTTTCTCATAACAAATTAAATACAGATTAATAAAAAAGTAATTATTGGCCTGGTAATGATTAATAAGCTAGGTTATTTTATAGCAAATGCTACAGTTAAGAACTATGGTACTTTTTCATAAGAGCAAGTTCAAGTCAGAATCGAGAGCAATGGGTTCTGATGATGAGTGATGAAAAACCTTCAGATATTCCAATGATGCATAGATTAAATCATTAAGAGCCGGAAGTGTTAAGGAGTAAGAAATAAAATATATCAATATAAGAACATGTTAGATTGACTTTGCATGGTGTGTTAAATTATAACAGTCTGTCAAACTATAGCCTAAGTGTCTAAATAATATGACATACATTATATATCCTATGTAAACATGTATTGTTAACAGTTCTCTCTTGGCGCTCGTGCACAATGCGCATCTTCACACAGGATCGAGCACTTTATTCTGGTAAAAGCACAAAACAAAATGCACACAAACTTGTCCTTGCTCTTACAATCACTGATGAACACCACTTCGGTTTTAATGAAGAAGAAAAAAAACACTATACGAGGGTGGATTAGAACCCGGAACCTTAGAACCTCAAAAATGTTTGACAAAATTACCACTAGACTGAAATAACACAAGTGGAAAATTCAAATTTATGTTTATTCACTGCTGTGAAGACTCTTGACATAAATTATATTTTATTATGAATATTTCTATATATATGAATATTGTCTTCATCACCAGGCAATGTGGGCAGGCCTGCGTGTGCTCTGCCCCCCCACCGCATGGGCTCCAGTGCAGCTGCACTGTCTGTAGTTACGCCACTGAAAGGGAGCATGACCCGCTGTCCACTTCAACCCCCCAATGTTCAAACCAAAACTAGGTTAGAGCTAAACTCTGCCGGAGTGGGACAGATTTGAGGATGCCTGGTTTAAATGGGTAATAGCTTTCTTTGGCTTGTTTAGATGGAAAGCCTAAGCAATGACAGCAGCATCTCTCAAAGATATTCAGAGGTTTACATGTAGAGCCAATACAGAGTTTATTGCATTTCAAGGTGTGAATTTCGTTCATTTTGGTATGAATTAAGCATTTAATTTGTTAAAATAAGATAAGGGGCATTACTAATACTGTTTTACAGTTCCTTTTGAAAGGGACTGTTTTGATTTGATCTCCGTTTTTGTTTTATTTATTTCCTTTTTAGTTGTGACATGATTAAAACAAAATGCTGTGTCTGTTTTAAATGTATTTTCAATAAGAACACTGTAGCAAGTAACATTGACTTGTCAACTTGTACATTTTTAGAAGTATTTGCTTAATTTTTTTCACATTTTTAAACATGCCAGTGAACAAATGTGGCATATCTTAAAATTTGTTTTCGATTGCTAATTCCTTTTAAAATAATAATAAAAATAATCCTTCAGATTTGATTCAATACAAGTAGTGTTGAAAATAAGAGGGTGTTGATTATTTTATATTAAACTATATACAATTTACTTCAAGTGAGACTCTAAGGATTGATAAAATAAAATGTTAAATATACGTAAGACACGTATATTTGCAGTACAGTGCTGAATAATTCTAAACCGAACCAATAACAAGAGCGTGAAGTGTTTTTATCCACTGTCCTTGCGTTCGCATGTAGTCTGCGGAAGATGGCGGTATGGAGCCGTCCGTTCTCTTACTTTCATTGGCTGCGAAGAAGAGCGGAACCGAGATGTTGCTGTGGATACGTGACGTTTACAACTCTCGAAGTCAGGCAAGAACATTATTTAATTGTTTTTCTTATTAGCAGTTACACACTCAAGTCATTAGTGGCTTAATTATGCGAGGGAAAACATTTGGTCAAAGTTATGCGAACTAAGCCTTATCACAGCACTGTGAATGTTTCGGCGTGGAGTAACTTACGTTACGTTAGCAGGTTTGTTCAACGTTAGACAGACGAAAACCACACGGGCAAAAACAACTGTTGTAAGTTTGACGCAGATGTGTCACGTTAGCATACACTTTGCACGAAGACCCGCTTTTCTAGTCAGTAGAGGAGAAACGGGTAAGATGCCCCCGGGGCAAAAAAAAGACTGATTTACGGATAACGTTTTATGACTAGTATTATTATTATTTAATATGCATTAAACCTATAAGTTTATTGAGTGCATTCAGTTCGGTGTCTCAAATATGAGATATCTTCGATCAAAATATGGGCAATTAAACATGTATACATTTATAATCCCTTACGCAAGTCACAGAATACATTTACTTTCCAAGATGAATCTCTTTTACTGAGATTCTGCTTCATCATCAGCTAAACTGACAAAACACAATAGCACAGTTGATTTAGTCAAATATTATATCATATATAATATCAAATGAACAGGATTATTAATGAATTTAAAATTTGAATACAATTATATTGATATATTATTATGTAATACCTACATATTAATAAACAAAGTTTATACACTGTAAAGAAGTGGGTGGGGCATTGCCTGCTGGTGGAATGACCGGTCCATCTCGATCCGAGTTCTTCAAGAAACGGCTAAAGACACATTCTCTTCCATCTACACGTGAAATGTTCTATCAGTTCCCCATAATGCCACATTGGCTGATGCATCAGCATGCTGCACGTGCTAAACTTGTATCTAAACATGTTAGAATTTAAAAGGAACGCACATTAGGAGGGCATCTTACCCCATCTTACCGTTCACAGGTGTCATGTCAGTGGAATGTCTTTTGCAGTATGTACAATGTTGAAATTCTAATGTGTTTGTCTTTTGTCTTTGTGCACCTAAAGGCTTTTTAAGATGTCTCCATCACTGATTGGTGTTTAGAGCCACTTTCCATCCCAGTCTACATTCACTATGCTGCAAGCAGAGACCCTCCAACTGTTGTGCCTCACATCCACCAGTGGGGTCCCTCTGTTCTCACGAGGCTCTACAAAGCAGCTTCCATTTTCCATCATCGGCTCCTTAAATGGTGTCCATATGTTTGGTGCCGGCCACGGGGCTCAGTTAGCGAGCTGTGAGACGGATGGAGGGAGCCGTGTGGTTTGGGGGGTTTTTCATGAGAGCCTGATGCTGATTGCGGTGAACGGCGGCGGGGGCTCCGCCATCAGTGAGCTGCAGCTGTGCCGCCTGCTGGAGAACGTGTCAAACTGCATGGTCCTGGTCCTAGGACAGGAGGAGTTGACAAACATACGCAATGTGGAGCGGCTAAAACGAGAGTTGCGCTCTTGCTACCGCCTGATCGACATTCTCCTGGAGCGTGTTAATGACGAGCAAGGATTTATGGGAGATCTGACGCAGTGTGCCGACTGTTTGCTTCTCTCCCCTTCCGGCTTGCTTCAGGAAGCCCTAGACTCCTTCGCCCAAGCAGCGGAGAGTGAATTTGGCTGCCTGCTGGTGCACGGCCGTGTGGCACTGGCTACAGAGAAGTGGTGGTCTCGACTGACGTCCCAGGAAGTTGTTGTGCTCTCAGTCTTGGTGCACTCGCTTTCCGGTGCATCTTCATGTGACTACCCCGTCTTCCTTCCCCAAGGAAGTCCTACCGTCGCCATTCGCTTGCTCAGTTTCCAACTACTTCCTGGGGTTCACGTGTGCGTCCTCTGCGGCCCCAAACCCTCTTTGTACAAGGCAGAGAATGAGCTCATCGGTCGTTTTTGGTCCACTTTTGTGGAGAACCTGCGTAGCTGTTTGGAGCAGGCCAAACGTTCTACTCTTCCCCCGTCTGTTAGCCTTCGCTGGGACATCCAGGCACTTCTCCTCATCAACCGTGAATCTCGACGTGCCGTCACCGTGTGCCCTCATGTCCGCAGTGGCACTCCTTCGGAGGCTACGCCTCTCCTCTCATCCGGCAGGCGCTTGGAGCTCCTCCGCCTGTTTTATACGTTTGCCGTGACTCGATATTTTACCTCTCAGGAGATATCAGTTTCGTCAGCCTCAACTACCTCGGAGGATTTCTCTCAGGGTTTTACCCACGTCCCTGTGCAGTGTTATCTCGTCACAGATGAGTGTAAGTGTTATGGTCTGCAGAGTTCCCAACACCAGCTCTTCCTCCTCATGGATCTCTCTGTGCCCACGTTTGCCTTGCGTACTGTGGCTACACAGACTCTGTCAGCGATTACTGCTGCAACTGGTTTTTAGGGCATTGGTTTGGACTTGTATGGGTTACTTAACCAGGTACCAGACTTACTGGATTTGCAAAAATGAACAGCTCATGCATTAATAGTGGAGGATAATTCACATAAAATGTATCATCATTTTCTTACCCTCATGTCCTTGTATGACATGTTATGAATCTTCTATAAATGGTCCATACAGTGACAGTCATTGTTCGAAACAACAGTGAATCACATTGAGAAAAAATGGCAAGACATTTTTCCAAATATCTTCTTTTGTGTTCCACAGAAGAAAGAAAGGCATGCAGATTTGGAATGACATAAGGGTGAGTAAATGATGACAGAGCTTTAATTTCGGGTGAACAATCTATCCCTTTAACTAGTCACTGGCAATTTCTGGTTTTGATCTTCTAATTATGGCTTGTGCCTCATTGAATATTAATCAAAAGAAGACTTTTTGTTAAGACTTTTCAACAAGATTCAATTTGAACTAACAATGAACTATTTATACCTTTTATAAATATTTACTGTAATGTTTGAATGTAATATCTGCAAGACGTTTAGTATAAATTAAACATTGAACACCTTTACCCACAATACCTATAATAACTCATGCTGTATGCATAAGTACTATTCATTGTTAGTTTGAGTGAACTAATGCATTAACTATGTTAACAAATTGAACCTTATTGTGAAGTGTTATGAATATTTCTTTACTGTCACTGCTTACTTTCTTATGAGCTGGATAAAAAAAATACAGGATATAAACAAATGTGATTCTAGAAAGTGAATCCAAATATCGACTCAAAAGCACTTAATGACTACTGTATAACTGTATATGTGTAGCATTCACAACACTGTGATACCACATACTACCTTTGGTGTGCTGTTACTAAATGAATGGAAAATGTGTTTGGCATTGAGGATCAACATAACATTATTTACGAAAGCTGTGTTTGTTAATATACACTTAATGACACTGGTGAACAAATTAGTTGTATAACATGTTTGAATATGTGAATAAATGCATATGCATCTTTAGATTTTTTTATGTGTCAGTTATATTTTAAGGTTTAAGCACCAACAAGGAAATAAAACAAATCTGCATTCTAGCTATAAATTAGCTGTTATTATTTCTGAACCACATTCATATTTTCATAGTGAAGTTTTTGTTTTTTAATCAGCAGAAATCTGTGTAGCCATGCCCCTTGCTGTCTAATTTACATTTTACATTTATGAATTTAGCAGAAGCTTTTATCCAAAGTGACTTAGTGCATTCAGGCTGTACATTCTTTTTGTCAGTAGGTATGTTCCCTGGGAATTGAATCCATGACCTTTTGCACTGCTAACGCAATGCTCTACCACTGAGGCACAGGAACATATCATATTATGTTACAAGAACAGAGTCCTGTATTTGTGTAACAACAGTGGGTGATGTAAAAGTAGTACTTAAACACTTGCAGGTTAAATAAAGACAGTATATTGGGTGTGAGTATTGCTGCAATGAACATTTTAATTGCATGTTTACACTTCGTTTTAAATATAAATATCATTTTACAGCCAGCACAACAGTTAAACTGCGATTGCACACATCAATTTAGAAATAAATACAAAGATAGGGACAAAATAAATTGAACGCACGTAATGTGTAAAAAAAATGAACATGGCTGTTTTTATTGGATGTACTTATAGGAAAGAAATCCAATCATGGGTTTCTGTAAAACATTTTCTTATGAAGACTTATTTATCAGTATATGAATGTCTGAAGAGGTGTGTTGTTTTCACAGGATATGAAAGCTGCAAGCATCTAAAGTGATATAGTCCTTGTTTTGTTCATATAATTATCCATTAACAAATTCAACTCATCACGTCTTCAATTGGTCGAATACAGTTTTCCTGAGTCACTCCTTCAAGTCAAAGGTCAACGCAGTCTGATCGACACAAAGCTAAAATATTTACAGCCAATACGCTGTATAAAAGGCTAAAAAGAATCAAAATAAGTAAGGCATGTTTTATATCAAGCTGTTCATCCACACCCAGTCTCATTATCTTTGCTTTGAAGGGATTATCCGGGTTAAATATCTGTTGAGATCTGTGACATGCCTCAGTTTGCAAAGACAATGTTGACAGAAATGCGCTCACAATGGAAGTCTATGGGCCCCTGACTGTTGGAACGTAACCATCTACAGCCTATCCCTCGTCTCACTGAAAAACCAGTTTGAGTATTAGATCAGACATTATATCACAGAATATGAGCAGCAGGCATTGGCTTGTGTCTCTAACTTAAAATGTGTACTATTAACCAGCTTCATCAGGCGTTAATAATCTTTATTAGCAATCTGAGTGCCTGTTAATGCTTCTAACCACATGCTCGGGGCAGTTACAGGTGATCTGTTGCAGTTAAATGAATAGTAAAATCTTACTTCTAAGCTAGGATAAATGCGATAATGTCATCTAGTCTGTACAAGTATATATGTATATACAGTCATTAACACTTTTAATGGAGGAATACTGTTTACCCTGCTACTGTTTACCTTTTGGTCCTGTTTGAAATGTCATTAATACTATTACAACACATTTATTTTCTAAAGAACAACTTTTAAATGTTTTCATTTGTTGTGACTTAAAGTAATATATGGATTGCGGGGCTTTATTTCATCACTGCATCCATATGAATTAATCTTTGGCAGTTGTTTCTAATATTCACAATTTCTATAGATTACCTCATAGGCTGTTGACCAGTGGTGTGATGAGGAAATGACAAACATCAGGACTGGTTTATTCTTCTCTGCTTCATGTCAAATATTGTTGGTCACATGTTTCCACCCCTAAGCTTGAGGTACAACTTCATGACATCCTTTGCTTGTCACCATCAAGCTTTTATGGCTGCAATATCTTGTTCTTGAGCTGTGTGCAATTAAATGTGTCACTAGATACAATTCTTTTGACTAATCTTTGAACCCTGGGTAACCTCTCCAGAAAAGAGTTTGTATGTTATTCAGTCAACAATGATTCACACATCTGTTCCTTGAATAAATGTACTGATTCAGTATAGACAATGTACAAACTTGAATCTTGATGTTAGTACAAATTATAGATGATAGTTGTTACAGTTTTTATTAGACGTATTGCGTCATAGCTGTGGTTCAGTGAGATATTATGTTCACTTGTTCTATGTATGAAAATAATATTTGAAAGATGATATACTGTTGTAAAGCTTACGCAATTGGCCCAACAAGGTATCCAATGGTGGCTGAAGGTTACTTGCATGTTCGGTCTTTTCATTATGCAAAGTTATTTAATTTCAGTTAAATTCTATTCTTAATCCATATCTAATCTAACTCCACTTTATTATGACCTCGAATTTAGGTTGAAATGCAAATTGGTTGTTTGTCCTTTTCTAATTGTTATTATTCTGCAGAGTTCTTTATTGAGAACGAACTGCATGGCACTGTAGTCAGTAAAAGCCCGACTAAGACAGTGATACATTGTAGTTTATAAACATTTAGGGTACAGTACGGTAGCCGAGAGAGCTCAACGCACTGAAAATAGAAAAAAATACCCGCAAATTAAGAAAAAAACTTCGTCAATTTGACAACACGTGTTGCAATTGCTCACAACACAACCAAACAAAGAAAGTTTCCCATTTATGCATTTAGCAGACGCTTTTATCCAAAGCGACTTACAGTGCATTCGGGCTATACATTTTTTGTCAGTATGTGTGTTCCCTGGGAATCGAACCCACAACATTTGCGCTGTTAACGCAATGCTCTACCACTGAGCCACAGGAACATTGCAGGGCAGCAAGAGCCATTACAAACAAATGTTTACTTCTAGTAAAATTGAGACCACTGTATCAATCGCCCTGAAACATTTCAAATATACCAAACACGACTGTAAATATCACTTGCATTCATGTAGAACACTATAATATGCCATTGACCATTCAGAGTGAGCTGAGAGAAGGGAGATGGGTGAGAAGAAGAGGATAGGTGAGAAAGTACTTTACCGCATCTTCTCTCTGTGAGATGTGGAAACAGATGTCCGTATGTTAATGCCCTGGTGTATATGTCCATCTCAGGAGATCGAAGTGTCTTGAGTTTCTTTAAACCTTCCACTATATAAAGCGAAACGGTGGGTTTTCACTGCAATGGCTTAGAAGAACGTCTGGGTTCCCTAAATTAACTTTCTGTGAAAGAATCGTTTCCTTAAAAGAAAAAATGTATTTTAGCATGAAGAGAATTTACATATACATATTTAGCAGACGCTTTTATCCAAAGTGACTATTTAGGCTATACATGTTTATTTTTTATTTATTTATGTGTGTTCCCCTGGAATTGAACCACAACCTTTTGCGACCTTGTGAACCCCAAGAATATTTTAACAATATGTCCTGTAACATCTCTTTAACAATCAACCAGCCCCCTCCTGCATATTCTAATAAGACCAAAGTGGTTGAATAACGTAGAGCAGGCTGTCTGGAACATCATGGTCTCTGATCACATGACAACTAATTAGATTTAACATCAATTCTTGTCATTTTGCAATTTTCTCCAACCATTTCCTGAAGTTTTACGGAACAATTCTTTCAAAGAAAACATAACCCTGTAATGTGATCACGCTGTTTGATAACCTCTTCTGCAAGACGCACAGAGCTTTAGTCAACATGGGAGGAGCTGGCGTGCTTTATTCTCAGTTATTGGATCAATGGGAGGAGGTTCAACTGTGAAGGGAAGTTTTACACCGGTCAAAGTTTGGAGCCGCTTCAGACGCGTCTCACGGGTCGATCGTTGCTGTCTGTCGTCTCGGTAACCGAGGAGGCTTCCCTTTCTACACTTCTGGTGCGTAATGTAGCCCACTGTCTGGAGGAGGTACTGGCTATGAAACCCCCCTTTAAAGAGAGGCAGTCATGGAAAAGTAACTAGAGAAACACTGAATGTACTGTTTTAGAGCCTGGTAGAGAAAAGGAGGCGTGGGGATTTATTGGGGGTCAGCAGTTGCTTGTGCTTCTTATGAAATCTTGAACTATCTGATGCACAGTCCAAAGGTCTTCTCGAGTTTATCTTTGTATGGTTTACTACGCGCACAATAGCAAACGTGCTCTGATAACCAAAGTTTAGGAACCCAAATTTAAGCTATCTCTTAAACCGTGAAGTAAACCTGTTGCGCTTTTAACTGTTTATAAAAAAGTAATGTTATCTAATAGAACCGTGAGTGTTTTGAAATGGGGAAGATGTGAGGCTTACGCGGCGGTGTACCCCAAGGTTCCAGACTGGGTCCTGAACCTTTCTTCTCCCCATAGAAATCTTTCTGCATTCCCAGCGGCCCACAGCAAACATCTACACCAGAAGATGTCCGAAAACGGAGCGTTACCTCTTCGAGGGAAAGTGCTTACCCTTGACACCATGAACGCCAACGTGAAGAAGGTTGAGTACGCGGTTCGCGGACCAATCGTTCAGCGTGCGCTTCAGATCGAGAAGGAGCTAAAAGAGGTACGAGCGGTATTCTTTACATCTTCACAAAAAAACGAATGCATTGCGCGAAAGTTTATGTTATGGCAGGTTGTAAATTCAGCAAACATCCCGAAATTCTCATGCGCACATGTTTGGAAGCAAAACATACACGTGACGTAGCATATCAGAATAATAATCATGCAGTGTGTTTATGTGACTATCTCTCCGCACTAAAGTGAGAAAAAGATGAACTGATGAGCTACTGTGAAATTTAAAAGCTATTTTGGTATGATTTCACATTAAAAAATTACTTTTGGTTAAAAAACACATTTTAGGCTACTTGACAAAAGTTCTTATTGCACTGAACCTCTCGGATCATAGGCCATTTCTATTCTTCTTAGTGGAACAATTGCAGTTTCATTTTTCTAGTGAATATCTTTCCGTATTGTTGCGTGCTTGTGGTTAATCACAAAGACACTTTAAAAAGTGGGTTGCAATTAAAAAAGAAAAACTTGAATTAGCTAATCCAAAAATAAATTAGCAGAAAAAACGTCCAGTGCATTTTACTCTGTCACACTCTATCCTCTGTTTTTTGGTAAATGTACTAGGTCAGTGTTTGTGAAGCAGACTGTCATCACTCATTAGTGGATAAAGTCCATTCTTAGTGACTCATTTAGTTATGCTACAGATGTCTAGCAATCCTGATTTCTGGTGGCCATATGAGTGGTGCTGGGAGTAGTAAACTCTTTGGTCATGCCCTTGATAAGATCACAGTGTTGAGTCAGCACTGATTGTCAAAGGAACAGAGGACATCTCTGTTTGTAAAGTCTGTACCTCACTCTTTAAATTGGTGGCTGTATCTAATAGTAAACTACAGCACTTTTCATGAACTAACACACATGGAAATGATATTAGATTTCAAACATCTGTTGCCACACATTGCAAAACAACAGCTGAAGATCTAACACATTCTCACCAGAAAATCTTGTGTTAGATATGTTGTTTTTAAACCACATTCATCACCTATTTAAAGCTTAGAAAAGTTATTTTAGATATATAAAAAAAAGCCTTTAAAAAATGCTTTTATGCTCCTTGCCTCAGAGCCTTAAATTAGAAACTATGCAAACTACATTATAAAAATAATAATTACATTTTGAAACCCATGATAATTTAAACAAAGCATGAAGTAAACCATTTCAATACTGTGTGCCAATCAGTTTTATGCAAATAATAACTGTCACACACTTTCAAATCACTATGAATTTGCCCCTAGGCTATATTCAGAAGTCCTTTGCTCAGATGCAAGGTACTGGCCGTCACAGTGACAACATCCACACATATACACACATGATTAGAGACTGCAGGAACAATAGAGAAGAACAATAAGTCAACATACTCTATCAAAGGTGTCCGTGGTAGTTTGTGAAAGAGCTCAATCACTACATCCTCCTCTCATTGTTGTCATAAAAACTGTACAACTGTTTTCCAGGAATCTCATGTTATAATATGCAGACAAGATGTTTTTCAGCATAGTCTGTTGGGAGATTTCTTGATCTAGGAAAGAATATGCACTCTGTTTTAGTCTTGGCACCCGTGGTCAGGTCTGGTTTTAGGTTTCTGGGAAAGACATGCATGACAAAGGTGGCCTTCACCTAATACTGTAAACATCTTTCTTTGGCTTCCTACTGCTTCCTTTTTCTCATTAACTTACTCGTCTTTATCCTCTATTTCTCTTTCACTCTGCTCTTCTTTGTCTTTTTGTTTGTCTATGTCTTTCTCTCAGCAATGTTTTGTTGGTATGTAAAAGATTACAATACTGCAAACGCAAGTATACTTAGTATCCATGTAGTTAAAAAGCACATGAGCTTACGTCAGAGGTGAGCAAATCTGGCCTTTAAAGCCCATTATCCTGCAGAGTTTAGCTCCAATCCTAATCAAATGCACCTGAAAAATGTAACCAAAGTCTTCGGGATTACTTCAAATTACAGGCTGCTCTGTTTGATTGGGTTGGAATCAGTGGACTACGATGCCCAGAGCTAAAGAGCTACAGAAAGTCCAAACATAAGGTTTCATGAATGTTTCAGGGGCTCAGGATCAGGAGAACGAGTTTCTGATTATACCATATTGAGTTGCACAATACACAGTGAACATTCTGTGAACACCTTACTGTAAATCATTTGTATTTATTTTTAAAATGACTATTTGTTCCAGACATTGATAGACAAAAACATAATGATCTTTTGTATTGCTCATAATATAAGATCTAACGATTTAATTAAATCAGAATGAAGTTTTGATGTATTTAGTCTAGAGAGTGTAGCTTTGAGTCCATACATGCTAGCATACTCCTAAAAGTTAACTAAATTCATTTTTGTTTCTTAAAAATACACATGTAAACTCTGTCTCTTCTGAGATTATGGACCAAAAACATTGATGAATCATCTTGCGCTGAACACGATTTTGTTCAATAAAATGTTTGAGTGATAATGTACCGCCCACACACTAGCAGGTAACCCTTCATTATGTCCTGCTGTTTCAATAGGAACTACACAAATAAAGGGAAAATAACTGCTTTCATGACGACTTTATGAATAGCCTTTCTAAAATAACCTTTCCTGCGCTGGAGCAGGAACTGAAACTGGTGATTGCATAAAAACACAACAGTAAATTACACCCCAAATGTACTACAGAATTATTATTATCAGAAAAATAGAAAAAACATGTATCTGTATATCAATCATAATTTTCCACATACACCAGAAATGTATATTATATTATATTATTAATATTTAGAATATATGTTGAGAACATCTGCTCAAATGTCCTATTTTTATTTTATTTATTTTAAGCAGAAAATACCATTAATTACCTCTATCCTCTATGGACTGGAGTGGTGTGCACAAAAAATAACAAAAACGGACGCACTACCAAAAAAAAAGGCAGAACAATGTTGCAATCTTTTTTGTTCTTTTTTCTACATTTCATTTAAAGCAGCCTTTTAACCTTGCAATTAGTTTATCCTGCACTGTATCTTTAATGCATATATCTGTCTTTAATGCATAATGCACATGCTGCTATAAATCTGGAATGTAGATCATCAGTCGCATGTTGACTAAATGAAAGGCAGTTAATGTAGAGCAAGGCCAGCTGTAATAACTGCAGAAATGTTTAGTGAAATGTGACCCACTGTTCCTCGTGCTTCATACGGGGAAAGTTTGCAGGTCTGAAACCTCTTTCTAACACAAACCATCCACCCTCTGCTCAAACAGGATTAAAGGTTGTCATTCCATTAGGGGCGGTAGACACACAGCTACCTCTGATTGGCTGCCATTTACAGTCATCTCCCCTTTGTGACCAACAGTTAAATGGTTGGGAAATAATGCTTCAGGTTTTTTCTTTTGGGGAGGTGGGAGTTTCTGGTAGATGCATCTGGTTCTATTGGACAGAGACTCAGTCTCTCCCATATAGTGAGAAACAGATGTGCCGCTTGCAATCTAGTCCCGTCCGTACCAACTACTGCAAGCGCCGCTGTTGTTTGTTGAATTCCAGACAGCTGGAGTCTAAGGGACAGGATGACATGTGAGAGAATGAAAGAGCCATAATCAAGTGCAAGTACATTGTCAGCACTAAGCCTATGCTTTATATCACACATATAGCATGCTGAACTCTTTTGCAAGAGTGGCTTTTATGAAACAGCAAAATATTGGCATGTACTACTCACCTTTTATTAAGAAGAGGCCTGTCAGGTGTGATACAAGTTAAACACGCAGTGACAAGCACGCTCTTTTTATTCTATCTGACTGAATCGCATTCGTTTTAATTAACTATTATTTGGATGTGAATGTGATCCCCCTCCTTACGTAAGTTATATTTCACAACAATAAATTGTGTAATAATTGCAGTGGCCTGACAACCACTGTACAGTATAATTTGAAAAATTATGAAAATAAATTTCTCACAGTAATAGAAACATTCATACACTTTTTGTGTGTACAGTGTGCTGTAGAAATTCCCAATAATCTGACTTCACCACAGACAATTCAAACAATTAACAGTTGTTAATATAATAATAGTATCTCAATCAGTACAATCCAATACTTCCCTGAAGTATGGTGACGGCGTCCCGTCAAAAAGCCTCTATCACTACCTCAATCACACATGAGCACACAGGTCTTTAGCGTCTATACACTCTCACGTCCTTCTCAGGATCTTCAATATAACTCAGAGTATTACAGCCTCAGCCCGAGGCCGGCTTTATAGTCTTCCAACACTATCACTGTATTTGGGGTGGTCTTTTGAGCATAGACTCTTTAGTACTTCTTTTCCTCAGCTGCGCAGCATATACCAGACGCCACTCCCAAGTTGCTCTTTGCAGGAATGGAAGTTTTATTCACGGCCGAGAGCACACTGGTCACAAAAACCAAGAGAGACTCCCTTAACAGAAGGATATATGGACATTTATACCTTGTAGTTGAGTAAAAATCAATGTCACTCATGTCTTCTTCACTGTAATTGGTTATACTGATCTGGTCATTGGTTAGCCATTCTACTGTTAAGCACTCTTTGGGTATAGAAGTATAGATTATTTAATCATAGAGACACAGTCTTTGATCTGAGCATGCTTAGTCTAACTTTTCTGAACATTTTATGTTGATCATACCCTTTACATAAGGCCATTACATAAAATATTTCCATCACAAGTGTAAAACTGTCTAATGCGCCGTTCTTAATTTTGTATTATTAGTTTCGAATAGCTAATTAAAAAACACATGTGCTCTCAAGTGAAATTCAACTGTTATAGCTCTCATTAATGTTCTACTTTATTTAAACAGCTTAAGTTTGAAATTAGACACATACGATGTGTATAATTTAGGCATTCATTCCAAAAATGCTTAGCTGAATATAATAATGCGTCACTTGAGACGAAACCTTAGCTGCCACATACATGTTGATAAGAGTTCATTTCAGTGCCACGTTGCAGAAATCAGGCCGTGTAGAACAAGAAGAAGAATAAACTGAGCTGTCACAGCAACATTGGTATTTTGACAAAGTATTTTTTATATATGAGCGAAATTAGACATATACTAAAAGATTTCTTACAGCCAAAACAAGACAAATTTACAAACCATATATGTTTTATCTTGCAGAGAACAACATGTTTTAAAGGGTTCATTTAGCGGGTTTCAAAGGGCTAGTTTACTATGAAAATTCTGCCATCATTTACTCTACACTCTTACACTCATATCGTTCCCAACTTCTATGACTATTTTTTGTTTGTTTTTTCTATTGTATATTGTGTCTATTTTTAAGAAAGTTGGTTACCAGTTTTAGTTACCATTTCTCTTTCTTTTTGATTTTTAAGTGAACTATTCCTTTAACTCTACAAAACTTCTTTGTTGTCGTTGTTGTTGAGATTTGTATACAACCCATGCTTTCCTATTCATAAATGACAGGATTATCAGCTGCTGTCTAGTATTTGAAGAGTATTCTTTTTATACAATCTCCTTACACCCCAGTTTAGTTATCTTTTGCTTATTTGTGGTTTCCTTGTTTCTTGTACACTTGTTATTATATTATTTGCATGCAACTCTTTGATAGTTTCTGAGTTTTCGGCGTGACATCTAGAAGTCTGACTGTCATTGTATAACGTGTTATGAGATTGGGTTCAGGGAGGACATTCCTGCTCATGTAAGGACCTGCTCTGGCTGCAAGAGTTCACATTCATAGCACGTTTTTATGAGAAGGTTTTTGACCACTTCACATTGAAAAGTTACAACGCTGACATAATGACGATAATGCATAACAATTTTTATAAAACAAACATTATTTCCATAATTTGTAGAACAGCTTATTATAATTGTATCCAAGCTGTGTGATATTCTCTATCTTATAGGCAGTGAGAAATCCATGCATTCACACATTTGTTACTCCTAGACTTCTTGAGTAATTGGCTGATTTGCCAACGAACTCTATCAAACATATTCACATTCAGTGTTTGAATAGGCTTTCACTCCATCAGTCTGATCATTGAAATTTGTTTTCATTTCCTTGAGCAGATAATACATGTCACTGAAAAATCCTCAGATGACAGTTAAACAACAGTTTTATTATCTTGCTCTGTCAGAACCGTGTGTACCACATGGGAGAGGACAACATATTTGGTGTTTGTGTGTTCCAATCAGCATGCAGCAAGAGTGACGGGGGGTGATTGTGAGGCTTCTGCACAGTCTGTTAAAGTGCTTTAGAAAACAGAAAGAATGGGACACAGAAGGGGACTGGGTGAACCCCTGCCATCAGCTGTTCTACTGACCCTTGCTGCTTGTTTGTTCGCCAGATAAGACATGCAAACAGCATTTTAACCCTCTGCTGATCAGATGATTTCAGAGGTGAAATAAAAATCATCTTGCACAATTGAGGAGAGATCTGCAATGTTTTTCTAAGCAATCAGATTCAAGGATTTTTCTGGTGAATGATAAAACCTGTGAAAAAAATGTCCTTAAATGAAGGGCCAGATTTACTAATCAGGAAAATTAGCGCGAGAGTGCAATTCCAAAACAGCGCTGATGGGCGTGGAAATTTATGCGGGTGATGCAACATCTCATTTACATATCGACCAATGCAATATAGACTACCAAGCGCAGAGCAAATTAGCGTAGTTATAAATAAGCAGAGTCGATACTCGTCAAGTGCAGGTGATCTACTTACAACACAGGCGCTAAGTAGTTTAAGACATGTGGTTTTGGGGGGCGTTAATACCAGTAATTTGACGAGTACAAACATTAGTAAATCGCGTTGCATGATTCATTTTTAATACTCTCCTCCCATACATTTCTGAAAGGGAAACCATATTCAATAAGGTCAAATATAACTGTCCACGCATTTTCAATGCTAATTCTTCACTGCGCATCTTAAGTAAAGCCTGGCAGTACTATTTTATTGCTAAAAGACTGTTTGCGCTGGTGCAATTAGTAAATCTGGCTCTTAAAGTCAAGTCAAGTCACCTTTATTTATATAGCGCTTTTAACAATACAAATTGTGTCAAAGCAACTGCAAAATATCAAAACAGGAACATTTTTGAGTTAAAGGCATTTCATTATTGAATTCAGTGATGTCTTCGTTCAGCTCAGTTCAGTTCAGTTTAAATAGTATCGGTGCAATCAAGTCGGTGATATTGCTGGAAATGAATTGTCCCCAACTAAGCAAGCCAGAGGCGACAACGGCAAGGAACCAAAACTCCATCGGTGACAGAATGGAGAAAAAACCTTTGGAGACACCAGGCTCAGTCGGGGGGGCCAGTTCCCTTCTGGCCAGAGGAACCAGTAAAGTGAAGAAGAGCCTTGATGTGCAAATGTCTGAAAAGTAGGATGGTGGAGAAAGTCTGCTAGCCTGTTAGTCCCTATGCCTAAAGCCCACTCTATATTAAGGCTACTGATTAGTCAGTTGTTTTACCAACCAATCAGGTAGAGCCTTCATCATGAATATTAATGTTCTTACATTTCAGTTCACACCCAGGCCATTTCATAAGGTGTTTTCATGGGGAAAACACGGAACTGAAGGTGTCAGAAAAATTATGAAACAAGTCATTGTTGTCATCAGCCAAATTATAAAACAGCTGTGTTGTCAGCAAAGATAGTACAGGTGCTCTGGAGAATGCAGAATGAGCCAACTGACTGCTCTTGAATCACTCTTGATGTGTTTTGATGGGGTACACCACAGTGATGTGGTATCAGCACTATCCCAAGTGCCCACTACCAGCATCCACTACTTTAAGTCAAATGTTGATCAGTCTGCTCAGTGCCGCATTAAGTCAAACACACCTATTGAGACTTGTTGGTGGGCACTTCTGAGTTGGCCAGCCAGAACACTTTACCAACCACCCTGAATACACTGGCAACCACTACAAACACCGTATCAACTGCCTAGCAGTGGCTTGGCAATCCCTCAACCTTGCATCAAGGGAAAAATCATACCAGTCTGCAGATTTTAGGCAGTTGGAGTTAACAGATTTAACAGAAAATCGTTTAGTGTATGATGGGCACAGACCTTTATTTTATTTATTTTGGGGCTTTAAACTATGATTCTGTCCAGTTGGAGGATTACAAACATTTAGATTTTTGAGCCAATTTCAGAATGCATTGTTTTCATTTGTCTTCTGTCTTCTCAGTTTCTTTTTGCTTGGAATGACTTGAAAGTTTTTTACTCTGTTACAGGGGGTCAAAAAGCCTTTTGAAGAGGTAATTAAAGCAAACATCGGAGATGCTCACGCTATGGGGCAACGGCCAATCACCTTTTTTCGACAGGTACGTGATTCCTCTCCTTTTGCCTGTGTCAATGACTGATCTACACTAGACGTTTCCAGTCATTTTCAGGTCCACTGCACTTTCAGCTGTTCCATGCATTAACCAGAGTCAACAGTTTCTGATGAACCCATTTGTACATAGCCAAGGTTTTTTTTAAATTAGTTTTCCTGTTTTTCTTGATTTTTATGTAACCGCATAAGATATTTGTTTTCTCTAGGTGATGGCGTTGTGTACTTATCCACAACTACTTGATGACAACAAGTTTCCAGAAGATGCCAAAAATCGAGCGAGGCGTATTTTGCAATCCTGTGGAGGAAACAGCATCGGTATGTGATGTGTATAATGAAAGTTGGCATGAAATATCAAATGACAACAGTCTCCAAATGTTATAATTATTCCACATGACCTCATATAATGTGAAAGACTATGTAAATATTAACCTTTAGATAATAATTTTGTTTAAATGTACACGTATATAAAGTCAACATGAAATGACAACCTATTTTAATTCCGTAATGTGATACATTTATGAGAGAAACTGGATATGTATTGGTCCAGTGGTCTCTTTTGGAAATGAAAAATAAGAGGCCTTGGTGATGTCATCTGAAAAGTAAAGTTGTATTTGAATATTGTGCACAGTGCACTGTAAGGCTACAAAATATGTATTAATAGAGTAAATAATGGTCAGTTTTCATTTAATGTTGATAAAAATAGTGTTCATTTAATGTTGTTAAAAATAGTGAAAAACTTAAAGTGATGATAGTTCACTCAAAAATTAAATAAAAAAAGAAAAAGAAAAACAATCTCACAGTGTCATTATTGTTCACACAATACGAGCCAGCAGTATCCAGTATTATATGGATAAAACCATTTTACACAAAACTGTTATCCTTTGTCTTGCACAGAAGAAAAAAAAAAGTGGTGACCAGCTACAGGACTTGTTTACACGTCTATATGTACATTTTAACTAAAAGTCTTAATTATAAACTAAACTGTAACTCTACTAATTGTTAACTACTGAAACCACTGATGTTGCCCTGTATTCAAGATGTTACTGATTAAAGTGATATATTAGTCACTGTCCCAAAGGCCTCTGAGGTTTTAAGGCTCTATTATAGGTTGTGAGGAAACTATTTTCACATTCACACCTCCCTTTGCTCTGTTCCTTCTCTCAGGTGCGTACACAACCAGTCAGGGCATTGATTGTGTGAGGGAGGATGTTGCAAACTACATACAGCGCCGTGACGGCGGCATTCCGTCTGATCCTGATAACATCTACCTCACGATAGGAGCCAGTGAGGGCATTGTGGTACGTCAGACAAACGCAAACACGGGTCTCTGTACACTGAACTTGTGTACTCAGAGTCAGCCTGCTCCAGTATGCCAATTAAAGAAACAGTCTACCAGTTTTCTGCTCTGCTATATCCAGTGTACTTATAGTTCTTATTTGTATACACACACACACATATATATATATATATATATATATAATATTGAATATATATACAACTGAACAGGAGAAGATGGCATTCTTTCAATCTCCACAAGGACGTGTACCACGGCAGATCAACGCTGTTAGTCACGGACAACAACTGATGTATAATACTATATAATAGATAAGACACTTTTTCTTCGCTTTGTTTTATTTTAAATAAGGTTTAACATTAAACTATTGTACAGTGTTAAAAACGCACACAAAACTCAAGTACACACGGAGGGAGGGATTCTAGCAGACCAATTAGGGTGGCCATACGTCCGGATTTTGGCCGGACAGTCCGGATTTTAAGCCCCCTGTCCGGCGTCCGGCGCAGCCTCAAGCCGGACACTCATTTGTCCTCCTTTTTGGAGTTGCACTGAATCGGCCCTAAAAAAAACCGCTCTAAGTTCCAATCTTTATTGGAACGTAACAGGCTTAGCGTCTAATGCCGTAAGATCTCTGGTCAAACAAATGATTGGCTAAAAGCGGTGTCAAATAAATATCTGATATATCATTGGTTAAAAACGTAAACAAGCCTCCACGTGCTGGCTACGTCATATCATAACGTTAACATGCCGAAACGTCAGACCTCATTTAGTCCGGAATGGACAAAAGAGCACAAATCTATATCAAAAAGCAGTAGAGACACTTTTCGTGGATTTTGCACAGTGTCGTTGTGAAGTAAGAAGTTATAAGAAAATAAAAAGTAAAAAATAAGAAGTTAAATTTACTTAATTTTTATTTGGCAAGTTTTTGCGCGCATATATTTTAAGTAAAATTAAAATACGGAATTAAGTAAATCTACTTAACTAAGTTATCTAAAATTAGTAAAGGAAATTATTAGTAAAGGAAATTAACACATTTTGTAAACTATACTCAATTAACAGCATTGAAATTTTTTTGCCTACAAAGCATGTGGTTAAGTTACAAGTACGCATGTAAGCTAAAAGATGGATCGTTATTCATCTTAATGTAATATGTTGGCTCTAAACAGTTATTACTTGAATGAACACAGAGACCTGAATACTTGACACATGATACACAATGATGTGACAATCAGTAAATAGTGTTTGAGTATGAATGGGCCATTTTGAGTAAAAAAATGAACTCCAGATGTCACAAAAGAGCCATTTACTTAACCTAACAACAAAAGCAAAAACAAAACAGTGTAAATACATCTCGAAAACAGCAAAAAATACACAAAATACGTATTATCTATTCATGCCCAAGTGCATGATGGGAACAACGGGATCATGACGTTAATATTTACTTAAACAATATTTGTAAAAATAACAAACAATTACAAGTAAAATATACTTATAAGTTCAAATTTTAAATTCTACCAGCTTAAATTGAGTACTGATATTGAATTTACTCTTTTATTTAAATTCTTGAACAAAATTATTTAATGTAGAATTTACATTTGTTTTTATTTAGTATTTACTTCACCACAAAATCATTTTTATCAGTGTATTCTTGCCTCACTAAATGCCACAAAGTGTCCTCCTTTTTGGTGTTATGGAAATGGCCACCTTAAGACCAATCACAGCGCTTGCGGTCTGCGTAGAATTGACACGCTGTAAGATTTTTGGAGAGTTGCACGTCAGGTACGGCGCAGGTTACGTCGTAGGCCTGTGCGTCTCTGCGTATTCTATGGCGTAGGTTCGACACAGAAGTATAAATTGGGATTTATGGTATTCTTATTCTCTCTTGTTGTGTTTTAGACCATACTAAAGCTGATGACCGCTGGGGAGGGTCGTACACGGACAGGGGTCATGATCTCGATTCCTCAGTACCCTCTTTACTCCGCATGTATAGCAGAGCTGGGTGCTGTTCAGGTCAGTTATTACTTGAGTGAGGAGAAGTGCTGGAGTCTAGACATTAGTGAGCTACAGCGCGCTCTACAGGCAGCCAGGGAGCACTGCAACCCCCGTGTACTGTGCATCATCAACCCCGGCAACCCCACTGGTGAGATCCTTTCCTTACAAAAACAATTCCTATTGATTATCTAGAATTCAGTGTATTTAGTATTGATTATTATGTATACAGTAATCATAACTGCCTATCAAAAACATTTTACTATTTATTTAGTATAATACAAATATTATAATAAGAAAATAATTATAGTATAATAAATGCATATGTTTTAATGCATAATTAATGCATAATGCATAACATATAAATATTATATAAAATAATATAAATATATATCAAATATGTAAATATTTATATTGGTTGGGTTGGGTTAAGTCCTAATTTGAATGGCTTATATTGGGTTTAATATATGCATCATACATTTAAAAAGTTTAGGGCCCAATAAGAATCTTTTTTTTTTTTTAAGAACAACAACAACGCACGCACACGCACACACACACACACACACACACACACACACACACACACACACACACACACACACACACACACACACACACAAATGTGTTCTTTCACATGTTCTAATCATTAAATAAAAAAAAATTATTGTTTCCACAAAAATATCAGCACCACAATTTTATGCTGTGATAGTAATAAAAAAGGAACACAAAATCAGCATTTTAGAATGATTTATGAATGATCATGTGACGCTGAAGACTGGAGTAATGGATGTTGGAAATTCATCTTTCAGGAATAAGTTACATTAAAATACATAGAAAACAGGTGTTTTAAATTGTAATATTGTTTCACATTATTACTGTTTTCACCATAGTTAGCAGCCTTGTTGAGCAAAGGAGGCTTAAAAAGAAACATCAAAAGCATTTTACATGGTATAACAATCCAAAACATAGTTTAAAAACATACATTTGTCCAGTTTAGTCATTTCTGACTTATTTAATTAAACCCAACAGATTTTCTTGTTATCTTTTTAAATAATTTATTTCCTTTTTATACATACATAATTCTTTCCATTCTTTCTTTTAATAGGTCAGGTACAAAGCAGACAGTGTATTGAAGATGTGATCCGATTTGCAGCCAAAGAAAACCTCTTCCTAATGGCAGATGAGGTAAGTTAATACTGCGGTTTATATGGTGTATTTACTTCTATGAAATCTGCATTTACATACAAGTGCAACCAATGTAATGTCATCTACAGGCAATATTTCCTTTAAAAGCACAAAACATCTCTCTTACTCTGTGTTCTCAGGTGTATCAGGATAACGTGTATGCAGAGGGCTGTGAGTTTCGCTCCTTCAAGAAAGTGCTGTTTGAGATGGGTCCAGAGTATTCAAGCAAAGTAGAGCTAGCATCATTCCACTCCACCTCTAAGTGCTATATGGGAGAGTGAGTACACATCTGTCACGCTTATCACACAAACTTGGTATAGAGTGACATCTGGCCCTGCTGTATACAAGAATCAATGAATTAAACAATACATGGCATACTGATGTTTTGAGTTCATCCAGTCCATACAATGCACTATAGTTTCTTACAACCATAAACAAACATTCACTTTCAGATGTGGTTTTCGAGGGGGATACATGGAGGTCATCAACATGGACCCAGAGGTGAAGGCTCAGCTCACCAAGCTGGTCTCAGTGCGTTGTGTCCACCTGCGCTTGGACAAGCCCTCATGGATCTGGTGGTCAACTCCCCTCAGCCTGGAGAACCCTCTTACCAAACCTTCATGAAGGTGCCTTCCTCTGTCAATGTTGCAGGATTCTTACCACAGCAAGTAGAGCGTTCTACTCTGATTATGGGAAAATTTATTTTCGAACATTGGGTCTCATTCACAAGGAATTGCATGGATTGCTGTTGGATTACACACACATACTTTTTTCTTAATCTTGATTTAATGTGAATGAATTTGGGGTTATGCATTTGCATAAAAAAGCCATAAAATATATATATTTAAAATATATACAGTATATACTGTATATACTACTACTGGTCAAAAGCTTATGTACCCCAAACATTTGAATGGTAGTCTATCACAGATTCAGCAAAAATAATAAGCAGCACAATGGTTTTCAACATTGATAATCATTAGAAATATTTATTTAGCACCAAATAAGCATGTATTTTTGAATATTCCAATGAATGTTTTGTCATGGAATCATGTGGCATTGAAGACTGGAGCATCTAATGGCTGTTCAGTTTTGCCATCACAGGAATAAATTACATATTCAAATAGAAAACAGCAATTTTAAATAATAATAATATTTTGCATCATTACCATTTTTTACTGTATTTTTTGATCAAATAAGTTCAGCCTTGGTGCAAAGAGAATTTTTTAATTATTCCAAACTTTTGCGTGCATGCGAAAGTATTCAAAAAATATATAAAAAGTATTTTTTTCATGTTTTGTTATGTTGCTGTCTTATGTTAAACTGTTTTAAATGACTTTTTTCCCCGCATCAATCTACACTCCATACACTATAATAAATAAAAAAAACTGGTTTTTGACATATTTGCAAAAAAAAATTAAAATGATTCCATTGCATAAGTACTCATACCCTTATCTGGGAAAGTTGGAATTTAGCTCAGGAGCATTCATATTGCTTGTAGGTGTTACTAGACTTCGAGTGAAGGTAATCTGTGGCAAATTCAATTGAATGGGTATGATTCGGAAAGGCACACACAGCTTAATAAAAGGTCCAAAAGCTGATAATGCATATCAGAGCAAAAACCAAGCCCTGGGGTCAAAATAACTGTCTGTAGAGTTCAGAAACAGGTTTGCGTTAAGCCACACATCTGGGGAAGAGTTCAGAAACAAATTCTGCTTAATTGAAGGGTCACAGAAGCATGTCGTCTCTGTTACCCAAGTCAAGGCCAAACTAAATTCTCTTCTCAGTGAAGACAAAAGAAAACAGACTTGGAATTTACAAAAAAGCACCTAAATGACCCTCAGACTCTGAGAAACAAGATTCTCTGGCCTCATGAACCTCAATTTCTAAGCATCATGTTTGAAGGAAAGCAGGCACTGCTCATCACATGCAGAGTACCATCCCAAAAGTAAAGTGTGCTGGAAGCAGTCTCATGCTGTGGGGATGTTTTCAGCGGCAGGACTGAGGGACTTATGAGAGTAGAAGAAAAGCTCTATGCACCAAAATATTGAGATTAATGAAAACCCAGTCCAGAGCATTCAGAACCTCAGACTGGGCAGAAGGTTCACCTTCCAACAGGACAGTGACCCTTAAGTACACAGCAAGAGTGGCTTATACACAACACAGTGTGAATGTCCTTGAGTTGTCCAGCCACAGCCTGGGCTTGAACCCAATCAAATATTTCTGGAGAAACCTGAAAATGTGCGTCTGCCCCATCCAACCTGACAGAGCTTGAGAGGTGAAGAGGTGAGGAGAAGAATGGCAGATTAGTGCCAAATGTTGACGAGCAAAGCTTGCCGTATCAAACAAAAAAGTCTTGAGGCTGTAAAGGTGCTTCAGCTAAATGGTATGAAGGTATGAATATACTTATGCAATGTACTTATTTCAGTTTTTTTTTTTTATAAATTCACGAAGTTGCGACAATTCTGTTTTTGCTTTGTCAATATGGTGTATATGAAGTCTAGATTGATGTGGAACAAAGGAATTTAAAGCAGTTTGACATAAGGCAGCAACATAACAAAACATGATTATGTTTTTAAATTATGAATTATGTTTTTAAATATATGAATGCTTTCACAAGGCACTGTATACACACACACATATATATGCATATCTGTATAATATCTGTAAAAAAACTCATAACACATTTATAAGGCTACCCAGTGTATGCCATTTTTGTAGCCTCTATTGTTCCTATATATAAACATTTTTGAATACGTTTTAGTAAAATTTTATTGTTGGTTAAACCAGTATTTGTTCAATAAAATGTTCAAATGCAGATTTCACACACAATAGTGAATGAGACCCATAGTCTTTCTTTTTCTGGGGAACAAAATTCTATGAAAATATTTGTCAATTTCATATTTTTTTTCAACTGTTTTCGTGAATATAAAGACAGTCAATTGGGTCTAAATTCTCACTGATGCTGATGTGTTATATTGACAAAATATATATTTTTTCGAATATCTTTATTTTGTGTTCTGATGAATAAATTACATCAATTCAGGTTTGGAATGATGAGTGTAAGTAGATGACAATTTTATTTTTTAGGTGATCTATCACTATAAATAGTTCCTTTGTCTGTATTCTGTCAAGAACGTAGATACAGTTTTCGACTGCTGCACGGTGTTTCTTCTGTTTCTGCAAGAAAGGCTGCGTGTTTTGCTCTCAATTAAATGTGTATAATCCAATTAACCGCATTGGCTAGTATCCCAGTCTTCTTCCTTTTTTCAGTCCTCTTCTTCTGTCTCATCTAGGAACGAACAGCCGTTCTGAGTGCCTTGGCTGAAAAAGCCAAACTGACCGAGGAGATTCTGAATACAGTGCCAGGCATCAGCTGTAACCCTGTGCAGGGAGCCATGTACTCTTTCCCCCGCATCACCCTACCTGAGCGCGCCATCAACGAAGCCAAGGTCGGTTTGTGTCACGTGTTCGGTATGTCTTCTGCTTGGTCTTATTTAGTTGCTTCATGGCTTGTTATGTGTATCTGAATGCAGGCGAAGGGTCAGGCTCCAGACATGGTCTACTGCATGAAACTTCTGGAGGAGACTGGGATCTGTCTCGTTCCTGGCAGTGGTTTTGGTCAACGAGAAGGCACTTATCACTTCAGGTGGGTGTCTCCTCAAGAGTTTTGAACTTGAACTCTTCTTATGGTTTGTTAAATGAATTGTTGACACCCAATATATGGATAGTTGACATGAAACACAGCAGTGTCCTACATTGCTTTATTTAATCTAAAACTGTTTGAAGCTACATTTTCTAGTTCTTGTGATGAAACTGTTGTCACAGTAGTTTTTTTCTCCTGTATTGTGACATCTGTGTGAAATGGGTTATCAAAAAAAATGTATGTAAGGAATTTGTTTTAATCCTTTGGTTAATTGGATTGAGACTAGACGAGTTGTCATTTTTTTAAATAAAATAACTCAATGAATTATTCACAATTATACCTATGCATTTCATGCCGACTTTATTATACATGCTGTTAAGCTCTTATTAATTGAGAAATAGTAGTGCATGGAAAATTTGGCTACAAAATATTATATTTGTAGATTAATTGATAGAAAAATCAATTTAATGTATTTATATGCACACAGGTGCATCTCAATAAATAAGAATTCTTATGAATAAGAAAAGTTCATTTATTTCATTTAAAACCCAAATTGTGAAACTCGTGTATTAAATAAATTCAATGCACACAGACTGAAGTAGTTTAAGTCTTTGGTTCTTTTAATTGTGATGATTTTGGCTAACATTTAACCAAAACCCACCAATTCACATCAACAAATTAGAATATGGTGACATGCCAATCAGCTAATCAACTCAAAACACCTGCAAAGGTTTCCTGAGCCTTCAAAATGGTTTCTCAGTTTGGTTCACTGGGCTACACAATCATGGGGAAGACTGCTGATCTGACAGTTGTCCAGAAGTCAGTCATTTACACCCTTCACTAGGAGAGTAAGCTACAAACATTCATAGCCAAAGAAGCTGGCTGTTCACAGAGTGCTGCATGTAAACAGAAAGTTGAGTGGAAGGAAAAAGAGTGGAAGAAAAAGATGCAAAACCAACCGAGAGAACCGCAGCCTTATGAGGATTGTCAAGCAAAATCGATTCAAGAATTTGGGTGAACTTCACAAGGAACGGACTGAGGCTGGTGTCAAGGCATCAAGAGCCACCACACACAGACATGTCAAGGAATCTGGCTACAGTTGTCGTCAGAGGCGTCTTACCTGGGTTATTTTGGCTCACATTTAACAAAAACCCTCTAGTTCACTATCTCAACAAATTAGAATACTTCATAAGACAAATATATATATATTTTTTGTGAATTATTAGCCTTCTGGAAAGTATGTTAATTTGAGGAGGTGATCAATTTGGTGGCAATGCTGAGGTGGTATGGAAGCCCAGGTTTCTTTGACAGTGGCCTTCAGCTCATCTTCATTTTTTGGTTTCTTGTTTCTCATTTTCCTCTTGACAATACCCCATACATTCTCTATGGGATTGAGGTCTGGTGAGTTTGCTGGCCAGTCAAGCGCACCAACACCATGGTCATTTAACCAACTTTTGGTGCTTTTGGCAGTGTGGGCAGGTACCAAATCCTGCTGGAAAATTAAATCAGCATCTTTAAAAAGCTGGTCAGCAGAAGGAAGCATGAAGTGCTCCAAAATGTCTTGGTAAACAGGTGCAGTGACGTTGGTTTCCAAAAAACACAATGGACCAACATGCACCCCAAATCATCACAGACTGTGGAAACTTAACACTGGACTTCAAGCAACTTTGGCTATGAGCTTCTCCACCCTTCCTCCAGACTCTAGGACCTTGGTTTCCAAATGAAATACAAAACTTGCTCTCATCTGAAAAGAGGACTTTGGTCTACTGGGCAACAGTCCAGTTCTTCTTCTCCTTAGCCCAGGTAAGACGCCTCTGACGACAACTGTAACCAAATTCCTTGACATGTCTGTGTGTGGTGGCTCTTGATGCCTTGACACCAGCCTCAGTCCGTTCCTTGTGAAGTTCACCCATATTCTTGAATCGAATTTGCTTGACAATCCTCATAAGGCTGCGGTTCTCTCGGTTGGTTTTGCATCTTTTTCTTCCACTCTTTTTCCTTCCACTCAACTTTCTGTTTACAAGGTTCTTTATTATTCGTCTCATACAAGTATAATCAGTAGTGAAATGCAAAAAAAAAATGCAGTAATTACATGCAGCACTCTGTGAACAGCCAGCTTCTTTGGCTATGAATGTTTGTAGCTTTCCCTCCTTGTGAAGGGTGTAAATGATTGTCTTCTGGACAACTGTCAGATCAGCAGTCTTCCCCATGATTGTGTAGCCTAGTGAACCAAACTGAGAAACCATTTTGAAGGCTCAGGAAAGCTTTGCAGGTGTTTTGAGTTGATTAGCTGATTGGCATGTCACCATATTCTAATTTGTCAAGATAGTGAATTGGTGGGTTTTGGTTAAATGTTAGCCAAAATCATCACAATTAAAAGAACCAAAGACTTAAACTACTTCAGTCTGTGTGCATTGAATTTATTTAATACACGAGTTTCACAACTTTTCCATGACATTCTAATTTATTGAGATGCACCTGTACATGCCATTTTGCTGTTTGCAAAATAATTATTTTGCAAATAGTCCAAACATCTCAATTAAAATATGGGAAATTAATAGAATTGTGAGGCTATAGGCTATATGCAGTATTTGCTAAAAAGATAGGGGACATGGTGCAAAAAAAAAAAAAGAAAGAGATGAAGACAAAAAAAAAATCTTTGTTTCCTTTGTCTCACCAGGATGACCATCCTTCCTCCGACAGACAAGCTCAAGATGATGCTCAACAAACTGAAGGAATTCCATCAGAAATTCACCCAGCAGTATTCTTGAACCAGTTCAGCTCGACCAATCACAGCCCTTCTACCACAACTGACTGACTGACTAAAAGTGCTAAAATAAAATTTTTCACTTCTTAATGTTTGGTCAGAATGTGGCCAAATAATCACTTGAGCCTTAAAGGAGACTAATCACACCTTTGCCACTGGATAATTTTATGCCTTGTAGCTATGAATATACCATTAAACTATCATTATGGACTTGATCAGACTATTTTAACATGCAGTGGGTAGAAATAGCAAGACTTAATTTCTGATTTCAAAAGATTTTAACAAATTGATGACATATTTTTTTAAACCTTCCTGAATGTCCAGATTGTCTTGATGTGGTATGATGTATGTTAGTGTGGTGCGTGATTAGTAAAAAGAAAATAACGGGTGTTTACCTGATTTAGCACTTTTCCCTTCAGTGCTTTGTGGCCATTGAAATTCTAAATGAATTTATGAATTAATGTACGCTACAACATTGCTGTATGTGTAAATAACAGATTGATATGGCAGATATAATACAACATGGATTAACATGTTGATTAATTGGTGTTGTGTGCTGTTTTAAGGGTTCTTACGCAAACTCCTCACCACTAGATGGCGCACCACCACAGAAATCACACTTGATCATTTTTTGAATTGAAGCCTTGTTTTGTAACACCTCTCTCTCTCTCCCACACACAAAGACACACTACTGAGAAGCCCAACTGCTTCATTTTTTGATGGTGTCATTTGGTTAATGAGTTAAGAGACATAATGGGATGAGATGAACTTTGAGAACTTCACATCTCAGAACTTTTAAATGCTAATTGTCTCTCGTCAGCACTCTGTTAGAAATCCTCTGATTTTAACTGCTACATTGACAATCTACAGCCATTTTAGTCCAATGTTTCCACACAAAGAATAACAGGTTTTATAGACAACTGGACTACTTTTTGGGGCAGACCTGAACTGCTGAAAAGAGATGGTCTTCATTCCTCCAGGGGTGGTGCCACTCTTCTCTCTAGAAATATGGCACATAGTCTTAGAGTTCGTACTTGACTAACTGGGGCCCAGGTCAGGAAGCAGACAGACTGGCTATATTGACCGTCTGCTAGCCGCCTAACGCTACAGAAGTCAGTTAATTCTCAGCATATAGAGACCCTTTCACCTAGATATCACATGATAGAGACTGTGTCTGTTCCCCGAACTAGAAAATACAACCAAAAAAACCGTCCAAACCAGTCTATGAGTAACAACTTAATCGATGTTCAACAAATGAAAAATGTATATAACAGAGAAACAAATGATAAAGCTTATTGAATATCAGGTCCCTTTCTACGAAAGCACTTTTTGTAAATTATATGATCACTGATCATAAACTAGATGTGCTCTCTTTGACAGAAACCTGGCTAAAACCAGATGAATACATTATTTTAAACGAGTCTGCCCACCAAGATTACTGTTACAATAATGAGCAGCTTCCAAAAGGCAAAGGGGGAGGTGTTGCTACAATTTATCGCAAAATACTCTCAGTATTTCTCAGAAGACAGGCTTTAAGTATAGCTCTTTTGAAGCAATGGTGCTTCATATAACATTATCTAGAGAAAAAAGTATTAAGGATAAATACTGGCTACTGTATACAGGCCAATAGGGCACCATACAGACTGTATTAAAGAATTTGGTGATTTTATATCAGAGTTAGTGCTGGCTGCAGATAAAGTCTTAATTGTTGGTGATTTTAATATCCACGTTGATAATGAAAACGATGCATTAGGATCAGCATTCTTAGACACACTGAACTCTATCGGGATTAGACAACACGTGTCAGGACCTACTCATTGTCAAAATCAGACTCTAGATTTAATACTGTCACATGGAATTGATGTTAATGGGGTTGAAGTTCTGCAGCAAAGCGATGATATATCAGATCACTATCTAGTCTTGTGTAAACTCCATATAGCTAAAGCTGTAAATTCAACCCCTTCTTATAAATATGGTAGAACCATCACTTCTACCACAAAAGACTGCTTTGTAAGTAATCTTCTTGATATTTCTCAATTCCTCAGCATATCCAACAGCGCAGAAAAACTTGATGATGTATCAAAAACGTTTAGGTTACGTACGTAACCCCCATTCCCTGATGGAGGGAACGGAGACGTTATGTCGTGATGACTTAGGGGATTTACCTAGAAGCCCCAATCATCTCTGACAGAAAACGCCATTGAAATTGGCTAGTGGATTTTGCATACCTGAGCCACTCCCAGTGCATACGGGTATAAAAGGGCGACAGGTGCATCCACTCAGTAGGTTTTACGCTGAGGAGCCGATAACGAGTCCCTGGCAACCAGATGGTTCAAGATTGTGGCATGGGGACTTAACGTCTCTGTTCCCTCCATCAGGGAACGGGGGTTACATACGTAACCTAGACGTTCCCTATCTGTCGGTCACTACGAGTTATGTCGTGACGACATAGTGGTCCTATGGAAAGCGCCACAACCTGAACCCCGTCACAACCTTGTGGCATGCAGATGCTGACAAACGAGCGCGTGACAGACAAATGCCATGCAAGAGGTTGCAACCTTCCCATCGCCCCAGCGCAAATTCGCTAACATTGGTGCCCGCAGGGACCACTGAGTACATCACTGCTGGAGATAGCAAGCCGCTGTTCCTTTCCCCACAGAAATCAGAAGGGATTTCAACCTTCAGTAATAGACGGCTTCAAGTCTTTCCTATTTGTTGTTACAGCTTGGCAGTAACGACAGGGAAGCGAGCCTTCCGGAGAACGGTGCTATGGAGGCCACATCCTGCTCGAAGGGAGGTAACATGTGGAGAAACTGATATTGGGGCAGTACTACATACGACCGGACTTTGGGGCAGATCCTACCTAGGTGTAGGGAGGAGAGCTGCCAGCAGAACCTGACAGAAAGCTCTGTCAAAGAGAAGACATGGGTTTACCATGAGGGAAACCTTACCGTGGAAGAATACACATATATACACATAGTTTAAATAGTATCTGTGCAATCAAGTAAAAAATATTGCTAGAAATGAAGTGTCCCCAACTAAGCAAGGCAGAGGTGACAGCGGCAAAGAACCAAAACGCCATCGGTGACAGAATGGAGAAAAAACCTTGGAAGAAACCAGGCTCATTCGGGGGACCAGTACTTCTCTGGCCAGACGAACCAGCAGTTTGTTCCAGCTGCAGCACAGTCAGATTGTAAGGGCTCAACTGGTTCCAGTGGTCTTTTCCCGATGGCTGTCTAGGTGACTGGGTCCTCACTGGAGATCTGTCTCTGGGGCTCATCTAGGTGTCCTTGTCTCTCCGCTGATGTTCAGGGCTGTAGGAGCTGTAGAAGTTGTCTTTAGGTGCATATCCACCATCTGATCTGGATACGGACTGGATCTGTTGACTGCAGTGACCATCTGGGCTGGATAAGGAATGGATCGGGTGGCTACGTTGACCTCAGAATAAGAAAGAATCAGACTAATATTAGCGTAGATGTCAATCTTCTTACAATGTAACAAGTACATTGTATTGTTTTATGGGAAGTGTTCAGGCTTCCGTTGACCTAATGAATGCAGCCTAACAATCCTTTAACGGATTTGGATATTAGAAGCGTATTAGTGTGCTATGTGTACACCAGGTTGAAGAGATGGGTCTTTAATCTAGATTTAAACTGACAGAGTGTCTACCTCCTGAACAGTGTTAGGTAGATTGTTCCAGAGTTTGGGCGCTAAATAGAAAAAGGATCTGCCGCCCGCAGTTGATTTTGATGTTTTAGGTTGGTTTGGTTGGTTTTATTTAAAGTTTGACATGACAGGATATTGCAGCACAAAATCCTGAAATGTGTCAAACATACACATATTCCAAGACAATCATTACTTAGTATACAACGAATAAAAGATAGCTGATATACAAAAAAAATATATATATATAAAAAAAGAAAATACATATATATATATACATACATACATACATACATACATACATACATATATATATATATATATATATATATATACATACACATACATATACATATAACAGATTCACAGAAAAAGGCAACCCAATCAAGGACCTGTAAGTTATCTATACAACAATTTTAGAGCACGGGGAATAAAGGAGAGTTCATGACGTTTAGTTTTACTCCTGGGTACAACAAATGTCTTGTGCCGCTGAAGAGAATAAGTAGGTGTTGGAGCCATAGGCAGGAAACAATGCAGTGGTGATGAACTGTCCTTGAGTATTTTAGTAAGAGTACGTATGGTGACTTCCTCACGCCTCTCACTCAATGCTGGGAGAGTTGAAGTAGGAATGCCTATTATCCGACAGCATCGCTTTTGGATCCTCTCTAACTCCTCAGAGAGACCTTTAGGTAGACCACCCCATACTGGACTAGCATACTCGAGAACTGGCCGTATAAAAGTCAAGTATACTTGCACTAAAACATCACAAGGAAGACCCGCATTTTTTGCAGTTCAAAGATAGTATAATTTGGGGCGCACCTTCGAAATCATATACTTAACGTGGGCATCCCATGACAAGTCAGAGGATATTTGAACTCCAAGCAATTTAAAGGTGCAAACTCTATTAATTGCATGTCCTGAGATAACAGGAGAGGGAGGGGAGGGAATGTTGTTCTCTCTCCTGGCACTAATTACCATGTCCACAGTCTTAGCTCCATTCATTGCCAGTGTAAATTCCTGTCCCCATTCCACTACAGAATCCAAGGCCTTCTGAGTGAGTCCTGGTAAAGATCCCATTAGAAACTCTGTGATTGTTAGATCATCAGCATATTTCACAGGTATTACCGAAGGAGGCAAATATGAGTCCAGGCTGTTTATGCATATGACAAAAAGCAGAGGGTATAGAAGTCCCCCTTGAGGAACACCAGCTGAAACTGGAAAGGAGTTAGACACACTGGAGCCCCACTTCACCCTCTGCTCTTGGTTACTCAGATAGCTCCTTACAAGAAGCCACAGGGGTCGCCTGACATGCAAGTCAGCTAAGGAATATAGCAGTTGACAATGTTTAATTGTGTCAAAAGCTCGAGTGAAGTCAACAAAAACAGCATGTATATCCATTTTGGGGGAGCTGTTAAGTGCTTCATGCCAGTGCTGCAGAATTTGAATCAAGGCAGTATCAGTTGATCTGTTCCTCATAAAGCCGTGTTGTGATGGTTCGATCTTAGTAACTGTATTCTCCAGAATGGCATCTCTGAGGATTCCTTCAAACACTTTTCCAACACAGCTGAGTAGTGAGATCTGGCGATAATCTGCAGGAAAACTAGGCTTTGCTTTTTTAGGAACAGCTTTGACTATAGCCTCCTTCCATTGCTTTGGAAAAATGTTATGCTGGATGCATGTATTGAAGATGTCACATAACACCGGTGCCAACTCTTCATGAAAAGTCTTTAGCACCCAAGGAGGAACGCAGTCAGGACCAGCAGCCTTGGCTGCATTCACTTTACGGAGTCTAGTCTTAACTTGTCCAATACTCAGAGGAGGTACACTACAATTTAACAACTTGCAGGTAACTTCTTCCTCAGACAAAGAAATGTGGCTCGCATAATTCCACACAGAAGCAAAGTGCCTAGCCAGAGTGTCACACTCACGTTGCATGATGTTTTGATCCTGAGATACCATGTCACTCTTATCTCCTTCCATCCCCATTAAATTCTTCACTGACTTAAACCATTGTTTTGGCTTGGAGCATCGCAGTTCCTCCACCTCATGCTGGTAATATTGTTTCTTTGCATTCTTGATTTTTTTGGCAATGATTGATTTTAACTTCCTATAAGAGGTTTTGTTGCCAGAACAAAAAGCACACTGTCTATCTTTTATCAGGTCTTTAATTTGAACAGTCATCCAAGGCTTATCTGTGTTTGTGATAGAGACTTTTTTTAATGGAACTGTTTTATCCAAGATAGATATGATAGTGGAAGTAAAGGCACCAACCTTAGCCTCAGGATCCATAGCTTCGTGAATGTAAAAAAATCAGTAGTGTTCATAAGGAGGCCCAGTTCCCTGATTGTCTCAGGGGTATGTTTTCTGCAAAAAATATGTTTAATAGGCTTGGTGGGCCAGTTTCCTGCATTTAGCAAGATAGTCTGATGATCAGAAGAGCCAACAGGAGGCAAATGCTCTGGTGTCTGATACATGGAGGAAATATTGGTAAATATAGAGTCTAGTTGACTAGCCTTTCTTGTTGCTCCAGCCACGATTAGTTTCAAACCATGTCTGCTGCAGATGGTTTCAGACTTGTACTTATTTGTTTCACCAAGTATGACAATTGCAGCCTGCTGGTAGTTACATTCAATATATCTGAAACAACTATCCAAATACTGTGAGATTAGTAAATCAGGTTGGGCTGTTGCAGAGGAGCGTGGTGGAAAATATAGCACAGCAGCAATAATACAACTTAACCCTCGAGAAAGATGACTGGGTCGGAACCAGACCCACAAAGCTTCATGCTCTTCCTCTTCTAGATGAGTCAGTCGAATTTGTTTGATGGTGTTACAAACATACAAGGCAACTCCTCCTCCCCCACCTCCCTTGCGATCCCGCCGGTGTATTGTATATCCAGGAAAAGTTACAGTTGAATCTGGGATACCATCATTTAGCCAAGTCTCTGAAACAGCAACAACTGCTGAGTTATTATTCAGTGCTACACTGTGCAGCTCATCACATTTGTGGCGTAAAGAACGCACATTAGAAAGGAGAAAACCAGGCATAGATGGTATTGACTTGTGTTGGTTTATCTTGATATGAATTAAGTTCTTAGGTTGGTAGCAACAGTCAGATAAAAACATTATTTGACCAGTTGGTTGTCTTTTAATATCCATAGCAGTTCCACAAGAAGTAGGGCGATTTCCAACAATTGTAAATATTGAACGAATAAAATTTCTCCCAGCTTTCTTACCCCTTGGGCGAGATCTGAGTCGAAGAATCCCACTTAACTGCAGTATGTTCTTAACTTCAGGAGCCAAAGGAGATGCACATCTTCTCAGACTTCTTAAAAAACGGAAATCACTTAAATGTCCAGGTTGTCCCATTGTAAGGAGAAGAGGGAAACAATTACTTGAAGATGGTTTCCTCAATAGTTTCCTATCATCCACCCAGCTGTAGAAGAGTAGATCCATCCAAAATCTCCCAGAAATAAATCCATCCACATGACCTAACTCCCAATATAGCAATATAATCATACAACTAAATTATCTATCCATGCATTTCCAAACTACAATAAGTTAAAATTGTTAAAAAAATTAAAAAGACCCGACTGCCAAACATCTCAACATTCATGCGGCTGCCCTTAAAAGCGACACCTAGTGTTTCCACATGTGTGTGTGAGGACATGCCTCTGGTGCCTCTGTCTAAAACAGAGTAGATAAACACAGAGCCTAAAAACACAGTAGATCCATGGCACCAACTTCTTGAAGGTATTATTACCATCAGAAGGTATTATCAAATGGCCAGAGTTTTGAGAACGCAGCAGACATGAAGGACTATAATGAGATAAGAGCTCGCTTAAGTACTGAGAAGCTAAGCCATTCAGGGCTTTATAAGTAATTAACAAGATTTTAAAATCTATACGATGTTTAATAGGGAGCCAGTGCAGTGTTGACATAACCAGACTAATGTGGTCATACTTCCTGGTTCTAGTAAGGACTCTAGCTGCTACATTCTGAGCCATCTGTAGTTTGTTTATTAAGCGTGCAGAACATCCACCCAATAAAGCAGTACAATAATCTAACCTTGAGGTCATAAACGCATGAATTAACATTTCATTATAAGATCATGTAATCACAGCAAACAATTACATTAAATATATTCTAATCGAAACAGCATTGTTTAAATTGTAATATTTCACTTTTTTAATAAATATAGCTTTGGTGAGTCAGAGAGACTTTAAAACATATTTTAAAAAATCGTAATTATTCCAAACTTTTGACTGGTAGTGTATGTATATATCAGAATCAAAAGTAATCAGAATCAGAATGAGCTTTATTGGCCAGGTATGTTTACACATACAAGGATTTTTTTTATAGTGACAGAAGCTCCACAGTGCAAAGGAATAACAGCAACAGGACAGGGCACGACACATACAACAAAAGAACAATATACAAATAGGCAGAGGTGTAAAGAGTACCTACAAACCATACTTGAGTAAAAGTACAGGTACCTTTCAGTGAAAATTACTCCACTACAAGTTACAAGTCACCAATTTGAAAACAACGTGAGTAACAGTATTAGCGTATCTGATTTTAAAAGTACTTAAGTATTTTACTAATATTAAATATTAGGCTCAAAGATGCATTAGTAAAAATGACATGCCAGTCAAAAACTGTAACATTGTGGAGAAGCTGGGGAAAACAGGTGGAGGCAAGGATCTATGTGAAGGTATTTAATGGAAAAACTAGAACAAACAATAAGCCAACAACTACAGGTAAGCAGACAACTAAGGTTGAGTATCGTTTGAATTTTATCAATTCCGATTCCGATTCTTTTCGATTCCCAACCTTACAGACAACCATTACATTCAACAACTCACAAAGAACTAAAGAAACACTTGGGCTGTATATACTCACTGGCCACTTTATTAGGTACACCTGTTCAATTGCTTGGTAACACAAATTGTTAATCAGTAAATCACATAGCAGCAACTCAATGAATTAAGGCATCTAGATGTGGTGAAGAAGACTTGCTGAAGTTCAAACCGAGCATCAGAATGGGGAAGAAAGGGGATTCAAGTGAATTTGAACGTGGAATGGTTGTTGGTGCCAGACGGGCTGGTCTGAGTATTTAAAAACTGCTGATCTACTGGGATTTTCACACACAACGATCTTTAGGGTTTACAGAGAATGGTCCAAAAAAGAGAAAATATCCAGTGAGCGGCAGTTGTGTGGACGAAAATGCCTTGCTGATGTCAGAGGTCAAAGGAGAATGGCCAGACTGGTTAGAGATGATAGAAAGGCAACAGTAACTCAAATAACCACTCGTTACAACCAAGGTATGCAGAATACCATCTCTGAACGCACAACACGTTGAATCCTGAATCAGATGGGCTAAAGCAGCAGAAGACCACACCGGGTGCCGCTCCTGTCAGCTAAGAACAGGAAACGGAGGCTACAATTCACACAGGCTCACCAAAATTTGACAATAGAAGATTGGAAAAACCTTGCTTGTTCTGATGAGTCTCGATTTCTGCTCCGACATTCAGATGGTAGGGTCAGAATTTGGCATAAAGAACATGAAAGCATGGATCCATCCTGCCTTGTCTCAACGGTCCAGGCTGCTGGTGGTGGTGTAATGGTGTGGGGGAAATTTTCTTGGCACACTTTGGGCCCCTTAGTACCAATTGAGCATCGTTTAAACACCACAGCTTACCTGAGTGTTGTTGCTGACCATGTCCATCCCTTTATGACTACAGTGTACCCATCTTCTGATGCTACTTCCAGCAGGATAATGCACCATGTCACAAAGCTCAAATCATCTCAGACTGGTTTCTTGAACATGACAATGAGTTCACTTTACTCAAATGGCCTCCATAGTCACCAGATCTCAATCCAATAGAGCACCTTTGTGATGTGGTGGAACAGGAGATTCGCATCATGGATGTGCAGCGGACAAATGTGCAACAACTGCGTGATGCTATCATGTCAATATGGACCAAAATATCTGAGGTATGTTTCCAACACCTTGTTGATTCTATGCCACAAAGTAAGGCAGTTCTGAAGGCAAAAGGGGGTCCAATCCGGTACCAGCAATGTGTACCTAATAAAGTGGCCAGTGAGTGAATATGAAGTCCACGATCATCTCCACAGTTTTGAGCGTGTTAAACTCCAGGGTGTTAAGACTGCACCAGACAGCCAGCTCCTTAACCTCCTGTCTGTAAGCAGACTCGTCACCGTCCAGAATAAGGCAGATCAGTGTGGTGTTGATATCCATTGGCTCGCCCTCATGGTTAAAAAGTAAAACAGAAATGTTTCCAACTTTACAACATGACCAATTGCCCCGCATGATATATACATACACAACCAGTCAAAAGTCTGGAATAATTAAGTTTTTTTTAAATATATTGTAAAGTCTCTTACTCACCAAAGCTAATAAAACAAAAAAAGTGAAAATATTACAATTTAAAAAAGCTGTTTCGATTAGAATATACAGGTATTTAATGTAATTTGTTGCTGCGATGGCAGCAGACATTACTTTTTGTGTTAAGTATTACATGATCTTTCAGATATATTTCTAATAAGCTTATTTGTTGCTCAAGAAACATTTGCTCTTATTATATATACTACCATTTCAATGTTAGGGAATAGGATACAAAATGTATAGTTTTATTTAGGAAGGGAGCATTAAATTGATTAAAAGTGTCAGTAAAACATTTATAATGTTACAAAAGCTGCTATAATGTAGCAAAAAAATAAAAGCTGTTCCTTCCTTCATATTCAATAAATAATCCAGATAAAAATGTAGATCATTTGGCACTGAAGACGAGTAATATCAGCTTTGCCATCACAGGAATAAATTAAATTTTTTAAATAAATTGAAATATAGAAAAGCTATTTAGAATTGCAATAAAATGTATCAATATTACTGTTTTAACAGTATTTTTTTTATCACATAAATGTCCTTGATGAGCATAAGAGACTTCTTCCTAAAACGTTATAAAACTGCAAGTATCCCACACTTTTGACATGAACAGAGGAATAATTCCAGAAACAACAGGAGTAGAAGACGATGTGAATTAGAGATGTCACAATGCTTCAACAGAGCACAACATTAGGTTCTAGAGGGTTTTTTATTTCTCATCCGGGACATTGGTAGAACATTGCCAGTGAACATGATGCTGCACAGGAACCTTTCCAAGCTATAAGACCTATAATTGGCAATGGCATGTGATATCATTTTATCCAGTTTTCTCTGTTTCCTCAGAAGAATAAAATGTAAAAATGACAAAAGAGGTTATCCACTAGTAAGTCTATCCAAACTTTATACAGTCTCTCATAATGTCCCTGACCTCTGTCAGCCCATATTAGCAGTGGCGAGGCAGAGCTGGCTTTTTAATTAAGCAGCATCTTGTTCATACCGCCTGCTGCCTTTGTCTTTGCACCTGACGACCGCCTCTAAATGCTGTCTCTGTTTGCTGCATACTGATTGATTTTGATGTGCTTGTCTTAACAGGGGGTGACAGGCAGAGATCGAATCTGCCAGCCGCTCAAAGACGAAAGTGGCACGAGAAAATCTTGCTTCCAGAATGTTTTTCACATGACAATTCTTTAATTAACATGTTTGTTTGTGTCCTCAACATACATTTCTTACCAAAGCAAAAGTCTGAAACCACATTGAACTTATTTTTTTTTCAGTCAAGTCTTTGACTAAATAAATACTTTAGAATTACTATATATATAAACAATATATTATAACAGTTGAGCTTTCTTTTTTAGCTGCTGTTGTTTTGAACTTTCTATTGATCAAAGAATCAATAATATTTCACAGTATTGCTGTTTTTGCTGTATTCTGCATCAAATAGATTCAGCCTTGGTAAACAGAAGAAACTTCTTTTAAAAACATAAAAAAATCATACTAACTTAAAACGCTTGAACGGTAGAGTATATATATATATATATATATATATACAGGTGCTGGTCATATAATTAGAATATCATCAAAAAGTTGATTTATTTAACTAATTCCATTCAAAAAGTGAAACTTGTACAATGTATACATTCATTCCACACAGACTGATATATTTCAAGTGTTCATTTCTTTTAATTTTGATGATTATAACTGACAACTAATGAAAACCCCAAATTCAGTATCTCAGAAAATTAGAATATTGTGAAAAGGTTCAATATTGAAGACACCTGGTGCCACACTCTAATCAGCTAATTAACTCAAAACATTTTACATTTACATTTATGCATTTAGCAGACGCTTTCATCCAAAGCGACTTACAGTTGCATTCAGGTTATACATTATGTGTTCTCTGGGAACACCTGCAAAAACTCCTGCAAAGGCCTTTAAATGGTATCTCAGTCTAGTTCTGTAGGCTACACAATCATGGGGAAGACTGCTGACTTGACAGTTGTCCAAAAGACGACCACTGACACCTTGCACAAGGAGGGCAAGACACAAAAGGTCATTGCAAATGAGTCTGGCTGTTCACAGAGCTCTGTGTCCAAGCACATTAATAGAGAGGCGAAGGGAAGGAAAAGATGTGGTAGAAAAAAGTGTACAAGCAATAGGGATAACCGCACCCTGGAGAGGATTGTGAAACAAAACCCATTCAAAAATGTGGGGGAGATTCACAAAGAGTGGACTGCAGCTGGAGTCAGTGCTTCAAGAACCACTACGCACAGACGTATGCAAGACATGGGTTTCAGCTGTCGCATTCCTTGTGTCAAACCACTCTTGAACAACAGACAGCGTCAGAAGCGTCTCGCCTGGGCTAAAGACAAAAAGGACTGGACTGCTGCTGAGTGGTCCAAAGTTATGTTCTCTTATGAAAGTAAATTTTGCATTTCCTTTGGAAATCAGGGTCCCAGAGTCTGGAGGAATAGAGGAGAGGCACAGAATCCACGTTGCTTGAGGTCCAGTGTAAAGTTTCCACAGTCAGTGATGGTTTGGAGTGCCATGTCATCTGCTGGTGTTGGTCCACTGTGTATTCTGAGGTCCAAGGTCAACACAGCCATATACCAGGAAGTTTTAGAGCACTTCATGCTTCCTACTGCTGACCAACTTTATGGAGATGCAGAATTAATTTTCCAACAGGACTTGGCACCTGCACACAGTGCCAAAGCTACCAATACCTGGTTTAAGGACCATGGTATTCCTGTTCTTAATTGGCCAGCAAAATCGCCTGACCTTAACCCCATAGAAAATCTATGGGGTATTGTGAAGAGGAAGATGCGATATGCCAGACCCAACAATGCAGAAGAGCTGAAGGACACTATCAGAGCAACCTGGGCTCTCATAACACCTGAGCAGTGCCACAGACTGATCAACTCCATGCCACACCGCATTGCTGCAGTAATTCAGGCTAAAGGAGCCTCAACTAAGTATTGAGTGCTGTACATGCTCATACTTTTCATGTTCATACTTTTCAGTTGGCCAAGATTTCTAAAAATCCTTTCTTTGTATTGGTCTTAAGTAATATTCTAATTTTCTGAGATACTGAATTTGGGGTTTTCATTAGTTGTCAGTTATAGTCATCAAAATTAAAAAACAATAAACACATGAAATATATCAGTCTGTGTGGAATGAATGTATACATTATACAAGTTTCACTTTTTGAATGGAATTAGTGAAATAAATCAACTTTTTGATGATATAGTAATTATATGACCAGCACCTGTATATATATATATATATATATATATATATTAGAGGTGGGCATAGATTAATTTTTTTAATCTAGATTAATTTTGGAATTAATCTAGATTAAAATGGCTCATTTGAATTCTGCCGAAGGCAGAATATGTGTGCTACCCAAATAATGACTAAAAGTAAGTCTTTGAGGACGGGTTTCTCAAGCCAGGTGGCGCATTAGACCAGGGGCTCATCTCCTGTTTCCAAAATGCATCACAAACTTTAATCTCTTCCCGTCCCAATCCCACGAAAAAACTGGAGGAAAATCCCGTTCCACTCCCGGAAGAATGACTCCCATTCCCTCCCACTCCCGTGTTGTTTTTTTTTTTTTGCCGATAACTGTCAATTACAGTAAAAATATAGTACAGATCACAGCGTGCCCACCTTATTAGTTGAATAAAAACCCAAATGTCGTTTTTGTTATTATATTGAACTGAAAGCCATCTTATGCATAGTGTTGCACAGATTAAATTTCATGTAAATCATCCATGCTAACACACACGTCTTCTATTTTTTTTTTAGACATTTCACTCTCTATAGATATATATGTACTGTATTTTTAGATATATTCGAGTTTCGAAGTTTCTCGCTCAAGTTCACATGAGACCTAAAGTGCATCCTGTTTGCTTAAAAGCGAACGTTGTTGTTATTCTGAGTGCACACAACAAACGTAGAGTCTTTACAGATTCGAAAGATGTATTAGGCTACTTTTATCTGTATGACCAAAAATGACGGAGATTTTAAGAGCAAGTGAGCGCACCGCACCGGAGCCTGTCTTGCAGCAAACGCGCTTCCACACAAACACTTCAATAGCGCACATTTCTCTAGGTTAACATCATATTGAGCGGCCATGTAAAGTTGCTACTACATACATCTTTCAGATGAAAAGCCATATTTGAGGTTGATGAATGATAGGTGAGCGTTTGTATGTCCTGCCCGATTGTATTACCACATAGACCAGCCGTTAACAATCTGTCTATCACGGACTGCGAGCCTCTAGTTCGAAGACTCGTTCTCACCCCCTACAGTGCAATTCGGCTAGGTATACATCCGCGCTAAAATATCAGGGTGAAAGTCATCATAGCTTGCGTAGTATAGACCCAGCTCCCAACCCAACTTTGAGAATAGATTAACGGCGATATTTTTTTTATCGCCGATAAGAGTCTCACGTTAACGCAGCACGTTAACGCCGATAACGGCCCACCACTAATATATATATATATATATATATATATTGAATTTGGTATTCCAAAATATTTGGCCATGTTTATCAAAAACACCAAGAATTGGTTTAAATAACCTTGGTCTGTGATGTTACTGGCTTACGTGCACCTGAGGGGTTACAAATAGACGTGAAACGGACTCACCTATGCAAGAAACATCTCATGGATGCACTGGAACGCATCCTCAGTGATGTATCCTGGGATCATTGGGTGTTTCGGGTCTCGCAACATCATACACCCTCACCCAGGTGACCCAGCCGGGGTTGATCAAGCCCCAACTTACGTCCCAGTAGCAGTCCACGGATCAGCCCTCTTAATCCAAAGCCACCTTGTGGCCTTCTCTGCGGCTTCGCTCGCGGATTGAATGGCCCTCTTCTTGGCCGCTCCTGTAACACCCAAACGACTGAGGACTTTGCAAAGTGAACGTCCTGCAAAGCCTCTACAGCCAACTTCTGTAGGCTCATAGAAGGTCCTCCAGCCTCTCTCCCTGCACTCCTCCACCAGTTCCTGGCACGTTTCCTCTCATTGGCTTCCTCAATACGCTCTTCCCAGGGCACAGTGAGTTCCAGCATGATCAGTTGTTTTAAAACCTCGGAGGTAACTATCATGTCTGGTCGGAGACTTGTTGTTGCAATGTGCTGAGGGAACCTCAGCTGTTTTCCCAGGTCGACCTGCAGCTGCCAGTTCGAGACTCTGGTGAGGAGGCCTGTCATTAAATGAGGGCGCGTCCGGGGCTTCTCTCCATCTTTGATGAAGGAGATTGCCTTTTTTGAAACATGATGGTACTTGCTGGTGCTGATGGCTAAGCTTTAGTCTAAGCTTTCAGCAATTGCCTTTAGCACCTGGTCATGGCGCCAACGATAGCGACCATCAGCCAGAGCCTTTGGGCAGCTGCTGAGGAGATGTTCTAAAGAGCCTCTTCCAGAGCAAAGAAGGCAAGAAGGTGTGTCGCTCTTCCCCCAGACATGGAGGTTCACTGGACTTGGCAGGGTATCATAGACAGTTTGTACCAGGAAACGGAGCCAATGGAAATCTGCCTGCAAGATGTTTGCCCAGGTAATCCTGCGCTGCAGTGTACTCTCCCACCTGGTCCACGCTCCCTGCTTCCTTTCTAGGGACTCAACTTTTGTCATTGGGACTGCATAGATCAGCATGGGCCACAAGTCTCGGGGCAGGATAGAATGCTGGTAGATTCCAGGCTTTAAATCTACCAGGCAGACCGGACTTGTCAACCTTGGTGAGCCAAGCTCCAAGTTCTTTGTTGGAGTTCTGGATGGCGGCAGAGTCTTTCAGGCTGGAGTCAAAGAGCTTCCCCAAACTCTTGACCAGTTGCTCCGTGAAGGTTGGGATGACAGTTCCTGAGACAGAAAAACGGAACTTGTCAACAACTTTCCCCTTCTTCAGCACCATGGACCTTGTCTCGGAGGGCTTAAAACTCATCCTTGCCCAGGTGATGACTCTCTCAAGTCCTTGTAGGATCCACCTGCTTCCTGGGACCGATGTCGTTGTGAGTAACCTAATTCCTTAATAACCTAGTTCCGACCTAATACCTTTGTCTGAAGAGATGTCCAGGCATGCCGACAGTGCGGCATTGAGGTATACAGCATCTCCGGTTTTATCAGGGAACAGGGTTACAGTCAAGTAACCTGAGACGTTCTTTATAAAAAGCTACTCTCAATGCTGCGTTTCAATAACGCGTATGGCAATGAGAATACCAACACTGCCACACTGCCCCTCTGGCTGAATGGGCCCTAACTCCTAGAGGAGAAACTTGACTGCACACCTTGTAGGCTAGGGCAATAGCATCCCTCATCCAATGTGACATAATTTGTCTAGTGGCAGCCGCCCCCTGGTTGCGGCCCCTATTGCATATGCCACAGTAAGTGAAGTCTTTCTTGCTCCGGTGTCATGAACATCGGAGGTCAGAAGGCTTCAAGAATGACCAGAATGGAACTTTTGGAAGATAATTAGGGTGAGGATGCAAAATAGCTTTGACCAGAACAGGGGTAAAGTCTAAGCAGGATGGTGAGACTGACAGAGCCTGCAAATCCTAAATTATCTTCAGAGAATGGTGATATAATAATAACCATGAGAAAGACCATCTTTAGAGTTAGAAACCTGACAGGCGCTGACATTAGTGGTTCAAAAGGGGTCCCAAGATCTAGTACACAATAGCTTTATAGCTAAGTCCCACAAAGGGACTGTTACTATGGTGGGCAGTCTCAACTGCTTAGCTCCACAAATGGAGCGGGCAACTAGAGAGTGCTTTCCCATAGAGACCCTGTCAATCAGAGTGTGGCATGCCGACAGTTTTTCCTGCAGGAACTCCAGCACTGAAAATCACATCTGAACAATGTATGCGACTAGTTTCTCCATACAGGAGGCGTCTTGAAGCTGTCATTACCAACAAAGGCTTTTGTACAAAGCATTAAATAAGTTTCAGGAGTTCAATACTTTTCCTCTGTCATCGCATTTTATTATACATAACTTAATTTCTGAAATTATTTGTTTTGTTTTATTTGTATGGATGGATTTCTTGGGTTATCAACCCAACATCTGGTGAAAATGTTTCGGGTCGGGTTCGTGTTAATGTTTAATGGATAGCTTCGGGCTCGGGTTTGTAGCTAAACCAAAACTATATACAGAGGCTACGCTGCTTTCATAGACGCACGCACACACATTATTGCACACATATAGGCCTATCAACAAAACTTTTATTAGTAAAATAGCTTCTGGCTCGCAAGTTGCAACGTTCTCTGCAATGAGGGGGTAAAATCGCTGTTTTTGAAGTAACTAAGCCTCATTGCTTGTAGAGAGAGACGTGCAGACGCAGGTACACATGCACATGCAACTTTCATCCCCTCTCTCTCTCTCTCTCTCTCTCTCTCTCTCTCTCTCTCTCTCTCTCTCTGTCTCTCTCTCACTAATTCAAATAAATTATGAATTAATTCAAATAAATACAATCTTACTGCACAACATCTCTGCGTCTGATTTGCTAACAAATGCTAACAAACCTTAACTGACAAAAATGACCATAATTTGCACGGAGGAAGAATTATAATCTTGTCCATACAACCATAAACTCGGCAGAATGTATGCGACCGCTGCACCTGATGTTCATAAACTTTCATAACTGGTAAGTGTTTTTTATTTTGCCTTGTGAAATGGTCAAAGCCTTGATGAATCTGTTTATTGTGTATTTGTTTACTGACCGTTGCATTAAATCGTGAAATGCAGCCTTTTATTTTATCGGCTATTCGTTGTGGGGGCGGGGGAATATTTTGGGTTTGGGTCGGGTTCGGGCTTTAAATTGTGCCGTTCGGGTCAAGTCAGACGATCTCAGGTACAGGCTGGGTTCAGGCTTCAATTTTAAGCCCGTGCAGACCTCTAACAAGAGTGCAAAAAGAGACATCTTTAGACATCTTGAACAGCTTCGAGCTATGAATAAACATGACGAAACCGCACTGGCAGCATTTCATTTTCTTTACAGCACATCAACAAAAAACATTGATGCTTATTCTTCATCATTGTTATTATAAAAAATATGCAGTTAATAAGTTATCAGTCTAAAACAGGGCTCATCATGGGTCGTGGTCCTGAGCGCTGTATGACTGATGTAGCATATCGGTTTTATTTAACTTTACTCCAAAAATATGAATTTACCTGAAAATACTTTTATCTTTAACGTGTTCGTTTATGTCCAGTATTTAGTGTACTCTTTAAAATAAATCTACTTTTGATTTTCACCTTGACTGATTTTTAGACTGATAACTTCCGCGGTGATGCGGCAAACTTGTCACAGTAGGACGTGCGTTCCTAATAGCGATGTATGACTGCTGTATCCGAATATGGATAACATGTTAGTTTTTCAGTATGATTGAAAGTATATTATTTCGGTTATTGGTACTTCCAGGCTCGCTCTCTCTCATGCACGCGTGGTTTGAAATCACCAAATAGTTATAAAATAGCCTATGACAAGTACAGAGAATCTCTCTCTTGCCCTCACCGACCCATGCACGATAATATTGTGTAACGGCGATCTTACAGGCTGGCGATATGACAATATGAAAAATGACAATATCGCCAAACACTACCCTGGCGCATAACCCTTATCTGCCTCTGGGGATTGTCCCTTGGATGAAATCCCCTGACTCTGACTGAAACATGAGACCTAGACCCCTTTGAAAGTAGTGGACAGTAACTTTCTGGCCTAGCTTGATATTATTTAGGGTGTTTAGAATGGATTTGACATGTGCAGGACGCTCCAATACAACCCCCTAATACATTGTCCTCTGGGTAGGAGAGAAAATGCTTTTCTTGTCGTTGAGTATCAACCCCAGAGATTGGAGATAAGCTAGGATGACATTCCGATGTCGAAGGTCAAGCACTCGAGACAGGGCCAAAATCAGCCAGTTATCTATGTAATTTAAAATGCCCTGAAGTTGCAGACGAGCCAATTCTGCATCCATGCATTTTGTGTATGTGAGAGGTGACAAGACTAGGTCGAATGGAATAACCCAAAGCTTCGCCCCCCAAAAGTGAACCTCAGGGACATTCTGTGATGTGGCAACATTTCTATGTGAAAGTATGCATCCTTGAGATCGATCAATCCGAGAGAACAAGAAAACACGGGCTGTAGTAGTCTGACTCTCTGTGTGGCAGGGGAACATGTTATATGGCCCCTTTGTCCAGCAGAGCTTGCAATTCCTGTCTCAACAAATGTGCTTCTTCCGGTTTCACGGAAGTGAGCCATTGCCAATGCGCAAATTGTAATTCTGTAATTCTTTCTCTACAGTCCTTTGGACCCATGAAGAGATAATTGGCAGTAACTTCCATGTTGCCAGATTCTCTGAAAGGGGTGCACGTTTTGACCCTTCTCTTTGCTGGGGGGATGTTGGATGTCAGTATCTTGAAATGTGGCAGGAGGCCACAACTCAACATGTAACATTTAGATGGAAACCTCTGCTCCCCGAAACACCAGTGGGGTAGAATTTATCCAGCAGTCCCCTGAGGGTGCCGGGAAGGAGCCCCTACTCTCTGTTGAAATTTTTTGTGCCCCTCCCTGAGGGGACACACCCCCACGGTCCTGGGTGCATGACCCTCAGGACTTCTTCTTGGATGACATGATCGTCCTCAGCAGGGGCGATCATTAAAACAGCAAAACAGCTTATTTATGGTACAAATTGCGTTCCGATGGTTTGGGTTCCCCTTGGTAGAAATCGTGTTCCTCTAAAAGCTTCTCTGTGTCTCTTGGCCTCCCGGAACCTATTGACGACAGTATTTATGGAGTTGCCAAATGTGCTGGAAGGCGACATTGGTACCCATGAGGTTAAGCCACAGATGTCTCTCCATAGCAGCCATAGAACAACCGATGGTTGGGCTGTTTCCTCGAAGAGACAGATCCGTGGCTCGGTGTAGCTCTGAAAATGCTTCCTCACTGATGCCCCTGCCCATGCTCAGGTCTTTCAGCAGGTCAGCCTGAAAAACCACCATGGTGCGCAGTGTAGCACCAGCCTCACCCGCTGCCTGGAAAATGTTTCCCACCAGCATGGATGTAAATCTACAGGGCTTGGTGTGGAGCGTTGGCTTTTCTAGCGATGTTGAGCTCTCAGGGGAGAGATAACCCGCAAGTGTCTCTTCCACCTGGGGCACCATCGTGTACCCCTGTGCCTCAGCACCCACAATAGTCAAATAAATCAATGTTGTGGGTACAAAGACATGAAAGGAATACGGTTTACTCCATGAGCTAAATAACTTGTCATGGAGATCAGGGAAAAAGGAGATTTCCGGTGTTGGTGTATCCCGATGTTGAGGTTGAAAAACCGATGTTGGGGTATTTCCCCTCAGCCACCCGATTGAAACCTGATTTCCAGATTGGAGTGTCTGAGGTTCTCTTGCTCCTGCGGCCAGTTTAATTTAAGCCTGGCCACTGTATGAGTCACCACCTCGAGTAACTCCTCAAACGCTTTGTCATCAGGTGAGGTCAAGGTTTCTTTATTTGTCACATAATAAATTATACAGGGTAAAATCAGAAGTGAAATGTAATCGAATCAGGTCCGCTCAGTGGACAGTGCAAAATAATAAAAATTAAGAATTATATAAAAGTAACACAACACAAGAGCATATATATGGTTAAAAAAAGAAATAAGAGTAAAATGTGCAATGGAATAAAAAGTGCAAAAACAATAAGATGTGCAAAAAACACAAAACAGTGTACTGGGACTTCATAAATAGTAATATGAATATGAATATGAATGGGAGGGATGTGCAGACGGGTTGTTCAGGGTATGTACACAAAAAAATACGGGTGATGAGAATATGTATGTATCCAGTAACAATCTTGTAAGTGTTTATGAGACTGGGTTTGTGTTAAGGAGCCTGATGGCCGGAGGGAAGAAGCTCCTCCTCAGTCTTTCAGTTTTTGCCATCATGCTCCTGAAGCGCTTGCCAGATGGCAGTAAACAGAAATGATGGTTGCCGGGGTGAGTTGAGTCTTTGAGGATTTTAGCAGCTCTGCTTTTACAGCGTTTGAGGTAGATGTTCTGCAGAGAGGGGAGAGCAGACCCTGAGATCCGCTCAGCTAAGCGCACGATTCTCTGCAGAGCTTTGCAGTCCTGGTTTGAGGAATTACCATACCACACTGAGATGCACTGAGTCAATACACTTTCTATGGCCCCTGAATAGAAAGTTTTCAGGATGGCTGGTGAGACCCGGAATTTTCTCAGCTGTCGCAGATGGTACAGTCTTTGCCTGGCTTTCTTAACCTGAGTCTGAATGTGTGTAGTCCAAGTTAGGTCCTTGGAGGTCCTTTACACCGAGGTACTTGAAGCTACTCACCCTCTCCACAGGGGTCCCACTGATCATAAGAGGGGTGTAGGGCCGCTGCTGTCTCTTCCTGAAGTCTACAATCAGCTCTTTAGTTTTGCTCACGTTCAGAGAGAGACAGTTGTCCTGGCACCATGATGTGAGTCTCTCCACCTCATCCAAGTATGCGGCCTCGTCATCGTTGTTAATGAGGCCCAGAACCACAGTATCATCCGCAAATTTGACAATAGAAGTGGAGCTGTGAGAGGACACAGAGTCGTGGGTGTATAGAGAGTAGAGCAGGGGGCTCAGGACACAGCCCTGTGGGGCTCCTACATTCAGGGTGATGGAGTTGGAGGTGAACTGGCCGGCTTTCACCACTTGTGGTCTGGCGGTGAGGAAATCTTGAATCCAGTCACAGAGTGAAGTGTTTAGGCCGAGGTCTGAGAGTTTGACAGCTAGCTTGGTGGGGACTATAGTGTTGAAAGCTGAGCTATAGTCAATGAATAGCAGCCTGACATAGTTGCCATTTTTCTGTCAATGTGAGTGAGGGAGGAGTGCAGTACCTGGGAGATGGCATCATCAGTATATCTATTTCTTTAAAAGTCTCTCAAAAACCTTCATGACTGTCGATGTGAGGGTAACTGGACGATAGTCATTCAGACAAGAGGGTTTACTGTTCTTAGGCACAGGGATGATAACAGATTTTTTAAAGGAGGTGGGAACAACAGAGGTAGCGAGGGACTCATTAAAGATGGAAGTAAACAAACCAGCAAGCTGATCAGCACAGGACCTCAGAACGCGGCCAGTAATCCCATTGGGTCCTGCTGCTTTTCTGACGTTCACTCTCTTTAGTTCCCTCCGAACAATGTCCTCTGACAAGGTGATAGCATAATCATCGCTGCTCTGTCTGCTGCTTCCTGACGGGCTGTTCGACAGAGTAGTGCCGCCATTACATTCAAAGCGGCCATAGAAGGTGTTTAGCTCTTCGGCCAGCAACGGATCTGCTCTCACCTCTGCGGAGGAGTTATTTCCAGAGGAACATACGGTCTTCAGTCCCTGCCACATGCGTCGAGAGTCATTGAGCTGGAAATGTGACTCAATTCTCTTCCTGTACCGGCGCTTAGCGGCTCTTATTGCACGACGGAGAGCGTAGCACGATGTTTTGTACTCGCTAATGTTTCCTGACAACAGACCGGCGTTGTATGCGGCAGTGCGATGGTTAACCGCATCACGGATTGATCTGTCCACCCACGGTTTCTGGTTAGAAAATGTCCTTATTGTTACCGTTTCAGTGGCCTGTTCGGTTAGCGTGTTTACGAAGCTTAATGCTACATCCGTGAATTCGCTGACGTCAGATGAACTCGCCCGGAACATGTCCCAGTCGACGTCATCAAGAGATGCCTGTAGCATAGCTTCAGAGTGGGAGGACCAGCGCGTCACTTCCCTCTCCACCAGCGGTTCATGAGCGATCCTTTGTTTGTATTCCGGTGTGAGGAAAATGGCGGCATGATCTGATTTGCCAAAAGTCGGCAGTGAGTGGGCTTTGTAGGCATTTTTGAGCGGAGTGTAGCAGTGATCGAGTGTATTCAGTCCTCTGGTTGGACAGGATATATGCTGATGAAAGTTCGGCAAGACCTTCTTGAGATTGGCTTTGTTAAAGTCCCCGGCGATGATGAAGGCAGCGTCAGGATGTTTGTCGTTATATCCGCTGAGCACATCGTGGAGATTGGACAAAGCCAAGCTAGTGTCTGCCTGTGGTGAAATGTAGACAGAAGTAATGACGATTAATGAAAATTCCCGGGGCAGATAGAATGGGCGGCAGATAATGGAGAGATGTTCTAGATGAGGCGAGCAGGAACGCAACAGAATGGAGATATTCCTGGGGTCACACCATTTCCTGTTAATCATGAAAGACACTCCACCACCTTTGGTTTTTCCGGTCTCGGCTGTTCTGTCCATCCGTAAAACAGAGAAGTTATCAGACGGCGTTACATCGGTGTCCGGGACCGTCGGCGTGAGCCATGTTTCGGTCAAACAAAGGATGTTACAGTCCCTAATGTCCGTTGGAAGCTTATCCTGGCTCTAAGATCGTCCATCTTATTCTCCAAGGATTGGACATTAGCGAGCAGAATACTCGGTAGAGGGGGACTGTGAGCCCTTTTCCTCAGTCTGTTGCGTATTCCAGCGCGTATCCCGCGATGTTTCTTTCGCCTCCTGCGGTTATTCAGGTGGTCATTGTTCAACTCGTTGTTCCGGAGTATCGCCAATGGCCACGCTGGGTCCGTGGATAAGGTGTCCTGAATCAGGTTAGTGTAGCGCTGTCCAATGTCCAAAAGTGTTCTTCTGTCATACATAATCATTGCAGACGATACACGTATCAAAAAGAGAAGTAAAAAAGTAAAAAATAGGTACAAAAAGACACATAAAAAGCACAGTTCTGAGCGGAGCTAATTCACAGGCGTCTGAACTCAGCAGCGCCACCGGAAGGAGTGCTCCGAGGTGGTGCTCTCAGTTTCCATATCACCGGAGACAAGCGAACCCTCGCCTCTCATCCAGTTCGAAATGCATGCTCCATGATCTCAATGAGGATGCAGAGGCCCGCCCCTCCTGAACGAAGGCAAGCTTGGAGCGGAGAACTCCCATGGACTATGACTCGCAGTGCTCACACTCAGCTTCTTAGAGGTCTTCCCCAAGACATTCCAATTAGTAATCATTTGTGGGTCATCGTCAGGGATGGCTTGTGCAAATGGTGGCAAGCATCTCTTGACAGACTCGCTAGACATGATCACTTTTTTTAATATCAATATCACACTGTAAACAGTGAACACGCTGAACACACAGCACACACATACACACACACACAATGCAGTCTCTGAAGATAAAGAAACCTGAAGGTTTCACGTCTATTTATAACCCCTCAGGTGCACATAATCCAATGATGTCACCGGCCATGGTTATTTAAGCCAATTCTTGGCGTGTTTGACATACGTGCTTCACAATCAATCAAACAAAGAATGTTCTCATATGTGTTATTGAAGAGCAGCATCAAGAGAGCTTTTGATAGGGAACACTATACTGCTACTCTGTCTAACTATACTGTTAGAGTAATTTGAGTAGGTGCTATGTTTGATTAATAATGCCGATGTTCACATGTGGTCAGCCAAGGAGCATTACTGTTTCCCCCTTGTGTAAAACATGCATTTTAAATGCATTTCGTATTATTGCTTGTATTTAGATTTCATCTAGACCCTCCCTGCTTATTTTGTCACACTCGTGAGAGTGCAAATATGACAAATATGATTGAATGAATAGAGCTATTTCACTACTTATGAATAAACAGGAAATGTAGCGAATGAAAATTATGATTTTGATCATAATCTGCATATTTTGGCACAACATTGCAAATATTGAATAAAATGTATTGCCACGCTTTCCCAAAACACATCCCATATCGCTCATGTGTTAGTTCAGTGGGTGTCAAGGCTATATTTTCTGGCTGTTCGACTGCATTTGACCACATGAGTGTCTACACTACGAAAGCAGTTCCGTTGCATTTTCGACTCTCTCTGGAAGTGGTCGAAAGTGGACAAGCTCAAAACATTTCAGCATCTTATGAACTATGAGGTCAGTAGAATCACTCACTTCCCAACATTTCATGCTTGAATTCCTGTTGCCTTGTTAGATATTTTAACAGAAAGGCTCCTCAGAATCTTGGCTACTGACCACTATAAACAGACCACTTTCACAAAGCAGCAGAATACCTAACAATACCATTGTCAGTACTGTTAAAGTCCTTATTGGTAGTAACCCTACTTTTGGACCCTACTGTATATAGATATGTAGAGATTATATAGATCAGGTGTTCTCAAAGTGGGGCCAGTGACCCATTCCCAGGGGATCTGCAAAATAAATAGGGCACTATAATTTCCACAAGTTTGAAAATGCAAAAAGTGGATGGAATCGCACAATTCAGTCATTAAAAAAGGTATTTACTGTATAATGCAGAACACAGATAAATGAATCTAATGTAGCATTTTACACCGAACTGTGAAATGGACTAGTGTCAAAGGATCTTAAAGCGCAAACTATTGCTATTTAAAAATGAAGTCTGTATTTTTTGTGTGTAAATAGGTGTCACAGAACAGCTATGTATAGTAAACTTCAAAAATACAAGATGAAAAGGAACCCAAATGAGTTTATTAAACAAAGGAAACAGAACAGTGATCTAAACTACAACCAACATGACAATATCAATGCAAGACAAAGAACTGAAGACCTATATATAATTACATGGAGTAATCAAAGAAACAGAGAACAGGTGTGAGCTAATCAGGAACTATGGAGATAAAGGGTACCAGGGCTGTATCCGAAATCGCCCCATATACCCTCATTCCCTATTCCCTACATTAGTCCACTCATACAGTTCACTTAAGGAGTGAATGAAAACGAGTGAGTGAATTCGGACACTAAGTGCACCGGAAGGACTGCCACTTTTGCATAGTTTGCTTGCTGTTTATTAATCATTTGAAACAGGCAGCTCCAATAGTAAGATTGAACTCTGTCACGGAAATTATGTATAAACTCTAATAGTCAATTTACAATTAATTTGTAGCGGTGTTGTATTACGCTGTGTTACGCCGTGGACGAACACTTCTAAAATAAACAAATGGAAGATTCATCTGCGGGCGCTATCGTCTGGTGATATGTGGGAATTAATTTGGCTTGCGACTCTCACAGTGCATTATGGGGATTCTCTAGCCATTGAGTGTACATCGGTTCTACACTCGTTTTTGCGGTGCATTGTGGGATCGAATGAGTGCACTCGAGAATATCCATTTCGAACACCACTCAAAATGGCTGTCGGATACAGCCTAGGTCAAAAGAAAACAGAACAAGGAAATGATCACTTCACCAGCGTTTTATATGATAAAACTATTGTCAGATAATATACACGACAACCCATCAAAATAAAAGTTTGTTTTACCTTTAGTAATGTTCAGTAGAATGGACTTCTCATTATTATTACTACTACTACTATAACTACTAATAATAAAACTTTATTTTTAAGAAATAATCACACACATTTTCTTCCATGTTTTAATTTTAACAGTAAACCTAAGTTGTGCAGCCCTGTGTTTAGCAAAAAATAAGTTACATTTTAATTTGGTTACATATGCTTAATTACTGTTATAATTATTATGAAAGGGTATTTAGAAAATGTTCTTCCTTGTCAGGGGTCCCTAATGCAAGCTTATTTCATGTTACAATAAATGCATGTATTGAAATATACACAAGTCTTTACCAGCACAATTATTAGCAATTGCATCATATTCTCTATTTTTCATTGTATACTAAATTGTGTAAGAGAGGAAATGAGTAGCACTTACGTGCATGGTTGTAAGTGTGTCTAGCCACTATCATTTTAAACAAATGGAACAATGTAAAAACACTTCAAAAAAATGTTTTTATATTCCAGACGCTGCCTCAACCTCCATCATTCATGCTTTCTCACCTTTTAGTCACTCTCTTTGCTATCATTCCCATTCTCAGCATGGTTCCTTTAAACATTACAATTAAGACGTGCATTTAGTCAGGCTCTTGCCATTATGAGAACAAACCCTCCAATACGCAGTCACGAAAAGCAAAAGGCAATCAGTAGCTCTATTGTTCAGTGGGTTTCAAAACTGGCACCTCAGCCAAACACCTGAGTATTTTTCCCTTTCAAACTCACATTGCAATTTGAGGCAAGCTTCTCATAAGTTTCCCATTGATCTTCACTGCCTAAATATCAGGACGGCTGTGCTCCGAATGACACACCGCGTGAATTTTGAGATCTCATGAATAACATGGATTGGTTTCCGGAATTTACTTCAGGTCCTGGATGCAAATAAATGTGTACCGCATTGCGATTTAGTCAAAGCTTGGGCTTAGACTTTGTCATGGAGATTTCACCCATGCAAGGCCCGATAGTATGGAGAAGACACACTCATTGTCACAGCAGAACAAAAGTGGCTTTACATGCTCATTTATATGCCAGCTTGTTTTCTCTCTCATCCTCTCGCTCTGTCTCCATGCATGTTTTTCTATATATCCTCTGGCCTTCATTTCTGAGAGTCTCTGTTACTCAGTTTGTGGCAGATTAGTAATGCTTCCCCACTGTCACGGACAGCAGAAGGAGAGAGACATGGTGTGAACGTGTGCCAGTCCTGAGCAGCTAACACCCAGTAGGGTCTCTGAGCATGTTCACCCATTACATAAGCACAAACAACTCCAGTGGCTATAGATACAACGCTGACTGCATCTTGGAACAAGTTGTTGATAATGACAACTTTATCTGCTTTTGCTGCATCTGAAAGCCATCTGAGAAAGCAAAGCTCCTCAATCAAGATTAGTTTTATTAATTTAAAATGTGGCTTATTTTAGTATGAAAATCCAGTTGCTAGAAAATCCGGATCCATTTAGAATAGTAATCAGAACTTGGAAACTTAAACCACAATTAACAAGGTATGAATGCGATTTCATTATATATGAAAAAAGAACTATAGCACAATCAATCTTTTCAAAATGTTGCAAAAATAAATTAAATAAATTGATGTTAAAAATCTTTTGTGGCACTTTGGTAGTCAAACATTAGTGGGTTCAGTGCTGGGGAAAGTTACTTTATTGCGTTACTCCATTAATATATATTATATATATATAATATTTCCATTACTTAGTTACTTTTTATGGGAACTAATGCATTACATGACTTTTGCTTGCCTATTTATTTTTAATAACAGAATTTTTCGCAACTGTAAAGGCCCTTTCACACCAAAAGTGAAATGAATAAGCTGAAGAAGCTTTCTTCAGGCTGAAGAAAAGGCTCTCTGTCTCTGCACTTACTCCCAATTTATCTCAACACAGAGACAGGGAAGGTGTCAGTGAATAAATAGGAAAGCAAAGTAACTTGCGTTACTTATTTGAAAAAGTAAGATATTTACTTGTTAATCTCTTGCTATTCTCTTGTTAAAAGTAATGCTTTACTGAAAAAAGTAATCTGATTATGTAACTTGTAATCGGTGTAAGTTACTCTGAAAAAGTAATTAATTACTAGTTACAAATGACATCTTCAACAGTGTAATTAGATTACTGTACAAATTACTCTTCCCAAAAAGTATTTAATTTCTTATTACCAATTACTTTCTAAATCCTATATCAACCTCGACGAGTTAATGATACAAAGATAGACATGAAACGGTTCTTTTAATTCTTTCAAGTAACATAAATTATGTCACACTTTAGATTAGGGTCCAATTCTCAGTATTAACTATGACTTTTGCCTCAAAATACACCCAATTACTTCTTATTAGTACTTAGTAAAGTGGTTCTTAAGTTTAAAAATTAGGTAGGATTAAGGATTTACAATAAGGTCTTGCAGAATAAGACATTAATATTTGCTTTTTAGGTAATAAACATCCAATATCCCAGTATTATTCATGATAACCAAGTAAATAGTGACAATTGGACACTAAAGTGTTACCAATATTTTTATTAACTCACCAAAGTATTTAAAGTGAGAAGGGTTCATAAAAAGCATGTATTTTTAATGTTAGACTTTAAATATTTATATTAAATCCACTATTGCAGTGCTTCCCAAAGCTGTCCTGGAGGACCCCGGCCCTGCACCTTTTGTATGTCTCCCTTTTCTAACACACCTGATTCCACTCATCAACTCGTTAGTAGAGACTGCAAGAACTAAATTGGGTGTGTCTGATTAGGGAGACATATAAAATGTGCAGGGCAGGGGTTCCTCCAGGACAGGTTTGGGAAGCACTGCACTATTGTATTGTGTATACATTTTCTACAGTCTAAACACAGTATTATATTAAATTACATAAGTAACTGTAATTAAATTACAGAAGAAATGAGTAATCCCTTACTTTACTTTTAATTAAATGACAGTAATTAATTAGTAATTTGTTACACCCAACACTGCTTGTAATGCATCACCCCCAACACTGGTCATGTTCATCAGTTAACGTGATTAACTTCCCATGTGGTTGCTTGAACACCTAAAAGAACTGACTTCATATATCCACTAATAATTACTTTAGATTTTTTTTTTAATGAGAAATAGGGTTAGGGTTGATTGTGGATTTTTACATGTTATTTAAGTATCCAAAATTTCATACAAATATTTGAGGCCACGATATTTTACAGTCCACCAAAGTTTGGACTTCAGTAATATGCCCACTTGTAAAAGAATGTGGATGGATAAATATGTAGATGCTAAAAAATGCTTATGAAATTGAAAATGATCAGAGTTGCCACGTTGATGGTGATAAATCTCTTTCTTATCAAGGTTATCCAATACTTTGCCTCCCTGCTGTCTCGGGAGTGTACAGAGTAACGGATCAATACTAGACTAGATCTATTGATCAAAATTGGTGAACTCAAAGATTCGTCGATTGTGCCGAAACACTCTCTGCAGCCCATATGTCTCTGTCAACAAACTCACAGATGTTTGCTTCAGTTTCACTTGTAATTAAAATGAGAGAATAATCATTAAGCCCTTTCGAATGCTTTACAAAGCAACAGGGCAAATGAAGTTTAGTGCAACTAAGCATGTAGGACCTTTTTTGTGAAACATAAATTGAGTTATTAAAATCAGTCCATTTGAGTTCTTCTGCCAGTTACTTGCGTTAAAGTGACAATTCGTTCACACTTTATTTGAACAAACTATTAACTACGACTTTTGTCTCAATAAACTACTAATTTGCTGCTTATTAATAATTAGTAAGGTAGTTGTTAAGTTAATGGATGCAGAATATGTGCTTTATAGTACTAATAAACAGCTAATATGTGACCCTGGAGCACAAAAGCAGTCTTAAGTCGCTGGGGTATATTTGTAGCAATAGCCAAATATACATTGTATGGGGTCAAAATTATAGATTTTGCTTTTATGCCAAATATCATCAGGATATTAAGTAAAGATCATGTTCCATGAAGATATTTTGTAAATGTCCTACTGTAAATATATGAAAAGCTAATTGTTGATTAGTAATATGCATTGATAAGAACTTAATTTGGACAACCTTAAAGGCGATTTTCTTTCTGCACCCTCAGATTCTTGATTTTCACATTTCGAAATATTGCCCTATCCTAACAAACCATACATCAATGGAAAGCTTATTTATTCAGCTTTCATAATGATGCATAAATCTCAATTACAAAAAAAAAAAAAATTGACCCTTATGACTGGCTTTGTGGTCCAGAGTCACATATGTTATGTTAAAATAGGTATGCTAATAATCAACTAGTTCCTCACTATTACGAATCTACATCCCCTCCAGGCGTCTGCTAGTGATCAACGCCTCGTGGTACCATCACATAGAGGCTCAAAATCACTCTCCAGAACATTCTCGTTCACCATTCCTGGCCGGTGGAATGATCTTCCCACCCCCATCCGGAACACTGGATCCCTGTCAATCTTCAAGCAACAACTGAAAACTCATCTCTTTCAACACTACTTGACTTCATCATCATAAAAAAAAAACTTTTTCTATCTCTTCATCTTTCTATTTCTCTTTCTCTCCTTCCCTTGCTAGCTTGTATTTATTTGAACAATGCCTGAGACTTGGTGTTATGGGCATTTCCTCTGTCTGTTTGCCTCTTCAAGATTAATCGCTTTATGTATTCCCCAATTGTAAGTCGCTTTGGATAAAAGCGTCTGCAAAATGACTAAATGTAGTTGATAGTGAGAACTGCTCCCTATAATAAACTCTTACTGAAATTTCTACTCACCCTCATGTTGGTGGAAACTCAAATAAATTGTTCCTCTAGAACAGTGATTCTCAAACTGGTAAAATCTGTGGTCCCGCAATGTCTTCAGGTACACAACATGATTCTGGAGATGTACACTACTCAATCATTATACACTTCAATTTTGAAACCTTGTTTTATTTAAATGATTTTGTTTGTGATGTTTTATTTTGAACACCTGATTATACACTGATCAACCACAACATTAAAAACACCCAAAGGTGAAGTGAGTAACGATTCAAATGGTGAACATTAGGCAGCAAGTGAAGTCAGTTCTTGAATTTCACGTGTTGAGAGTGGGAAAAATGGTCCTGGCATTCATGTGGATGTTACTTTGACATGAACAATAACCTGCCGATTGTTACAGACCACTTATTCCCCTTCATGGCAAGGGTGTTTCCTGATGGCAGTGGCCTCTTTCAGCAGAATAATACACCCTGCCACACTGCAAAATGGTTTGAGGAACATGACGAGTTCAAGCTGTAGTTATATTGTCCAAATTATCCAGATTGCAATCTGAATACGCATTTTTGTGCTGGACCAACAGATCCAATCCATGGAGGCCCCAACCTCAGAACTTGTATGACTAAAAGGATCTGCTGCTAATGTCTCAGAATCACAAAGCCACTACAAGGCAAGCCTATCTGCTAATCCTCAACATGTTTTACACTTAACAGTACATTTTGATTGAACTATTTTTAAAGTATACACCAAAAAAAAAATCAGTTTTATAAGAGAAGTCACTGATTTTTTGCGACAGGTGGGATTCAGCTTATGCCACTTCTCATTCATTCCTATGGTATCCGTAAACGGCGATTGAGCGACGTACAACTCTGACTGAAATTCAATGACGTCAAGGCTGTAATATAATGGATTATTAAGGCACACATTATCCAAGTTGACCGCTATGCTTTCTCCAATAGAAAGTAATACAGACCCTCTAATCTCCCAATAGTAAGACAATCTCTGGTCCAAACCTCGATGCATCAGAGTAGTTTTGGCAGCATGAAGGGGAACCTACAAAATGCGTACTTTTGAAAACAAAATCACAGTGTAAACTACAAAATGCTAAATTGTGAAACCGGTGATGTCATGCGTATGCATATTATTTGTTAATTCTTGAGCGCAGGCACATAGTTTTTCTTTACAACATCACATCGCCAGCTACTGGTCTGGCATGCATATTACAACATTGTTGTAATTTTCGCAAATCTGTGTGAATGGGGATCATTTTGACAATGTTGTTGTCTGAACGTGAAACTTTTCAAAAATGCAAAGGAAAATTCATTTTTTAATACATCTCTGACCTGTAAACGTCATGTCCAGTGGTTACAAACTATAATTTGAAGAATCCGTAATGAGGCTTGCATAGTTTGTGTGAATGTTCTAAAGTAAGTCAACAACGGGCTGGTTACATAAGTATAGTTAATCATCCCTCTGCAGGAGTGAGTGGCAGCGCAGTAAGAGGCCATGCTTTGAGGGGGTGATGGTGTGGTCACACCTACTCTTCCTTTCTGTTCATCTGGTCTCTCCATTCTGGCTCAGGCCTGGTGCCACAGACCTGCCGAGTGACAAACTTAACAAAGACCACAATAGAAACAATTAGTCACAGAGAAAGAAGAGACCGAGATCATGGCTTGTTAAGCACATTGTTTGAGGTCATTTGGAAACATGCTGAAGAAAAACAGCATCTGCAGAGTAATAACTCATTTACAGGCATGAACCCATGTGATTTTTTTTTTCATGGTACTCAAAAGTTATTTCCAAAGACTATTGCACTATATACCAAGTCTATGTCATTTACTTTATATAAGAACATATTCTTTTTCTTGACTTAATATTTTCATTTTCATTTGTTCATTTTCATGCAAAGATGTTAAAACATTGTTTACTGAACAGCTGCTTTGCTTTGTCCTATGCATTTGGATATATTTCACAATGGTAATGCGCAACATTTTATGGGGGAAAAAGTATCATGTTTTGTGTCTGTTAGAGCACTGCTGTGCACATGAAGATGGCATGTGACTCATGATAATCAGTAACAGTCCAATCACGCTGAGTAAGAGCCAGCTGGAGAGGACAAGACAGGAGACAAGTGCTCATTGACTCAGAGAGGGTGTGTGCACTGGTGCTGTGTCTGTCTGTGTATATAGAGTGCAGGAGGTGTGATTGAAGCAGTGAACTTCTAATGCACATGCATGATGCTTCTTTATATGAGATATGGCATGTGTGAGAACACATTTGGTGAATATCATGGTCCCCACCTATGCTCTTTATAACATACAGTGAAAAAAATTTGCTCCCCTGCTGATTTTGGACGTTTGCCCACTGACAAAGAAATGATCAGTCTATAATTGTAATGGTTTATTTGAACAGTGAGAGACAGAATAACAACAACAAAATCCAGAAAAATGCATATAAAAAAGTTAGAAATTGATTTGCATTTTAATGAGTCAAATAAGTATTTGTTCCCCTATCAATCAGCTAGATTTATGGCTCCCAGGTGTCTTTTATACAGGTAACGAGCTGAGATTAGGAGCACTCTCTTAAAGGGAACGCTCCTAATCTCAGTTTGTTACCTGTATAGAAGACACATGTCCACAGAAGCAATCAATCAATCAGATTCCAAACTCTCCACCATGGCCAAGACCAAAGAGCTGTCCAAGGAGGTCAGGGACAAGATTGTAGACCTACACAAGGCTGGAATGGGCTACAAGACCATCACCAAGCAGCTTGGCGAGAAGGTGACAATAGTTGGTGTGATTATTCGTAAATTGAAGAAACACAAAATAACTGTCAATCTACATCGGTCTGGGGCTCCATGCAAGATCTCACTTCGTGGAGTTTCACTGATCATGAAAACGGCGAGGAATCAGCCCAGAACTACACAGAAGGATCTTGTCAATGATCTGAAGGCAGCTGGGACCATAGTCACCAAGAAAACAACTGGTAACACACTATCCCGTGAAGGACTGAAATCCTGCAGCGCCCGCAAGGTACCCCTGCTCAAGAAACCTCCTGTACACATGTACAAGCCCGTCTGAAGTTTGCCAATGATTCAGAGGAGAACTGGGTGAAAGTGTTGTGGTCAGATGAGACAGAAATCAAGCTTTTTGGCATCAACTCAACTCCCTCCTGAGATGTGTGCAAACCTGGTGGGCAACTACAAGAAACATCTGACCTCTGTGATTACCAACAAGGGTTTTGCCACCAAGTACTAAGTCATGTTTTGCGAAGGGGTCAAATACTTATTTCACAAATCAATTAATGCAAATCAATTTACAACTTTTTTTAAATGTGTTTTTATGGATTTTTATGGTTATTCTGTCTCTTGGCTGTTCTAATAAACCTACCATTAAAATTATAGACGGATCATTTCTTTGTAAGTGGGCAAACATACACAATCAGTATGGGTTCAAAAATTTTTTTATCGACTGTAAATGCTTTATTAAAAGTTTTGGTGATAGAATGAAGATCATTTTGTTTTAAATCGCCCTTTGAAGTTTCACTGGTTAGCGCTTCCTCATTGAGTGTTGTTTAATGCAGTATAGACCCTTTTTCTGTTAGTAAACATTGTAACGTTTTTCTGTGGGCGGAGCTTAGGTGGAGCCCTGACCGCTTCACTAACGCTAGCTATGAAGTCTTTTAGCTTGTTTTTTTTAACAATAACTGGAGAAATTCTGATTTAACTTATATATGTGAGGTCACTCACTGTCCGTGACCTTGATTGTTATTTGAAAATGTTAACTTTAATGGACGAAACCAGATTGGCCGACCTGCACAAGCTTTAACTCAAAGGATGGACGATCTGACAGGATTCCCTCCGGCTGAGTGACTCACATGTAACGTGTATATTAAAGACAAATTCACTGTCTCAATCTAGTCATGAAGTATATATGTATACAGTCATGGCCAAAAATATCAGCATCCTTGGTAAATATGATAAAAGGAGGCTGTGAAAATTAATCTTCATTGTTAATACTTTTGATCTTTTATAAGCTTTCATTGGATAATAAGAATTTAAAATCGGGGGGGCGGGGGGGGGGGTTCATTATGAAATAAATGTTTTTCTTAAATACACATTGGCCACAATTAACGGCACCCTTTCATTCAATACTTTTTGAAACCTCCATTTGCCAGTTGAATAGCTCTAGATTTTCTCCTATAATGCCTGATGAGGTTAGAACACCTAAAAAGAGACCAGAGACCATTCCTTCATCCAGAATCTCTCCAAATCCTTCAGATTCACAGCTCCATGACGATGCTTCTTCTCTTCAGTTCACCCCAATAATTTTCAACAGGGTTCAGGTCAGAGGACTGGAATGGCCATAGCAGAAGCTTGGTTTTGTGCTCAGTGACCAATTTTTGAGGTTTGTGTTTGGATTATTGTGCGTTTGGAAGATTCAAACATGGCCCATTATAAGATTTCTAACAGAGTCAGTCACTTGTTGATTTTTTATCTGTTGGTATTTGATAGAATCCATGATACCATGTGTCTAAACAAGATGTCCAGTAGAAATATATATATATAAAAAATAATCATTAAGCTCAGATGAGCTTTATTTGCCACATACACAATTATACAGAGTATAACCAGCAGTGAAATGTGTTCTCTGCATTTAACCCATCCAAGTGCACACACACTTGGAGCAGTGGGCAGCCGGCACTGCGGCGCCCGGGGAGCAGTTGGGGGTTCGATGCCTTGCTCAAGGGTCTCACCTCAGTTGTGGACAATTTCTGCCGGAGCCGAGATTCAACCCCACAACCTCAGATTACAAGTCTGACGCTCTATCCATTAGAGCCACGACTGCCCCAAATATAGGCCCACAACATTTTTCTTGAAACCCTCCCAAACAATATGTGGTGATAGGTGCTGTATAGTGTATAGTAAAGACAAACTCACTGTGTCAATCTAGTCATTAAGTATTTATGTATACATATTTTGCTTTCAACAGAAGAAACAAATACAGGTTTGGAACATGTAGAGGGCGAGTAAACAATGACAGAATTTTCATTTTTGGGTGAACTATTCCTTTAATTTAGTGACTGAATATGCAAATGGCCTCACTGATGTCCTTCAGTGTAATGAGGTGCTGAGAACTTAATTTTGAGTCATTGATATTAGTGTCTAAGATGACAATGTGTGGAACTGTTTGAGGTGCTGTATCACTCTGAATTGGTGCAATTGATTATATCTCTAGCTGATTTATCGGTAAAGAGAGACTTTAGGAGATTATATTACTGTAGGATGAGCAGAATAACAATTTACACTGATGATAGTTTTGGCTCTTAATGTAATGTGCTGCTTTTCTTGGGCATCAATGTTTACACTTTTTGCAATGGTTGCATGCTCATACTCCTCGTTGCTGCATTTATTTGATCTGAAATACATTAAAACTCTCATATAGTGAACTATGATTGCTATTTAAAATATCTGTTTTCTATTTTAAAATATTTTAAAATGTAATGTAATGGGGGAAAAAATTCAGCAGCTATGACTTCAGTGTCACATGATCCTTCATAAATCATAATAATATCCTTGTCTGGTGCAAAATAAACATTTCTTCAATGTTGAAAAAAGTTGCTTAACCTATTATTATGACAACAATTAAACACATTTTTTGGGAAACTATTTAAGAAAAATATCATTACCATGAGTACACAGTTCATCGTTCATTTCTTAGTCACTTTTTGATATTGGGCCACTTTGGATCAATCTGTGTCTTTGCATCTTTCTAAAGATACAGCTCACGTGCGCGCGCTCTCTCTCTCTCTTTGTCTTCCTCACGACGTACCCACCCACAACCCACGCTCAGGTGAGAAAGCAGGGCTGTAATGCATCTCTCACACATTTCTGTTCACAGTCTTTGACTTCGTTTTCATTATAAACAAACATAAACTTCGTTAAAGTGACGCTTTCATCAGTTCAGGGAATGATATAACGTCTTCATTGCAAAGTTAATTAACTTTCCCTGGAGCTGCCGGGAAGTTAATTTTGGTTTTTGGCGTCTTTTCCGCGCCGAGCAAGATTGCGCGTAAATCGCAGCGCGAGGTGCGCCCGGTGCTGTCGAGACTGGGCGTCAAAGCGCGGGTGATCGCCACGGGCGTGCTGGGTGTTGTCATGGTGCTGGTGCTGGTCATTCTCATCCCGGTGCTGGTCAGCGCGGTGGGATCCGACCCGCGCTACGAGATGCTCGGCGCGTGCCGCATGGTGTGCGATCCGTACGGAACGAAGGCTCCATCATCAGCACCGACAGACAACCGCTTGGTTCAATCCCCACCAACTTTCATTCGTGGTTCGAAAGGAGAGCCAGGGCGTTTAGGACGGATCGGTCCGAGGGGTCAGCCGGGTCCACCTGGACCTCAAGGACCCCCCGGGGTCATAGGAGAACCGGGGCCACCAGGATTATCCGGTTCGCCCGGGGTCACCGGTGTCATAAGCGCGGCGACGTACAACACCGTGCCCAAAATCGCCTTCTACGCGGGACTCAAGAAGCAACACGAGGGGTACGAGGTGCTGAAGTTTGACGATGTGGTCACTAACTTGGGCAATCACTATGACCCCTCGAGCGGTAAATTCACCTGCTCCATCCCGGGGATCTACTTTTTCGTGTATCACGTATTAATGAGAGGTGGTGACGGGACCAGCATGTGGGCTGATCTGTGTAAGAATAACCAGGTAGCTCATAAATCCAGCTGTCACAATTCATTTATTCATCAATTGATGAGTCAAGCTATCTACTGATGCATAAGAAATCTTTTTTTTTCTCATTTTTAAATCCTTCTAAACGAAGACATTATTATTTTTTTAAATAAAAAATGTATTTAAATATTTTCTAATAATCAATACTTGTATATAATGAAAAATATTTAAAAAAGGTTAATGTGTTTTATTAGGTCTATCTCTAATGTTGTTATTATGCCAGTCTAGTTATATACACCAACTAGACCGACTTAATTAATATAGGAATATTACACATTTTAATAAAATTATAATATTAGCATTTATATTTACATTTATGCATTTAGCAGACGCTTTTATCCAAAGCGACTTACAGTGCATTCAGGCTATACATTTTTTTTGTCAGTATGTACTTATTAAATATTTAACTATTTAACTTACATTTTGTTTTTATTGAACTATCATAATTATATTATGTTTTGTTATTATACAAGTTCTGTATCACATAATATTCTGATATTGCAAAAAGTCAACATGTACTCTTTTTAGGACAATAGCACTTCAGAAATCAGATTTTATTTAAAAAAATGCCCATGTTAATGGAAAAAAACGAAATGTCTTGTCTTCAGAAAATAATGCTACATAGGGATCATTTTAAGGTGAAATTAATATGGAGTCATAACTTAATGTGCAATTATTTCATGGGATTAATAAAGTATTTATTGCATCTAACACGAGTTCTAATCTTTTTCTTGCAGGTGCGTGCAAGTGCAATAGCGCAGGATGCAGATCAGAACTACGACTACGCCAGCAACAGTGTGATTTTACACCTGGAGCCTGGAGATGAGATCTACATTAAACTAGATGGAGGCAAAGCGCATGGGGGAAACAACAATAAATACAGCACGTTTTCAGGCTTCATGGTCTACGCTGATTAACGGCCATGGCATGGACTGCACTTTCAAATGTACCTAATTTTGACATCACAAGGTCATCAGAGTGAGGTCCCAAAAAAGTTTAACCCTCAAGCTTGTGACAACTCATCTGTGTCAGAGCGAAGGACAAAAACAACCGAACGTCCAGTGGAATTACTGAATGATCATACACCTCGAAGCATATCAACACATCCTCCACACACAAATTAGTTTTTAGTAAAATCACTGTGATTTAGAAAAAAAAACGTACAGCGTAACACTCATGATTGTAGTATATTTATTGAGATTAACAGTCCATGAAAGCAGAAACTCATTTAACATCATTCCATATGTGCCTATCTTACACTGACACATGGCTTATCAGAAGAGGCTGTTACAGAGCACCCAACATTAGCCCGGAAATATAGTTCAGATTACATTTCTTTAATCATTTCTCATTCTTCATAAACAAATTGTCACATTCAAGCCTCAGTTCTGTGCCGTTTTATATAAATGTCGTCATTTAAAAATATTATCAACGTCTGGTATGTGTAGTGTCATCAAAAATTGTGAATAAAATGTATGATATTCATGCGTGTATAAATTTGCTATACAACTAAAAGCTCTACATATATAGTGCAGTACACAAATGCAACTATGAAATATCCTTGACTTGATTACTTGTCATTGATTAATTGTCATCATCAGATATTGCTATTCCTGTAAAAGCACTAACCATATACTACTGTAAAATTGTAGTCATATACATTAAAAAAGGAAATCAGTTTTTCATGCTGGAGCAAAATATAATACTAATAATAAAAATGAAAAGAAATGGGCAAGATTAATTAACATGCCACCATTTTATAATTAACTTATGGAGTACTCTGCATGTTTTGTTTTTTATATATTACCTTGCTACACGGGAACAGAGGACCTGACAGTGTCATTATTTTACTAGAGGAGTCACTGTGAGCGGCCACCTGCTCCAGATAAACTCATCTCTCTGTCCTACCCAATGACCTGTCAGAACGCATGCCTTCAAATGATCAGATGTGCTGTGAAACATCAGGCTTGCCAAAGAACAAGCGTGTACGGTCTTACTTTAGGCATACGGTCACATTCAATCACCTTAGATCTAATAGTCAGTCGATGTCAAGGGGCAACGGTGTGTTCAGCATTATTAACTGATTGAGATGTTTGAAGCTACACAATATCAAATAAGTACATTTTGCAAACTATTAGAATGTGTGAGTGATTAAAATATATTGTGCATGGGCTAATTAGTTAGTAATGTAGTCAGGATACATTTCATCAGACCTTTGAATACACTAGTACTGCTCCACATGTTTCCATTATCTATGGCTTCATTTTGATTCCCTGAGTTTAATTATTTTGTCTAATTAATAATATTTTTTCCCAATTTTGTAAAAAGCACCTATTTTCCAGGACTCCGAGCCATGTTTTTATTTTACTCACTTTTTTTGTGTTGAGAGAACTTTGATCATTGCAGACTGGTGAATATTTGATTTGAATATTCTAGTTAGTGTTAAACTTAACATGTGAGCTATGGGTCTCAACTTTGCCATCTTACATAAAGGTTTTTTCTTGGCATCAATGGTTCCTTGAAGAAACCATTCCACTGCACAAAAGTTTCTTAGATTATTAAAATATTCTTCACACACACACAAAATGGTTCTTTTAAAAACTGTTCATTGAAAGCTTCTTTGGGGAACCCAGAATGGCTCTTCTATCGTGTTTCTATAAAAGCCCTCTAATGAAACAAATATTTTTAACAGTACACATGAATTAACGCTCACCAAAGTAAGGAATTTAGCACCAAAATCAACAGTACAACAATGTTCCTAACAATAAAAATTAGAAATCAATTTTTGGTATGTTAACTTGAGGAAGGAAATCGATTTTTAATGCAGCTGGTTTATTTAAACGTCAGCCATTGTTTAGGATTCTCTATCAGTATTTTGTCCACCTGGTTCTGAGTGATACCTCGAGACAGCATTTTGGGAACAATATTCTTCAGGATGTGGGAGAAACCATGACCGCCGTACTTGGTCAGTCGGTGCTTGGTGTGAATATCATGGGCAATGAGGAGTCTGTCTTCATAACCTTCTCTGATCAGGAAAGCCAAGCTAGTGCAACAAGACAAAATCACTCTCAATGATCTGTTGACGACTTTATATAAATTGGAGAGTCTCATTAAACATCTGCATTAATCAAATTGGCATGTTTACAGCATATAATCATTTACTGATTACCAGAAACAGAGGAAGATGTTTATGACCCATTTACTGTAATGTATTGGCTGCTATTCTCGCTGGACGCAGATACTTACGTCTGAACTCTCTGGCTGTCGCTGAGCATGTCAACATCACGGCTGAACTGGTAATTCAGCACCTCTGTGCCAAAGAGGTCATATTCAAGGTAGCTCCCCATCTTTGCAAACTCCAGCAATTCTCGCGGATCAAATATGGTCCTATAAAGGAGATGAATGTTAAGAGCACTTTCAGAATACAATGTTTAATGAATAAAAGACTGAAAGTTTGTTGGATGACCATAGTGTAGTTCGTTTATAGTCTATATTTAGCTTTTTACTTCTGGCGATTGTCTTTAGGCTTCAGAATACATAAAATTTGTGATTATCATGATGAACAAAATGTGATCGTATGCATTATGCAGGTTTTTTCCCATCTCTCTCCTTACCTGTCAAGATGAGACATGACTGTTTTGGAGATATCTCCACCTGCTTCTTGCAGAATGCGGATGGCCTCCCAGGAGCGGCTTTGTTCCGTCCGGGATGGATGATAACCGGGCAGCCGAGCTGAGTCTGAGCATGGGCGGTGGCTTGCAGGACCTTCTTCTCGCTCTCTGTGATTGGCCAGCTTGTACCGATCTCTCCAATCACACCACAGCGGATATCTGTACCGTCCGCGCCATGGAGCACCTCATTGACAATGATATCAGTTAGCTTGAGGAAAAAAGATGAGACATTTTAGAAATGGGAACAAATCTGTTTCATCTACAATTTTACAATGCATACTACTAGTAAAAAGTTCATAATCATTAAGATTAGTTTGTTTATTACTGATTTTAAAGGTCATTCTCTGAAGTTCCCAAAGGCTGCATTTATTTCATAAAAACTACATAAAAACACTAATATGGTTAAAATATTAAATTACAGTTAAAATATTAGATTGTAAATTAAATTACTGTTTTATATTTGAATATATTTTAAAATGTAATTTATTCCTGTGAAGGCAAAGCTGAATTTTCAGCATAAATACTCCTGTCTTCAGTGTCATATGATCCTTCAGAAATCATTCTAATATGCTGATTTGGTGTTCAAATTATTATTTTTTTATTAGTATTATCAATGTTGAAAACAGTCCAATATTTTGTGGAAACTGCGATACATTTTTTTTCAGGATTCACTAATGAATAGCAAGTTCAAAAGAACAGCATTTATCTGAAATAGGAATCTTGGTAACACTTTATTTTAAGGACCCATTCTTGCTATAAACTAGTTGCTTATTGGCATGCATATTACGAGCATATTGGATGTTTATTAGTATTTATAAACTACATTTGAATGCCTTATTCTGCATGACCATATTTTAGATCCCTTAATCTGACCCCATAACTAAACCTAACAACTATCTTGCTAACTATAAATAAGCAGCAGATTTAGCTGTTTAATATGTCTGTAGAAACCAAGAAAAACTACCATTCCAAAGTTTGGGGTAAAATAAACGAAAAATAAATGTGTTAATTTATTCAATCATAATGCATTAAAGGGGTCATATGATGCGATTTCAAGTTTTGCTTTCTCTTTGGAGTGTTACAAGCTGTTTCTGCATAGATAATATCCCTGAAGTTGCAAAGACTAAAGTCTCAAAACCAAAGAGATATTCTTTATCAAAGTTAAGATTCGTCTACCCCCTCCTAAAACGGCTCATTTAAACACATTTTGTGAAGAAATAGGAGTTTATTCTCACTGTAGTATTGTTGCTGCCATGTTCTGGAGATGCGGTGTTTTGTTGTGAAAGTGTAACTACTTAGTTTGGGCTTCCAAAAGAGGACACAACCAGAAATCAGTGGTTAAGTTATATTTACTACACTGTACCAGAACAGTTCAACCCAAATATTAGTGTGTGTGTAGTGCATTTTACGGAGGACTGTTTCCTGAACCTGGAAGACCTGTCCACAAAGGCTGGTGCTTCTGACTCAAAGCCTGTAAGTATGTTTTCATATTTAAAGAATTTGCCACTGACTATCCAAATGCGAGTTTTGAGCAGTGTAGAGTAGTGCTTATTTGGCGTTTCTACGATTACAAATGCAGACATGGTAATGTTTATGCGGCACGATGCAACGCGATGCGTAAATAGACAGTATACGTCATTATAATCAGTAATTATGTCCCCACTGGATGCAACAAATGCCTCGTTAATAATGAGTTTTATTGTTTTGGTCTCGTCGCGCCCGGCATCACAATACGGTAAGATAAAATTTCCGTAACATTTCCGTCAAACGCTTGAGGTATTCGGCCAATCACAACGCACTGGATTTCTGACCAATCAGAGCACACCTCGCTTCTCAGAATTATGAGCTTTGTAAAAATCGACGCGTTTCAGAAAGACGGAGCATAGAGGAACACCAATAATGTACAGTGTGTGGAAAATAATGTGTTTTTTTAACCTTAAAACAGCATATGACCCCTTTAAATAGATCAAAAGTGACAGTAAAAATATTTATAATGCTTCAAATGATTTCGATTTCAAATAAATTGCCATCACAGGAATAAATTATATTTAAAACAATTATTTTAAATTGTAACAACATTATAATTTCACAATATTACTCTTTTACTCTATTTTCATCAAATACATGTAGCCCTGGTAAGCATAGAGACTTACAAACAAATAAAAAAATATAAATAAATACATATTCCAAACTTTTGACTAACAGTGTAGTTACAACACCCACACAAACCTTCTCAACGGTCATTTTTCTTGTCTCATCAGAGTGGGTCACGTCCACATAGTACCCCGCTCCAGCTATGATATGCACACCCGTCTCTTTGGCCAGCTGCCGCAGAATGGGCAGATTTCGGGTGATGCCTGTGGTGGTGTTCTCCACTATGGATCCTCCTCCCGCTTTACGGTAACACAGCAGCTCTTCCTTCACCGCCTCGATCTCTTGATTCAACAGCAGGTTCTCATTGTGACTGTACGGATTCTGCTGCAACCAGTGAAGATGCTTCATCTCAATGGGAGCTGCAGCAAGGCCCTCGTCACCAGGTGATGGGGGAACATGGCTGCACTCAAACGTCATTGTAAGGTGTTCGTGGGTCATGGTGCGGCCCAGCTGATCGGGCTCTATCAGACCCAGAACCGTCTGGACTTTACCGCTCTGTTCAGGCATTGTTGTGCGATCCTGTCCAACAAATAGTAACAGTGATTAAAATAAACAGGGTTGCTAAGCACTGTTTATGTTGCACTGGCAACAGAGACCTATACAGTCTGATATAGTATTACAATCCTTGCACACATAGTTGAAACAATGAAAATGACTTAAATGTATGTTTTAACGTATTTCTCCATTTCTACCAAGAAAGATATAATGGTATGCTTGAAGAAGACGAAGTGCATGCTTGGATGACATCTTGGCTATCTCATAAAGAGATGTTATGGGTCAGCCACGCCTTGGTGGTTCGGACTTTGCACTGATTGAACAATACAGGCTGCATTTAATGCAATCCTTTCTAGTTCCAAATACGGAATGCATTAAATCCACTTGCACTGCATGCATTAAGATGCATGCTCGTGTCGTCGAGATTATTAACAGTTCAGTATGTGTATATATGTATGAATATACCGCGCAGACGTATTCACATCAAACAACAAGCATATTATTGAGATTCTGAAATTGGACACAGAACTAACGTTACTGCACAGACTACGATACTTCCTCAATAACAATCGTTTAAAAGTTCCTCAAAACAGGCGATAAGCATGCAGTGTTACTAGCTGTTATTTTTAAATCACACAACGTGATGCAGTAAGTGATTCATAATAAACAACAAAGGATAAAGTGAGAAATAAGACCTGCAAGCACGTTCAACTTCCAATTGGCAGCACTCCACTGACAGCCGGAGCAACAATGTCTCGCGAGTTTTTGTGTATATCGCGAGACTTGATGTTACCTCTATCTCTGCAGAGTTAAACAGTGTTCAAAGCGAAATAATGAAAATAATAAACAATCAAATATTCACGAACGAACGAAGTACCTCTAATTCGAAGATGTGGATACATTTAGACAGTTCGCCTGTTTATAACCTTCGAGTCGCCTTTGCCACGCCCCTTTCAGTTCGCTGACGTCTGTGAGAGGTGTTTTTATTATATAAGGACTCTTTGTGGAAACCGGGATTCGGAAAATACATCCTCACTCAAGTGAGTGCCCTAAGCAAATAAAGCCTGTTATTATGAAACAGAACATTTGGACACTATTCATAACTATGACGCCGAAAACCCAGTACTATTTTTGTGATAGGTTATATAATGTTTAAACAATAATTGCTGTGTTTCTATGGGAGTCCATGGTGGAAAAACAGCTTTAACTAGCTTAGACCAGAATATCAGGTTAAACATTTTCCTGCAGATGCATTAGAATATTAATTTAGCATGTTTAACTATTAATTATTTCATTTATTTATTGAATTAATTTATTGTGCTTGTGTCTGTTATTTAATGTATATGCCCTGCTGCTATTTTTACAGCCTAATGAAAACTGTTTGCAAAATGTACATGAAGGATATCATAAATCTTGGTAAATGCTATTCTTTGTTATTAGAATCACATCAACTGACTAACGCAGATATACTTTGCATATTGAGAAAGCAATTTGTATGCAACAAAGTGCGCATAGCTATAAGCTCGATCTAACCATTGATCCATGATTTTAAAGTGGCATGTTGAGCCGTGATACATTTTCCCTGCGCAAGTCTGATCTAACTAATAGTGACAGGTCCTGGGAGTTATCTGACCAGGGATTCGTATACAAAATTAGTCCCGAGATAGCTGGAAAGACTATTAAGTATCAACCCACTGCAAATTGCCAAACAGCTGTGAGCTTCTCGTGCCAGTTTCAATTCATCCCCTGTGAAATATGAAAAGTCTGCACTCACTGTTAGTAAAGATAGCTATTTAGTAGAATCAGTAATCTGATTTTTCCTAATCTTGATTTAAATTATTATTAGTCCTGTTCATATTTTTTCTTATCTCTTTTATAATCCATTAGGATGACAGCAATTCACTGTGTATAATGAGATGACCTCCACAGACATTGTTGTCAATATTGTTTCTGACAGAGCAGCCACAGAATATAATAAAAAGGCCCATCAGAGACTACAAGATCCATATGTCTATACATGGAATGACGGTATGATATCTCATTAGAGTTTTCAGGGGTATAATATATTTGAAGATGTGTGCCAGCTAACTAATGGCCCAGATGAGTCAATGGACCTTATGTGAATAAATTCAGTGAATAATCCAGATATGTTTGATGATGTTTTATGCAAATTACTTATCCTCGGTAGAATTGCATGCATGGATGCTGGAACCAGTCCGGCACCTGGGAAACACCCTAGACCAGGGTTCCTCAAATCTTTCCAATCTGCTGCAGAGTTTAGCTCCAACCCTGATCAAACTCACATATCTGTGCTTTTCTAATGATCTTGAAGACTCTGATTAGCATGCTTAGGTGTGTTTGATTAGGGTTAGAGATAAACTCTGCAGGAATGGTCCAGATTTGAGGATCCCTGCCCTAGATAGATGACCAGTCAATCACACTCAATACATGTTCATTATAGAATAATCAGTTACTGTCAATTTATTTCATATTTTGGAGTAGAATTAGTGAGGGTTAAATGTGGTCCACTGTAACTGAACCCACTGGCCCACTTTAACTAGCAAATTTAGCTATGCCAAATACTACAGGTACGGTCATAATAATATTTAGACAGTATTTATGTACAACCTATAAATTCAATATTATATTGTTGAAGGACCAAGTGCCAGGCATTGGGTTGCAGGAGCAAAGAAGAGGTGAGGTGATGGTACTATTACCAGCAAATCATTTACAACTAATGCAAACAGGAGTTCAAGGAGCATCCAAACCAACGCTAGGGAGCATTTTCATGCAGTCTTTATGCGTTCTTTTAAAATGTTAAACTTTTTATGCATTTTGGCCATTCAATGGTGTTTTGGGTGCCTGAAATCACGACTTTTAAAACAGGCTTCAAAGTGGAAGCTTTTGAAAACTCTATTATTATTGTTTACATGTAAACTACAAAGAGTTGAATTTAGGAAAACGGTGACATCATGTGCATGTGTATTATGTGTTCACATAGTATTTCTTTACAAAGTGACAATGCCAACTACTGGCCTGACATGCATAATGTAGTGCTTTAAGCTGTTTTTTGTGGATTTGAGTGAACCATAGTCTCAAGTTTGAAAACGCATCTTCACTTCCTTCCATTAGGCTATAGAAAAGAGAAGCCAAAACATTCTCAGTATGGCAGTACTCAGTACTTTTCTCAAGTAAAAGTAATAGTCTGAATAGTTACTTGAGTAAGAGTAAAAAGTATTGGATAAAAAACTATTTTCTAAAAAAACTAAAACAAAAGTTATTTTTAGCTTTATATTCATCAAATAATCCTGAACAAAATGTCACAGGTTCCAAAAATCTTTAACAGCAAAACTGTTTCCAACACTGGTAATAAACCAATATATTAGGATGATTTCTGAAGAATCAAATGACTCTGAAAACTGGAGTAACAGCTGACGAAATCTCTGATTTACATTACTGAATTAAACTATAGTCTATTTCAAAGTATATTATATATATATAACCTGACACGGAGAAGAGTAAAAACTCCTCACATGACCGCTAACATTACCGAACATCTGAACATGACTAAACAAATGCACATAGACGGATCTTCTTCTGTCTGTTCTGCAAAATGTAAACAAATGTAGCCTATATTTTTGCAAGCGTAAATATTGTGAACATATCAATATTAATTGTGTCTAGGGCAAATGCATTCCTCCCAGAACAGGTCGCGCGTCGCCCACAGTAACGAAGTAAAATTACAGTTTTTTCACTAAAATGTACTTAAGTTAGAGTAAAAGTAATATACTCGACAAGTATTAGTTACCCCCAAAAAATGTACTCAAGTAAATGTAACGAAGTAAATGTATCTCGTTACTACCCACCTCTGCCTAACAGTCTGCTAATACTCTATGGAGAGTTAGTTAACAGGTAGTTCCAAGTTACTTGTAGTTAGTAGAATATATAAAGTGGTTTATACAAATAAAGTGTAACATTTTTACTTTACATTTACATTTATGCAGATCCTTTTGTCTTACAGTGCATTCACGTTATACATTTTTTATAAGTATGTTCATTTATATACTCTGACAGTGCATACACAGTGAACACAGTGCAATCAAGCTTAAATGGCCCTTAATTGAGATGACCCTCCTCTATGAGATGATGTGATTCTTTACCAAAAGTTTGATATTTAAAACCTTGGAAAAAATGAAGTGCTGACTCTTTTGTGCATCTCGTAAAGCTCCCCTAAAACTCAAATTTAGATGCAGATAAGTAATCTCTTTGATGCCTGTTTATATTTTCTGACCAACTTCTGTATCTTACCTGAACAAATAAATCATTTGATTGGTGGATAAAGTTTATCTTGACATATCTGTGGAAGCATCAGGCAGGAGATTATTCAAAGCTGACACGGTTCTGCAGCCTTGGGTGTGAATTAGTTCAGCATAATCTCTCTATTCTGCTTGATAGACTTGTGATCCATCACAGTTTATGCAAATCAGAGATTCTTTGGCGCAAGACTGGGAGATTCATATCAGCGTGTGGTTCTCTCATAACACATCTGAAGCGTTGAGAGAGGACTTCAGTTTGTGCTGTGCCAAAAATGCTGTGTATACAGTCAGGCAGAAGCTTCCTCGAACATTTGTGTGAGAAGCAGGCCAGAAGAAAGCCCTTTTTGGCCTTTCTGCCACTAGCAGTGGCTAAATGTAAGTATTCGATTTAAGCATATATTTTTGTCCCACCTTGATATCATGCATGAATGAAACCTCAAATTATAGTTGTTGTTACTAACAGAGTGAGAGTTTTGTGTATGTAGCAGTAATCATCATTTCATGTTGGTAAAAAACATGTTGCATAGTTTTCAAGGCCAGTTTAAAATAACTGGGCTATTGCCATGTGGTGTGAAACAGACACCTACACCTTTGGATGCTACACCTCAGCTAGTCTCAGCCTCAGACGTCACGCCCACAGACCGTTGAAGGATTGGCTACGTGAGACTAGACCTCAGTTAACTGAAACAAGAATACTTCAGTTGTTCAGTAGTTCACCCAAACATACAATTAGCTGAAAATGTACTCACCCATCCAGGATAAAAATGGGGTAGACCCAATATGAAGAAGTTTTGTATTACATCACTTGCTCACCAAAGTATCCTCTGCAGTGAATGGGTGCCATCAGAATGAGAGCCCAAACAGCTGATAAAAACATCAAAATAATCTGCAAGTAATCCACAACAATCCAGTCCATTAGTTAAACATCCTGTGAAGTGAAAAGCTGCATGTTTGTAAGAAATAAATCCATCATTAAGGTGTTTTTTTCTCATGCAAATGCTACAGTAGAAAAAAAATTTGTATCTGACCCTTGCCTTTTTTTAATCACATTTTTTAAATCATCTAGTACAGGGGTGTCCAAACTTGGGCCTGCACAGTTTAGCTCCAACTTGCCTCAACACACCTGCCTGAAATATTCTAGTATGTCTCGTAAGAATTTAAAACTGCGTTTGATTAGTGCTGGAGCTAAACTCTGCAGGACACCGGCCCTCCAAGACCGAGTTTGGACACCCTTGATCTAGTCGATTCTACCTAAACACATATATACATGAACAGCATAAATTATAATTGACTTTGGAAGTTATGTCATATCATTGTAGAATATTATTTACTAAGTATGCAAAGCATATTAAATATGGGCCTTTATAAATGTTGCCGCAACTAGACTAAACTAAACTAAACTAAACTAAACTAAACTAAACTAAACTAAACTAAACTAAACTAAACTAAAAAGCTTCCTCGAACATTTGTGTGAGAAGCAGGCCAGAAGAAAGCCCTTTTTGGCCTTTCGATTATTCGTAAGTATTCGATTTAAGCATATATTTTTGTCCCACTTTGATATGCATGAATGAAACCTCAAATTATAGTTGTTGTTACTAACAGAGTGAGAGTTTTGTGTATGTAGCAGTAATCATCATTTCATGTTGGTAAAAAACATGTTGCATAGTTTTCAAGGCCAGTTTAAAATAACTGGGCTATTGCCATGTGGTGTGAAACAGACACCTGTTTGAATGCTACACCTCAGCTAGTCTCAGCCTCAGACGTCACGCCCACAGACCGTTGAAGGACTGGCTACGTGAGACTAGACCTCAGTTAACTGAAACAAGAATACTTCAGTTGTTCAGTAGTTCACCCAAACAAACAATTAGCTGAAAATGTACTCAGCCTCAAGCCATCCAGGATAAAAATGGGGTAGACCCAATATGAATAAGTTTTTTATTACATCACCAAAGTACAAAGCAGTGAATGGGTGCCGTCAGAATGAGAGCCCAAACAGTTCATAAAAACATCAAAATAATCTGCAAGTAATCCACAACAATCCAGTCCATTAGTTAAACATCCTGTGAAGTGAAAAGCTGCTTGTTTGTAAGAAATAAATCCATCATTAAGGTGTTTTTTTTCCGTGCAAATGCTACAGTAGAAAAAAAAATTGTATCTGACCCTTGCCTTTTTTTAATCGCATTTTTTAAATCATCTAGTACAGGGGTGTCCAAACTTGGGCCTGCACAGTTTAGCTCCAACTTGCCTCAACACACCTGCCTGAAATATTCTAGTATGTCTAGTAAGAATTTAAAACTGTGTTTGGTTAGTGTTGGAGCTAAACTCTGCAGGACACCGGCCCTCCAAGACCGAGTTTGGACACCCTTGATTCTAGTCGATTCTACCTGAACACATATATACATGAACAGCATAAATTATAATTGACTTTGGAAGTTATGTCATATCATTGTAGAATATTATTTACTAAGTATGCAAAGCATATTAAATATGGGCCTTGAGAAATGTTGCCGCAACTAAACTGGATCACAGCTGTGTGGAGAACGGATGGCTCAGCATTTCGTTCATACGATGAGTTTCTTCGGGATTTCCAAGCAGTTTTCGAACACTCTAAGGGAGGAAAGGGGGCGGAGGATCTTCTGCTGGAACTTGCACAGGGACGGACTTCTGCCGCTGAGTATGCACTTGAATTCCGTACGTTAGCTGCTCAGACTAACTGGACTGATAACTCTTTAAAGGTGATTTTTCGGCGGGGTCTCAGTCACGATTTACAGACGGAACTGGCCTGCCGCGACGAGGGAAAGGATTTCAACCAGTTCGTCCATCTCGCCATCCAGATCGATAATCTGATGCGCTCGCGCTGCCCAGGCAGTCGCTCAGCAACCTCGTCACGCAACCTTCCTTTGCCCGGTATTACAGTCACAGGACTGCCGATTCCAGCGAACCCATGCAAATTAACGCTACACGGCTCACTGAGGAGGAAAAGGAGCGACGAAGGTCTCAAAGGCTGTGCTTATATTGTGGAGAAGCTGGTCACTTTCGTCAGAACTGTCCTCATCGACCCATTAACAGAGATAATGCTGCGGTGAGTCTAACTCTTAATTGTCTAAACTCAAAATCAAGTGTAACCGTCCCCATTGAGGTTTTTGTGAACGGCAAATCCTTTTCCACATCTGCTCTGTTGGATTCAGGTGCTGCTGGGAACTTTATGTCGCTAGAATTTGCTGAACTTCACAAAATTCCTCTAATTCCATGCATTTCTCCCCTTTCTGTTGAGGCTGTTGATGGTAGACCGCTGGGCACCGGTCGCGTCACTCATCTCTCTCAGGAGTTACACATGCGCACCGGTTTGCTGCACAGAGAATTAATTCAGTTCTACATTCTCCAAGCTCCTCACACTCCCGTCATTCTGGGGTTACCATGGCTCCGTAAGCATGATCCACTTCTGCAATGGACCTCCGGCCAGATCGTCAGCTGGGGAGAGAACTGTTTTTCTGATTGCCTGTCTACTGTCCAACCGCTTACTCTACGAAGTATTCGAGAACACCCTGATGATGCCGTTTTGAAATGCTTGCCTTCCATGTACCACGACTTGGCAGAAGCATTCAGCAGATCAAAGGCCACGAAATTACCACCTCATCGCTCTTACGATTGCGCCATTGACTTCCTACCTAATGCTACACCACCTAAGGGGCGTGTCTTTCCTCTGTCCCAGTCCGAGACCGAGGCCATGCAGAAATATATCGAGGAAGAGCTCTCCAAAGGTTTCATCCATCCATCCACGTCTCCTGCATCTGCTGGGTTTTTTTTTGTCCAGAAAGGATGGAGGACTCCGTCCATGTATTGACTACAGAGCTCGAATGTACCGTCAAGTTTCGCTATCCACTACCCCTGGTACCAGCTGCTCTGGAACAACTCCAAAGCAAGATTTTACACCAAGCTGGATCTGCGTAGTGCTTACAACCTGGTAATTATGGTTATGTATCTAAGATTTGCCGTTAATGCACACGCACACAATCATAGACATGGATAACCCTTGGAGCCCCTCAGAACTTGAGTTCAATTGTTTACTTCAGTAAAGGTTTTTGGCCATTATCAGATATGTTAGCAGGTCAATGTACAACACTCGTAATAACTTTGGATTGGTCAAATCCTTGTTTAAAGTAACATTAAATCAAAAGTCAGAGGTATGGGCGTACCCGAGTTCAGTCTGACCAGACGGCGTTCGCCGTCCTAAAACGGAATTATCCCGCCCCTGCATTCCAAGTACACTTAAAGACGCCGGTATTAGCCGTCGCTAAAACTGGCGCAGGCTAGCGGAAATATACGAATCCGCTACTCTAATAGGGAGAAAGCAATCTTTAGAGGCAGTCAGAATAGAATCAAACGTTACAATTTATTAACCAGGTAATCGAAGCAATAATTCAAATCTCCAATGTTACAAGAATAGAATCATCAGTTAACAATACTACCTGGCAATGAAAACTACACACAAGTGATCTGTGTGGGCAATCGGCTTACTGACGCCTATCTGTCATGAATCTGGTTGCCACTCACTTCAACTGCACATCACCCATGGACTACATCTCCCATCATGCACTGCACACACACATTCCCGTCCACCATTACACCAATCACACAGCTGTCACCATTCACTCATCAACCCTGATTGCCTCAACACACCTGCACCTCATTCACTCACTCACATAAAAGCAGCACACAAACACTCACCCAGTGCGAAGTCTTGTTTTTCCCCTGACTAACATTTCCGAGGCGTTTTCCTAGTTTGTCTTCCCCGTGTTTTACCTGGACTGTTGACTCCCTCTCCTGATTGTTTGCTGCCTGCCTCTCTGACCCTGCCTGCTTTCTGGTAATCCTCTCTGTCTGCCGCCTGCCCTGACCCATTGCTCTGCCTCTGATTTCGACTCTGCCTTGTCCACGTTGCTCTCGATACCCCTGCTTGATATTTGCCTGTTTGACCCTTTGCTAATAAAGCTGTTAGTGGATCTACTCTCGCCTCTGACCTGTCATTCGTTACACTAACCATACCTGGAAATGAAACTACACACAAGTGGTTGTGTGGGCAGTCAACCTACAGACGCCCAGAACTTTGTGTCCCCTTTCCTTATATACCCAGATAATTCAATAAACTCACCAAATGGTGGTCTTGTTATTATAATTAGACTTCAGAATTTACAGTCAAATGGCTCCTGATATCCTGTGGCAGGGAATGCTTATTTACATACAGGAGGTGTTTTGAATAGAAGATTAGGGGGAGGACACACTTTTGAGTTGTACACTACGCTTCTCATACTTTAGAACTTCTTTTAGCTTTTCATTATGATTGGGAGAATGAGACCATTTTACCAGACGCACTGAGACATTTCAAAGATATCAAACATGTATGGTTACTTTTTGTACATATTACATTGCATGGATTTTCAGTGAATTTTAGGTGATGAGGGAGGGGGAATGGTGACTGCAGCAGGTCCATCGTGCGGACCGTCAGCACAGGGCAAGAGAACTCCCTGTGCTAGGCCGTCTCTGGATGTTGCTGCTTGCACTGTTTGGGCCACTCACAGGGTTCCCTGCAGTGTCACTTCAGTCGTTGTAAGGCGGGCAGCTTTAAGGGGCTGAGGGTTAGGATAGTGTTGGTGGATGCTTTACTGATCTGATGAGGTGTCGGAAATAGCAACATTGGAATAGCGTGAAGGAGAAGATGAGTGCTCCAACTGCGCAACCTCAAGTACCCAGTCCCACCAGGTATATGCAGTCTGTGCCGATCGGGTAGATGAGCTAGACAGAATCTGTGCAGTCTTCGCGCCAAGTTTGTCTCCACTTGTGCTTGAGAAAGGTGGTACTCTGTTTGGAGGATGACGTTCTGTACCAGGTCCATCGTGTCGATCAAGGCTTGTGTTCCGTGTTCATAAAAGGTGTCGTCCCACCATGGGGAGACCTCTGCATCCTTTGGCATCCTTCCGAGGATGTCGATCTGGCCCATAGAGAAATCCTCTGTCACTTCCAAGCAAAATGAGTGATCAGCAGGACAGGTCAGTCCTCCATATGTGAACGAATTCATCTCACTGATGACACACCACTGTGTATGAGACACCTGAATCGCATTTGAATGTCCATGCAAAGATTCAACACTTATGAGTTTGCTATCATTGGGAGAGAAAGGTTGTAATGTGTTACATGTACAGACAACATAATTGTGAGTTTCATGACAACAAGTGCGACTGGTAAATAAGGTCTCAGTACCCTTCAGCGTCATATATCCGTGAGGTGATCCCATTTAATTACCTGATCTTTAACTACCATGCCAATGGATCGGATATTAGTGGAATTTGGGTAAACTTGATCTGGGTGGATTAAAGGAAAAGTGACAAAAAATCCAATGCAACCAGTACATTCGTTTCCAGTATACATCATAATTGTGGATAATAATTCTGAATACTTTACATTTTTCATTTTTTCCAAAGAGAACCATCTATGTAAATCTAAAACCTCAATTAAATCGTTCAAAACATGTCTCGGGGTCTTGTGAAGACGAAGATCTAAAATTTCCTGTCTTGTTGCAGTGAATAAATCTTGTGCATATGATCTGCAGGCTAAGTCACGTTCGATGGTAATGGGTCTGATTGAACAATGTGTGGCTGATCGTTAGAAGCGCCTGCGCCTCGGAACGAAGCGCTTTGATAATATTATCATTGCTATGGGTGATGTGTTGGAAACCAGTGGCCATCTGATCTGTCAACCATGTGGAGAATTGAGATTGTTTGGTTATTTTATAAGTGTTGGCTGCTGAATTAATTGATCCGAACAGGCCGGCTATACTGCTGAGCAGGTCTCGTTTTAGCGAGCAGGTGGAATTTGGACAAGTCTGTCTTTGTAATCAGAAATTAAATCATCGATTCGTGACTGTAGCCATGCATATGACTCATCATTAGTATTACAATGTTTTGTACAGTCAGAGAGTATATTGGAAATGTTATAAGTTACATGTGTCATTACCAAATTTACATCATGTAATAAAGTCTTGTTGATGTTTCCTCTAATCAGTCCACCAGGAGGAATTGAGTGCAATTCTGGACACTTTTTTGGGTTTAGTGTATCCACAGGTGGTCAAATTAAAACAGTACTTAACAGTCCATGAACAATTGTGTGGATTGGTGAAATTATCTATGCTATGCGAACATTCCCCGACACAATACATTCCTTCCTTTCGGTTGGTCCAGACAAAAGTTTTTGGTTTTCGTACATTAGGTGTGTACGATGTGAGATCGTACATTAGCTCGGTGAATCTTATATGTGTGTCATTATGTGTTTCTGTATGTGTGCGCCTATATGTTGCAAGTTCCAAATTTATAACATAGTAGCACAATTTTGGGTCTATGCCATTGTTTTTGTTTTCGTGTAGTGTGTACATGTTACCTATTGTGTCACCTGGATCTATTTTAAGTTGATACCAGGCAGTGAGGTTGTGTATGAATTTGGTGCTCGAGTGTGTCCTGAAATGTTTCTTGTAGGTGGGTGGGTGTTACCTGAACTACAACAAATTTGTGGTGTGCAATTTGGATCCGGTACTAATCCGGGAGGCCATGTAATTGTCTCTTTTGGTGCGACTGTGATTTTTGTGTGGATGGCCTTGGAGTATTTCCACACCCACCTCTCACATTTCAGGTTGTGTGTGAGTGAAACTTTGGCCCAGTCTGATGCACGTGGGCCCAGACACTTTCCTTTCATCTGGCCTCCATGGGATCGCTGCAATCGACCTGGAAGGCAAGAGGAGAAGACAGTGACATTTATTTATTCTGAGTACTTTTGAATAATTTGCACTGAGACATGTGGTACCATCGCAGTTTCCCTTCACAGTTGTGGCCACACAGCTGTTGCATATAACTTTAACTTCATATGGGCCATGCCATCGGGTGTGAATGCACCTTGCTTCACAAAAACGCTGCTACCATTACCATGTCTCCTTCTGAGAATTTCACCTCAGAGGTTGGGTTGAATTGTGTATCATTCGTTAAGTCTGATTGCTGTTGTTTCAGGGCAGCTTTTATTGTGTGGTTGGCGTTCCACCATGCCTGAGCTTTGCGGTCGATACGGTATGTGAAACCTTTGTTTGATGTTCAGCATCTGGCATATTTGTTTCATCACCTGACCTGTGAAGTGTGTGCCCTGGTCAGATTCAATTTGGATTGGTGCTCCCAGAATGGGAGGATTTGGTTCGCCACTACTCGTGCCACTGTGTCTGCACTGTTATTGCGGGTGGGGATCGCTCGACCCATTTGGAAAATTTGTCAATTATCACAAGGCAATACGATACTTTGGCACTAGGTAGTGGGTCTATGAAATCAATTGGAGTAACTCCCAAGGTCCCTTGGGTGGCTCTGGTCTACACAGTTTTTATGCCAGGCTTGCCTTGGTTAATGGAGGCGAGATGTGTCACACCATCTTTGAATGTCTGATGCCATTTGTGGCCACCAGAAGTTTTTTTGGAACAGCTGTTGTGTTTTTGGGAGCTGATACGTGTGCATAATCGTGGTACAACTTTATCACTGGTTTCTGTAGGGCTTCTGGAACAATGTATTTATCGTCTCTTAAAATCATGCCTTCAGTGACCTTGTCTAGTTGGACCTGTTGCAATGAGAAGTGACATTGATTGTATGGTGTCACTGTCACTTCTCCAACACAACACTATTACATTTATGCATTTATTTAATTTTAACTTAATAAAATTATTTTAATTAATTATTATATTTTTTTTTTTGAGTTAACCAGATCACCTAGGGAAATGAAGTATGGCCTACAGGTAGTGCCAAACTTGTGTTAAGTCTGAAATTAGAATTTGTGGTTTCTAATTAAAATTTATGATGTTATAGTTAAAATTAATAGGATCATTTAGGATTAGGATTTACACGTGTAATCTGCAATTGAGTTGATAAACCCATATTGTTGCAAAATGTAAACAGGAAGTGTAATTAATTATTAAATGTAATTAGAATTTTTGAATTCATAATCAATTATTACATTAATTTACGGCTTCTAAATCACTAGTTTTGGATTCCCATAATAATAATTACAATAGTTTCCAAACTTAATCATTCCTCATTGTGTCATTAACATCATCATCAAAAAAAATAATAATAATCTGTTATCTTAATTACTTGTAAACGAAATAAAAATTTCTGTCCCTCTTGATGATAATAAAGGTTTTTACTGTGATTGTCAAATTATAAGATCGCTTGTGATTAATTAATGGATAATGTTGAAATCATTTTATCAATGAAATTAATTTAAAATTAATTTGTAATCAATTATGACATTTAATTAACAATTAAAAATTCCTAACAATAGCAACTCATCCACTGAAGTGTTTAAAGTCAGAAAAGCGGTTATAATTGAATGAAATCAAAATCACCATATTATCAAGATGATGAGATAATACTAAATTATCTTCTAATAACCCACCAGTTATTAAGCTGGTACCCACAAAATTTAAAAGACTTTAATCAAATGTTAATTCAACCGACCTGTGAAATTTGTGTCTAGAGCATTCTTCGCATGTTAACGGGCGGCTGATTGTTGTGATTTCATCATCCGCATTTTTCATGGTTTTTAACACTGCGATTTTAACTGCTTTCTTTAGCGAGTTGTTTGATTTTGTTCGGGTCTTTATCGGGCTTTGCAGGCTCGGCTTTTCTGGCCACAGACTCACAAGAGTTCGGTTACGAGTTTCTCTGTGTGGCCTGATGTTACACGCTAACGTAGATTTTCATTCTTCGCTTTTAGTTTGAGTCTCTAACTCGGTTTCATCCAGTGCTGCTGTGCTTTCCTGAAAAGACATGTTTCTCGCCCTAATTCTCATCACCACCGGGTTTTTCGGTTCCGGTCTCAAAAGTGGGTATTCGACCATTCGCACTACAAATGTGTCTATATGGTGTAAACAATATTTCCCTCAACTTCTAAAAGGCAACAAAAAATATACTTACCACAGCAGCTGGATATTGATGAGAAGGATATCAAACCTCACGTCCCAAGGAGAATTCAAGTTGAATGTCGCGGCTGTCGCGCTGGAATGACGACTGCCTCTGCGAGAATCACGCTCGCCTTTGCGAGAATCACGCCGGGTCACCACTGTAAGAAGGCCCGGCTGGAACGATCCAATGACGGCAGTCGCTCCGCTGGTGAAGGGCTTTATGACACAGTCTTTCCTTTTCATGACACAACAAGAACATTAAAATGGAACACTTCTTCTTATATATTTTATCTCGTTATTTCATCTGACTCCATAAATGAAAAGGTTTTAACGATATCTGTGCATCATTAAAATATGAAAACGAATGATTGATTATTCTTTTCAGCTCCGCTTAATACTTTACCCGCTCAGATGTAGGGAAACTATATCGCTCAGAGGCCCTGTTTTTCACAGGTCTCACGGACACAATCTCGTCAGGCCCGGTCGTCAATCAGAGGTAATTATGGTTATGTATCTAAGATTTGCCGTTAATGCACACGTACACAATCATAGACATGGATAACCCTTGGAGCCCCTCAGAACTTGAGTTCAATTGTTTACTTCAGTAAAGGTTTTGGCCATTATCAGATATGTTAGTAGGTCAATGTACAACACTCGTAATAACTTTGGATTGGTCAAATCCTTGTTTAAAGTAACATTAAATCAAAAGTCAGAGGTATGGGCGCATTCGAGTTCAGTTCGACCAGACGGCGTCACCGTCCCTAAACGGAATTATCCCGCCCTGCATTCCAAGTACACTTAAAAGACGCCGGTATTAGCCATCGCTAAAACTGACGAGGCTTCATGGAAATATACGAATCCGCTACTCTAATAGGGAGAAAGCAATCTTTAGAGGCAGTCAGAATAGAATCAAACGTTACAATTTATTAACCAGGTAATCGAAGCAATAATTCAAATCTCCAATGTTACAAGAATAGAATCATCAGTTAACAATACTACCTGGCAATGAAAACTACACACAAGTGATCTGTGTGGGCAATCGGCTTACTGACGCCTAACCATACCTGGAAATGAAACTACACACAAGTGGTTGTGTGGGCAGTCAACCTACAGACGCCCAGAACTTTGTGTCCCCTTTCCTTATATACCCAGATAATTCAATAAACTCACCAAATGGTGGTCTTGTTATTATAATTAGACTTCAGAATTTACAGTCAAATGGCTCCTGATATCCTGTGGCAGGGAATGCTTATTTACATACAGGAGGTGTTTTGAATAGAAGATTAGGGGGAGGACACACTTTTGAGTTGTCCACTACGCTTCTCATACTTTAGAACTTCTTTTAGCTTTTCATTATGATTGGGAGAATGAGACCATTTTACCAGACGCACTGAGACATTTCAAAAGATATCAAACATGTATGGTTACTTTTTGTACATATTACATTGCATGGATTTTTCAGTGAATTTTAGGTGATGAGGGGAAGGGGGAATGGTGACTGCAGCAGGTCCATCGTGCGGACCGTCAGCACAGGGTGTGAAACCCCCCAGTGTGCTGCGTCCTGGATGTTGCTGCTATATGCAAGAGATAGCTCCCGTTGATTACTGACACCAGGCCCACAGCTCCTCTCTAGGGGGGCCCAGACATTCTGGCACCGGGCTTACACACTCGAAGGTGATTGGGCTCTCCGGCGAGATCCCATTAGTCAGTCACTCTGACGTTACGTCTCCGTTCCCTCCTTCAGGGAACGGGGGTTACGCAAGTAACCGAGACGCTTTGCCATCACAAGAAGGAAGAATATATTCAAATAGAGAACTGATATTTTAAATTGAAATATTTTTTCATAATCTTAGCTTTTTAAACCTACTTTGATCAAATAAATATAAATACAGTCAAAGATGGTTAAAATAAAAACTGACAGCCTGTTAAAAATGTCAAAATGACAGCTTTTTGAAAAATACAAATTTGGAACACAATGAAACACTTCTAAAAGTGAGACAATTTAACACACAAAATAAAAAACAAAACACATCAAAAACAGAAAAATGAAACACAATTTAACACAATGGGTCACTGCTAAAATAGATTATTATTTAAATAGCCTATTCTAATGTCTCAGGCAGCACTCTCAAAATCGCAAGCACCTTTTTAGTGCGTAATCCTATTCTGTGCATGCAGTTGTGATCTCTACAGGGCCAGAGCTACTAAAATGGAAGCAAGAGATTTGGCGAAAAGACTTGGCAAATGCTCCACTACATTTTTGTGCACTGGGGAGTGTCAAAGGTTTCTATTTACAATGTATTTTGTAGCTATGAGCAATGTAGCAATCACAGACATATCTGTTGATTTCTTGAACACAGTGGCCAAACCTGGTAAAAGTGCACTGCACAGTGAAGGTAGCAGCAGTGCAGATGTCCACCAGGGAGACTGCTCTAAAGGGAGTCAATGAAGATCAAATGGCCATAGTAGAAGGAGAAGCTAGATCCCTAGCCTGAACACTGCATATAGTTCCAGCAGGTTGATATGTTGGTGGAGGAACACAAACCATCAGTGTAGTTATTAATATGGAATGAGTGAATCCTGTTGAACTTCGGTATTGTGCAGATATCATACTGCTTTAAAAAAATAATCCTGCAGTGCAACAGGATTCATTTTAAAATCCTACGCAAAAGAGTATATTCATATAGACTATTCAAACCTTTTTGAAAGACATTAATACCTACTGTATATTCAGCAAGGATGCATTAAATTAATTAAAACTAACAGTAATGATCTTATCATATAACAAAAGGTTTCTATTTCAAACACATACTGTTATTTTTTTAATTCTATGCTTCAAAGAATCTTGAAAAATGTATAATGGTTTATATGAAAATGTTACACAGCACAACTGTTTTAAACAAATGATTAGAAATGTTTCTTGAGCACCAAATCAGCATATTGATAATTTCTGAACGAACATCTGAAGAATATAATTATGGCTATACAAAAATTCAGCTTTGCAATCAGAAATAAATTGCATTATAAAATATGTTAGAATAATAAACAGTTATTTTAAATTGTAATAATGGAGACTTCTTTCAAACACATAAAAAAATCCCTACCTTCCCCAGAATCTTGGTCCATTAAGTCCCCCCTTACAACATAAAGTTGTGATATTACAGAGATAATATTTTCATGAGTCAGCAAAATTATAACTGTTTTATTATATCATCCAACAAACTTTCATGAATCTCAAGGATAAATTACATGTTAATGTCTTATGGTAGCCTGGTACATTTTGTTAACTTCTTCATTAGAGTTCACAAGAATGATTCACACGCCACATCCGATAATAGATAATATCTTATTATTGATGTACTGCATAATGTGCCTTTCATATCCGTAATAAAGACACTACATGAGATATATATACAGCATGTTTAGATACACATCCGATACTCAGTGAAATCATCGGTAGAACGGGGCATTTTCTCAAGATATTATCTGTTTATAATTAAAACATGGAAATTAATGTTTGTGCAACTGGAAGGCTAATGCTGATGGCATGGTGAGAAACACCATAGTCCATAATAGATCAGTTCATAAAATGAAAGATAAAACAACATATGACAATATACATCACTCCACTTCCAAGAAACACTCAAAATGAATATCAAACGGCAACATTTGATGTGTTTAGTGGTGGATACACTCTGAGAATGATCATGCTAACAAATATTTTCACATGGAAAGCAGAAATAAGCAGTGAAGCTAGTTCTCTGATTGCAGTATACAATATCTTAGTTCCCTTTAGCTGTGCAACAAATGTTATTTTACCCAAACCTGTGCCTGACATAAGTAAGCCACTGAAAAGAGTAACTAAACCATTCAAGCTTGAACTTTATGATGTAAACTTTGGGTGTTTGCAAGGCAGCGCTGTAATAAAACTTCTCTTTTTGTACTTCTTCTCTGACTAGTAAATCACAATGTTTCCTAAAATGTACCATCTACGGCAATTGCTGTATATCAGACCACTCATCTGGGAAACTGAAAATGGCATTACTTTCACACCTCTCATATCACACCGGGGATACTCTTTCTTATTTCATATAAACACAGCTAGTCCCATCTTGCATCTCAGTAATTGACTATAGTGAAAGTGACCTCAGGAGATTTCAGTCTTAATGTCACTGCAGTATTATCACAGTGTTGGTCTTTGTAATTGTAATTTTAATTGTACATTATAATTAACTTGTTTCTTAGCTACAGGATAATGTTTAAGTAAAATCAATCACATCAGATTTTTTTTTGACAATTTATTTATTTCATGTCTTTATTTGATATGGATTGGTCAACTTTCCGCATTAGTACACATCCTGATTGGCCTGTTCTTAGCATCTATTTATATTATATACCTTAATCAGGATGAAAGGCATATTTAATTTGACCCAAATAAAAAAAAATACTGTGTTTAATTATACATTTAAGTACTGAGTAATACTTATTAACAACATGTACTTACTATATGGTTAGGGTTAGGATTAGGGTTTGTCTTAGGGTTACTTTCATGTAATTATGCAAAATGAATTGTTACTATAATAGTAAGTACATGTAACGTGTGACAAGGACACCTTAAAATAAAGTGTTGCCATATTGTCTATGTTTTGACAGCTGATATATTGACAGTGAGATACAACCCATTTGAACAGATTGCATTTTATGCCTCAATGCATCTATTTGAATTGTGTCAAATTAAATATGGATACATTATTGTTCAACTTAATGTATGTTTTTGATTTTATATATACACTAGGCTATGCGTACAATAGACATTTTACCAGCAGCTCAGTGAAGATTTTTCTAACCATAAGCCTGTTTCAATGCACTCTTGCAGTCTTGGCCACTTCAGAGCATGTGCACTTCGGAGCAGTATTTGATACTCATTCATGTTCAGAAACTCGCATGACTAAAAATTGTGTGATGTTAAAGCAAACATAAATTAATTGGATATTACATATAATTTAGTAGTAAATTGTGAAGTAAAGTAGCAGAGACAATGAAAACAGATGACACTTACTAGTGTGCATGTGTTCGAACAACTGTGTTCATGCACAATAATGAATGGAATATGGCAATGGAGTTTGCGTGTCAATATTGGCTTTATACCTCAAAGACTATCTTATATTGTTGGTTGGTTCTTGAACACGGTCATAACATAACAAAATATGCATGAGTGGTGCTGATGATGCAGCTTCATTCACCGAACCAAATGTCAAAAGCTAAATTAACCCCAAACTTTACCACAATTCACTTGCTGCCTTGCAAGCACAAGTATTTTGCTCAAATCTAGCCTACATATTGCATTGAAAACTTCGCTAATATAAGTGTTTTTATATATAACTTTAACATTTTTATGTTATTTTTTATGGTTGATAATCTGATTCTCAAGGAAGGTTCATTAGGTATTTCTGCTAAACGTAATTCTTCCGTTTAATACATTCCCTATGAATTGATTGGAAGCACTTAACCAAAAGTCTAATGGCCTGTGCTGAAGCTTTATAATCTTTAAAAATGCAGCAGCACAGAACATGAACAGCAGCCATACACTTGTTTTCAATTAAACATTTACACAGTCAGCGGAACTTCAAATATTACAGCAAGTCTCCATCAGTCAGTAGTGCGTCAAAAGAACATTGATAAGCAAAAGAATGAATGGAAAGGGGTCACATTCAAACAGGCACATGTACACTAACACGCAGAAAAATAAATTAAATATGTGTTTAAGGCATTCGACGAAATATTGCATGTAGCCCCGATGTTATATGTCAAAGTCTTTCTGATTTCCAAGCAGATAGATCTCATATATTCTGCAGATGAATGCAGTCAAATGTAACTCAAATAATGATCGATAAGCCAGTCATCTCAGAATATTACATGTGAATGAAGCAATCCTCTTTGGACACTAAGGGCATATTTGGTTTGGGTATCAGTTTCTTTTAAAACAAGCAAGTATTTCGGAGTGACACAGGTGAGTTCAACCTTTATGGAGTATCTAGATCAGCAGTCCGATGATAAATAATTCTCAATCAATTTAAAAGTTCATAATTATGGTTTGTAGAGTAACAGTTTACTCCCGCATTGGACTCTAGGAACCAAAATGCTCGCCAAAGCCACACAGAGTTCCAAAACCACACAAAAATGACACATTGCCATCTACGAAGGGTGACAATGGGAACAGGAAGTTGGAATGCTGTTCGTTTATGTCGTCCTTTGTTTCTGCCAACAAATACCGACATAAAGTCAGCGCTTCAAGATGAGTCAATTTTTGACCTTTGCAGGGATTTTACGATGAAAATAGTTTTAGCAGAAGGAGTGGAACCTATAATTCTCAGACCCACTCCTGCATGGATCGCTTGCAGTACAGTATGTGGCGCTGCGTATCCTTCCTCTTGAAGCGGAACACGGTGTAAAGCAGAACCATCATGCACAGGGCCAGGACGCAGGGGATGGCGATGGCCACCGCTTTCTCTGCTCCACCACTGCTCTCCAGCTTGAGTACGATATCAACGTCATCATTGTCATATTGTGGCGGTTCTTCTTCCTGTGGAGGGCTCCAGTCCCAGTCGGAGTCGGCAAGTAAGCCATCGCAGCCCATGAAATCATGCAGAATAGACCTTGGGTAGCCTTGCTCCACTCTCAGCCTCTGGTTGTTGAACTTCCAATACTCCTTCCCCTTGTAGAAGTATGTGAATCCTTAGGAGAAAAGGAAGACAGCTCATATTGAATTATGCATACTGGAAAACGTAACTATGTGTTATTCTTGGTCGAAAATAAGACATTTTAAGCCTAATGACATTAAAACTCAAGTCAAGAGTGTCATCATATCATCATGTTTGAAAATGCATTGTACAAAAACAAAGACACCATTGCCATATAACTTCTTGTACCTGTCCCATTCCACATAAAACAAAACATTGGTATGAATTGTGTTTGAAGGTCCCATCTGGCACTATTGGTTCAATTATGAAGAAGTAGATGTTATAACCCCAAATTCTGCCTAGAACTGGTTGTACATAAAAAACTCACAACGAGATTTGTGAGAGAAGCCACGAAGAGGCCAATTATCACAGTGAAGGAGCTCAGAGATCACCAGATCCAGAGATCATAGTTCATAGAAACGTATTCTCTTCTGCCAGTCAACACAGTGTCCTCCAGAGTGAACCAATTACTTAAACGATTAAACTCTGGGGGGGATTTTAACATGGAAAGAGTTGTAGAGCATTTCTACAGTCTAGTTGCTCATATGGGGTGATGATATATACTTATATGGATAAAAGTAATAGGATACCTGACTAGAGACATCTAATGACACAGTATTCTAAATACATAGACTTTAATATAAAGTTGGTTCTCTCGTTGCAGCTATAAGAGCTTCCACTCTTCTAGGAACTCTTTCCACAAGATTTTGGAGTGTTTCTGTGAGATTATGTACCTTACTTTGTGCACTGGGGCACAGTCATGCTGGAATAGAAACAGGTTTTCACAAAACTTTTCTCAGAAAGTTGGAAGCATAGAACTGTAAAATGTATTGGCCAAAGCATTAAGATTTCCTTTCACTGAGAGTAAGGGGCCTAGCCCAACCCCTGAAAAACAGTCCCATGCCATTATCCCTCCTCCACCAACATTTACAGTTTGTAGAATGTAGTCAGGTAGGTAATGTTCTCTTGGCATTTTCCAAACCCAGACTTGCCCATCAGACTATCAAACAGAGCACATTTCCACTGCATCCAGTGGTGGTATGCTTTACACCTCTCCATACAATGCATTGCATTTTATTTGGTGGAATGAAGGTCGCATGTAGCTGCTGATGCACATTTTTGGTGCTGATTTTAATTCCAGTGGAAGTTTATAATCAGCAGAGTGTTGGCGACTTTTACGAAACATGCCCCCCAGCACTTGGTGACCTTTGTGGCTGAGTTGTTGCTGATCCTAAATGCTTTGACTTTCCAATAATACCACTTACAGTTGACCATGGCACATCAATAATTTAAAGGTGTGTCCCAATACTTTTGTCATTGTACAGTTATGAAAAACAGAATTGATCACTTTGTAACAAAAAATATTTAGATATTTAAAAAAATATATACAGTATCTCACAGAAGTGAGTACTTCCCTCACATTTTTGTAAATATTTTAGTATATATTTTCATGTGACAACACTGAAGAAATGACACTTTGCTACAATGTAAAGTAGTGAGTGTACAGTTTGTATAACAGTGTAAATTTGCTGTTCCCTCAAAATAACTCAACACACAGCCATTAATGTCTAAACCGCTGGCCACAAAAGTGAGTACACCCCATAATTGGGCCCAATTAGACAATTAGACAATTAGACCCTAAAATTGAGCAGCAGCACGGTGGCCAAGACCATACAGCGGTTTAACATGACAGGTTTCACTCAGAACAGGCCTCGCCATGGTCGACCAAAGAAGTTGAGTGCACGGGCTCAGCGTCATATCCAGAGGTTGTGTTAGGGATATAGACATATGAGTACTGCCAGCATTGCTGCAGAGGTTGAAGGGGTGGGGGGTCAACCTGTCAGTGCTCAGACCATAAGCCACACACTGCATCAAATTGGTCTGCATGGCTGTCGTCCCAAAAGGAAGCCTCTTATAAAGATGATGCACAAAAAAGTCCACAAACAGTTTGCTGAAGACAAGCAGACTAAGGACATGGATTACTGGAACCAAGATAAACTTATTTGGTTCAGATGGTGTCAAGAGTGTGTGGCGGCAACCAGATGAGGAGTACAAAGACAAGTGTGTCTTGCCTACAGTCAAGCATGGTGGTGGGAGTGTCATGGTCTGGGGCTGCATGAGTGCTGCCGGCACTGGGGAGCTACAGTTCATTGAGGGAACCATGAATGCCAATATGTACTGTGACATACTGAAGCAGAGCATGATCCCCTCCCTTCGGAGACTGGGCCACAGGGCAGTATTCCAACATGCTAATGACCACTGCCTTGCTACAGAAGCTGAGGGTAAAGGTGATGGACTGGCCAAGCATGTCTCCAGACCTAAACCCTATTGATCATCTGTGGGGCATCCTCAAACATAAGGTGGAGGAGCGCAAGGTCTCTAACATCCACCAGCTCCGTGATGGAGCCCGTCATGGAGGAGAGGAAGAGGACTCCAGTGGAAACCTGTGAAGCTCTGGTGAACTCCTTGCCCAAGAGGGTTAAAGCAGTGCTGGAAAATAATGGTGGCCACACAAAATATTGACACTTTGGGCCCAATTTGGACATTTTCACTAATGAGTGTTCTCACTTTTGTGGCCAATGGCTGTGTGTTGAGTTGCTTTGAGGGGACAGCAAATGTACACTGTTATACAAGCTGTACACTCACTACTTTACATTGTAGCAAAGTGTCATTTCTTCAGTGTCGTCACATGAAAAGATATAACAAAATATATGCAAAAATGTGAGGGTTATACTCACCTCCGTGAGATACTGTATGCATAACTGTGATGAGTGGGGCAGGGCCGAGAGCCATGGGAACAGAGCGAGGCTGGTGGGTTAATGATAATGAACTCCTTCTTCCCGATCTATGAACGTTGCTACAAAATAAAGTCCAGACCTGGTCCTCTCTCGTTGTCGCTCCTCCTTTTATCCTTCCGGAGCTCCTCTGTGGGACTCGAGACCGGTGAGTGGCGCAGGTGTCGTTCGTCGTCATTAAGTCCACTGGCCCCACCCCACTCATCAAAATAATAATTTTAGGCCTTTTTACAATTTTACGTTAATACACCATATTTTATTGTATACATAAAATGCAAGCATATTGAGTTTGCAATAATAATAAAACCTGCATAAAACGTCACAACTCAATGTGTCTGAGGATATGTGCAAACCACCAGCCCATGGCACCAATACATATGCAATTAGAGCAATAATTAATTGTGAGTTCCAGTACTGTGAAACCCAATATCTATATTTCAAAACTAGATTTGTAATATGAGGGAATTGGTTTGGGGTCTTTTGCAAGGCGCTGCATTGTCAGCTAGGATCATTTCAATGTCTCACCCTTTTCTTTGTCCACAAAGGCTCCCTGTGGAGAGTCTGGGATGCCTTTCCACACATTAATAGGTTTTGGGTATCCAGGGTCCATGGTTCTCATATCTTCATTGTACCTCCAGTATCTGTAATAGTAGACAGAGACTACTAAATTATCTCAGACATTATGGAACAGTCAAGTGAAGGCGGTGTCCACTGGGTCCCATTGTACACTATAGCTAGAAGCTGTAAAACTGACCTGTCCCCTTTGAAAAAGTAGGTTTTGGCCACGTCTTCCCACCAAACAGCTGTTTCAATGCTCTGTGTGGGCATTCCACTGCCAAAAAGAGAAATGTCCTGAGGATATGTGGGCTGTAGAGTTGTATCCTTAAACACCCAGAACCGGTTGCCTTTAGAAATGCAGAGAAAAGGAAAATATTGCCTTTAGTGTTTAAAATGCATGCATGTTCTTCTTCTTCTTCTTCTAGTAATAATAATAATAGTATTTTTATTTATTCTTGATTGTAATAATAATAAAACCGAAGATAATTATGGTAGCTTTTCACACCTGTAGATTGTTTGCTTCTTGGTTCAGTTCACTTTTTCAAGGCAGCATTTGAAAGCATGCCAAAATGTTTTTATTTTGTTTTGTTGTTTTCCAGTCTCATGTGAGTAAAACTGTCCTCTGGGAAGGAGTTATGGCCCTCATATAGCGCATTCATCGAGAAGTTGGCTCCACAGGTTTATTATCAATGTAGCCATCATGATGGCCAGATTCACATCAACACAACCGTTTAAGATGAACCATGTTAACTAATGTGCTCACCCACAGAATCAGTAACAAATTTTCCATTATGAATGATAATACAGCTCGGATCATTGTTCCACTGGGTCAGAATGCTTTCTCAACACATCCAAATTGCTCCAGAGTTTGTGTTTAATTTGTTATTTTTGTGTGGATCTCAGGATAATTGCTGTATTTATATATGCCTAAATGAACTGAACAAAGGGAGAAAACATGCCAGGTTCTGAAACTAACTAACAAACCAGGTGTGAAAATCTTTCCTTCACATATTCACGTCTATATTTAGCCTGTAAGGTTTAAAAGTTAGAGGAAAAAACATCTTACCTTTGAAGAAGACAAACTTCCCCTCGCTGTTTTCGTAGACAGCATCGATCTTGGGAGGCAGACCTCTCCAGAAGTAACTAATTTGCATCGGGTATCCAGGCACCAAAGAGTTATCTCGCACCCTCCAGAACCACTGATCCTAATGAGAGTGTATTGGAGTTAGGAAACACACAATTTACGCTTCTCTACTTCTTAGTGAAGCTATTCATTATGCATACCTTGAAGACGAACAGCTCCTGTCGTAGGATTGCCAAAGTGTTGAATCCTCCGTCACAGATGTTGGGTTTGGAGTTGGGGTGAGCTGGTTTTGACTTCTGCGGAGGGCGATGAGGGCGACCCTGTCGCTCATGCTTTCGAGGGTCAGTTGGTAAGTGCAGACGAGGAGGCGTAGCGGTCGTAAGCAATCTTGTAGGCTGAGGATTTCTGTCTGGAGGACCTGCAGAATGAATACAGAAATAAAGAAAATAATATTTTAAAGATGTATTTGAAATCACATGTGCCAAGTTCAAACATACAGTATTTTCCTCACTTCTTCAATGCATGTGAGTGGTTCATTGTTAGTTCAATTCAGGTTAAATACCAGATATAACTTAACAAATATAACATTAGATTATAATATTGTATTAATACATGTTGAAATTAACATTAAGATTAAAACATATTTAGAAATGTTAACAAATGGAACATTATTGTACAATTTTAATAATATTAATTAAAAAATCTATTTTTCAAGGTAAAAAGTTAACTTTTTACAAATATTATAAATTATTAATTAGTATTAGTATAATATAAAAATGATTAGTTATTATTATAATATTACATTTATTATTAATAAAATGACCATAAAAATCAGGTACCTTTTCTTGTCATAAAAGGTAATCAGGCACATGCAGAATGGGGGGCTTTGGGGGCTCAAGCCCCTTTTCAAAATTATTCAAAAGTGCCCCTCTTGGACAAATAGCAATGATATTGTGGTCAATAAAACAAAATGCATTTGAATTACAATTACAATTTGTACAAAACGGTAACTAATCGCTCAAAAGTCGTAAAATTCCTGTTTTCTTTTACATATCTGTCGATCTGAGGCGTTGCTATGGGTTTCGTGCGTTTTGCTCGACTGACTGATATTCCACAGTCTGTTCGGAAACTGAGGCTGTAGATCGACGGAAGGAAAAATAAACCCGACAATATTTAGAACTTTTTTTTTCATAGATAATCAAAGCTGGTGTGTCAATTTAATAAAAAAATCCATATTATATAATTCATCAATGCCATTTGTCATGTCCTATAGGCTATACACCAACCAATCATGATCTGGCACAATTCAAATGTCATTGGACAATAATGTGGAGCGGTCATTTTCCGTTCTTATTCATAAATCTGAAAGAGCTGCAGTTTGCCTCATTTAATAAATCAAATTACATCGCCGAGAAAATGAATGCTAAATGACTACATAAGCACTGCACAAAACCGTGCAGCGCCAAAAGTCGCAATAATGGAAATCAGTATTTAATTCACTTATATTTATGTATGATACACCATTACTATTTGATGAAACTCTCACCAAATAGCTGGCGAAATTGTGATGTGAAAGGACTTTATTATATTACCATTTTTGATAATTATGCAGCATTATGTCTTATGCTCATCAAGCCTGCATTTATTTGATCATAAATACAGAAACAAACTGCAATACTGTGAAATATTATTACATTTTAAAATTTTACAAATTGAAAATTATTTTTTAATATAGGCTACTTTAAAATACAATTTATTGCTGTGATCAAAGCTAAATTGTCAACATCATTACTCCAGTCTTTAGTGCATGATCCTTCAGAAATAATTATAATATGCTGATTTATTATCAATATTGGAAACAGTTGTGCTGCTTACTTTATTTATTTATTTATTTATTTGGAACCTGTGTTACTTTTTTGGGGTTCATTGATAAATACAATTTTAAAAGAACAGCATTTATTCAAAATAGAGATGTTTTCTAACAATATAAATCTTTACTATCACCGTTTCTCTCAATTTAACAAATACTTACTGAATAAAAACTAATTTATAAAAAAAACCCTGACCAAGCTTTTGAACGGTAGTGTATATTGTTACAAATGTTATATTTTAAATAAATGCTGTTCTTTTTTAAGCTTTTATTCATCAAAGAATCCTGAAAAAAGTATCAAAGGTTTCCAACATTGATAATAAATCAGCATTGCAAAAAATATATTTTAAAGAATATTCAAATTTTTGATCAAATAAATGCAGTCGTGATGACCAAAAGTGACTTCTTGCAAAAATATGAAATAGTAATGTGTCCAAACGTTTGACCTATATACTGTATATATATATAAATGCACATTACCCCTATATTTTACATATGAGCCCTGCCCCTGAGGGATTCTCTGAACGTCCCTGAAGGTAAACATGATATTTGATATTTTAAGAAGCTTTTTGATCTTGACACAGTCATGAGGGTCTGCAGGGGCATTCATTCATTCATTCATTCATTCAATTTATTTGCCATGTTGATTGCACCAAATTAGTATGTTTGGGCAATTATTTCAATTATTTCCCAAAGAAAAATAATAAGAGATTAAGCCAAACCACATAGTTTTCTTTTCAAGAATTTCTTAAAAAAAGAATAAAAAAAGTATAAATTGCATTTTAATTGTGTCTTTGAATAAAAACAGATCATCATTACCCGTATTAAACAAGAATACATTTGTTTTTCTTACACATTAAATTGTTAAAAGTTTAGTTACAAACTAAAACAAGAAAATGTAAAAAATAATAATAATAATCATAAAGTTGTATTGTGTTGCTATGCAGTTGTTAGAGTGTTCTGGGGGTTTGCTGTGCGGTTGCGAGGTAGTTCTGGTTGAAATGCAGTTGCTCACTGGTAAAATAATTCAAATAAGCCCACCACCATGTTTTTATAATAACCTGGTCAATATAATATAGCTTAGCCTTAATTTTGCCCATTTTACATTTAGCAGACGCTTTTATCCAAAGCAACTTACAGTGCATTCAGGCTATACATTTATCAGTATGTGTGTTCCCTGGGAATTGAACCCACAACCTTTTGTGCTGCTAACGCAATGCTCTACCACTGAGCCACAGGAACACATATTATTCAAATCCTTAACTATAAGTTTGATCAGTGCTACTGTAAACAGATATGTGCAAGCCAGTGGATTATGCGACCAGAGGTTTAAACGCACCATATATTTTCTGGATGCCCTGTAGATCATCATGAGGCAGTTTGAAGCTTTCTGTGTCCATATACTGATAGAATGGAGCCATTATAGCCGTAGGGTCATTAGAATGCTCCAGTCCCAAAGCATGACCAAGCTCATGGACCGCCACAAGGAACAGGTCATTGCCTAAGGAGTATAGAAACAACAGTGAAAATATCAAATACAAGTGAAAATAAACACACGATATTTGCTTTGTTTTTTGCTGTGCTTGTACTCTTATCTTGAGACGCATCTGGCATTATGACTCACCACTCAAGTGCCTGATCTGAGAGTCATCTTAATGCTGTAATGTTCATGTGTACAGTGTGTGGGCATGACAGAAACAGTAGCTTTGGAAACAGAATGCAAAACAAATCCCACAATGCTTTGTATTATGCAACAATATAACTGGAAATATCTTCCATGCTGTCCTAATGATGAATGAAAATGTTATGTAAGCTTACTCAGTAAAGGTATTGTATTAAATGTGCACCTGTAGTGTAATTAAAACATTAAAGTACATTTTTCAAAAGTTGTACTTGCAGATAATATACAATTAATTAAATAAAAGGCTATTTAAGTATACTTATACAGACACGATTTTAACATGTGCATTTTGTCATTTCAAACTAAATGTTTTAATGTACATTTTAAATCGCTTTTAATAATCTTTGTTTTGTTCTAATTTGAAGTGTTGACTAACATACTAACACACATGTACATTCATTTTAACTGTAGGGTGTTATTTGATGTAACATTCATAGATAATATATTTTAAATGAACTAAATTTAAATTTCATCCTTAAAAATGTGTAATGACAAACATGCCATATAAGAATGTAAGAAGTTACATTAAAGTATATTTTTAGTTTGTAACCCTAACCACATAGCAAGTGCATAATATTACTCAGTACCTAAATGTATAATTTATAATGTATAATTAAATTAACTGTAAAAAAGACACCTTATAGTGTATTGTTATGGTACTTTCATGGTACATTTTTGGAGCTTTGTACAATCTGATCTGGTAACAGAAGCATTCACTTCTAAATGACCTGTTAAAAATAATCTCCTAATTTATGTTTGTTTTATAACATGTTAATGCTAATCAGGCTTAACGTAAAGAAAGAAAACCACACAGTGTATGGTCCATATAGACTACAGTGACTCTAATGAAGCCTGAAACCACGGGAAGCTATTATGCCATGCACATGTAACATCAGAGACGGCAGTAAAACAAACAGCCGAGGGTCCTGAGAGCAGGCGGCAGTAAAAATGCCAGTAGCGAATGTAGTCGCAGCCATTCATTACTGTCTTGGCCGAGACATTTTGTGAAAGGAGATGAGCATCTTAAAAGCTCTCTGCATCCAGTCGGCCCAGGTAATTAAAGCTGAGTGCCTCTAAGTGCGGCTCACAGTGAAGAGACGGATCTGATTACCTCTCATTTAATGGGTGCAACCATGACGCAAATACTACATATCAAACAAAGCTGACACTTGACATGCACACAAACATCAACATGTGCACACAAGACATATTCAGGGAAGAATCTCCTTTGCGACCAATGACACTGTTGGTTATTTGCATTTGTATAGAACCTGATCAGCGTCATAACTGGCTGTAAAGTATTGTTCACAATACCTAATGTGTTAACAAACAGAACTTCATTGTAGAGTGTTAACAACAAATGGCATACTTTTAGTGGCTGCTAAGGAATACGGTGTTGCGTATGCATTTAAATACCACACTGATGTATTTCAGCAGTCATTTGTGGAAGATGCAGAAGATGACATCTTTATTGGGAGTATGCAATTTCACAACACAATCTAGAATGGGCTCTTTAATTGATAGAAGTGTGACATGTCTGTAGTGCAATGAATGAAAACAGGGCGAAGAAAACGTTTTTACAGATATCCTGTTAGAACAGCTTTGACCGAATCTAACATTTAAGTATATTTCAATCATTTTATTTATTTATTTCATTTTTAATCATTTTTTCAATGACTCTTTGAATAGTTGAATACTTTAGTAATGTATATCAAAATGTTAATTTGGTCTTGGCGGACTAGATCAAATAGGAAGTATTCTAATTTGTTGAGAATTGAATCGAATTTAAGTGAATTGGTGGGTTTTTGTTATATATGAGCCAAAATAGTCACAATTAAAAGAACCAAAGACTTAAACTACTTCAGTCTGTGTGCATTGAATTTATTTAATACACGAGTTTCATAATTTGAGTTGAATTACTGAAATAAATGACATTCTAATTTATTAAGATGCACCTGTACAGTAGTACTAATGGCTCCAGCACATTTAATGGCTGTTTAAGCTGGTTAATGAATACGTTGTTGAGTTTATTAATTGAGTTAAATACCATACACAGGTGTTGCAGCGGTTTAGTGAATTATCCACTTAGTATTTACAAAGCTTCAAACAGCAGAGTTTGTTAAAACACTCATCTCAGCAAGTAAATTATAGCACTAATTACATTAGAAGTGAGTCTTTTCTTAGCTTTAGCTATAAAACATTGTAATTTATTTTTCAGTGGCGATTGTGAAAGTCTCCAGATGTCATTAATGATTTAGCTGCTCTGTCACTTTCACATTCCTGCTGAAACAGCAACTTCATGTGTTTGTTAATTGTTGAAATGTAAAATGTGGCCTAACCTGCCGTTCTCTCACCATCATGGTTTGGGTTGCCCAGTGTCCAGGGTTCATCTGAGTCAAAGTGTGTGTCGCCCCCTATACCTGGCCCTGGGAAATAAGCGTGTGCCAGGAAGCCTCCTTCTCCATCAAAAGGAGAGCTGTCACCATGGAAACCAGAGGCAAAGATGATGGTGATGTCGACGTCACGTTTGCCGCTCTCCAGAGCGCTGTAGGGTACGGCCTCAAAGCGTAGCGGCGTGACACCTTGCCATACGTCAAACGCCCGGCGAATAGCCTCATGTGTTTCTCGTGCTCCCACTTTAGGAGTGACATTTTTAATGCTGAAAACAAAACAAAGAGAAAAAACTATATTTACTTGTAAATATAAACACTAAGCCATGGCAAAGTCCAATATATGGTTTGATTCAGGCTTGCTTTTGGCTCGTATTGCCCCTCGGTGCTTTAAAGCTTTGTACTTCAGGGCTTACAAGCCCCATAACAGACAATAAAGACAATAACTATGAGACAGGTCTTTGTGCTGGTGAGCTTATTTTAAGGTGGTTTCCAGTAAAGAAGAAGAAGAAGAATGTATACTCTTAATAGCTAAGTGTTACACTCTACTAGTGTTGCCAACTGCTTTCAATTCAAAGTAACTAAAACTGGTAGCTAAATATCACTAGATGACATCATAATGGCAAATTCACTAATCTACAGTATATAAAGATGAATATAGATCAGTGAGCAAGATGAGAACTTAGATAAGGTTTGTACAATTTGCTACATTTATCCCTAAACTTTTGAAAAAGCCTCAAACGGGTGGGAAGTCGCTAAATATAGCTACAAAGTTGCTAAATTGGCAAAACTGCATTCTACTCATTATTTTTGGTGAATTGTTTTTGTCGGGATAGTTAATCAAAAAAAGTGTAATTCTTTCATCATTTTTTTAAATGTCCGTTGTTGGAACATCATGAATCCAAGAGATATTTGAACATGCGATTTACAATTTTACAACACTGTAAAATTATATGTTTTTTTAATTTGGTCAAACAAACTTTTCAAGTTTGAGAAACTGTCTAATGTAGAAAAGTTGAAGTTACATAAACGTCAACACAAATTGAACAATACACAAATTGACTTATTTTAGTGCAGAGATAACTCTACAACCTTTGACATTTTCTTGAATAATAGACAAATTTAAGTTGCGTTGTGTAAAATCTGCCAAAATAATGTTTTATATCAGTAATGCACAATATTAATGCTCAATTCTAAATGCAAGCTTATTTGTATCACTTACTTTTGGGTTTATAAAGCTTATTGTGTTATATTCACTTAAAAACTCAGACTAAAGCTGATTGCCTTATGTATTATTTTATCAACTTATTATTTTTTTTCCCAGTCTTCTTGTTTAATCATGTTATCCATACAAAGACATCATTCTTTAATATTTGTATTTGCTAAAATAGTGTATTTTTGTTATGTATTTCACTTTAATTCATTTGTCTTACTAAGTGCTTTTCATTAGCATGATGTTGTGTAAAGTGTAATGTGGCAGTTTCTTCTGGTAGCAGGGAGCAGTTGTCTCTGCTAGAGTATCTGAGGTATCTTCAGCAATTCTTTGTTTCATATAAATGGTGTTTTGAGTTTGTGTTCTCCACATTTAATCAGATATTAACATCCAAAACTTCACTATGATCGAAATCCCCCGCTATCAAATGTCATAGTAAACACCCTTACTATTATGCTGTGTTAATTTCACAGAAAAGAGAGAGCATTTTCATTTCCAAAGTGAACTGCACCAACTGCCCTTAGACTGGCGTCTCTGCTGAATTTCCCACATTGAAGTCTTTATCTTCCTCTAACAGACTGAGAGACCCTGAAAACCTCAGCTGACTTTTCTCTATAGAGGCCAGTCACTCACTGCCAAGCCTGTCTTCATTTACATTCCATTTGCATAGGTGGCCCATCAATTAAAAAAAGCAGGATTTGAATAAATCATTTCCGTTATCGCCCGCTGTAACCGGGAAAGTCTAAATTGAGGTGAGAGAACACTCTATTTCCTCCGAGCCCTTTAGAAGGTAATCTTCTGGGAATTCAAATATGTTTCTTGAAGGTTAAAGAGTGAATGCTAGAGGTTATTATATGCTTGGCTGTGTCTTCATTGCAGTGCAGCATATAATAGGATGGCAGTGACAGGACAATTTGAGCCACGTCCGTCTGTTTCAACCTATCAGGGTTTGGTTGATCACAATTCAGTACAATTCATTTTAAGAGTTAAACATCAGATAGAGGCCAGTATTTACACAAGATGCCAGATGATATGTAAACAGGAAGTGACATCAACCAAAGTAAATAATAAGCCGTGGTCACAGTAGACCTTAAGCATGAAAATGTATTTGAACGCTGCAGCAGACCTGATGTGACATCACGCTCTGCAGAGTCTTTTTAAAAATATACATTCAACACATAACGCAGCGAAATGTGAAAGTTCTTCACACGAGCTTGTTCTCCCACATTCATATATATATATGGAAGTAATTGGATCGAAAAGTGTGGTGTGACCGCCCCTTTAACCTTTAAAGTTACAGTTCACATTAACTCTTTCCCCACCGCTGATGGGATTTATGGTAGGGGGCGCTAGTATACAGCTTCTAAAAGAGTATTCAATCCCTAAAAATAAAAATAATTAAATAACATTGGTATACTATGCCTTTAAAACAACTGTACCTTTAAGACAACTTATTTAAAGCTCCATTATAAATTTCGAGCATTTCATTTCACAGTACTGTCTGTTAATGTCTGTGCTGTATATTTTTACACCAAATCGTTAACACTGACAGAGGCATCATGTCTCTCTCTAACCTGTATGTGATGTGTGTGCGTTGCCACTTTTGTCCAGTTAGTGCATAGCGCTTCTTCCTGTGGGATCCAGATGTGCTGCCAAGCAGGTCTGGTACCCCACATCTGGGTTTCTTCATCCAGCTAGACGAGAAAAAAAGAGCAAATGGAAGAGGCATGAGGTCATTTCTGACCTTCATCACATTAAAAAACTAGGTTAGCTAACATTGCTGCTTTAAGGCATAACTATAAAAGTGTTTTAATGGATTTAAATATAACTGCTTCTGTGAATATTTATCAGAATACTCATTAGATTTTTACAATAAATCAGTGTTCTTGTGTTTACTCTATTGTGTGTGTGTGTGTGTGTGTGTGTGTGTGTGTGTGTGTGTGTGCGTGCGTGCGTGTGCGTGCGTGTGCGTGTGTGTGTGCGTGTGCGTGTGTGTGTGTATATATTGCTGAAATACTTGAAGTAATTGGATAACAGTTCTGGAGATAACTGAAAAACTTATAAAAAATAAGCACAAAAAGATATATAACAGACATTCAACACCAAATTATCGTAAACAAAATCACAGTATCCTTAGTCACATGAAAATTGCTTTTGAAACCCGCTGTTCTATTTTACTGCAAGGTTACATAATTTCATAATTACAGCTTACATTAATTAGCATTTACTAACCCGCTAACACAAGATGTTTAGATAAAAGCATCTGTATTTATTTATATCACTGAAGGTGAAAATCAGTGCCTCGTATTAACTTATCATCATAAACCATAACATGAAGACACAAACAGAATAAAAAGAACTGTTTAAAGGCAGAATAAAATGGACTGCAAGGTCAAGCAGAGAGTGCTCATGCTTCATAACACAGTGCAGTCCTCTTTGAATAACTTACACAAGCAGTAGAAAATGTTCTCAAAACATTTTAGATTGGAAAAATGGCTTATGGTGTCCAAGCTAAACATCAGAGACCAGGGTTGAAACATTCAGTCCAAAGAAAAGGTGATTCATTTGAATCAAACATGAAATTATTTAATTGATGTGTGTGGCGAGGGGGGCGTGGTTCAGCGAAGTCTGCAGCAGGAGAAAGACTCAGGAGACAGCGGTAAGTAAGTGGGTCAAGTGCAAAATGAGGATCACCTGTGTCTGATTGTAGTAATTGGCGTGGAGACCGGATAAAAGCCGCCGTGGAACGGCAGTTCAAAGAGAGAGACGGAGTGAAGACTCGAGCGCACGAGCTGTCAGAGAGAAACAGTCGGAACGAATACAGAGAGTGATCGCGGAGACGAACGAGAGAGTTGATGTTTCCGGGTGACGCAGAGTGCGCACCTGTGTGAGTTTATCTGTCTTAAATAAACATACCTGAGTCTTCACGAGCCAACCCTGTCCGCTTCCTTCCTTCCTACGAACTTTGTTACACTGGTGCGAGACCGGGAAGGAAGCCGAACGCCGCTGCCATCATGTCCTCACCATCGGGATCGCCATTTGCGGATGTCATCCAGTCGCCGCGACTCCACCAAGAACAACACAAAGCGCTGATGGACATGAGGGCAGACCAGGAGAGGAGATTCTGTGCCTCGTCCAGAACCAGCGGGAGGACCGCGAGCTGTTCCGGAGCTGGATGGACCGGGAGGTTCGGTGAGAATCCAACAGTCCCGGCCCCGCCCACCCACATGCCGGTACAGAAGATGGGGCCGCAGGATGACCCGGGCGTTCCTCGACCTCTTGAAAAGACCGCGGCATGTGGGTGGCCACAAACGGACTGGCCAGTGCGCCTCATCCCCCTGCTAACCGGGGAGGCGCAGTTGGCGGCGCAGCAGCTGCCAGTCCAGAACCTCCTGGTCTACGACGACCTGAAACGAGCCATCCTCCAGCGGGTCGGCCGGAGCCCCGAGCAGCACCGCCAGCGCTTCCGTTCACTGGAGCTGGGGGAGAACGGCCGGCCCTTCGTGATGGCTCACCAGCTCCGGGACGCCTGCCGCAGATGGCTGTTGGCCGGGGAAGGCGGCGTCGACCATGTCATCGACCAGGTGGTGCTGGAGCAGTTTATTGCGCGGCTCCCTAAGGCGACCGCGCAGTGGGTCCAGTGCCACCGCCCGGCGTCGCTGGATCTGGCCATCCAACTCGCCGAGGACCAGATGGTGGCGTGCCATGGGGTTGGCGAACCCCTACCATCCGTCTCTCTCTCTCTCTCCCCTTCTGTGTCTCCCCTATCCTCCTTCCCAGGTCCCGTGCCGGGCGTGGTTCCTCGAGCCCAGCCCCGATGGAGGGAGGACCGGCACCGAGTCGGCGGCGGGAGAGCCCACGCCAGGGAGGCGGGTCGGCCAGCCCGAGCTCGCGCTCATGCCCGTTCCTCCGGGGTCTCCACGCCAATTCCTTGTCCCACTTCCCGCCACTAGGGTGGCGGGAAGCCTGGGCCGCCTGTTGGCGTTGGGACCCGGGCCACTTATCGATCGGTGTCCAGTGATGGAGGTGGGGACACTGGTCCGGGTTCGGACGCCCACAGGCTGCCCCGATCAAGCTGGCGGGTACCAAATACCTGTGAGTATTAGGGGGTACTTATTGGGCTTTGGTGGATTCAGGATGTAACCAGACCTCGATCCATCAAAGCCTAATTCAGCCCGAGGCATTGGATAAGAGCTGCATGGTTCGGGTGAGGTGTGTACATGGGGATGTGGTGAAATACCCAGTAGTGCTGTTAACCATCCAATTTCGGGGCAAAAGCATAAGGTGGAGGTGGCGGTTAACCCCACCTCCGGCATCCGCTGATTTTGGGAACCAATTGGCCAGCGTTTAAAATTTTATTGGGAGTGTGTGGATGCTTCCTGCGGAAAAGAGAAGCCGGAGGGAGGCGGCCGTGCGAACGGGAGAGGCTGAGCCAGGACCCGCTGAGGCGGCACCAGGAACGGAGCGCGGTCGAGAGCTAATCCTCACGGAGCGTGATGATTTTCCCTGGAGCAGTCCCAGGACGAGTCGCTGAGAAATGCGCTCAACCAGGTCCGTTCCATTGACGGCCGGCCTCTCCAGTCCGCACGGCCCCTTCCTATCCCTATTTTGCTATATTAAAAGATAGGTTGTATCGAGTGACGCAGGACGCTCAGTCAAAACAAGATACAACCCAGTTGTTGGTACCAAAAGCCGCCGGGAAATGCTTTTCCAGGCGGCTCACTGTAATCCTATGGCAGGGCATCTGGGTCAAGCAGCAACACTGAACCGCTTTAATGGCCCGTTTTTTGGCGGGCATTCACGAGAATGTACGCCCGGTGGTGTGCGGCTTTGTCGTGAATGTCAGTTAGTGAATCCCGGCCTCCCCAAAAGCGCCTTTGCGCCCCTTCCGCTAATGCAGGTCCCCTTCGAAGAATTGGTATGGACCTCATCGGGCCATTGGAACGGTCAGCACGAGGGCATCGGTTTGCATTGGTTCTAGTGGATTATGCAACCCGATACCCGGAAGCAGTGGCGCCCGCAACATTTCCGCAAAGAGTGTAGCGGAGGCTCTGTTTAGTATGATCTCCGGTGGGAATCCCGAAAGAGATTCTCACCGATCAGGGCACGGCGCTTATGTCACGAACCATTCGCGAACTTTATGAGTTGTTGGGAATTAAATCGATTCGCACCAGCGCCTATCACCCACAAACGGACGGCCTGGTGGAACGATTTAATCGTACGTTGAAAACAATGATTCGAAAGTTCGTTCACGAAGACGCCAAAATTGGGACAAATGGCTGGAACCCTTTTGTTCGCTGCGCGAGGTCCCGCAAGCCTCCACGGGTTTTCCCCTTCGAGCTCCTGTACGGCCGCCAGCCCCGCGGGGTTTTGGACGTCCTGAGGGAGACTTGGGAGGAGGGACCTTCGGAGAGTAAAAATGAAATTCAGCATGTGCTGGACCTGAGAACAAAACTCCACACGTTGGGGCAGCTCTCCATGGAGAATTTGTTACAGGCCCAGGACAAGCAAAGCCGGCTATACAATCGGGGGGCCAGATTACGCAATTTCACGCCGGGAGATAAAGTACTTGTGTTACTCCCTACCTCTAGCTCCAAATTACTCGCCAAGTGGCAAGGACCGTTTGAGGTCACACGGCAGGTAGGGGATCTCAATTATGAGGTGGTTCGAACGGATCGGAGCGGGGCACGTCAGATTTATCACCTCAACCTCCTTAAGAAATGGAACGAGGTCGAGCCGGTGATGCTGGCGACGGTAGTAGGTAACGAGGAAGATCTCGGGCCAGAGGCGAGCCTCAAAGTTCCATCACTCACTCTGGCCCCGGGGGGGGATCACCTCTCACCCTCCCAGCTCACCGATGTAGCCCGGTTGCAGAGAGTTTGCGGACGTGTTCGCCCGCCCGTCGAACCAACCTTATTCAACACCATATTGAGACCGAGCCGGGCGTGGTAGTGCGCAGCCGGCCGTATCGTTTACCGGAGCACAAGAAAAAGGTGGTCCAGTCAGAATTAGAGGCGATGCTAGAGATGGGAGTAATAGAAGAGTCCCGCAGTGACTGGGCAAGCCCGATCGTTTTGGTACCGAAAACAGACGGCTCGGTCCGATTCTGCGTGGATTATCGCAAGGTGAATGCGGTGTCGAAATTCGCCTATCCAATGCCGGGTTGACGAGTTGCTTGATCGGCTGGGTACCGCCGCTTTTATTCGACGCTGGACTTAACTAAAGGATATTGGCAGATCCCTTATCACCGTTATCCAAAGAAAAGTCAGCCTTCACAACGCCGTTTGGATTGCACCAATTTGTCACGCTTCCGTTTGGGTTGTTCGGGGCGCCCGCTACCTTTCAGCGCCTCATGGACAAAATCCTCCGACCGCACACCGCATACGCCGCTGCCTACCTGGATGACATCATCATCTACAGTCAGGACTGGCAGCAGCACATGGTGCACCTGCGGAGGTGCTGAGAGCGCTGAGGGAGCGGGACTAACGGCCAACCCAAAGAAGTGTGCGATTGGGCGGGTGGAGGTGCGTTATCTGGGTTTCCACTTGGGTCACGGACAGGTGCGTCCCCAAATTGATAAGACGGCAGCTATTGCGGCCTGCCCGAGACCCAAGACCAAAAAGGAGGTGAGGCAGTTCCTGGGGCTGGCGGATATTACAGGAGGTTTGTTCCTGACTATTCAGAGCTCACCAGCCCGCTGACTGACCTCACTAAAAGGAGGTCCCAGATACGGTCCCGTGGACGGAGCGGTGCCAGCAGGTTTTCACCCAGGTAAAGGCTGCTCTGTGTGGCGGGCCGCTATTACACTCTCCTGACTTTTCTCTCCCTTCTTGCTGCAGACGGACGCGCCGGACCGGGGCTGGGAGCTGTCCTGACCCAGGAGATAGGGGTGAGGCGCCCGGTGCTGTACATCAGTTGGAAGCTCTCTAAGAGAGAGACGATGTACAGCACCATTGAGAAGGAGTGTTTGGCGATCCGGTGGGCGGTCCTCACCTCCGCTATTATCTCCTGGGACGGAATTCACCCTCTGTTCGGACCACGCCCTTGCAGTGGCTCCACCGCATGAAGGATACCAACGCGGATCACCCGTTGGTATCTGGCATTACAGCCCTTCAAATTCAAGGTGATCCACAGGCCGGGACGCAGATGACTGTAGCCGACTTCTCTCCAGGATGGGGGCTGCAGGCCGGAGGGCTTCCCGGCCTGAGTCGGGCGGTGGGGGTATGTGGCGAGGGGGCGTGGTTCAGCGAAGTCTGCAGCGGAGAAAGACTCAGGAGACAGCGGTAAGTGGGTCAAGTGCAAAATGAGGATCACCTGTGTCTGATTGTAGTAATTGGCGTGGAGACCGGATAAAAGCCGTGGAACGGCAGTTCAAAGAGAGAGACGGAGGAAGACTTGAGCGCACGAGCTGTCAGAGAGAAACAGTCGGAACGAATACAGAGAGTGATCGCGGAGACAACGAGAGAGTTGATGTTTCCGGGTGACGCAGAGTGCGCACCTGTGTGAGTTTATCTGTCTTAAATAAACATACCTGAGTCTTCACGAGCCAACCCTGTCCGCTTCCTTCCTTCCTACGAACTTTGTTACAATGTGTCATTTGTGTCCCATTTTTGTGCACATTATTTACCACTGATATAATTAACATGATAAATAAATACTGGAATTGTTTGATAGAGTTTATGTTTTATTGAAATTTTGGAAAACCTGCCAATTTGTATGTCCTTGTTCATCACATTACAGTTTAATGGGTCACATAAAAAATACTGCAATTAAAATAAACTGGTTTCAATGTTCAATGTTCAATTCATGTTGCATAATATCACAGGGAGTGCCATTTTTATTTACAAAATGTCATTATGTACATGTCATAATGTATATCATTATGTTTACTCATGTGATGTGATGATAAGACAATTTATAGCCATTTTTGGATTGACCTTTTTTTTAGTAACTCAACCCTGCAACATTTGGAATGTAACAGGTTTAAATAGCTTTTGCACAAAACATGTAACAATAATACAATTTTTGCAATGCCATTTTCACACACAAACTTCAGAGTTTTATGAGAATGGGCCTGATATGTCGTAGTCAGTGTATATAGTAAATATGTGCATTTTATGTTTGACTTGTATGTATGTGTGCTTAGGAGTACTTACTCTATTGTGTCCTTGTCTAGGCTCCCTGTGATGTTTAGTCCATACTTGTGCTGCATGGCAGCAATAGCGGAATGCATGGTTTGGGCTGATCGCAGGACAGCCATGTTAGGTTGTGTCCTGTGGAGGTAGCCATACCTCTGTAACCACACCTGCAAAAGACAGAAAAAACATAACCTGACAACATATCCTCAGTTAAACCCAAAGGCTCAGCTGTAGCCTGAACAAAAACAAAAAAGAATAAGAAGCTAAACATGCCCCCGCAATGCTTGGAATGGAGCCTACATGTTCAGGGGTACAGGATTTCAATTTATCCTGGTTCTCAGATGGTTTTGTTCTCAAGCCGAGATTGTATATGACATTGAATGGTAAACCATACAAATGCAAACATACCCATGCAAACACATAGGACAAAAACTGGGCTAAATATTATATTTGTATTAGCCATATCCTTGTACTGTATATAAAAGGTTTGTACTTGCAGTGCACATCAAACATTACAAAAGATGCACTTAAACTATTGTATTGTAAAAAAAATACACATAAAAAATCATGGTAAGCACAAAGTAAAACCACAGTTTTAATAAACTAACCATAGTTTAAGCATGGTATCTGTAGTAAAACTGTGATTATGCATGATATGGTAATACGCCAACAAACCATGGTAACTACTCTTTAACTACAACAAAACCATGGACAATTTTCGTAAGGGATGTCGCATCTCTGCTAAAAAAAACTATAGAAGCCCAATAGAAACCATCACAGAAATTCCAATGGTTTCCATTAAAATACCATTATAAACCATTAGCTTTTACCAGTAAAACCATTACAAAATTCCTTTTGTAGTGTGTTTTGGGCATTTTTCCAATAGCATTTAACATCCCACCAATAGAATCCATCACATACCACACCATTATAGTTTCCAATAAAACCAATACAATTCATATTATAACCATTAAATCCATTACATTATATATTGTATTTTGGGCAGGGTTCTATTGTTGTTGTTTTTTTAGCAGGGATGATATTTGACATCAACAATATTTATATTAAGTGTCGTTCCCATCAAAATGAGTCACGTTTATTAATGGATGGAATTTTTTTCATAATCAATTTTAACATGTATCCCACTGACCTTCCAGCAATGCTACTTTTACTAGCCTCAGGATTTAAATGGCTTAATTAATTTAGCGTGCTACTTTATATTGCAGGAATAGTAAGGGTAGCATGTTAGTACACAGTCCTGAATTCAGCAAAAGACATACATAGAGAGCACTAAATGTGAGCATTTAGAACACTTAATGAACTCTCGTTGTTGTTGCAGTGAACTGTAATGGCCTGTTGTAATGCATCCTATGAGAGCTGTGATTTGAGAAGAGTGGTATTCTGAAGGTGCATGTTAAGATCATTTCATTTCAAACAACATTATGCTGAAAGAGCTTTTAAGATAATGTACTTGAGGTCAAACATACTTTGAAACAATCCATAAACAAAAAGCTAAATAAACGTTTTAGTGCTCTGCCGCCCCATAAATTAATAATTCTATATGAATGTAGCCTATATGTACATGTATGATATATAAATATACATGCATATATAAAAGAAAAAAAAACATTTATTTCAATATTAGTGTCGTACATGTATCTTGTAAAAGGACATTAGGTTATATTATGTAGTATATCTATGCAAGCTTAGTTTTCCTTATGAGAAAGCAAAATCGGTTGAGAGCCAAATTGATTCTCTAGCACTAATCGTACCCTGCGTCTCTAACCAACACAAGGGCTGATTACTAATTTATATGAAGAAAACACAGATGTGCTATAGAGCCACAGGGGTCTGGTTTGGCAGGATGTAACCATGGTGATAAAGAGTCATGGATAGAAGCAACTTTGTCATCCTCCGGGTGTTGTAATCACACTCTCTTGTGAAGCTATAAATACAGAGCTCAGCCAAACTGATGCGCATTAAAAATGTCAATGAAAGAAAAAAAGAAAACTCTGCCACGTCAATATACTCAATGTGTGTCGAATAAAACTCTGCGGGTAAACACACAGGCGCTCTCACACTCATGTTTATGCATAAATAAAGCAATGCGATGAAAAACAGGCTTAATATGTGAAAAATGGAGCATCTAGCAAACATGATAGTATAATTAACATCTTCTCAGTGGACCAGCAGTGTTCCAGAATCCCCAACCAAATGAATTTCATCCCAATGAGCCAAGATTTGCTTTTGTTTTTAGTCTTTTCTCAAGTGTAATTAGTTATTGACCCAACAAAGAAAAGAATGAACAAAAGAGAGAAAAAAGAAAGAAATGCACAAAAATTACAGTCTAGTTCTAATTGTATAAAATACAATGTATTCTACCAATCAGAAAATTTGTGTTCTTTTAATGTTTTAAAAAAAAGTTTTTTTTTTTATGCTCACCAAGGATGCGTTTATTTGATCAAAAATACAATATTATTGTGAAATATTATTACAATTTAAAATAGTTTTCTGTTTTAATATATTTTAAATGTCGTTTCTTGCGCTGGTTTTTAAGCAGCCATTATTTCAGTCTTTAGTGTCATATGTTTGTTCAGAAATCATTTTAATTTACTGCTTAAGAAACATTTCTTATTATTATCAGTGTTGATCTTACAGACCCAAAACTTTTGAATGAGAGTCTATAACTTCTTAAACATAACATAACATAACGTAACATCACTTTATATAACCATATTTAGCTTAATGTTTGATTTGATTAATTTACTAAATGTCTCTGGTTGTACAAATGTATTATGAAATACATAATTTATTCTGGGTGAATGTATGATTTTGCTTTACAATTTTTGGTAACACTTTAGTTTAGGGACCGATTCTCACTATTAATTAGTTGCTTATTAGCATGCCTATTAATAACATGTTGGCTGTTTGTTCATGCTTATGAAGCACATATTCTGCATGACCATATTCTACATCCCTAATCCTACCCATACCTAAACTTAACAACAAACGTAATAACTATTAATAAGCAGTAAATTAGAAGTTTACTGAGGAAAAAGTCATAGTTAATGGTATGTTAATAGCAAGAATTGGACCTTCAAATAAAGTGTGACCCAATTTGTTATACAAAAGCTGCTTATATGTATTAATGCTTAATAACATTTCTAATAATTTAAATTTTTCTAATAAGTTTCATGACTTCTAATAAAGTCATATCGTACTGGTAAAACCAGTTGTCTTTGAATCACGTATAAATCGTGGTGTATATTTCTAGAAGAAATACAAATTTCATCCTAACTAGCCAAATAATCTCTCCAAAATGTGTCTATAGTATTTACAGTAATGCAGGCTTTATTAATTACATGATTACATTTTAAAAAGACCTGACTTATTTCTGTTTGCAGAATATGTCGAGAGTGGATATTACCCACAGAAATACGTGTCGCAAAACAAAAGGATGATTCGATTTTTTTTGTGAAGGGCTAAAGCTGACTATACGTATCTCCATAATACACATGCAAGAAGTACCTTAAAACATGGGGTTTGATTTCAAAAGTGAGCCAGGCTAAGACAGGTTTTCTTGATGTTCAAAGAGCTTAGTCATTAGGTGGTGGTTTGCATCCTGTCACAATCTCACCCTACCATGACAACATGAAAATGATCATTACCCAGAAGCTGCTGCCACATTGATACCAGATGGCAGAGACAGACAGAAAAAAGGGCATGACAAGATGATGATGAAAAACATCCTTCTGGAGGACGTTGGCACAACCGTGTTCCTTATGGAGACCCTTGTGTGTCTCCACCAAGATGAAAAATCCATCATAAATACATAATGTCTTGAGCTGTTACATCTGACGAGAGGCTGCAGTTTCAAAGACAGAGATGTGTGCTTTACTGCTTTGATATATTCTATAAGTACAGTAACAGTGCTGTGGTTTAATTGCAGTGTGTTTAATAGTGTCTGTGTTTTAACAGCAGTTAATATTTAGTTATTTATATCAGTTATTATATACCTAAAACTGAAACAAAAATTGAAACCATTAAACAAAGCATTTTTTCAACATTGCTTTAAATTAAATAAGTGTTAAATGAACTTGATGTACTGAAATAACTAAACCTAAAACTGAAATACAGATTAATAAAACTATACAAACTTACAGATTTTTTTTTTTACTGTAGCCTTTTAAAACAATAATTTCCCTTTAAATTACTAACATGTTACTGTTACAATATGTTTGCATGAACATAAACTGGTCAGGATACAACTTCATTTGTTTTAAGGGAGCATATCTTTCTTCTCTTTCCATTGCAGAATTTTCTCACTTGTTCTTTCTCTGTGGCTCATTCTCACTTTCTCTCTCACTTCTCTCATTTGCATCTTGCAGCAAAAGCCAATCAATGAAGTCAATTACAGTCAGTATGCCGGAATGTGGTTGCATCCTAAAATGTGCTACTGTTTCCAGGCAAACAATTCTCCATGCAAATAAGCTGCCATGTTTTCCCCTGAGTGCAACGCCATCAGTTTCTTAGGGGTCAGTGACAGAACTAACCTCAAGCACTGCTACTCTACATATATAGTCTGCTCACTAACCAGCAGCCAGGACTATACCAATCTCCTCTACTTCTCTCTTGCTCATCTCTATCTCTCCCTCCTTCCCTTTTTCTTTCTGCAACTTCCTACTGAGCCAAACAACCCCTTTTATCTACTGTCTATGCCTTTAATCAGCTGCAAGCACATGAGTGTGTGTACGTGTGCATTTTGAGCTGAAACGGGTTTCAGGTCAACGTGAGTCTACGATATTGTGAAAATGTGTTTATTTTCACTCTCTACTCACAACATTCAAACTGATTTTTGGTGCTTGCCTATGCAGCGCTTACAGTTACAATGTTGGTTATTGTGGATGGTTGCCAAGAGGTTGCTATGTAGTTGCTAAGTGTTTTTTTTTAGCTTGATGTGTTTGGCTGTGAACTCATGCAAGGTGTTTCTAGGTCATTGCTAAGGTGTTCCGGTTCTAAGGCTCTTCTTCAATCTAAAAGTGTATTTCGTGTTCAATGCAAGTTGAGCTCAATCATCAACATTTTGAAATTTTACACAGTGAAGGTTAGTTAGGTTTTTGTTGTTGTTGTTTTTACACTAAAACACAATGTTTATGTGGCTATACAGTATACTTAAATATTTTAACGTACATTTAGTGATTTAAAACTGATCTATAATATAGATAAAATAATAATGTTTTCACAAATTGGTGCTGAATGCATATGAATTTCTATGATTTCATGTGAACTTGTATGATTTTAACACATATTGTGTAAATGGCTAAACTCAAATAATGAGTATTTTAACATGTACCAATTGTGCCCCCTTTACTCCCATGCTTCCGGTCCGGTCTCAAGAGAAAACTATTTAACATCTTGGCGAATTGGTGATGAATTTGTATGAATTTTTACAATTACATTTTTATGAAAACATGATTTTTAGAAAAAATAATAAAGGTCCATCTTAAAACTAACTCTCAGTGGAAGGTAAGCCGATCATATGCGAATGTACAAAAAGAGATTGTATGAATTCATACACGTTCACCACCAATTCAACCAAAAAATAAATGTTAAGAACTGCCACGAGAGTGTGTTGGTGATTCACTGCAACCTTTTTTAAAGAAAACGAGGGACAAGTCTATATTCATATCCATAGCACAAATGTTTAGCAAGCGACAAGATAATTTTCATAAACTGCTTTAATCATTTTATGACATCAAAATGACTTAAATGCATTTAAAATTTAATTTAAATTGATGAAGGGTCTGTACTTTCATGTCCACTCCTATCATCCACAAAACCCACACCCTCTTATCCGAACCATTAATAAGATGCATGACTGTTTACAGTAGCTCAGTGATCAATAGCACATAGCAACAACCCCTGACTCCCTATTAATCGCATATAGAACCAGAGCAACATGAAATGGAAAATGCACCGGTATATGAAATACGTGCATAATTAAAGCCTTGGGGGCCCAATCTTGATTTCACCACTGAATCCATGAACATTGCGCTTTCTAGTCTATTCCTAGATCAGGATCAGAGGTCCCCCCTCCGAGCAGTCATTACTCATCTCACACACACACATTCTCTTTCTTCCCCAAAGACCACTGACCTGTGCACTCAACTCACAACTGCTGCCAACCACTGTAGCGCTGCCAGCAAAACAAACCCACACAGGAGCTACATGGGTGGCAGAGAGCTGAAAAGAAGAAAGAGGTTCTAGTTTCCAAGAAAGTGAAGACCACTAATTTAGCATTCATTTAGCATTTAGTCTCGCTGGTCTTATTGTAATTTGGTGAAGGACAGTTTCATCAATAAAAAAACGCTATATAAATGCATCATTCATTCATTCATCAATACAGCTTGCTCTAAAAGAGCATCAATATTATCATGACAATATCATGTCCACCATGAGCTGATCTACGGGCACAGCATCCTCTAAAACACTTGCCTTCCAGCCAAACAGAACTGAGCGGGTGACAAATTCTCTCAATGTCACCCAACGCTGCCAGCAGCACTCAACATCACATTTGCGCCCATTCCAGCCCAAAGGAGTTTGGGGGAGAGTAGCTAAGCAACTTACATAATCTTTATGTTGATTAAGAGTCTGTGGTTGAGTAGCACTGAGTGAATCGAGGTCTTACTTCCCCTATCACCCCATTGATCGTCGCATGATTGTCATCTCTGAGTGAATGGATTTGGACCGGAGGAAGGAGCAATATCTCTGATTGTTGCTGATCTCTCTCTCACTCATGCCTCAGGTCTGCGCTGTTATGAGCTTGTGAATTATATTGTGTAACAGTGCACAATTAAGTATGAAGCATGTTTAAAAGTAGCTATACTTCAGTTAGCATTTGTGTCCATCAGTATACGAAAAGAGAATAGAATAGAATAGAATTCATGATTAAGCTACTACTATTTATGTCTACTTATTACTGAGAATGGCAGAATAAAATGATATTTCTGTTTACTTTCTATAGAGTAGGAGCTTATTCTATTCTGGTTAAGAACAGCCTTCTAATCTAATTTATTAATAACAGAATTGCTCTTCTCATTTGTTCAGTACACTGAATAACAGAATTGGCTATATGGAATAGAATAACATTTCAGTTTTCCTTGTATTACAGAATAGAATAGTTCCTCTTTACTTTGTATTAGCATTCCATTCCATGAGCATGTGTAGCCGAGTCTACTTTATTCTATTTTGTAACTTGGTGTGATAAGTAGACAGGAATTAAAGTCTATACATTTCTATTTTGTAATTCAGAATTCACGGTAGACAAGAATGATATTCAACTTGATTCTTTTTTAAAGAAGGTAAACATGGATTACAAAACCTACTATTCTGGTCTGCTCTGTAATACAAAATAAACAGAAAATATATTCTCTTCCATTCTATTCATTTTATTCTGTATACAGAATTACAGAATATAACAGTAATTGCTTTCTTCTCTACTCATTGCACAGAATTGTGAATAGGCTAAACTGCACTTTAACATTTCTGTTTACAATACCGAAATAACAGAACAGGGTTGCACTCCGAAATACAGACTAAAACTAGACTAGACTGGAACAGAATAGCTGTATATATCATAGCACACATTCAGATCTACTACCAGGTGATTCAATGTGATTCTGTGCAAGTGCTGTTCTGATTTATTTATGACCCACTTCTCGCAGGTCTCAGTAAAAGCAGGACGCGGTTTCTCAACATACGCTTTTGTGTTCATAACTCGAGCTGAAGATGCTGCTGCTGATGTTGGGCCAGTCTTACCTCAACGCTGAAGTGATGGTCTTCGGCCGCTGAACAGCACATCCACACAGCGTGATGGAGCCACAACAGCAGCGCATACACACAGTCCAGCCTTCGCCTTTTAAGCAGCGTACCGTTCATATTTGTAGATTCGCTTGATTTTCCTTTATCAACGACTATGTATGTCTCTGTCTTCGTATGTCAGTTAAGCAAGTGACATTTTTGACCAAAGACGAAACCATCGGAGCGCGGAGAAGCATCGGCGTCCGCACATTTTGTCATTTGGCTGGCAATACACATTCCATCTTGCACATCGAATGCACTATTTCGAGGCATTTCTTCTGCTTTGAAACGTTACCTTGGCGAACAGGCAGGTTGCTTTTCTATATTGAGCAGCATCCAGAGCGTAAGCACTGCGCATGCGCTCTGACTCACTCGCCAGTGATGCTTGTTGACTAGTAGGCACCATTCATTCTGTCTTCATTCTTCTTTCTCTCCTGTCAATCACAGATCAATGAAGGTGTAAAATGGGTCTTAGGTTGGCGAGACGCTGAAACGGCTGACACTGACGGTAGCTTCTGGCAAACAGCTGTTATATTGGGTCAGCGCCAGCATTTCCAGCGGTCAAGCATCCTTTTGTTTAATAATATCATAATAATAACATTAGACCACTGATTGCAGAGTACTAGCCAGAATAAGCAATAAGTGTGTTTATGGTCCAAGGAATTATTGATTAATCTGTTCAATATTTATTTTCTATGTCTGGGTGCAACCTTTCATTTAGCACCCCACACACACACACACACACACACACACACACACACACACACACACACACACACACACACACACACACACACACACACACACACACACACACACACACACACACACACACACACACACACACACACACACACACACACTTACTTTCTTTCTTTTTGATGTATTCATAAGAAACTGAAAATAAATTTGTAAATGTCCTAATATAGTGAACCACCCCCATCTTGTGGTGGGCATGAAATGTCCACTGCCCAATCCAATATGCACCTTTCAAATCTTACATTTTTCTTTTTTTTCACCCATTTTCTTTTCTTTTCTTTCATTTCCTTTTTTTCACAGTAATTGTGATACAAAGAGGAATATAGGAAGCATTTACAATTCTGTGTTACACAACTAAATAAATGAATCATGTAATTTCTCCATTTTTTAATACCAACAAGAAAGTTACTGTTTGGTCATTGTATTTAATTTTATTAATAAGAAACAATTATTATATTAAAAAATTGTGTGTGTGTGCATGTTTATGTGGTTTATGAGGACACACATTTGTATATTGACATGGGTATGACATAGGTTTTACAAGGAGAAGGTGATTTACGAGGACATTTTCAGTGTCCACATAATTCAAAAGGCTTATAAATCATACAGAATGAGTTTTTTGAGAAAGAAAAAATGCACAAAGTTATCTGTAAGGTGTAAATTTAGGTGTAGGGTTGTTGTAGGGCGACAGAAAATATGCTTTGTACAGTATAAAAACCATTACGCCTATGGAGAGTCTCCGTTAACCATACAAAACAATGTGTGTGTGTGTGTGTGTGTGTGTGTGTGTGTGTGTGTGTGTGTGTGTGTGTGTGTGTGTGTGTGTGTGTGTGTGTGTGTGTGGTGAGAGAGCAAGAACAAGACACATTTAAAAAAAAGTTTAAAAAAAAAGAAGTTATTACAAATATTAGGTTACAACATAAATCTGATAAAAAAAACTTGTACAGATTTCTCAACAATATAAAGCAATAAAACGGTTGGAAATGTTGTGTATTTAATACACTATAACAGCAAGACAAATTACTGCATTAGAGCAGAGACCAATAATGGCGGCGAGGTCTTTGAAAGCTCAGTCATGGGAAAATGAATTCATCTTCTTCACACATTAAAGAAAGAAGATAAAGAGGCATCTTCAATGGCCTCTGGTTTTGTGGGTATCAATAGCGCTCAATTAAAAATAAGACCAGGGTTTTAATTTTCACACAGAGGTTGTGCTGGTGAAGAACCGGTGATGAACACTGCAATTTAGTCTTATCAGCTGATCCGAAAAACAAACCAATTACATTGATATTGCTCTCTGTTGCACTCAGCCACTTAAAATGTGCTGTGAACTGAATGGCAATAACTCAAGAAGAAGTCTTGACTCAAAAGACACACACTGTGTGTGTATCATTATTCAAATTGCCTCTGTGTCATCGCTTTGCTTTTCAACCGAAAAAAAAAAGATACAAACTGACATCTGAATTGTAGGCATCAAAATAACATGCACAAGATTTTTCCACCACACATTTATGAATAATGTTTGTGTCCTTAACTTAACTACTATTGTTTCTGACTGTTATTAACTATTAATTATGAACACAATCATCTTAAGAAGCTGTTCAAGTCATGTCTACAAGCCAAAACCGTTTTGTTGTATAATGTTTATTTGTTTAAACCATCTGATATGAAGGTATTCTGGATAATTTATAACAAAGGCAGGTCTAATCATCTGCCCAGTGCTGTACTTTAGATTCACAGTTAGGTGAAATCAGTTTACACAAATTATAATTAGTGTTAAAAACAGTACTGATACATTTCACAGTATTTTTAAGTATTTTAGCTCCACTGAAAAATCATGTAAAAACATAGTAATGCAATGAGTGCTGGAATTTGAATAAGCTACTTATCTGTACATAAAGTCAAAATAAAAAGGAATAAAATATGTAATGGAAAATTAAAATAAATATGGCTTATATTTGGATAATTTAAAAGCAGAAATGTGAATCTTGTATATTTTTTTATAAAACAATTACATTTATTGTTCTGTTAAAACGTAGGTATTATTTTACCTATAAAATTGTTCCTGTTAATTTTTCCTGTAACTTTCAGATATACAGTAACTTTACACAGAAAAAAAATCAGTTTTATCACTCTAAATTCACGTTAATATTGTTCATATCTTGTGTCTAAAGGCTACTTCTGAAAGAGTAAGTATTTTAACTTTTAAGGATTGGCCCTATTTCATTTCATTGTAAATGCCTTTAACCCAGATTTATTTATTTTGTAATGAAAAAGAGTGACGAGTCAGAAATGAAGATGGTTTTTAAAATCCTGTCAACTGAGCTTTACTTGTATTGAACCTTCATTATTGCTTTAAACTAAACGTCGCTTTAAAGTGAACTTGTGAAGCTGATCCACGTAGTATTTAAAAAGCTTTACTCAGTTACATGAGTTGCAGATGTGTATTGTTTAACCAGGAGAGGAGCCATGGTGACATGCATGCTATGACAAGTGTGCCTTGGCAACGGTCTGATGTGGCCTTGCACAACACCAATCGCAACAAAGAGCAAACTGGAGAAAGAATGCTTGTGTTGAGTAAGAGAATGAGTGTTAAATTCATTTACCATTTACCAGTGGTTAACTTGATATATGTAGCTCTATGTACACCTGTCTTTGTTTTAAATTATCCACTGACATTATTGTGGACACAAGAGAAAATGTATCTGACCTTTCTACCATTATTTCATCTTCTAAAGTTTTGTCGTTTACAAAGCATTTTACGTATAATCTACTTATAATATTTATAATATACATTAATGTAGCAGAGTGAAAGAATATCTTCCAAATGAAACATAAATGCAGGTAGAATGTTTGATTCTGTTAGATTCTAAAAGTGTATCAAATGCAAGTTTGCCATAACAGCTGTTTTGATATTATCAGCAGAAATGACATCCCTTGTGAAAACGACGTTTGCTTAATTATTGAATATGCACTAGTAGTGTATTAAAATCTTAAAAGTATAGCATATATAAAAAATTAGATAATATAATACCAATGAAATAAAAGGCCACTTAAGTGTACTTAGAGTGCATAACAAGTTCATGTAACACACTTAAGTAAACACTTAAGTTTCCTTTTTCTACTTTTAAGTACAATTTTAATCATTATTTTTGTATAATCTTTTGTCCCGCTTTAAAGAAGCACACTTTTTGATGTGTTGACTAACACACTAAAGCACAAGTATTTATTATAATTTAAACCAAAGTGTTATTTAATATTACATATACCCCCGGTTTCAGAGACAAGGCTTTGGGATAATCCTAGACTAAAATGCATGTTTGAGCTGTCTCAACTAAAATATCTTGCTCTGACATATCTTAAAATACGTTGGTGACATTGTTCTGTCTCAAGATGAACACCTGTAATGTTTTCCTATAAGGCATTTTTATAAAAGCTTTTTGCATGTCTTAATTTAACTAAGGCTGAAGCTAAGTCCTTTCTGTGTAACCAGACCTTATAATTAATATATTTTAAATATATTTTATGCATAAATGTGTAATTACAAATATATTTAAATAAATAACATAGACGTTCCAATAAAATTAAATTGACATATAATGTTTCTGTGTCAGTACATTTGACTGTACACTTTATCAATATTTCAGAGACAATGGTGATTATAAAATTGCATATAAAATATACTTAAGTCCTACTTACAGTAAGTGGGTTAAAAACAGTGATTGCATTTATTGTAAATGTGAACTAAATTTGAATTTAATTGTAAATAACCTGTGGTTCAGTGTCTGGAAATATTACATTCAGTTCACACGTATGTATATTCTTTTAAAGTTCAGTATATTATTTCCATAAAATGTACTTCAAAAAGTGAGCTAGTGTACTTGCTTTTCACACTACACGTTTTAAAGGAAGAATAACTTATTACTTTTTAATTAAAGATCATTTCTGTCTTTCGGAATAACATACACTGATGAATTGTTCACAATGAGAGCTGGAATGCACATTAAATTGGGTCAGTTTTGCTTTAATGTTGACTGTAAATGTAATAATGCTCTGTATGATTGGCAGGTCGAGTGCAGACAGCCTTAAGGAGAACAGCTGCTATGGAATGTTATAGACTTACTCCCCTCTTTAATTAAGTCTAATTACTTCTCTTCTGTGTTTGTACGGCCTGCAGCAGATTCCAGCTTTCTCAACAGAGCGTTGTGGTCGCAGCTCTTCAAATCAGAATGGCTACTTAATAATTAGAGCAGAACCGCTAAACAGCGATTGATTTGTTAGAGGACTGTGACTGTGAAGTGAACGGTTGAATGAACTGTGGTTGAGTTATTGTGGTTGGGATTAATGAGTTAAACATTTGTCATGGCAGGGGCTGGAGTCATTTTCAAACATTTATAGGGCAAAAATCAGTCCAACAAAGTGCAAAACTTTAGATATGATACAGCAAACAGAACCAAGATGTGCTAAAGGCTGCTGTACATTTGTATTGCTCAGAAAATAAGTTACAGTTTATATAACACACATTTAACAATGTTTTACAAACCTGGGGAATGTCATCACACTATTTGTTGTAGTGTAATGTATCACATTTGTGCAACTGCATATAATTTATTAAATAGAAATTACATAGCTACTAATAAATAGCATATTCTATGCTATGGAACAATTGAAATAAATAAATAAATTTTAGAGGGTTGTGATTGAAATCAACATACTCTACCTAACTCACGGTTGGGGCGAAACAAATATGTGTGACAACTTAACTCACTGTAAAACTCAACAATTTAACTAGCCTAACTAATTTCATCTGAGAAAACAGTGTGTTGAACCAAAAACGTTTTAAAAACTATATTTATGCACTATGAACTTATTCAACGTGTTCTTGTGAAAGAAAAAAACGATATTTCCTAATATAAAACTATATTTCCTTAAAGAAATACAAACTCAAATTCATTGCATACATAAAACCATAAGTTACAGGGATAGTGTGACCAGATTCATGACAGAGCCCCCAAGAGCGGCTTCAGGCCTTCCACACACTGCAGCACAATCCAGGAGGGCGGTGAGCGGAGGTGGAACCGGGAGGAAATGGAGGCCAGGTCCATGTGGGGCCAATGAGACAGGACAGGAGCCCACCAGGGCAGGCGGCGGAGACAGCAGGGGCGTGAAGGGATACTGGGTGACCGCTGTGGCGTGAGGTGACTCTGGCAGGTCGGCGGAGGCGTGGGGTGACTCTGGCAGGTCGGCGGAGGCGTGGGGTGACTCTGGCAGGTCGGCGGGCGTGGGGTGACTCTGGCAGGTCGGCGGAGGCGTGGGGTGACTCTGGCAGGTCGGGCGGAGGCGTGGGTGACTCTGGCAGGTCGGCGGAGGCGTGGGGTGACTCTGGCAGGTCGGGCGGAGGCGTGGGGTGACTCTGGCAGGTCGGCGAGGCGTGGGGTGACTCTGGCAGGTCGGCGGAGGCGTGGGGTGACTCTGGCAGGTCGGGCGGGCGTGGGGTGACTCTGGCAGGTCGGCGGAGGCGTGGGGTGACTCTGGCAGGTCGGCGGGCGTGGGGTGACTCTGGCAGGTCGGCGAGGCGTGGGGTGACTCTGGCAGGTCGGCGGAGGCGTGGGGTGACTCTGGCAGGTCGGCGGGCGTGGGCTGACTCTGGCAGGTCGGCGGAGGCGTGGGGTGACTCTGGCAGGTCGGCGGAGGCGACTCTGGCAGGTCGGCGGAGGCGTGGGGTGACTCTGGCAGGTCGGCGGAGGCGTGGGGCGACTCTGGCAGGTCGGCGGAGGCGTGGGCGACTCTGGCAGGTCGACGGAGGCGTGGGGCGACTCTGGCAGGTCGGCGGAGGCGTGGGGCGACTCTGGCAGGTCGGCGGAGGCGCGGGGCGACTCTGGCAGGTCGGCGGAGGCGCGGGGCGACTCTGGCAGGTCGGCGGAGACGCGTGGGGCGACTCTGGCAGGTCGGCGGAGGCGTGGGGGCGACTCTGGCAGGTCGGCGGAGGCGTGGGGTGACTCTGGCAGGTCGGCGGAGGCGTGGGGTGACTCTGGCAGGTCGGCGGAGGCGTGGGGTGACTCTGGCAGGTCGGCGGAGGCGTGGGGTGACTCTGGCAGGTCGGCGGAGGCGTGGGGTGACTCTGGCAGGTCGACGGAGGGCGTGGGGTGACTCTGGCAGGTCGGCGGAGGCGTGGGGTGACTCTGGCAGGTCGACGGAGAGGCGTGGGGTGACTCTGGCAGGTCGGCGGAGGCGTGGGGTGACTCTGGCAGGTCGGCGGAGGCGTGGGGTGACTCTGGCAGGTCGGCGGAGGCGTGGGGTGACTCTGGCAGGTCGGCGGAGGCGTGGGGTGACTCTGGCAGGTCGGCGGAGGCGTGGGGTGACTCTGGCAGGTCGGCGGAGACGTGGGGTGACTCTGGCAGGTCGGCGGAGGCGTGGGGTGACTCTGGCAGGTCGGCGGAGGCGTGGGGTGACTCTGGCAGGTCGGAGACGTGGGGTGACTCTGGCAGGTCGGCCGGAGACGTGGGGTGACTCTGGCAGGTCGGCGGAGACGTGGGGTGACTCTGGCAGGTCGGCGGAGGCGTGGGGTGACTCTGGCAGGGCGGCAGGCGTGGGGTGACTCTGGCAGGGGCGGCGGAGGCGTGGGGTGACTCTGGCAGGTCGGCGGAGGCGTGGGGTGACTCTGGCAGGTCGGCGGAGGCGTGGGGTGACTCTGGCAGGTCGGCGGAGGCGTGGGGTGACTCTGGCAGGTCGGCGGAGGCGTGGGGTGACTCTGGCAGGTCGGCGGGCGTGGGGTGACTCTGGCAGGTCGGCGGAGGCGTGGGGTGACTCTGGCAGGTCGGCGGAGGCGTGGGGTGACTCTGGCAGGTCGGCGGAGGCGTGGGGTGACTCTGGCAGGTCGGCGGGCGTGGGGGTGACTCTGGCAGGTCGGCGGAGGCGTGGGGTGACTCTGGCAGGTCGGCGGGCGTGGGGTGACTCTGGCAGGTCGGCGGAGACGTGGGGTGACTCTGGCGGGTCGGCGGCGGAGACGGGTGACTCTGGCAGGTCGGCGGAGACGTGGGGTGACTCTGGCAGGTCGGCGGGCGTGGGGTGACTCTGGCAGGTCGACGGAGAGGCGTGGGGTGACTCTGGCAGGTCGGCGGAGGCGTGGGGTGACTCTGGCAGGTCGGCGGGCGTGGGGTGACTCTGGCAGGTCGGCGGAGGCGTGGGGTGACTCTGGCAGGTCGGCGGGCGTGGGGTGACTCTGGCAGGTCGGCGGGCGTGGGGTGACTCTGGCAGGTCGGCGAGGCGTGGGGTGACTCTGGCAGGTCGGCGGAGGCGTGGGGTGACTCTGGCAGGTCGGAGGCGTGGGGTGACTCTGGCAGGTCGGCGAGGCGTGGGGTGACTCTGGCAGGTCGGCGGAGCGTGGGGTGACTCTGGCAGGTCGGCGGAGGCGTGGGGTGACTCTGGCAGGTCGGCGGGCGGGGTGACTCTGGCAGGTCGGCGGAGGCGTGGGGTGACTCTGGCAGGTCGGCGGGCGTGGGGTGACTCTGGCAGATCAGGCGCCCACCAGGGGCGGAGCAGGCGAGACAGGCGCCCACCAGGCGGAGCAGGCGAGACAGGCGCCCACCAGGCGGGGCAGACATGACAGGCGCCCTCCAGGGGCGAAGCAGCAGGCGGACAGGCGCCCACCAGGGGCGGGCAGGCGGACAGGCGCCCACCAGGGCGGGCAGGCGAGACAGGCGCCCACCAGGGCGGAGCAGGCGGACAGGCGCCCACCAGGGCGGAGCAGAGGAGACAGGCGCCCACCAGGGCGGAGCAGGCGGACAGGCGCCCACCAGGGAGGCGGGAGCAGGCAGAGACAGGCGCCCACCAGGGCGGAGCAGAGATCCCTAGCCGAGACTGGGACCTAGAGGAAGCGGAGACACAAGAGGCAGAGAGGCACATTTAGTTTCAGGAACCGAGGCAGGGAGTTTAAGCGGCCATGGCGGGTCCGGGGTCTCCGAGAGCAATGGAGGAGCTCCCTCCATGAAAGTTCTTGGTGAACTCCACCACCTCGAGGGGGCACTCTGGGCTGCTGAATCTCGGTGGCGCTCGGGCGGCTCTGACTCTCTTGGGCACTCAGGTGGCTCTGACTGACTCTCTTGGGCGCTCGGTAGAACTGGGCGGAACCAGCGGAGGCATCGATGAGCTGGGCGGGACCAGCGAGCGAAGGAGAACTGGGCGGGACCAGCGGCGGGCGAGCTGGGCGGGACCAGCGGAGAGCGAAGGAGAGCTGGGCGGGACCAGCGGAGCGAAGGAGCTGGGCGGGGACCAGCGGAGGCAGTGGAGAGCTGGGCGGGACCAGCGGAGGCAGTAGGAGAGCTGGGCGGGACCAGCAGAGGCGTGGGAGGCTGGGCGGGACCAGCGGAGATGAAGAAGAGCCGGAAGGGCCAGCAGGGGCTTTGGGGAACCGGACGGAACCAGGAGGGGGACCCGAGTGCCAGACTCTGTGAGCTCCTGGATCGGGGCGGCCTCTGAGGCGAGCTCTGCAGCTCCTGGATCGACGGCCTCTGGGCGAGCTCTGCGAGCTCCTGGATCAGGCGGCCTCTGGGCGAGCTCTGCGAGCTCCTGGATCAGGAGGCGGACTCTGCGAGCTCCCTGGATCGAGCGCCTCTGGGCGGACTCTGCGAGCTCCTGGGGCCAGGCGGGCTCTGGAGGCGGACTCTGCGAGCTCCTGGGGACGGGCGGGCTCTGGGCGGACTCTGAGCTCCTGGGGCAGGCGGGCTCTGGGCGGACTCTGCGAGCTCCTGGGGCAGGCAGGCTCTGGGCGGACTCTGCGAGCTCCTGGGAGCGAGGGGAGCTCTGGGCGGACTCTACCCCACCAGGAAACAGAGATTTGTCAAATTGGGATTTGCTGTGTTCACTGAGCCCGAAATAAAACAAGTCTTTGAACAAAAATTCATCGTACAGTGGTACCTGAATTGACAGCTCACCAAACTGGTGAACGTACTCCTTAACAGACAGGCCTCCCTGGCGAAGATGTAGGAGTTGTTCTACGGAGTCCATGGTTAGGCTGGGTGGCCGAAATAAAGCCGCTGGATCTGAGTAGGCGAAGTCTTCTGTAACAAATGACAGGTCAGAGGCGAGAGTAGATCCACTAGCAGCTTTAATTGTACAAGGTCAAACAGGCAAATATCAAGCAGAGGTATCGAGGGCAACGTAGAAAAGGCAGAGTCGAAATCAGAGGCAGAGCAATGGGTCAGGGCAGGTGGCAGACAGAGAGGATTACCAAAAAACAGGCGAGGTCAGAGAGGCAGGCAGCAAACGATCAGGAGAGGAGGTCAACAGTCCAGGTAGTGCACGGAAAGACAAACTGGGAAAAACGCTCGGAAATGTAGCCAGGGGGAAACAAGACTTCGCAGTGAGTGCATGTGAGAGTGCTGCTTAAATGTGAGTGTGAGAATGAGGTGCAGGTGTGGGGAGGCAATCAAGACTAATGAGTGAATGGTGACAGCTGTGTAATGGGTGTGATGGTGAACGGGAATGTGTGTGTGCAGTGCATGATGGGAGATGTAGTCCCAGGGTGATGTGCAGTGTGGTGAGTGGCAACCAGATTCATGACAGATAGTTTGCCCCAAATTTAAACTTCTGTCATCATTTACTCACTCCGTTGCTCTAAACCTGTATCAGTTTCTTTATTATGTTACATAACATAAAATAAGATATTTTAAAGAATCATGGAACACAGTTGTTTAGCAGCAAAAATAAATTCATTCAGGTTTAAAACAACATGAGGTTAAGTAAATGATCACTGAATTATACTTTTTGGGTAAACTGTCCCTTTAATAATAATAATAATTTGTTGCATTTATATAGCGCTTTTCTAGACACTCAAATCGCTTTACAATGTGTCCTCATCCACCACCAGTGTGCAGCATTCACCTGGATGAAGCGAAGGCAGACATAGAGCGCCAGAACGCATACCCCCACCCACACACACACACACACACACACACACACACACACACAAGCTTAGTGGTGGAGAGGAGCCAGAGTGATGCAGCCAATCGGTGTATGGAGATTATTAGGAGGCCATGATGGTCAGAGGCCAATGGGGAAATTTGGCCAGGACACCAGGGTTACACCCCTACTCTTTTTCGATTGACATCATGGGATTTTTAATGACCACAGAGAGTCAGGACCTCGTTTAAACATCTCATCCGAAGGACGGATTTAAGTAAAACCATTCAAATTAGAAATATCATCTCAACTATCTTGTTGAACTTAGTCATTTTCACTGTTGGGTTTTTGCAGTAGCCTGTGTCCCCTAAAATAATGCTTTGTTGAGCAAGATTCTTAAGAAAAGAAAAGAGCCGTATCCTTAAATAACCTTCTAATTGACCTCATTACAGTGGTGTCTGTTGTTGTTCATCTGTCTGTCCGGGCCATTTTCCGTTGTGATTTGGACGGCTCCTTCACTGTCCAGCTGGATGTCCTCATGCAAAATCAAAGCTGGAAAACAATGCTTGTGAGACCCTCCCGCTCGGTGGAATCACACATTCACTCTTCTGCATCAATAAACAACTTAATTGCTTCCTTGTCTCATTCTCTGATGACAGACTCTGCAAGCAGGATTGAAAGAAGAGTGCAAACCAGCTCAAAAACACTTTACACCTTAAGATGTATTGTTTAGTCCTGCAGAATGGGGCTGTTAATAATTTGTGTGCACCCAGATGGCATCCTTGAACTCAGTCTTGACCCCTGCTGACTGTGTTTGAGTGTGTTTGTGCATGTGTCTGTGTGGGGGGGGGGGGTAAATAAGTGCATTGTGCTGTGCAAATGTATGTAAATCACCTTCTGTCCACAACTTTGTATATGTGCCAGTGCATCTACCCATTCATTCAGTAGACTTTTGCTGTTAATAAGGCCCATAACATGCCATTTAAATGTTTAATTAAATTATTGGATTACACCGTTTTAACATAAATAAATGAATAAACTCAACATGATGCATATTTGTCACATAAACCAAACAGGTCAGATTTCTACATTTAGAAAATCATAGTTTATTATTAACTATTTGCATCTATTTTATTTTACTTAAATCATAATGTTTTTCAAATATAATTATTAATATTGCTTCAAATCAGTTCCTTGTGAAAACAATGAACTGTTAAAAATATGAACATGGTTTAAATATGCCTTTATAGCTGCCCAAGCTTTATTCAGTTGAAGCAAATTAATGTTAATATTTGTTTTTGTGTATTTACAATACATTTAGTTTATGAGCACTTTTACAGAATTCTTACCTCTTTCATTTATGTGTGACTGACGAATATGCATCACATTTAGTTTATTGTAAAACTGTGTAATCCAGATGAATGGAAATATGCTGTTCAAATACATAAATCTTAAATTTAGCCCTGCATATGTTTTGGGGGCTTTTTCAAGGGTCATGTGGTGTATCATGGGGAGGGTCTTTTCTGGAGTCAATCATTCTGTACACGATTGAAATAAGCTTTTACTATTTTAATCTTTTCAAATAAAGAAGAATGGACTTATGTCTCTGATTAAATTTGCTTTTCCAATATCTGTTTGACTCTCACTATATAATGAAAAACAGTTCCTTGATTATGTGATTACAGAGAACTATAAATATTTGACTTTTTGAGCATTAATTATTAGGCAAAAACAAAGATTGTCTAAATGTTGTTCTTCCAGTTATTGGCAGTAGCCTAGCAGGCATTATATATCACACGGCTATTTGTGAAGATTGTTTTTAATTTAAACACATGTGCTATTTTGGATGAGTATCAGAAGTGTCATGCGTTACTCATTTGTGTGTTTCATATTTAAAGTTGCTCAATTGGAGGTAAAATGTATTTGTTTAGTAATGTCTGCTATATGTTTGTCTATAAAATGCTGTTGCAGAAATTGGTGTAAATATAGCCAATCCATATTATATAATAATCCATATATATATATATATATATATATATATATATATATCCTCATTATTTTCACATAGAAATAGTAATAATACATTTATATTTTTTCACTAGTACTAATAGTCAGTCATCCCACTGCATACACTTTATTATAATACACTCTCAGAAAAAAAGGTACAAAACCTGTCACTAGGGCGTTATCTTTTCAAAAGGCACTAATATGTACTTTTAAGGCACCAAAATGCACCTATTAGAGGTAAATATGGTACAATGGAGTGCCTTTTGAAATAGTGCTGCCCCAGTGACAGGTACCTATACCTAACTATACATTTCCTAGTCATCTAATTCTGTTTACTCTTACCTGTTCTATTGTCTGCAAATTGTTGATATATACACACTGTTGTCTTTGTTGCCATTGCCATGATGTGCTAAAAGTGACAATACATTTGATATTTACTTTCTGTTGAAACCTATTTGACTTTTTTCCCCAAATAAGACAAAATGACTTTTTATTACCATGTTAACGCTGCTCTTTTTCATACAAAAAAAGAAAAACGCTGCTCTTTGTTTTTTGTGTCTTTTTACTTAGTTCATCAAAAAAGAAATGGGGAAACCAGCGGTTTGCTTAAAAACCTGTAACAATGTTTTTTTTTCACTTGTGCTGTTTATCTCACAATTTGTCCTTAAGCGTTTTTAAGTTAATGTCAAGTACAAAGAGTGCTTTTGTTACTAGGGTGAGTTAACACTAAGTTGAGGCTTGTAACACTATTATAAGACATCAGCTCAAATTTCTTAAATGTATTTAATTTGTTGATCAAAAAAACTTTATTCCAATCTCCAAAAAACCCTTCTCTCAACTCACCCATATTAATTAATCAAACAGATTTTTTTTTAAAGTTGGTAAAATTATTGAAAAAATAAAACAATTAAAAAAGTAATAATGTGTCTGTTGATGTTAGTCATGTTTACAGTCATGTCAAATATTAGCTTTCACACATTTTGTTCATCTTTTTGGGAACATTAAGTAAATGAGGAAATTAGTGTGAAAATTCTCCCTGCCAAACTCAGATGTAACAGAATTGAGCAAATGCTGTATCTCAAAATAATTTCTGATTCACATGATACCAGGGATGTATGGTACTCTGAGTTGATATCATCTGAATCAGGCAACATCATTTAATGACTGTTGATTATCATAAAATTAATTTCCATTTATCTCACATTTTCTTTAAAAAACTGGAAAAATGTTAAAATGCTTAATTGCATAGCCACAAGATATAAAAACTATGTATTTTAATAGGTTTTTAGTGCGAAAAAAATGATAAACCTTTTGTGTAAAGTTATGACAACACAATGCCAGTACATTAACATTTAAATTTGAATAAGGTAATTCATGTAAAATGTTTTGTGATAATCAACATACACAAATTATGATAATTTTTATTCTCTATTTTATTGTCTAGCAGTTTTATATATGTGCCTATAGATTGCTGTTGTAACAAATGGCAGGTCAGAGGCTTGAGTAGATCCACTAGCAGCTTTATTTGTACAAGGTCAAACAGGCAAATATCAAGCAGAGGTATCGAGGGCAACGTAGAAAAGGCAGAGTCGAAATCAGAGGCAGAGCAATGGGTCAGGGCAGGCGGCAGACAGAGAGGATTACCATAAAACAGGCGAGGTCAGAGAGGCAGGCAGCAAACGATCAGGAGAGGAGGTCAACAGTCCAGGTAGTGCACGGAAAGACAAACTGGGGAAAACGCTCGGAAATGTAGCCAGGGGGAAACAAGACTTCGCACTGGGTGAGTGTTTGTGTGCTGCTTTTATGTGAGTGAGTGAATGAGGTGCAGGTGTGGTGAGGCAATCAGGGTTGATGAGTGAATGGTGACAGCTGTGTGATGGGTGTAATGGTGGACGGGAATGTGTGTGTGCAGTGCATGATGGGAGATGTAGTCCCAGGGTGATGTGCAGTTGTGGTGAGTGGCAACCAGATTCATGACAGCTGTGATGTGCAAGAGTTAATTCCAGTCCATTCAAATTTTTGGACAAGCAGCGTTCTTGCTTGAGTAGAGTACTGATATATCATATCACTGGAAACTTTTATTGCTTATATTGGAATGGTTTTGATTTTCCTTCCATAGACAAGTATATCCATCACTGCAAAAAATAACACTCTTTTTAAACACCACATAATAGATATTAGATTAAGCCTTTTTAAACTCTATATACTAGTACTCCTGCAAATTTCCACACAGGACAGAATGTTCTTAGCCTATCTTGACCAGGGACGTGCAGAGAGTTCCTTTAGGGGCAGGGGCTCAAATGTAAAAAAGGGGCAATTTGAGGGTGACAAAAATATAGGTCAAAAGATTGGATACATTACTATTTTATATTTTTGTAAGAAGTCACTTATAGCCATCAAGCCTGCATTTATTTGATCAAAATTATAATATACTTTTATTAATTTTCTTTATGATGAATTATTAGCAATGTGGAAAACCTGTGATTTGTGATTTCAGGATTATTTGATGAATAAAAAGTTTAATAAGAAAATAATTGATTTAAAATATAACTTTTGTGACAATGTAGCTGTCACAGTCCCTCTTGCTACTCACCTGAACGCTGTCATACAGCGCTGACCTGGGGGGCTAAGGTGGCAGACCATGCCATAGCATCTGAAATCTGCCTTCCACCCTCCGTTTTCAGCTCCCCGAACCAATCCAGTCCTCAGCTCAGAAACCACGGCTACATCTCGCTCAAACCCGCCATCCTCGGCTCACTCGAGCCCGCCATCCGCCACACCTGTGCCCCTGTTTGATGTTTCCAGAACACATTAAGTTCCCAGAGCAGGGCTGGTCCTCAGCTGACAGGCTCTAGTCCCCATGTGCCTATTCAGTCAGTAAGTAGGCTGTTCTGATGGCTATTTTCTTCACCTCCAAGATACCTCTATCCAGTATGTGCCTGGGTACAGTCAAACTGTCCCAAGTGGATCATTGTCTCCAAGCCAGTTGTCTCAATGGCAATCTTCCTTTAGGTGGTCACAAGGTTCTCAGACCTCTGGTACAGTGGCATCACAGAGTAACTCTCTATCTCAAGACCCTACGGCTTCCTCAAACCTCTCAAGCACGCCGTCGTCTGCGGGGAAATTAATGTTGCCGGCCACCGCTGACTCAAGCCCGCTGGCCACCACTGACTCAAGCCCAGAATGCCCCCCCAGTGCCAGCTCCTCGCAAGCACCTTTCAGTGCCTGCTCCACATAAGTGCAACCCCATTTACAAGTCCAGCCAACGGAGGGTTCCAGTCCCTCAGTTTAGCCCGAGGAGATTCCAGTTTTAAGTTTACCGCCAAGAGAGCTGCAGATCCCAGTCCCAGAGAATTCAGTTCTCAAGTCATGGCCAGGAGTGCTTCCCAGTCCCAGAGAATCCGATTCTCCAGCCACGGCCAGGAGTGCCGTTCCCAAGCCCAGAGAATCCAATTCTCAAGCCACGACCAGGAGTGCTGTTCCCAGTCTCAGGGAATCCAGTTCTCAAGTCATGGCCAAGAGTGCTATTCCCAGTCCCAGAGAATGCAATTCTCAAGCCACGACCAGGAGTGCCGTTCCCGAGCCCAGATAATCCAATTATCAAGCCACGATCAGGAGTGCCGATCCAGGTCCCATAAAATCCAGTTCTCAAGACACGGCCAGGAGCGTCTGTTAATCCAGTTCCCTGTTAAGCCCAGGGAGGAACACCGATCCTCCTAATTCCAATCCTCCTTCGTCTTCAGCCAGCTCAGGAGCATATGGCCAGCGCCGCTCCTCCAGAGCGGGCGCAAGTTCCCGCTCCCCCAAAGCGGCATCCGGTTGTCAAGTTAAGGCCTGGAAGGCTGCTGTTTCCACGACTGGTCCAGGGAGGGCCTCGTATCCCAAGATGTCTACTCAAGAACCAGTTCCAGTTCTTGAGGTCATACTAATGTTGTTTTTTTGTTCTAAAGGCCAATGAGGCCATTCAAGAACCCCCGGAATGCCCTGCCATAGCCAGAGAGGCCTGTGGACCTCGGCCTACCCTGGCACAGTCGTAGTAGTCAGGGGTAATCTGTCTGTGTCATATGTTTCAGCTGTGCCTGCTCCCCTGGTGGGCTTTGGCTTCATCTGCTCCGCCCTGGTGGGCTTGGCTTCATCTGCTCCACCCTGGCTGGTTTCCTGCTCTGTCTTCATTCATGGATCTCCATTGCATGTACCGGGCACTCCATCCCTACTAGTTCCTCCACTGCTGTTGTTGTCTGTTGTTAGAGCGTATGGAAGCCGCTCCTTCGAGGGGGGGGGGTAACTGTCACAGTTACCAGTTGAATTGCACTGCATTTCCCAGCATCCCTCTTGCCACTCACCTGCATGCTGTCATAAATCACTCACACCTGACCTCTATCAGAGAATCCTCCTTACCTCCAGTGCCAATTATGTTCCCTCCTCACCTGTTATGCCAATCATGCTCCCTATAAAACACTCAACCCATCTGGTCTCAAGGCTACAAGCTCTTTGTCTGTCTTCTCACTTACCAGCTGGATCCCTGTGGCTCTGTGAATGTCTTCCTCCACTCCACTCAAGGGAAAGATAAGGACGATTAGTTTCTCAGTTTATTGAGCTTCATTGAAATCTGAGTTATTACACTTACCTGTTGAGGTTGCCTTCAGTTTGTTTAATAAAGAAGCTCTTACCCTACTCATTCTCGTATGCCTCTCCATCCAGTGTGTGACAGTAGCCTACACTACCGTTCAAAAGCTTGAGGTCAGTATTTTTTTTTTTTTAAGAAATTAGTTTTTATTCAGCAAGGATTTGTTAAATTGATAGAAACAGTGATAGTAAACATTGATAGTTAGGAAACATTTTTTATAAATGCTGTTCTTTTTAACTTTTAGTATTTATCAATGACCCCCAAAAAATATCACAGGTTCCAATACATAAAATAAAAAAATTAAGCAGCACAACTGCTTCCAACATTGATAATAAATCAACATATTAGAATTATTTCTGAAGGAACCTGCATTGAAGAATGGAGTAATGATGCTGAAAATTCACCTTTGATCACATAAATAAATTATATTTTATTAAAAAGTATAAATGTATTTTAAAATAGAAAAACATTCTTTTAAATTATA